>CM040432.1:62409372-63894372 GCA_022702705.1 Papilionanthe hookeriana x Papilionanthe teres | reverse complement strand
ACCATACACTCCATGACGTCCTCCCTCCTTTTCTTTCAACCTCATAACTTCTCTTACCTTTTCTCTCTCTCAATCTCTTTATTTCCATTCTTTACTCCCTTTTGTCTCTTCCCTTGCTCTACATTTTCTTCTTACTTTTCTTCATCCCTCTCTCCTCTCACTCTATCTCCCATCTCTCTCACTCTCCCTCCCACTCTCTCTCCTCACTCTCCCTCCCACTCGCTCTCCTCACTCTCCCTCCCACTCGCTCTCTTCCTCTTTAGACCTATCTCATAAGCTATATGTATATATATATATATATATATTCTCACCCTTTCTCAAAATATCTCTCAGTCTTCCTATTTAATTTTCTCCCTTTCTCTCACTTATTATCTTCCTCTCCTTTTTTCTCCTGCTCTTCCATTTTTGTTTGTTCTCTCTTACTCTCTTTTCTCTCTCTATTTCTCTATTGCTTTTTTTCCCTCTTTCTCGCTCGCAATCTCTCATTAATTTCACACACTTTACTCCCTTTCCCTCTATTTCTAACTCTATTATCTCTCTCTCGTGAGCTCTCTTAATATCTCCTCTATTGGTCTCTCTTCCCTCTCTCCTCTCACTCTTTCTCGCCGTCTATGCCCCAATGCCTTTCTCTCATCCCTCCCTCCCTCGCAATCAACCTCCCTCTCTCCCTTTTTCTCACCCTCCCCTACCTCTCACTGATTCTCGTATTATCTATCCTTTTTTCCTATAGCTCACTATTATTTCTTGCTATATCTTCCTTCACACTTTCTTCTCTCTCTACTTTTCTAAGTCTCTCTACCTCTATCACTTCCTCTCTTCAATATCTCTCACTCCCTCCCTCTTTGCCTATGTGTGGGAGATGAAGAGATGGAGAGTGAGGGAGGGAAAGAGGGAGCGAAAAAGAGAGCTTATGTGTGTGAGAAAGATAGAGAGAGATGAGAGTGTTGGAGATAGTGGGTGGGGGAGAGAGCGCGAGAAAGAGAGAGCGAAAAAGAGTGGGATTAAACAGTGAGAAAGAGTAAGAGGTGAGGAGAATAAAGTAACATAAGAGTGTAAGAGAGGAAGAGACAGAACACATATTATCCTCCTCTCCTCTTTCTCTTTTGCTCTTCCTTTTTCTCTTGTTCTCGCTCCCTCACTTTCTCTTCTCTCTTTATTTCTCTATTCTTTTTTTCCCTCTTTCTCGCTCAAACTCTCTGTCGTCAATTTCACTCACTTTACTCCCTCTCCCTCTCCTTCTCACTCAATATTCTCTCTCACATGAGCGCCTTTACTATCCCTTTTATTAACATCTCTTCCTTCTCTCCTCTCACACTTTCTCCTCCTCTATCCCCTACTGCCTCCCTCACTCTCAATCACTCTTCCTCCCTCCTTTCATCTCTCTCACTCTCTCCCTCTCTCTCACACATTCTCCTATTCTCCATCCCTCGTTTATTCCAGATTACTATCTCTTGCTCTATATTCCGTCACTCTTTCTTCTCTCACTCTCTCGTACCTTTATCACTCCCTTTCATCAATCTCTCTCACTCCTCCCGTCTCTTTATTTTTTACTTTTTATTCCAAATCTTTCTTTCTCTAACATATATTACTCTGTTTTCCATTACACTCACTCACACACACACTTCCCTCTCTTTCTCCTACACACTCTCTCTCTTAATCCAACTTTTCATGTATATATCACTTTCATTCTGTCCTGCTCCATTCTAATTCTTTGTTCCTTCTCTCTTTTTATCTCTCTACTATTGCTCTCTCTTCTCTCCCTCTCACTCTCTCACCATATTCCCCCACTCTCTCTCCCTTTCATTCTCACTTCCCTCCTTCCCACTCGTCTCTCTTTCTCGCCCTCATTCATTATCTAGCTCTCTATCTCTCTCTACTCTTCCTCCCTCCCTTACCCACTATCTCTCTCCTTTCTCACCCTCCTATTATCTTTTTTTTCACTCTTGTTCCTCTCCCTCTTATCCTTTCATATATCCTCTTATCTCCCTCACTCTCTCTTACTTTTTTCTCTAGATCTCTTTCACTCTTTCACAATTGTTCTCTTTATCACTCTCATTATCACCCTCTACAATTCTCACTCCCTCATTTGTGCCCTCTCTAGGTCTCCTTAATGTCGCTCACTATTCTCTCTCCATCTCGCACACTCAAACACTCCCTCACTCCCTCCTAATCTCTCTCCCTCTCACCTTTTGTAGTTCCTTTTCTGGCACTCTATCTCACTCTCTTTTACTATCTTGTTCTTTCTCACTCACTCTATCCTCTCACTCTCCCTCACTCCATCATTCTCTCTTCACTCTCTATCCTCTTCACCATTATTCTCCCTCCCTATCTCTTTTTCTCACTCTCTATTCCATTTATCGATCATATACTCCTACACTCTCCTTTGTTTCTCTCTTTTCTCTCTTTCCTCTTACACCCTCTCTCTCATTCTATCCTCCAATCTCTCTCCCCCTCTCTTGCTTCCAACCCAACCTCCCTCTCTCTCTCTCTCTTATCTCCATCACTCCCCCTCTCTATCTCCCGCTCTCATGCACCCTCTCTCACCTTTCTCTTGCTCTTCCCCTCTATTTACCCATCTCACTTACTCTTAATCGATCTTCCCACGGGCTCTCTTCTCACTCTGTCACCCGTTCTCTCTTTGTCACTTCTTCCTTCTGTCTCACTTTCTCCCTCACTTCCTCCATCTCTTTTTACCTTTCTCTCTGGATATATCTTCTATCTCTTACATTTAACATACTTATTATCCCTCACTACCTCTCTCTCGCTCTCCCTCCCTCTTTAACTCCCTTAATCCTTCTCCCTTCCAAGAGAGAAAGGGAGAGAGAGGGCAAGAGAAAAATAGAGACAGAAGAGAGTGAGAGAGTAACAGTGAAAATGAAATTGAAGAGAGAGGGAGATCGAAATAGAGAGAGAGAGAGAGAAAACAAGAGAGAAATCAAGAAAGAATAGAGAGTCAGGTAAGCGAGGGAACAAAGAGCGAAATGAGGGATGGATGGAGGGAGGGAGGAGAAGTAATAAATAATAAGAGAGAGGGGGTGAGAAAGAGAAGTGATGGAGAATGAGAAGAAATCAGTGATATAAAGTGATGGATATAGGGATATAATGAGTGAGTAAAGAGAGCAAGAGAGAGAAAAAATAGAGAGTGAGAGACATAGTGAGAAAGGGAGAGAGTGAGACAGAGAGAGAAGAGGGCGAGAGTAAATAGAGAGAAAAGATAGCAAGTGAAAGCAATAGAGCAGGAGAGATAGAAACATAATTGAGAGTAAAAGACATAGGAAGAACGGTGGACAGTGATAAAGAGAGAGAAAGAGGGCAAGAGTAATGGAGAGAGTGAGAAGGGGTAGATAGGGAGAGAGAGATGATTGAAGAGAGGGGACTGAAAAAGGGAGAGAGAGCAAGAAGGAAGTGGGGGAGATAGAAAGGAAGAGAGGTAGAGAGCGAGAGAAGGGTGAGAGATTGTGAGAAATAAGTGAGAGGGATCAGGAGATATATAGGTTGGAGAGCGAGAGAGAGGGTGTGTATGAGTGTGAGAGAGTGAAAGAGATTTAAAGAGAAAGAGGGAGAGAGTGTATGAGTGTGTGAGATGGAGAGAGAAGAGTGAGCTACATAAGGGAAACCTAGAGGTGCAAGATTGAAGGAGTGAGAAAGATAGAGGGAGAGAGTGAGACCGATAAAGAGAATAAGTGTGAGAGGGAGAAGGAGATCTAGAGAGAAAGACAAATAATCTCTTCCTTTCTCTCTCCATCCATCTTTCCCACTATCCCACTTTCTAACCCTCTCTCTCTCACAGACTCTCTTTCCCTCCCTCAATCTCTCTCTCTCTCTCTCTCTCTCTCTCTCTCTCTCTCTCTTCTCCTTCCATTCTATCTTTCCCTCTGTCTTCCCCCCCCCTCGTTTTCTATTCCTCACTGCCTCTCTCTTTCATTCTCTTTCTTTTCCTCACACTCTCTACCTCAATCATTCTCTTTCTTTTCCTCACTCCTTATTCCTCTTTCATTATTTTCTTTCATTGCTTCTTCTCTTTTTACTTCTCTCACTTTCTCTACCTCTGTCACTCACTCCTTCAATCTCTCTCACTCCCTCCCTCTCTTTATTTTTCACTCTTTAATCCTTATAGTTCTTGCTCTCACTTCTATAACCCCTTTTTTCATTACACTCACTCACACACAAACACTCTCTCTTTCGTTCTCACTCTCTCATACTCCTCTTTTGCTCTCATTCCTTACTCTTTCTTCATTCTTTTTTTTTTGCTCCCTCTCTCTATTCTATTTCATTCTAACTTTTACTCCTTCCCTCTCTCTCTTTCTTACTCTCTATGCTCTCATACTCTTTCTTTTGTTGATCACTCTTCTCTCTCTCCTCTCACTCTCTCTTCCTCTATCCCCTTCTCTCATGCTCTCTCTCCTTCCTTCCCTCTCATGGAGTTCCCCTCAACCTTTCCTTCTCTCTCTCATTCATTCACCTCCTCACCCTCTCTCTCTCTCTCTCACTCACTCGCTCTTTCTCTATCTTCCCTTACTCTATTCTCTCTCTATTTCTTTTTCCCTCCCTCCATCACTCCCTTTCATATAAATCTCTCTCACTCTTTATTGTCTGTATCTTACTTTGTATTATGTTGGTCTTTCTTTTCTATCTTTTTCATACCCACTATGTCGACAAACATTCTCTCTTGCTCTCGCTCTTGCTTTCTTTCACTCCTTCTCACTTCCTCTCTATTTCCTCAAAATCTCTTCCCACTCCCTTTCTCTTTCCTTCTCTCTATTAAATTTCACTCTCACTCTCCCTCTCTTTCTCACCCTCTTTTTTGTCTTTATCTTTTTTCTCTCTCTCTCTCTCCCCCCTCACTCTGCCCTTTATATATTCATTTTCCTCTTTATCTTACTCTCTTCTGTCCAAATTTCACTCTCTCACTCTCTTGATGTCGCTCCCTCCCTCTCTTCAACTTAGCTCACTCCGCTCCCTTCTTATATCTTCCTCACTCTTTATTATATATCTTTCACCCACTCTCTGTACTGCTACTCCATCTTCTCTCACTATTCCTCTCGGCTCATCCTCCCACTCTCCCTCTTCTATCTCCCTCCCTCACTCACACTTTCCTCCTCTCTATATTGCACTTTCTCTCCCTCTCTCCCTCCTTCCCTCTCCCTCGCTCCCTTTACAACTCTCACACTCTTTATTATCCATTCTTTTGCTCCACCTCTCTCCCGTTCTCGCTCACTCTCTCTTGCTCTATCTTCTAGCGCACTCTATTTCTCCCACACTCTCTCTCACACTTGCTCCCTCTCTCTCTTCAATCTTACTCATTGCCTCATTCTATCTCTCTATTTCTTTTTATGACCACTCATGCTCTCTTTCACACTCTCAATTATATCTTTCTCTATTTCTCTCAATTTCTCCCTCTGAATTTCTCTTTATTTTTCTCTATATCTTCATTCTTTCTCTTTCTCTTGCTCTCTCTTGGTCTCCCTCACTCCCTTGTTTGCTCTCTCACTTTCTCTATCTCTATCCCTACCTTCTCTTACTCTCTCTCTTTTCCCTTCCTCCTCTCTCTTTCTCTCTCCCTCTCTCCTTCCCTCCCACCTATCTCAACTATTCTCTTCTCTCTTCACACTCTCCCCATTCTTTATTTCTTTCTTGCTCCGTCTCACTCATTCTGTCTTTTTGGCTTTCTCTCTCTTGTTCTTTCATGTCAGTCACACTTTCTCAACCTATCTCTTCCCATCCATCTCACCCTCTCCATCTTTCTCCATGTCATTCTTTCTAGTTCCTTCTCTCACTCTCTCTTGTTCTCTTTCGCTCTCCTCTCACACTCTACCTTCTCTTGCTCTCTATATAATTCCATCTAACTATTTTCTCTCTCATTGCTCTCCCCTCCCTTCATCTCTTTTTATATCTCTCCTGCTCTTATTATATCTTTCTTCTTTTTCTCTATCACTCTTCTTTCCCTTTGTCTCCTTCACTTCTTCACAATTTCTTATTGTCCCTCCCCATTTCTTACTCTCTCATTTGCTCTCCTTCCCTGTCTCTCTTTTTTTCTTTATCTTTCTCCTTCCTTCCCTCTCTTCTGATTTTACTATTGCTCTCTCTCTCTTTCATCCTTCATGTCGTTCTCTTCAGTTTTGCTCACTCGTACTACTCTCTCCCTCTCTTTCTCAGTCTCTCTTGCTCGCTCATACTACCTCTTTAATTACTACATATTCCCTCTTTGTTCTAACTCTTTCTCCTTCTCTATCTCCCACACACTCTCTCTTGCATCCCACCCTCCCTCTTTCTTCTCAATCACTTACCCTCCTTCCATTCCTCCCTTCCTCCCTTTCTCCCTCCCTCTCATAACCTCCATCTCCCACTTCACTTGCCCACTCTATCTCCCTCACTCATTATCTTATTCTCTCTCTTTTATGCTATCACTCTCTCTTTCTTTATCTTCCTTCATGCTCTCTTCTCTCTCTATTTCTTCCTCCATCTCTCTTCCTCTCTTGTTCCATCTCTCTTCAATCTCTCTCACTCCCTCCCTCTCCCTATTTTGACCATTTATTTTCTAATTGTTCTTGTTCTCTCTCCTATTGTTCCCTCTTTTATTACTCTCACTCACACGCACTTGCTCTCTCTTTCTCTCCTAGTCCTTCTCTCACTTTTTCTCACTCCCTTCATATAAATCTCTCTCAATCTTTGTTGTCTCTCTTACTTTGTATTCTGTTGGTCTCTCTTCTCTATCTTTTTCATACCCACTATGCCGACAAACAGTCGCTCTTGCTCCCGCTCTTGCTTTCGTTCACTCCTTCTCACTTCCTCTCTAATTCCTCAAAATCTCTTTCTACTCCCTTTCTCTCTCCTTCTCTATTAAATTACACTCTCACTCTTACCCCCTCTCTTTCTCACCCTTTTTTCTGTCTTTATCTTTTGTCTCTCTCTCTCTCTCTCTCTCTCTCTCTCTCTCTCTCTCTCTCTCTCTCCCTCCCCCCTCACTCTGCCCTTTGTATATTCATTTTCCTCTTTATCTTACTCTCTTCTGTCCAAATTTCACTCTCACTCACTCTCTTGATGTCGCTCCCTCCCTCTCTTCAACTTAGCTCACTCCACTCCCTTCTTATATCTTCCTCACTCTTTATTATATATCTTTCACCCACTCTTTGTACTGCTACTCCATCTTCTCTCACTATTCCTCTCAGTTCATCCTCCCACTCTCCCTCTTCTATCTCCCTCCCTCTCTCACACTTTCCTCCTCTCTATATTGCACTTTCTCTCCCTCTCTCCCTCCTTCCCTCTCCCTCGCTCCCTTTACAACTCCTCTCACACTTTTTATTATCCATTCTTTTGCTCCACCTCTCTCCCATTCTTGCTCACTCTCTCTTGCTCTATCTTCTAGCACACTCTATTTCTCCCACACTCTCTCTCACTCTTGCTCCCTCTCTCTCTTCAATCTTACTCACTGCCTCATTCTATCTCTCTATTTCTTTTTATGACCACTCATGCTCTCTTTCACACTCTCAATTATATCTTTCTCTATTTCTCTCAATTTCTCCCTCTCCATTTCTCTTTATTTTTCTCTATATCTTCATTCTCTCTCTTTCTCTCGCTCTCTCTTGGTCTCCCTCACTCCCACTCTCTTCCTCACTTCCTTGTTTGCTCTCTCACTTTCTCTCTCTCTATCCCTACCTTCTCTTACTCTCTCTCTTTTCCCTTCCTCCGCTCTCTTTCTCCCTCCCTCCCTCCTTCCCTCCCACCTATCTCAACTATTCTCTTCTCTCTTCACACTCTCCCCATTCTTTATTTCTTTCTTGCTTCGTCTCACTCATTCTGTCTTTTTTGCTCTCTCTCTCTCTTGTTCTTTCATGTCACTCACACTTTCTCAACCTATCTCTTCCCATCCATCTCACCCTCTCCATCTTTCTCCATGTCATTCTTTCTAGTTCCTTCTCTCACTCTCTCTTGTTCTCTTTCGCTCTCCTCTCACACTCTACCTTCTCTTGCTCTCTATATAATTCCTTCAAACTATTTTCTCTCTCATTGCTCTCCCCTCCCTTTATCTCTTTTTATATCTCTCCTGCTCTTATTATATCTTTCTTCTTTTTCTCTATCACTCTTCTTTCCCTTTGTTTCCTTCACTTCTTCACAATTTCTTATTGTCCCTCCCCATTTCTTACTCTCTAGTTTGCTCTCCTTCCCTGTCTCTCTTTTTTCTTTCTCTTTCTCCTTCCTTCCCTCTCTTCTGATTTTACTATTGATCTCTCTCTCTTTCATCCTTCATGTCGTTCTCTTCAGTTTCGCTCACTTGTACTACTCTCTCCCTCTCTTTCTCAGTCTCTCTTACTCACTCATACTATCTCTTTAATTACTACATATTCCCTCTTTGTTCTAACTCTTTCTCCTTCTCTATCTCCCACACACTCTCTCTTGCATCCCACCCTCCCTCTTTCTTCTCAATCACTTACCCTCCTTCCATTCCTCCCTTCCTCCCTTTCTCCCTCCCTCTCATCCCCTCCATCTCCCACTTCACTTGCTCACTCTATCTCCCTCACTCATTATCTTATTCTCTCTCTCTTTTATGTTATCACTCTCTCTTTCTTTATCTTCCTTCATGCACTCTTCTCTCTCTATTTCTTCCTCCATCTCTCTTCCTCTCTTGTTCCATCTCTCTTCAATCTCTCTCACTCCCTCCCTCTCCCTATTTTGACCATTTATTCTCTAATTGTTCTTGTTCTCTCTCCTATTGTTCTCTCTTTTATTACTCTCACTCACACGCACTTGCTCTCTCTTTCTCTCCTAGTCCTTCTCTCACTTTTTCTCTCCTAGTCCTTTTCTCGTACATTCTCTCCCAGTCCCTCTCTTCATCTCTATATCACACTCACTCTTAACATGTCCCTCTATCTTTATTATTCTCTATCCTTTTTCTCTCTCCTAATATGTCTTCTATTATTGTCTCTTCACTCTCATTCCTTTGACCCTTCCTCTCCATATACACCAAATCTTTCTCTCCCTCTCTCACTTTCCTCCTTCCTCTCTCCCTATTTCTATCTGCTCCTCTCTCTTTCACACACTCTCTCACTTTTGCCCTCAACCTCTGCGTACCCCTCCTTCTCTCTCTTTTGATCTCTCTCACTCGTTCTCTTGCTTTCCATTCCTTTGTCCCTCTCACTAACCCTCTCTTGTCTTACTCTCACTTTTCCTACCCACCTTCCCATCTCTCTCTTTACCTCTCATTCATTCTCTTCTTCCTCTTTTCTCTCACTATCTCTTTCTCTCCATCTTTAACTCTCTCTCGCTCTGACTCTTCCTCTCACTGCCTTTCTCACTCTTCTCTCTTTCTCCCTCTCTCTCTGTCACTTGACTCTCTTTCCTGCTCTCACCAAGTTTATATTTTGTTGCTCTTCTCTCACTGTCACTCAAACTTGTGCTCTATCTCCCACCATTATTTCTCCCTCCCACCCCCTCTCCCTCCATGCCTCCCTTCCACTCTATCCCCAACCATATCTCCAAGTACTTCCCTTTTTTTCTCTATCTCTCTCTCTCCTTCTTTCACTCCATCATTTCCTACACCCCTTTATCTCATTCTCATATCTTCTCTTACTTTCTACCTCTCAGTCTCTTGAGGTCCCTTTCTTTCTCTTCCCCACTCTCTCTCTTTCCTCCTCCATTTTGATTACTATTTTTCTATATCTCCTATTTTTCTTGCACTTATCTATCTATCTTGGTCTTTTTACTCTGCCACCTCCTCATCTCCGTCTCACTATTTCTCATATTCTCTTACATTCTCCCTCTTTCACACTCTCCCTTTCTCTCTCCCACCCATTTCTTTCACACACAACCTCTATCTCTTCCTCTCTCTTGCTCACTCTCTCACACACACTCTCGCTCTCTCTCTCCTTTTTCCCTCCCTCTCTCTCGAATTTAATCTCACTCCCTCACTCTCTCCAAACTTTCCCTCTCTCCTCTTGCCCTTTCTCTCCTTCCCTCCTCCCTCCATCTCTTCTCCCTCTTTACTCACACTTTCTCTCTCTCACTCTCACTCTCTCTCACTCCCTCACTCACTCTCTTTCAATTTTTCTCACATCTTGTTCTCCTCTCAAATTCATCTCATTATTTCTTATTTTCTCTCATACATATCGTTTTCCTCTCGATCCCTCCCATTCAAGAGGAGAGAGTTGTAAGATAGGGAGTGAGGTAGAAAGAGGGAGGGATAGAGAGGAATTAGAGATGTATGAGAGAAAATAAGAAATAATGAGATGGATTTTAGGGGAGAGAGCAAGATGTGAGAAAATTGAGAGAGAGTGAGTGAGGGAGTGAGTGCGAGAGAGAGAGAAGAGTGAGTAAATAGAGAGAAGAGAGGGTGGTAGATGAAAGAGCAAGAGAGAGGACAGAGGGAGTGGAAGAGAGAGCAAGCAAATCATAAAGAGAGATGAAATAAAGTATGAGAGAGTGATCAAGACGGGAAGCGAACTAGAAATAATAGAGATAGAGGGAGGGAGTGATAGGAATTGAAAAATTAAGAGAGTGAAAATTTGAGAAAGCTAGAGAGTGAAAATTTGAGAGAATGAGACAAAAATTGAAAGAGAAGAGAGACACAGAGAAGATAGAAAAAATGTTTGGAAGTGAGAGGTTGAGAGCTATATAGAGGAGAATATAGAGAGAGATAGAGGGGGGAAGGGAGATAGAGAGACAGAAGGCGGGAGGGAGAAAGAGGGAAGGAGGAAGAGACTGGTCGATGGAGAGAAAATGTGAGCATTGAGATAGGAGGGAGTGATAAAAGAGAGAAAGAGAGAGTGTGTGAGAGAGTAAGTGAGAGGGAGAGAGTAAAAGAGAAAGAGAAGAGATAAAGTCATAAATAGAGAAAATAATGAGGGAGGGAGAGAGTGAGAAAGAGGGAGAAACAGGGGGAAGTAAGAGAAGAAGTGAGAGTGAGAGAGAAGAGAGAGTGAGGGAAGATAAAGACAGAGTGAGCGAGAGGGAGAGAGGGGGTGAGAATGTGATTTTGGAGCAGGAATGAACCAGAAGAATGTGAGAGGGGAGACTGTCTAAGAGAGAGAAGGAGAGAGGGAGAGAGAGGCAGGGAAGGAAGGAACTAAAAGACAGGGGAGAGAGGGAGGGAAAATTATGAGGTGAGAGAGAAGAGGAAAAAATAAGTTGTAGTGTGTGAGAGAGAGTGAACATAAAGCAAGAAGGGGTGAGGGAGAGAGGGAGTAAGAATGAGAGTGAAACTGAGCAGAGAGATGAGGGAACAAGAAAGGGAGAGTGTGTGAAAGACAAATAGAGAGAAAAGACTTTGAAGGAATAGAGAGCATGAGAAAGGGAGAGATTAGCGAGCGAGAGAGAGAGAGCAAGAAAATAAGAGACGATTGTGGGAGAGAGAGATATTAAGGGATTGAAAGAGGGAAGGAGAGCAAGAGAGTGGTGTAGAGCGATATTGCGAGGGTCAAATTTTTGAGACAGAAGAGTGAGTGAGAGAGAAATAAAGAAAGATTGAATATAAAGAGAGAGAGATGGAGGTAGTGAGGGAGAATGAGAGACAGGAGGAAGTGAGAGGGTTTAATGAGAAAGTGAATGGGAGAGGGAGTTAGAAGAGAAGCTGACTGAGTAAGATTAGTGAGTGAGGAGTAAAGAGAGTGGAAGAATGGGAGAATGGTGAGAGAGTGGGAGTAAGAGAGGTAGATATCTAGGGAGAGTGAGGGAGGGAGGGAGGGAGAGAAAAGAGATAAAGAGAGAGCGAGGGATGGAAATAAGAGAGGGGAGAGAGAGAGAGAGATTGAGGGAGGAAGAGAGTGACAGATGGCTGGAGAGAAAGAGTGAGTAAAGTGATAAGAGAGTATTGAAAGAGAGCAATATAGATTGTGTGAGAGGGAAAGAGAGAGACAAATAGAGAATGAAGTAGTGATAAAGCATAAACAAAGAAAAGAGTGAGAGACGGAAAGAGTGAGAATGAGAGACTCTGACGAAGGGAGCCAGAGGAATGGAAGAGAGTGCGGATGAGAGAGGAAGATAGAGTGAGAAAGAAGAGAAAGTGAAGGAAGAAATAGAGATGGAGTGAGACAGATGGAGAGATGGGTAGAGAATGATGCTTTATGGGAGAGAGAGAGGGGGTAAAATGGAAGAGAGTGAGAGGGAGAGAGGGAGAGAGGAGGAGAGTAAGTGAGAAAGAGAAATAAGAGCGAGAAAAGGAGAGAGAGGGAGGTAGGGAAAGAAGCAAGAATGATGGGGTTAGAGGGCGAGAAGATTGAGAGGAGAGCAAGAAGAGAGAGAAATAGAAGAGAGAGTAAGAGAGAGAGTGCACATGGAGTGAGAAAGAGAGATTGAAGGAGGGAGTAAGAGTGAGAGTGAAACCAAAGAGAGAGGAAGAGAAGCTATAAAGGTAGAGAGTGCAATAGAGAAATAGAGGGAAGAGTGAGTGGAAGAGAGGGAAAGAGCGAGCGAGAGAGGGAGTAAGAGAGAGGGAGATAAGGAAAGCAGGAGAAAGAGAGGGATAAAGGGAGTGAAAGTGGGAGGGAGAGCGAGGAGACTCAGTGAGGGATAAAAAGAGCATCAAAAGAGAATAGAACAGAGAGTGAGAAAGAAATATAAAGAGTTGGAATAGAGAGTGAGAGAGAGAGGAAGAGAGTGAATGAGAAAGAGAGATAAAATGAGGCAGTGAGAGGATTTAAAGAGCGGGCAATAAAGAGAAAGGAAGAGAGAGTGAAAAGAGAGACTAACATAAGATCGAGTAAGAGTGAGTGAGGGTTATGAATTGAGGGTTATGAAATGAGGGAGAATGAGAGAATAAAGAGTGAGGGAGGGAGTAAGAAAGATAAGGATAAAGTTAATGAAATGAGGGAGGTAAAGAAGTGAGAAAATGAGAGATGGAGGGATGGAAACAAGAGAGAGAGGAGCGAGTGGGAGATCAAGCGAGAGAAAAGTAATAGAAAATAGAGAAGAGAGAGCAACAAGGTAGAGTGTAAAAGAGCATAAGATAGAAAAAGAGAATAGAGAGTGAGAGAGAGAGAGATTGAGAGAGCATAATAGAGAGTGGAAAAAGCAAAACAGTAATAGAGAGTGAGATAGAGAGCATGAAATTGAGCTAATGAGGGTGAGAAAGAGAAAGAATAAGAGAGATTGAGAGAGTGTATGAGCATATGAGATGGAGAGAGAAGAGTGAGATACACAAGGGAGACCTAGAGAGGGCACGAATGAGGCATTGGGAATGATAGAGGATAGAGTGAGAGAGTTAAAGAGTACAGTAGTGAGGGAGTGAAGGAGAACCAGAGAGAAAGAGGAAAAGAAAGTGAGGGGGAGAAGAGGATATAAAGAAGGGAAGGAGAGAGTGGGACAAGAGAAAAAAAAGATACTAGGAGGATGGGAAGCAAGAGAGAGTGGGAGCACAGGTTGGAGGAAGAGAAAAGAGAGATAGAGAGTGAGAGAATGAAAGAGATAGTGAGGGAGGGATCAAGAGTGATTTTTAGATAGAGAGGGAGAGAGTGAGAGCAAGGCATGGAAAGTGAGACAAAGAGGATATAGAGAGAGGGAGAGAGCGAGAGAAGTGTGAGAGAATGTGAGAAATAATGAGAAAAAAGTGAGAGGGATTGGGAGAGATAAAAGTTGGAGAGCGAGAGAGAGGGTGTACATCAGTGTGAGAAAGTGAAAGAGATTTAAAGAGAAGAGGGAGAGTGATTAAGAGAGGGAGAGAGTGTATGAGAGTGAGATGGAAAGAGAAGAGTGAGTTACATAATGGACACCTAGAGAGGGCATGATTGAGGGAGTGAGAAAGATGGAGGGAGAGAGTGAGACCGATAAAGGGAACAAGTGTGAGAGAGAGAAGGAGATTTAGAGAGAAAGACAAATAATCTCTTCCTTTCTCTCTCCATCCATCATTCCCTCTCTCCCACTTTCTAACCCTCACTCACTCTCACACATTCTCTTTCCCTCCCTCAATCTCTCTCTCTCTCTCTCTTATCCTTCCCCTCTATCTTTTCCTCTCTCTTTTCCTCCCCATCATTTTCTATTCCCCACTCCCTCTCTTTCATTTAATTTCTTTCCCTCACACCCTCTTTCACTCTTTTTCTTCCACACTCCTTGTTCTTCTTTCATTATCTTTCTTTATTCTTTCTTTTCTTTCTACTTCTCTCACTGCCTCTACCTCTGTCACTCCTCTCGTCAAACTCTCTAACTCCATCCCTCTCTCAATTTTTCAATCTCTCTCACTCCCTCCCTCTCTTCTATAACCCCTTTTTAATTACACTCACTCACACACAAGCACTCTCTCTTTCACTCTCTCTCTCTCTCAAACCCACTCTCACTGTCTCTCTTACTCCTCTTTTGCTCTCCTTCCTTACTCTTTTCTTTCTCTCTCTTTTTTGCTCCCTCTCTCTATTTTGTTTCATTCTAACTTTTACTCCCTTCCTCTCTCTCTTTCTAACTCTCTCTCACAAACAGACTCTCTTTCTCTACATCTATCCCTCTCATGAACTTCCCCTCAACCTTTCTATCTCTCTCTCATTCATTCTCCTCTAACCCTCCCTCTCTCCCTCTCACTCAATCCCTCTTTCTCTATCTTCCACCACTCTATTCGCTCTCTATTTCTCTCTCCCTCCCTCCATCACTCTCTCTCTTTCTCACTCTTTGTTTTCTATCTCTTACTTTCTATTATTTTGCTCTCTCTTCTCTCTCTCCCTTGCTCTCCCTCTCTCTCTCACTCTCTATTCCAACTTCATTATTGCATTGTTGCTCAGTTCATCTCTTTTATGTCATTTATTCATTTCTCTCATTACTTAACTCTTTTTCTCCCTCCCTCCCTCCCTCCCTCTCTCCCTCTCTTTCAATCCTTTTCTCTTCTCACTCTTTTCTCCTCTTCTCTCTCTAATTATTTCTTTATTTTGCTCATACTTCTCTCCCTGCACTCCCTTCCTCCCTCCTCTCTCTCTTTATCTTCATATCTTTGACTCTATCTATTTCTCATTCTTCTGCTCCCTTTCTTGCTCTCTTGCTCTTTCTTCCTTCACTCTCTCTTCTTCTCTATTTCTTTCTCACTCTCTATCATCTCTCCCTCCCTATCTATCTTTAATTACACTCTCTCTTACTCACTCACTGTTCTCTCTCTTTATCTTACTCTCTCTCATTTCAATCTTTCACTCTTTATCCTTCAGACACACTCTCTCCTCCTCTCTTGTTGCCTTCCCTCCCTCGTCCCTACTCCCCCCACTCTCTCACACACTCTATCTTCCACTCTTCCACACTCTCTCACCCTCAACCTCCCACTCTTCCTTTCCATCTCTCTCTAGCTCTCTATTTCCTCTCTCTTTCTTACTCTCTCTTTAAACCCCTCCATCTTGCTCTATTTCTCACTCAATTTCTCCCTCTCTCTCACTCTCTATTCCATCACTTTTTATCTCTCTTGCTCTCTCTTTCTCACTTTTTTAATCTTGCCCTCGCTAGGTCTCCCTCAAGTAGCGAACTCTTCTCTCTCCATCTCACACACTCATACACACTCTCACTCTCTCTCAATTTCTCTCCCTCTCACCCTCGTTAGCTCCATTTCTCTCTCTATCTCACTCTTTGTTACCATTTTATTTTTTATCTCTCACTCTTTTTATCACTTCTCTGTTATATTCCCTCACTCTCTCTCTTTCTCACACTTAATACTCTTTTTATATCTTATACTCTCTTTTACACACTCCTATGTTGCTCTCTCTTCATTCATTTTTCTTACATTAGGTCACTCTGTCCCCCACTTCCTCTCTCCTCTCTCTCTTGCTTCTATCCCTCCCTCTCTCATTTTATCTATTCTCTTCCTCCGTCCCTCTCCGTCCCATTATCCCTCTCCGTCTCCCTCTCTCTAAACAATATCCTATTCTCCCTCACATTTTACACCTCACTCACTTACTCTTACTTGATCGTCCCTCAGTCTCTCTTCTCACTCAATTTCCCTCCACTCTCTCTTCATTTCTTCTTCCTGCTCTCCCTTTAAACCCTCTCAATACCTCCCTCTATCTTTCTTTCTTACTCACACTCTCCTCTCTCACTCTCAATTCCAGTTTTTGTCATCTCTCTCACCCGCTCTTCTGTCTCTCTCTTTTCACACTCACTTTAACCTTCACCGCCACTCTCTCGCTCTCCCTCCATCTTTCACTCCCTTCATCCCTTCTTTCCCTCCCTCTTTCACTCCTTTCTTCCTTGTCTCTTATTCTTCTCTCGCTCGTTCACCCTCTCCCTCTCTTTTGCACTCTCTTCCCTCACTGTCACTTCCCTTTATTTCTCTCTCACACTGTCTCCCTTTCTCGTCGCCTCTTCCTATCACTTCAGTTTCACTCTCATACTTACTCCCTCATTCCATGTCTCTTTCTCGCTTTATGTTCACTTTATATCACTTAATCTCTCTTCTGTTATGCTCGCTCCTCTCTCTCCTCTCAATCTCTCTCCCACTCTCCCCCACTCCTTTCATTCCTTCCCTCCCTCTCCATCCCTCTCTCGCTCTCTCTTTCTCTCTCACACAAACTCTCCCCCTCTCTCCCTCTAACTCTCTTCCAATTCATCCCCCTCTCTCTCCCACTAAATCTCATTTTGTACCCCCTATCAAGATCTTCCTTCACTCTCTCTTCCTCTCTCACTCCCTCTGTCCATCTCTCTCCTCCTCACTCACTCATTTCTCTATTTATGCTTTATCAATTTTTCTTTCTCTATTGCTCTCTTCTTGCTATCATTAACACTCTCTTTTTCTCTTTTTTATCACTCTTTTATCACTTTACTCACTTTTTCTCTCTCCTCCCCCTCTCTCCCTCTTTCATTAGTTCAATCTCTTGCTATGTCTTTTCTCCCTCCCTCACTTTCCATATTTCCCTCAATTAGTCCCTCTATCTACCTCTCACTCACTATCTTTTGCTCTATCTTCTCTGAGTCTTTCTTCTCTCTCGATTTTTGCCTTACCCTCTTTCCTCCTCTCACTTCGCTCACTCTTCAATCCCTATCTTAACTTCCTCTCTTGCTCTCTCTCTCACACTAAATCTATTCATCTATCTTTATTATTTGTATGCTCACTTTTGCCCCTTGCTATCGCTCTCTCTTAATCTTTCTTTAATCTCCCTCTCTTTACTCAGTCTTTCTCTCCCTCTATCTATCACAATCTCTCTCACACTCCCTCCCTTACAAACTATCTCTCAATTGCTCTCACATCTTGCTCTCTCTCCTCATATTCATCTCACTATTTACTATTTTCTCTCATACATCTCTCATTCCTCCTCAATACCTTCCTGTTTCAATCCATCCCTCCCTCTCTTTATTCCTTTCTCTCTCCTCTTGCACTCACCGGTTTACTTCCTCACTCTCCCTCGCTTTTCCTCCATTGCTCTCTCTTATTCGACATCTCTGCTCTCTTTTCTCACTTATACTTTTCTATATTTATCTCTCGCTCCCTCTTCCCACTCTCTCACCCTATCTCGCATTATGTCTCTGTCATTCTCTTCCACTGCTATCCTCTCTCCCATGCTCTCAATCTCAATCTCTCTCCTCTCCGTCTCCATCTCCCTCTCTCCTTCTCTCCTTTTAACTAATTCTCTTACTCTCACTCCCTATCTCAATCCCTCCCTCCTTCCCTTTCCTTCTCCCTTTTCCCTATCTCTTTTCTCACTCTCCTTTTGCACTCAATCAAACTTCCTTCTTCTCTCTCATTTTCTCCATTGCTTTCTTACATTCCTCTCTTTTGCTCTCTCTTCTCTCACTTTCTTTTCTCTTTATTTCTCTCTAACATCCTCCCTCTGTCTCTCTATCTTATTTTTAACACTCATGCTCTCCCTCACTCTCTCTATTTCTTTCATGTTATCCCCTCTTGTCACTCTCCCTCAACCTTTCTCTCCCCTCTCCACCCACTGTCCTCCTGCTCCCTATCTCCTTCTTGCTAAATATCATTTCCCCTCTCACTTCCCCTCTCTCCCTCTTAAATTTTTCATGCTCTCTTTCTCACACACTCTCTTCAATCTCTCACTCTCGTCCTCTATCTCTTCCATTCTCACTCTCTCCCTTACACTTGCCCTTTATTTCTCTCATCCTCACTTTATTCTCTCTCTCTCTCTCTCTCTCTCTCTCTCTCTCTCTTTCTTGCTATCTCATGCTATCTTCTCAGCCTCTTTTGCTTTCCCTCTATCTCTCTCTTTCTCCCTCTCTTTATTTCTCACAGTCTCTCACTCTTACTCTCAATCTCTTCTATCTCTCTTTCCATATTGCTCCTCTCACACTTTCTCTCTCCCTCTGTCTCTCCTGCTCCATCTATCATCTCTCTTATTCCCTTTCTCTTACTCTCTCTTCCCCGATTTTCTTTCTTCAACTTCACTCTCACTCTTACTCTCTCTCTTAATATCTTCAAAATCTCTATTATCTCTTCCTATTTCTATCTCACTCTCTATTCTCCCTTTCTCTATTTATCTCACATCCCTCCCTCCCCCCTCTCTGTCAAGCTCTTTCCACTTGTCCTCCCCAGCTCTCCCTCTTTCTCTTCTCACTCTTCATAGCTCTTTCTCATTCTAATATTCTCCCTCTCGCTCACTCTCTCTTTCTTTATCTTCCCTCACACTCCTCTCCCTTTATCCCTCTTTCTCTCTCTTCCTCCTTTGCTCCCTTCCTCTTTCTTTCTCATTGTTTATTTGCTTTCTCTTTCTCTATTATTGCTTCTCTTTCTCCTCTCTTTGTCCCTTTCTCTCTTCTACACTCTTTCTCACAAACAATCTCTCCATTTCTCTCTCCATCCAGACACTGGAAGGGATGGAAGCAATAGAGAGTAAGTAGGGGATAGAGGGAGAAAAAGTGTGAGGAAGAGAATGGGAGATAGGGGAGCTAGAGAGAGAGCGAGGGTTAGAGGATAGAAAGAGAGAGAATAAAGGGCAACGTAAGAGAGCAAAAGAATGAGAAAGAGAGATTTAATAGAGAGTGTAAGAGAGCGCATGAGTGGTAAAGAGAAAGAAATAGATAGATAAAGGAAGGTCGTGAGGAAGATTGAAGAGGGAGAGGGAGCAACAGAGGGAGTGATAGTGTGAGAGCTATAGCAGGAGAGAGTGAGTGATAAGGGGAGAGATAGGCAGAGCAAAAGATTGAATGATAAATAGTGAGAGAGGAGTTTAAAGGGAGAGAGGGAGAGAAGTGTGAGATAGAGAGAGAGGAAAGCGTAAGTGAGAATGGGAGGGAGGGAGGGAGGGATGGAGGGAGGGAGGATGGACGAAGAGAAACAATTAGAGATGATGGAGTAGCAGTACAGAGAGTAAGTGAGAGAGAGATACCAAAGAGTGAGAAAGAGAGAAGAAGGGAATGAGCTAAGTTGAAGTGACGGGAGTGACAGAAGGACAGAGTGAATGTGAGAGAAATTGAGAGCAAAGAGATTGATAAAAATTAGGAGACATGATAGAGAGGTAGAGCGGGGGGAGAGAGATTAAGAAAGAGAGACAAAAAAGAGAGTGAGAAAGAGAGCAAGTAAGAGTGAGTGACATTTAATTGAGAGGGAAGGAGAGAGAAAGGAAGAGGGAAGAGAGAGAAAGTGTGAGGGAGTGAAAGAAAGCAAGAGAGGGAGCAAGAGAGAATGTTTATGGGTGCTAGTGGGTGAAAAAAATCAGAGACGAGAAACTATCACAATAAAAGTAAGAGAGACAAAAGTAGGAGAGGAATATAACAAGTGAGAGAGTGGGAGAAAAATAATTAGAGAGACATATATTTTGAGAGAGGGAGAGAAAATATATACGTATAGCTTATGAGAAAGGTCTAGAGAGAAGGAGAGAGAGGGAGGGAGAGTGAGAAAGAGATAATGTGGGAGAGGGAGTGAGAGAGAGAGAGAAGGGAGAGAAAGAGAAAGAGGAGAGAGGGAGGAAGAAATGCAAGAAGAAAATGTAGAACAAGGTATGAGACAAAAAGAGATAAAAGAAGGGAACAAAAGAGATTGAGAGATAGAAATAGTGAGAAAAGGTATGAATGAGTTTGAAAGAACAATAAATAGGATGTCATGGAGAGCTAGGGGCATGAAGTGAAAGATAGAGAAAAAGAGAGGGAGAAAGTGTAGCAGAGAGAGAGAGAGGAAGGGAGGGAGAGGGGGCTGGATAAAAGTAGGAGAGGGGGTGGGAGAAGTGTGGGAGAGGGAGAAAGAAAGAGTGGGAAGTTAAAGTGGGATTAGGGGATTGGGAGGGAAAGAGGGGGAGATGGAGAGAGATTGAGATATAGAGAGCGGGAGGGAAGGCAGCAGAGGTAGAGAATGAGAGAG
This sequence comes from Papilionanthe hookeriana x Papilionanthe teres, assembly GCA_022702705.1. Classification (NCBI taxonomy): domain Eukaryota; kingdom Viridiplantae; phylum Streptophyta; class Magnoliopsida; order Asparagales; family Orchidaceae; genus Papilionanthe; species Papilionanthe hookeriana x Papilionanthe teres. The sequence continues at coordinate 63,874,181 of CM040432.1, read as the reverse complement.
AAAAGATGAGATAACAAATTAACAAAAAGTGGAAGTGAGAGAAGAGACAACAAGAGAGGGAATTAGAGAGAGTGAAAGAGAAAATGAGTGGGAGGGAGAGTGTGTGAATGGGTTAGTAGAAGCGGAGAGAGAGAAGAGTGACATAGGGAGAGAGTGAAGGAGGGATTGAAAGTGAGAGGGATTGAGGAGGAAAGGAAGATGTTTGAATGAAAATAATAAATAATAAGATAGATATAATGGGAGAGCACAAGATATAATAGCAATCGAGAGAGAGGGTGTGGGAGAGAGAGTGAGAGAGAGTGAGAGAGAGAGGGAGAGAAAGAGTAAGTAATGCTAGAAAAGAGAAGGAGATAGAAGAAAGTGCAAGAGAGAGACAACATAGTGGGACAAAAGAGAGCAAATAAACAACATATAGAGAATAAATATAGAGTGAGAGTTATGGATTGAAGAGTGAGCGGGAGGGAGAGAGGGAGAGAGGTAAGGCTACTTAGAGAGAAGAGAGAATCAGGGAATATCGAGCAAAAGATATTAAGTGTGAGGTAGAGGGAGGAGATATAGATGGAGATATGGGAGAGAGGGAGAGAGAGGGAGATTGAAGAGTGAGCTACATAAGGGAGACCTAGAGAGGGCACAAATGAGTGATGTTCCCTCTCTCTCACTCTTTCCCTCTCTTTACCCCTCACTCGCTTACTGTTACTCTTCCACAGACTCGTTTCTTAGACTTTCTTCCCTTCACTCTCCCTCACTTTCTATTTCCTACACTCTCCTTAGACCCTCTCACTTCCTCCTATCTTTCTTTTTCCCTAACTACCTCCATCTCCCTCTCACTCTCTATTTCACCTCACTTTATCTCTCTCCCTCCTATCTCACACACTCTCTTGCAATTGTTCTCACATCTTACTCTCTCTCCTCATATCCATCTCATTATTTATTATTTTCTTTCACACATCTCTCTTTCCACGTCAATCTCTCCCTTTTTCAATCCAGCTTCCCTCTCTTCCTTCCTCTCCCTTTCTCACTTGTCCCTCTCCTCATTCAACTCCCCTCCTTTCCTCTTATTTTCTCTATCGCTCTCTCATTCCCTCTCTCTTGGACTCTCTTCTCTCACTTTCACTTTCTCTATTTCTCACTCCTTTTCTCTTGCTCTGTCTCTTATCCTTTCTCTCTCATTCTCTCCCTCTGCTACCCTCCCTCCCACTCTCTATATCTCAATCTCTCTCCCTCTCCTCCCCATTACCACCTTCTCAGTCATTCTTACTCTACCTCGCTACCTCAAACTTGCACAAATTATTTTGCTTTGATTTCCTCTCTCGCTTCCTATCTCTCTATCTCTTATATCTTTCTTGCCCTCTGTCTCTCTCTTTCTCACTATCTCCCTTTCTCACTATGTCTGTCACTTTTTTATGTTTCTTTATTTTGATCTTTTTTATATGTCTTTACTCAATCTTTATATTATTATATCCATCACTCTAACCTCTCTCCCTTTCTCTCATTCCCTCTCTTCGCTCTCTCCCCTCTCTCTATTCACCCTCGCTTTATCTCTCTCTCTTTTGCTTTATCCCACACCACCTTGTCGGCATTATTTTTAGGTTGTGTGTTTTATTTTGAATAGGGGGTCGCCTAACAGAAATTGTCGGCGAATTTTTAATTTAATTTAAATAAATAATTTGAAAAGTAGTATTTGATTTTGAAAATAATTTTAAATTTGAAAATTTTAAGATATGAAATCAAGCTGATCTCACATCCCGAATAGTTTATATAAACGAGCACCGCATCACAAACTGTGTATCTATCTCGAAGAATAGACACACTGTTTGGTGATGGGGCTCGATTAAATAAACTAGAAGATTTGTGACATTCGTTTGGTCTGCGAACCAATTTTATAAGCCGACAAATTCCCCTGCTTAATATGAAAGCATTAAACAGGGTTTATATTACTTGGGTTCTTAAAATTCCCTATAAGGGCAAGCCCCTATAGTTAATTACATCTTAAGTGACGGGAATCACTTAAGAAAACTCTCGATAATAATCAGTAGTTCTGCTCTCAAGAATCTCAAAGTTTAAGTTTTCAAAAGATTGGATTTTTGAAATTTCAATAGGGAATAGCTCAAATTTGGAACAGTTTATTTTAGGATTCCAAAGGAAGAAAGGTAGGAGAAATTACAGATTCGAAGCGAACTTCGGTAATTTCCCAACTATCCTATTGTTTGGCTTGAATTTAGGAAAGTCCTAATGTTTATTTAATGTTTTGATCTTGCCAATTTTAATTAATTTGGACTTATATTTGTATGATAAAATCATACAAATAGCCTCGAAGATGTGAGGGTTTATGTCGTATCGGACGACTACCTCGGAATCCTAAAACCGGTTAGGGCTTAATTTGCTATGCAAATGCCTAACGAAGAGTTGAGGATTTATGTTGCACTAGGCAAACTACCTCGAAATCCTATGGCTTAGTTTTTTTAATTCTAAGAATGGTTTTGCTGATGTAGATTCAAGTTTTGCTGATGACGATGGTCGTGCTGCCCACCATGCCCCGAGCTCCTTGTTGTTGCAGAGGTTTAGTTTTAGAAGTCATAAATCAGGAGATGAGAGAAGTGTTTTGGTTTAGAGAAGTCTTAATTTCCAAGTGTCTCTTTTTTTATATTTTATTTAAAACAAATCTTAAAGTTGATTATAACAACACCGGTTAAGATCCCACGGTTCCATCCTTCCGACATCGTTATTTTTATCGGATTCACTTAGTCCGAGATGAATTTGCTAAACTCAACTAAATGAGTTCCACACTTTCATTTAGACCGTGGAAATCCCGTTAGCAACACGTAGGTTACATCATCCGAGGTATTCTCGATCATCCAACGAGGACGTTTTAATTTAGTTGTAATTGTAGTTTTGTGTTCTGTTTGTGATTAAATTTTAAGTTGTTTTATATTTTGAAATATTGTGGCGGTGAATTTTATCTTGCAATGACTTTTAATTTAGTTTTGATTTTAGTTTTAGGGGTTACCCTAGAGGTGTGGGTTTTCATGCAACAGTTGTTTATCATGCAAGAAAAGTAAGTGTGATGTGATTAAATAAATTGCAATAAGGTGAATTGCAATAAAGTAAAAGCGTACCTGGAGGGTCTTCCCGTCATCCCAAGCTGCACTTAAAACACAATTGGAATAAGCAAGTTCCTAGGTAAAGCTAAGGGAAGGGTTATGGTTTTCTACCAAATTCCTAATCCTATAGCTAGTCATTTCCTATGACGTCTAGATTCTTGTGTTTTGGTTTGAGGACGGTTTTCTTCATCAAAGAACAATTAAGTTCAGTTGTTCTTATAAACATCCCGTCATATTGAGGAAGTGCTTAAGAAGAATCTTAAACATCTTTTCAATACTGATAGGATTGTTTTAAGTCTAAATGAATTTAATTAATCAGGTGAAGTAATCGTCCGAGAATTCAAGTTTTGTTATCTTGCTCAGTGAACTAGGACATTTGAATATCCTATAGGTGAAGTAACATTTCATTTAACGTTCTATTTAGGAATTATGACAACCAAAGCTTTCGAGGGCAAATTGGTGTTCAAATGGTTTGTGATTTAATTTAATCTCAGTTAACAGGTTTAAATTTGGAATAGTGTTCAAGTTGCTTTATTTTGAATTTCTTTATGTCTTAGGTGATGTTATTTTTAATTCAATTTAATTTAACTTTAATTTAATCTAATTTGGTTTAGTTTTAATTTTAATTTAATTTTAATTTTTAATTTTAATTTTAATTTTAATTTTAATTTTAATTTTATTTGATTTTTATTTTAATTTAATTTAATTTAATATGTTTTAATTTAATTTAATTTAATTTAATTTAATTTTAATTTAATATGTTTCAATTTAATTTAATTTAATTTAATTTAATTTAATTTAATTTAATTTAATTTAATATGTTTTAATTTAATTTAATTTAATTTAATTTATTTGAATTAATTTAATTTAATCTTTAATTTAATTTTATTATTTATTTTTTTTTTAATTTTAATTGAAAATTTAAAAGAGTTTAATAATTTAACTTTTAATTTAATTTTAATGATTAAGTCTTTTAACATTTTAAAACTTAAATTTGAATTATCATTTTATTAGGAATTAAATATTATTGAGATGATTAATTTAAGGATTTTTAAATTAAAGAACAAATCTCTTCCTAATAATATCCCTATCTTAATAATTCCAATTTTATTATTCATCCAAATTTAATCAATTATTTAAATTAAGGTTTATTTTAATTATTTTAAATTGTTTAATGGGTTTCTACCCTTTAATAATTTAAATTTCAATCATCAAAATCATTTAAAAATCAAATATTTTACTTGTTAATTTTATTAAACCTAAAGTTTTAATTAAGGGTTAAAATTTTTTAATTACCATTTTGCCCTTCAAGCTTAATAATTCCATAACTCACTAAATTGAGCTCAAATGAATTTGAAATTTTTATGTGACTTCACTCATATGTCAATAAAGACATGAGAGGAAAAAAATGTAATTTTTCTGTATTTAATTTATTTATATAATTATTTTTAGTGGAAAATAGGAATTTCCAAGGAAAATCTAATAATATGACCAAGGGAAAGTTTCTGTCCTTAAGAAAATTATGGGACATTCCTAATGATCAAAGGACCACTTGAACCAATTTTGGTGATTTTTTAAATTATATTATTTTTATTATAATTATTTTAAGTTTTAGAGTATTAATTAATTTAAAAATTAAATAAAGGTTGAAAAATGAAATTTATATTTTTAAAAAATCTCTCTGATATCAAGGAAATCAGAGAATCAATTTTTGCAATTTTCTGATTTTTCCTTGATTTATTAGAATTATTTTAGTGGAAATGCCAAAAATTGTATTTTTTAATTTTTAAATTATCTTAGGGCTTTAAAATTTAATATCTCATTAATTAGACCTAAGAAAAATACGGGGTTTGTTCCTAAGTGATTGGAATTCAAAATGTGACATTTTGGTGAATTTTATTATTTTTATGATTTTTATTATTTTTTAATTATTAAAATATTAAAATAATACAAAAAATTAACTTTTTTAAAAAATTATAATTTTATTTTTCTTAAATTTCCCTGATATCAGAGAGGCTCCAAAACCAATTTGGTGAATTTTTAAAAAGTATTTTGAAAGTTATGAATTTTTTAAAGTTCAAATGGCTAAATGGCTTAATCAACCCATTTAGTAGGGCTAACTAAGTCCAATTGACTTCAAATTTTTATGGTGGGTTCCTCTGATCCTAAAGGTCAGTGGAGAATTGATTTCAAGTCAATTTTATGTATGGTTAGCTCTAATTAATTAGGGATCTATTTTGGGTGTTTAAGCCAATTAGGGTTATTATAAATGAGTTAACTCAAAACCTATTTTTCCTAGGGTCCTTTAGTCATAAGAGACATCACCAAATTTTCCCAGAATTTATTTCACAACATGCTAATTATTGGAATTAAAATACTCAAAACAGTAACATGAATTTGAAAAATCAATAACTTTTCATAGGGATGGCCTCTGACTTTGGAAAATTCAGGGAATGTTCCCAAATTCAGAGGCTTCAAAAGCCCTATGGTCTCATGCCATGGTGAATTTCCTCTATGCATGGAGAATTAAAACAATGCAAAAGGGAAATAAATCATTAAAAATAAAATACTTGATGAAATAAAATGATTTTTTTTCCACATTATTCTCCTCTGTTCACTGAGCAAGAGGGTATTTTTATTTTATTTTTATGATTTTCCTACACAAAGTTATGAATTTTCCAAGTTCAGGGAATTAAATAAATAGAAAAAATCCCTAATTTTCTATTTATCCAAGTCGGCGCCGCGTCATCCTCGGCATCTCCGAATGGCCAAGCGGCGCGCTCCCATTCGACGCCACCGCTTGAGTCAGCAGCCAGGGTCCAGCCTGTATCGTTCCGTTTCCTCATCCGGCGCGATCCTGGCCGTCCGTCCGCGCGTATATTAAATGAACGGCATCCGTTCATCGTCCCCAAGCGTCCTCACCCGAGAGCCGTCCACACTAAATCCCTAATATCTCACTCAATACTCAATGGATTTTCGTGTTCTTATGCTCTATGGATTCATCTTGAAGAGACGAATACATCTATACGGTGACCATGCATTGAAATTAAAGCATTTGAAATGGAGAATCTCCAGAAGCTCGGGATGAAGAATTAGCTCATACCTTTGCTCAGAGAAGTGTGGCTTCAATTTGAGGGTTGTGTCACCTTCGATTGGATCCCAGCAAGCTCCAGATGAAGTCTCCTGGTCTGGTGAATTGTCTAGGTATGATTTCGACCAAGCCCGATCACAAAGCTTGGAGGCTGGAGCAACTGGGTGGCCTGGAGAGGGGGCTTTTGCTGGTGGACACCTTCTCTTGGTCTGGTGAAGGTGTAGGACCAATCAATTTGAGGATTGATCCACTGTGGAGAAGTGTCCTGGTTTTGGGTGGAATTTCAGTTGAGAAATTGGATTTGGTCAGTGGGGATTAGGGCAAATTGACACTGGGGATCAACTGCTCTAAAGGTGGAGAAGGGTTTGGAACAATTTTGGTAGAGTTTTGGCAAGGTTTGTGCAACTCTCCTTTCATGGCCGTGAGGGGGTGGTGTTTAAATAGGAGAGGGTGGAGGGCCTCCTGTGGAGAGTTAGGGCTTGGGATCGACCTGCTCCGGGCATGGGAAGAACGAGCCATGGTGGCCATTGGGCATGGGGCAACTCAGCAAGGGAGAATTCCAAAGTTGGCTCACATGTGAGCTTTCGGCCATGGTGTTTTTCGGCGACCTGGTGGCTGGCCGGCCAGGCATTAGTCACCATCTTGTTCAGGTGGGTCAGGGCTGGGGTTTAGTGTAGGCAATTGGCAAATGCCATGTGTAAAAGGCTTGGATTAGAATGGAATGGGAGAGGGCTCATTTTGGCTCAAATTGGTCAACCCTCCATTTGGGCAAGGTGCACCACCCAAGGCCTGGTTTAGGCTGAATAGAAAGTGATTTAGGTCAGCTTAATCAGTGGGGAATGGTCACCATCCAAGTACAATTAAGCTTAAGCAAGATTTAGTGGAATCATGGGAGTAGTTAATCACCTTTAGGAATTAAGGAAAGAGTCTCCTCCTTTTCCCCAAAATGGCATGGTGACATGTAAAGAGGCTCTCATGGCTTCCATGTGGCTCATGCATGGCTTCATGGCTCACCTTTGGCTTGGGAAAAGTCAAGTCAATTTCATGGAAATGGATTTAAGAAAAATTTTGGTATTTAGGGGTGATTTGGCATGAGGCTTGATTTGGAATTATTTGATGATGGGATTATAACTTAGGGAATGGCTTTGATTAAATGGATGGCAAATGGAAATGTCATGTGGGCTTTAGGGCCAATTTTGGGCTTTTGTATTTGGTGGAAATGGGCTTTTAGGAAGGTTTAAGGAAGTGGGCTTTTGGATTTTAAAATGGATTTTAGGATGGAATTTTAGTAAAGGCTTGGGCCAAATAATTGTTGGGTTTAGCTCATGGATGTGTCATGAGTGACTTGGAGCAAATTGGGAGTGATTTGGGTTTGAATTGGGTTGGATTTGGGCTCCTTTGGTGAATGGGCCAATGTAGGTCAAATTGGGCTAACTTGGGCCAATGTTGGGCTAGGGTTGAAATTGATGTAAAATAAATGTTGGGAAATGTTTATGGGAGTGTTTCAAAGAGGTTTTGACTTTGGTTGGGCTTTGATTTTGGGGTTTGGGCTTATTTGGGTTAGGTTTGGGTTTAGGTCAAAATTGGGCTTTTTGGTTTTGGGTTGAATTTGAGTGGGGTTTGGGTCTAAATTTTTGGCAAATCATGTTAGTATTTTGTTTGTGGGGATGTTAGGGAAGGTTTAGAAAATATTTGGGGTTAATTGAAGTTTAATTGGGTGAGTTTGGGTTAGGTTTGGGTCATGGGTCCAAATTGGGCTTTAAGGCCAAAAGTGAAATTGGATCCAAATGTCAATCAAGTTGGACTTGGATTTGGTCTAGATTAGTGTTGGGAATGTTGAATTGAAGTTTAGAATTGAATTGGACCAGGATTTGGGTCAATTGGGTAGGTTTGGTTTGACATTGGATTCACTTTGGGTTAAAATGGGTCAAATTGGGGGTTTTGACAAAAGTGGGGTAAATTGACAAAATTGGCCCATGGTGTAGTTGAACAAAATAAAATTAGGAATATTTGGGATTTTCTGGAATTTTCTGGGAATTTTCTGAATTTTTGGATTTTTGGGTCAAGGGGGGTATTTTGGATATTTGGAGGGTATTGGGAGGTATTTTTGGAATTTTTGATATTTTTGGCTATGGATGATCAATTTGAGTGGAGAGAAATGTTTAGGAATGATTTTGGAGAATTTTGGGTGATTTGGAAATTTTTGAAAAATCTGGGTAGTTTCAAGGGTTTTGGGTAGGCTAAGCGGGTGTAGGGTCCCGGAGGTCAAAAATTGAAAATTTGGAAAATTGAAAATTGGGTGAATATAAGTGGAATGAAATCATTTTGGTTGAGCCATGAAGCCATATCAAGCCCACATGAGCCATGAAGCCATATCAAGCCCACATGAGCCATGAAGGGACTCATTTGAGGCATCCAATATGTTGTTCCTAACCCTCTTAGCCAAGGGCTTAGGGGTTAAGGACCATCCATGTGAATCACCTACATGAGTCAGGAGGTCAAGTTGAGTATAGGTGTGTGAAAGTGTAGTGTATAAATGTAGTGTGTGTGTAAGTCAGCCCCTCACCAGACCAGGCCACCCAGAGCAGTCCTAAGGCCAAAGAGTCCTATAGGAACCCATCCTTTAAACTTCCACATTTGATTTCAACCCTCTAGGTGATTAGGGGTCTACAGTTAAGTTTGTGGAGTTTGCGGGGAGTTAAGAAGTGGTTTGAATTTCTAAAAGGTGGTGGATCCCAATTCTAGTCCTCTAGGATAGTCAAAGGAAAAGCCTAAGGCTAGATCAGAGAAGACCTCATCAAAAATGAGGTCAACACACCTCTCTCTCACTCTCCCTCACTTTTTTCCCACCTTTAATCCCTCTATCTCTCACACACTCCTAATCTCTTACTTACTTGCTCCCTCTCTCCCACGTTTTTTCTCTCCCTCTCTCACACTCTCTTCCCTCACACTCTTTTTTTCCCTCACTCTTTCCCTTTCTTGCTCCCTCTTTCTCTCTCTTCAGTTTCACTCTCTCTTACTCCCCCTCTCCCTCTCTTATTCTAGGTCTATGTTCACTTATTGTCACTCAATCTCACTTGTGTTCCTCTCTCCTCGCCACTTCTCCCAATCTTTCTCTTCGTCTCTCTTTATCTCTTGCTTCTTCGCTCCCTCCCCCTCTCTCTCTTACTCTCTCTCACTCAAACACACTATCTCTCCCCTTCTCTCACACTCCTCCGGTTCATCCCCCACTCTCACACCCACAAAATCACATTCTCTTCCACCTCTCTCCCTCTCTCACCCTCTATAGATCTTCCCTCACTCTATCTTCTCTTTCACTCTGTCTTCCACTCTCACGCCAATGCATCAATCTCTCTCACTCTCTCTCTTTCTTTTTTCACCCTCTCCCTCTCTCATCCTTTTCTCTATTTATGCCTTATCACATTCTCTTTCACCTTTGCTCTCTCCCTCACTCATTCTCTCTCACACACACTCTCTCTCTTACACTCTTTTATCACTCTCTCTTATCATTTTACTCACTTCTTCTCTCCGACCATCTCTTATCCTCTTCCTCCCTCTCTGTCTCTATCTCTCTCACCCTCTATCTCACTCCATATCTTCTTCTCTCTCCACCTCTAACTCCATATCATTTTCTTAATCTTCCCTGAGTTCTCTTTTCCCTCTATTTTTGGCTTACTCTCACACCCATACTCCCTTCATCTATCTCTCTGTTTCTATTTCACTCCCTCTCTCGCTCTCGCTCCCACACTATATTTCATCTCTCTTTGTTGTTTTCTTGCTCTCTCTTGCCCTCTCACTTGCCTTTTCTCCTATCACCTTCACTTCTCTATATTTTCTCACTATTTCACTCCCTCTATCCCACACTCTGTCTCTTAGTCTCCCTCCATCCCTCTCTCTCAATCTCACTCTTGCCTCTCATTCCCATCTCATTATTTCTTAGGTTCTCTCACACATCCCTCTCCTCCTCTGTCCCTCCCACTTTCACTCCATCCTTCCCTCTCCTCCTCCTTTCTCTTTATCTCTCTCTTCTCTCTCTCCTCTTGCAGTCACTCACTCAATGTACCTCCCTCCCTCACATTTTCTCCATCGTACTCTCTTATTCCCTCTCTCTTAATCTCACTTTCAATCTTTCTCATGGCCTCCCTCCATCTCTCTATTTATTTTTTTACCACTCATCCTTTCTCTCACACCTCTAATTTTTCTCTTTTTCAGTCTTTTGCTTTCTCTGTTTTTTGCTCTTTGTTCTCGTTCTTTCTCTCACTCTCGATTCCCTCTCTCCCTACTATCTCTTTCAATCCTATCTCAGCTCTACCTCTCCCTTTATCTCATTCTTTGTACTTCTTTCTCTATCTCGTTATTTCTCACCTTTACTAACACATCTCTTCCTCTGCCCCTCCTTTCAATCCCTCTCTCCCTCTCTCCTTCTTTTTCCATAAATCTCACTCTCCGTAATTTTCTCTTCATCTCACACTCTTCCACTTTCTTTATATATCTTTCTCTCTCACTCCATCACTCACTCTCTTGCTCTTTATTTGTCACTTCTCTCTCTGATCCTTCTCAACACTTCCCCTATTACCCACAAATTCTCATTGTTTCTCACTATATCCTACACTTCTCTGCCAATCTCCCTCCCTTCTTTTCTCCTTATTTCACTCACTCCCTCCTTTCCTCTCCTTCTGTCTAGTCTATCTCTCCCACACACACTCTATCTATCTCTTTAGGATCACACTCTCTCACTCTCTTGCTCTCTATTAATCTCTTGACTCTCTCCCTTTCCTTCACTTCTCTTTCTCCTTGATTTCACTCTCACTCTTACATGATCCCTCTCCCTCTTTCCTCATGATTAGTCTCAGCCTGTTGTTGACCTCATTTTTGATGAGGTCTTCCCTTCTTATTTTTAGTGCTTAGGATCTAGCCTTAGGCTTTTCCTTTGACTATCTTAGAGGACTAGAATTGGGACCCGCCTTTTAGAAATTCAAACCACTTCTAAACTCCCTGCAAACTCCACAAACTTGACTATAGACCCCTAATCACCTAGAGGGTTGAAATCAAATGTGGAAGTTTAAAGGATGAGTTCCTATAGGATTCTTTGGCCTTAGGACCGCCACGGGTGGCCCGGTCCAGTGAAGGGCCGACTTACACTACACTTACACACTACATTTCCACACACTTCCTAAAACTACACCCATACCCAACTTGACCTCCCGACTCATGTAGGTGATTCACATGGATGGACCTTAACCCCCGAGCCCTCGGCTAAGAGGGTTAGGAACAACATAGTGAATGCCTCAAATGAGTCCTTTCATGGCTCATATGGGCTTGAAATGGCTTCATGGCTCAACCAAAATGATTTCTTTCCACCTAGATTCACCCAATCTTTAATTTCCCAAATTTTCAATTTTTGACCCCCGGGGCCCTACACCTACTAAACCTACCCAAAACCCTTGAAACCCAAATTTTTGCAAAATTTCCAAGTTACCTAAAATTCTTCAAAATTATTCCCAAACATTTCTACACCACTCAAATTGACCATCTATATCCAAAAATAACAAAAATTCCAAGAAAACCTCCCAATACCCTCCAAATACCCAAAATACCCTTCTTGACCCAAAAATCCAAAAATTCAGAAAATTCCCAGAAAATTCCAGAAAATCCTAAATATTCCCTATTTCATTTTGTCCAACTACACCATGGGCCAATTTTGTCAATTTACCCTATTTTTGTCAAAACCCCCAAATTGACCCATTTTAACCCAAAGTGAACCCAATGTTAAACCAAACCTATCCAATTGACACAAATTCTGGCCCAATTCAATTCTAAACTTCAATTCAACATTCCCAATACCAATTTAAACCAAATCCAAGTCCAATTTGATTGACATTTGGATCCAATCTCACTTTTGGCCTTAAAGCCCAATTTGGACCCATGACCCAAACTTAACCCAAACTCACCCAATTCAACTCCAATTAACCTCAAATCTTTTCTAAATCTTCCTTAACATTCCCACAAACAAAACCCTAACATTATTTGCCCAAAATTTGAACCCAAGTCCCACTCAAACTCAACCCGAGGTCAAAAGGCCCATTTTTGACCTAAACCCAAACCTAACCCAAATTCAACCCAATTCAAATCCAAATCACCCCAAATTTGTTTCAAATCACTCATGACACATCCATGAGCTAAACCCAACAATTATTTGGCCCAAACTCTTTACAAAAATTCCCATCCATGAACACATCCTTAAACTTAAAAGCCCACTTCCCTTAAACCTTCTTAAAAGCCCATCTTCATTAAATTTTAAAAGCCCAAATCATCCTAAAGTCCACATGACACTTCCCCTCATCATCCATTTGATCAAAATCACCCCTAAGTTTCAAAATCATCATGAGGGAGCGAGGATGGGAGAGAGAATTAAGTGAGAGAGAAATAGAGAAAGAGAGAAGAAAGTGTGGAAATAGAGGAAAGAGAGGGAGCTATCGAGAGAATAAGATAGTGAAATAATGGGGAGGGTGGGAAAGGAGGAAGGAGAGAAAGTAATGATAGAGAAGAAGGGAGAGAAGAGTTAGAGAATGAGAGGAAGGAAAGAGAGTTAAGATTGATGGATATAGGATGTTAAAAATGAGTAAAAGAGAGAGAAAAGGGAGCAAGAGAGAGTGAGATAGCAATAGGAAAAGCATTAGTGAAAGTGAGAGACGAGTGAAAGGGGAGGAAGTGAAATTGAGAGATTGAGCGAAACAAGGAGGAGAGTGAGAAAGGGAGGCATGAAGAGTGATAAAGAGAGAGAGGGAGTGAGAAAGGGAGAAGCGGGGAAATACTTAAGAGAGGAGATAGGAAGCGAGAGAGAAAAAGAGTACGGAAATGATTGCGACGGGGCGAGATAGGGAGGGAGAGTAAGAGAATGAGTGAGAAAGAGTGATGAAGAGAGACGAGAGATGGAGAGAGAGAAAGAAAGAGAGGGAGAGAGATTGAGATAGACGAGAGACGGAGGGAGAGTAACACATGAGAGAGTTAGATAGAGAAAGAATGAGAGAGAGCAAGATAAAGGGAGAGGGAGAGTGGGAGAGAAATAGAGAAAAGTGAATGTGAGAGAAGAGAGAGCAAGAGAGAGGAATGAGAGAAAGTGATTGAGAAAATGAGAGGGAGGGTGAGGGAGTGAAGGGAGTGAGTGCAAATGGAGATAGAAAGAGGCGTGAGATATGGCCGAGAGGAACACAAGAAGAAAGTAGGTATTAAAATAGGGAGGGAACGATGATGAAAGAGAGATGTTTGAGAGAAAGTAAGTAATAAGATGAACATGAGGGAGAGAGCAAGATGTGAGAAGTATTGAGAGAGAGAGAGTGAGGGAGAGTGAGGGAGAATGAGAGATAGAGGGAGAGAAAGTGTGAGGAAAAAGAAAGAAGAGAGGGATATAAAAGAAAGGGAGAGAGTGAGGGAGAGTGAGGGAGAATGAGAGATAGAGGGAGAGAAAGTGTGAGGAAAAAGAAAGAAGAGAGGGAGATAAAAGAAAGGGAGAGAGAGACAGATAAAAGAAAGGGAGAGAGAGACAGAACGGGGGAAAATGAGAGCAAACGAAGCAAGAGATGAATTAGACGGTGAGAGAGACGAGGAGTTTAAATAGGTATTGAAGAGTGAGCGGAAGAGAAAGAGGGAGAGAGGTAAGGTATAAATGTGAGAGAGAGTCTCAGGAAGATGAAGGCAAAAGATAGTGAGTGAAAAGTAGAGAGGACAAATACAGTGAGATAAGGAGAGAGAGGGTGGGGGAGAGGAAGATAGAGATTGAAAAAGAGAGAGAGAGGGAGAGACGAGGTATGAGAGATGGTTGGGGGAGAAAGAGTGAGTAAATGATAAGAGTTTGATGAAAGAGAGAAGCATTAGAAGTGTGTGTGTGATAGAGAAAGAAGTAGAGCAAAGAAATAAAAAGTGATAAACCTTTAGAGAGAAGAGAGAGGGAGAGAGGAAAGCGAGAGAGGGAGAGAGTGAGAGAGAGAAAGAGATAGACGAGAGGAGTTAAAGGGGATGGAAGGCAGGTGGGAGTGAGAGAGGAAGAGCGGGGTGAGAGGAAGAGAGAGTGAATGAAGAGACAGTGAGAGAGAGAGAAAGGGAGAGGGTATATAATGAGATTTAGTGAGAGAGAGGATGAAGTGGAAGTGAGTGAGAGGAGGAGTAGAGTGTGTGAGCAAGAGAAAGATGAGCAAGAGTGGGGAGAGAGAGGGAGGGAGAAAAGGAAGCAATAGTGTGGAGGAAAGAGGGAGAGAAAGATTGAGAGGGAGAGAGTGGAGAGAGCAGTAGAAAGAGAGTAGTATGAGAGAGAGAACATGGAGAGAGAAAGATAGACGAGAATGAGGGAGTAACATTGAGAGAGAAATTGCGAGAGAGGAAGGAGTGAGAAAGGGAGAGTGTGTGAGGAGAAATATAGAGAAAAGTGAGTGAGGGAAGAGAGAGGAGAGAGAAGTATGTGAGCGACATAGGAAGCAAGAGAGGAAGATGAAGAGAGCGGGGAAAAAGTGAGGTATGCGGGGAGTGAAAGGGAGGGATAGACGAGAGAGAAGCATTGAGTGATGAGAATGGAAGGAAAAAAGAGGGCGAGAGAGTGGGGGATATAGGGAGAGAAAAAATGAGATGAAAGAGAGAAATGAGAGCAACAATGAAGAAAGCAAAAGAAATCATAAAATAGAAAAAGATAATAGAGTGCAAGTAAGAGAGAGTAAGGAAGAGTGAATAATGGAGACGGGGAAAGAGAGAGAAGAGAGATAGATGCAAAATTGAAGAAAGAGGAAGGAATGCGAGAGACAAAGCATGTTGGTAAGAGAGAGAATGATAGAGATCAAAAAATGGAGTTATGAGGGTGAGAGAGAGTGTATGAGTGTGTGTGATCGAGTGTGAGGGTGGTGGGAAGGGATAGAGTATATAACAGAGGGAATGATGGAGAGGGACAAGTGACGAAAAGAGATAATAGGAGAGGAGGAAGGGAGAGAGAGTGTGAGGGAGGGAGGGAAGGAGATAGAGAAGAGAGAGATAGAGAGCTTGAGAATGAGAGGGATAGTAAGCTAGGGAGCAAGAGAGATATATAGGGAAAGAGGAAAAGACTGAGAACAACAGTAAAGAAAAGAATGTAAGAGATAAGGGTCAATAGAGGGAGGGACACAGGGTTAAAGAGCCAAGTAAGAATGGAGAGAGAAAGAGGGAGAATGTGAGACACGATGAGAGAGAGAAGAGAGTGAGTGAGTGTGTAAGGGATAGAGACAAAAAAAAGAGAGATGACAGAGTGACAGATAAGAGAACAAGAGAGAGAGCAAGGGAGCAAGAAAGCACGAATAGAGAGTGAGCAAGATAGAACGAGGGAGTGAGAGATATTTAAGTGCTATGAGTTGAGTTAGAGAGAGATAGAAATAAAGAGAAAAAAGTGTGAGGAAAAGTAAAGTAAGAAAATGTGAGTGAGAGTGAGAGAGGGAAAGGGGCCAAGACAATGAGTGAGAGAGAGAGATGAAGATAGAGCAAGAAAGATCGAGAAAGAGAGGGAAAGATTATGTGAAAGGAGTTGAGAGAGAGAGGTAAGAGAAGGCATAAAGAGAGGAGAGAGCAGAAGGAGAAAGAATAAGAGATGGAGGGAGGAAGATGGAGAGTGATCGAGGGAGGAAGATGGAGAGTGACTGAGGGATAGAGTTTGTGATAGAGAGAGTGGGCGAAGACATGGAGAAAAGGTGAGAGAAAAGAGAGAAGGGAGAGTTTTGTGTGTGTGTCTGAATAGGAGGGATGGAAGTGAGAGAGAGGGAGGCAGGAGAGAGACTGGGAGGAGTGGGAGATAAAGGGAGAGAAATAGTCATAGAAGAAAGAGGAATATAATATATAGTAAGTGAAATGGATGCTGAAGAAGATAATGAGTGACATAGATGGGGAAGAGAGGGATGGGGTGATGGAGAGAGGGAGATCGACGGAGAGAAAGAGGAAGAGAAAGAGATAGTGCATGTGTATTTGAGAAAGAGTGTGTGTGAGATAGTGAAAGGGTTAGAGAGAGCCAGGGAGGTAGAGGGAGATAGAATGAGGCATAACAGGGAGAGAGTGTTAGAGGAGAGGAGAATAGAGTAAGAGAGAGATGAAGAGAGTGAAGAGAGAATGAGAAAGGGAGAGGGAGGGAGTAAGATTGAGATTGAAATTGAATAAAGGGAGATAGGGACAAAGAAATAGAGACAAAATAGAGAGAAAAGAGAAAGTAGGTGAAGAAAGAGCAGGAGAGAGGGAGGGAGAGAAGAATGAGAGAGTGTGAGAGAGAAGATAAGAGAAAGGAAGACGGAAGTGAAAGGGTAGTGGAGAGAGGTGGTGTTAGAAAATGATAGTAATGAAGGGTTAGATTGAGAGAGAGAGCAAGAGAATATATATATAAATTGGTAGATGGAGAGAATAGAGATAGAGCATGAGATAGAGGGAAGAAAATAAAATAGTGAGAAAGAAATAAAGAGCATGGCAAAAGAGAGTGAGATGGAAAGAGAGAGAGAGGTTAAGAGATTGAGATAGAGGAAGTCTGAGAATTTATGTGTTTGAGAGAAAGCGAGCGAGAGGGAGGAATGAAGAGTGATAGTGAAACTGAAGAGAGAGAGAGAGATAGGGAGAAAAGATAGAGGAAAAGAGAGCTGGTGAGAGTAATCATGAGGAAAGATAGAGAGAGAGAGGGATATGTAAGAGTGAGAAAGGGAAGATAAGGAAAGGGAGAGAGAAAGTGAAAGAAGGAAATAGAGTGAAGAGAGAGCGAGGAAAAAGAGAAAAGAGAGAGTGAGAGAGTGAGACTAATAGAGAGAGATAGAGTGTGTGAGAGAGATTGGACGAGAGAGAAAGGGAGGGAAGGAGGGAGGAAGTGAAATAAGGAGAAAAAGGGGTAAGGAGGATGGGAGAGAAATGTTAGATACAGTGTGAACAATAAGAATGAAATGAAAGTATGAGATAGAGGGAGAGTGAAATGGATCAGAGAGAGAGGAAGGTGGAGAGAAGTGATAGATAAAGAGTGTGAGCAATGGAGTGAGAAAAAGATATATAAAGAATGTGGGAGAGCACGAGAAGAAAAGTAAGGTAAAGAGAGTGAGATATTTGGAGAGAGAAGGAGAGAGCGAGGGAGGGAGCAAAAGATGGAGGGGGAGAGAGGAAGAGATTTGTGAGTGAAAGTGAGAAATAATGAGAGAGAGAAGAGGCAGAGAGAAATAAAGAGAGTTGAGAGTGCATTGATCATGAGAGAAGTCGGGAGAGAGGGAGAGTGAGGGATAGAGTGAGTGAAGGAATGGGATTAAAGAGCAACAAAAGAGAGCAAAAGACCCAGAAAGAGAGTTAAAATAGAAAGTATGAGAGAGAGAGAGAGCGGGTGAAGAGACAGAAATAGAAAAGGAGCAAGACAGACAATGATAAATGGTGCAAGAGAAAGTTAAAGAGAGAGAGTGGGAGAGAGTGCAAGAGAGAAAGAGAAAGTGGAGCGAGTGGGGGAGTAAGAGTGAGAGTAAAATCTAAAGAGAGTGAGGGATCGAGGAGGGGAGAGAGTGACAAAGCTAGAGAGAAATAAATAAAGAAAAGAGACTGAGGGAAGAGAGGGAAAGAGAGAGTGAGCTAGCGAGAGAAAAATAGAGCAAAATAAGGGGTAGGTGAGGAGGGAGGGAAGAGAGAGTAAGAAACAATGAGAGAGAGAAGGGGTGAAAGAGAAGAGCATGATAGAATGAGAAGAATGGAGTAGGAGTTAGATTCATGGACATAGAGAGATCAAGAGTGAGTGAAGAGATAAAAGAGAGCAAGAGAGCCAGAGAGCCAGAGAAAGAAACATAATAGAGAGTGAGACATAGTGAGAAAGTGAGGGAGTGAGAAAGAAAGAGATAGAGGGAAAGAGTAAGGAGAGAGTGAGAAAGGGGGACATAAAGAGACAGAGTGAGAGTGGAGAGAGAGAGAGAGAGCTAGAGAAAGATTTAAGATAGGAAGCGAGAGAGTAAGAGAGCGAAATATAGTGAGGAAGATTGAGATAAGGAGGGAGATTAAGAGAATGTGAGATAAGGAAAAGAGAAAGAGGTTAAGAAGCAGACAGGGAGAGAGAGGGTGAGAGATTGAGATAGGTGGAGTGGGAGGGAAGGTAGCAAAAGGGCGAAATGAGAGCGAAAGTATGTGAGAAAAAATGAGAGAGGTGAAATAAAGAAAAGAGAAAATGAGAGAAGTGTGAGCAAGGAAGAGGGAATGAGTGGGTCCAACATGAGCGAGAGAGGAGTAAGATAAGGAGAGAGCGAGAAAGAGAGGGAAGAGGGGATTGAAAGAGGGAGGGATTGAAGAGGAAAGAAAGATATGTGAAAGAAAATAAGAAAGAAAGCGTGACTAATGAGAGAGAAACTGAGAGAGAGTGAAACATAGTGGGAGAGAAAGAGTGACTGATGAGAGAGAAGAGAGGGTGATAGAAGAAAGAGCAAGAGAGAGATAAAAAAGGGGCAAAGAGAGCAAGAAAATAATAAAGAAAGATGAAATAGAGAGTGAGAGAGAGAAAGAGAGGGAGTAAAATAGGGATTGAAATGTGACCAGGAGGGAGAGAAGAGACTTAGAAATGATAGAGTTGATTGTGAGGTAGAGAGATGGAGATATGAAAGGGATATGGAGATAGGGGGGAGACTAAAATAATGAAAGAGGGAGAGAAGGTTGGAGAGAATGAATAAGTGATAAGAGTGATAAAGGAGAGAAAGAGTGAGAAGTTAGATGGAGAGAGGGGAGGGAAAAGATGAGGGAGAGTGAGAGAGATATAGAGAGAGGAGAAAGTGCGAGAAGAGGGGAAAAAAGAAAGAAATAGAGAGAATGAGTAACTGATAAGAGAGAGTAATAAAGGATAAAAAGAGTGAGAAGTGAGATGGAGAGAGGGGAGGGAAAAGATGAGGGAGTGAGAGAGATATAAAGAGAAGAGAAAGTGAGAGAAGAGGGAAAAAAGAAAGAAATAGAGAGAGTGAGGGAGAGCATGAGTGGTGAAAAGGAGAAAGAGAGATAGAGGGAGGCTGTGAGAGAGAAATAGAGAGAAGAGAAAGTGAGAGAAAAGAGAGCAAACGAGAGAAATCGGAGAGAGCGATGGAGAAAATGAGAGGGAACGAGGGATATTTATTAAGTGCAAGAGGAGAGAGAGGAGAGAGATAGGGGAAAGAGAGAAATAGAGGGAAGGATGGTGGACTTGAGATAAAGAGGGAGAGTAAGAGATTGAGTTAAAAGGAGAGAAGGAGAGAGATGGAGAGGCAGTGATAGACAGAGAAGGAGGGAGACTGAGATAGAGAGCGTGGGAGGGATTGAGATTGGGAACGAGAGGGGGAGATGGAGAGGGAGTGTGGGATAGAGAGGGAGAGAGATTGAGATAGATAGCGCGGGAGGGAGGGTAGCTGATGGAGGGAATGAGAGAGAAAGGATGAGAGAGAGGGTGAGAGAAAGGGATACGGAGAGCGAGAGAGAAATAGAGAAAAGAGAATGTGAGAGAAAAGAAAGCAAAAGAAAGGCATGAGAGAGAGCGATAGAGAAAAAGAGAGGGAGAGAGGGGAAGAAAGATAGGGAGGGATGGATTGAATGAGGGAGGTATCGAGGAGGAAGGGGAGATGTATGAGAGAAAATAATAAAAAATGAGATGGATATGAGGAGAGAGAGCAAGATGTGAGAACAATTAAGAGATTGTGTGTGACGGAGTGTGATAGAGAGTATGATAGATAGAGTGAGAGGAATATTGAGTATAGAGAGGGAAGAGAGCGAGATAGAAGAAAGAGCAAGAGAGAGAGACAGAGAGGGTCAAAAATGAGCATTAAATAACAAAGAGAGATGAAACAAAGAGGGAGTTAAGATAAGGATTAAAGAGTGAGCAAAGGGAGTGAGTGAGAGAGGGTAAGGCATAAATTGAGAGAAAATAGAGACTCAGGGAAGATAGAGCAAATGACAGTGAGTGAGAGGTAGAAAGGGTAGATATTGCTATGGAGAGTAAGGGAGGGAGAAAAGACATAGCGAGAGATTGAATTAATGAAAGAGGGAGAGATGGAGAAAGGAAGAGAGTGAGAGATGGTTAGAGAGAAAGAGTGACCAAAGTGATAAGAGGGAAATAAAAGAGGGCAAGAGAGATTTTGTCAAAGAGAGCAAGAAGAGAGCAATATAGAAAGAAAAAGTGATAAAGCATAAATAGAGAAAAATGTGAGTGAGGAAGAGATAGATGGATGGAGGAGTGAGAGGGATGGAAGAGAGTGAGAGTGAGAGAGGATGAGAGAGTGAAGGAAGATATGGAGAGTGAGTGAGAGGGATGAAGAGAGGGATGAAGGGAGGGGATATAGAATGAGATTTAGTGGGAGAGAGAGGGGGAATGAATTGGAAGAGAATGTGAGGGAGAGGGGTTTGAATTGAATGAGAGAGCACGAGAGGGATAGAGAGGAAGGGAAGGAATGAAAGTAGTGGGTGATATCCTTCCTTGCTCCCTCTTCCTATCTCTTTAGTTCTCTCTCATTCTTACTTCCTCACTCCCTCACTCTTTCTCATTCCATATTCATTTTATCTCACTCTCTTCTATTGCTCTCTCTCCATTTTCTTCTCTCAATCATTCTCTCAATATCTCCCCCACTCTTGCTTCCTTCACTCCAACCCCCTCTCTTCCTCTCCCGCTCTTCCTTTCTCTCTCTCTCAAACGCTCGCCCCCTCTCTCCCTCTCACTCTCTTTCACTTCATCCTTCTCTTTCTTCCAATTAATCTCATTTCATATCCCCTCCCTCCGTCTATCTCCCTCCTTCCGTCCCTTATCTCCACTTTTTACTGTTATGCCTTATCACTATTTATTTTCTATTGCTCTTTATTTCTCTCACACACACTCTCTATTGCTCTATGTCATCACAAATTTATAATTTTACA
Organism: Papilionanthe hookeriana x Papilionanthe teres; assembly: GCA_022702705.1. Taxonomy (NCBI): domain Eukaryota; kingdom Viridiplantae; phylum Streptophyta; class Magnoliopsida; order Asparagales; family Orchidaceae; genus Papilionanthe; species Papilionanthe hookeriana x Papilionanthe teres. Next base: position 63,853,127 of record CM040432.1, on the reverse strand, counting down.
CAGTCTTTCCCTCCAACCATCTCTCACTATCTTCTTCTCTCCCTGTCTCCCTCTTTCATTAATTCAGTCACTCTCTCTCTGTCATGCTTTACACCTGCCTCTCTATCCATATCTCTCCATATTTGCCTTACCCTCTCTCACTCTCACTCCCTCGCTCTTTCTTCAGTCCCTACCTTCACTCCCTCTCTTGCTCTCTCTCGCTCTCTTCTTCATCTGACTTTGGTTTTTTGCTCTTTTTTGTACCGTTTCTGTCTCTCTCTATTGCCCTTTCATCTATATCCCTCTCTTCTCTTTCTTTACTCACACTTTCTCTCCCTTTATCTCTCACTCTTTCTCTACTCTCCCTCCCTCCCACTCTCTATCATATGCTCTCACATCTTGCTCTCTCCACTCATATCCATCTCATTATTTCTTATTTTCTATTATACATTTCTCTTTCCTCCTCGATCCCTCCCTCTTTCAATTCATCCTTCCCTCTCTTTCTCCCTCTCTCCTTATCTCACACATCTCTTTTATCTCCCCTTGCACTCACTTTTTCACCCCCCTCCCTCCCTCTCATTTTCTTTATCGCTCTCTCTCATTCCCATTATTCTGCTCTCTCTTGTCTAGCTTTCACTTTTCTCTATTTCTTTCTCACCTCCCCTCTTTCATTCTCGAACTCTGTCTCAACCTTTCTTTCTCATTCTTTCTCTCTCATTCTCTCCCTCTGCTACCCTCCCTCCCACTCTCTCCATCTCATTCTCTCACCCTCTCACCCGCTCCATCTCCCTCTCTTCCTCTCTCCATCTCACTCGTTCTCTTACTCTCTCCCTCCCTATCTCCACATTACTCACTATCTTATCGTCTCTCTCTTCCTCTCTCGCTTCCTCTCTCTTCCTCTTAAATCATTTTTGCTCTCTCTACCTCTCTCACAACCTCTCTTCATTCTCTCTCCTTATCAACCTTTATCTCCCCTTGCTCACTCGCTCTCTCTTACTCTTGTCGTCTGTCTGTCCCTTTCTCACTCTTTTCCTTTCTCACTATGGCTCTCACTTTCTTTTATGTGTCTCTCTCTTGCTCTGTCGTTCTTTGTTGCTTCTTTTCTCTCTCTTTACTCTGTTTCTCTTCCTATATCCATCACTCTAACTCTCTCTCCATACCTCTAATTCTCTCTCACCCCCTCTTCTCAGTCATTGTTTATTACTTTCTCTCTTTTTCTCTTTCACCCTCTATTTTCTCACTCTCCATTCTTTCTGTATTTCTCTCTCTCTTTGTCTCTCTCCCTTCCTTGCTCTCTTACTCCCTTCAGATTCTCGCAGTCTTACTCCCTCACTCACCTTCTCTCTCTTTCTCCCTCCCTTTCTTTCTCCCTCCCTTTCTCTCTCCCTTTCTCTCTCCTTTCCTCTCTCTCACTTTCCCTTCCTATATCTCTTTCTCCTTTTCTCTTACTCTCTCTTCTCTTCATTCTCTCTCCTTATCAACCTTTATCTCCCCTTGCTCACTCTCTCTCTTACTCTTGTCGTCTGTCTGTCCCTTTCTCACTCTTTTCCTTTCACACTATGGCTCTCACTTTCTTTTATGTGTCTCTCTTTTGCTCTATCGTTCTTTGTTGCTTCTTTTCTCTCTCTTTACTCTGTTTCTCTTCCTATATCCATCACTCTAACTCTCTCTCCATACCTCTAATTCTCTCTCACCCCCTCTTCTCAGTCATTGTTTATTACTTTCTCTCTTTTTCTCTTTCACCCTCTATTTTCTCACTCTCCATTCTTTCTGTATTTCTCTCTCTCTTTGTCTCTCTCCCTTCCTTGCTCCCTTACTCCCTTCAGATTCTCGCAGTCTTACTCCCTCACTCACCTTCTCTCTCTTTCTCCCTCCCTTTCTCTCTCCCTTTCTCTCTCCTTTCCTCTCTCTCACTTTCCCTTCCTATATCTCTTTCTCCTTTTCTTTTACTCTCTCTTCACTCACTCTCTCTCTTCAGCTTCACTCCCTCTCTTCATCTCTTCACACTCTCTATTCTCTCTTCCACTATCTATCACTATCTTGAAGCACTCCTTATTCTCTGTGAACTTCTCTCTTACTCTTCTCACTCATCTTCTATCTCCCCACTCTCTTTCTCTATTTCTCTCACTTCCTTCTTCTGTCACTTTCTCTCAAACTCTCTCCCACTTTCCCTTCCTGTTTCTCACTCTCTCAATCTCCATCATTTTCTTTCTCATTCTTCATTGTCCCTTCCTCTCTCTTTTGCTCAGTCTCTCTTCTATATCTTGACTCATTCTCCTTCTCTCCATATATCTCTCTCACTCTCCCTTCCTCCTTCGCTCCCTTCCTCTCCTCTCCCTCGTTTCTCCTCTCTTTCTCTCTCCCGCTCTTACCCTCTAAATTTTGCCATCTCTCTCTCCACCTCCTATTCTCATACTTTCTCTCACTCTCTCTTCTTATCATGCTCTTACAATCCCACCCTTATCTCTCTCTCTTCCTCTCTAAATTTATTTCCTATCATAATTTCTTTCCCTCTACCCCCAAACATCTCTCTTTCTCTTATCTCTTTTCTCTCTCACAGACTTTCACTCTCTCCCTTGCACTCCCTCTCTCTCACACTCTATCCACCTTCATTATTGCATTGTTTTTCAATTAATCTATTTTAATCTCTCTTTTATCACTCTCTCTTCGCTCTCTATCTCCATGTTCTCTTCCTTCTTCTCTCACTCACACTCTCTCTCCCTTCCCACCCTCTTATTATCTTTCTTTCTCTCTTGTCCCTCTCTCTCTTTCACTTTCTTATATACTCTTCTCCTTTCACTCTCTTTCCTTATTTCTCTTTAGAGCTCTTTTATTCTCTCAGTATTGTTCTCTTTATCTCTCTCACTCTCTCTATCATTCTCACTCCCTCATTCAAGCCCTCTTTAGGTCTCTCCTATGTAGCTCACTTTTCTCTCTCCATTGCACACACTCATACACTCTCACTCTCTCTCAATCTCTCCCCCTCTAGCTCTCACTAGCTCCATTTCTCGCTCCATCTCACTCCCTATTACAATTTTTTCTTTATCTTTCACTCTCTCTTCCTTTCCCTTAGTCTCTCTTCTCACTCTCTTTATTACCATCACACGCTCTCACTGCCTCATTCTATCTCTCTTTCGCACTCACTCTCACCCCCTCTCTCTCAAACTTTATTCCACCAATTTTTATCTCTCTCATTCTCTCTTTTATCTTTCTCTTTTGTTGTTTCCTTTATCCCTCATTGACTCTCTCTCGCTCTCCCTCTTGCTTTCACTCTTTTCGTCCCTCTCTTCCTCCTGCTCTTTCTATCTCCCTCTATCTTCCTCCCTTTCTTGTTCGGTCACTCATTGCCTCTCTTTCGCTTTCGCTTTCCTCACTCTCACTTATCTCTATTTCTCTATCACACTCTCCTCCTTTCTGACTCCTTTCTCTCTCTTTGTTTCACTCTCACTCTTATTAGCTCAGTCCCTCTCTCTTTCTCATTCTATATTTATTCTCTCGCACTTACTCTCTGTTCTACTACTCTCTCTCCACTCTCTCCTCTCAATCTGTCACACCTGTGCAGTATCGCCCCCTCATTATTTCTCCCTCCCAACCCCTCTCCCTCCCTAACTCCCTCCCATTATATCCCCAACCATCTCTCTGAGTCCTTCCCTTTTTATTCTTATGTATCTCTCTCCCTCTTATACTCCATCATTTCCTACATCTCTTCCTCTCAACCTCATCTTCCCTTACTTTCTCTGTCTCATTCTCTTTTCCCTTTCTTGCTCCTCCCCACTCTCTCTCTTTCCTCCTCAATTTCTTATTAATATTTTTTCTTATCTCCTCTTTTTCTTTCTCTTATCTCTCTATCTTGCTTCTTTTTCTACCTCCGACTCATCTCTCGTCTCACTATTTCTCACATTCTCCCTCTCTCATCCTCCCTCTCTGCCTCATTCACACCCTCCCTCCCTCCTTCCCCTTTCTTCACACACAAGCTCTATCTCTTCCTCTCTCTTGTTCACTCTCTCCCACACTCTCTCGCTCTCTCTCTCCTTCTCGTTTCCTCCCTCTCTCTCGAATTTTACTCCAACTCTTACTCTCTCTCTCTCCCTCACTCCCTCTCTCTAAACTCATTTTTTCTCGATTTCTCTCTCTCCTCTTGCCCTCTCTCCTTCCTTCTCTCCTCTTGCCCTGTCTCACCTTCCCTCTCTTCTCTCTCCATCTCTTCTCTCTTTACTCGCTCTTTATCTCTCTCTCTTACTCTCACTCCGTCACACACACTCTCTCAATTGCTCTAACATCTTGCTCTATCCCTCAAATTCATCTATTATTTCTTATTATTTGTCACACTTTGTTCTCTCTTCTCGATCCCTCCCTCTCTCAAGTAGAAAGAGAGAGTTGTGAGATAGGGAGTGAGATAGAATAAGAGAGAAGAAGGATTGAAAGAGGATGAGATCGAGAGGAAAGAGAGATGTATGAATAAAAATAAGAAATAATGTGATGGATTTGAGGGGAGAGAGCAATATGTGAGTACAATTGAGAGAGAGTGTGTGAGGGAGAGAGAGTGTGTGTGAGAGAGAGTGAGTGAGTAAAGAGAGAGAAGAGAAAGTGATAGATGAAAAAGCAAGAGAGAACAGAGGGAGGGAAAGAGAGAGCAAGCAAATGATAAAGAAAGATGAAATAAAAAATGAGGAGCTAGCAAGAGAGGGAGTGAACAAGAAATAGAGTGATAGAGGTAAGGAGTGATAGAGATTAATGGGAGAGCAGGAAAATGGAAAGGAAAGAGAGCAAGATAGAAATAGAGAGAAGAGAGACTAAGGGAAGATAGAGCGAAAGTTTGGAAGTGAGAGGTAAAGATAGGGAGATATAGAGGAGGGTATAGAGAGAGATAGAGGGAGAAGGGAGAAAGAGAGACTAAAGGTGGGAGAGAGAGAGAGGGAGAGAGGAAGAGACTAGATGATAGATAGAGAGAAATTAGTGAGTAAAGAGATGGAAGGGAGTGATGAAAGAGAGCGGGAGAGAGTGTGTAAGAGAGAAAGAGGGAGGGTGAGCATTAAAGAGAAAGAAAAGTGATAATTCATAAGTTTGAGAAAAGAACGAGAGAGGGAGAGATTAAGAAAGAGGGAGAAAAAGGGGGTGAGAGAGATTGAAGAGTGAGAGTGGAGTGGAAGTGAGAGTGAGAGAGAAGAGAGAGTGAGGGAAAATATAGAGAGAGCGAGGGAGAGAGAGGGGATAGATAATCTGATTTTGAGAGAGCGAGAGTAGGAATGAACCAGAAGAATATGAGAGGGAAGAGTGATAGTGTGTCTGAGACTGTGAAAGAGAGGGGGGGAGAGAGGGAGGGAAGGAAAGAAGCAAGAGACATGGGGATAGAGGGAGAGAAAATATAATAGGAGAGAGAGAAGAGAGAGATACATAAGTTAGAGTGTGTGAGAGAGACTGAACATAGAGTGAGAAAGAGTGAGGGAGGAGAGAGAGAGTAAGAGTAAGAATAAAACTAAACATAGAGAAAGAGGAAGCAAGAAAGGGAGAGAGTGTGAAAGACAAATAGTGTGAAGATATTGTGAGGGAATAGAGAGCGTGAAAGAGGGAGAGATTGAGAGAGCAAGAGATGGATTAAGTAAGAGAGAAACAAGGAGTGTGGGGGAGAAAGAGGGGTTAACGGAGTGAAAGAGGGATGGAGAGTGTGAGAGAGGTGGTGAGGGATATTGCGAGGGTCAAATGTGAGAGATAGAATTAATAGCGAGAGAGAGATAAAGAGAAATGAAATAGAAAGAGAGAGATAGAGGTAGTGAGGGAGAAAGAGAGACAGGAGGAAGTGCGAGGGTGGTTAGAGAGATAGTGAGAAGAAAGGCTATGGCAAGATCTAGTAAGATTAGTGAGTGAGGGGTAAAGAGGGGAAGAATGAGAGAATGGTGAAAGAGAGGGAGCAAGAGAGAGGGAAACAGAGAGGAAGATAGCGAGGGAGAGGGACGGAGGGGGAGTGAGAGAAGAGAGAGAAAGAGAGAGCGAGGGATAGAAACAAGATAGGGAGAGAGAGAGGAGGATAAAATGAGAGAAAGAGTAAGAGGAGAGAGTGAAAATAAAACAACAAAGCAGAGTGTAAAAGAGGGTATAAGACATAAAAAGGGAACAGAGAGTGAGAAAAAGAGAGAGGGAGAGAGAAGATAATGAAGAGAAAAAGATGGAGCGAGGGAGAGATAAGAGAGAGTGAGCGCGATAGAACATGATAGTGAGAGAGAGTGAGATTGAGAGCAGGAAATAGAGCTAAAGAGGGTGAGAGGGAGAAAGATTGAGAGAGAGGGTGAGAGAGTGTATGAGTTTGTGAGATGGAGAGGGAAGAGTGAGCTAGAAAGGGGAGATGTAGATAGGGCATGAATGGGGAAGTAGGAATTATAGAGAGAGAGAGCGAGAGCCATAAGAGAGAAAAAGATATTAGGAGGGTGCGAAGGGAGAGAAACTGTGAGCTAGGAAGGGAGGAAGTGAAGTGTAAGATAGAGAGCAAGAGATGAAAGAGAGAGTGAAGGAGAGATCAAGAAAGGGAGCCAAAGAGATTGAGATAGAGAGATAGAACTTGGGAGAATGTATGAGGATGAATAGTGGGAGTGGAAGGAATTGAGTGAGAAAGAGAGAGATGTATTAAATAGAGAGGAGTAGTGAGAAAGTTGTAGATTGCGAAAAGGAAATAAAGAGGGAAGAGAGACTGAGGTAAGATATGGAGAATATAAGAATTGAGAGAGAGAAAGAGAGAGAGAACAAGAAAGAGGGAGAGAAGAGAGGGAAAGAGACAGTGGGAGAATGGAAGGAAAAAAGAGGGAGAGAGAGTGGGGGATATAGGGAGAGAAAAAATGAGATGAAAGAGAGAAATGAGAGCAAAAGAAATCATAAAATAGAAAAAGATAATAGAGTGCAAGAGAGAGTAAGGAAGAGTGAATAATGGAGACGGGGAAAGAGAGAGAAGAGCGATAGATGCAAAAATGAAGAAAGAGGAAGGAATGCGAGAGACAAAGCATGTTGGTAGGAGAGAGAACGATAGAGACCAAGAAATGGAGTTATGAGGGTGAGAGAGAGTGTATGAGTGTGTGTGATCGAGTGTGAGGGTGGTGGGAAGGGATAGAGTATATAACAGAGGGAATGATGGAGAGGGACAAGTGACTAAAAGAGATAATAGGAGAGGAGGAAGGGAGAGAGAGTGTGAGGGAGGGAGGGAAGGAGATAGAGAAGAGAGAGATAGAGACCTTGAGAATGAGAGGGATAGTAAGCTAGGGAGCAAGAGAGATATATAGGGAAAGAGGAAAAGACTGAGAACAACAGTAAAGAAAAAAATGTAAGAGATAAGGGTCAATAGAGGGAGGGACAGGGTTAAAGAGCAAAGTAGGAATGGAGAGAGAAAGAGGGAGAAAGTGAGACACGATGAGAGAGAGAAGAGAGTGAGTGAGTGTGTGAGGGATAGAGAAAAAGAAAGAGAGATGACAGAGTGACAGATAAGAGAACAAGAGAGAGAGCAAGGGAGCAAGAAAGCACGAATAGAGAGTGAGCAAGATAGAACGAGAGAGTGAGAGATATTTAAGTGCTATGAGTTGAGTTAGAGTAAGATAGATTGAAATAAAGAGAAAAAAGTGTGAGGAAAAGTAAAGTAAGAAAATGTGAGTGAGGGTGAAAGAGGGAAGGGGGGCAAGAGAATGAGTGAGAGAGAGAGATGAAGATAGAGCAAGAAAGATCGAGAAAGAGAGGGAAAGATTATGTGAAAGGAACTGAGAGAGAGAGGTAAGAGAAGGCATGAAGAGAGGAGAGAGCAGAAGAAGAGAGAAAAAGAGATGGTGGGAGGAAGATGGAGAGTGATCGAGGGAGGAAGATGGAGAGTGACTAAGGGATAGAGTTTGTTATAGAGAGAGTGGGCGAAGACATGGAGAAAAGGCGAGAGAAAAGAGAGAAGGGAGAGTTTTGTGTGTGTGTCTGAATAGGAGGGATGGAAGTGAGAGAGAGGGAGGCAGGAGAGAGACTGGGAGGAGTGGGAGATAAAGGGAGAGAAATAGTCATAGAAAGAGGAATATAATATATAGTAAGTGAAATGGATGCTGAAGAAGATAATGAGTGACAGAGATGGGGAAGAGAGGGATGGGGTGATGGAGAGAGGGAGAGCGATGGAGAGAAAGAGGAAGAGAAAGAGATAGTGCATGTGTATTTGAGAAAGAGTGTGTGTGAGATAGTGAAAGGGTTAGAGAGAGCCAGGGAGTTAGAGGGAGATAGAATGAGAGATAACAGGGAGAGAGTGTTAGAGGAGAGGAGAATAGAGTAACTTGAGAGAGTAAGAGAGAGATGAAGAGAGTGAAGAGAGAATGAGAAAGGGAGAGGGAGGGAGTAAGATTGAGATTGAAGTTGAATAAAGGGAGATAGGGACAAAGAAATAGAGACAAAAGAGAGAGAAAAGAGAGAGTAGGTGAAGAAAGAGCAGGAGAGAGGGAGGGAGAGAAGAATGAGAGAGTGTGAGAGAGAAGATAAGAGAAAGGAAGACGGAAGTGAAAGGGTAGTGGAGTGAGGCGGTGTTAGAAAATGATAGTAATGAAGGGTTAGATTGAGAGAGAGAGCAAGAGAATATATATATAAATTGGTAGATGGAGAGAGATAGAGATAGAGCATGAGATAGAGGGGAGAGAATAAAATAGTGAGAAAGAAATAAAGAGCATGGCAAAAGAGAGTGAGATGGAAAGAGAGAGAGAGGTTAAGAGATTGAGATAGAGGAAGTCTGAGAATTTATGTGTTTGAGAGAAAGCGAGATAGGGGGAGGAATGAAGAGTGATAGTGAAACTGAAGAGAGAGAGAGATAGGGAGAAAAGATAGAGGAAAAGAGAGCTGGTGAGAGTAATCATGAGGAAAGAGAGAGAGAGAGGGATATGTAAGAGTGAGAAAGGGAAGATAAGGAAAGGGAGAGAGAAAGTGAAAGATGGAAATAGAGTGAAGAGAGCGAGGAAAAAGAGAGAAAGAGAGAGTGAGAGAGTGAGACTAATAGAGAGAGATAGAGTGTATGAGAGAGATTGGAGGAGAGAGAAAGGGAGGGAAGGAGGGAGGAAGTGAAATAAGGAGAAAAGGGGGTAGGGAGGATGGGAGAGAAATGTTAGATACAATGTGAAACAATAAGAATGATATGAAAGTACAAGATAGAGGGAGAGTGAAATGGATCAGAGAGAGAGGAAGGGGGAGAGAAGTGACAGATAATGAGAGTGAGCAATGGAGTGAGAAAAAGATATATAAAGAAAGTGGGAGAGCATGAGAAGAAAAGTAAGGTAAAGAGAGTGAGATATTTGGAGAGAGAAGGAGAGAGCGAGGGAGGGAGCAAAAGATGGAGGGGGAGAGAGGAAGAGATTTGTGAGTGAAAGTGAGAAATAATGAGAGAGAGAAGAGGCAGAGAGATAAAGAGAGTTAAGAGTGCATTGATCGTGAGAGAAGTAGGGAGAGAGGGAGAGTGAGGGATAGAGTGAGTGAAGCAATGAGATTAAAGAGCAACAAAAGAGAGCAAAAGACTCAGAAAGAGAGTTAAAATAGAGAGTATGAGAGAGAGAGAGAGCGAGTGAAGAGGCAGAAATAGAAAAGGAGCAAGAGAGACAATGATAAATGGAGCAATAAAAAGTTAAAGAGAGAGAGTGGGAGAGAGTGCAAGAGAGAAAGAGAGAGTGGAGTGAGCGGGGGAGTAAGAGTGAGAGTAAAATCTAAAGAGAGTGAGGGATCGAGGAGGGGAGAGAGTGACAAAGCCAGAGAGAAATAAATAAAGAAAAGAGAGTGAGGGAAGAGAGGGCAAGAGAGAGTGAGCTAGCGAGAGAAAAAAAGAGCAAAATAAGGGGTAGGTGAGGAGGGAGGAGAGAGAGTAAGAAATAATAAGACAGAGGAGGGGGTGAAAGAGAAGAGCATGATAGAATGAGAAGGAGTTAGATTCATGGACATAGAGAGATCAAGAGTGAGTGAAGAGATAAAAGAGAGCAAGAGAGCCAGAGAGCCAGAGAAAGAATCATAATAGAGAGTGAGACATAGTGAGAAAAGGGAGGGAGTGAGAAAGAGAGAGATAGAGGGAAAGAGTAAGGAGAGAGTCAGAAAGGGGGAGATAAAGCGACAGAGTGAGAGTGGAGAGAGAGAGAGAGAGCGAGAGAAAGATTTAAGATAGGAAGCGAGAGAGTAAGAGAGCGAAATATAGTGAGGAAGATTGAGATAAGGAGGGAGATTAAGAGAATGTGAGATAAGGAAAAGAGAAAGAGATTAAGAAGCAGACAGGGAGAGAGAGGGTGAGAGATTGAGATAGGTGGAGTGGGAGGGAAGGTAGCAAAAGGGCGAAATGAGAGAGAAAGTATGACATAAAAAATGAGAGAGGAGAAATAAAGAAAAGAGAAAATGAGAGAAGTGTGAGAAAGGAATAGGGAATGAGTGTGTCCAACATGAGCGAGAGAGGAGTAAGATAGGGAGAGAGCGAGAAAGAGAGGGAAGAGGGGATTGAAAGAGGGAGGGATTGAAGAGGAAAGAAAGATTTGTGAGAGAAAATAAGAAAGAAAGCGTGACTAATGAGATAGAAACTAAGAGAGAGTGAAAGATAGTGGGAGACAAAGAGTGACTGATGAGAGAGAAGAGAGGGTGATAGAAGAAAGAGCAAGAGAGAGATAAAAAAGGGGCAAAACAGAGCAAGAAAACAATAAAGAAAGATAAAATAGAGAGTGAGAGAGAGAAAGAGAGGGAGTAAAATAGGGATTGAAATGTGACCAGGAGGGAGAGAAGAGACTTAGAGATGATAGAGTTGATTGTGAGGTAGAGAGATGGAGATATGAAAGGGATATGGAGATAGCAAGAGGGTAAGAGGGGATAGGGTGAGAGACTAAAATAATGAAAGAGGGAGAGAAGGTTGGAGAGAATGAATAAGTGATAAGAGAGAGTGATAAAGGAGAAAAAGAGTGAGAAGTCAGATGGAGAGAGGGGAGGGAAAAGATGAGGGAGAGTGAGAGAGAGATATAGAGAGAGGAGAAAGTGAGAGAAGAGGGGAAAAAAGAAAGAAATAGAGAAAATGAGTAACTGATAAGAGAGAGTGATAAAGGAGAAAAAGAGTGAGAAGTGAGATGGAGAGAGGCGAGGGAAAAGATGAAGGAGTGAGAGAGATATAAAGAGAAGAGAAAGTGAGAGAAGAGGGAAAAAAGAAAGAAATAGAGAGAGTGAGGGAGAGCATGAGTGGTGAAAAGGAGAAAGAGAGATAGAGGGAGGCTATGAGAGAGAAATAGAGAGAAGAGAAAGTGAGAAAAAAAGAGAGCAAATGAGAGAAATCGGAGAGAGTGATGGAGAAAATGAGAGGGAACGAGGGATATTTATTAAGTGGAAGAGGAGAGAGAGGAGAGAGATAGGGGAAAGAGAGAAAGAGAGGGAAGGATGGTGGACTTGAGATAAAGAGGGAGAGTAAGAGATTGAGTTAAAAGGAGAGAAGGAGAGAGATGGAGAGGCAGTGATAGACAAAGAAGGAGGGAGACAGAGATAGAGAGCGTGGGAAGGATTGAGATAGGGAGAGAGAGTAAGAGAACAAGAGGGGGAGATGGAGAGGGAGTGTGGGATAGAGAGGGAGAGAGATTGAGATAGATAGCGCAGGAGGGAGGGTAGCTGATGGAGGGAATGAGAGAGAAAGGATGAGAGAGAGGGTGAGAGAAAGGGATACAGAGAGCGAGAGAGAAATAGAGAAAAGAGAATGTGAGAGAAAAGAAAGCAAAAGAAAGGCATGAGAGAGAGCGATAGAGAAAAAGAGAGGGAGAGAGGGGAAGAAAGATAGGGAGGGATGGATTGAATGAGGGAGGTATCGAGGAGGGAGGGGAGATGTATGATAGAAAATAATAAAAAATGAGATGGATATGAGGAGAGAGAGCAAGACGTGAGAACAATTAAGAGATTGTGTGAGACGGAGTGTGACAGAGAGTATGATAGATAGAGGGAGAGGAATATTGAGTATAAAGAGGGAAGAGAGCGAGATAGAAGAAAGAGCAAGAGAGAGACAGAGAGGGGCAAAAATGAGCATTAAATAACAAAGAGAGATGAAACAGAGAGGGAGTTAAGATAAGGATTAAAGAGTGAGCAAAGGGAGTGAGTGAGAAAGGATAAGGCATAAATTGAGAGAGAATAGAGACTCAGGGAAGATAGAGCAAATGACAGTGAGTGAGAGGTAGAAAAGGGTTGATATTGCTATGGAGAGAGAGGGAGGGAGAAAAGACATAGCGAGAGATTGAATTAATGAAAGAGGGAGAGATGGAGGGAGGAAGAGAGTGAGAGATGGTTAGAGAGAAAGAGTGACCAAAGTGATAAGAGGGTAATAAAAGAGGGCAAGAGAGATTTTGTCAAAGAGAGCAAGAAGAGAGAAATATAGAAAGAAAAAGTGATAAAGCATAAATAGAGAAAAAAGTGAGTGAGGAAGAGATAGATGGATGGAGGAGTGAGAGGGATGGAAGAGAGGGAGAGTGAGAGAGGATGAGAGAGTGAAGGAAGATATGGAGATTGAGTGAGAGGGATGAAGAGAGGGATGAAGGGAGGGGATATAGAATGAGATTTAGTGGGAGAGAGAGGGGGAATGAATTGTAAGAGAATGTGAGGGAGATGGGTTTGAATTGAATGAGAGAGCACGAGAAGGATATAGAGGAAGGGAAGGAATGAAAGGAGTGGGTGATAGTGGGAGAGAATGATTGAGCGGAGAGAGAGGAGTGAGTGCAATTGAAGAGAGAGTAAGCGATAGAGTGAACATGGAGCAGAAAGAGAGGGAATGAGGGAGTATGTGTGAGAGTGAAATATCAGAGATAGGAAGAGGAAACGGGAAAGTGAGTGTGTGAGAGAGAAATCGAGAGAACAGAGGCTGACGGAAGAAAGAGCAAGAGAGAGGGAGAGGGTGAGCGAGCGAGTGAGGGAGCAAGAGATAGGAAGATAAGGAGAGCGGGAGATAGTAGAGGGATGAAAGGAGTGAAAGAGGGAGGGAGGGTGAGAGAGTGGCGGTGAGGGTCAAAGTGAGTGTGAAAAGTGAGAGACAGAAGAGAGGGCGAGAGAAAGATAAAAAGGGGTGGAACAGAGAGTGAGAGAGAGAAGTTAAGAGTGAGTAAGAAAGATAGATAGAAGGAGGTATTGAAAGGGTTTAAAGAGAGAGCAGGAAAGAGAAAGAAAGAGAGAGTGGAAGGGACAGTGAGTGAGAAGAGAGACCGCGGGAAGATCAAGCAAGTGTGAGTGAGGGGTAAAAGGTGAGAAAGAATAGACATTGTTAAGAGAGAGAGGGAGACAAAGAGGGATAATGGTAGGGAGAGGGAGGAAGAGATGAGATAAAATGAGAGGGAGCGATAGAAGCAAGAGAGAGAGGAGGGAGGAAGTGGGGGATGGAGTGACAGAATGTAAGAGAAATGAAAGAATCGAGAGTAATAAAGAACTTTGTAAAAGAGAGTATAAGATATAAAAAGAGAATAGTGTGTGAGAAAGAGAGAGAATGAGAGAATATAATAGAGAAGGGATAAAAAGAGTGAGAGAAAAAACAAAATGGTAACATAGAGTGAGATAGAGAGTGAGAAATGGTAACAAAGAGAAAGAAAGAGCGAGAGAGATAAATAGTGATGGAATAGAGTGTGAGAGAGAGGGAGAAAGTGTGTCACAAAGAAAGAAAAAAGTGGTAGTGAAAGGAGCATGAAAAAGAGAGGAAATAGAGAGCTAGAGAGAGATGGAAAGGGAGAGAGAGTGTGGACGAGTAGAAGATAGAGTGAGTGAGAGAGAGGGGGAGGGACGTAGGGACGAGCGAGGGCAGGAAACAAGATAGGAGAGAGAGTTTGTGGAGGATAGAGAGCGAAAGAGTGAGAGGAGAGAGAGTAAGTTAAAGAGAGAGAACAAAGAGTGAGTAAGACAGAGTGTAATTAAAGTGAGATAGTAGAGAGAGAGGAGAGAGAGTGAGAGAGAAATAGAGATAGAAGAGAGGGTGAAGAAAGAGAAAAATAGAAAGAAAGGGAGCAGAAGAATGAGAAATGGATAGAGAGTGAGAGATATGGAGATAAAAAGAGAGGGAAGAGGGAAGGAGTAAGAGAGGGAGAAGTGTGAGAGAATTTAAGAAATAATTAGAGAGAGATGAGAAGGAAAGAGTGAGAAGAGAGATAGATTGAATGAGAGGGAAAGAAGGAGGGAGCGAGGGAGTGAGAGGGAGATAGAAGGAGAAAAAGAGTAAAGTAATGAAAGAAAAGAAAGAGCGACATAAGAGAGATGAATTGAGCAACAATGCCATAACTAAGTTGGAAAGGAGAGTGAGAGAGAGAGAGGGAGGCAAGGGAGAGAGCGAGAGTGTGTGTGAGAGAGAAGAGAGATGGTATAGAGATGTGGTGGATAGAGGGAGAGAAAGTGTGAGAGGATATATATAGAGGAAGAGAGAGATACAGGGAGGGAGTGTAAGAGAGAGCATGATAAGTAGAGAGAGTGAGGGAAAGTATGAGAATATGAGGTGGAGCGAGAAATGGTTAAAGTTAGAGGGAGAGAGCGGGAGAGAAAAAGTGAGGAGGGACGGAGGGAGAGGGAGATGGAATGAGAGGTAGATAGAGGGAGATAGAGGCAGAGTGGGAGAGAAAGATAAAGAAAGAAAGAAGAGAGGGAGGGAGATTAAGAGAATGTGTGAGTGGGGGTATAAAGAGAGGGAGAACAGGAGAATGATAAGACCGAGAGGGAGCAACGGAGGGAGAGGGAGTTGGTGAGGGATTAAAGGGAGAAGAGGGAGGGAGGGAGAGAGAGAGAGAGAGAGAGAATGAAAGTGGGTGGGATGGAATGAAGTAAGTGAGAGAGGAGAGCCATGGAGGTCAAGTGGAGAGAGCACGAGAGAGAGAGAGAGAGGAAGAGAGGGAAGTGAGAGAAATAGAGAAATAGAGAGTGGAGGGTAAAGGAAGATAAAGAGTGAGAAGAGTAAGAGTGAAGGTGACAGAGAATAAAGATTGATAGAGAGATGATGAAATAAAAAGAAAGAGAGAATAGAGATTGTGAAAGAGATAAAGAGATGGAGTAAGTGTTCTCACAAGAGAGAGTAAGGGAAAGGGAACAAGAGAGAATGATTAGTGGAGTAAGAGAGAGAGAGTTATGGAAGGAGGGTGTGAGAGAGAGAGGGAGAGAAAAAGGGTGAGAAAGCACGAGAGAAAGTGTGAAGAGGGTAAGGGAGTAGGCGTGAGAGTGAAATGGTAGAGAGTGAGGGGCCATGAAGGGAGGGAGAGACGAAAAACAGAAAGAAATATAGAACGAATGGAGAGTGAGGTAAGAGAGGGTAAGAGAGAGGGGACTAGTAAGAGAAACAAAAAATGAAATAAGGAGGGAGGGGAAGTAATAAAAAATAAGAGAGAAGAGGGGCTGAGAAAGAAAAGAGATAGAGAATGAGAGGAAGGTAGAGAGAGATTGAGCGATGGATTTAGGGAGATAATGAGTAAGAAAAGAGAGGAAGACTGAGCAAGAGAGCATGACGGAGAGAAACATAATAGGGAGTGAGAGACAGTGAGAAAGGAAGAGATGTAGAAAGAGAGAGATAGAGGGAAGAGTAAAAAGAGAAAAAAGATAACAAGAGAGTGAGAGACAAACAAAATAGAGTGTAAGAGATATAGTAAGAAAGCGAGAGAGTGAGAAAGAGAGAGATCGATGGCAAGAGTGAGACAAGGGAGATAGAGAGAGAGAGCATGAAAGATTTAAGAGGGAGGGAGAGCAAAAGATAGGGAGTAAGATGGAGATAGAGGCGAGATTAAAGAATGAGTGAGAAAGAGAGACGGAGAGAGACATATATTGAGATAGAGTGAGTGGTAGGGCGAGAAGTGGGATGGAGAGTCGGAGTCAGAAAGGATGAGGGAGAATGAGAGAGAAATAGAGAATATAGAAAGTGAGAGAAGTGAGTTCACGAGAGGGGGAATGGGCGAGTGCGATGGAGAAAATGAGAGGAAGGGAGGCAGATTGAGTGGGTGAGTGCAAGAGGAGAGAGAGAAGAGACAGATAGGGAGAAAGGGAGAAAGAGAGGCAAGGATGGAGTGTAAGAGGGAGGGAGAAAAGAGGAGAGAGAGATGTGTGGGAGAACCTAAGAAATAATGAGATGGGGATGAGGAGCGAGAGTGAGATGCGAGATTGAGAGAGGGAGGGAGGGAGACTAAGAGAGAGATAGTGGGGGATAGAGTAACATAAATAGTGAGTAAATATAGAAAAGAGAGGGTGATAGAAGAAAGCGCAAGAGAGAAGACAAAGAGAGGGCAAGAGGGAGCAAGCAAACGATAAAGAGAGATGAAATATAGAGTGAGAGTGAGACCAACAGTGGGAGTGAACTAGAAACAGAGAAATAGAGGAAGGAACTGATAGGGATTGAGGAGAGAGCGGGAGGAAGAAGAGTGTGAGATTAAGAAAAAAATAAAGAGAAAAGAGAGACTCAAGGAAGATGGATAAAAAGACAGGCAGTGAGAGGTGGAGAGAGAGGGAGATATAGAGAGAGATAGAGGGTGAGATAGAGAGAGGGATGGAGGAAGATATTGAGTGATGGTTGGAGAGAAAGAGTGAAAAAAATGACAAGAGAGTGTGTGAGAGAGAAAGATGGAGGGAGAGATCAGAAGAGAAAGAAAATGTGATAAGGCATAAATAGAGAAAATGATGAAAGAGGGAGAGGGTGAAAAAGAGAGAGAAAGAGAGATAATATGAGAGAGATTGATGCGTGGGCATGAGAGAGGAAGATAGAGTGGAAGAGAAGAGAGATTAAGGGAAGATATACTAAAGAAAGTGAGATAGAGGCAGAGAGAGGGGGAAGAGAATGAGATTTTATGGGAGTGAGAGTGGGGGATGAACTAGAAGTGTGAGTGAGGGAGAGAGATAGTGTGTTAGAGTGAGCGAAAGAGTGAGTTAGAGAGACAGGGAGGGAGGGAAGGAAGCAAGAGACAAAGGAGAGAGGGAGAGAAAGAAGGGAGAATAGAGAGAGGAACATAAGTAAGAGATGGAATAGAGAGTGAGAGAGAGATGGAGGTAGTTAGGGAAAAGAAATATAAGAGGAAGTGAGAGGATCTAAGGAGATAGTAGGAAAGAGAAAGTGAGGGAGAATGAATGGAAGAGAGTGTAAGAAAAGAATATGTGGGAGAGTAAGAGTAAGTGAGTGAGGGGTAAAGAGAGAGCAAGAACTAGAGAATGGTGAGAGAAAGGGAACATCACTCATTCGTGCTCTCTATCACTCTTCTTTCTCCCTCTCTCTCCCTCTCTGTCCATATCTCCATCTATATCTCCTCCCTTTACTTCTCTTACTATATTTCACTCTATATTCCCTGAGTCTCTCTTCTCTGCCTTACCCTCTCTCCTTCTAGCTCACTATTAAATCCCTAACTCTCACTCTATATTTTATCTATATTTGTTGTTCATTTGCTTTCTTTTGCCCATCTATGTCTCTCTCTTGCACTTTCTTCCTCCCTCTCTTTTATCGCATTACTCACACTTTCTCTCTCTATTTCTCACTCTCTCTCCCTCACACGTTTTTTATTGAATGTTATTATATCTTGCTCCCTCCCCTCATATCCATCTCATTATTTATTATTTTCTCTCATACGTTCTCTCTTGATTGTTGTCATCCCCCTTTCCTCCTCAATCCCTCCCTCTTTCAACCCCTCATTCCCTCTCTTTCTCCGTCTCTCCCTATCTCACTCTTCTCTCTCCTCTTACACTCACTCACTCTCTCACTCTCCCTCCCTCTTGTTTTCTCTTTCACTCTCGCTAATTCCCTCTCGCTTGTTGTATCTTCTCTCAATTTCACTTTTGTTATTCTCTCTCTCCCTTTCTCTTTTTCTCTCTCTCATCTTTTCTCTCTCATTCTCTACCTTCGCTACCATCCCTCTCACTCTCTCTATCTCAATCTCTCTCCTTCTCCACCAATTTTTCCTCTCCATCCTCTTATCCCACTTTAACTTCCCCCTCTTTCTTTCTCCCTCTCCCACACCTTTCCCACCCCCTCCCCTACTTTTTTACAGCCCCCTCTACCTCCCTTCTTCTCTCTCTTTGCCATGCTTTCTCACACACTCTCTCTTTTTCTCTATCTTTCTCTTTATTACCCTTGCTCTCCATACGTCCTCCCTACTACTCTTTCAACCTCATATATTCTCTCATTCTTACTCTCTCTCTCGATCTCTTTAGTTCCATTCTTTGCTCTCTTTTTGTCTCTTCCCTTGCTCTACACTTTTTTCTTGCTTTTCTTCATCCCTCTCTCCACTCTCTCTTTCTCCTATCTCCCTCTCACTCCCTCTCCCACACTATCTCCTTCTCACTCTACCTCCCTCTCTCTTTTTCTTTTTAGACCTTTCTTATAATCTTTATGTATATATATTCTCTCCCTCTCTCAAAATATCTCTGTCTCCTAATTTATTTTTCTCCCACTCTTTCACTTGTTATAATCGTCTCATATTTGTTGTCTCTCTCTTACTTTTATTATGATGGTCTCTCATGTCTGATTTTTTCACTCACAAACATTCTCTCTTGCTACCTCTCATGCTTTCTTTTACTCCATCTCACTTCCTCTCTCTTACCTCAAAATCTTTTCTCTTTTCCTTTCTCTCTCCTTCTCTCTATTAAATTTCACTCTCACTCTTACTTTCTCTCTTTCTCACCCCCTGTTGTCTGTCTCTCTCTCAATCTCTCCCCCTACTCTACCTCTCTATCACCGTCTCCCACTTTCAATCATTCCCTTCTCTCCCAATTTCTCTCTCACTCACTCTCTCCTTCGGTCACTCCTCTCAATTCAACTTAGCTCACTCCCTTCTCTCTTTCTCACTTTTTGTTATCTCTCTCTCACTTACTCTCTATACTGCTGCTCCATCTTCTCTAATTATTTCTCTTCGTCCATCCTCCCACTCTCTCCTCTCTCTCTCTCCCTTCCCTCCCTCCCATTCTTGCTTACGCTTTTCTCTATCTCTCTAACACACTTCTCTCCCTCTCTGCCTTTATAACTCCTCTCTCTCACTTTTTTATCATCCATTCATTGCTCTCCCTCTCTCTCCCCTTCTCACTCACTCTCTCTTGCTTAGCACTCTTTATTTCTCTCTCCACTATCTCTCCCTCTCTTGCTCCCTCTTGCTCTTCAATCTTTCTCACGAACTCTCTTTACCTCAAAATTTATTTCTCTTCACCACTCATGCTCTCTCTTACACTTTCTATTAAATCTCTCTTTCTCAGTCTTATGCTCTCTTACGTTGCCTTTTATTCTCTCTCTTTCTCTTACTCTATCCCTTGCTCTCTCTAGCTCTCCCTCTCCCATTCTCTCTCCCCATCCCCCACTTCCTCTCTATTGCTTCCATCCCTCCTAATGTCTGGATGGAGAGAGAAAGAGAGAGATTGCGTGTGAGAAATAGGAATGAAGAGAAGATGGGACAAAGAGAGAGAGGAGAGAAACAAATATAAGAGAAAAAGTTAGAGAAGAGTGAGCAACAATAGAGAAAGAGAAAGCAAATAAATAGTGAGAAAGAGAGAGGAAGGGAGCAAAGTAGGAAGAGAGAGTGAGAGAGATAAAGGGAGAGAAGGAAAGTGAGGGAAGATAGAGAAAGTGAGAGTGAGCCGGAGCGAGAATAAGAGAATTAGAGAGAGTGAGAGAGAGTGATGAAGAGTGAAAAGAGAAAGAGGGAGAGCTGAGGAGGGCAAGTGGAGAGAGCTTGAGAGAGAGGGGGACGGGAGGGATGTGAGAAAAATAAAGAAAGAGAGAGTGGGGGATAGAGGAAGAGAAAAGGTGAGAAGAATAAGAGAGAAGGTGTAAGAGAATAGAGAGTAAGAGCAAGATGACGATAGAAATAGGAAGAGAGAATAGAGATTGTGGAAGAGATAAAGAGAGGGAGTGAGAGTGAGAGTGAAGCTGAAGAAAGTGAGTGGAAGAGAGAGTAAGAGAATGGGAGCAAGAGAGAATGATAGATGGAGAAAGAGGAGAGGGAGGTAGAGTGAAAGGGTGAGATTGAGCAATAGAGAGAGAGAGAAGAGAATGAGAGTAAGACTGAGAGTGAAATTAAAGAGAGTGAGGGAGCCAAGAAGAAGAAAAGCGACAAAAAAAGAATGAAACAGGGAACAAAATAAGGGAGGGAGGAAAAGTAAAAAACAATAAGAGAGAAGAGTGGGTGAGAAAGCAAAGAGATAGAGAATGAGAGGAAGAAAGGAAGAGAGCAAAGGGTGAGAGAGAGAAACATGTTAAAGAGTGAGAGACATAGTGACAAAGGAAGAGAGGGAGAAAAACAGATACAGGGAAAGAGTAAAAAGAGTGAGAAGATAGCAAGAGATAGTAAAAAGTGATAGAGAGAGAAAAAGAATACAGTGATGGACATAGTAGAAGGGAGAGAGTGAAAGAGAGAGATAAAGGGCAAGAGTAAGGGAGAGAGTCATAATGGGGGAGACAGAGGGAGAGAGTGAGAGATTGAAGACATTGTGGGTGAGAGAGAGAGCATGAAAGAATTCAGAGGGAGAGACAGGAAGTGAGAGAGGAAACAATATTGATCAAGATGGAGATACGGAGCAAGAGGGCAGTGAGTGGAGAGGGGGAGAGAGAGGGAGAAAGATTAAGATAGAGAGTGGGAGGGTAAGTGGGATGGAGAGAGGGGAAAGAAAGAATGAGGGAGAGTGAGAGAGATATAAAAAGAAGAAAAAGTGAGAGAAGAGGGGTAAAAACAAAGAAAACGAGAGAGTGAGGGAGGGAATGAGTAGTAAAAAGAAAGAGATAGAGATAGCGAGATGCTATGAGAGAGAAATAGAGAAAAGATAGAGTGAGAGAAGAGAGAGGAATGAGAGAGAGCGATGGACAAAATGAGAGGGAAGGAGAGAGATAGATTAAGTGCAAGAGGAGAGAGAAGAGTGATAGGGGAAAGGGAGAAAGAGAGGGAAGGAAGGAGGGATTGAGATAGGGAGGGAGGTAAGAGAATGAGTTAAAAGAAGAGAATGAAAGGGGAAGATGGAGATGGAGTGAGGGAGAGAGAGGGAGAGGGATTGAGATAGAGAACGTGGAAGGGAGGGTAGCAGAGGGAGAGAATGAGAGAGAAGGGATGAGAGTGAGGGCGAGAGAAAGGGAGAGGGAGAGCAAGAGAGAGAGAATTAGCGAGAGCGATAAGAAAAAGAGAGGGAGAGACAAGGGGTGAACAAGTTAATGCATGAGGAGAGAGAGAAGGAGGGTTGGATTCAGAAAGGAAGTTATCAAGGAGGAAGGTGAGATGTATGAGAGAAAATAATAAATAATGAGATCGATATAAGGAGAGAGATCAAGATGTGAGAGCAATTAAGAGATAGTGTGTGAGGGAGTGTGAGAGAGTGTGTGATAGATAGAGGGAGAGAAAGAGTGAGTAAAGATAGGGAAGAGAAGGAGATAGAAAAAAGAGTAAGAGAGAGAGACAGAAAGCAGCAAAAGTGAACATACAAATAACAAAGTGAGATGAAATAAAGAGTGAGAGAGACAGCAAGAGAGCGAGTTAAGGTAGGGATTAATAGTGAGCGAAGGGAGACAGGAAGTGAGGGTAAAGAAAAAATCGAGTGAGAAGAGAGACTCAGTGAATATATAGCGAAAGATAGTGAGTGAGAGGTAGATAGAGGGAGATATTGAGGAAAATATGGAGAGAGAGGGAGAGAGAAAAGTCATAGTGAGAGAATGAATTAATGGAAGAGGGAAAGAGTGAGGGAGGAAGAGAGTGAGAGATGATTAGAGAAAAAGTGTGAGTAAAGTGATAAGAGAGTGATAAAAGAGAGCAAGAGAGAGTGTGTCAAAGAGAGCAATAGAGAAAGAAAAAGTGATAAATCATAAATAGAGAAAGAGCGAGAGAGGAAGTGAGTGAGGAAGAGAGAGAATGTTGGAGGGAGTGAGTGGAAGTGAGAGAGGAAGAGATAGTGGAGGAAGATATGGAGAGAGAGTGAGAGAGATAGAGAGGAGGACAAAATGAGATTTAGTGGGAGAGAGTGAGAGGGAGAGAGGGGGAGAGTGTGTGAGAAAGAAAGAGAGAGCAAGTGAGAGAGAGAGAGGGAGGGAAAGAATGAAGGAAGTGGGGGAGAGTGGGAGAGAATGATTGAGAGGAGAGAGAGGACCAAGCACAATTGAAGAGAGTGAGCAACAGAGAGTAAACATGGAGCGAGAAAGAGAGAGAATGAGAGAGTATGTGTGAGAGTGAAACTGAAGAGATAGGAAAAGTGAAAGAGAAAGGGAGAGTGTAGAGAGAAATAGAGAGGAGAGAGGGCAAGGGAATTGAGAGCAGGAAAGAGAGAGAGGGTGTGCGAGCGAGAGAGGGAGCAAGAGACAGGAGATAAGGTGAGTAGGAGAAACAGAGGGATGAAGGGAGTGAAAGAGGGAGGAAGATCGAGCGAGTGGTAGTGAGGATTAAATTGAGTGTGAAGAGAGAGAGAAGAGAGGATGAGAGAGAGATGAAAGTAGGTGGAACATTGGGTGAGAGAGAAGGAGAGTGTGAGTAAGAAAGAGAAATATGAGGTATTGACAGGGTTTAAAGAGAGGGAGGGGAAGTAATAAATTAAAAGAGATAGAATGAGAGGAAGGTGGAGAGAGATTAAGTGATGGATATAGGGAGATGAATAGAGAAAATAGGGAGGAAGAGAGAGCAAGAGAGTAAAAAAGAGGAACATAATAAAGAGTGAGAGACATAGTGAGAAAGGGAGATTTGGAGAGAAAGAGAGATAGAGGGCAAGAGTACAAAGAAAGAAAAGATAGACGAGGGAGAGTAAGAAAGCGAGAGAGAGAAAAATAGATTAGAAGCAAGAGACATAGTAAGAAAGAGGGAGAGTGAGAAAGAAAGAGAGAGGGCAAGTAACGAATAGAGATAGAACGAGGGAGATAGAGGGAGAGAGCAAGAGATTAAAGAGAGGAGGGAGTGTGAGAGGGAGAGAGAGCTTGAATGATTTAAGAGGGAGTGAGATGAAGCGAGAGAGGAAAAGATAATGAGCAAGATGGAGATAGGGAGAGACATTAAAAGAATGAATAAGAAAGAGAGATGGAGAGAGGGAGATGGAGAGGGAGAGAGAGGAAGTGAGATTGAGATTTAGAGAATGGGAAGGAGAGTGGATGAGGGAGAGTGAGAGGGAAATAGTGAGAAGAGAAAGTGAGAGAAGAGAGAGGGAATGTGAGTGAGCAATGGAACAAAAATAGATGGAGGGAGGGAGATTGAGTTAGTTAGTGCGAGAGCAGAGAGATAGAATTGAAGGAAGAAAGAGACGGAAGGAGGGAGTGAAAAAGGGAGAGTGAGAGAATGAGTAAGGTGATAAGGAGAGAGGGGGATAGGGAGTGAGAGAGAATGACATAGTGTGTGGGAGGGAGGGTAGAGGCGGGAGAGAATGAGAGAGAGTGTGTGAGAGAAAGGGACGGAACAGTAAGATAGAAATAGAGAAAGGTGAAAATGAGACAAAAGAGGAGAAGAGAGAGGGAATGAGAGAGAATGATGGAGAAAAAAGTGGGAGGGAGGGGGATCAAGTGAGTTCAAGAGGAGAGAGAGGACAAAGATAGGAGAAAAGGAGAAAACGTTGGAAGGAGGGAGTGAAAGAGGAAGGGACAATGGAGGAGAGACAGATGTGTGAGAGAAAATTATAAATGACGAAATGGAGATAAGGGGCGAGGGTGAGATGTGAGAGCAACTGAGATAGAGGGATGGAGCGAGAATAAGAAGAAGAGTGGGGGTAAGATGTGGGAAAGAGTGAGTAAAGAGAGAGAAGAGAGGGTTAAAATGAATGAACAAGAGACAGAGAGACAGAGAGGGGGCAAGAGCAAGAAAAGAAACAACAAAGACAGATGAAATATACAATGAGAGAGAAAGCAAGGGAGGGAATAAAGATAGTTATTAAAGAATGAGCGGGTGGGGGAGTGGGAGATAGGGTAAGACATAAATAGAGAGAGAAGAGAGACTCAGGGTAGATAGCACAAAAGAGATAGAGGGTGTGAGAGATAGCGATAGAAAGTTGGCGAGAAATTAGAGAGTGTGAAAGAGATAAAGAGAGGGAGTAGAGTAAGAGAGACAAAGAATGAATGATAGATGGAGCAAGAGTGAGAGGGAGAGGGAGAGAGTTGGAGAGAGACTGCAAGAGAGAAAGGGAGAGAGAAGTGAGTGAGGGAGTAAGAGTGATAGTAATATAAAAAAGTGTGAGCGAGTGAGGAGGGGAGAGAGTGACAAAGCGAGAGTGAAATAAATAAGGAATAGAGAGTAAGGAAAGAGAGGGCAAGAGAGAGAGAGCTAGAGAGAAAACACATAGCAAAATAAGGAGAAGGGAGGGAAGGAATGAGAGAAATTAATAAACAATGTGAGAGAAGAGGGGTGAGAGATTAGAGAGAGAAAAGAGAGAGATTTTAATGGACATAGAGAGATCAAGAGTGAGTAAAGAGAGAAAAGAGAGCTAGAGAGAGCCTGAGAGTGAGAGAAAGAAACATAAAAGAGAGTGAGACATAGTGAGAAAGGTAGGGAGCGAGAAAGAGAGATAGAGGGCAAGTGTATGAGAGAGAGTGAGAGGGGGAGATAGAGGGAGAGAGTGAGAGAGATTGAAGAGAGTGTGAGAGAGAGAGAAAGAAATATTTAAGAGAGAGAGAGAATGGGAGAGGAAGAGTGAGAGAGAAATTGAGAAAAGAGTAAGAGAGAAGAGGGATCAATGGAGAGGGAAAGAGAGAGAGCAATAGAGAAAAGGAGAGTGAGAGAGGAGTAAATTAGTGAGAACAATAGAAGTGAGAGAGTGGAGTAAGGTGAGTAAACTGAGAGAAACGAGGGTGATAGAATAAAAACCAATAGAGAGATAGAGAGGTGGTAAAAGAGAGCAAGAAAGAAATCAAAAGATGAAATAGAGAGAGAAAGAGAGCAAAAGTGGGATTGAAGAGTGAGCGGGAGGGAGAGAAGGAGAGAGGGTGAGACAGAAATGTAAGGAGAAGAGAGACTGAGGGAAGATAAATTTGAGTCTGAGGTAGAGATAGGGAGATGTAGAGGGGATGTGGAGAGAGTGGGAGGGTGAGAGGGCAATAGAGTGAGAGACTGAAATAATGAAAGAGGGAGAGAGAGAGTGAGGAAGAGATTGTGAGATAGTTGGAGAGAATAGTGAGTAAAGTTATAATGTATAAATAAAGAAAGTGAGAGAGAGGAAGAGAGTAAGAAAGAGAGAGATAGAGGAAGGTAGTGAGAGACATTAAAGAGAGCGGGAGTGTGAGAGGAAAAGAGGGTGAGAGAGAAGAGAGAGAGATGGAAGATATAGAGAGAAAGTGAGAGGGAGGTGGAGATGGAATGGAGAATGAGATTTAGTGGGAAAGAGAGGGAGATGAGTTGGATGAGGATGAGAGGGAGAGAGGAGAGAGGGAGAGAGGGAGAGAGAGAAGGAGAGAGAGCGAGCATGGGAGAGAGAGGGAGGGAGGGAAGGAAGCAAGAGAGAGGGGAGAGAGGGAGAGAATGATTGAGAGGGGAGAAAGGAGAGCCAGCAATCAAAGAGAGAGTAAAAATGAAGAGAGAAAGAAAGAGAGTGAGGGAGTAGAAGTGAGAGTGAAACTAGAGAGAGAAAAGGGGAGCGAGAGAGGGAGAAAGTATGAGAGAGAAATGAGTGAAGAGAATGAGGGAAGAGAGAGCATGAGAGAGGGAGAGAGTGAGCGAGTGAGAGGGGGAGCAAGTGTGAGGGAGATAAGGAGAGCGAGAAAAAGTGAGTGGTTAAGGGAGTAAAAGATGGAGGGAGACGAGAGAAAGGTAGTAACGGATAAAGGGAGCATTAAAAGAGAGATAGAAGAGAGCGGATAAGAGACAAACTGGGATGGAATAGAGAGTGAGGGAGATAGGGAGAAGTTAGTGAGAGAGAGAGAATGAAGGAGGTAGTGAGAGGGATTAAAGAGAGTACGTGAATGAGAAAGGAAGAGAGAGTGAAAGGGAGAGAGAGTGAGAAGAGAGACTAAGTGAAGATTGAGTAAGAGTACGTGAGAGAGGATATAAAGAGAGGGAGAACAGGAGAATGATAAGAACAAGAGGGAGCATCGGAGGGAGAGGGAGATGGAGAGTGATAAAGAGAGGAAGAGTGAGCTAAGGAGAGAGAGAGAGAGAGAGAGAGAGTGAATGAGACAGGGTGGGATGGAATCAAGAGAGCGAGAGAGGAGAGACTGTGGGGAATAGAGTGAGATAAAATTAAGAGGAAAAAGTGAAGAGAGAACAACAAAAAAGAGTGTAAAAGAGATAGAGAGAGAGGGATTAAGGGAGCAAAAGAGGTATGGAGAGCGAATGAGAGGAAGTGAGGGATAATGTGAGGGTCAAAAGTGAGAGACAAAAGAGATATCGAGAGGGAGAGATAAAGAGGTGTGGAAAGAGAAAGTGAGAGAGATAGGAAAGAGAAAGTGAGAGGAGTGAGAAGAGAGGCTGTGGGAAGATCGAGAAAGAGTAAGTGAGTGAGGTGTAACGTGAGCACAAGAAGAGGATATTAGTGAGTGCGAGAGGGAGCAAGAGAGAGGGAGACAAAGAGGGAGATAAGGAGGGAGAGAGAGGGAACGGTGATGGGAGAGAAGAGGGAAAGAGAGTGGTAGGGTTGAAAGCAAGAGAAAGGAGAGAGGGAGTGGAGGTAGAATGAGATAATGTGGAAGAGGAAAGAGAGGAAATGGAGCAATAAAGGAAAGTGTAAAAGAGAGTATAAGATAGAATATGAGAAACGATAATGTGAAAGAGAAAGAGAGGGAGAGAATATAATAGAGAAGATGATAGAGAGTGAAGGGAGAAAGATGAAGCGAGGGAAAGAGAGGAGATATTGAGCGAGAAAGAACAAGATAGTAAGAGAGAGTGAGATAGAGAGCAAGAAATGCAGCTAAAGAGGGTGAGCTAGAGAGATTGAGAAAGTGAGAGACCGTATGAGTGTATGAGATGGAATGAAGAGCGAGCAACATACGGAGACCTAGAGAGGGTAATAATTAGGAAGTGAGAATGATAGAGGAAGAGAGTGAGAGCGATAAAGAGAACAAGAGTGGGAGAGAGTGAATGAGATCTAGAGAAATAGAGAAAAAGAGAGTGAGGGAAAGAAGAGGATATAAGAAAGGGAATGAGAAAGAGGGACAAAGGAGAAGAAAATATACTAGGAGGGTAAAAATGGAGAAAAAGTGTGAGTTAGGAAGGGCGAAGTGAAGACAGAGATAAAGAGCATGAGAATGAAAGAGAAGTTAGGAAAGGAGGAGGATAGATATATAGATGAGAGGAAAAGAATGGGAATAAGAGTCATGAAAAGAGAGTGAGAGATAGAGGAGGTAGAGAGAGGGAAGGAGAGAGAGAAGAGAGAGAATGGGAGAATCAATGAGATAGAAGACAGAGGATATGAGAAGGATAATTGTTGGAGCGAGAGAGAGAGTACATGTGAGGGATAGTGGGAGAGAAATATTGAGCAAAGAGAGAGATTGTGTGTGTGAGAGAAAGAGGAAGAGAGTGAGAGAAACATTAGATAAAGAGTTAGAGAAGTGTAAGCAACAAAAGAGAATGGGAGAGAATAAATAGTGAGAATGAGAGAGGAAGGGAACGAAGGAGGAAGGGAGTATGAGAGTGAAAGAGAGTGAGCAAGAGGAAGTGAGGGAGGGAGAATAAGAAAAATTGGTGAGAGAGTGATAGAAAGATGGAGAGTGAGGGATAGCCAAAAAGGGAAAGTGGGAGAGAGCGTGAGAAAGAGAGATGAAGCGAGTGTTGGAGTAAGAGTGAGAGTGAAATTAAAGAGAGTGAGGGAGCGAGGAGGGGAGAAAGCGAGAGAGAAATAGAGAAAAAATACGGAGTGAGGCAAGAGATGGAAAGAGAAAGGGAGCCAGAGAGGCAAAGAGAGAAAAAAGGAAGGAGAAAGGGTGGAGGGAGGGAGATGAAGTAATAAGCAATCAAAGAAAAGTGCAGGATGGGAGAGAGAAGAGAGAGAAGAAAGAGAATGAGAGGAAGGGAGAGAGTTAGAGTTATGGATATTAAAGATAAAGTGCGAGTAAGGAGAGAGTACAGAGAGTAAGAGAGAGCTTGAGAGCTAGAGAAAGAAGCATAATAGAGAGTGAGACATAGTGAGAAAGGGAGAGAGAGAGAGAGAAAGAGAGAGATAGCGGGTAAAAAAGAGAACTGGGGAGATAGATGTAGAGTCAGAGAGACTGAATTAAGATAGAGAGGGGAGAGAAAGAAAGATTTAAGAGAGAAATTGGAAGCGAGAGAGGAAGAGAGAGCAAAAGATAGCGAGCAAGATTGAGATAGGGAGGGAGATTAAGAGAACAAGTGAGAAGGAAAGGAGAGAGTAGATGGAGAGGGAGAGAGAATGACATTGAGAGTGGGAGGGAGGGATGCGGTAGGGGGAAAATAAGGGAGAAAGGATGAGAGAGACTGAGAGAATGGGAGAGGAAGAGTGTGAGAGAAGTAGAGAAAAGGAAAAGTGAGAGGAGAGAGCAAGAGAGAGGGAGTGAGAGAGAGCAATAAAGAAAATGAGAGGGGGAGAGGGAGTCAATGAGTGAGTTCGATAGGAGCAAGGAGAAGAGTCAAGTATGGAGAAAGTGAGAAAGAGAGGGATGTGGGGATTGAAAAAGGTGGGATCGACGAGGAAAGAGAGATCCATGAGATAAAATAAGAAACAATGAGATGGATATGTCAAGAGAGAGCAATATGTGAGAGAAACTAAGAGTGACTGTGTGAGGAGGGAGAGTGTAGAGCGAGCAATCGAAGAGAATGTGACGATTGAAAATAGATTGAGAAAGAGAGAGGAAGTGAGAGAGTAAGAGTGAAAGTGAAACTGAAGAGAGAGAAAGAGGGAGAGAGAAAGAGAGAGTGTGTGAGAGAGAAATAGAGTGAAGAGAGTGAGGGGAGAGGTAACGTGAGAGAGGGAGAGAGCGAGCAAGTAGAGAAAAGTCTAAGTGAGAGAAGATAAAGCAAGAATGATGAGAGAGAAAATGAGGGGGGAGAGGGATTGAAGAGAGGGACGGAGGGATTGAAAGACGAGAGGGAGAGAAGAGTTAGATAGGGAGGAAAGCATAAAGAGAGGGAAGGAGGGATTGAAAGAGGGAGGGATTGGGGAGGTAACAGAGATATATGAGGGAAATAATAAATAATGAAATGGATATAAGGGGAGAGAGCAAGATGTGAGAGAATTTGAGAGTGCGCGTGTGAGGGAGGGGAGTGAGAGATAGAGGAAGAGAAAGGCTGAGTAAAGAGACAGAAGAGAGGAATATAGAATTATGAGCAAGAGAGAGATAGAGAGGCAAATGAGAGCAACGAAACAACAAAGAGAGATGAAATAAAGAGTGAGAGAGAGAGAGAGCAACAGATGGACTAAAGAAAGGGATTAAAGGGAGAGCGGGAGGGATAGATGGAGAGAGGGTAAGGCAAAAATAGACTTCAAATGAGTGAGGGAGAGAGGGAGTAAGAGTGAGAGTAAGATTAAAGAGAGAAAAAGATGGAGTGAGGAAAGGAGAGAGTGTGAGAGACAAATCGAGAGAAGAGAGTGTATGAGAATAGAGGGAGAGAGAGAGAAGATATAATTAGGGAAGATATAGAGAGAGTGGGTTAAAGGGAAGGAGGGTTAGGGAATGAGATTGTCTAGAGGGAGAGCAGGAGAATGTGGGAGGGGGAGAGTAATAGTGTATCTAAGAGAGATAGGGAGAGACTGAGAGAGGGCGAGAGAGGGATGGGGGAAGGAAGCAAGAGACAGGGGAGAGAGGCAGAGAAAGATTGAACAGAGAGAAGAGAGAGCAACATAAGTGAGAGTGAGTGAGAGAGAGCGAACATAGAGCTAGAAAGAGTGAGGGAGAGAGAGTGAGAGTGAAACTAAAGAGAGAGAATGAGGGTGGGAGAAATGCAAAGAGTGTGAGAGATAATAAAGAGAAGAAAGTGTGAGATAATAGAGTGTGAGAGAGTGAGGGAAGAGATATCATGAGAGAGGGAGACAATGAGCGAGTAGAGAAAAGTTTGAAAGAAGAGAGCAAGAGAGAGGGTTCAGAGAGAGAGATAGAGAAAATGAGGGGGGAGGGGGAGAGAGGAGTTAGATAGGGAGGGAGCCATAAAGAGAGGGAAGTAGGGATTTAAAGAGGGAGGAATCAAGGAGGTAAGAGAGATGTATGAGCAAAAATAATAAATAATGAGATGGATATAAGGAGAGAGTGCAAGATATGAGAGCAATTGAAAGAGAGTGTGTAAGGGAGGTGGAGTGAGAGATTAAGGAAGAGAAAGAGTGTGTAATGAGAGAGAAAAGAGGGAGAAGAATTATGAGCAAGAGAGGGGGCAAATGAGAGCAAAGAAACAACAAAAAGAGATGACATAGAGAGTGAAATAGAGAGCAAGAGAGGGAGTGAAGAAAGGGACCGAATAGTGAGTGGGAGCGAGAGATGGAGAGAGGGTAAGGAAGAAATAGAGAGAAAAGAGAGACTCATGCAAGACAGGTCAAAATATAATGAGTGAGAGGTAGAGAGAGGGAGATATAGAGGGTGGTATGGAGGGAGATTGAGGGAGAGGGGGAATTATAGAATAAAGAGTAAGAGAGTGAATGAGGGAGTGCGAAAGAAAGAAATATAAAAAAAGCAGGAGAGAGTGAGAATAAGGTAAAGAGAGTGAAATATATGGAGACATGGAGAGGGCGAGGGAGGGAGTGAAAGAGAGGGGGGAGAAAGGAAGATATGTTTGAGAGAAGGTGAGAAATAATGAAAGTGAAGCATAGAGAGAAAGAAAACTAGAGAGAAAGCTAAGAGTAGGATTGAAAGAGAGAGTGTGTGAGGAATAGAGTGAAAGAAAGAGAGAGAATAGAAGTCAACATAAGAGAGAGGGAGATATAATAGAGAGTGTGAGAGAGAGCATGGGTTGTAAAGAGAAAGCAATAGAGATATAGAGGGATCTATCCCTCACTTTATAACTTTCACACTCTCAATTTTGTCTTCCACTTTCTCTTCCCCACTCCCTTTCTCTATTTCATTCTCTCTTTCTCTTCCTCACTCCCTCTTCTTGTGTCTTTCACACTCCCCCACTTCCCTTAACTTCCACTAACTCACTTTCTCTCTCTAGCTTTCCCCTCTCACCTTTCTCCCTTGATATTATCTCTCTCTCTCTCTCACGAACAAATTTTAACTCCCCCCTCTTTCTTTCTCCCTCTCCCACACCGCTCCCACTTTATCCAGCCCACTCTCCCTCCCCTCTCTCTTTACCATGCTTTCTCCCACTCTCTCTCTTTCTCTATCTTTTTCTTTATTCCCTTGCTCTCCATGGCATCCTCCCTACTGTTCTTTAAACCTCATACCTTCTCTCACTTTCTCTCTCTCAATCTCTTTAGTTCTCTTCTTTGCTCTATATTTGTCTCTTCCCTTGCTCTAAATTTTCTTCTTGCTTTTCTTCCTTCCTCTCTCCTCTTTCTCTTTCTCCTTTCTATCTCTCACTCCCTCTACCACACTATCTCCTTCTCACTCAACCCTCCCTCTCACTCTTCCTCTCTAGACCTTTCTCATAATCTATATGTATATATATTCTCTCTCTTTCAAAATTTCTCTGTGACGCTATTTATTTTTCACCCACTCTCTCACTTATTATATTCTTCTCCTATTTGTTGTCTCATCTATTACTTTTATTATGATGGTCTCTTGTCTTTAATTTATTTTCTCACTATCACCCACAAACATTCTCTTTTGCTCCCTCTCTTGTTTTCTTTCACTCCCTCACTTTCTCGCTCTTCCCTCTTCCTTTCTCTCTCCTCTCTCTATTAAATTTCACTCACTCTTACTTGCTATCTTTCGCACCCTCTTTTATTTCTCTCTCTCTCAATCTCTCTCCCCCACTCTACCTCTCTATCACCGTCTCCCTCTTTCTATCACTCTCTTCTCTCCCATTTTCTCTCTCACTCACACTCTCCTTCTGTCACTCCTTCCCTTATTTCAACTTAGCTCACTCCCTTCTTCTCTCTTTCTCACTCTTTATTATTTCTCTCTCACTTACTCTCTATACTGTTACTCCATGTTCTGTAACTATTTCTTTTTGTCCATCCTCCCACTCTCTCTCCTCTCTCTCCACTCCCTCCCTCCCATTCTCACTCACGCCTTCCTCTATCTCTCTCTCACACACTTCTCTCCCTCTCTTCCCTTCCTTCTCCCTCTCTCCCTTTATAACTCCTCTCTCACTCTTTATCATCCATACTTTTGCTCTCCCTCTCCCATTCTCACTCACTCCTCTTGCTCTAGCATCCATCACACTTTATTTCTCTCACACTATCTCTCCCTCTCTTGCCAAGTCTCCCTCTTCAATCTTTCTCACGACCTCCCTTTATCTCTCTATTTATTTCTCTTTACCACTCATGCGCTCTCTTACACTCTCTATTAAATCTTTCTTTCTCAGTCTTTTGCTCTCTCTTATGTTGCCCTTTATTCTCTCTCTTTCTCTCACTCTCTCCATCACTCTCTCTAGCTCTCCCTATCTCCCATTCTCTCCCTAACTCTTTCTCTCCCTCCATCCCCCACTTCCTTTCTATTGTTTTCATTCCTCCCAATGTCTGTATTGAGAGAGAAAGGGAGAGATTGTGTGTAAGAAAGTGGGAAGATGAGAGAAAGAGACAAATAGAGAGGAGAGAGAAAAATAGAAGAGAAAGATTTTTAGAACAGTGACAATAATAGGGAAAGAGAAAGCAAATAAATAGTTAGAAAGAGAGAGGAAGGGAGCAAAGGAGGAAGAGAGAGAGAGAGGTAAAGGGAGAGAAGGAAAGTAAGGGAAGATATTGAAAGAGAGTGAGCAAGAGGGAGAATAAGAGAGTGAGAGAGAAAGAGAGAGAGTGATGAAGTGTGAGAAGAGAAAGAGGGAGAACGGGGAGGGTAAGTGTAGAGAGCTTGAGAGAGAGGGGAGAGGGAAGTGAGATAAATAGAGAAAGAGAGAGTGGGGGTAGAAGAAGAGAAAGAGTGAGAAGAGTAAGAGAGAAGGTGAGAGAGAATAGAGAGTAAGAGCAAGATGATGATACAAATAGTAAGAGAGAATAGAGATTGTGAAAAGATAAAGAGATGGAGTAAGAGTGAGAGCGAAGCAGAGTAAAGAGAGTGAGGGCCACGAGAGTAAGAGAAAGGGAGCAAAAGTGAATGATAGATGGAGCAAGAGAGAAAGAGGGAGAGAAAAGGGTGAGAGAGAGCGTAGAGAAAGATAGAGAAAAGATTTAAAATAAACTGAGAGTGAAATTAAAGAGAGTGAGGCAGCCAAGAAGAGAGAGAGAGAGACAAAAAGAGAAAGAAATAGACAAAGAATAGAGTGAGGTAAGAGAGGGAAAGAGATAGAAATAGAGAGCAGAAAAAGGGAGGGTGGGGAAGTAGAGATAGATTGAGTGATGGATATAGGGAGAGAAAAAGAGAGAAAAGAGTGGAAGAGAGAGAAATGAGCGAGGGAGAGAAACATGATGGAGAGTGAAAGACATAGTGAGAAAGGAAGAGAGGGAGAAAAAGAGAGATAGAGGGAAAGAGTAAAGAGAGTGAGAAGATAGCAAGAGATTGTAAAATTGTGAGAAGGAGAGAGAAAAAAATAGAGATTGAGAGACAGTAAAAAATTGAGAGAGTGAGGGATTGAAGAGTGTGAGAGAGAGAGCATGAAAAAATAGAGACAGAGGAGAAGCAAGGGAGGAAACGATATTGAGCAAAATGGAGATAGAGAGCAAGAGTGTAGTGAGTGGAGAGGAGGACAGAGAGAGAGAGAGATTGAGATAGAGAGTGTGGGAGGGTGAGAAGTGGGATGGAGAGAGGGAGAGAGATTGAGATAGAGAGAGTGGGACGGTGAGAAGTGGGATGGAGAGAGGGGAGAGAAAGGATGAGGGAGATTAGAGAGATATAGAGAGAAGAGAAGGGAAAAAAGAAAGATATAGAAAGAGTGAGGGAGAGCATGAATGGTAAAAAGAAAGAGATAGAGAGATAGAGGGAGTTTATGAGAGAGAAAAAGAGAGAAGAGAAAGTGAGAGAAGAGAGAAAGAGTGATAAATGGGAGAGAGCAATGGAGAGAATGAGGGAAGGAGGGAGATTGATTAAGTGCAAGAGGAGAGAGAGAGAAGAGAGATAGGGGGAAAGGGAGAAAGAGAGGAAGGAGGGAGGGATTGAGATAGGGAGGGAGAGTAAGAGAATGATTTAAATGGAGAGAAGGAGAGAGGGAGATGGAGAGAGTGTGAGGGAGAGAAATTGAGATAGAGAGCATGGGAGGGGGTAGCAAAGGGAGAGAATGAGTGAAAGGATGAGAGAAAGGGCGAGAGAAAGGGAGAGGAAAGGAGAGAGAGAAAAAGAGAAAAGAGAGCAAGAGAGGGAATGAGAGAGAATGATAGAGAAAAAGAGAGGGAGAAAGAGGGAGCCAACAAGTGAGTACAAGAGGAGAGAGACGAAGAAAGAGAGGGGGGATGGATTGAAAGAGGGAGGTATGAGGAGGAAGGAGAGATTTATGAGAAAAAATAATAAATAAAGAGATGGATATGAGGAGAGAGAGCAAGATGTGAGAGAAATTGAGAGATAGTGTGTAAGGGAGGGAATGTGAGAGAGTGTGTGATAGATAGAGGGAGATAAAGAGTGAGTAAAGAGAGGGAAGAGAAATTAATAGAAGAAAGTGCAAAGGAGAGCGACAGTGAGGGGGAAAAGTTAGCTTACAAATAACAAATAGTGATGAAATATAGAGTGAGAGAGAGAGAGAGCAAGAGATGGAGTTAAGATAGAGATTGATGAGTGAGCTAAGGGAGACAGGGAGAGATGGTAAGGCTGAAATCAAGAGAGAAGAGAGACTCAGGAAAGATAGAGCAAAAGATAGTGAGTGAAAGATAAATAGAGGAAGATATTAAGGGAAATATGGAGGGAGAGGGAGGGAGAAAAGACATAGCGAGAGATTTAATTAACGAAAGACAAAGAGAAGGAGGGAGGAAGAGAGTGAGAGATTGTTAGAGAGAAAGAATGAGTAAAGTGATAAGAGATTGATAAAAGTGAGCAAGAGACAGTGTGTCAAAGAGAGTAAGAAGAAAGCATTAGGAGAAAGTAAAAGTAATAAAGCATAAATAGAGAAAAGAGTGAGTGAGGAAGAGAGTGATGGATAGAGGGAGTGAGTGGGATGGAAGAGAGTGGGAGTGAGAGAGGAAGAGAGAGTGAAGGAAGATATGGAAAGAGAGTGAGATAGATGGAGAGAGGGCTTACAGAATGAGAGTTAGTGGGAGAGAGAGGGGGTGAATTGGAAGAGATTGAGCGGGAGAGAGGGGGAGAGTGTGTGTGAGAGAGAAAGAGAGAGCAAGAGAGGGAGAGAGAGGGAGGGAAGGAATAAAAGGAGTGGGGGAGAGTGGGAGAGAAAGATTGAGAGGAGAGAGAGGAGTGAGCACAGTAGAAGAGAGAGTAAGCGAGAGAGAGTGAACATGGAGCGAGAAAGAGAGAGGGAATGAGGGAGTATGTGGGAGAGTGAAACTGAAGAGAAAGGAAGTTGGAACGAGAATTGGAGTGTGTGAGGGAGAAATGGAGAGAAGAGAGGGTGATGGAAGAGCGTACAGGAGAGTGGGAGAGGGTGAGCTAGCAGGAGAGGGAGCAAGAGACAGAGAGATAAGGAGAGCAGGAGAAAGAGAGGGATGAATGGAGTGAAAGACGGAGGCAGAGCGAGAGAGTGGCGGTGAGGGTTAAAGTGAGTGTGAAAAGAGAGATAGAAGAGAGGGTGAGAGGGAGATGAAAAGAGGTGGAATAGAGAGTGAGAGAGAAAGGAGAGTGTGAGTAAGAAAGAAAGATAGAAGGAGGTATTGAGAGGGTTTAAAGAGAGAGAAGGAAAGAGAAAGGAAGAGAGAGTGGAAGGGACAGTGATTGAGAAGAGAGACTGAGAGAAGATCAAGCAAGAGTAAGTGAGTGAGGGGTAAAATGTGAGGGAGAATAGGAGATTTTTTAGAGAGAGAGAGAGAGAGAGAGCGAGACAGAGAGGGATAATGGGAGGGTGAGGGAGAGAGGAAGAGAAGAGATAAAATGAGAGAGGGAGGGATAGAAGCAAGAGATAGAGAAGATAGGAAGTGGGGGATGGAGTGACAAAATGTTAGGGAAATGAATGAAGAGAGAGCAACAAAGGAGTGTGTAGAAGTGAGTATAAGTTATAAAAAAATAATAAAAAGAGAGAGAGAGTAGGAGAATATAATAGATAAGCGAATACAAGAGTGAGAGAGAAAAAATAAAATAAAAACAAAGTGTGAGATAAGAAGTGGAGCTAACGAGGGTGAGAGGGAGAAAGATTGAGAGAGAGTGAGAGCGTGTATGAGTGTGAGATGGAGAGAAAGAGTGAACTACATGAGGGAGATCTAGAGAGGGCGAGATTGAGGGAGTGAGAAAGAGAGAGCAAGAGAGATAAAATGAGATGGAATAGAGAGTGAGAGGGAGAAAGTGAGTGAAAAAGAGAGAAATAAGAAGGTAATGAGAGGGTTTAAAGAGAGAGCAGAAAAGAGAAAGGAAATAGAGAGCTAGAGAGATGGAAAGGGAGTGTGGGAGGTAGAGGAGAGAGAGTTTTGAAAGAGTGGAAGATAGAGTGAGTGAGAGAGAAGGGGGAGTTAGGGCTAGGAATGGGGAAGGAAGGAAGAGAGGAGAGAGTTTGTTGTAGGATAGAGAGTGAAATAATAAAAGGACAGAGAGTACGATAAAGAGAGAGAACAGAGAGTGAGTAAGAGAGAGTGTAATTAAAGAGAGATTGGGAGGGAGAGAGAAGAGAGAGTGAGAGAGAAATAGAGATAGAAGAGAGTGAAGGAAGAAAGAGCAAGAGAGCAAGAAAGGGAGCAGAAGATGAGTAATAAATAGAGAGTGAGAGATATGAAGATAGAGAGAGGGAAGAAGGAGGAAGGGAGTGAGGGAGAGAGAAGTGTGAGAGAAAATTAAGAAATAATTAGAGAGAGAGAGATGGAGAAAAGAGTGGAAGAGAGAAGGATTGAAATAGAGGGAGAGAGAGAGAGAGATAGAAGGAGAAAAAGAGTTGAGTAATGACGGAAAAGAAAGAGTGACATAAGGGAGAGAGAGAGAGACGGAGGAATTGAGCAACAATGCAATAATGAAGGTGAAATAGAGAGTGAGAGAGAGGGGGAGCAAGGGAGAGACTGAGAGTGTGAGAGAGAAGGGAGAGGGTAGAGAGATGTGGTGGATAGAGGGAGAGAAAGTGTGAGAGGATATGTATAGTGGAAGAGAAATATAAAGGGAGGGAGTGTAAAAGAGAGCATGTTAAGAAGAGAGAATGAGGGAAAGTATGAGAAAAAGAGGTGGTGAGTGAGATGGTTAAAGGTATAGGGAGAGGAGCGGGAAATAAAAAGAGAGGGAGGATGGAGGGAGAGGGAGATGGAATGAAAGGTAGATATAGGAAGATAGAGGAAAAGTGGGAGAGAAAGTTAAAGGGAGAAAGAAGGAAGGGACAAGAGATATAGAAATAGAGATAAAGATAGAGAGAAATGGAAAGAGTGTATGTAAAATGGGTGAGAAATAGAGAGCAAATAGTGAGGCATGAGGAAAGTGAGATAGAGTGAGAGAGGGATGGAGAGATGGAGTGAGAAGAGCGAATGACATAGTGGGAGAAGAGAGTGACATAACAGACACAGAGAGAGCGCAAGAATGAACGAGAGGGAGAGTAAAGAAAAAGATTGAGAGAATGAGAAGGGAGTGGAGAATAGAGGGATAGAAAAATTCATAGATGGAAGAGGAATAAAATATATAGTAAGAACGAGTAAGAGAATAATGTGTGAAAAAGTGTGTGAGATCGAAGGCGAAGAAGCAAATGAGTGAGAGAGAGAGAGGAAGGGAGTGATGGGGAGATGAAGAGAGGGTGAGCGGGGGAGGGACAGTGGGAGAGAAAGAGAGAGTTCTTGTGTGTGAGAGAGATAGACAGGGGGAGAGAAGAGAGTGTGAGAGATAGTGGGAGGGGAAGAGAGCACGAGAAAGGGAGAGCGAGATAGAGTATGAGATAGATAGAGAAAGAGTAAGAGGAGAGGAGAATAGAGTAACATAAAAGAGTAAGATAGAGAGGAAGTGAGAGAGAGAATAGTGAGTGAGAAAGGGATATAGAGGGAGTAAGAGTGAGATTTAAATTAAATAAAGGGAGAAAGGACCAAGAAATAGAGACAAAAATAGAGAGAAAAGAGAGAGTAAGGGAGTAAGGAGAAGGTAATAGAGAATAGAGAGTGAGAGCGAGATAACGATAGAAAGAGGAAAAGAGAGTAGAGATTGCGAATGAGATAAAGTGAGGGAGTAAGAGTGAGGGTTTTGGAGGGTGGGTAAGAGAAAGGGTGCAAGAGATAATGATAGACGGAGTAAGAGAGTGAGGGTTTGGGAGGGAGGGAAGGAGTGAGACAGAGAAAGAGTTTGGGAGGGAGGGATTGAAGAGAGAGCGGGAGGGAGATAGGGTAAGGCAGAAATAGAGAGAGAAAAGAGATTCAGGGAAGAAAGAGAAAATGATAGTGAGTGAAAGGCAGAGAGGGAGATATAGAGTGAGATTTTGAGAGAGAAGGAGGGCGAGAGAGGGAGGGAGGAATAAAGAGAGACAGTGTATAAATGAAAGAGGGAGAGTGGGAGGGAGGAAGAGAGAAATAGATGGTTGGAGAGAATGAGTGAGTAAATTGATAAGAGAGCGATGAAAGAAAGCAATCGAGAGTGTGTGTGAGAGAGAAAGAGAGAGAGAGAGAGAGAAATTGAGAAAGAAATAGTGATAAAGCATAGATAGAGAAGAGAGCGGAGAGGGTGAGAGTAAGAATGAGAGAGGTTGACGAAGGGAGTCAGAGGAATGGAAGAGAGTGGGAATGAGAGAGGAAGAGAGAGTGAAGGAAGAATTAGAGATAGAGTGACAGAGATAGAGAGATGGGTAGAGAATGAGGCTTACTGGGAGATGAAGGGAGAGAGAGGGAGGTAGGGAATGAAACATGAAAGTTAGGGAGAGAGGGAGAGAAAGATTGAGAGGAGAGCGAGGAGAGAGCAATATAAGAGATAGTAAAAGAGTGAGTGAACATGGAGTGAGAACGAGAGAGAAAATGAGGGATTAAGAGTGAGAATGAAACCTAAGAGAGAGGAAGAGAAGCTTGAAAGGGAGAGAGTGTGAGAGAAATAAGGAGAAAAAAGACTAAGGAAAGAGTGAGTGGGAGAGAGGAAAGAGTGAGCGAGTGACAGAGGGAGTAAGAGAGAGGGAGATAAGGAGGGTTGGAGAAAGAGAGGGATGAAGGGAGTGAAAGTGGGAGAGAGAGCGAGGGAGACTCAGTGAGGGATAAGGAGAGCATCAAAAGAGAATATAATAGAGAGTGAAAGAGATAAAAAGAGGTGGAATAGAAAATGAGAGAAAGGAAGAGAGTTAGTGAGAAAGAGAGATAGAAAGAGGTAGTGAGAGGGTTTAAAGAGAGTGAATAGGAAAGAGAAAGGAAGAGAGAGTGAGATGAGAGACTAAGGGAAGATCGAGTAAGAGTGTGTGAGGGTGAACGAGAGAATATAGAGAGAGGGAGGGAGCAAGAAAGAGAGGGATAAATCTAAGGAAACGGAGGGAAGCAGAGAAGTGATAAAATGAGAGAGGGAGGGATGGAAACAAGAGAGAGAGTGGGAGACTAAGATAAAAAAAAGTAATAGAAAAGAGAGAAGAGAGAGCAACAATGTAGAGCGTAAAAGAGAGTATAAGATAGAAAAAGAGAATAGAGAGTGAGAGAGCATAATAGAGATGAAGTGAGGGAGAGATGAGAGAGAGAAAAAAAAGGAAAACTTTAATGGAGAGTGAGATAGAGAGCAAGAAATGGAGCTAATGATGAAAAATAATAGACAAGAGAGAAGAGAGAGCAACAATGTAGAGCGTAAAAGAGAGTATAAGATAGAAAAAGATAATAGAGAGTGAGAGAGCATAATAGAGATGGAGTGAGGGAGGGAGACGAGAGAGAGAGAGAGAAAAAAGGAAAAATTTAATGGAGAGTGAGATAGAGAGCAAGAAATGGAGCTAAAGATGGTGTAAGGGAGAGAGAAATAAAGAGATATTGAGAGAATGTTTGAGTGTATGAGATGGAGAGAGAAAAGTGAGCTACACAAGGGAGACCTAGAGATGGCACGAATGAGGCATTAGGAATGATAGAGGGAGAGAGTGAGAGCATTAAAGAGTACAGTAGTGAGAGAGTGAAGGAGATCTAGAGAAAGAGGAAAAGAGACCGAGGGAGAGAAGAGGTTATAAAGAAGGGACAGGTACAGGAAAGAAAAAATGATACTAGGAGGGTAGGAAGGGAGAGAGTGTGGGCAAGGGTTGGAGGAATAAAAGAGAGAGATAGAGAGCCAGAGAATGAAAGAGAGTGAGGGAGGAATCAAGAGTAAGGAATGGAGAGTAATACAAAGAGGAGATAGAGAGAGGTAGAGAGCGAGAGAAGTGTGAGAGA
Organism: Papilionanthe hookeriana x Papilionanthe teres; assembly: GCA_022702705.1. NCBI lineage: Eukaryota > Viridiplantae > Streptophyta > Magnoliopsida > Asparagales > Orchidaceae > Papilionanthe > Papilionanthe hookeriana x Papilionanthe teres. The sequence continues at coordinate 63,812,921 of CM040432.1, read as the reverse complement.
TTGTGAGAAATGGTGAGAAAGAAGTGAGAGGGATTGGGAGATATAAAGGTTGGAGAGAGAGAGATAGGGTGTGTATGAGTGTGAGAGAGTGAAAGAGATTTAAAGAGAAAGAGGGTGAGAGAATGAGAGAGGGAGAGAGTGTATGAGTGTGTGAGATGGAGACAGAAGAGTGAGCTACATTAGGGAGACTTAGAGAGGGCAAGATTGAGGGAGTGATAAAGATATAGGGAGAGATTGAGACCGATAAAGAGAATAAGTGTGAGAGGGAGAAGGAGATCTAGAGAGAAAGAAATAATCTCTTCCTTTCTCTCTCCATCCATCTTTCCCACTCTCCCACTTTCTAACCCTCTCTCAGAGAGAAAGACAAATAATCTCTTCCTTTCTCTCTCCATCCATCTTTCCTACTCTCCCACTTTCTAACCCTCTCTCACTCTCGCACATTCTCTTTCCTCCCTCAATCTCTCTCTCTCTCTTCTCCTTCCCTTCTATCTTTCCCTCTCTTTTCCTTCCCCTTGTTTTTTTCTATTACCCACTCCCTCTCTTTCACTCTCTACCTCTTTCACTCTCTTTCTTTTTGTCACTCCTTATTTCTCTTTCATTATCTTCTTTCATTCCTTCTTCTCTTTCTACTTCTCTCACTCTCTCTACCTCTGTCACATACTCTCATCAATCTCTCTCACTCCCTCCCTCTCTCTATTTTTCACTCTTTAATCCTTATAGTTCTTGCTCTCACTTATATAACCCCTTTTTCCATTACACACACACACAGAAACACTCCCTCTGTCGTTCTCTCTCTCAAACCCACTCTTATTGTCTCTCTTGCTCCTTCTCTTCTGATCTCCTTCCTTACACTTTCATCTTTCTCTCTCTTTTTTGCTCCCTCTCTCTATTCTATTTCACTCTAACTTTTAATCTCTCCCTCTCTCTTTTTCTCACTCTCTATTCTCTCATGCTCTTTCTTTTGTTGATCACTCTTCTCTCTCTCCTCTCACTCTCTCTACCTCTATCCCCTTCTCTTATGCTCTCTCTCTCCCTCCTTCCCCCTCTCCATTACCAACAGTCTCTCTCTTTCTCTCCATCTATCCCTTTCGTGGACTTCCCCTCAACCTTTCCTTTTCTCTCTCTCATTCATTCTCCTCTTCACACTCCCTCTCTCCCTCACTCTCTCCCTCTTTCTCTATCTTGCCCCACTCTATTCTCTCTCTATTTCTCTCTCCCTCCCTCCATCACTCCATTTCATATAAATCTCTCTCTCCCTCTCTCACTCTTTGTTGTCTGTCTCTTACTTTGTATTCTGTTGGTCTCTCTTCTCTGTCTTTTTCGTACCCACTATGCCAACAAACATTCGCTCTTACTCCCGCTCTTGCTTTCTTTCACTCCTTCTCACTTCCTCTCTAAATCCTCAATATCTTTCTACTCCCTTTCTCTCTCCTTCTCTCTATAAATTACACTCTCACTCTTACTCCCTCTCTTTCTCACCCTTTTTTCTCTATCTCTGTCTCTGTCTCTGTCTCTCTCCCTTTCTCTCCCCCTCACTCGCCTCTCTATATTCATCTTCCTCTTTATCTCACTCTCTTCTCTCCCAATTTCTCTCTCACTCACTCTCTTGCTGTCGCTCCCTCCCTCTCTTCAGCTTAGCTCACTCCCCTCCCTTCTTATATCTTCTCACTCTTTATTATCTCTCTCATCTACTCTCTGTACTGCTACTCCATCTTCTCTCACTATTTCTCTCAGTTCATCCTCTCACTCTCTCTCCTCTATCCTCCCTCCCTCCCTCACTCACATTTTCCTCTTTCTCTCTATATTGTACTTTCTCTCCTTCCCTCTCCCTCGCTCCCTTTACAACTCCTCTCACACTCTTTATTATCCATTCTTTTGCTCCCCCTCTCTCCCCTTCTCGCTCACTCTCTCTTGCTCTATCTTCTAGCACTCTCTATTTCTCTCACTCTCTCCCTCTATTGCTCCCTCTCTCTCTTTAATCTTTCTAACAGCCTTCTTCTATCTCACCATTTTTTTACCACTCACGCTCTCTCTCACACTCTCTATTATATCTTTCTCTATTCTCCCTCTCTATTTCTCTCTATTTCTCTCGATATCTTCATTCTCTCTCTTTCTCTCACTCTCTCTTGCTCTCCCTCACTCCCACTTTCTTCCTCACTCCCTTCTTTTCTCTCTCGCTTTCACTCTCTATCCCTACCTTCTCTCATTCTCTCTCTTTTCCCTTCCACCTCAATTTTTCTCTCTCCCTCCCTCCTTCCCTCCCACCTATCTCTCTTCTCAACTATTCTCTTCTCTCTCTCACTCTCTCTCCCCACTCTTTATTGCTTTCTTGCTCCGTCTCACTCATTCTCTCTTTCTTGCTCTCTCTCTATCGTTCTTTCATATGTCACTCACACTTTCTCGAACTCTCTCTCCCTCCCTCCCTTCTTCCCTTTCTCTTCCCATTTATCTCACCCTCTTCATCTCTCTCCATGTCATTCTTCTAGTTCCTTCTCTCACTCTCTCTTGTTCTCTTTCGCTCTCTTCTCACGCTCTTAACTTCTCTTGCTCTCTCTGTAATGTCTTCTAACTATTTTCTCTCTCATTGCTCTCCCCTCCCTTTATATCTTTTTATATCTCTCCCGCTCTTAATATATCACTCTTCTTTTTCTCCCTCACTCTTGTTTCCCTTTCTCTCATTCACTCCTTCACAAGCTCCCTCCCTCTTTTTCTCACTCTCTCTTTTGCTCTCCTTCCTTGTCTCTCTTTTTTTCTTTCTCTTTCTCCTTCTGTCTCTCTCTTCTGATCTTACTATTGCTCTCTCTCTTTCTTCTTTCCTATCTTCCTCTTCAGTTTTGCTCACTCTTACTACTCTCTCCCTCTCTTTCTCAATCTCTCTTGCTCGCTCATACTACCTCTTCTATTAGTACATATTCCCTCTTTATTCTCACTCTTTCTCCTCCTCTATCCCCCACACAGACTCTCTCTTGCATCCCACTGTCCCTCTTTCTTCTCAATCACTTACCCTTCCTCCCTCCCTCACTTCCTCCCTTTCTCCCTCCCTCTCATCCCCTCCATCTCCCACCTCACTTGTTCACTCTATCTCCCTCAATCATTATCTTATTCTATCTCTCTCTTTTCTACTATCACTCTCTCTTTCTCTATCTTCCTTCATGCTCTTTTCTCTCTCTATTTCTCTCTCCGTCTCTCTTCAATCTCTCTCAATCCCTCCCTCTCTCTATTTTGACCATTTATTCTCTATTGTTATTGCTCTCTCTACTATTGTTCCCTCTTTTATTACTCTCACTCACACGCACTCGCTCTCTCTTTCTCTTCTAGTCCTTCTCTCGCTCTTTCTCTCTTATTCCTTCTCCCGCTCTTTCTCTCCCGGTCCCTCTCTTCATCTCTATATCAATCTCACTCTTAACCTGTCCCTCTATCCTTCTCATTCTCTATCCTTTCTCTCTCTCCTAACTGCCTTCAATTTTCTCTCTTTGCTCTCATTCCTTTCACCCTTTCTCTCCATATATCTCCAACTCTTTCTCTCTCACTCCCACTTTCTTCCTTCCCCTCTATATATTTCCCTCTTTCACTCTCCCCTCTCTCTTTCACAAACTCTCTCACTCCCGCCTTCAACCTCTGCATACCCCTCCTCTCTCTCAATCTCTCTCTCAATCCCTCTCACTCGTTCTCTTGCTTTTCTTTCCTCTGTCCCTCTCACTAACCCTCTCTTGTCTTACTCTCACTTTTCCTACCCACCTTCCCATCTCTCTCTTTACCGCTCATTTATTCTCCTCCTTCGCTTTTCTCTCACTATCTCTTTCTCTCCATCTTTAACTCTCTCTCTCACTGACTCTTCCTCTCGTTGACTTTCTCACTCTCTCTCTCTCTCTGTCACTTGATCTCTCTTTTCTGCTCTCACCAAGTTTATATTTTGTTGCTCTTCTCTCCCTATCTCTCAGACTTGTGCTCTATCTCCCCCCGTTATTTCTTCCTCCTACTCTATCCCCAACCATCTCTCCAAGTACTTTCCTTTTTTCTCTATCTTTCTCTCTCTTTCTTTCACTCCATCATTTCCTACATCCCTTTCTCTCAACCTCATATCTTCTCTTACTTTCTCCCTCTCAATCTCTTGAGTTCTCTTTCTTGCTCTTCCCCACTCTCTCTCTTTCCTTCTCCATTTTTCATTACTATTTTTCTCTATTTCCTATCTATTCTCTTACATTATCTATCTTTCTTCCTCCCTCTCTCCCTCTTTCACACCCTCCCTTTCTCTCTCCCACCCCTTTCATTCACACACAAAATCTATCTCTTCCTCTCTCTTGCTCACTCTCTCACACACTCTCTCGCTAAGTCTCTCCTTCTTGTTCCCTCCATCTCTCTCAAAATTACTCTCTCTCCCTCACTCCCTCTTTCTCCAAACTCTTTTTTATCTTGATTTCTCTCTCTCCTCTTGCCCTCCTCCCTCCATCTCTTCTATCTCTCTTTACTCACTTTTTCTCTTTCTTCCTCTCACTCCCTCACTCACTCTCTTTCAATTTTTATCACATCTTTCTCTCTCCCCTCAAATCTATCTCATTATTTCTTATTTTTCTCATAAATTTCTCTTTTCTCTCAATCCCTCCCATTCAGGAGGAGAGAGAGTTGTGAGATAAGGAGTGAGGTAGAAAGAGGGAGGGATATAGAGAAATAGAGATGTATGAAAGAAAATAAGAAATAATAGGATGGATTTAAGGGGAGAGAGTAATATGTGAGAAAAATTGTGAGAGAGAGAGTGAGTGAGTGAGAGAGAGAGAGAGAGAGAGAGAGAGAGAGAGAGAGAGTGGCTAAAGAGAGAGAAGAGAGGGTGATAGATGAAAGAGCAAGAGAGAGGATAGAAGGAGTGTAAGAGTGAGCAAAAAAATGATAAAGAGAGATGAAATAAAGAATGAGAGAGTGAAAAAGAGGGGAAGTGAACTAAAAATAGAGAGAGATAGAGGGAGGGAGTGATAAAGATTAAAGGGAGAACTAGAGGGTGAAAAGTTGAGAGAATGAGACGAAAATAGAAAGAGAAGAGAGACTCAAAGAAGATAGAACAAAAGTTTGGAAGTGAGATGTAGAGAGAGAGATATAGAAGAGGATATAGAGGAGGATATAGAGAGAGATAGAGGGGGAAGGGAAATAGAGAGACAAAAGGAGGGAGGGAGAAAGAGGAGGAAGGAAGAGACTGGGCAATAGTTGGAGAGAAAGAGTGAGTAAAGAGATAGGAGGGAGTGATAAAAGAGAGCAAGAGAGAGTGTGTGAGAGAGAAAAAGTGAGAGGAGAGAGTAAAAGAGAAAGAGAAGTGATAAGTCATAAAGAGAGAAAATAACAAGAGAGGGAGAGAGTAAGAAAGAGGGAGAAAGAGGGGGGAGTGAGAGAGATTAAAGAGTAGGAGTGAGAGAAGAAGTGAGAGTGAGAGAGAAGAGAGAGACTAGAGAGTGTGGGAAGATAAAGATAGAGTGAGAAAGAGAGAGGGGGTGAGAATGTGATTTTGGATCATAAATGAACTAGAAGAATGTGAGAGGGGGAGAGCCATAGTGTGTCTAAAAGATAAGGAGAGAGGGAGAGAGAGCGAGGGAAGGAAGGATGCAAAAGACAGGGGGAGAGAGGAAGAGAAAAATTATGAGGTGAGAGAGAATAGATAAAAATAAGTTGGAGTGTGTGACAGATAGTGAAGATAGATCGGGAAAGGGTGACGGAGAGAGGGAGTAAGGATTCGAGTGAAACTGAACAAAGAGAATGAGGGAGCAAGAAAGGGAGAGAGTGTGAAAGAGAAATAGAGAGAAGAGACTGTGAATGAATAGAGAGCATGGGAAAGGGAGAGATTAGCAAGCGAGAGAGAGAGCCAGAAAATAAAAGACGAGTGTTGGAGAGAGACAGAGATTAAGGGATTGAAAGAGGGAAGGAGAGCAAGAGAGGGGTGGTTAGGGATATTGCGAGGGTCAAATGTCAGAGATCGAAGAGTTACTGAGAGAGGAATAAAGAGAGATGGAATAGAAAAAGAGAGAGAGATGGAGGTAGTGAGGGAGAAAGAGAGGAGGAAGTGAGAGGGTTTAATGAAAAAGTGAATGGGAAAGAGAGTGAGAAGAGAAGCTGAGGAAAGACTGAGTAAGATTAGTGAGTGAGGGGTAAAGAGAGTGCAAAAATGGCAGAACAGTGAAAGAGAGGGAGCAAGAGAGGGAAATATCGAGGGAGAGGGAGGGAGGGAGGGAGAGAAGAGAGAGAAAGAGAGAGTGAGTGATTGAAACGAGAGAGGGGAAGAGAGAGAGAGAGGAGGATAAAATGAGTGAAAGAGTAGGAGGAAAGAGTGAAAAGAAAATAACAAAGCAGAGTGTAAAAGAGCATATAAGATATAAAAAAAGAGAGAGGAGAGATAAAATGAGAGAAGAGAATAGATAATGAAGAGAGAAAGATGGAGCGAGAGAGAGATAGGAGAGAGTGAGATAGAGAGCAGAAAATGGAGCTAAAGAGGGTGAGAGAGGGAAAGATTGAGAGAGAGTGTGTGTGTGTATGACTGTGTGAGAAGGAGAGAGAATAGTGAGCTACAAGGGGAAGACGTAGAGAGGGCACGAATGAGGAAGTATGAATTATAGAGGGAGAGAGTGAGAGCGACAAGAGAGAAAAAGATATCAGGAGGGTGCAAAGGAAGAGAGATTGTGAGCTAGGGAGGGAGGGCGAGAAGTGTGAGATAGAGAACAAGAAAATGAATGAGATAGTGATGGAGAGATCAATAGAGACATATAGATAGAGAGCTCACGCTCTTAAGCTCAATTTCCCGATCTCTATCTCACTCTCCTTTACCATCTTTCTCTTTCTCTTGCACTCTTTCTCACTCCATTGATGCATGTTTCTCCCTTCACTCTCTTTCCTCTTCTTTATTATTTGCTAAGCCTCGCTCTCTCTTTGTTGCACTCTATTTTTTTATCTCATGCTCTCTTTTGCTCTAGCTTTTCTCTTTCATCTCGCTCTCTCTCCCTCTATGCCTCACTCTCTCTCCCTCTCTATTGCTTCCATCCCTCTCACTATCTCTTTCTCTTTCTTCTCTCCCTCACTCCATTCCTCCCTTACTTCCTCCCTCCCTTCCTCTCCTTCCCTATCTTCCTCTGTCTCCCTCTCAATGTCTCTCTATCTTGTTCTCTCTCTCTCTCACCATTCTTCTATTCTCCTATCTCTTTACCTCTCACTAACTTTCTCTTACTTAATATCCTCTTCTCGCCCTATTTTCTTTTCACTCTTTATCACTTTCTTTCTAATGTTCTCTCTTTAATCCATCTCAATCTCTCTCTCTTTCTCTTATTCAGGAGAAAGGATGAGAGAGAGAGAGCGAGAGAATGGGAGCGAGAGAGATGGAGTGAGAGAGAGCAAGGAAAGGAAGTAAGAGGGAGCGTGAGAGAGTGATGATGGAGGGAAGTGAGAGAAATACAGAAAGAGTGTGGGGCATGGAGGAAGAGAGGGGATTCATAGGAGTAAGAGAGAAGATAAAGAGAATAAAGGGTGCGAACAAGATAGAGATAAAAAGTGGAAGAGAGAATTGGGAGTGTGAAAGAAATAAAGAGAGGGAGTAGGAGTGAGAGTGAAGCTGAAAAGAGAGTGGAGAAGAGAGTGTGAGAGAAAAGGAGAAAAAGAGGAAATGATAGAGTGCAAGAGAATTAGAGACGAAAAAGTGAGTGCAAGAGAGAGAGAGAGAGAGTCAGGAGGAAAAGCTAGAGAGAGAAAATAAGAGAGAAAGAAGAGAGAGTATAGAGAGAAGGAGAGAGAGAAGCGAGCGAGGAAGTAATAGTGAGAGAGAAATTGAAGAGAGTGAGGGAGCAAGGAAGGGAGAGAGAGACAAAGTGAGGGAGAAATAGAGAAAGAATGTAGAGTGAAGAAAGAGCGGGATAGAGAGGGAGCTAGAGAGATAAAAAGTGAGCGGAGTAAGGAGGGAGGGAGAGAAGTGAAAGTAATAAACAATGCTAGCAAGGAGAGGTTTATAGAGAGAGAAGAGAGAGAATGAGAGGAAGGGAGGAGAGTTAGCATGATGGATATAAGAAGAGAGAGTGAGTAAAAGGAGAGAAAACAAAGCAAGAGAGAGAGAGAAACATAAGAGAAAGTGGGAGACATTGTGAGAAAGGGAGGGAGTGAGACAGAGAGAGATAGAGGGCAAGAGTAAAGGAAAGAGTGAGGAAGGGGAGATAGAGAGAGAAGGAGATTAATTGAAGAGAGAGGGAGAGAGAGCAAGAAAGAGTTAAGAGGGAGAGAGAGGAAGTGAGAGAGGAAAATATAGTGAGCAATATGGAGATAGGGAGGGACAATAAGAGAATGAATTAGAAGGGGAGAAGAAGAGAGGGAGATGGAGAGGGAGAGGGAAGAGTACGAGAAACATTGAGATAGAGAGAGTGGTAGAGAGGGTGCGGAGGGAGAGAATGAGAGAGAAAAGATGAGAGAGCAAAATTTGAGAGCAATTAATTGGGTGAGGGAGGGAAAGAGTGAGGGAGAGAGTTTGAGATAGAGTGAGAGAAAGAATGAGTGAAGAGAGGGAAGAGAGGGAGATAGAATGATGAGCATGTGAGTATAGAGGGGGCAAAAGGGAGAAAAGAAATAACAATGGGAGATGAAATAGAATGTGAGTGATAGATCAAGATAGGGAGTGGAGATAGTGTTGAAAATTGTGCGGAGGGACAGTAGGGTAAGGCAGAAATAGAAAGAGAAGATAGACTCGGGGAAGATTGAGCAAAAGATAGTGAATGAGAGGTAAAGAGCGGAAGCTATAAGGGGATAGAGAATAATTAGCAAGAGAGTGAACGAGGAAGTGAGAGAGAAATAATTATTAATAAAATGGCAGAGATTGAGAAGAAGAGTAAGGTAAAGAGAGTGAGATATATGCAGAGAGAAGGAGAGAGGGAGGGGGGAGTAAAATTGAGAGGGAGAGAGAGGTAGAGATGTGTGAGAGAAGGTGATAAATAATGACAGAGAGAAGAGGCAGAAAGTGTGAAAGAAAGAGAGACAGAGGTGGGAGTGAGATTGAATGAGAGAGAAGTTGATAGAGAGCGAGAGGAAGAGAGTGAGGGATAGAGTGAGAGAAGGAGAGAGAATAAAGTGCAACATAAGAGAGATCGAGAAAGAAAGATATAATAGAGATAGTGAGGGAGAGCATGGTTGGTAAAGAGAAAAAATAGAGAGATAGAGAGAGGCTATGAGAAAGATTGAAGAGAGAGGGAGCAAGAGTGGGAGAGAGGGTGTGTGGGAGAGAAATAGAGAGTGCTAAAAGACAGAGCAAGAGTGAGTGAGCGAGAAGGGTAAAGAGAAGGAGAGGAAAAGGATGGATGATAAATTGTGTGAGAGAGTTGTAAAGGAATAGAGGGAGAGTAAGTGCGAGAGAGAGGGGGAAGAGAGAGAGAGATGGAGGAAGTGCAAGTGAGAGTGGGTGGGAGAGAGGGTTGAGAGAGGAGAGAGAGTGGGAGGATGGACGAAGCGAAATTGTGTTTAAGGAGGGAGCAGTAGTACAAAGAGTAAGAGAGACAACAAAGATTGAGAAAGAGAGAAGAACGGAGTGGGCTAAGTTCAAGTGAGGGAGTGAGCAACAGAGAGAGTGAGAGAGTATTTGTGAGAGAGGAGAGTGAGAGAAGAGGGAGATGGAGATAGAGAGGTTAAGTAAGGGGGAGAGAGATAGAGAAAAGAGGGTGAGAATGAGAGGGAGTAAGAGTGAAAGTGAAATTAGATTGAGAGAGAAGGTGGGAAAAGGGAGAGGGAAGAGATATTGATAGAAAAAAAGAGGATGTGAGAGGAAGTGAATGGAAGTAAGAGAGTAGGAAAGAGAAAGTGAGAGAGTGAATGGGAGAGAGACTGAGAAGAAAGTTTGTGCGAAGATCGAGTAAGAGGGTAAATATAGGGGAGAATAGCTGAAAGATAAGACAATGGGAGTAAGAGAGAGGGAGACAGAGAGGGAGATAGAGAAGGAAAAAGGGAGACCTATAGAGAGCATGAATGAGGAGTGGGAATGATAGACGGAGAGAATGAGAGCATAAAGAGTACAATAGTTAGAGAGTGAAAGTGACCTTGAGAGAAATATGAAAGGAGAGTGAGGGAGAGAAGAGGATACAAGAAAGGGAAAGTGAGAGGGACTAGAGAGAAAAAAGATATTAGGAGGGTGAGAAGAGAGAGAGTGTGTGAGCGAGGGAGGAAAAGAAGAGAGATAGAGAGCAAGAGAATGAAAGAGAGAGTGAGGGAGGGATTAAGAGAGTTAAAGATAGAGAGGGAGAGAGTGAGAACATGATTAAGGAATAGAGAGTGACATCGAGAGGGAGGGTGAGGGAGAGAGAAAGTGAGAGAGAAGTGTGAGAGAATGTAAGAAATAATGATTGAGAAGAGAGGGGGATTGAGAAAAAGAAAATCTAAAAACCAAGATAGAGGGTGCATGTGGGGGATAAGGGAGAGAAAGATAGAGCATAAAAAGAGATTGTGTGTGTGTGTGAAGAAAAAAGTGTGAGAGAAAAACATAAGAGAAAGAGTCAGAGAAGTGTGAGCGTGAGAGAATGAAAGAGAGAGTGAGGGAGAGATAAGGGAGAAATATAGATAAAGAGGATGTGAATGAGAATTAGAGTAAGTAAAAGAGAATGAGAGATAGAGGAGATAGAGAGAGGGAGGGAGAGAAGGAGAGAGATAAAAGAGAGAGAAGTGTGAGGGAATGTGAAAAACATTGGGAGAGATAAAAGTTGGAGAGCGAGAGAGAGAGTACATGTGAAGGATAGGGGTAGAGGTGAGAGAGTGGGAGAAGGAATATGGAGCTTCTGGTGGGTGAGAGAGAGAGATCGAGTGAGAGTGAGAGAGAGTGTATGAGTGTGTGTGAGATCGAGAGAGAGTGAGAGAGTGTATGAGTGTGTGCGAGAGCTCGAGAGAGAGTGAGTAAGCTGGAGAAAGAAGGGTGAGCTACATAAGGGAGTCCCGCAGATGGCAAGAAGGCAGGATTGAAAAAATGAGAAAGATAGAAAGTGTGAGTGATAAATAGAATGAGAGTGGGAAATAAAAGAGATCTATAGTGATAGCGAATAAAAGAAGAGTGAGAAAGATAAAGAGAGTGATAAATAGAGTGAGAGTGGGATAATAAAAGAGATTTATAGTGATAGAGGAAAAGAGACTTAGAGAGATGGGGATGAGATTGAGGGAGGGAGAGGGAAGGGAGTTAGAAAGAGAGATATGGGTACGGAGTGAGATGGATTAAAGAGAGAGCAATAAGTGATAGAGACTGTGAAAAGTATACAGAGATAGAAGAGAGATCGAGGGAAGACTTAGTCAGAAAGAGTGAGTGAATGGTAAAGGGACAGGGAGAATGAAATCATGACTAGCGAGAGCGCAAGAGAGAGAGGGAGATGGAGAAGTAGAGAAAGGATGTATGGGAGGAAAGGAGAGATGGAGAGAAGAGAGGGAATGAGATAGTGGGAGGGATGGAGCAACAGAGAGGGCGAGAGAGTGTGTGGATGAGGGAGTGAAAGAGTGAATGAAAGAGAGTGGCAATGAAAAGAGCAAAAAAGAGCATTAGATAGAAAAAGATAATAGAGTGAAAGAAAGAGAGAGCAAAGGATAGAGAGCGAGTAAAAGAGAATAAAGGAGACGGGGATAAAGAGACAAGGGAGGAAGATGCAACAATGGAGACAGAGGATGGAGTGCAAGAGAAAGAGCAACATGGTAAGAGAGAGCGAGATAGAGATCGAGAAGTGGAGCTTACGAGGGTGAGAGTGAGAGAGATTGAGAGAGAGAGAGAGTGAGAAGTGTGTGTAAGAGCTCTCTCGAGAGAGTGAGTGGGTTGGAGAGAGAAGGGTAAGCTACATAAGGGAGACATATAGAGGGTTAGAATGAGGAAGTGAGAAAGAGATCTATAGAGTAAGAGAACGAGAGTGGGATAATGAAAGAGATCTATAGAGAAACTTGCAAAAGAGAGTGAGAAATAGAAGAAGATATAAGAGAGGAGATGAGAGAGAGGGACAAGAAAGAATTAGAGATATTATGAGAGTTGGAGGGAGGGAGGTGTAAAGGATACAGGGAGAAAGAGAAGAGACTGATACAGAGCTAGAAAATGAGAGAGACAGTGAGCGAGCGAGCAAGAGAAAAATATATTGAGAGAGTGTGTGAGAACAAGCGTAAGGAAAAGAGAGTGAGAGATATTGTGAGACAAAGGGAAGGAGGAAAAGAGAAATAGGGAGAAAGTGAGAAACAATGAGAGGGAGAAGAGAAGCGGATTGAGAGAGTAAAAAGTTGGAGAGAGAAAGTGTGAGGGAATGATAGATGGAGCAAGAGAAAGAGTTAGGGAGGGAGTGAGAGCAAGGGAGAGAGCATGAAAGAGAGAGGGGAGGGAGAGAAAGGGGAGATATAAGGAAGGAAAGGGGAAAGTGAGAGATGGTGAGAAAGAGTTGAGAAAGCGTACGAATCAAAGAGAAGAAAGACAAATAAAAGATAGGTTATGAGAGAGAAAATAGAGAATGAGAATGATATATGGATGAAGAGGAAGACAAACAAAAGACAGGTTAAGAGTGAGAGTGATATAGAGATGAAGGAAGACTGGGAGAAAAAGAGCGATAGAGGGAACAAAAGGAAGTGAAGAAGATGGAACAAGAGGGACTAGCTCTTTTTTCTATTTTTCCTCTAACTTTTCTCTCACTATATTCCCCACACTTGCTTCTATCCCTCCATCTCTCATTCTCTCTCCCTCTCACCATCTCCCTCTCTCTCATAATTCTCCTATTCTCTTTCTATTTACAGCCGCCATTTACTCTTACTCGGTCTTCCTTCAGTCTCTCTGCTCATTCACTCTCTCTTCCATTCTCTTTCTTGTGCTTTCTTAAAATCCTCTAACTACCCTCTTCTATCTATATCGAGATCTATTTGAATCTCTCACTCTTTTTCTCTTTAATTGCCTCACTCTCTCCTTCTATCTTTCTCACTCCCTCATCCTTGCTCCCTCTAGGTCTCCCTTTTGTAGCTCACTCTTCTCTCTCCATCTCACACACTCATACAATCTCTCACTCTCTCACAATAACTCTCCCTCTCACCCTGCTTTAGCTTCATTTCTTACTCTCTATTCTCTCTTACCATCTTGTTTTTTCTCTCACACTCGCTCCTCTCCCTCTCTTCGCTCGCTCCACTTGCTCTCTCGCTCCATTTTTCTCTCTTCTCTCTCTATCCCATTCTCTATTTTTCTTTCTCTTTTTCTCACTCTCTATTCTTTTTTTATCATCTCACACCCACAAAATCACATTCTCTTCCCCCTCTCTCCCTCTCTCGCTCTTTGTAGATCTTCCCTCACTCTCTCTTCCCTTTCACTCTGTCTTCCTCTCTCACGCCAAAGCATCAACCTCTCTCACACGCTCTTCATCTCTTTTCTTCACCCTCTCCCTCTCTCATCCTTTTCTCTGTTTATGCCTTATCACATTCTCCTTCTCCTTTGCTCTCTTATCCCTCTTTCTCTCCCACACACTCTCTCTTACTCTCTTTTATCACTCTCTTTTATCATTTTACCACTCCTCTCTGGCAATCTTTAGTCTCTTCCTCCCTCCCTGTCTCTATCTCTCTCACCCCTTATCTCTCTCTTTATCTTCTTCTCTGTCCGCCTCTCACTCCTTATCATTTTCTCAATCTTCCCCGAGTTCTCTTTTCTCTATATTTTTTGCTTACTCTCACACCCTTACTCCCTTCTGCTCTCTCCTCAATCTCTATCGATACCTTCATCTCTCTGTTTCTAGCACTCCTCTCTCGCTCTCGCTCCCACACTATATTTCATCTCTCTTTATCGTTTTCTTGCTCTCCTTGCCCTCTCACTTGCCTTTTCTTCTATCACCTTCTCTTCGCTATATTTTCTCACTATTTCACTACCTCTATCCCTCACTCTCTCTCTTAGTCTCCCTCCATCCCTCTCTCTCAATCTCTCTCACATCTCACTATTGCCTCTCATTCTTATCTCATTATTTCTTAGGTTCTCTAACACATCTCTCTCCTCCTCTGTCCCTCCCACTTTCACTCCATCCTTCCCACTCCTTCTCCTTTTCTCTCTATCTCTCTCTTCTCTCTCTCCTCTTGCACTCACTCACTCAATCTGCCTCCCTCCCTCACATTTTGTCCATCGCACTCTCTTATTCCCTCTCTCTTGATCTCACATTCAATCTTTCTCATGGCCTCCCTCCATCTCTCTATTTCTTTCTCTTTACCACTCATCCTTTCTCTCACACTCTAACTTATCTCTTTCTCGGTTATTTGCTTTCTCTTTTTTTGCTCTTTATTCTTGTTCTTCCTCTCACTCTCCATTCCCTCTCTCCCTACTCTCTCTTTCAATCCCACTCGCAGCTCTCCCTCTACCTTTCTCTCTCTCATTATTTCTCACCTTCACTAACACATCTCTTCCTCTCCCCCTCCTTCTTTCACTCTCTCTCTCCCTCTCTCCTTCTCTCTCCATAAATCTCACTCTCCTTAATTTTCTCTTCATCTCACTCTCTCCCACTTTCTTTATACCTTTCTCTCTCACGCCCTCACTCACTCTCTTGCTCTTTATCTGTCGCTTCTCTCTCTGATCCTTCTCAACACTTCCCCTATTACCCACTAATTCTCATTATTTCTCACTTTATCCTACACTTCTCTCCCAATCTCCCTCCCTTCCTTTCTCCTTATTTCACTCACTCCCTCCTTTCCTCTCCTTCTGTCTAGTCTATCTCTCACACACACACACACACTATCTCTCTCTCTCTGTATCACTCTCGCACTCTCTTGCTCTCTTTTTCCTCACTCTCTCTTCTCTCTATTAATCTATTGACTCTCTCCCTTTCTTTGTCTTCTATTTCTCATCGATTTCACTCTCACTCTTATGTGATCCCTCTCTCTCTTTCCTCATGATAGCTCTCACCGTCTCTCTTTTTCTCTCATGCATTCTCTCTCCCTTTCTCCCTACCTTTGTCTCTCTTCAATTTCACTATAACGCTTCCTCCCCCCTTGCTCCCTTTCTGTCAAACCCATATCTTCTCACACTTTCTCTATCTCAATCTTCTATACTCTCTTTCTTGATCACTCTCGCTCTTTTTTCCCTCACTCTTCATTTCTTTCTCACTATTCTAATCTCTCACCCCCTCATATCATTCTCCTATCTCTATCTATCTCTCTATCTACCATTTATCTATCTATTATCTCACTCTCCCTCAATATAACCCTTCATTACTTCACTTTCTTACGCCACCTTTGTCCGACTTCTCTTTCGCTCTTGTTCTTCATTCCTTTCTTCTTCTATCTGATACTCACTCTCATTCTCTCAATCTCCTGCTCTCTCTCTTGCTCTTTCTTCCCTTACTCTCTCTTTTCTCCCTATTTTTGTCTCTATTTCTTGGTCCCTCCCTCCCTTTATTCAATTTAAATCTCATTCTTACTCCCACCGTCTCCCTTTCACTCTCTCAATTCCTTCTCTCTTCCCCTCTCTTTTACTCTCTTATGTTACTTTATTTTCCTCTCCTCTTACTCTTTCTCTTTGTCTATCCCCGACTCTATCACACCTCCCTCTCTCACTCTCTCTCTTCCCCTCCCATTATCTCTCACACACTCTTCTCTCCCTCTCTCTCTCAGTCATTCACTCTCTTTTTCTCTCCCTCTTTCCCTCCCTCACTCTCCCTCTCACCATCTCCCCATCCCTCCCTTCCCCCTCTCTGTCTTTCTCATGCACTCATGCTCTTTTTCTCTCCCTCTTCCAACTCATCCCACTATCTCTCCCATTAAATCTCCTTGTTTAACTTATTTTTCATACATTTCTCTCCCAACCTCCCTCCCTTCCTTTTCCTTATTTCACTCCCTCCCTCCTTCCTTCCCTTTCTGCCTAGTCTATCTCTCTCACACACACTTTATCTCTCTCTCTCTCTCAGTATCACTCTCTCTCACTCTCTCTCGCTCTCTTTTTCCTCACGCTTTCTTCTCTATATCTCTCTTGCACTCTCTCCCTTTCTTTCTCTTCTCTTTCTCCTCAGTTTCACTCTCACTCTTACACGCTCCCTCTCCCTCTTTCCTCATGATTACTCTTACTCTCTTTTATTTCACTGTAACTCTTCCTCCCTCCCCCTCCCTCCCTTTCTCCTAAACCCATATAGTCTTACACTTTCTCAATCTTAATCTCTAAGGCTCACTTCCTTGATCCCTCTTGCCCTCTTTTCCCTCACTCTCCATTTCTTTCTCATTATTTTATTCTATCTCCCCCTCATGTTATTCTATTATCTCTATCTCTCTCTATCTACCAATTTATCTATCTATTCTCTCACTCTCTTAATCTAACCCTTTATATCAATTTCTCTGACTTCTGCTCCATTTCTTGCACTTTGTTATATATCTCTTGCTTTATCTTCCTTCACACTCTCTTCTATCTCTATTTATCTCTCACTCTCTCCTCTCTTCCTCCCTCTTTCTCTTTAGTTACACTCTCTCTTACTCTCCCTCATTTTTACTCACTCTTTGCTCTCTCTTTAACTTATTCTCTCTTCTCTGCTCTCTCTCCTCTCACTCTTTTTCTCCCTCTATCCTCCACATATTCTCCCACTTCCTCTCTTACTTCCTCCCCACTCTCCCTCTCTTCCCCTCTCTCACTCACTCTATCTTCCATTCTTCCACACTCATTATCTCTCTACCTCCCTTTCGCCCTCTCCATCTCTCTCTAGATCTCTTTCTCCCACTCATTCTTTGCTCTCTATCCACTCTCCTAATCGAGCATTCTCACCCCTTTCTCAGTCCCTAAATCTATTTAATCTCTCTAACTTCCTCCATCTCTCCCTTTCTCACTCTCTGCCCCTCTCCTTCTCTGATCTATCTCTCTTCATCTCTCTCTTGCTCTCTCTATCATTATATTTTCTCTTTATTTACTAACTCATTTTCCCTCTATCTCTCACTCTCTCAATCTCTTCATTGTACTCCCACCTTCTCTGAATCTCTCTCTTTTCTCTCTTTCCCCTCTTCTCTTATTGTTTCTTACTTTCTCTCACATTTCTAACTCTCTCCCTCCCCACTTTCCTCTCTATCTCTGTATCTCTCACTCTTATTATTTTACTATTATTCTCAAGATCCCCCCTCTCTCCTTATCCCCCCTTCTCTTCTTCTCTCCATCATTCATTCTCTTTCTTAGTCTCCCTCTTCTCAGTTATTCTTGCTCTCACTCCCATTCCTCCCTCCTAATCTCTCTCTTTCTATCTTCTCCTAATCTCTCTTTCCTTCCCATATGTCCTCTCGCTCACACACTCTCCTTTTCTCTCTCAAGATCACACTTTCAATCTCCCTCTATCTCTTTTTATTGCTCTTTTTCTCTCTCTCTATCTTTCTCACTCCATCTTATTTGCTCTCTCTAGGACTCCTTTATGTTAAACCCTCTCTCAAACACACTATCACTCTTCTTCTTTCTTTCACCCTTCTCTCCTCTATTCTACCCTCTCTCCTCTCCCTCTCTTCGTTCCCTTTCTCTCTCTCTCTATGTCGCTCTCCCATACCTTTTTTGATATTTGTCTCACTCCTCTCTATCCTCCCCCATCTTTCTCTTCTCTCTTTGTCCTCTCTCTCATTATCTCTCACTCTTCTTTAGCTCACACTCTCTTACTCTATCTTCCTCTCATTCTCTCTGAACTTTTCCACCCTCCCTCCCATTTGTCTATCTCTTTCTTTATCTCATTCGCTCTCCTCCCTCCTTCCCTCCCTCACTTCTCTCCTCTTCTCTCACTCCCTCACTCTCTCTCTCTCTCTTTACCTCCATCTTTCAAATTCTCAATGGCTTACCCTCTCTCCAACTTTCTCATCTTCTCTCTCTCCTTATCCATCTCAAACCTCCCTCTATTTTTTGACTCGCTCAATCGTGCCCTGTCACTCTATTTTTCTCATCTCCTCTGTCTCCCTCTATTTTTGTCACTCTATCTATCTCAGACACTCATACACTCTTTCACACTCTAAATCACCCTTATCTAACTCACCCTCCTTAGCTCCATTTATTGTTCTCTATCTCACTCTCTCTTATTATCTTGTTCTTTTTCGTTCTATCTCTCTCTATCTCTCTCCTCTATCTCTCTCTCACCCTCCATCCATCTCTCTCCATATCTTCCTCTATATCTCTCACTCTCTACCATGCACTAGTAATCTTTTGCTATTATTATTTTCACTCTCTCCATATCTTCCCTACTTATTATTTTTGTCTCCTTTATATTTCACTCTCTCTCCCTTTCTTCCTCCTGCTCTCTCTTCAATTCCTATACTCCCTCCCTC
This sequence comes from Papilionanthe hookeriana x Papilionanthe teres, assembly GCA_022702705.1. Classification (NCBI taxonomy): domain Eukaryota; kingdom Viridiplantae; phylum Streptophyta; class Magnoliopsida; order Asparagales; family Orchidaceae; genus Papilionanthe; species Papilionanthe hookeriana x Papilionanthe teres. Next base: position 63,794,693 of record CM040432.1, on the reverse strand, counting down.
AATCCCCCTAATTCTAGTTCACTCTCTTTTGCTCAATCTCTCACTCTATTTGATCTCTCTTTATTGTTTCTTGCTCTCTCTTTCCCTCTCTCCATCCTCTATTTCTTTTTGATCTAACAACCTCCCTTCTTTATCTTTATTCACTCATTCTCTCCCTCATCTCTCACACTCTCTATTATTCTCCCTCCATACCTCCCTTATCAATTGCTCTCACATCTCACTCTCGCTCCTTTTCTCCATCTAATTATTTATTATCATCTCTCACACAACTCACTCTCCTCCTTTGTCCCTGCCTCTTTCACTCTCTTTTTTTCCTCTCTTTCTCTCCTTCTCCTTATTTCTCTCCTCTCTCTTCTCTTGTACTCACTCACTCAATTTCCCTCGTTCCCTAAAATTTTATCCATCGCTCTCTCATCTCCCCCTCTCTTCCTCTCTATTTTCTCACTTTTTTTCTTTATATTTCTATCTCTTTATTCCTCATCCTTTTTCTCCCCTCTCATTATTTATCTCGCCCTCTCACTATCTCCCTTTCTCACTATGTCTGTCAGTTTTAATTATGTTTCTGTCTTCCGCTCTTTTTTATGTCTTAACTCACTCTTTATATTATTATATCCATCACTCTAACCTCTCTCCCTGTCTCTCATTCCCTCTTTTCTCTCTCTACCCTCTCTCTATTCACCCCTGCTTTATATCTCTCTCTTTTGCTTTATCCCACATCACCTCTCTCTCACTCTCTCTCACTTTTTTTCGCACCTTTAATCCCTCTAAATCTCACACACTCCTTATCTCTTACTTACTTGCTCCCTCTCTCCCTCGTTCGTTCTCTCCCTCTCTCACACTCTCTCTTCCCTTACACTCTCTTTTTATTCCCTCACTATTTCCCTTTCTTGCTCCCTCTTTCTCACTCTTCAGTTTCACTCTCTTACTCCCTCTCTCCCTCTCTCATACTTGGTCTATGTTCACTCTTTGTCACTCAATCTCACTTTTGTTCCTCTCTCCTCTCTTCTTCTCCCAATTTTTCTCTCTGTAGAGCCCTTATCTCTTGCTTCTTCGCTCCCTCCCTCTCTCTCTCATACACACTATCTCTCTCCTTCTCTCACACTCCTCTGGTTCATCCCCCACTCTCTCACCCACAAAATCACATTCTCTTCCCCCTCTCTCCCTCTCTCACTCTCTGTAGAACTTCCCTCACTCTCTCTTCTCTTTCACTCTGTCTTCCTCTCTCACGCCAACACATCAACCTCTCTCACTCTCTCTCTTTCTCTCTTTTTTTCACCCTCTCCCTCTCTCATCCTTTTCTCTATTTATGCCTTGTCACATTCTCTTTCTCCTTTGCTCTCTTATCCCTCTTTCTCTCTCACACACTCTCTCTCTTACTCTCTTTTATCACTCTCTTTTTTCATTTTACTCACTCTTCTCCGGCCATCTTTAGTCTCTTCCTCCCTCCCTGTCTCTATCTCTCTCACCCTCTATCATTTTCTTAACCTTCCCCGAGTTCTCTTTTCTATATATTTTTTGCTTACTCTCACACCCTTACTCCCTTCTACCCTCTCCTCAACTGCTATCAGTACCTTCATCTATCTCTCTGTTTCTAGTTCACTCCCTCTCTCGCTCTAGCTCCCACACTATATTTCATCTCTCTTTATCGTTTTCTTGCTCTCTCTTGCCCTCTCACTTGTCTTTTCTTCTATGACCTTCTCTTCTCTATATTTTCTCACTATTTCACTCCCTCTATCCCTCACTCTCTCTCTTAGTCTCCCTCCATCCCTCTCAATCTCTCTCACATCTCACTCTCATCTCATTCCTATCTCATTATTTCTTAGGTTCTCTCACACATCTCTCTCCTCTGTCCCTCTCGCTTTCACTACATCCTTCCCTCTCCTTCTCCTTTTCTATCTATCTCTCTCTTCTCTCTCTCCTCTTGAACTCACTCACACAATCTGCCTCCCTCCCTCACATTTTGTCCATCGCACTCTCTTATTCCCTCTCTCTTGATCTCACATTCAATCTTTCTCATGGCCTCCCTCCATCTCTCTATTTCTTGGTCTTTTGTTTTCTCTTTTTTTGCTCTTTATTCTCATTCTTTCTCTCACTCTCCATTCCCTTTCTCCCTACTCTCTCTTTCAATCCCACTTGCAGCTCTCCCTCTCCCTTTCTCTCTTTCTTTGTACTCTTCTTTCTCTCTCTCATTATTTCTTACCTTCACTACCACATCTCTTCCTCTCCCCATCCTTCTTTCACTCCTTTCTCCCTCTCTCCTTCTCTCTCCATAAATCTTACTCTCCTTAATTTTCTCTTCATCTCACTCTCTCCCACTTTCTTTATATATCTTTCTCTCTCACTCCCTGCTTGCTCTTTATCTGTCACTTCTCTCTCTGATCCTTCTCAACACTTCCCCTATTACCCACTAGTTCTCATTATTTCTCACTTTATCCTACACTTTGCTCCCAATCTCCCTCCCTTCCTTTCTCTTTATTTCACTCACTCCCTCCTCCTTTTGTCTGGTCTATCTCTCCCACACACACTCTGTCAATCTCTCACTCTCTTGATCTCTTTTTCCTCACTCTCTCTTCTCTCTATTAATCTCTTGACTCTCTCCCTTTCTTTCTCTTCTCTTTCTCCTCAATTTCACGCTCACTCTTACATGATCCCTCTCTCTTTCCTCATGATAGCTCTCACCGTCTCTCTCTTTTTCTCTCATGCTTTCTCTCCCTTTCTCCCTACCTTTGTCTCTCTTCAATTTCACTGCAACTCTTCCTCCCACCTTGCTCACTTTCTCTCAAACCCATATCTTTTCACACTTTCTCTATCTCAATCTCCTATACTCTCTTTCTTGATCACTCTCGCTCTCTTCTCCCTCACTCTCCATTTCTTTCTCACTATTCTAATCTCTCACCCCCTCATATCATTCTCCTATCTCTGTCTCTCTCTCTCTATCTACCATTTATCTATCTATTATCTCACTCTCCCTCAATATAGCCCTTCATTACTTCACTTTTTCACACCACCTTTGTCCCACTTCTCTTTTGCTCTTGTTCTTCATTCCTCTCTTCTTCTATCTGATACTCACTCTCATTCTCTCAATCTTTTGCCTGCTCTCTTGCTCTTTCTTCCCTTACTCTCTATTTTCTCCCTATTTTTGTCTCTATTTCTTGGTCCCTCTCTCTCTTTATTCAATTTAAATCTCATTCTTACTCCCACCCTCTCCCTTTTACTATCTCAATTCCTTCTCTCTTCCCCTCTCTCTTACTCTCTTATGTTACTCTATTTTCCTCTCCTCTTACTCTTTCTCTTTGTCCATCCCCGACTCTATCACACCTCCCTCTCTCGCTCTCTCTCTTCCCCTCCCATTATCTCTCACACACTCTTCTCTCCCTCTCTCTCTCACTCATTCACTCTTTTTTATCTCCCTCTTTCCCTTCCTCACTCTCCCTCTCACCATCTCCCCATCCCTCCCTTCCCCCCTCTCTCTCATGCACAATGCTCTTTTTCTCTCCCTCTTCCAACTCATCCCACCATCTCTCCCATTAAATTTCATTGTTTCACTTTGTTTTTCTACATTTCTCTCCCAACCTCCCTCCCTTCCTTTCTCCTTATTTCACTCCCTCCCTCCTTCCTTCCCTTTCTGCCTAGTTTATCTCTCTCACACACACTTTATCTCTCTCTCTCAGTATCACTCTCTCACTCTCTCTCGCTCTCTTTTCCTCACTCTCTCTTCTCTCTCTCTTGTACTCTCTCCCTTTCTTTCTCTTCTCTTTCTCCTCAATTTCACTCTCACTCTTACATGCTCCCTCTCCCTCTTTCCTCATGATTACTCTCACCCTCTCTCTCTCTTTTCTTTAGTTATTTCTCACTCCCTTTCTCACTACCTCTCTCTCTTTTATTTCGCTGTAACTCTTCCTCCCTCACACTCCCTTCCCCTCCCTCCCATTCTCCTAAACCCATATAGTCTTACAGCTTTCTTTATCTTAATCTCTAAGGCTCCCTATCTTGATCTCTCTTGCTCTCTTTTCCCTCACTCTCCATTTCTTTATCACTATTTTATTCTATCTTCGCCTCATGTTATTCTATTATCTCTATCTCTCTCTATCCACCAAATTATCTATCTCACTCTCTCTTAATCTAACCCTTTATATCTATTTCTCTGACTTCTACTCCATTTCTGGCTCTTTGTTACATATCTCTTGCTCTATCTTCTTTCACACTCTCTTCTATCTCTATTTCTCTCTCACTCTCTCCTCTCTTCCTCCCTCTTTCTCTTTAGTTTCACTCTCTCTTACTCTCCCGCATTTTTACTCACTCTTTGCTCTCTCCTTAACTTATTCTCTTTTCTCTGCTCTCTTTCCTCTCACTCTTTTTCTCCCTCTATCCTCCACATTTTCTCTCTCTTCCTCTCTTGCTTCCTCCTCACTCTCCCTACCTTCTCCTCTCTCACTCACTCTATCTTCCATTCTTCCACACTCACTATATCCTACCTCCCTTTAGCCTTCTCCATCTCTCTCTAGCTCTCTTTCTCCCACTCATTCTTTTGCTCACTGTCCACTCTCCTAATCGAGCATTCTCACTTGCTCTATCGTCCATCACGCTCTCTTTTCTCTTTATTTTTCTCTCAATATCTCTCCTTTCTTAATCCCTAAATCTCTTCAATCTCTCTCACTTCCTCCATCTCTTCCTTTGTCACTCTCTGCCCCTCTCATTCTCAGATCTATCTCTCTTCCTCTCTCTCTTCCTCTCTCTATCATTCTATCTTCTCTCTATTTACTAATTCATTTTCTCTCTATCTCTCACTCTCTCTCTCTCTCTTCATTGTACTCCAACCTTCTCTGAATATCTCTTTTCTCTCTTTCCCCCTCTTCTCTCATTATTTCTTACTTTCTCTCACATTTCTAACTCTCTCCCTCCCCTCTTTCCTCTCTCTCTCTGATCTCTCACTCTTATTATTTTACTATTATTCTCAATCTCCCCCACTCTCTCCTTATCCCTCCTCTCCTTCTCTCCATCATTCATTCTCTTTCTTAGTCTCCCTCTTCTCAGTTATTCTTGCTCTCACTCCTATTCCTCCCTCCTAATCACTCTCTTTCTATCTCCTCCTAATCTCTCTTTCCTTCCCTTATGTCCTCTCGCTCACACACTCTCTTTTTCTCTCTCAAGATCACACTTTCAATCTCCCTCTATCTCTTTTTATTGCTCTTTTTCTCTCTCTATCTTTCTCACTCCATCTTATTTGCTCTCTCTAGGACTCCTTTATGTTAAACCCTCTCTCAAACACACTATCACTCTTCTTCTTTCTTTCACCCTTCTCTCCTCTATTCTATCCTCTATCCTCTCCCTCGCTTCATTCCCCTTCTCTCTCTCTATGTCGCTCTCCCATACCTTTTTGATATTTGTCTCACTCCTCTCTATCCTCCCCCATCATTCTCTTCTCTCTTTGTCCTCTCTCTCATTATCTCTCACTCTTCTTTAGCTCACACTCTCTTACTCTATCTTCCTCTCTTTCTCTCTCAACTTTTCCACCCTCCCTCCCATTTGTCTATCTCTTTCTTTATCTCATTCACTCTCTTCCCTCCTTCCCTCCCTCACTTCTCTCCTCTTCTCTCACTCCCTCTCTCTTAACCTCCATCTTTCAAATTCTCAATGGCTTACCCTCTCTCCAACTTTCTCATCTTCTCTCTCTCCTTATCCCTCTCAAACCCTCACTCTATTTTTCTCACTCCCTCAATCGTGCCCTGTCATTGTCTCCCTTAACTAGCTCACTCTTCTCTCTCCATCTCAGACACTCATACGCTCTCTCACACTCAAAATCACCCTTATCTAACTCACCCTCCTTAGCTCCATTTATTGTTCTTTATCTCACTCTCTCTTATTATCTTGTTCTTTTTCGCTCTATCTCTCTCTATCTCTCTCCTCTATCTCTCTCTCACCCTCCATCCATCTCTCTCCATGTCTTCCTCTATATCTCCCACTCTCTACCATGCACTAGTCATCTTTTGCTATATCTTCCCTGCTTATCATTTTTGTCTCCTTTTTATTTCACTCTCTCTCTCCCTTTCTTCCTCCTGCTCTCTCTTCAATTCCTATACTCCATCCCTCTATGCCTCTGTTTCTAGTTCACTCTCTCTTGCTCAATCTCTCACTTTATTTCATCTCTCTTTATTATTTCTTGCTCTTTCTTTCCCTCTCTCCATCCTCTATTTCTTTTTGATCTAACAAACTCCCTTCTTTATCTTTATTCACTCATTCTCTCCGTCATCTCTCACATTCTCTGTTACTCTCCCTCCATCCCTCCCTTGTCAATTGCTCTCACATCTCACTCTCGCCCCTTTTCTCCAATTATTTATTATTATCTCTCACACAGCTCTCTCTCCTCCTTTGTCCTTGCCTCTTTCACTATATTTTTTCCTCTCTTTCTCCCCTTCTCCTTATTTCTCTCATCTCTCTCTTCTCTTGCACTCACTCACTCACTCAATCTCCCTCATTCCCTCATATTTTATCCATCGCTCTCTCATCCCCTCCTCTTTACTCACTCTTTATATTATTATATCCATCACTCTAACCTCTCCCTTTCTCTCATTCCCTCTCTTCTTTCTCACTTCCCTCTCTCTATTCACCCTCACTTTATCTCTATCTCTTTTGCTTGATCCCACACCACCTCTCTCTCACTCCCCCTCACTATTTTCGCACCTTTAATCCATCTATCTCTCACACGCTCTTTATCTCTTACTTACTTGCTCCCTCTCTCACTCGTTTGCTCTCTCCCTCTCTCACACTCTCTCTTCCCTCGCATACTCTTTTTTTCCCTCAATCTTTCCCTTTCTTGCTCCTCTTTCTCTCTTACTCCCTCTCTCATTCTCGGTCTATGTTCACTCTTTGTCACTCACTCTCACTTTTATTCCTCTCTCCTCTCCTCTTCTCCCAATCTTTCTCTCCGTCTCACCCCTATCTCTTGCTTCTTCGCTCCCTCCCTCTCTCTCTCTCACTCTCTCTCACTCAGACACACTATTTCTCTCCTTCTCTCACACTCCTCCGGTTCATCCCCCACTCTCACACCCACAAAATCACATTCTCTTCCCCCTCTCCTTATCTCTCTCTCTGTAGATCTTCCCTCACTCTATCTTCTATTTAACTCTGTCATCCTCTCTCATGCCAACGCATCAATCTCTCTCTCTCTCTCTACCCTCCCTCTCATCATTTTCTCTATTTATGCCTTATAACATTCTCTTTCTCCTTTTCTCTCTCCCTCCCTCTTTCTCTCTCACACACACACTCTCTCTTACTCTCTTTTATCACTCTCTCTTATCATTTTACTCACTCCTTCTCACCGACCATCTCTCAGTCTCTTCCTCCCTCTCTGTCTCTATCACTCTCACCCTCTATCTCTCTCTATATCTTCTTCTCTCTCCTCCTCTCACTCCCTATCATTTTCTCAATCTTCTCCGAGTTCTCTTTTATCTTTATTTTTGGCTTACTCTCACACCCTTACTCTTTTCTGCTCTCTCCTCAATCCCTATCGGTCCCTTCATCTATCTCTTTGTTTCAAGTTCACTCCCTCTCTCTCTCTCGTTCTTACACTATATTTTGTCTCTCTTTATCGTTTTCTTGCTCTCTCTTGCCCTCTCTTTTGGCTTTTCTTCTATCACCCTCTCTTCTATATATTTCTCACTTTTCACTCCCTCTATCCCTCACTCTCTCTCTCTTAGTCTCCCTCCATCCCTCTCTCTCAATCTCTCTCACATCTCACTCTCGCCTCTCATTCCCATCTCATTATTTCTTAGGTTCTCTCACTCATCTCTCTCTGCCTTTGTCCCTCCCACTTTCACTCCATCCTTCCCTCTCCTTCTCCTTTTCTCTCTATCTCTCTCTCCTCTTGCACTAACTCACTGAATCTGCCTCCCTCCCTCACATTTTCTCCATCGCACTCTCTTATTCTCTCTTTCTTGATCTCACCACGTTCAATCTTTCCCATGGCCTCCCTCCATCTCTCTATTTCTTTCTCTTTACCACTCATCCTTTCTCTCACTCTCTAGTTTCTTTCTTTCTCGGTCTTTTGCTTTCTCTTTTTTGCTCTTTATTCTCTTTATTTCTCTCACTCTCCATTCCCACTCTCCCTACTCTTTCAATCCCATTCTCAGCTCTCCCTCTCCCTTTCTCTCTTTCTTTGTACCTCTTCTTTCTCTCTCTCATTATTTCTCACCTTCACTAACACATCTCTTCCTCTTCCCCTCCTTTCACTCCCTCTCTCCTCTCTCCTTCTCTCTCCATAAATCTCACACTTCTTAATTTTTTCTTCATCTCACTCTCTCCCACTTTCTTTATATATCTTTTTCTCTCACTCCTTGCTTACTCTTTATCTGTCACTTCTCTCTCTGATCCTTCTCAACACTTCCCCTATTACCCACTAATTCTTATTGTTTCTCACTTTCTCCTACACTTCTCTCCCAATTTCACACCCTTCCTTTCTCCTTATTTCACTCACTCCCTCATTTCCTCTCCTTCTGTCTAGTCTATCTCTCCCACAAACACTCGAGCTCTCTCACTCAGTATCACTCTCTCTCTATCTCTCACTCTCTTGCTCTCTTTTTCCTCACTCTCCCTTCTCTCTATTAATTACTTGAATCTCTCCCTTTCTTTCTCTTCTCTTTCTCGTCATTTCACTCTCACTCTTACATGATCCCTCTCCCTCTTTCCTCATTATTACTCTCACCCTCTCTCTCCTTTTCTCTCGTGCTTTCTCTCTCCCTTTCTCCCTACCTTTGTCTCTCTTCAACTTCACTGTAACTCTTCCTCCCCCCTTGCCCCTTTCTCTCAAACCCATATCTTCTCACACTGTCTCTATCTCAATCTCCTATAAACTCTTTCTTGATCTCTCTCGCTCTCTTTTCCCTCACTCTCCATTTCTTTCTCACTATTCTAATCTCTCACCCCCTCATATCATTCTTCTATCTCTATCTCTCTCTCTATCTACCATTTATCTATCTATTATCTCACTCTCTCTCAATATAACCCTTCATTACTTCACTTTCTCACACCACCTCTGTCACACTTCCCTTTCGCTCTTGTTCTTCCTTCCTCTCTTCTTCTATCTGATACTCGCTCTCATTCTCTCAATCTCCTGCCCTCTCTCTTGCTCTTTCTTCCCTTACTCTCTCTTTTCTCCCTATTTTTGTCTCTATTTCTTGGTCCCTCTCTCCCTTTATTCAATTAAATCTCACTCTTACTCCCACCCTCTCCCTTTCACTCTCTCAATTCCTTCTCTCTTCCCCTCTCTCTTACTCTCTTATGTTACTCTATATTCCTCTCCTCTTACACTTTCTCTTTGTCTATCCCCAACTCTATCACACATCCCTCTCTAGCTCTCTCTTCCCCTCCCATTATTTGTCACACACTCTTCTCTCCCTCTCTCTCTCTCATTCACTCTCTTTTTCTCTCCCTCTTTCCCTCCGTCACTCTCCCTCTCACCATCTCCCTATCCCTCCCTTCCCCCTCTCTCACTCATGAACTCATGCTCTCTCTCCCTCTTCCAACTCATCCCACCCTCCCATTAATTCTCATTGTTTCACTTTATTTATCCTACATTTCTCTCCCAACCTCCCTCCCTTCATTTCTCCTTATTTCACTCCCTCCCTCCTTCCTTCCCTTTCAGCCTAGTCTATCTCTCTCACACACACTTTATCTCTGTCTCTCAGTATCACTCTCTCTCACTCTCTCGCTCTCTTTCTCCTCACACTGTCTTCTCTCTATCTCTCTTGCACTCTCTCCCTTTGTTTCTCTTCTCTTTCTCTTCAATTTCACTCTCACTCTTACATGCTCACTCTCCCTCTTTCCTCATGTTTACTCTCACCCTCTCTCTCTTTTCTTTTGTTCTTTCTCTCTTCCTTTCTCCCTACCTCTCTCTCTTTTATTTCACTGTAACTCTTCGTCCCTCCCCCTCCCTCCCCCTCCCTCCCTTTTTCCTAAACCCATATAATCTTACACTTTCTCTATCTTAATCTCTAAGGCTCCCTTTCTTGATCTCTCTTGCTCTATTTTCCTTCACTCTTCATTTCTTTCACACTATTTTATTCTATCTCCCCCTCATATCATTCTATTATCTCTATCTCTCTCTCTATCTACCAATTTATCTATTTGATTCTCTTGTTCTCTCTTAATCTAACCCTTTATATCTATTTCCCTGACTTCTGCTCCTTTTCTTTATCTTGGTTACATATGTCTTGCTTTATCTTCCTTCACTCTCTCTTCTATCTCTATTTCTCTCTCACTCTCTCCTCTTTTCCTCCCTCTTTTTCTTTAGTTTCACTCTCTTTTACTCTCCCTCATTTTTACTCACTCTTTGCTCTCTCTTTACTTATTCTCTCTTCTCTGATCTCTCTTCTCTCACTCTTTTTCTCCCTCTATCCTCCATAGATTCTCTCTCTTCCTCTGTTGCTTCCTTCCCGCTCTCCCTCCCTTCCCCTCTCTTACTCACTCTTTGCTCTCTTTCTTCAACTCATTCTTTTGCTCTCTGTCCACTCTCCTAATCGAGCATTCTCACTTGCTCTATTTTCCATCACGCTCACTTTTCTCTTTATTTTTCTCTCAATATGCCTTTTTCAGTCCCTAAATCTCTTCAATCTCTCTGACTTCCTCCATCTCTCCCTTTCTCACTCTCAGCCCCTCTCATTCTCTATTCTATCTCTCTTCCTCTCACTTTTGCTCTCTCATATCATTCTATCTTCTCTCTATTTACTAACTCATTTTCTCTCTATCTCTCACTTTCTCTCTCTTCCTTGTACTCCCACCTTCTCTGTATCCCTCTCTTTTCTCTCTTTCCCCCTCTTCTCTCGTTGTTTCATACTTTCTCTCACATTTCAAACTCTCTCGCTCCCCTCTTTCCTCTCACTCTCTCTCTCTTTATCTCTCACTCTTATTATTTTACTATTATTCTCAATCTCCCCCACTCTCTCCTATCCCTCCTTCTCTCCTTATCTCCATCATTCATTCTCTTTCTTAGTCTCCCTCTTCTCAGTTATTCTTGCTCTCACTCCCATTGCTCCCTCCTAATCTCTCTCTTTCTATGTCCTCCTAGTCTCTCTTTCCCTCCCTTATGTGCTCTCCCTCACAGACTCTCTGTTTCTTTCTCTATTTTACTCACTCCATCTTATTTGCTCTCTCTAGGACTCCCCTATGTCAAACCCCCTCTAAAACACACTCTATCACTCTTCTTCTTTCTTTCACCCTTTCTCTCTTCTATTCTAACCTCTCTCCTCTCCCTTGCTTCGTTCCCTTTCTCTCTCTCTCTCTCTATGTCGTTGTCCTATACCTTTTTGATATTTGTCTCACTCCTCTCTATCCTCCCCCATCTTTCTCTTCTATCTTTCTCCTCACTCTCACTACCTCTCACTCTTCTTTAGCTCACACTCTCTTACTCTATCTTCCTCTCATTCTCTCTCAACTTTCCACCCTCCATCCCAAAATGCCTATCTCTTTCTTTATCTCATTCGCTCTCTTCCCTCCTTCCGTGTCACTTCTCTCCTCTTCTCTCACTCCCCCTCTCTCTTAACCTCCATCTTTCAAATTCTCAATGGCGTACCCTCTCCCCAAGTTTCTCATCTTCTTTGTCTCCTTATCCCTCACAAACCCTCCCTCTATTTTTCTCACTCTCTCAATCGTGCCCTGTCATTGTCTCCCTTAACTAGCTCACTCTTCTCTCTCCATCTCAGACACTCATACGCTCTCTCACACTCTAAATCACCCTTATTTAACTCACCCTCCTTAGCTCCATTTATTGTTCTCTATCTCACTCTCTCTTATTATCTTGTTCTTTTTCGCTCTATCTCTCTCCTCCATCTCTCTCTCACTCTCCATCCATCTCTCTCCATGTCTTCCTCTATATCTCCCACTCTCTACCATGCACTAGTCATCTTTTGCTATATCTTCCCTGCTTATCATTTTTGTCTCCTTTCTATTTCACTCTCTCCCTTTCTTCCTCCTCTCTCTTCAATTCCTATGCTCCCTCCCTCTATCCCTATATTTCTAGTTCACTCTCTCTTGCTTAATCTCTCACTCTATTTCAACTCTCTTTATTGTTTTTTGGTCTCTCTTTCCCTCTCTCCAACCTCTATTTCTCTTTGATCTAACAACCTCCCTTCTTTATCTTTATTCACTCATTCTTTCTGCGTCTCTCACACTCTCTGTTACTCTCCCTCCATCCCTCCCTTGTCAATTGCTCTCACATCTAACTCTCGCCCCTTTTCTCCATCTCATTATTTATTTTTATCTCTCACACAGCTCTCTCTCCTCCTTTGTCCCTGCCTCTTCCACTCCCTTTTTTCCTCTCTTTCTCCCTTCTCCTTATTTCTCTCCTCTCTCTCTTCTCTTGCAGTCACTCACTCAATCTCCCATGTTCCCTCATATTTCATCCATCGCTCTCTCATCCCCTCTCTCTTCCTCTCTCATTTCTCACGTTTTTTCTCTATATTTCTCTCTCTTTATTGCTCACCCTTTCTCTCCCCCTCTCCATTATTTATCTCGCCCTCTCACTTCTCTCTAACCCACTTTCTCTAACTCAATCTCACTCCATCTCTCTCTCTCCCCCTCTCCATCTTCTTCTCTCTTTCTCATTCATTCTCTTAATCTTGCTCCCTATCTCCATATTGCTCATTATCTTTTCCTCACCCTCTTCCCCTCTTCCTTTCTATCTCCCCCACTTCTTTCTTGCTCTCTCTCACTTTCTTACTCCCCCTCTCTTCAATCTCTCTCTCTCTCTCTACCCCTTCTCACTCTCTCGCTTACTCTTGCGCTCTATCTCTCTCCTTATCACTGTCTCCCTTTCGTACTATGTCTTTTACTCTCAATTATGTTTCTATCTCTCCGGTTCTTTTCCTTTCTCTTGCTATCTTTTCTCTCTATTTACTATCACCCTCTATCTCTCTCTTTCTCACTCTCTCCCTTTCTCACTACGTCTTTCACTCTCTATTTTGTTTCTCTCTCTTGCTCTCTTTACTCACTCATTATATCCCTATATCCATCACTTTATATCACTGCTTTCTTCTCATTCTCCATCACTTCTCTTTCTCACCCCCTCTCTTATTGTTTATTACTTCACCTCCCTCCCTCCCTCCCTCCCTCCCTCCATCCCTCCTTATTTCGCTCTTTGTTCCCTCGCTTACTTGAATCTCTATTCTTTCTTGATTTCTCTCTTGTTTTATCTCTCTCTCTCTATTTCTGGCTCCCTCACTCTCTTCAATTTCATTCTCACTGTTACTCTCTCACTCTCTTCTGTCTCTATTTTTCTCTTGCCCTCTCTCTCCCTTTCTCTCTTGGAAGGGAGAGGAATTAAGGGAGTGAAAGAGCAAGGGAGATGAGAGAGAGGTAGTGAGGGATAATAAGCATGTTAAAAGTGAGAGATAGAAGATATATCAAGAGAGAGAGGTAAAGAGAGATGGAGGAAGTGAGGGAGAAAGTGGGACAGAAGGAGGAAGTGAGAGAGTTTAAAGAAATAGTAGGAAGGAGAAGGTGACAGAGAGAGAATGGGTGACAAAGTGAGAAGAGAGGTTGTGGGAAGATCGAGTAAGAGTAAGTGAGAGGGGTAAATAGAGGGGATAAACAACAGAAAGGTGAGGGAGGGTGCATGAGAGCGGGAGATATAGTGGGGGAGTGATGGAGACGAGAGAGAAAGAGAGAGGTAGGGTTGGAAGCAAGAGAGAGAGAGGGAGAGAGATTGGAGGATAGAATGAGAGAGAGGGTGTAAGAGGAAAGAGAGAAAGAAGAGAAACAAAGGAGAGTGTAAAAGAATATATGATCGATAAACGGAATAGAGAGTGAGAAAAAGAGAGAGGGAGAGAGAATAATGGTGAAGAGGATAGAGAGTGAAGAGAGAAAGATGGAGTGAGGGAGAGAGAGAGGATAGAATGAGCGAGAAAGAACAAGATAGTAAGAGAGAGTGAGATAGAGTGCAAGAAAAGGAACTACAAAAGGTGAGAGGGAGAGAGATTAGGAGGAGTGAGAGAGTGTTTGAGTGTGCGAGATGGGGAGAGAAGAGTGAGCAACATAAAGGAGACCTAGAGAGGGCACAAATGAGGGAGTGAGAATTGTAGAGGGTGATAATGAGAGTGATAAAGAGACCAATTGTGAGAGAGTGAAAAAGATCTAGAGAAAAGAAAGAGAGAGTGAGGGAGACAAGAGGATATATGAAAGGGTAAGAGGGAGAGGAACAAGAGTGAAAGAAAAAGATGATAGGAGGGTGAGAAAAGAGAGAGATAAGTGGCTAAGGGTGGGAGGAAGAGTAGCGAGAGATAGAGAGCTAGATAAAGAATGAGAGACTGAGAAAGAGAGACAGAGTGGGAAGGAGGGAAGTGAGAATGAAAGGGAGAGAGAGTGGGGTAATATGGTGAGAGAGTGAGAGGGGAGAGAGGAGAGAGCAATAAAAGAGAGCTAAGAAGAGAGAAGGAACAAAGAATTAGAATGGAGCTGGACAGAATGAAAGTGATATATACATGAAGAGTGGGATTGAAAGAGAGAGTGTGTGTAGGAGAGAGAGAGAGGGAAGGGTGTGTGTGTGAGTGAGTGTAATGGAAAATAGAGTAATAAAGTTAGAGCAAGAAAGATTAGGAATAAAAAGTAAAAAATAGTGAGATGGGAGGAGTGAGAGAGACTGATGAATGGGAGTGATAAAGGTATAGAGAGTGGAGAAGAAGAGAGAGAAGAAAGAGTGAAGGAAGACTCTAGGAAAAAAGAGAAGAGATAGTGATCTAGAAGAAACGAGGGAGAGAGAATAGGAGAATGTGTGAGAGAGAGGGAGAGAGTGAGAGCGAGGAAAGTAGGGAGGGAGAGTGATTGAGAGGGAGGGAGGCTGTGGGGGATAAAGGAGGAGAAAGTGTGTGAGGAGAGAGGGAAGGGATGCTAATAGAAGAGATAGCAAGAGCGCTCAAGAGAGAGAGAGTATTGAGTGAGAAAGAGAGGGAGTGAGAGTAAAGTGAGTGAAATTGACGAGAGAGATGGGATCGAGAAAGGGGAAAAAACCAATAGAGAAATAAAGAGAGAAGAGAAAGCGAGTGAGCGAGAACAAGAGAAAAAGGAAGAGCAAAAGAGAAAGAGGAGAGGAGGATAATATGTGTTCTGTCTCTTCCTCTATTATACTCTTATGTTACTTTATTCTCCTCACCTCTTACTCTTTCTCACTATCTATCCTCTACTCATTTTTTTTATTGCTCTCTCAGTCCCTCTCTCTGGCTCTCTCTTCTCTTACTATCATCTTTCTCTATTTCTCTCCCTTTCTCTCTCTGTCTCATTCCT
This sequence comes from Papilionanthe hookeriana x Papilionanthe teres, assembly GCA_022702705.1. Taxonomy (NCBI): domain Eukaryota; kingdom Viridiplantae; phylum Streptophyta; class Magnoliopsida; order Asparagales; family Orchidaceae; genus Papilionanthe; species Papilionanthe hookeriana x Papilionanthe teres. The sequence continues at coordinate 63,779,423 of CM040432.1, read as the reverse complement.
TCTCTCTTATTCTCTCTCTCCACTACCCTCCCTGTGACTCTCTTTCTCAATATCTCTCCCTCTCGCTCTCTCTCCTTCTTCATCTCCCTCTTTTTTCTCTCCTTCTCACTCATTCTCTTAGTCTCCCTTCCTATTTTAATCTTGCTCACAATTTTTTACTCTCCTTTCCTCTGTCGCTTCCTATCTCTCTCGCTTGAATCTTTCTTGCTCTTTCTCCCTCTCTCGCTCCCTCGCTCTCTTCAATCTCTCTCCTTTACTCCGTTTATCTCCCCCTTCCTCACTCTCTCCCTTACTCTTGCCATCTATTACTCTCTCTCACTCTATCCCTTTCTTACTCTGTCTCTCAATTTCTATTATGTTTCTCTCTCTCGCTCTCTTTTGATGTCTTTTATCTCTGTTTGTTTATCTTCCCATATCCATCACTTTAACTCTCTCTCCTTCCTCTCATTCTTTCTCTTCTCTCTCGCCCTCTCTTCCTTATCATTGTTTATTACATTCTCTCCTTCCCTCCCACTTTCTCCCCCTCCTTCCTTATTTTGTTCTTTTTTATCTCTAGCTCCCTCTCTCTTTCCCTCTCTTTCCTCTCTCTCTCCAATAAGTTTTTATTCACTTTCATCTTATATCTATCACTCTAACTCTCTCTCCCTTCCTATCATTTTCTCTCTCTTCTCTCTCTCACCCCCTCTTCTTTGTCATTGTTTATTACTTTTTTTTATTTTTATCTCTCTTTCCCTCTTTTTCCTCACTATGCATTCTTTCTCTATTTCTCTGTCTCTTTTTCTCTCTCCATTCCACGCTCCCTTACTCTCTTTAGTTTGTTTATTTCACTTACTTCCTCACCTTCTCTCTCCTTCTCTATTGTAATATCTCTCCCTTTCTCTCTCATTTTATCTCTCTCACTTTGCCTCCCTACTATCTCTCTCTTGCTCCTTTTCTCCTACTCTCTCTTCTCCCACTCTCTCTCCAGCTTCACTGTCACTCCTAATCCCTCTCTTTATCTCTTTCGTACTCTCTATCTCTCTTCCACTTTTTAACTCTATTTCGCTCGCTCTCTTTATTCTCTGTCAACTCTCTCTTAATTTTCTCACTCTTCATGTATACCCCCACTCACTTTATGTATTTCTCTCACTTCCCTCCTTTGTCAATCTCTCTAACACTCTCTCCCAATTTCATTTCTTGGCTATCTCTCCTTTCTCAATCTCCCTCTCATTCTATCTCTCATTCTCTTATGCTCCCTCCCTCTGTCTTGCCCACTAGCTCTTTCTCTATCTTGACTCATTTTACTTCTCTCCCTATATCACTCTAACTCTCACTTCCTCCTTCGCACCCTTCCTCTCCTCTCCCTTCGTCCCTCCTCTTTTTTTTCTCCCGCTCTCTAGCTCTACGTTTAACCATCTCTTTCCACCTTCTATTCTCATACTTTCTCTCACTCCCCCACTCTTGCTTCCCTCCCTCCCTCTTTCTTCCTCTGTCGCTCGTTCTTTCTCTCTCTCACAAGCTCTCTACCTCTTTCCCTCTTACTCTCTTTCACTTCATCCACCCTCTCTCTCCCACTAAATCTCATTTTATACCCCCTCTCATCCTCTCTCTTACTCTCCCTCTCTCTATCTCTCTCTTCCTCTCTCTATATATCCTCTAACACTTTCTTTCCCTCTACCCCTAACATCTCTCTCCCATGTCTCATCTCTCTCTTGTATACTCTCACTCTCTACCTTGCTCTCCCATTGTCTCTCACTCTCTATTCCACCTTCATTACTGCAATGAGCGATGGTATGAGGTTGAGAGAGACAGTAATATAGGGCAAGAAAGCGAGCTAAAGAGATTGAGAGAGAAAAGTGAGCGATGGTATGAGGTCGAATGAAAGGGAGGGAGAGGTGGGACGATGTGCTGGAGAGAGTGATGGGATAAAGAGACAAAGAAGAGAAAGAGAGAGAGAGAGAGAGGGAGAGAGAGCGACATGATAGAGACCTATAGAGAAAATGAAAGAGAGAGTAAGCAAGAGAGAGAGAAAACAATAAAGTAAAAGAGAAAGAGAGGGGGAGAGTGACAGTTGAAAATGATACGTAGAGAAAAAGTGAATGAGAGAAAGATATAAGAGAAGATATGAGAGGGAGGGAGGGAGGAGGAAGGAATGCTAGAATGAGAGAAAGAAAGAGAAAGAGAAAGATAGATGAGGAGGAAGGGAGGGAGTGTGAAATATAGAGGAAAGAAATGATAAATAGAGAGGAAGAGAGGAAGAGGGAAGGAGAAAGAGAGGGAGGGATATGGAAGAGAAAGTGAATGATGGTTTGATAGAGAAAGAGAGGAGAAGAAAGAGGGAGATGGAGGAATAGATGGGGGAGAGAGATGAAGCACATCTATGAGAAAGAAGTAAGAAGAGGAGGGATGAAGAGAGGAGAGAGAGGGAACAAAGAGAATAGGAGGAGAGGGAGAACGATGTAGAGTAATAGAGGGAGAAAGAGGAAGGGAGAGAGTGTGATATAGAGAGTGAGAGAGGAGAGGGAGAAAGAGTGCGAAGGAGAAAGGGAGAGAAGAGAGATTATTTGTGTGTGTGTCTGAACAGGAGGGATGGAAGTCAGAGAGAAAGGGGGAGGGAGTCGAGAGACTGAGAGAGGGAGAGGGGATAGATAAAGAGAAAGAGTCAGATAATAGAGAGGAAAAAAATACATAACAAGACAGAGTGAGAGAATAATGAGTGAAAGAGTGAGAGAGATGAAAGGTACAGAAGAGAATCAGTGAGAGTGAGAGGGGAAATATAGGGATGGGGAGATAGAGAGAGGGACAACGAGGGAGGGAAAGAGGGTGGGAAAGAGAGAGTGCATGTGAGAAAGAGAGAGGGAGAGAAGAGAGTGTGAGAGATAGTGGGATAGGGAGAGAGCGAGACAGTAAAGTGAGGATTAGTGGTGGATAGATGGAGAAAAAGAGTAAGAGAGGAGAATATAATAACATAAGAGAGGAAGAGAGAGAAAGAGAGAGAATAAAGAGTGAGAGAGGGAGAGGGAGGGAGCAAGAGTGAGATTTAAATTGAATAATAGGAGAGAGGGACAAAGAAATAGAGACAAAAAAAGAAAGAAAAGAGAGTAAGGGAGGGAATAAATAAATAAATTGAAGAGAAAGAGATGAGACAGAAGAGTGACAATTAGAGTGGTGCTGTGATCATGACGGGTTAGAATGAGAGAGAGTGAAAGAATAGATAGATAACTTGGTAGATAAAGATATATATAGAGATAGGAGCATGAGATAGAAGGGGAGAGAGAAAATAAAATAGTTAGAAATACATGGAGAGAGGGAATGAGAGAGAGCAATGGAGAAAATAAGAGGGAGGGATGAAGATTGAGTGAATGAGAATAGAGAGTAGAGATAGATAGGGAGAAAGGGAGAAAGAGAGGGAAGGAGTGAGTGAAAGAGGATGGGTTGAGATAGAGAGGGAGAGTAAGAGAACGAGTGAGAAGCAGAGAAGGAGAGAGAGGAATATAGAGGGATAGAAAGAGTGAGTAAAGAGAGAGAAGAGAGAGATGGAAGAAAAAGCAAAAGAGAGCAAATAAACAATAAAGAGAGTTGAAATAGAGAGAGAGTGTGAGATCATGAGAAGGACTATGAGAGGGATTGAAGAGTGAGCTGGAGGGAGAGAGGGTAAGGTAGAAATTGAGAGAGAAGAGAGACTCAAAGTAGATAGAGCAAAAGAGAAAGAGAGCGTGAACGAGATAATAAGAAGGGGTTGGAATGAGAGTGAAGCTGAAGAGAGAGAGAGTGGGTGAAGAGAGAAAGTGAAAAGGAGAAAGAGAGACAATGATAGATGGAGAAGGAAAGAGAGTTAGGGAGGGAGAGTGAGAGAGAGAGTAAGAGAGAAAGAAAGAGAGTGCAAGAGAGAAAGTTGGAGAGAAGTGAGTGAGGAAGGCATTGAGAGAGTTAAAAGTTGGAGTGTGAGAGAGAAAGTACATTGAAGGATAGGCGAGAGACTGAGAGAGGGAGTATGTGCTTAAGTGGGTGAGAATGAGAGAGAGATGAGAGAGGGTAAGAGAGTGTATGAGTGTGTGTGAGAGCACGAGAGGGAGTGTTAGTGAGATGGAGAGAAAAGGGTGAGCTACATAGGGGAGTCCTAGAGAGGGCACGATTGAAAGAGTGAAATAGAGAGAGAGAGAGTGTGTGATATTTAGAATGAGAGATGGATAATGAAAGAGATCTAGAGTGAGAGGAGAATAGACTGAGAGAGATGTGAATGAGATAGAGGGAGGGAGAGGGAAGGAAGTGAGTTAGAAAGAGATATAAAGGTAGGGAGTGAGATAGATTAAAGAGAAGGCAATAGAGAGTAAGTGATAGAGAGTGTGAAAAGGATACAAAGATAGAAGAGAGATTGGGGGAAGATTTAGTAAGAAAGAGTTAATGAGAGGTAAAGAGATAAAGAGAATAGAATCATGGCTAGGGAGAGAAAGAGTGAGAGGAAGACAGAGAGGGGGATAGAGAAGTAGAGGGAGAAAGAGAAATGGAGAGGAAAGGAGAGATGGAGAGAAGGGAGATAAAGAGATAGTGGGAGGGATGGAAACAATATAGAGGTAGAGAGAGTGTGGGGTAGAGGGATAGAAAGAGTGAGATAAAAGAGAGAAGAGAGAGTAGCAATGATGAGAGCAAAAAAGAGCATGAGATAGAAAAAGAGAATAGAGTGCAAGAAAGTGAGAGTGAGGGAGAGATAATAAAAGAGATGGGGATAGAGAGAGAAGAGAGGAAGATGAAACAATGGAGACAGAGGATGGAGTGCGAGAGAAAGAGCAACATGGTAACAGAGAACAAGATAGAGATCGAGATATACATCGAGAAATGGAGCTTAAGATGGTGAGAGGGAGAGTGATTGCTCACTCTTTACTTCTATCTCCCCCTTTCTGCTATCTCTCTCTTTCTCACTCTGTCCCTTTCTCACTATTTCTCAGTCTTTATTATGTTTCTCTCTATGGCTCTCTCTTGCTCTCTTTTCTCTCTCCTTACTCACTCTTCATCTCCTTTATCCATCACTCTAAATCTCTCTATCTTCCTTTCATTCCATCTCTCTTCTCTCTCTCACCCCTCTCTCTCTCTCATTGTTTATTACTTCCTCTCCTTCCTCCCTCCCTCCTTATGTTGCTCTCTTTTTCTCTCTAGCTCTCTTTCTCTTTTCCTCTCTTTCGTCACTCTCTATTCCTTCTCCATTTCTTTCTCGCTCTGTCACTCTCTCCCCTCTTCGCTCCCTCCCTCTTTTTAATTTCACTCACTTTTACTTCCTCACTCGCTTCTCTCCCTCTTTCTCTCTTGCACACTCTCTCTCTCTCTCCTTCCCTAAATATATTTCTTTCTCCATCTATCATTGTCTCCCTTGCTCCTTTTCACTTTCTCTTCTCACTCACTGTCTATCTTCAACTTCACTCTCATTCCTACTCCCTCTGTTTATCTCTTTCACACTATCTATTCTCACTCCCACTTTCCATGTCTATCTCGCTCACATTCCCTATCTTCTTTGAGTCTCTCTTCTCTCTCTATTTCTACCTTACCCTCTCTCCCTCCGGCTCACTCTTCAATCTCTCTCATACTCCCTCTCATGGTCTTTCTCTCTCTATTTTATCTCTCTTTGTTGTTTATTTGCTCTCTTTTGCTCTTTCTTCTCTCTCTTCTCTCTCTTTACTCATTCTTTTTATCCCTCTATATTCCTCTCTCCTTCTCTCCTTCTCACTGATTCTCTCACTCTCCCTCTTTATCTCAATCCCATCCACTTTCACTCCCTCCTTCCCTCTCTTTCTCCCTTTCTCCCTATCTCTCTCCTCTCTCTCTCTCCTCTTGCACTTACTTAATCATCCTACCTCCCTATTATTTTCTCCATCACTCTCTCCCATTCCTTCTCTGCATTTCTTTTTTACTAATTTATTTTCTCTCTCCCTTTCTATCTCATGCTCTTATCTCTATCTATATCTTTATCTATCAATTTATCTATCTATTTTTTTACTCTCTCTCAATCTAACCCTTCATGACTCCCTTTCTCAAAGCACTTCTCTCATTTTCACTCTTCCTTCTCGTCTCTTTCTCTTCAATTTATATATTTATTACCTTCCATACCCTCTCTTTTCTCTCTATTTTTGTCTCAATTTCTTGGCCCCTCTCTCTCTTTATTCAATTTAAATCTCACTCTTATTCCCTCGCTCTCCCTCTCTCACTCTCTATTCCCTCTCTCTCTTTCTCTCTCTTCATCTCTTATGCTATTATATTCTCTTCTCCTCTTAACCATTCTCTCCATCTATCCACCACTAATTCTCACTCTTCCTGTCTCGCTCTCTCTCCCCCTCCCACTATCTCTCACACTCACTTCTCTCCCTCTCTCTCACACACATGCACTCTCTCTTTTTCCCCCTCTTTCCCTCTCTCGCTCTCGGTCTATCTATCTCCCCATCCCTACCTTCCCCTCTCACTCTCATTCATTATCTTCTATGCCTTCCATCTCTCTCGCTCTTTCACTTAATATTCTCTCACTCTGTCTTACTATATATTTATTCCCCTCCATTATCTGACTCATTCTCTCCATCTATCCCAATTCCCTCTCACTCTCTCACCTCCGTCCCTCTCTCTGACTTCCATCCCTCCTATTCAGACACACACGAAAATACTCTCTCTTCTCTCTCTTTCTCCTTCTCACTCTTTCTCCCTCTCCCTGCCCACTCTCTCTATGACACTCTCTCCCTTCCTCTCTCTCACTCTATCACTCTCCATCTTCCTCCCTCTCCCTCATATTCTCTCTGATCCCTCTCTCTCCTCTCTTCATCCCTCTTTTTACTACTTCTTTCTCATAGACGTGTTCGATCTCTCTCTCTCCCTCATTTGTTCCTCCCTCTCCCTCTATCTTCCCCTCTCTTTCTCTATGAAACCATCTTTCACTTTCTCTACCATATACCTTCCTCTCTCTCCTTCCCTCCCCCTCTCTTCCTCTCTCTTTATCATTTCATTCCCTCTATCTTCACACTCCCTCCCTTCCTCCTCTTCTATCTTTTCTCTCTCTTTCTTTTTCTCATTTTGGCATTCCTTACTCCTCCCTCCCTCCCTCTCATATCTTCTATTTCTTTTTCTCTCATTAACTTTTTCTCAACGTATCATTTTAATTGTCACTCTCCTTTACTCTCTCCTAAATTCTCTCTATATGTCTCTGTTCTGTCGCTCTAACCCTCTCTCTCTCTCTTCTTTTTGTCTTTATCCCCATGCTCTCTCCAGCATATCGTCCCACTGCTCCCTCCCTTTTTTTCAACCTCATACCATCACTCACTTTTCTCTCTCAATCTCTTTAGCTTGCTTTCTTGCCCTATCTTAGTGTCTGTTTTCGTACTCTCCATTTCTTTCTTGATTTTTTCCTCCCACTCTCCACTTTCTCTTGCTTTTATCTCTCTCTCTCACTCCCTCCCCATCTTTCATTCTCACCTGCTCTATCTTAAAATCTCTCTCTATATGTATTCTCTCCTCTCATAATATCTCTCTCACTCTCCCTCTCACTAACTTATCTTCTTCCCCTCTCTTTGTCCTCAATTTCACTCACTCTTACTCTTCTTCCTCTCTTACTCATTTTATCTCTTATTCGCTCTTAGTATCTCTCTTATTGCTACCAATTCCTTCTCTCTTCTAATTCATTCTCCTCTTCTATCACTGACACACTCTCTTGCATCCCTCCACTATTTCCCTCTCTCTCAGTCACTCTCCCTCCCTCCCTCCCCCCTCTTCCTCTCCCTCTCAATACCTCCATCTACCTCTCTCACTTGCTCGCACTATCCCTCCCTCTCTCTCTCCTCTTATTCTCTCTCCTCATTCTTCTAGCTCACTCTCTTGCTCAATCTTCGTTCATACTCTCTTCTCTCTTTATTTCTCTCTGCTCTCTCTTTCCCTCTCTCCATCCTCTATTTCTTTTTGATCTAACAACCTCCCTTCTTTATCTTTATTCACTCATTCTCTTCCTCATCTCTCACACTCTCTATTATTCTCCCTCCATCCCTCCCTTATCAATTGCTCTCACATCTCACTCTCGCGCCTTTTCTCCATCTCATTATTTATTATTATCTCTCACACAACTCTCTCTCCTCCTTTGTCCCTGCCTCTTTCACTCTCTTTTTTCCTCTCTTTCTCTCCTTCTCCATATTTCTCTCCTCTCTCTTCTCTTGCACTCACTCACTCAATTTCCCTCATTCCCTAAAATTTTATCCATCGCTCTCTCATCTCCCCCTCTCTTCCTCTCTATTTTCTCACTTTTTTTCTCTATATTTCTATCTCTTTATTCCTCATCCTTTTTCTCCCCTCTCATTATTTATCTCGCCCTCTCACTATCTCCCTTTCTCACTATGTCTGTCAGTTTTAATTATGTTTCTCTCTTTCACTCTTTTTTATGTCTTAACTCACTCTTTATATTATTATATCCATCACTCTAACCTCTCTCCCTGTCTCTCTACCCTCTCTCTATTCACCCCTGCTTTATCTCTCTCTCTTTTGCTTTATCCCACATCACCTCTCTCTCAGTCTCCCTCACTTTTTTTCGCACCTTTAATCCCTCTAAATCTCACACACTCCTTATCTCTTACTTACTTGCTCCCTCTCTCCCTCGTTCGTTCTCTCCCCCTCTCACACTCACTCTTCCCTTACACTCTCTTTTTATTCCCTCACTATTTCCCTTTCTTGCTCCCTCTTTCTCACTCTTCAGTTTCACTCTCTTACTCCCTCTCTCCCTCTCTCATACTTGGTCTATGTTCACTCTTTGTCACTCAATCTCACTTTTGTTCCTCTCTCCTCTCTTCTTCTCCCAATCTTTCTCTCCGTAGAGCCCTTATCTCTTACTTCTTCGCTCCCTCCCTCTCTCTCTCATACACACTATCTCTCTCCTTCTCTCACACTCCTCCGGTTCATCCCCCACTCTCACACCCACAAAATCACATTCTCTTCCCCCTCTCTCCCTCTCTCACTCTCTGTAGAACTTCCCTCACTCTCTCTTCTTATTCACTCTGTCTTCCTCTCTCACGCCAACGCATCAACCTCTCTCACTCTCTCTTTCTCTCTTTTTTTCACCCTCTCCCTCTCTCATCCTTTTCTCTATTTATGCCTTGTCACATTCTCTTTCTCCTTTGCTCTCTTATCCCTCTTTATCTCTCACACACTCTCTCTCTTACTCTCTTTTATCTCTCTCTTTTTTCATTTTACTCACTCTTCTCCTGCCATCTTTAGTATCTTCCTCCCTCCCTGACTCTATCTCTCTCACCCTCTATCATTTTCTCAATCTTCCCCGAGTTCTCTTTTCTATATTTTTTGCTTACTCTCACACCCTTACTCCCTTCTACTCTCTCCTCAATTGCTATCATTACCTTCATCTATCTCTCTGTTTCTGTTCACTCCCTCTCTCGCTCTTGCTCCCACACTATATTTTATCTCTCTTTATCGTTTTCTTGCTCTCTCTTGCCCTCTCACTTGCCTTTTCTTCTATGACCTTCTCTTCTCTATATTTTCTCACTATTTCACTCCCTCTATCCCTCACTCTCTCTCTTAGTCTCCCTCCATCCCTCTCAATCTCTCTCACATCTCACTCTCATCTCATTCCTATCTCATTATTTCTTAGGTTCTCTCACACATCTCTCTCCTCCTCTGTCCCTCTCGCTTTCACTACATCCTTCCCTCTCCTTCTCCTTTTCTATCTATCTCTCTCTTCTCTCTCTCCTCTTGAACTCGCTCACACAATCTGCCTCCCTCCCTCACATTTTGTCCATCGCACTCTCTTATTCCCTCTCTCATGATCTCACATTCAATCTTTCTCATGGCCTCCCTCTATCTCTATATTTCTTTCTCTTTACCACTCATCATTTCTCTCACACTCTCTGATTTATCTCTTTCTCGGTCTTTTGTTTTCTCTTTTTTTGCTCTTTATTCTCATTCTTTCTCTCACTCTCCATTCCCTTTCTCCCTACTCTCTCTTTCAATCCCACTTGCAGCTCTCCCTCTCCCTTTCTCTCTTTCTTTGTACTCTTCTTTCTCTCTCTCATTATTTCTTACCTTCACTACCACATCTCTTCCTCTCCCCATCCTTCTTTCACTCCCTCTCTCCCTCTCTCCTTCTCTCTCCATAAGTCTCACTCTCCTTAATTTTCTCTTCATCTCACTCTCTCCCACTTTCTTATATATCTTTCTCTCTCACTCCCTGCTTACTCTTTATCTGTCACTTCTCTCTCTGATCCTTCTCAACACTTCCCCTATTACCCATTAGTTCTCATTATTTCTCACTTTATCCTACACTTTGCTCCCAATCTCCCTCCCTTCCTTTCTCTTTATTTCACTCACTCCCTCCTTCTCCTTTTGTCTAGTCTATCTCTCCCACACACACTCTATCAATCTCTCACTCTCTTGATCTCTTTTTCCTCACTCTCTCTTCTCTCTATTAATCTCTTGACTCTCCCTTTCTTTCTCTTCTCTTTCTCCTCAATTTCACTCTCACTCTTACATGATCCCTTTCTCTTTCCTCATGATAGCTCTCACCGTCTCTCTCTTTTTCTCTCATGCTTTCTCTCTCTTTCTCCCTACCTTTGTCTCTCTTCAATTTCACTGCAACTCTTCCTCCCCCCTTGCTCACTTTCTCTCAAACTCATATCTTCTCACACTTTCTCTATCTCAATCTCCTATACTCTCTTTCTTGATCACTCTCGCTCTCTTCTCCCTCACTCTCCATTTCTTTCTCTTTATTCTAATCTCTCACCCACTCATATCATTCTCCTATCTCTGTCTCTCTCTCTATCTACCATTTATCTATCTATTATCTCACTCTCCCTCAATATAACCCTTCATTACTTCACTTTTTCACACCACCTTTGTCCCACTTCTCTTTGCTCTTGTTCTTCATTCCTCTCTTCTTCTATCCGATACTTACTCTCATTCTCTCAATCTTCTCGCCTCTCTCTTGCTCTTTCTTCCCTTACTCTCTCTTTTTCCCTATATTTGTCTCTATTTCTGGTCCTCTCTCCCTTTATTCAATTTAAATCTCATTCTTACTCCCACCCTCTCCCTTTCACTATCTCAATTCCTTCTCTCTTCCCCTCTCTCTTACTCTCTTATGTTACTCTATTTTCCTCTCCTCTTACTCTTTCTCTTTGTCCATCCCCGAATCTATCACACCTCCCTCTCTCGCTCTCTCTCTTCCCCTCCCATTATCTCTCACACACTCTTCTCTCCCTCTCTCTCTCACTCATTCACTCTTTTTTTCTCCCTCTTTCCCTCCCTCACTCTCCCTCTCACCATCTCCCCATCCCTCCCTTCCCCCCTCTCTCTCTCATGCACTATGCTCTTTTTCTCTCCCTCTTCCAACTCATCCCACCATCTCTCCCATTAAATTTCATTGTTTCACTTTGTTTTTCCTACATTTCTCTCCCAACCTCCCTCCCTTCCTTTCTCCTTATTTCACTCCCTCCCTCCTTGCTTCCCTAGTCTATCTCTCTCGCACACACTTTATCTCACTCTCTCAGTATCACTCTCTCTCACTCTCTCTCGCTCTCTTTTCCTCACTCTCTCTTCTCTCTCTCTTGTACTCTCTCCCTTTCTTTCTCTTCTCTTTCTCCTCAATTTCACTCTCACTCTTACATGCTCCCTCTCCCTCTTTCCTCATGATTACTCTCACCCTCTCTCTCTTTTCTTTAGTTATTTCTCTCTCCCTTTCTCACTACCTCTCTCTCTTTTATTTCGCTGTAACTCTTCCTCCCTCACACTCCCTTCCCCTCCCTCCCATTCTCCTAAACCCATATAGTCTTACAGTTTCTTTATCTTAATCTCTAAGGCTCCCTATCTTGATCTCTCTTGCTCTCTTTTCCCTCACTCTCCATTTCTTTATCACTATTTTATTCTATCTTCGCCTCTTGTTATTCTATTATCTCTATCTCTCTCTATCCACCAAATTATCTATCTCACTCTCTCTTAATCTAACCCTTTATATCTATTTCTCTGACTTCTACTCCATTTCTGGCTCTTTGTTACATATCTCTTGCTCTATCTTCCTTCACACTCTCTTCTATCTCTATTTCTCTCTCACTCTCTCCTCTCTTCCTCCCTCTTTCTCTTTAGTTTCACTCTCTCTTACTCTCCCTCATTTTTACTCACTCTTTGCTCTCTCCTTAACTTATTCTCTTTCTCTCGCTCTCTTTCCTCTCACTCTTTTTCTCCCTCTATCCTCCACATTTCTCTCTCTTCCTCTCTTGCTTCCTCCTCACTCTCCCTACCTTCTCCTCTCTCACTCACTCTATCTTCCATTCTTCCACACTCACTATATCCTACCTCCCTTTAGCCTTCTCCATCTCTCTCTAGCTCTCTTTCTCCCACTCATTCTTTTGCTCTCTGTCCACTCTCCTAATCGAGCATTCTCACTTGCTCTATCGTCCATCACGCTCTCTTTTCTCTTTATTTTTCTCTCAATATCTCTCCTTTATTAATCCTTAAATCTCTTCAATCTCTTTGACTTCCTCCATCTATTCCTTTCTCACTCTCTGCCCCTCTCATTCTCAGATCTATCTCTCTTCCTCTCTCTCTTCCTCTCTCTATCTTCTCTCTTCTCTCTATTTACTAACTCATTTTCTCTCTATCTCTCACTCTCTCTCTCTCTTCATTGTACTCCAACCTTCTTTGAATATCTCTTTTCTCTCTTTCCCCCTCTTCTCTCTTTATTTCTTACTTTCTCTCACATTTCTAACTCTCTCCCTCCCCTCTTTCTTCTCTCTCTCTGATCTCTCACTCTTATTATTTTACTATTATTCTCAATCTCCCCCACTCTCTCCTAATCCCTCCTCTCCTTCTCTCCATCATTCATTCTCTTTCTTAGTCTCCCTCTTCTCAGTTATTCTTGCTCTCACTCCCATTCCTCCCTCCTAATCTCTCTCTTTCTATCTCTTCCTAATCTCTCTTTCCTTCCCTTATGTCCTCTCGCTCACACACTCTCTTTTTCTCTCTCAAGATCACACTTTCAATCTCCCTCTATCTCTTTTTATTGCTCTTTTTCTCTCTCTCTATCTTTCTCACTCCATCTTATTTGCTCTCTCTAGGACTCCTTTATGTTAAACCCTCTCTCAAACACACTATCACTCTTCTTCTTTCTTTCACCATTCTCTCCTCTATTCTACCCTCTATCCTCTCCCTCGCTTCGTTCCCCTTCTCTCTCTCTCTATGTCGCTCTCCCATACCTTTTTGATATTTGTCTCACTCCTCTCTAACCTCCCCCATCATTCTCTTCTCTCTTTGTCCTCTCTCTCATTATCTCTCACTCTTCTTTAGCTCACACTCTCTTACTCTATCTTCCTCTCTTTCTCTCTCAACTTTTCCACCCTCCCTCCCATTTGTCTATCTCTTTCTTTATCTCATTCACTCTCTTCCCTCCTTCCCTCCCTCACTTCTCTCCTCTTCTCTCACTCTCTCTCTCTCTTAACCTCCATCTTTCAAATTCTCAATGGCTTACCCTCTCTCCAACTTTCTCATCTTCTCTCTCTCCTTATCCCTCTCAAACCCTCACTCTATTTTTCTCACTCCCTCAATCGTGCCCTATCATTGTCTCCCTTAACTAGCTCACTCTTCTCTCTCCATCTCAGACACTCATACGCTCTCTCACACTCAAAATCACCCTTATCTAACTCAACCTCCTTAGCTCCATTTATTGTTCTCTATCTCACTCACTCTTATTATCTTGTTCTTTTTCGCTCTATCTCTCTCTATATCTCTCCTCTATCTCTCTCTCACCCTCCATCCATCTCTCTCCATGTCTTCCTCTATATCTCCTACTCTCTACCATGCACTAGTCATCTTTTGTTATATCTTCCCTGCTTATCATTTTTGTCTCCTTTCTATTTCACTCTCTCTCTCTCTCTCTTCCTCCTGCTCTCTCTTCAATTCCTATACTCCATCCCTCTATGCCTCTGTTTCTAGTTCACTCTCTCTTGCTCAATCTCTCACTTTATTTCATCTCTCTTTATTGTTTCTTGCTCTTTCTTTCCCTCTCTCCATCCTCTATTTCTCTTTGATCTAATAAACTCCTTTCTTTGTCTTTATTCACTCATTCTCTCCGTCATCTCTCATATTCTCTGTTACTCTCCCTCCATCCCTTCCTTGTCAATTGCTCTCACATCTCACTCTCGCCCCTTTTCTCCAATTATTTATTATTATCTCTCACACAACTCTCTCTCCTCCTTTGTCCTTACCTCTTTCACTATATTTTTTCCTCTCTTTCTCCCCTTCTCCTTATTTCTCTCATTTCTCTCTTCTCTTGCACTCACTCACTCACTCAATCTCCCTCATTCCCTCATATTTTATCCATCGCTCTCTCATCCCCCCCTCTTTACTCACTCTTTATATTATTATATCCATCACTCTAACCTCTCCCTTTCTCTCATTCCCTCTCTTCTTTCTCTCTTCCCTCTCTCTATTCACCCTCACTTTATCTCTCTCTTTTGCTTTATCCCACACCACCTCTCTCTCACTCCCCCTCACTATTTTCGCACCTTTAATCCCTCTATCTCTCACACACTCTTTATCTCTTACTTACTTGCTCCCTCTCTCACTCGTTTGCTCTCTCCCTCTCTCACACTCTCTCTTCCCTCACATACTCTTTTTTTCCCCTCACTCTTTCCCTTTTTTGATCCTCTTTCTCTCTTAACCCCTCTCTCATTCTCGGTCTATATTCACTCTTTGTCACTCTCTCTCACTTTTATTCCTCTCTCCTCTCCTCTTCTCCCAATCTTTCTCTCCTTCTCACCCCTATCTCTTGCTTCTTCGCTCCCTCCCTCTCTCTCTCTCACACTCTCTCTCACTCAGACACTATTTCTCTCCTTCTCTCAACACTCCTCCGGTTCATCCCCCACTCTCACACCCACAAAATCACATTCTCTTCCCCCTCTCCTTATCTCTCTCTCTGTAGATCTTCCCTCACTCTATCTTCTATTTCACTCTGTCTTCCTCTCTCACGCCAACGCATCAATCTCTCTCTCTCTCTCTCTTTCTCTACCCTCTCCCTCTCATCATTTTCTCTATTTATGCCTTATAACATTCTCTTTCTCCTTTGCTCTCTCCCTCCCTCTTTCTCTCTCACACACACACTCTCTCTTACTCTCTTTTATCACTCTCTCTTATCATTTTACTCACTCCTTCTCTCCGACCATCTCTCAGTCTCTTCCTCCCTCTCTGTCTCTATCACTCTCACCCTCTATCTCTCTCTATATCTTCTTCTCTCTCCTCCTCTCACTCCTTATCATTTTCTCAATCTTTTCTGAGTTCTCTTTTATCTTTATTTTTGGCTTACTCTAACACCCTTACTCTTTTCTGCTCTCTCCTCCATCCCTATCGGTCCCTTCAACTATATCTTTGTTTCAAGTTCACTCCCTCTCTCTCTCTCTCGTTCTTACACTATATTTTGTCTCTCTTTATCGTTTTCTTGCTCTCTCTTGCCCTCTCTTTTGGCTTTTCTTCTATCACCCTCTCTTCTATATATTTCTCACTATTTCACTCCCTCTATCCCTCACTCTCTCTCTTAGTCTCCCTCCATCCCTCTCTCTTAATCTCTCTCACATCTCACTCTCGCCTCCCATTCCCATCTCATTATTTCTTAGGTTCTCTCACTCATCTCTCTCCGCCTTTGTCCCTCCCACTTTCACTCCATCCTTCCCTCTCCTCTCCTTTTCTCTCTATCTCTCTCTCCTCTTGCACTAACTCACTGAATCTGCCTCCCTCGCTCACATTTTCTCCATCGCACTCTCTTATTCTCTCTTTCTTGATCTCACCACGTTCAATCTTTCTCATGGCCTCCCTCCATCTCTCTATTTCTTTCTCTTTACCACTCATCCTTTCTCTCACTCTCTAATTTCTTTCTTTCTCGGTCTTTTGCTTTCTCTTTTTTGCTCTTTATTCTATTTATTTCTCTCACTCTCCATTCCCACTCTCCCTACTCTTTCAATCCCATTCTCAGCTCTCCCTCTCCCTTTCTCTCTTTCTTTGTACCTCTTCTTTCTCTCTCTCATTATTTCTCACCTTCACTAACACATCTCTTCCTCTTCCCCACCTTTCACTCCCTCTCTCCTCTCTCCTTCTCTCTCCATAAATCTCACTCTCCTTAATTTTCTCTTCATCTCACTCTCTCCCACTTTCTTTATATATCTTTCTCTCTCACTCCCTGCTTGCTCTTTATCTGTCACTTCTCTCTCTGATCCTTCTCAACACTTCCCCTATTACCCACTAATTCTTATTGTTTCTCACTTTATCCTACACTTCTCTCCCAATTTCCCACCCTTCCTTTCTCCTTATTTCACTCACTCCCTCATTTCCTCTCCTTCTGTCTAGTCTATCTCTCCCACAAACACTCGAGCTCTCCCACTCAGTATCACTCTCTCTCTCTCTCTCACTCTCACTCTCTTGCTCTCTTTTTCCTCACTCTCCCTTCTCTCTATTAATTACTTGAATCTCTCCCTTTCTTTCTCTTCTCTTTCTCATCATTTCACTCTCACTCTGACATGATCCCTCTCCGTCTTTCCTCATTATTACTCTCACCCTCTCTCCGTTTCTCTCGTGCTTTCTCTCTCCCTTTCTCCCTACCTTTTTCTCTCTTCAACTTCACTGTAACTCTTCCTCCCCCCTTGCCCCTTTCTCCCAAACCCATATCTTTTTACACTGTCTCTATCTCAATCTCCTATAAACTCTTTCTTGATGTCTCTCGCTCTCTTTTCCCTCACTCTCCATTTCTTTCTCTATCTCTCTCTCTATCTATCATTTATCTATCTATTATCTCACTCTCTCTCAATATAACCCTTAATTACTTCACTTTCTCACACCACCTCTGTCACACTTCCCTTTCACTCTTGTTCTTCCTTCCTCTCTTCTTCTATCTGATACTCACTCTCATTCTCTCAATCTCCTGCCCTCTCCCTGCTATTTCTTCCCTTACCCTCTCTTTTCTCCCTATTTTTGTCTCTATTTCTTGGTCCCTCTCTCCCTTTATTCAATTAAATCTCACTCTTACTCCCACCCTCTCCCTTTCACTCTCTCAATTCCTTCTCTCTTACTCTCTTATGTTACTCTATATTCCTCTCCTCTTACACTTTCTCTTTGTCTATCCCCAACTCTATCACACATCCCTCTCTAGCTCTCTCTTCCCCTCCCATTATTTGTCACACACTCTTCTCTCCCTCTCTCTCTCTCTCATTCAATCTCTCTTTCTCTCCCTCTTTCCCTCCGTCACTCTCCCTCTCACCATCTCCCTATCCCTCCCTTCCCCTCTCTCACTCATGAACTCATGCTCTCTCTCCCTCTTCCAACTCATCCCACCCTCCCATTAATTCTCATTGTTTCACTTTATTTATCCTACATTTCTCTCCCAACCTCCCTCCCTTCATTTCTCCTTATTTCACTCCCTCCCTTCTTCCTTCCCTTTCAACCTAGTCTATCTCTCTCACACACACTTTATCTCTGTCTCTCAGTATCACTCTCTCTCACTCTCTCTCGCTCTCTTTCTCCTCACACTGTCTTCTCTCTATCTCTCTTGCACTCTCTCCCTTTGTTTCTCTTCTCTTTCTCTTCAATTTCACTCTCACTCTTACATTCTCACTCTCCCTCTTTCCTCATGTTTACTCTCACCCTCTCTCTCTTTTCTTTTGTTCTTTCTCTTTGCCTTTCTCCCTACCTCTCTCTCTTTTATTTCACTGTAACTCTTCATCCCTCCCCCTCCCTCCCCCTCCCTCCCTTTTTCCTAAAACCATATAATCTTACACTTTCTCTATCTTAATCTCTAAGGCTCCCTTTCTTGATCTCTCTTGCTCTATTTTCCTTCACTCTTCATTTCTTTCACACTATTTTATTCTATCTCCCCCTCATATTATTCTATTATCTCTATCTCTCTCTCTATCTACCAATTTATCTATTTGATTCTCTTGTTCTCTCTTAATCTAACCCTTTATATCTATTTCCCTGACTTCTGCTCCTTTTCTTTTTCTTGGTTACATATCTCTTACTTTATCTTCCTTCACTCTCTCTTCTATCTCATTTTCTCTCTCACTCTCTCCTCTTTTCCTCCCTCTTTCTCTTTAGTTTCACTCTCTCTTACTCTCCCTCATTTTTACTCACTCTTGCTCTCTCTTTACTTATTCTCTCTTCTCCGATCTCTCTTCTCTCACTCTTTTCTCGCCTCTATCCTCCATATATTCTCTCTCTTCCTCTCTTGCTTCCTTCCCGCTCTCCCTCCCTTCCCTCTCTTACTCACTCTTTGCTCTCTTTCTTCAACTCATTCTTTTGCTCTCTGTCCACTCTCCTAATCGAGCATTCTCACTTGCTCTATTTTCCATCACGCTCACTTTTCTCTTTATTTTTCTCTCAATATCTCCCCTTTCTCAGTCCCTAAATCTCTTCAATCTCTCTGACTTCCTCCATCTCTCCCTTTCTCACTCTCAGCCCCTCTCATTCTCTATTCTATCTCTCTTCCTCTCACTCTTGCTCTCTCATATCATTCTATCTTCTCTCTATTTACAACTCATTTTCTCTCTATCTCTCACTTTCTCTCTCTTCCTCGTACTCCCACCTTCTCCGTATCCCTCTCTTTCTCTCTTTCCCCTCTTCTCTCGTTGTTTCATACTTTCTCTCACATTTCTAACTCTCTCGCTCCCCTCTTTCCTCTCACTCTCTCTCTCTTTATCTCTCACTCTTATTATTTTACTATTATTCTCAATCTCCCCCACTCTCTCCTATCCCTCCTTCTCTCCTTATCTCCATCATTCATTCTCTTTCTTAGTCTCCTCTTCTCAGTTATTCTTGCTCTCACTCCCATTGCTCCCTCCTAATCTCTCTCTTTCTATGTCCTCCTAGTCTCTCTTTCCCTCCCTTATGTGCTCTCCCTCACAGACTCTCTTTTTCTTTCTCTATTTTACTCACTCCATCTTATTTGCTCTCTCTAGGACTCCCCTATGTCAAACCCTCTCTAAAACACACTCTATCACTCTTCTTCTTTCTTTCACCCTTTCTCTCTTCTATTCTAACCTCTCTCCTCTCCCTTGCTTCGTTCCCTTTCTCTCTCTCTTTAGGACTCCTCTCTCTAGGACTCCCCTCTTTCTTTATCTCATTCGCTCTCTTCCCTCCTTCCCTGTCACTTCTCTCCTCTTCTCTCACTCCCCCTCTCTCTCTTAACCTCCATCTTTCAAATTCTCAATGGCTTACCCTCTCCCCAAGTTTCTCATCTTCTCTGTCTCCTTATCCCTCACAAACCCTCCCTCTATTTTTCTCACTCTCTCAATCGTGACCTGTCATTGTCTCCTTTAACTAGCTCACTCTTCTCTCTCCATCTCAGACACTCATACGCTCTCTCACACTCAAAATCACCCTTATTTAACTCACCCTTCTTAGCTCCATTTATTGTTCTATCTCACTCTCTCTTATTATCTTGTTCTTTTTCACTCTATCTCCTCCTCCATCTCTCTCTCACTCTCCATCCATCTCTCTTCATGTCTTCCTCTATATCTCCCACTCTCTACCATGCACTAGTCATCTTTTGTTATATCTTCCCTGCTTATCATTTTTGTCTCCTTTCTGTTTAACTCTCTCCCTTTCTTCCTCCTTCTCTCTCTTCAATTCCTATGCTCCCTCCCTCTATCCCTATATTTCTAATTCACTCTCTCTTGCTTAATCTCTCACTCTATTTCAACTCTCTTTATTGTTTTTTGGTCTCTCTTTCCCTCTCTCCAACCTCTATTTCTCTTTGATCTAACAACCTCCCTTTATCTTTATTCACCCGTTATTTCCACATCTCTCACACTCTCTATTACTCTCCCTCCATCCCCCCCTTGTCAATTGCTCTCACATCTCACTCTCGCCCCTTTTCTTTATCTCATTATTTATTTTTATTTCTCACACAGCTCTCTCTCCTCCTTTGTCCCTGCCTCTTCCACTCCCTTTTTTCCTCTCTTTCTCCCTTCTCCTTATTTCTCTCCTCTCTCTCTTCTCTTGCAGTCACTCACTCAATCTCCCATGTTCCCTCATATTTCATCCATCGCTCTCTCATCCCCCCTCTCTTCCTCTCTCATTTCTCATGTTTTTTTCTCTATATTTCTCTTTCTTTATTCCTCACCCTTTCTCTCCCCCTCTCCATTATTTATCTCGCCCTCTCACTTCTCTCTAACCCACTTTCTGTAACTCAATCTCACTCCATCTCTCTCTCTCCCCCCTCTCCATCTTCTTCTCTCTTTCTCATTCATTCTCTTAATCTTGATCCCTATCTCCATATTGCTCATTATCTTTTCCTCACCCTCTTCCCCTCTTCCTTTCTATCTCCCCCACTTCTTTCTTGCTCTCTCTCACTTTCTCACTCCCCTCTCTTCAATCTCTCTCTCTCTCTCTCTCCCTCTCTACCCCTTCTCACTCTCTCGCTTACTCTTGCGCTCTATCTCTCTCCTTATCACTGTCTCCCTTTCGTACTATGTCTTTTACTCTCAATTATGTTTCTATCTCTCCCATTCTTTTCCTTTCTCTTGCTATCTTTTCTCTCTATTTACTCTCACCCTCTATCTCTCTCTTTCTCACTCTCTCCCTTTCTCACTACATCTTTCACTCTCTATTTTGTTTCTCTCTCATGCTCTCTTTACTCACTCATTATATCCCTATATCCATCACTTTATATCACTTTTTTCTTCTCATTCTCCATCACTTCTCTTTCTCACCCCCTCTCTTATTGTTTATTACTTCACCTCCCTCCCTCCCTCCCTCCATCCCTCCTTATTTCGCTCTTTGTTCCCTCGCTTACCTGAATCTCTATTCTTTCTTGATTTTTCTCTTGTTTTATCTGTCTCTCTCTATTTCTGACTCCCTCACTCTCTTCAATTTCATTCTCACTGTTACTCTCTCACTCTCTTCGTCTCTATTTTTCTCTTGCTCTCTCTCTCCCTTTCTCTCTTGGAAGGGAGAGGAATTAAGGGAGTGAAAGAGCAAGGGAGATGAGAGAGAGGTAGTGAGGGATAATAAGCATGTTAAAAGTGAGAGATAGAAGATATATCAAGAGAGAGAGGTAAAGAGAGATGGAGTAAGTGAGGGAGAAAGTGGGACAGAAGGAGGAAGTGAGAGATTTTAAAGAAATAGTAGGAAGGAGAAGGTGACAGAGAGAGAATGGGTGACAAAGTAAGAAGAGAGGTTGTGGGAAGATCGAGTAAGAGTAAGTGAGAGGGGTAAATAGAGGGGATAAACAACAGAAAGGTGAGAGAGGGTGCATGAGAGCGGGAGATATAGTGGGGGAGTGATGGAGACGAGAGAGAAAGAGAGAGGTAGGGTTGGAAGCAAGAGAGAGGGGGAGAGAGATTGGAGGATAGAATGAGAGAGATGGTGTAAGAGGAAAGAGAGAAAGAAGAGAAACAAAGGAGAGTGTAAAAGAATATATGATCGATAAACGGAATAGAGAGTGAGAAAAAGAGAGAGGGAGAGAGAATAATGGTGAAGAGGATAGAGAGTGAAGAGAGAAAGATGGAGTGAGGGAGAGAGAGAGGATAGAATGAGCGAGAAAGAACAAGATAGTAAGAGAGTGAGATAGAGTGCAAGAAAAGGAACTACAAAAGGTGAGAGGGAGAGAGATTAGGAGGGAGTGAGAGAGTGTTTGAGTGTGCGAGATGGAGAGAGAAGAGTGAGCAACATAAAGGAGACCTAGAGAAGGCACAAATGAGGGAGTGAGAATTGTAGAGGGTGATAATGAGAGTGATAAAGAGACCAATTGTGAGAGAGTGAAAAAGATCTAGAGAAAAAGAAAGAGAGAGTGAGGGAGACAAGAGGATATATGAAAGGGTAAGAGGGAGAGGAACAAGAGTGAAAGAAAAAGATGATAGGAGGGTGAGAAAAGAGAGAGATAGTGGCCAAGGGAGGGAGGAAGAGTAGAGAGAGATAGAGAGCTAGATAAAGAATGAGAGACTGAGAAAGAGAGACAGAGTGGGAAGGAGGGAAGTGAGAATGAAAGGGAGAGAGAGTGGGGTAATAATATGGTGAGAGAGTGAGAGGGGAGAGAAGAGAGAGCAATAAAAGAGAGCTAAGAAGAGAGAAGGAACAAAGAATTAGAATGGAGCTGGACAGAATGAAAGTGATATATACATGAAGAGTGGGATTGAAAGAGAGAGTGTGTGTAGGAGAGAGAGAGGGAAGGGTGTGTGTGTGAGTGAGTGTAATGGAAAATAGAGTAATAAAGTTAGAGCAAGAAAGATTAGGAATAAAAAGTAAAAAATAGAGAGATGGGAGGAGTGAGAGAGACTGATGAAAGGGAGTGATAAAGGTATAGAGAGTGGAGAAGAAGAGAGAGAAGAAAGAGTGAAGGAAGACTCTAGGAAGAAAGAGCAAGAGATAGTAATCTAGAAGAAACGAGGGAGAGAGAATAGGAGAATGTGTGAGAGAGTGGGAGAGAGTGAGAGCGAGAAAAGTAGGGAGGGAGAGTGATTGAGAGGGAGGGAGGCTGTGGGGGATAAAGGAGGAGAAAGTGTGTGAGGAGAGAGGGAAGGGATGCTAATAGAAGAGATAGCAAGAGCGCTCAAGAGAGAGAGAGTATTGAGTGAGAAAGAGAGGGATTGGGAGTAAAGTGAGTGAAATTGACGAGAGAGAGTGGGATTGAGAAAGAGGAAAAAAACCAATAGAGAAATAAAGAGAGAAGCGAAAGCGAGTGAGCGAGAACAAGAGAAAAAGGAAGAGCAAAAGAGAAAGAGGAGAGGAGGATAATATGTGTTCTGTCTCTTCCTCTATTATACTCTTATGTTACTTTATTCTCCTCACCTCTTACTCTTTCTCACTATCTATCCTCTACTCTATCCGCTCTCCCTTTCTCGCGCTCTCTCCCGCGCCCACTATCTCTCACACTCTCGTCTCTCTCTCTATCTTTCTCACACACATAAGTTCTCTCTTTCACTCCCTCTTTCCCTCCCTCGATCTCCCTCTCTCCATCTCCCATCACTCCCTTCCCCCTCTCTCTCACTCATTCTCTTATTCACCTTCCATCTCGCTCATTTTTTCACACATTATTCTTTCTTACTATATATTTTATTCCTCTCATTTATATGAATTTTCCTCTCCCCTTATCCTCCACTCCCTCTTTCACACTCTCAACCTTTCTCTCGTTCTCCCTCTCTTTCATTCTTATGCTCTCTCTATGTGTCTATTATCTCACTCTCTTTGCCCACTCTCTCATTTGCACTTTCCTTCTCCATCCCCCATCCCACTCTCACTTTCCTTACGCCTCTATTTGATCTCTATTTCTCACTCATTTTACTTACACTCATTCCATCTCTCTCTATCCCTATTTATCTCTATCTCTATACCTCTTGTCCCTCTCTTCTATCTCTCTTTATCTTTCTCACTTACTCTGCCTCTATCTCCCTCCATCTACCTCTCACTCCATCTCCCTCTCCCTCCATCCCTCCTCTGTTTTTCTCTGCCACTATCTACCTCTACCACTAACCATCTCTCTCCGCCACCTCTTATTCTCATACTGTCCCTCGCTCTCTCTTCTATCATGCTCTCTTACACTCCCTCCCTTTATCTCTCTCTTTCCTTATATATATCATCTCACACTTTCACTCTCTCTATCCAACACATCTCTCTACACTCTCTATTCTCTCTCTCTCACACACTCTCGCTCTCTCCCTTGCTCTCCCTCTATCTCTCACTCTCTATTCCAACTTCATTATTGCATTGTTGCTCAGTCCATCTCTCTTATGTCGCTTATTCATTTCTATCATTACTTAACTCTTTTCTCCTTCTATCTCCCTCCCTCCCTCCCTCCTCTCTCCCTCTCATTCGATGCTTTTCTCTTCTCACTCTTTTCTCCTCTTCTCTCTCTAATTATTTCTTAATTTAGCTCACACTTCTCTCCCTACACTCCCTTCCTCCCTCTTCTCTTTCTTTATCTTCATATCTCTGACTCTTTATCTATTTCTCATTCTTTTGCTCCCTTTCGTGCTCACTTGCTCTTTCTTCCTTCACTCTCTCTTCTATCACTATTTCTCTCTCACTCTCTATCATCTCTCCCTCCCTATCTATCTTTAATTACACTCTCTCTTACTCACTCACTGTTCTCTCTCTTTATCTTGCTCTCTCTCCTCTCATTCTTTCACTCTCTATCCTCCATACACTCTCTCCTCCTCTCTTGTTGCCTTCCCTCCCTCGTCCCTATCTCCCCCCACTCTCTCACAACTCTATCTTCCACTCCTCCACACTCTCTCACCCTCTACCTCCCACTCTTCCTTTCCATCTCTCTCTAACTCTCTATTTCCTCTCTCTTTCCTACTCTTTCTTTAAACCCCTCCATCTTTCTCTCTTTCTCACTCGGCTTCTCCCTCTCTCGCTCTCTATTCCATCACTTTTTATCTATCTTGCTCTCTCTTTCTCACTCCTTTAATCTTGCCCTCGCTAGGTCTCCCTCCTGTAGCGCACTCTTCTCTCTCCATCTCACATGCTCATACACACACACTCTCTCTCTCTCCCTCTCACCCTTGTTAGCTCCATTTCTTACTCTTTATCTCATTCTTTGTTACCATTTTATTTTTTTATCTCTCACTCTTTTTATAATTTCTCTAGTATATTCACTCACTCTCTCTCTTTCTCACACTTAATACTCTTTTTATATCTTATACTCTCTTTTACACACTCCTTTGTTGCTCTCTCTTCATTCATTTCTCTTACATTAGGTCACTCTGTCCCCCACTTCCTCTCTCCTCTCTCTCTCGCTTCTATCCCTCCCTCTCTCATTTTATTTCTTCTCTTCCTTCGTCCCTCTTCGTCCCATTATACCTCTCTGTCTCTCTCTCTCTCTGAACAATATCCTATTCTCCCTCACATTTTACCCCTCAGTCACTTACTCTTGCTTGATCTTCCCACAGTCTCTCTTCTCACTCAATCTCCCTCCACTCTCTCTTCCTTTCTCCTTCCTGCTCTCTCTTTAAACCCTCTCAATACCTCCTTCTATCTTTATTTTGTACTCACACTCTCCTCTCTCACTCTTAGTTCCATCTCTTTTCATCTCTCTCTCAACTTCTCTTCTGTCTCTCTCTTTTCACACTTACTTTAACCCTCACTACTACTCTCTCGCTCTCCCTCCTTCTGTCACTCCTTTTATCCCTCTCTTTCTCTTGTTTCCCTCCCTCTTTCACTCCCTTTTTCATTGTCTCTTGCTCCTCTTTCGCTCGCTCACCCTCTCCCTCTCTTCTGCATTCTCTTCCCTCACTCTGTCTTCCCTTTGTTTCTCTCTCACACTGTCTCCCTTTCTTGTTCCCTCTTCCTATCACTTCAATTTCACTCTCATACTTACTCCCTCATTCCCTGTCTCTTTCTTGCTCCATGTTCACTCTCTGTCACTTACTCTCTTATCTGTTACGCTCGCTCCTCTCGCTCCTCTCAATATTTCTCTCCCACACTCCCCCACTTCTTTCATTCCTTCCCTTCCTCTCCGTCCCTCTCTCGCTCTCACTTTCTCTGTCACACACACTCTCTCTCTAACTCTCTTCCAATTCATCCCCCTCTCTCTCCCACTAAATCTCATTTTGTACCCCTATCAAGATGTCTCTCACTCTCTCTTCCTCTCTCACTCCCACTCCGTTCCATCCCTCTCACTCCCTCTGTCCATCTCTCTCTTCCTCACTCGCTCATTTCTTTATTTATGCTTTATAGATTAAGAGAATGTTTGAGAATAAGAGATGGGGAGAGGGAGATGGAGACGGAGAAACAGAGAGATGGAGACATAATGAGATAGAGAGGGTGGGGAGGGTGAGAAGTGGGAGAGAGGGGGAGAGAATGGATGATAGAGGGAGAGAAAAATAGAGAGAAGAGAAAGTGAGAGAACGAAGAGCAGGTGAGAGGGAATGGGAGAGAGCAATGAGAAAATAAGAGGGGGGAGGAAGATTGAGTGGGTAAGTGCATGAGCAGAGAGAAAGGAGAGAGATAGGGACAAAGGGAGAAAGAGAGGGAAGAAGGGAGTGAAAGAGGATGGGATTGAGATAAAGAGGGAGAGTAAGAGAATGAGTGAGAAGGAGAGAAGCAGAGAGAGGAATATGAGGGAAAGAAATGATGATTAAAGAGAGAGAGGAGAGGGAGATAGAAGAAAAAGAAAAAGAGAGCACATAAACAATAAAGAGAGATGAAATAGAGAGAGTGAGATCATGATAGAGGTAAGAGATGGAATGAAGAGTGAGCCGGAGAAAGAGAGGGTAAGGTAGAAATAAAGAGAGAAGAGGGAATCAAAGAAGATAGAGCAAGAGACATCGAGTGTGAGTTAGATATGGAAATGGGCATGAGAATAGAAAGTGTGAAAGAGATAAATAGGGGGAGTTGGAACGAGAATGAAGCTGAAGAGAGAGAGAGAGAGCGGGTGAAAAGGAGCAAGAAAGAGAATGATAGATGGAGAAAGAAAGAGAGTTAGGGAGGGAGAATGAGAGCGATAGGTAGAGAGAAATAAAAAGAGTGCAAGAGAGAAAGAGGGAGAGACGCTAGTGCGGGAGTAAGAGTGATAGTGAAATTAAAGAGAGTGAGGGAGTGAAGAGGGGAGAGAGATTGAAAAGAGAGGGGGTGACAGAGGGGCAGAGAGATAGAAAAATTTAAGAGGGAGAGAGATATGAAGCGAGAGCAAAAGTGAGAGCAAAAAATAGTGAGCAATATTGAGATTGGGAGGAAGATTAAGAGAATGAGTGAGAAGAAAAGGAGAGAAGGAGATGGATAGGGAGAGAGGGAAGGATACTAAGATATTGAGAGTGGGAGGGTGGGAAGTTTGAGGGAGAGAATGAGAGAGAAAGGTTGAGAGAGAGACAAAGAGAATGGGAAAGGAAGAGTGAGAGAGAAATAGAGAAAATATAAAGTTAGAGAAGAAAAAGCAAGAGAGAGGGAATGGAGAGAGAGAAAAAGAGAAAATGAGAGGGAAGAAGACGGACTGAATGAGTGCAATAAGAGTGAGAGAGAGAGAGGAGTAAGATAGAGAGAAAGCAAGAAAGTGAAGGAAGTGGGATTGAAAGACAGAGGGATCGAGGGGGAAAGAGAGGTCTATGAGTGAAAATAAGAAATAATGAGATGAATATGAAGGCAGAGAGCAAGATATGAGAGAAACTGAGAGAGTGTGAGGGAGGAAGAGTGAGAGAGAGACTAAGAGATAGAGGGAGAGAAAGAGTAAGTAAAGAGAGAGAAGGAAAGGTGATAAAAGAAGGAGAAAGAGAGAGAGACAAAGAGGGAAAATAGAGAAAGAAAACAATAAAGAGAGATGAAATAGAATGAGAGAGAGAGGAAGAAATGAAGTGAACATAGGGATTAAAGAGTGAGCAGGAGGGAGCGAAGGAGAGAAAGTGAGACAAATATAGAGAGAAGAGAGACTCAGGGAGGAAAGAGGAAAAGATCATGAGTGATAGTGAGAGAGAGAGGGAGATATATTATAGGGGATATGGAGATAGCAGGAAGGTAAGAGGGTGATAGAGAGAGACTAAATTAATGAAAGAGGGGGATAGGGTGATAGGAAGAGAGGGGAGATGGTTGGAGAAAAAAGATAGCAAAGTGATAAGTGAGTGTGATAAAAGTGAGCAAGTTTGCATGAGAGAGAGAGAGAAATAAAGAAAAGTGCGAGAAGGAGAGAGTGAGACAGAGAGAGATGGAGGGAGGGAGTGAGAGAGAATGAAGAGATTGGGAGTAAGAGAGGAAGAGAGGGTGAGATAGAAGAGAGATTGATGGAAGATATAGAGAGAAGGTCAGAGTGAGGGAGAGAGCGGGTAGAGAACGAGATTTAGTGAGAGAGAGAAGGGGGTGAATTGGAAGAGAGTTAGAGGGAGAAAGGGAGAGTGTGTGTGTGTGAGAGAGAAAGATATAGTGAGAAAGGGAGGAACATGGATGGAGGAAAGGAAGCAAGCAATAAAGGAGAGGGATAGAAATTGAGAGGAGAGAGAGGAGAGCTTGAAATCAAAGAGAGATTGAACATGGAGCGAGAAGGAGAGAGGGAGTGAGGGAGTATTATTGTGAGTGAAACTGAAAAGAGAGGGGGAGCGAGAAAGTGAGAGAGTATAAGAGAGAAATAGAGTGGAGAGAGTGGGGAAGAGAGTGAGTGTAAGAAGGAGAGAATGGTAACCGAGAGTGGGAGAAAAAGAGAGAAAGATACGGGGAGTGGGAGAAAGACAGGGATGTAGGGAGTTATAGATGGAGGGAGGGTGAGAGAAAGGTTGTAAGGGAAAATGGGAGTGTCAAAAGTGTGAGACAGAACTGAGCGAGAGAGAGATAAAAAGAAATGGAATAGAGAGAGTGAGAGAGAAGGAAAGAGTGAGCGAGAAAGAAAGATAGGAGGTAGAAGAGATGATTCAAAGAGAGAGACAGAGCAGGAGAGAGTGGAAGGGAGAGTGAAAGGGAGAGATAGTGAGAAGAGAGACTGAGGGAAGATCGCATAAGACTGGATGAGGGATGAAAAGTGAAGGAGTACAGAAGAATGACGAGAAAGTTAGAGGGAGTAAGGGAGAGAGAGGGAGATGGAGAGGGAGCAAGGGGAGAGATGGATGAAGGGGGAGATAAGAAAGAAAGAGAGGGGGAGGGATCGAAGCAAGAGAGTGAGAGAAGAAAGAGTGCTGATTAGAGGGAGGGAAATGTAAGAGGAAAGAGAGAAGAGGGAGAGCAACAATGAAAAGTGTTAAATAGTATATGATAGAAAAAAAAAAGAATAGCGAGTGAGAAAAAGAGAGAAAATAATAGAGAATGGGATAGAGAGTAAAGAGAGAAAAATGGAGCGAGAGAAGGAGAGGAAAGAGCGAAAAGAGGGAGAGGAGCGAGCCAAGAGAAGGAGAGGAGCGAGTGAGAGAGAAAGAACAAGATGATAAGAGAGAGTGAGATAAAACTGAGAAATGAAGCTAAAGAGGGGTGAGAGGGAGAGTGATTGTGAGAGATTGAGAGATATTATGATTGTGTGAGATGGAGAGAGAAGAGTGAGCTACAAAAGGGAGACCTCGAGAGAGCAGGAATAAGGGAGTGAGAAAGATAGAAGGAGAGAGTGAGACAAATAAAGAGAAAAAAGTGAGAGATTCAAAGAGATCTCGAGAGAGATAGAAGGAGGTTGTTAAAGGGTTTTAAGATAGTGCAAGAGAGAGAATGGAAGAGTGAGTGAAAGGGGGTGAGTGAGAAGAGAGACTGAGGGAAGACCAGTAAGAGTAAGTGGGGGCTGTAAAGAGAAAGAGAGTAAGAGAATTATGAGAGAGATGGAGATGGAGAGAGATAGAGAATGAGAGACGGAGGGATAGAAGTAAGAGAGAGAGGAGAGACAGAGCGGGGAATATAGTGAGAGAAAAGTTTGAGGAAAAAGAGAAAAAAGAGCTACTCCCTCTTGTTCTATCTTCCTCACTTTTCCTTTTGTTCCCTCTATCCCTCTTTTTCTTCCGGTCCCCCTCTTTATCTCTATATCACTCCCACTCTTAACCTGTCCCTATATCATTTTCATTCTCTATTTTCTCTTTCTCATAACATATCTTTTATTTGTCTCTCTTCTCTCTCATTCCTTTTACGCTTTCTCTCCATATATCCTCAACTGTCTCTCACCCTCTCTCACTTTCCCCCTTTCCTCCTTATATCTCCCTCTTTCTCTCCCTCCCCTCTCTCTTTCATGCTCTCTCCCCCTCTCACTCCCTCTCTCTTTTAATCTCTAGCTCTCTCCCTCTATCTCCCTCTTTTTCACTCTCTTCCTTACTCTTGCCCTTTATCTCTCTCTGTCTCGCTCTCTCCTTTTCTTACTATGTCGCTTACTCTATATTTTGTTTCTCTCTCACGCTTTCTTGCTCTCTCTTGCTATCTTTTCTCTCTTTACTCTTTCCCTCTATCTCTCTCATTCTCCTTCTCTCCCTTTCTCACTATGTATCTCACTCTTTATTATATTTCTCTCACTCTCTTGCTCTCTCTTCCTCTCTTTTCTCTCTCTTTATCTTTTTATATCCATAAGTCAATCTCTCTCTTTACCTTCCTCTCATTTTATCTATTTTCCTTTTCACACCCTCTTCTCTCTTTTTGTTTATTACCTCCTCTCCCTCCCCTCTTATTTCTCTCTTTAGATCCCTCTCTCCTTCCCTCTCTGACCTCTCTTTCTATTTTTTCTCTATTTCTCTCTTTTTTCCTCTCTCTCGCCCTTCTTGTCTCCCTCAATCTCTTTAATTTCACTCTCAGTCTTACTCCCTTACTCTCCTTCTCTCTCTTTCCATCTCTCACACTGTATTCCCTCTATCCCTACTCTCACTTTCAATCCCACTCTCAGCTCTGCCTATCCCTTTCTCTTTCTTTCTCTCTACCTCTTCTCGCTCTCTCATTATTTCTCACCTTCACTACCACATCTCTTCCTCTCCTTCCTCTATTCACTCCTTCCCTCCCTCTCAATTGCTCTCTATATCTCCTCTTTCTACCTCTCACTTTTCTCCCATCTTATTTCTTTCTCACTCTTTGTTATCTCTCTCACTTACTCTCTGTACTGCTACTCCATCATCTCTAACTATTTCTCTTCGTCCATCCTACCACTCTCTCTCCCCTCCCTCCCCCCTCCCTCCCTCCCTCACATTCTCACTTATGCTTTCCTCTCTCTCTATCACACACTTCTCTCCCTCTCTCCCTTTAAACTCGTCTCACTCTTTATCATCCAATCTTTTGCTCTCCTTGTCTCTCCCCTTCCCGCTCACTCTCTCTTGCTATATATCTCACACTATCACCCCCTCTCTAGCTCCCTCTCCCTCTTCAATCTTTCTCATGACCTCGCTTTATCTCTCTATTTCTTTCTCTTTACCACTGTGGGTGAGAGAGAGAGAGAGAGAGCTTGAAAGATTTCAAAGGGAGAGACCGGAAGTGAGAGAAAAAAATATTTATCAAGATGGAGATAGGGAGTAAGAAGGCAGTGAGTGGAGAGGGGGAGAGAGGGAGAGAGATTGAGATAGAGAGAGTGTTGGGATGGAGAGAGTGGAAAGAATGAATGAGGGAGGGAGAGAGATATAGAAAGAAGAAAAAGTAAGAGAAGATGGGTAAAAAGAAAGAAAATGAGAGAGTGAGGGAGAGCATGCGTGGTAAAAAGAAAGAAAATGAGAGAGTGAGGGAGAGCATGCGTGGTAAAAAGAAAGAGATAGAGAGACAGCTAGATGCTGTGAGAGAGAAAAAGAGAGAAGAGAAAGTGAGAGAAGAGAGAGCAAGAGAGAGGAATGGGAGAGAGCAATGAAGAAAATGAGAGGGAAGGAGGGAGATAGATTAAGTGCAAGAGGAGAGAGAAGAGTGATAGGGGGAAAGGGAGAAATAGAGGGAAGGAGAGAGGGATTGAGATAGGGAGGGAGAGTAAGAGAATGCGTTAAAAGGAGAGAATGAGAGGGGAAGATGGAGTGGGAGTGAGGGAGAGAGAGGGAGAGGGATTGAGATAAATAACGTGGAATGGAGGGTAGTGGAGGGAGAGAATGAGAGAGAAGGGATGAGAGAGAGGGCAAGATAAAGGGAGAGGGAGAGCGAGAGAGAAATAGAGAAAAGTGAAAGTAAGAGAAAAGAGAGCAAGAGAGAGGGAATGAGAGAGAGATAAGAAAAAGAGAGGGAGAGATAGGGGGTGAACAAGTGAGTGCAAGAGGAGAGAGAGAAAGAAAGAGAGGGAGGGTTGGATTGAGAATGGGAGGTATCAAGGAGGAAGGAGAGATGTATGAGAGAAAATAATAAATAATGAGGATCGATATGTGGAGAGAGAGCAAGATGTGAGAGCAATTAAGAGATAGTGTGTGAGGGAGGGGTGTGAGAGAGTGTGTGATAGATAGGGGGAGAGAAAGAGTGAGTAAAGAGAGGGAAGAGAGGGAGATAGAAAAAAGAGCAAGAAAGAGAGAGACAGAGAATAGCAAAAGTGAGCATACAAATAACAAAGAGAGATGAAATAGAGAGTGAAAGAGACCGCAAGAGAGCGAGTTAAGATAGGGATTGAAGAGTGAGCGAAGGGAGACAGGAAGAGAGGGTAAAGCAAAAATATAGAAAAAAGAGAGGCTCAAGGAATATAGAGCAAAAGATAGTGAGTGAAGGTAGATGGGGGAGATATTGAGGAAAATATGGTGCGAGAGGGAGAGAGAAAAGTCATACGGAGAGATTGAATTAATGGAAGAGGGAAAGAGTGAGAGAAGAAGAGAGTGAGAGATGATTGGAGAGATAGTGTGAGTAAAGTGATAAGAGAGTGATAAAGGAGAGCAAGAGAGAGTGTGTCAAAGAGAGCAAGAAGAGAGCAATAGAGAAATAAAAAGTGATAAATCATAAATAGAGAGAGCGAGAGAGGAGTGAGTGAGGAAGAGAGAGAATGATGGAGGGAGTGAGAGAGGAAGAGAGAGTTAAGGAAGATATCGAGAGAGAGTAAGAGAGATGGAAAGAGGAGGTACATAATGAGAATTAGTGGGAGGGACAGGATGAATTGGAAGAGAGTGAGAGGGAGAGAGGGGGAGAGTGAGTGTGAGAAAGAAAGAGAGACCAGGTGAGAGAGAGGGAGGGAAAGAATGAAAGGAGTGGGGGAGAGTGGGAGAAAATGATTGAGAGGCGAGAGAGGAGCGAGCGCAATTGAAGAGAGAGCGAGCAACAGAGAGTGAACATGGAGCGAGAAAGAGAGAAAATGAGGGAGTAGGTGTGAGGGTGAAACTGAAGAGATAATAAAAGTGAAAGAGAAAGGGAGAGTGTGAGAGAGAAATGGAGAGGAGAGAGGGCGATGGAATTGAGAACAGGAAAGTGAGAACAGGTGAGCGAGCGAGAGAGGGAGCAAGAGATGGGAGATAAGGTGAGTAAGAGAAACAGAGGGATGAAGGGAGTGAAAGAGGGAGAGAGATTGAGAGAGTGGTAGTGAGGGTTAAATTGAGTGTGAAAAGAGAGAGAAGAGAGGACGAGAGAGAGACAGAAGGAGAGTGTGAGTAAGAAAGAGAGATAGGAGGTATTGACAGGGTTTAAAGAGGGAGCAGGAAAGTGAAAGGAAGAGAGAGTGGAAGGGACAGTGAGAAGAGAGACTGAGGGAAGATCAAACAAGAGTAAGTGGGTGAGGGGTAAAAGATGAGGGGGAATAAGAGATTATTGAGAGAGAGAGGGAGATAGAGAGGGATAATGGGAGAGAGAGGGAGGGAGGAAGAGAAGAGAAAAAATGAGGAGGGAGGGATAGAAGCAAGAGAGAGGAGAGAGGAAGTGGGTGATGGAGTGACAGAATGTAAGAGATATTAAGGAAGAGAGAGCAACAAAGGAGTGTGTAAAAGAGAGTATAACATATACAAAGAGAATAGAGTATGAGAGAGTGAGAGAGATTGAGAGAATATAATAGAGAAAGTGATAAAAACAGTGAGAGAAAAAACAAAATGGTAACAAAGAGTAATATAGAGAGTGAGAAATGGAGCTAACGAGGGTGAGAGAGAGAGTTTGAGAGAGTGAGTGTGTGTAAGTGTGTGTGAGATGGAGAGAAAAGAGTGCGCTGCATGAGAGAGATCTAGGGAGTAAGAGTGAAAGTGAAGCTGAAGAAAGAAAGTGGTGGAATAAAATTTAAGAAAAATGGTGCAAAAGATAACTATAGATGGAGCAAGAGAGAGAGTGTTTGGGAGGGAGGAGTGAGACAGAGAAAGGGAGAGAAAAAAGGTGAGAGAGAGAGGGCAAGAGAAAAAGAAAGAGGGAAGAAAGAGAGTAAGAATGAGAGTGAAATTGAAGAGAAGGAGCCAGGAAGGAGAGAGAGAGATAAAAAGAGAGAAATAGAGAAAAAATAGAGTGTGAGGTAAGCAAGGGAATGGAGAGCGAAATAAGGAGCGGAGTGGAAGTAATAAACAAGAAAAGAGATTTTCTTACTCTCTTTTGTCCCCTCTATCTCTCTCTCTTGATCTTCTTCTATCACACTCTCTTCTGTATCTTTACTTACGCTCTCTATCTCTCTCACTCTCCCTCCCTCACACTCTCAATTAGTTTCTCTTACATCTTGCTCTCTCCCTCTTATCCATCTCATTATTTCTTATTTTCTCTCATAGATCCCTATATCCTCCTCCATCCCTCCCCCTTTCAATCCCCACTACCCTCTCTTTATCTTATTCCATACTCTCTCTATCTTTAGCTCCACTCCTTCCTAAATCCCAACCTCTCTCTCACTCTTGCTATCCCTAGCTACCATTCTCACTCTTTCTTACGTCGTATCTTGCCTTCTTGATATTTTTTTTTCTCTGATCTCTCTCTTACACCAACTCTCTCTTCCCTCTCTTTACTCATTATTTCGTTACCTCTGTCTCTCACTCTTCCTCCCTCACACACTCTCTCTCAATAGCTCTCTCCCCTAATATCTATCTCATTATTTCTTATTTTCTCTCACACACCTCTCTTTCCTCCTCGATTCCTCCCTCTTTCACTCCCTCCTTCCCTCTTTTTCTCTTGCTCTCCCTATCTAACACCTCTCTCTATATCCTCTTGCACTCACTCATTCACTCCCTCTCATTTTTTTTATTGCTCTCTCATTCCCTCTTTCTCGCACTCTCTTCTCTTATTCTCATCTTTCTCTATTTCTCTCCCTTTCTCTCTCTGTCTCATTCCTTCTCTCTTATTCTCTCTCTCCACTACCCTCCCTGTGACTCTCTCTTTCTCAATATCTCTCCCTCTCGCTCTCTCTCCTTCTCCATCTCCCTCTTTTTTCTCTCCTTCTCACTCATTCTCTTAGTCTCCCTTCCTATTTTAATCTTGCTCACAATTTTTTACGCTCCTTTCCTCTATCGCTTCCTATCTCTCTCTCTTGAATCTTTCTTGCTCTTTCTCCCTCTCTCGCTCCCTCGCTCTCTTCAATCTCTCTCCTTTCCTCCGTTTATCTCCCCCTTCCTCACTCTCTCCCTTACTCTTGCCATCTATTACTCTCTCTCACTCTATCCCTTTCTTACTCTGTCTCTCAATTTCTATTATGTTTCTCTCTCTCGCTCTCTTTTGATGTCTTTTATCTCTGTTTGTTTATCTTCCCATATCCATCACTTTAACTCTCTCTCCTTCCTCTTCTTTCTCGCCCTCTCTTCCTTATCATTGTTTATTACTTTGTCTCCTTCCCTCCCACTTTCTCCCCCTCCTTCCTTATTTTGTTCTTTTTTATCTCTAGCTCCCTCTCTCTTTCCCTCTCTTTCCTCTCTCTCTCCAATAAGTTTTTATTCACTTTCATCTTATATCTATCACTCTAATCATTTTCTCTCTCT
The DNA here is from genome assembly GCA_022702705.1 of Papilionanthe hookeriana x Papilionanthe teres. Lineage (NCBI taxonomy): Eukaryota > Viridiplantae > Streptophyta > Magnoliopsida > Asparagales > Orchidaceae > Papilionanthe > Papilionanthe hookeriana x Papilionanthe teres. The sequence goes on along the minus strand of CM040432.1, from coordinate 63,744,276 downwards.
CTCTCTCTCACCTCCTCTTCTTTGTCATTGTTTATTACCTTTTTCCTTTTTATCTCTCTTTCCCTCTCTTTCCTCTCTCTGGATTCTTTCTCTATTTCTCTGTCGCTTTTTTTCTCTCTCCATTCCACGCTCCCTTACTCTCTTTAGTTTGTTTATTTCACTTACTTCCTCACCTTCTCTCTCTTTCTCTATTGTAATATCTCTCCCTTTCTCTCTCATTTTATCTCTCTCACTTTGCCTCCCTACTATCTCTCTCTTGCTCCTTTTCTCCTACTCTCTCTCCAGCTTCACTGTCACTCCTAATCCCTCTCTTTATCTCTTTCGTACTCTCTATCCTCTCTTCCACTTTTTATCGCTATTTCGCTAGCTCTCTTTATTCTCTGTCAACTCTCTCTTAATTTTCTCACTCTTCATTTATACCCCCACTCACTTTATGCATTTCTCTCACTTCCCTCCTTCGTCAATCTCTCTAACACTCTCTCCCAATTTCATTTCTTGGCTATCTCTCCTTTCTCAATCTCCCTCTCATTCTATCTCTCATTCTCTTATGCTCCCTCCCTCTGTCTTGCCCACTAGCTCTTTCTCTATCTTGACTCATTTTACTTCTCTCCCTATATCACTCTAACTCTCACTTCCTCCTTCGCACCCTTCCTCTCCTCTCCCTTCGTCCCTCCTCTTTTTTTTCTCCCGCTCTCTAGCTCTACGTTTAACCATCTCTTTCCACCTTCTTTTCTCATACTTTCACTCACTCCCCCACTCTTGCTTCCCTCCCTCCCTCCCTCTTTCTTCCTCTGTCGCTCGTTCTTTCTCTCTCACAAGCTCTACCTCTTTCCCTCTTACTCTCTTTCACTTCATCCACCCTCTCTCTCCCACTAAATCTCATTTTATACCCCCTCTCATCCTCTCTCTTACTCTCCCTCTCTCTATCTCTCTCTTCCTCTCTCTATATATCCTCTAACACTTTCTTTCCCTCTACCCCTAACATCTCTCTCCCATGTCTCTTCTCTCTCTTGCATACTCTCACTCTCTACCTTGCTCTCCCATTGTCTCTCACTCTCTATTCCACCTTCATTACTGCAATGAGCGATGGTATGAGGTTGAGAGAGACAGTAATATAGGGCAAGAAAGCGAGCTAAAGAGATTGAGAGAGAAAAGTGAGCGATGGTATGAGGTTGAATGAAAGGGAGGGAGAGGTGGGACGATGTGCTGGAGAGAGCGATGGGATAAAGAGACAAAGAAGAGAAAGAGAGAGAGAGAGAGGGAGAGAGAGCGACATGATAGAGACTTATAGAGAAAATGAAAGAGAGAGTAAGCGAGAGAGAGAGAGAAAACAATAAAGTAAAAGAGAAAGAGAGGGGGAGAGTGACAGTTGAAAATGATACGTAGAGAAAAAGTGAATGAGAGAGATATATAAGAGAAGATATGAGGAGGGAGGGAGGAGGAAGGAATGCTAGAATGAGAGAAAGAAAGAGAAAGAGAAAGATAGATGAGGAGGAAGGGAGGGAGTGTGAAATATAGAGGGAAAGAAATGATAAAGAGAGAGGAAGAGAGGAAGAGGGAAGGAGAAAGAGAGGGAGGGATATGGAAGAGAAAGTGAATGATGGTTTGATAGAGAAAGAGAGGAGAAGAAAGAGGGAGATGGAGGAATAGATGGGGGGAGAGAGACGAAGCACATCTATGAGAAAGAAGTAGGAAGAGGAGGGATGAAGAGAGGAGAGAGAGGGAACAAAAAGAATAGGAGGAGAGGGAGAACGATGTAGAGTAATAGAGGGAGAGAGAGGAAGGGAGAGAGTGTGATATAGAGAGTGAGAGAGGAGAGGTAGAAAGAGTGAGAAGGAGAAAGGGAGAGAAGAGAGATTATTTGTGTGTGTGTCTGAACAGGAGGGATGGAAGTCAGAGAGAAAGGGGGAGGGAGTCGAGAGACTGAGAGAGGGAGAGGGGATAGATAAAGAGAAAGAGTCAGATAATAGAGAGGAAAAAAATACATAATAAGACAGAGTGAGAGAATAATGAGTGAAAGAGTGAGAGAGATGAAAGGTACAGAAGAGAATGGTGAGAGTGAGAGGGGAAAGATAGGGATGGGGAGATAGAGAGAGGGACAACGAGTGAGGGAAAGAGGGAGGGAAAGAGAGAGTGCATGAGAGAGAGAGAGAGAGGGAGAGAGAAGAGAGTGTGAGAGATAGTGGGATAGGGAGATAGCGAGACAGTAAAGTGAGGATTAGTGGTGGATAGATGGAGAAAAAGAGTAAGAGAGGATAATATAATAACATAAGAGAGGAAGAGAGAGAAAGAGAGGGAGAGGGAGGGAGCAAGAGTGAGATTTAAATTGAATAATAGGAGAGAGGGACAAAGAAATAGAGACAAAAATAGAAAGAAAAGAGAGTAAGGGAGGGAATAAAAAAATAAATTGAAGAGAAAGAGATGAGACAGAAGAGTGACAATTAGAGTGGTATTGTGATCATGACGGGTTACAATGAGAGAGAGTGAAAGAATAGATAGATAACTTGGTAGATAAAGATATATATAGAGATAGGAGCATGAGATAGAAGGGGAGAGAGAAAATAAAATAGTTAGAAATACATGGAGAGAGGGAATGAGAGAGAGCAATGGAGAAAATAAGAGGGAGGGATGAAGATTGAGTGAATGAGAATAGAGAGTAGAGATAGATAGAGAGAAAGGGAGAAAGAGAGGGAAGGAGTGAGTGAAAGAGGATGGGTTGAGATAGAAAGGGAGAGTAAGAGAACGAGTGAGAAGCAGAGAAGGAGAGAGAGGAATATAGAGGGATAGAAAGAGTGAGTAAAGAGAGAGAAGAGAGAGATGGAAAAAAAAGCAAAAGAGAGCAAATAAACAATAAAGAGAGTTGAAATAGAGAGAGAGAGTGAGATCATGAGAAGGACTATGAGAGGGAATGAAGAGTGAGCTGGAGGGAGAGAGGGTAAGGTAGAAATTGAGAGAGAAGAGAGACTCAAAGTAGATAGAGCAAAAGAGAAAGAGAGCGTGAACGAGATAATAAGAAGGGGTTGGAATGAGAGTGAAGCTGAAGAGAGAGAGAGTGGGTGAAGAGAGAAAGTGAAAAGGAGAAAGAGAGACAATGATAGATGGAGAAGGAAAGAGAGTTAGGGAGGGAGAGTGAGAGAGAGAGTAAGAGAGAAAGAAAGAGAGTGCAAGAGAGAAAGAGGGAGAGAAGTGAGTGAGGAAGGCATTGAGAGAGTTAAAAGTTGGAGTGTGAGAGAGAAAGTACATGTGAAGGATATGCGAGAGACTGAGAGAGGGACTATGTGCTTAAGTGGGTGAGAATGAGAGAGAGATGAGAGAGGGTGAGAGAGTGTATGAGTGTGTGTGAGAGCATGAGAGGGAGTGTTAGTGAGATGGAGAGAAAAGGGTGAGCTACATAGGGGAGTCCTAGAGAGGGCACGATTGAAAGAGTGAGATAGAGAGAGAGTGTGTGATATTTAGAATGAGAGATGGATAATGAAAGAGATCTAGAGTGAGAGGAGAATAGACTGAGAGAGATGTGAATGAGATAGAGGGAGGGAGAGGGAAGGAAGTGAGTTAGAAAGAGATATAAAGGTAGGGAGTGAGATAGATTAAAGAGAAGGCAATAAAGAGTAAGTGATAGAGAGTGTGAAAAGGATACAAAGATAGAAGAGAGATTGAGGGAAGAGTGAATGAGAGGTAAAGAGATAAAGAGAATATAATCATGGCTAGGGAGAGAAAGAGTGCGAGGAAGACAGAGAGGGGGATAGAGAAGTAGAGGGAGAAAGAGAAATGGAGAGGAAAGGAGAGATGGAGAGAAGGGAGATAAAGAGATAGTGGGAGGGATGGAAGCAATAGAGAGGTAGAGAGAGTGTGGGGTATATGGATAGAAAGAGTGAGATAAAAGAGAGAAGAGAGTAGCAATGATGAGAGCAAAAAAGAGCATGAGATAGAAAAAGAGAATAGAGTGCAAGAAAGTGAGATTGAGGGAGAGATAATAAAAGAGATGGGGATAGAGAGAGAAGAGAGGAAGATGAAACAATGGAGACAGAGGATGGAGTGCGAGAGAAAGAGCAACATGGTAACAGAGAACAAGATAGAGATCGAGATATACATCGAGAAATGGAGCTTAAGATGGTGAGAGGGAGAGTGATTGCTCACTCTTTACTTCTATCTCCCCCTTTCTGTCACTATCTCCCTTAATCTTGCCATCTATCTCTCTCTTTCTCACTCTGTCCCTTTCTCACTATATCTCACTCTTTATTATGTTTCTCTCTATGGCTCTCTCTTGCTCTATTTTCTCTCTCCTTACTCACTCTTCATCTCCTTTATCCATCACTCTAAATCTCTATATCTTCCTTTCATTCCATCTCTCTTCTCTCTCTCACCCCTCTCTCTCTCATTGTTTATTACTTCCTCTCCTTCCTCCCTCCCTCCTTATGTTGCTCTCTTTTTCTCTCTAGCTCTCTTTCTCTTTTCCTCTCTTTCGTCACTCTCTATTCCTTCTCCATTTCTTTCTCGCTCTGTCCCTCTCTCTCCTCTTCGCTCCCTCCCTCTTTTTAATTTCACTCACTTTTACTTCCTCACTCGCTTCTCTCCCTCTTTCTCTCTTGCACTCTCTCTCTCTCTCTCTCCTTCCCTAAATATATTTCTTTCTCCATCTATCATTGTCTCCCTTGCTCCTTTTCACTTTCTCTTCTCACTCACTATCTATCTTCAACTTCACTCTCATTCCTACTCCCTCTGTTTATCTCTTTCACACTATCTATTCTCACTCCCACTTTCAATGTCTATCTCGCTCACACTCCCTATCTTCTTTGAGTCTCTCTTCTCTCTCTATTTCTACCTTACCCTCTCTCCCTCCGGCTCACTCTTCAATCTCTCTCATACTCCCTCTCATGGTCTCTCTCTCTTTCTATTTTATCTCTCTTTATTGTTTATTTGCTCTCTTTTGCTCTTTCTTCTCTCTCTTCTCTTTCTTTACTCATTCTTTTTATCCCTCTATATTCCTCTCTCCTTCTCTTCTTCTCACTGATTCTCTCACTCTCCCTCTTTATCTCAATCCCATCCACTTTCACTCCCTCCTTCCCTCTCTTTCTCCCTTTCCCTATCTCTCTCCTCTCTCTCTCTCCTCTTGCACTTACTCAATCATCCTCCCTCCCTATTATTTTCTCCATCTCTCTCTCCCATTCCTTCTCTGCAATTCTTTCTTAATAATTTATTTTCTCTCTCCCCTTCTATCTCATGCTCTTATCTCTATCTATATCTTTATCTATCAATTCATCTATCTATTTTTTTTACTCTCTCTCAATCTAACCCTTCATGAATCCCTTTCTCAAAGCACTTCTCTCATTTTCAATCCTCCTTCTCGTCTCTTTCTCTTCAATTTATCTATTTATTACCTTTCATACCCTCTCTTTTCTCTCTATTTTGTCTCAATTTGTTGGCCCCTCTCTCTTTATTCAATTTAAATCTCACTCTTATTCCCTCGCTCTCCCTCTCTCACTCTCTATTCCCTCTCTCTTTCTCTCTCTTCATCTCTTATGCTATTATATTCTCCTCTCCTCTTAATCATTCTCTCCATATATCCACCACTAATTCTCACTCTTCCTGTCTCGCTCTCTCTCCCCCTCCCACTATCTCTCACACTCACTTCTCTCCCTCTCTCTTTCACACACATGCACTCTCTCTTTTTCCCCCTCTTTCCCTCTCTCGCTCTCGGTCTATCTATCTCCCCATCCCTACCTTCCCTCTCACTCTCATTCATTATCTTCTATGCCTTCCATCTCTCTCGCTCTTTCACTTAATATTCTCTCACTCCGTCTTACTATATATTTATTCCCCTCCATTATCTGACTCATTCTCTCCATCTATCCCAATTCCCTCTCACTCTCTCACCTCCGTCCCTCTCTCTGACTTCCATCCCTCCTATTCAAACACACACGAAAATACTCTCCTCTCTCTCTTTCTCCTTCTCACTCTTTCTCCCTCTCCTCGCCCACTCTCTCTATGACACTCTCTCCCTTCCTCTCTCTCACTCTATCACTCTCCATCTTCCTCCCTCTCCCTCATATTCTCTCTGATCCCTCTCTCTCCTCTCTTCATCCCTCCTTTTACAACTTCTTTCTCATAGACGTGTTTGATCTCTCTCTCCCTCATTTGTTCCTCCTTCTCCCTCTTTCTCTATGAAACCATCTTTCACTTTCTCTACCATATACCTTCCTCTCTCTCCTTCCCTCCTCCTCTCTTCCTCTCTCTTTATCATTTCATTCCCTCTATCTTCACACTCCCTCCCTTCCACCTCTTCTATCTTTCTCTCTCTTTCTTTTTCTCATTTTGGCATTCCTTACTCCTCCCTCCCTCCCTCTCATATCTTCTATTTCTTTTTCTCTCATTAACTTTTTCTCAACGTATCATTTTAATTGTCACTCTCCTTTACTCTCTCCTAAATTCTCTCTATATGTCTCTCGTTCGTCGCTCTAACCCTCTCTCTCTCTCTCTTCTTTTTGTCTTTATCCCCATGCTCTCTCCAGCATATCGTCCCACTGCTCCCTCCCTTTTTTTCAACCTCATACCATCACTCACTTTCTCTCTCAATCTCTTTAGCTTGCTTTCTTGCCCTATCTTAGTGTCTGTTTTCGTACTCTCCATTTCTTTCTTGATTTTTTCCTCCCACTCTCCACTTTTTCTTGCTTTTATCTCTCTCTCTCTCTCTCTCACTCCCTCCCCATCTTTCATTCTCACCTGCTCTATCTTAAAATCTCTCTCTCTCTCTATATGTATTCTCTCCTCTCATAATATCTCTCTCACTCTACCTCTCACTAACCTATCTTCTTCCCCTCTCTTTGTCCTTAATTTCACTCACTCTTACTCTTCTTCCTCTCTTACTCATTTTATCTCTTATTCGCTCTTAGTATCTCTCTTATTGCTACCAATTCCTTCTCTCTTCTAATTCATTCTCCTCTTCTATCACTGACACACTCTCTCTTGCATCCCTCCCACTATTTCCCTCTCTCTCAGTCACTCTCCCTCCCTCCCTCCCTCCCTCCCCCCTCTTCCTCTCCCTCTCAATACCTCCATCTACCTCTCTCACTTGCTCGCGCTATCCCTCCCTCTCTCTCTCCTCTTATTCTCTCTCCTCATTCTTCTAGCTCACTCTCTTGCTCAATCTTCGTTCATACTCTTTTCTCTCTTTATTTCTCTCTACCTCTCTCTTTCTCTATCGTTCCCTCTCTTTTCAATCTCTCACTCCCTCCCACTCTCAAATTTTCTCTATTTATTCTCTATTTTTCTTGCTCTATCTTATATTACTCTATTCTCTATTACTCTCACTCACACACACACACACTATCTTCCTTTTGCTTCCTCTGTTGCTCTCACTCACACACACACACACACTATCCTTCCTATTGCTTTCCCTTCTCTCCCCTCTCACTCTCTCTCCATATTCCCCCACTCTCTCTCCCTCTCATTCTCACTTCACTCCTTCCCACTCTGTCTCTCTTTCTTAGTCTCCCATTCATTATCTAGCTATCTTTCTCTTTGTACTCTTGCTCCCTCCCTTGCTCACTATCTCTCTCCTTTCTCACCCTCCTATTATATTTTTTTCCACTCTTGATCCTCTCCTCTTTCCCTTTCATATATCCTCTTGTCTCCCTCACTCACTCTTTCTTTTTTCTCTAGATCGCTTTCACTCTCTCACAATTGTTCTCTTTATCACTCTCATTCTCTCCCTCTTCAATTCTCATTTCCTCATTTGTGCCCTCTCTAGGTCTCCTTTATGTTGCTCACTCTTCTCTCTCCATCTCGCACACTCAAGCACTCTCTCACTCCCTCCTAATCTCTCTCCCTCTCACCTTTGTAGTTCCTTTTCTTGCACTCTATCTCACTCTCTTTACTATCTTGCTCTTTCTCGCTCATTCTATCCTCTCTCTCCCTCACTCCATCTTTCTCTCTTCACTCTCTATCCTCTTCACCATTATTCTCTCTCCCTCTCTTATTTTCTCACTCTCTATTCTATTTATCGATCATATATTCTTTTACACTCTCCTTTGTTTCTCTCTTTTCTCTCTTTCCTCATACACCCTCTCTCTCATTCTATCCTCCAATCTCTCTTCCCCTCTCTCTCTTTCTCTCTCTTGTTTCCATCACTCCCCCTCTATTTCTCCCGCTCTCATGCACCCTCTCTCACCCTTCTCTTGTTCTTCCCCTCTATTTACCCCTCTCACTTACTCTTACTCGATCTTCCCACAGCCTTTATTCTCACTTTGTCACACATTCTCTCTCTGCCACCTTCTCCTTCCAACTATCTCTTTAAACCCTCTCACTTCCTCCATTTGTCTCACTTTCTCCCTCACTTCCTCCATCTCTCTTTACCTCTCTCTCTCTTGATATATCTTCTATCTCTCACTTTTAACATGCTTATTATCCCTCACTACCTCTCTCTCGTGCTCCCTCCCTCTTTCACTCTCTTAATCTCTCTCCCTTCCAAGAGAGAAAGGGAGAGAGAGGGAAAGAGAAAAATAGAGACAGAAGAGAGTGAGTAACAATGAGAATGAAATTGAAGAGAGTGAAGGAGCCAGAAATAGAGAGAGAGAGAAAACAACAGAGAAATCAAGAAAGAATAGAGAGTCAAGTAAGTGAGGGAACAAAGAGCGAAATAAGGAGGGATGGAGGGAGGGAGGGGAAGTAATAAACAATAAGAGAGAGGGGTGAGAAAGAGAAGTGACGGAGAATGAGAAGAAAGCAGTGATATAAAGTGATGGATATAGGGATATAATGAGTGAGTAAAGAAAGCAAGAGAGAGAAACAAAATAGAGAGTGAGAGACGTAGTGAGAAAGGGAGAGAGTGAGAAAGTGAGATAGATTGCGAGAGTAAATAGAGAGAAAAGATAGCAAGAGAAAGGAAAAGAGCGGGAGAGACAGAAGGCAAGAGAGCGGGAAACATAATTGAGAGTAAAAGGCATAGTAAGAAAGGGAGATAGTGATAAAGACAGAGATAGAGGGCAAGAGTAAGGGAGAGAGTGAGAAGGGGTAGAGAGGGAGAGAGAGAATGATTGAAGAGAGGGGGAGTGAGAAAGTGAGAGAGAGCAAGAAAGAAGTGGAGGAGATAGAAATGAAGAGGGGAAGAGGGTGAGAAAAATATAATGAGCAATATGGAGATAGGGAGCAAGATTAAGAGAATGAATGAGAAAGAGAGAAGGAGATGGAGAGGGAGAGAGAGAGATGGAGTGAGATTGAGTTAGAGAGAGTGGGTTACAGAGAAGTGAGAGGGTGAGATAAATAATGAGAGAGGGGGAGAGAAAGAATGACGAATAAAGAGAGAAATATAGAGAAAAAAAGTGAGAAAAGAGAGAGGAAGAGGGGGAATGAGAGAGCGATGGATGAAATATGAGGGAATGAGGGAGATTGAGTGAGTGAGTGCAAGAGAAGAGAGAGGAGAGAAATAAGGAGAAGGGGAGAAAGAGAGGAAAAAAGAGAGTGAAAGAGGCAGGGACAAAGGAGGAGAGAGAGCTGTGTGAGAGATAATAATAAATAATGAGATGGAGAAAAGGGGCGAGAGTGAGATTTGAGAGCAATTGACAATGGTCGAATGGAAGGAGAGTAATAGAGAGTGGGAGAGATGAGGGAGAGAATGAGTGAATAAAGATAAAGAAGGGAGGTTGTTAGATCTAAGAGAAATAAAGGATGGAGAGAGGGAAAGAGAGCAAGAAACAATAAAGAGAGATGAAATAGAGTGAGAGATTGAGCAAGAGAGAGTGAACTAGAAATAGAGGGATAGGGGGAGGGAGTATAGAAATTGAAGAGAGAGCAGGAGGAAGAAAGGGAGAGAGAGTGAAACAGAAAGGAGACAAAAATGATAAGCAGGGAAGATATAGCAAAAGATTACTAGTGCATGGTAGAGAGTGAGAGATATAGAGGAAGACATAGAGAGAGATGGATGGAGGTTGAGAGAAAGATGGATGGAGGGTGATAGAGAGAGATCGAGAGAAAAAGAACAAAATAATAAGAGAGAGTGAGATAGAGAACAATAAATGGAGCTAAGGAGGGTGAGTTAGATAAGGGTGATTTAGAGTGTGAGAGAGCGTATGAGTGTCTGAGATGGAGAGAGAAGAGTGAGCTAGTAAAGGAAGACAATGACAGGGCACGATTGAGGGAGTGAGAAAAATAGAGGGAGGGTTTGTGAGGGATAAGGTGAGAGATAAGATGAGAAAGTTGGAGAGAGGGTAAGCCATTTTGAAAGATGGAGGTTAAGACAAGAGAGGGGGAGTGAGAGAAGAGGAGAGAAGTGAGAGGGAAGGTGGGAACAGAGCGAATGAGATAAAGAAAGATATAGACAAATGGGAGGAAGGGTGGAAAAGTTGAGAGAGAATGAGAGGAAAATAGAGTAAGAGAGTGTGAGCTAAAGAAGAGTGAGAGATAGTGAGAGAGAGGAGAGAGAGAAGAGAAATATGGGGGAGGATAGAGGGGAGTGAGACAAATATCAAAAAGTTATGGGAGAGCGACATAGAGAGAGAGAAAGGGAATGAAGCGAGGGAGAGGAGAGAGGGAAGAATAGAGTAGAGAAAGGGTGAAAGAGAGAAGAAGAGTGATAGAGTGTGTTTGAGAGAGGGTTTGACATAGGGGAGTCCTAGATAGAGCAAAAAAGATGGAGTGAGTAAGATAGAGAGAGAAAAAGATAGTGTGTAAGGGAGAGGACATAAGGGAGAGAAAGAGAGACTAGGAGGAGATAGAAAGAGAGAGATTAGGAGGGAGGAATGAGAGTGAGAGCAAGAATAACTGAGAAGAGGGTGACTAAGAAAGAGAATGAATGATGGAGAGAAGGAGAGAAGGAGGGATAAGGAGAGAGTACGGGAGATTGAGAATAATAGCAAAATATTAAGAGTGAGAGATACAGAGAGAGATGAAAGAGGGGAGGGAGAGAGTTAGAAATGTGAGAGGAAGTCGAAACAATGAGAGAAGAGGGGAAAAGAGAGGGATTCAGAGAAGGTGGGAGTACAATGAAGAGAGAGAGAGTGATAGAGAGAAAATGAGTTAGTAAATAGAGAGAAAATAGAATGATATGAGAGAGCAAAAGAGATATGTCGGAGAATGAGAGGGGCAGAGAGAGAGAAAGGGAGAGATGGAGGAAGTCAGAGAGATTGAAGATATTTCGGGACTGAGAAAGGGGAGATATTGAGAGAAAAATAAAGAGAAAAGAGAGTGTGATGGAAGATAGAGCAAGTGAGAATGCTCGATTAGGAGAGTGGACAGAGAGCAGAAGAATAAGTGGAGAAAGAGGGCTAGAGAGAGATGGAGAGGGCGAAAGGGAGGTAGAGAGATAGTGAGTGTGGAAGAATGGAAGATAGAGTGAGTGAGAGAGGGGAAGGAAGCAAGAGAGGAAGAGAGAGAATATGTGGAGGATAAAGGGAGAAAAAGAGTGCAAGGAGAGAGCAGAGAAGAGAGAATAAGTTAAAGAGAGAGTAAAGAGAGTAAAAATGAGTGAGAGTAAGAGAGTGAAACTAAAGAGAAAGAGGGAGGAAGAGAGGAGAGAGTGAGAGAGAAATAGAGATAGAATAGAGAGTGAAGGAAGTGAGCAGAAGTCAGAGAGATAGATATAATAGAATGACATGAGGGGGAGATAGAATAAAATAGTGAGAAAGAAATGGAGAGTGAGGGAAAAGAGAGCAAGAGAGATCAAGAAAGGGAGCCTTAGAGATTAATATAGAGAAAGTGTAAGACTATATGGGTTTAGGAGAAAGGGAGGGAGGGGAGGGAGGGGGGGAGGAAGAGTTATAGTGAAATAAAAGAGAGAGAGGTTGGGAGAAAGGGAGAGAGAAAGAACAAAAGAAAAGAGAGAGGGTGAGAGTAATCATGAGGAAAGAGGGAGAGGGAGCATGTAAGATTGAGAGTGAAATTGAGGAGAAAGAGAAGAGAAAGAAGGGAGAGAGTGCAAGAGAGATAGAGAGAAGAGAGAGTGAGGAAAAAGAGAGCGAGAGAGAGTGTGAGAGAGAGAGAGAGAGATAAAGTGCGTGTGCGAGAGATAGACTAGGCAGAAAGGGAAGGAAGGAGGGAGGGAGTGAAATAAGGATAAAGGAAGGGAGGGAGGTTGGGAGAGAAATGTAGGATAAATAAAGTGAAACAATGAGAATTAATGGGAGAGATGGTGGGATGAGTTGGAAGAGGGAGAGAAAAAAGCATGAGTGCATGAGAGAGAGAGAGAGGGGGAAGGGGGATGGGGAGATGGTGAGAGGGAGAGTGAGGGAGGGAAAGAGGGAGAGAAAAAGAGCGTGAATGAGAGAGACAGAGAGGGAGAGGAGTGTGTGAGAGATAATGGGAGGGGAAGAGAGAGAGCGAGAGAGGGAGGTGTGATAGAGTCGAGGATAGACAAAGAGAAAGAGTAAGAGGAGAGAAAAATAAAGTAACATAAGAGAATAAGAGAGAAGGGAAGAGAGAAGGAATTGAGAGAGTGAAAGGGAGAGGGTGGGAGTAAGAGTGAGATTTAAATTGAATAAAGGGAGAGAGGGATCAAGAAATAGAGACAAAAATAGGGAGAAAAAAGAGAGTAAGGGAAGAAAGAGTAAGAGAGAGGGTGGGAGATTGAGAGAATGAGCGCGAGTATCAGATAGAAGAAGAGAGGAATGAAGAACAAGTGCGAAAGAGAAGTGGGATAAAGGTGGTGTGTGAAAGTGAAGTAATGAAGGGTTATATTGAGGGAGAGTGTGATAATAGATTGATTAATGGTAGATAGAGCGAGAGATAGAGATAGAAGAATGTTGTGAGGGGGTGAGAGATTAGAATAGTGAGAAAGAAATGGAGAGTGAGGGAAAAGAGAGAGAGAGTGATCAAGAAAGAGAGTATAGGAGATTGAGATAGAAAATGTGTGAGAAGAAATGGGTTTGAGAGAAAGGGAGCAAGGGGGAGGAAGAGTTACAGTGAAATTGAAGATAGACAAAGGTAAGGAGAAAGGGAGAGAGAAAGCACGAGAGAAAAAAGAGAGAGACGGTGAGAGTAATCATGAGGAGAGAGGGAGAGGGATCATGTAAGAGTGAGAGTGAAGTTGAGGAGGAAGAGAAGAGAAAGAAAGGGAGAGAGTCAAGAGATTAATAGAGAGAAGAGGGAGTGAGGAAAAAGAGAGCAAGAGAGTGAGAGAGAGTGATGTAGAGAGAGAGATAGAGTGTGTGTGGGAGAGATAGACTAGACAGAAGGAGAGAAAATGAGGGAGTGAGTGAAATAAGGAGAAAGGAAGGGAGGGAGATTGGGAGAGAAGTGTAGGATAAAGTGAGAAATAATGAAAATTAGTGCGTAATAGGGGAAGTGTTGAGACGGATTAGAGAGAGAAGTGACAGATAAAGAGCAAAAGACTGAGTGAGGGAGTGCGAAAGAAAGATATAAAGAAAGTGGGGGAGAGTGAGATGAAGAGAAAAATAAGGAGAGTGAGATTTATGGAGGGAGAAGGAGAGAGGGAGAGAGGGAGTGAAAAGAAGAAGGGGGAGAGGAAGAGATGTGTTAGTGAAGGTGAGAAATAATGAGAGAGAGAAAGAAGAGTACAAAGAAAGAGAGAAAGGGTGAGGGAGGGCTGAGAGTGGGATTCAAAGAGACTAGGGAGAGAGTTAATGGAGAGTGAGAGAAAGAACGAGAATAAAGAGCAAAAAAAGAGAAAGCAAAAGACCGAGAAAGAGAGAAATTAGAGAGTGTGAGAGAAAGGATGAGTGGTAAAGAGAAATAAATAGAGAGATGGAGGGAGGCCATGAGAAAGATTGAATGTGAGATCAATAGAGAGGGAATAAGAGAGTGCAATGGAGAAAATGTGAGGGAGGGAGGCAGATTGAGTGAGTGAGTTCTAGAGGAGAGAGAGAAGAGAGAGATAGAGAGAAAAGGAGGAGAGGGAAGGATGGAATGAAAGTGGGAGGGACAGAGGAGGAGAGAGATGTGTGAGAGAACCTAAGAAATAATGAGATAGGAATGAGAGGCGAGAGTGAGATGTGAGAGAGATTGAGAGAGAGGGATGGAGGGAGACTAAGAGAGAGAGTAAGGGATAGAGGGAGTGAAATAGTGAGAAAATATAGAGAAGAGAAGGTGATAGAAGAAAAGGCAAGTGAGAGGGCAAAAGAGAGCAAGAAAATGATAAAGAAGATGAAATATAGTGTCGGAGCAAAGAGCGAGAGAGGAAGTGAACTAGAAATAGAGAGATAGATGAAGGGACCAAGAGGGATTGAGGAGAGAGCAGAAGGGAGTTAGTGTGTAAGCGTAAGCCAAAAATAGAGAGAAAAGAGAACACAGGGAAGATTGAGAAAATGATAGGGAGTGAGAGGTGGAGAGAGAAGAAGATATAGAGAGATAGAGACAGGGAGGGAGGAAGAGACTAAGAGATGGTCGGAGAGAAGGAGTGAGTAAAATGATAAAAGAGAGTGATAAAAGAGAGTAAGAGAGAGAGTGTGTGAGAGAGAAAGAGGGAGGAAGAGAGCAAAGGAGAAAGAGAATGTGATAAGGCATAAATAGAGAAAAGGATGAGAGAGGGAGAGGGTGAAAAAAAGAGAGAAAGAGAGAGAGTGAGAGAGATTGATGCTTTGGTGTGAGAGAGGAAGACAAAATGAAAGAGAAGAGAGAGTGAGGGAAGAGAGTGAGAGATGGAGAGAGGGGGAAGAGAATGTGATTTTGTGTGTTGTGAGTGGGGGATGAACGAAGGAGTGTGAGAGAAGGAGAGAGGTAGTGTGTCTGAGTGAGAGAGAGAGGGAGGGAGTGAAGATGCAAGAGATAGGGGAGAGATAGAGAGAAAGATTGGGATAAGAAGAGAGGAGAGAGGAACAAAAGCGAGAGTGAGTGACAAAGAGTGAACATAGACCGAGAATAAGAGAGGGAGCAAGAAAGGGAAAGAGTGAGGGAAAAAAGGGAGTGTTAGGGAAGAGAGAGTGTGAGAGAGGGAGAGAACGAACGAGGGAGAGAGGGAGCAAGTAAGTAAGAGATAAGGAGTGTGTGAGATATAGAGGGATTAAAGGTGCGAAAAAGTTAGGGAGAGTGAAAGAGAGGTGGTGTGGGATAAAGCAAAAAAGAGAGATATAAAGTGGGGGTGAATAGAGAGAGGGGAGAGAGAGAAGAGAGGGAATGAGAGAAAGGAAGAGAGGTTAGAGTGATGGATATAATAATACAAAGAGTGAGTAAAGACAGATAAAAAAGAGCGAAAGAGAGAAACATAAATAAAAGTGACAGACATAGTGAGAAAGGGAGATAGTGGAGAGGGCGAGATAAATAATGAGAGAGGGGAAGAGAAAGGATGAGGAATAAAGAGAGAGAAATATAGAGAAAAAAAGTGAGAAAAGAGAGAGGAAGAGAGGGGGATGAGAGAGCGATGGATAAAATATGAGGGAACGAGGGAGATCGAGTGAGTGAGTGCAAGAGAAGAGAGAGAGGAGAGAAATAAGGAGAAGGAGAGAAAGAGAGGAAAAAAGAGAGTGAAAAAGGCAGAGACCAAGGAGGAGACAGAGCTGTGTGAGAGATAATAATAAATAATGAGATGGAGAAAAGGGGCGAGAGTGAGATGTGAGAGCAATTGACAAGGGAGGGATGGAGGGAGAATAATAGAGTGTCAGAGATGAGGAAGAGAATGAGTGAATAAAGATAAAGAAGGGAGGTTGTTAGATCAAAGAGAAATAGAGGATGTAGAGAGGGAAAGAGAGAGCAAGAAACAATAAAGAGAGATGAAATAGAGTGAGAGATTGAGCAAGAGAGAGTGGACTAGAAACAGAGGGATAGAGGGAGGAAGTATAGAAATTAAAGAGAGAGCAGGAGGAAGAAAGGGAGAGAGAGTGAAATAGAAAGGAGACAAAAATGATAAGCAAGGAAGATAGACAAAAATGATAAGCAAGGAAGATATAGCAAACGATGACTAGTGCATGGTAGAGAGTGGGAGATATAGAGGAAGACATAGAGAGAGATGGATGGAGGGTGATAGAGAGAGATAGAGCGAAAAAGAACAAGATAATAAGAGAGAGTGAGATAGACAACAATAAATGGAGCTAAGGAGGGTGAGTTAGACAATGGTGATTTAGAGTGTTAATGAGCATATGAGTGTGTGAGATGGAAAGAGTGAGAAAAATAAAGGCAGAGAGAGAATATAAGAAAAATAGAGTGACAGGGCACGATTGAGGGAGTGAGAAAAATAGAGGGAGAGTTTGGGAGGGATAAGGAGAGAGAGAAGATGAGAAAGTTGGATAGAGGGTAAGCCATTAAGAATTTGAAAGATGAAGGTTAAGAGAGAGAGGGGGAGTGAGAGAAGAGGATAGAAGTGAGGGAGGAAAGGAGGGAAGAGAGCGAATGAGATAAAGAAAGAGATAGACAAATGGGAGGGAGGGTGGAAAAGTTGAGAGAGAATGAGAGGAAGATAAAGTAAGAGAGTGTGAGCTAAAGAAGAGTGAGAAATAATGAGAGAGTGGAGAAAGAGAGAAGAGAAATATGGGGGAGGATAGAGAGGAGTGAGACAAATATAAAAAAGGTATCAGAGAGGGACATAGAGAGAGAAAAAAAGGGAACGAAGCGAGGGAGAGGAGAGAAGGTAGATGTAGGAGAGAAAGGGTGAAAGAAAGAAGAGTGATAGAGTGTGTTTGAGAGAGGGTTTGACATAGGGGAGTCCTAGTGAGAGCAAATAAGATGGAGTGAGCAAGATAATGAGAGAATCGAGTGCAATAAAAATAGATAGAGGGAGATTGAAAGTGTGATCTCGAGAGAGAAAAAGAGTGTGTGAGGGAGAGAACATAAGGGAGGGAAAGAGAGAATATGAGGAGATAGAAAGAGTGAAATTAGGAGGGAGGAATGGGAGAGAGAAAAAATAATTGAGAAGAGGGAGACTAAGAAAGAGAATGAATGATGGAGAGAAGGAGAAAAGGAGCGATAAGGAGAGAGTGGGGGAGATTGAGAGTAATAGTAAAATAATAAGAGTGAGAGATACAGAGATAGAGAGGAGAGAGGGGAGGGAGAGAGTTAGAAATGTGAGAGGAAGTATTAAACAATGAGAGAAGAGGGGAAAGAGAGAAAAGAGAGGGATTCAGAGAAGGTGGGAGTACAATGAAGAGAGAGAGAGAGTGAGAGATAGAGAGAAAATGAGTTAATAATAGAGAGAAGATAGAATTATATAAGAGAGCAAGAGAGAGAGGAAGAGAGATAGAACAGAGAATGAGAGGGGCAGAGAGTGAGAAAGGGAGAGATGGATGAAGTCAGAGTGATTGAAGAGATTTAGGGACTGAGAAAGGGAAGATATTGAGAGAAAAATAAAGAGAAAAGAGAGCGAGACGGAAGATAGAGCAAGTGAGAATGTTCTATCAGGAGAGTGGACAGAGAGCAAAAGAATGAGTGGGAGAAAGAGAGCGAAAGAGAGATGGAGAGGTCGAAAGAGAGGTAGAGGGATAGTGAGTGTGGAAGAATGGAAGATAGAGTGAGTGAGAGAGGTGAAGGGAGGGAGAGCGGGAAGGAAGCAAGAGAGGAAGAGAGAAAATATGTGGAGGATAGAGGGAGAAAAAGTGAGAAGAGAGAATAAGTTAAAGAGAGAGTAAAGAGTGAGTAAAAATGAGGGTGAGTAAGAGAGAGAGAAACTAAAGAGAAAGAGGGAGGAAGAGAGGAGAGAGTGATAAAGAAATAGAGATAGAAGAGAGAGTGAAGGAAGATAAATTAAGAGATATGTAACAAAGAGCAAGAAAAGGAGCAGAAGTCAGAGAAATATATATAAATGGTTAGATTAAGAGATAGTGAGAGAATAGATAGATAAATTGGTAGATAGAGAGAGAGATAGAGATAATAGAATGATATGAGGGGGAGATAGAATAAAATAGTGAGAAAGAAATGGAGAGTGAGGGAAAAGAGAGCAAGAGAGATCAAGAGAGGGAGCTTTAGAGATTAAGATAGAGAAAGTGTAAGGCTATATGGGTTTAGGAGAAAGGGAGGGAGGGGAGGGAGGAAGCGTTACAGTGAAATAAAAGAGAGCGAGGTAGAGAGAATGGGAGAGAGAAAAAACAAAAGAAAAGAGAGAGAGGGTGAGAGTAATCATAAGAAAAGAGGGTGGGAGCATGTAAGAGTGAGAGTGAAATTGAGGATAAAGAGAAGAGAAAGAAAGGAAGAGAGTGCAAGAGAGATGGAGAGAAGAGAGAGTGAGGAAAAAGAGAGCGAGAGAGAGGGAGATAAAGTGCGTGTGAGAGAGATAGACTAGGCAGAAAGCGAAGGAAGGAGGGAGGGAGGGAGTGAAATAAGGAGAAAGGAAGGGAGGGAGGTTGGGAGATAAATGTAGAATAAATAAAGTGAAACAATGAGAATTAATGGGAGAGAGGGGGATGAGTTGGAAGAGGGAGAGAAAAAGAGCATGAGTGCATGAGAGAGAGAGAGAGGGGGGAAGGGAGGGATGGGGAGATGGTGAGAGGGAGAGTGAGGGAGGGAATGAGGGAGAGAAAAAGAGAGTGAATGAGAGAGCGAGAGAGAGGGAGAGAGGGAGAAAAGAGTGCGTGAGAGTAATGGGAGGGGAAAAGAGAGAGCGAGAGAGGGAGGTGTGATAGAGTCGGGGATAGACAAAAAGAAAGAGTAAGAGGTGTGGAAAATAGAGTAACATAAGAGAGTAAGAGAGAGGGGAAGAGAGAAGGATTTGAGAGAGTGAAAGGGAGAGGGTGGGAGTAAGAGTGAGATTTAAATTGAATAAAGGGAGAGAGGGACAAAGAAATATAAACCAAAATAGGGAGAAAAGAGAGAGTAAGGGAAGAATGTGTAGGAGAGACGGTGGGAGATTGAGAGAATGAGTGCGAGTATCAGATAGAAGAAGAGTGAAAGGAAGAAAAAGAGCGAAAGAGAAGTGGGACAGAGGTGGTGTGAGAAAGTGAAGTAATGAAGGGTTATATTGATGGAGAGTGAGATAATAGATAGATAAAAGGTAGATAGAGAGAGAGAGAGATAGATATAGGAGAATGATATGAGGGGGCGAGAGAATAGAATAGTGAGAAAGAAATGGAGAGTGAGGGAAATGAGAGCGAGAGTGATCAAGAAAGTGAGTATAGGAGATTGAGATAGAGAAAGTGTGAGAAGATATGGGTTTGAGAGAAAGGGAGCAGGGGGGAGGAAGAGTTACAACGAAATTGAAGAGAGACAAAGGTAGGGAGAAAGGGAGAGAGAAAGCACGCAACAAGAAGAGAGAGACGGTGAGAGTAATCATGACGAAACAGAGAGAGGGATCATGTAAAAGTGAGAGTGAAATCGAGGAGAAAGAGAAGAGAAAGAAAGGGAGAGAGTCAAGAGATTAATAGAGAGCAAGAGAGTGAGAGAGAGAGATAGAGTGTGTGTGGGAGAAATAGACTAGACAGAAGGAGAGGAAAGGAGGGAGTGAGTGAAATAAGGAGAAAAGAAGGGAGGGAGATTGGCAGAGAAGTGTAGGATATAGTGAGAAACAATGAGAATTCGTGGGTAATAGGGGAAGTGTTGAGAAGGATCAGAGAGAGAAGTGTCAAATAAAGAGCAAGAGAGTGAGTGACGGATTGAGAGAGAAAGATATATAAAGAAAGTGGGAGAGTGTGAGATGAAGAGAAAATTAAGGAGAGTGAGATTTATGGAAAAAGAAGGAGAGAGGGAGAGAGGGATTGAAAGG
Source organism: Papilionanthe hookeriana x Papilionanthe teres (assembly GCA_022702705.1). NCBI lineage: Eukaryota > Viridiplantae > Streptophyta > Magnoliopsida > Asparagales > Orchidaceae > Papilionanthe > Papilionanthe hookeriana x Papilionanthe teres. Next base: position 63,724,709 of record CM040432.1, on the reverse strand, counting down.
AGGGGGAGAGGAAGAGATGTGTTAGTGAAGGTGAGAAATAACGAGATAGAGAAAGAAGAAGTACAAAGAATGAGAGAAAGGGAGAGGTAGAGCTGAGATTGGATTGAAAGAGACAGTAGGGAGAGAGGGAATCGAGAGTGAGAGAAAGAACGAGAATAAAGAGCAAAAAAAGAGAAAGCAAAAGACCGAGAAAGAGAAAAATTAGAGATGTGAGAGAAAGGATGAGTGGTAAAGAAATAAATAGAGAGATGGAGGGATGCCATGAGAAAGATTGAAAGTGAGATTAAGAGAGAGGGAATAAGAGAGCACGATGGAGAAAATTTGAGGGAGGGAGGCAGATTGAGTGAGTGACTGCAAGAGGAGAGAGAGAGAAGAGAGAGATAGAGAGAAATGAGAAGGAGAGGGAAGGATGGAGTGAAAGTGGGAGGGACAGAGGAGGAGAGAGATGTGTGAGAGAACCTAAGAAATAATGAGATGGGAATGAGAGGCAAGAGTGAGATTGAGAGAGATCGAGAGAGAGGGATGGAGGGAGACCGAGAGACAGAGTGAGGGATAGAGGGAGTGAAATAGTGAGAAAATATAGAGAAGAGAAGGTGATAGGAGAAAAGGCAAGTGAGAGGGCAAGAGAGAGCAAGAAAATGATAAAGAGAGATGAAATATAGTGTGGGAGCGAGAGCGAGAGAGGGAGTGAACTAGAAAGGAGAGAGATAGATGAAGGGAGTATGGGTGTGAGAGTAAGTCAAAAATAGAGGGAAAAGAGAACTCAGGGAAGATTGAGAAAATGATATGGAGTTAGAGGTGGAGAGAGAAGAAGATATGGAGTGAGATAGAGGGTGAGAGAGATAGAGACAGAGAGGGAGGAAGAGAATAAGAGATGGTGAGAGAGAAGAAGTGAGTAAAATGATAAGAGAGAGTGATAAAATAGTGTAAGAGAGAGAGTGTGTGTGAGAGAGAATGAGTGAGGGAGAGAGCAAAGGTGAAAGAGAATGTGATAAGGCATAAATAGAGAAAAGGATGAGAGAGGGAGAGGGTGAAAAAAAGAAAGAAAGAGAGTGAGAGAGATTGATGCATTGGCGTGAGAGTGGAAGACAAAATAAAAGAGAAGATAGAGTGAGGGAAGATCTATAGAGGGTGAGAGAGGGAGAGAGGTGGAAGAGAATGTGATTTTGTGGGTGTGAGAGTGGGGGATGAACCGGAGGAGTGTTAGAGAAGGGGAGAGATAGTGTGTTTGAGTGAGAGAGAGAGTAAGAGAGAGAGGGAGGGAGTGAAGAAGCAAGATATAGGGGAGAGACGAAGAGAAAGATTGGGAGAAGAGGAGAGGAGAGAGGAACAAAAGTGAGATTGAGCGACAAGGAGTAACATAGACCGAGAATGAGAGAGGGAGAGAGGGAGTAAGAGAGAGTGAAACCGAAGAGAGAGAAAGAGGGAGCAAGAAAGGGAAAGAGTGAGGGAAAAAAGAGAGTGTGAGGGAAGAGAGTGTGAGAGAGGGAGAGAAAAAACGTGGGAGAGAGAGAGCAAGTAAGTAAGAGATTAGGAGTGTGTGAGAGATAGAGGAATTAAAGGTGGGAAAAAAGTGAGGGAGAGTGAGAGAGAGGTGGTGTGGGATAAAGCAAAAGAGAGAGAGATAAAGCGAGGGTGAATAGAGAGAGGGGAGAGAGCGAAGAGAGGGAATGAGAGAAAGGGAGAGAGGTTAGAGTGATGGATATAATAATATAAAGATTGAGTAAAGACAGATAAAAAATATCAAAATAGAGAAACATAAAAAAGTGACAGACATAGTGAGAAAGAGAGATAGTGAGAAAGAGAGAGACAGAGGGCAAGAAAGATATAAGAGATAGAGTGATAGGAAGCGAGAGAGGAAATGAATGCAAAATAATTTGTGCAAGTTTGAGGTAGCGAGGTAGAGTAAGAATGACTGAGAAGGTGATAAGGGGGAGGAGAGGGAGAGAGGGAGAGAGATTGAGATATAGAGAGTGGGAGGGAGGGTAGCAGAGGGAGAGAATGAGAGAGAATGGATAAGAGAGAGAGCAAAAGAAAAGGAGTGAGAAATAGAGAAAGTGAAAGTGAGAGAAGAGAGTCCAAGAGAGAGGGAATGAGAGAGAGCGATAGAGAAAATGAGAGGAAAGGAGAGGAGTTGAATGAGGAGAGGGACAAGTGAGATAGGGAGAGGAAGGAAGAGACGGAAGCTGGATTGAAAAAGGGAGAGATTGAGGTGGAAAGAGAGATGTGTGAGAGAAAATAATAAATAATGAGATGGATATGAGGAGAGAGAGTAAGATGTGAGAACAATTGAGAGAGAGTTTGAGATAGGAGGGAGAGAGATAAAGTGAGGTGAAATAGAGAGTGAGACGGAGATGGAGGTAGTTAGGGAAAAAGAAAGATACGAGGAAGTGAGAGGGTCTATGGAGAGTGTAGGAAATAGAAAGTGAGGGAGAGTGAAAGGGAGAGAGTGTAAGAAACGAGGCTGCGGGAGAGTAACAGTAAGCGAGTGAGGGGTAAAAGAGGGAAAGAGCTAGATAATGGTGAGAGAGAGGGAACATCACTCATTCGTGCCCTCTCTAGGTCTCCCTTATGTAGCTCACTCTTCTATCTCCCTCTCTCTCCCTCTCTCCCATATCTCCATCTATATCTCCTCCCTCTACCTCACACTTAATATATTTTGTTCGATATTCTCTGATTCTCTCTTCTCTCTAAGTAGCCTTACCTCTCTCCCTCTCTCCCTCTCTCCCTCCCGCTCACTCTTCAATCCATAACTCTCACTCTATATTTAATCTCTATATGTTGTTTATTTGCCCTCTTTTGTCCCTCTATGTCTCTCTCTTGCACTTTCTTCTATCTCCCTCTCTTTTCTAGCTTTACTTACTCTTTCTCTCCCTCTTTCTCTCACTCTCTCTCACTCTCTCTCCCACACGCTCTCTCTCAATTGCTATTATATCTTGTGCTCTCCCATTATATCTATCTTATTATTTATTATTTTCTTTCAAATATCTCCCTTTCCTCCTCAATCCCTCTCTCTTTCAATCCCTCCTTCACTCTCTCCCTATGTCACTCCTCTCTCTCTTCGCTTGTACTAACCCATTCACACACTCTCCCTCCCACTCGTTTTCTCTTTCACTCTCTCTAATTCCCTCTCTTTTTGTCTCTTCTCTCACTTCCACTTTTTGTTAATTTGCTATCTCTCATTCTCTACCTCTGATGTCTTCCCTCCCACTCACTCTATCTCAATCTCTCTCCATATCCCCCTCTTTCCCACCCCATCCCCCAATCCCACTTTAACTTCCCACTCTTTCTTTCTCCCTCTCCCACACTTCTCCCACCCCCTCTCCTACTTTTATCCAGACCCCTCTCCCTCCCTTCCTCTCTCTCTCTCTCTGCTACGCTTTCTCCCTCTCATTTTCTCTATCTTTCTCTTCATGCCCCTAGCTCTCCATGACATCCTATGTATTGTTCTTTCAACCTCATTCATACCTTCTCTCACTTTTTCTCTCTCTCAATCTCTTTTGTTCCCTTCTTTGATCTCTTTTTGTCTCATACCTTGCTCTACATTTTCTTCTTGCATTTCTTCCTCCCTCTCTCCTCTTTCTCTTTCTCTCCCTTCACTCTCACTCTCTCTCCCACATTATCTCTTTCTCACTCTCCCTCCCTCTCTCTCCTTCTCTAGACCTTTCTCATAATCTATACGTATATATTTTCTCTCCCTCTCTTAAAATATGTCTCCCTAATTATTTTTCTCCCACTCTCTCACTTGTTATATTCCTCTCCTATTTTTTGTCTCTCTTAATTTTATTGTGATAGTTTCTCGTCTCTGATTTTTTTCACCCACTAGCACCCATAAACATTCTCTCTTGCTCCCTCTCTTGCTTTCTTTCACTCCCTCACACTTCCTCTCTCTTCCCTCAATATCTCTTCCCTCTTCCTTTCTCTCTCCTTCCCTCTCAATTAAATTTCACTCACTCTTACTTGCTCTCTTTCTCACTCTCTTTTTTTGTCTCTCTTTCTCAATCTCTCTCCCCCCGCTCTACCTCTCTATCACGTCTCCCTATTTCTATCACTCTCTTCGCTCTCAATTTCTCTCACATTCACTCTGTCCTTCTGTCACTCCCGTCACTTCAACTTAGCTCATTCCCTTCTTCTCTCTTTCTCACTCTTTGGTATCTCTCTCTCACTTACTCTCTGTACTGCTACTCCATCATCTCTAACTATTTCTCTTCGTCCATCCTCCCTCCCTCCCTCCCTCCCTCCCATTCTCACTTAAGCTTTCCTCTCTCTCTATCTCACACTTCTCTCCCTCTCTCCCTTTAAACTCCTCACTCACTCTTTATGATCCAATCTTTTGCTCTCCCTATCTCTACCCTTCTCACTCACTCTCTCTTGCTATAGCTCTCACACTATCACTCCCTCTCTTGCTCCCTCTCCCTCTTCAATCTTCCTCACGACCTTCCTTTATCTCTCTATTTCTTTCTCTTTACCACTCATGCGCTCTCTTACACTCTCATCTTAAATCTCTCTTTCTCATTCTTTTGCTCTCTTACATTGCCCTTTATTCTCTTTCTTTCTATCCTCTAACCTCGCTCTCTCTCTTGCTCCCCTCTCTGCCATTCTCTTCCTAACACTTTTTCTCCCTCTATCCCCACTTACTCTCTATTGCTTCCATCCCTTCCAATGTCTGGATGGAGAGAGAAATGGAGAGATTGTTTGTGAGAAAGAGGGCAGAAGAGAGAGAGGGACAAAGAGAGGAGAAAGAGAAATAGAAGAGAAAATCTTAGAGATGAATGAGGAATAATAGAGAAAGAGAAAGCAAATAAATAGAACGGAAGAGAGAGTAAGAGAGGAAGAGAGAGTAAGAGAGATAAAGGGAGAGAAGGAGTGTGAGGGAAGATAATGAAAGAGAGAGTGAGCGAGAGGGAGAATATTAGAATGAGAGAGAGCTATGAAGAGTGAGAAAAGAAAGAGGGAGAGCTGGGGAGGACAAGTGGAAAGCGCTTGACAGAGAGGGGGAGGGAGGGATGTGAGATAAATAGAGAAAGGGAGAATAGAGAGTGAGAACAAGATGATGATAGAAATGGGAAGAGAGAATAGAGATTTTGAAGAGATTAAGAGAGAGTAAGAGTGAGAGTGAAGCTGAAGAAAAAAAATCGGGGAAGAGAGAGTAAGAGAAAGGGAATAAGAGAGATGATAGATGGAGCAGGAGAGACAGAGGGAGAGAGAAAGGGTGAGAGGAGCAATATGGAAAGAGAGATAGAAGAGATTGAGAGTAAGAGTGAGAGTTAAATTAAAGAGAGTGAGGGTGCCATGATGAGAAAGAGACAAAAAGAGAATGAACATAGAAAGAATGGATAGTGAGGTAAGAGAGGGAAAGAGAGAGAAATAGACAATGAAATAAGGGAGGGAGGGGAAGTAATAGACAATAAGATGGAAGAGTGGTGAGAAAGCAAAGAGATTGAGAATGAGAGGAAGGTAGAGAGAGATTGAGTGATAGATATTGGGAAACAAAGATAGAGAAAAGAGAGGAAGAGAGCAACGAGCGAGAGAGAGAAATATAATGGAGAGTGAGAGACTGTGAGAAATGAAGAGAGGGAGAAAGAGAGAGATAGAGGGAAAGCAAAAGAGGGTGAGAAGATAGCATGAGATAGCAAGAAAGAGAGAGAGAGAGAGAAAGAATAGAGAGTGAGAGAAATAGTAAGAAAGGGAGAGTGAGGAAGAGAGAGATAGAGGGCAAGTGTAAGGGAGAGAGTGAGAATGGAAGAGATAGAGGAAGAGAGTGAGAGATTGAAGAGAGTGTGTGAGAAAGAGAGCATGAAAAATTTAAGAGGGAGAGAGGGGAAGTGAGAGGGGAAATGATATTTAGCAAGAAGGAGATAGGGAGCAAGAGGATAGTGGGTGGAGAGGGGAGAGAAAGGTTGAGGGAGAGTGACAAGAGGGGATAAAATGAAAGAAATAGAGAGAGTGAGGGAGAGCATGAGTGGTAAAAATAAGATAGAGAGACAGAGGGAGGCTGTTAGAGAGAAATAAAGAGAAAAGAAAGTGAGAGAAGAGAGAGCAAAAGAGAGGAATGGAAGAAAGCGATGGAGAACATGAGAGGGAAGAAGGAAGTTTGATTGAGTGCAAAAGGAGAGTGAGAAAAGAGATAGGGAAAAGGGAGAAGGAGAGGGAAGGAGGGAGGGATTGAGATAGGGAGTGAGAGTAAGAGAACTAGTTAAAAGGAGAGAAGGAGAGAGGGATATTGAGACAGAGAGAAGGAGAGAGATTGAGATTTCGAGCATGGGAGAGAGGGTAGCAGTGGAAGAGAATGACAGAGACAAAATGGGAGATAGGGCGAGAGAGTGGGAAGAGGGAGCGAGAGATAAATATAGAAAAGTAAAAGTGAGAAAAGAGAGCAGAGATGTCGAATGAGAGAGAGCAATAGGAAAATAGAGGGAGAGTGAGGAAGTAAACCGTTGAGTGCAAGAGGAGAGAGAAAGGAAGAAAGAGAGGGAGAGATGGATTGAAACAGGAAGGTATTGAGGAGGAATGAGAGATGTATGAGAGAAAATAGTAAATAGTGAGATGGATATGAGGAGAGAGAGCAAGATGTGAGAGCGATTGAGAGATAGTGTGTAAGGGAGGGAGTGTGAGAGAGATTGTGATAGATAGAGGGAGAGAAAGACTGAGTAACGAGAGGGAGATAGAAGAAAGATTAAGAGAGAGAGATAGCAAGGGGCAAAAGTGAGCATACAAATAATAAAGAGAGATGAATAGATTTAGTGTGAGAGAGAGAGCAAGAGAGGGAGTTAAGATAGGGATTGAAGAGTGAGCGAAGAGAGAGGAGGAAAGAGGGTAAGGCAAAAATCGAGAGAGAAGAAAGACTCAGAGAAGATAGAACAAAAGATAGTGAGTGAGAGGTAGATAGAGGGAGTAATTGAGGGAAATATGGAAAGTGAGGGAGGGAGAGAAGACATAGCAAGAGATTGAACTAATGAAAGAGGGAGAGAGGGGGAGGAGAGAGAAAAAGTGAGTAAAGTGATAAAAGAGTGATAAAAAAGAGAAAAAGAGAGAGTGTTAATGATAGCAAGAAGAGAGCAATAGAAAAACAAAAATTGATAAAGTATAAATAGAGAAATGAGCGAGTGAGGAGGAGAGAGATGGACAGAGGGAGTGAGAGGGATGGAAGAGAGTTGGAGTGAGAGAGGAAGAGAGAGTGAAGGAAGATCTTGATAGGGGGTACAAAATGAGATTTAGTGGGAGAGAGAGGGGGATGAATTGGAAGAGAGTTAGAGGGAGAGAGGGGGAGAGTGTGTGTGAGAGAGAAAGAGAGAGCGAGAGAGGGATGGAGAGGGAGGGAAGGAATGAAAGGAGTGGGGGAGAGATTGAGAGGAGAGAGAGGAGCGAGCATAACAGAAGAGAGAGTAAGTGACATAAAGTGAACATGGAGCGAGAAAGAGACATGGAATGAGGGAGTAAGTATGAGAGTGAAACTGAAGTGATAGGAAGAGGAGACGAGAAAGGGAGACAGTGTGAGAGAGAAATAAAGGGAAGTGACGGTGAGGGAAGAGAGTGCAGAAGAGAGGGAGAGGGTGAACAAGCAAAAGAAGAATAAGAGACAAGGAAGAAATGAGTGAAAGAGGGAGGGAAAGCAAGAGAAATAGAGGGATGAAGGGAGTGAAAGATGGAGGGAGAGCGAGAGAGTGGCGGTGAAGGTTAAACTGAGTGTGAAAAGAGAGAGACAGAAGAGCGGGTGAGAGAGATGACAAAAACTGGAACTGAGAGTGAGAGAGGAGAGTGTGAGTAAGAAAGAAAGATAGAAGGAGGTATTGAGAGGGTTTAAAGAGAGAGCAGGAAGAAGAAATGAAGAGAGAGTGGAGGGAAATTGAGTGAGAAGAGAGACTGAGGGATGATCAAGCAAGAGTAAGTGAGTGAGGTGTAAAATGTGAGGGAGAATAGGATATTGTTTAGAGAGAGGGAGACGAAGAGCGATAATGGGACGGAGAGGGACGGAGGAAGAGAATAGATAAAATGAGAGAGGGAGGGATAGAAGCAAGAGGGAGAAGAGAGAGGAAGTGGGGGATAGAGTGACCTAATGTAAGAGAAATGAATGAAGAGAGAGCAACACAGGAGTGTGTAAAAGAGAGTATAAGATATAAAAAGAGTATTAAGCGTGAGAAAGAGAGAGAGTGAGGGAATATAACAGATAAGTGATAAAAAGAGCGAGAGATAAAAAATAAAATGGCAACAAAGAGTGAGATAGAGAGTGAGAAATGGAGCTAACGAGGGTGAGAGGGAGAGAAATTGAGAAAGAGTGAGAGTGTGTATGAGTGTGTGAGATGGAGAGAGAAGAGTTCGCTACTTGAGGGAGACCTAGCGAGGGCAAGATTAAAGGAGTGAGAAAGAGAGAGCAAGAGAGATAAAAAGTCATAGAATAGAGAGTGAGAGAGAGGGAGAAATTGAGTGAGAAATAGAGAAAAATGGAGGGGTTTAAAGAGAGAGTAAGAAAGAGAGGAAATAGAGAGCTAGAGAGAGATGGAAAGGGAGAGTGGGAGGTTGAGGGTGAGAGAGTGTGGAAGAGTGGAAGATAGAGTGTGAGAGAGTGGGGGGAGGTAGGGATGAGGGAGGGAAGGCGACAAGAGAGGAGGAGAGAGAGTGTCTGGAGGATAGAGAGTGAAAGAGTGAGAGAAGAGAGAGAACAGTGAGTGAGTAAGAGAGAGTGTAATTAAAGATAGATAGGGAGGGAGAGATGATAGAGAGTGAGAAAGAAATAGAGAAGAAGAGAGAGTGAAGGAAGAAAGAGCAAGAGAGCAAGAAAGGGAGCAGAAGAATGAGAAATAGATAGAGAGTCAAAGATATGAAGATAAAGAGAGAGGGAAGAGGGAGGAAGGGAGTGCAGGGAGAGAAGTATGAGCAAAATAAAGAAATAATTAGAGAGAGAAGAGGAGAAAAGAGTGAGAAGAGAAAAGGATTGAAAGAGAGGGAGGGAGGGAGGGAGGGAGGGAGAAAAAGAGTTAAGTAATGAGAGAAATGAATAAGCGACATAAAAGAGATGAATTGAGCAACAATGCAATAATGAATTTGGAATAGAGAGTGAGAGAGAGAGCAAGGGAGAGAGAGAAGAGAGAGCAACAAAATAGAAAGTAGACAACAAAGAGTGAGAAAGAGAGAGAGAGTGATGGAGGGAGGGAGAGAGAAATGGAGAGAGAATAGAGTGGTGGAAGATAGAGAAAGAGGGATTGAGTGAGAGGGAGAGAGGGAGGGTTAGAGGAGAATGAATGAGAGAGAGATAGAAAGGTTGAGGGGAAGTTCATGAGAGGGATAGATGTAGATAAAGAGAGTCTGTTTGTGAGAGAGAGAGAGAGGGGGAAGGAGTGAAAAAGAACAAGAGTGAAGACGAAGGAAGAGTGAGAGAGATAGAAGAGTGATCAAGAAAAGAAAAAGCATAAGAGAATAAAGAGTTAGAAAGAGAGAGAGGTAGGGAGTAAAAGTTAGAATGAAATAGAATAGAGAGAGGGAGCAAAAAAGAGAGAAAGAAAAGAGTAAGGAAGCAGAGCAAAAGAGAAAGAGTAAGAGAGACAATGAGAGTGAGTTTGAGAGAGAGAGAGAGTGAAAGAGAAGTGCTTGTGTGTGAGTGAGTGTAATTAAAAAGGGGTTATAGAAGAGAGGCAGGGAGTGAGAGAGATTGAAAAATTGAGAGAGGGATGGAGTTAGAGAGTTTGACGAGAGGAGTGACAGAGGTAGAGGCAGTGAGAGAAGTAGAAAGAGAAGAAAGAATAAAGAAAGATAATGAAAGAAGAACAAGGAGTGAGGAAGAAAAAGAGTGAAAGAGGGTGTGAGGGAAAGAAATTAAATGAAAGAGAGGGAGTGGGGAATAGAAAATGATGGGGAGGAAAAGAGAGAGGGAAAGATAGAGGGGAAGGATAAGAGAGAGATTGAGGGAGGGAAAGAGACTGTGTGAGAATCAGTGAGGGTTAGAAAGTGGGAGAGAGGGAATGATGGATGGAGAGAGAAAGGAAGAGATTATTTGTCTTTCTCTCTAAATCTCCTTCTCCCTCTCACACTTGTTCTCTTTATCAGTCTTACTCTCTCCCTCCATCTCACTCCCTCAATCATGCCCTCTCTAGGTGTCCATTATGTAGCTCACTCTTCTCTTTCCATCTCACACACTCATACACTCTCTCCCTCTCTCAATCGCTCTCCCTCTTCTCTTTAAATCTCTTTCACTTTCTCACACTGATGTACACCCTCTCTCTCGCTCTTAACTTTTATCTCTCCCAATCCCTCTCACTTTTTTCTCATTATTTCTCACATTCTCTCATACTTCTCTCGCTCTCTCCCTCTCTCTATCTCCTCTTTGTCTCACTTTCCTTGCCTTACTTGCTCTCACTCTCTCCCTCTCTATCTAAAAATCTCTCTTGATCCCTCCCTCACTATCTCTTTTATTCTCTCACTCTCTATCTCTCTTTTCTTTTCCTCCAACCCGTGCTCCCAGTCTCTCTTGCTTCCCATCCTCCTAGTATCTTTTTTTTCTCTTGTCCCACTCTCTCCTTCCCTTCTTTATATCCTCTTCTCCCCCTCACTTTCTTTTCCTCTTTCTCTCTGGTTCTCCTTCACTCTATCACTATTGTACTCTTTAACTCTCTCACTCTATCCTCTATCATTCTCAATGCCTCATCCGTGCCCTCTCTAGGTCTCCCTTGTGTATCTCACTCTTCTCTCTCCATCTCATATGCTCATACACTCTCTTAATCTCTCTTATTCTTTCTCCCTCTCACCCTTATTAGCTCAATTTTATGCTCTCCTCTCAATCTTCTCACCCTCTCACCCCAACATTCTTGTTTCTTTCCCTACCTTTCTCTCTCTCCCTTTCTCGCTCTTATTTCTCTTTCTCACGCACTATCCCCCTCTCTCCCTCTCTCCCTCTCACTCTCTTCCATTTTACCCCCTCTCTCTCCCATAAAGCATCATTCTCTACCCATCTCTCCATCTGTCTCACTCCATCTCTATTTCTTCCTTCACTTTCTCTTCTTTCTCACTCTCTCTTCCTCTCTCATTCGCACTCTCTTCCATTCCTCTGGCTCCCTTCGTCAGCGTCTCTCATTCTCACTCTTTCCGTCTCTCACTCTTTTCTCTGTTTATGCTTTATCACTATTTCATTCTCTATTTATCTCTCTCTTTCCCTCTCACACACACTCTATATTACTCTCTTTCAATAATCTCTTATCACTTTACTCACTCTTTCTCTCCAGCCATCTATCACTCTCTTCCTCCCTCAATCTCTCTCTCTCCCCCCTCTCTTGTTTCCATCCCTCGCTCTCTCTATCTCTCTCTTCTCTCCCTCCCTCCCTCCCTCTCCCTCGATATCTACCTCTCTTACTCCCACTCTCTCACCATTCTCCCATTCTTCCACTCTCTTTACTCCTCACTCACTAATCTTACTCAGTCAGCTTCTCTTCTAACTCCCTCTCCCATTCACTTTCTCATTAAACCCTCTCACTTCCTCCTTCTGTCTCTCATTCTTCCTCACTACCTCCATCTCTCTCTCTTTATATTCAATCTCTCTTTATTCCTCTCACTCACTCTTCTGTCTCTGACATTTGACCCTCGCAATATCCCTCAACACCTCTCTCTTGCTCTCCTTCCCTCTTTCAATCCCTTAATATCTCTCTCTCCCACAATCGTCTCTTATTTTCTTGCTCTCTCTCTCTCGCTAGCTAATCTCTCCCTTTCTCATGCTCTCTATTCCTTCAAAGTCTTTTCTCTCTATTTGTCTTTCACACACTCTCCGTTTTTTGTTCCCTTATTCTCTCTGCTCAGTTTCACTCTCATTTTAACTCCCTCTCTCCCTCACCCCTTCTTGCTTTATGTTCACTCTCACTCACACACTACAACTTATTTTTTCCTCTTCTCTCTCACCTCATAATTTTCCCCCCCTCTCCCCCTGTCTTTTAGTTCCTTCCTTCCTTGCCTCTCCCTCCCTCTCTCCTTCTCTCTCTTAGACACACTATGGCTCTCCCCTCTCACATTCTTCTGGTTCATTCCTGCTCCAAAATCACATTCTCACCCCCTCTCTCCCTCTCGCTCACTCTGTCTTTATCTTCCCTCACTCTCTCTTCTCTCTCACTCTCACTTCTTCTCTCACTTCTCCTGTTTCTCCCTCTTTCTCACTCTCTCCCTCCCTTGTTATTTTCTCTATTTATGACTTATCACTTCTCTTTCTCTTTTACTCTCTCCCTCTCACTTACTTTCTCACACACTCTCTCTTGCTCTCTTTTATCACTCCCTCCTATCTCATTGCTCACTCTTTCTCTCCATCGACCAGTCTCTTCCTCCCTCCCTCTTTCTCCCTCCCACCTTCTGTCTCTCTATCTCCCTTCCCCCCTCTATCTCTCTCTATATTCTCCTCTATATCGCTCTCTACCTCTCACTTCCAAACATTTGTTCTATTTTCTCTGTGCCTCTCTTCTCTTTCTATTTTTGGCTCATTCTCTCAAATTTTCACTCTCTAGCTTTCTCAAATTTTCACTCTCTCAAATTTTCAATCCTTATCACTCCCTCCCTCTATCTCTATTATTTCTAGTTCACTTCCCCTCTTGCTCACTCTCTCATACTTTATTTCATCTCTCTTTATGATTTGCTTGCTCTCTCTTCCACTCCCTCTGTCCTCTCTCTTGCTCTTTCGTCTATCACCATCTCTTTTCTCTATTTACTCACTCTTCTCTTTCTCTCGCACTCTCACTCCCTCACTCACTCTCTCTCAATTTCTCACATCTTGCACTCTCCCCTAAAATCCATCTCATTATTTCTTATTTTCTCTCATACATCTCTAATTCCTGTCTATCCCTCCCTCTTTCTACCTCACTCCCTATCTCACAACTCTCTTCTCTTGAATGGGAGGGATCGAGAGGAAAAAGAGATGTATGAGAGAAAATAAGAAATAATGAGATGAATTTGAGGGGAGAGCAAGATGTGAGAAAAATTGAAAGAGAGTGAGTGAGGGAGTGACAGAGAGTGAGAGTGAGAGAGAGAAAGAGTGAGTAAAGAGGGAGAAGAGATGGAGGGAGGAGGGAAGGAGAGAAAGGGCAAGAGGAGAGAGGGAAAGTTTGGAGGAGAGAGTGAGGGAGTGAGATTAAATTCGAGAGAGAGGGAGGGAAAAAGGAGAGAGAGAGCGAGAGTGTGTGTGAGAGAGTGAGCAAGAGAGAGGAAGAGATAGAGGTTGTGTGTGAAAGAAATGGGTGGGAGAGAGAAAGGGAGAGTGTGAAAGAGGGAGAATGTAAGAGAATATGAGAAATAGTGAGACGGAGATGAGGAGGTGGTAGAGAAAAAAGACCAAGATAGAGAGATAAGTGCAAGAAAAATATAGGAGATAGAGAAAAATAGTAATAAAAATGGAGGAGGAAAGAGAGAGACTGGGGAAGAGCAAGAAAGGGACCTCAAGAGATTGAGAGGTAGAAAGTAAGAGAAGATATGAGAATGAAATAAAGGGGTGTAGGAAATGATGGAGTGAAAGAAGGAGAGAGAGAGAGATAGAGAAAAAAAAGGGAAGTACTTGGAGAGATGGTTGGGGATAGAGTGGGAAGGAGGCATGGAGGGAGAGGGGGTGGTAGGGAGAAATAACGGGGGGAGATAGAGCACAAGTCTAAGTGATAGGGAGAGAAGAGCAACAAAATTCAAACTTGGTGAGAGCAGGAAAGAGAGTCAAGTGACAGAGAGAGAGGGAGAAAGAGAGAAGAGTGAGAAAGGCAGTGAGAGGAAGAGTCAGTGAGAAAGAGTTAAAGATGGAGAGAAAGAGATAGTGAGAGAAAAGAGGAGGAAGAGAATGAATGAGAGGTAAAGAGAGAGATGGGAAGGTGGGTAGGAAAAGTGAGAGTAAGACAAGAGAGGTTTAGTGAGAGGGACAAAGGAATGGAAAGGAAGAGAACGAGTGAGAGAAATCAAAAGAGAGAGAAGGAGGGGTATGCAGAGGTTGAGGGCAAAAGTGAGAGAGTGTGTGAAAGAGAGAGGGGGAGATAGAAAGAGGGAGACATATAGAGGGGAAGGAGGAAAGTGAGAGAGGGAGAGAAAGAGTTGGTGTATATGGAGAGGAAGGGTCAAATGAATGAGAGTGAAGAGACAATAATAGAAGACATATTAGGAGAGAGAGAAAGGATAGAGAATAAGAAGGATAGAGGGACAGGTTAAGAGTGAGAGTGATATAGAGATGAAGAGAGGGACTGGGAGAGAATGTGCGAGAAAAGGACTAGGAGAGATAAAGTGAGAGAAGGACTAGGAGAGAAAGATAGAGCAAGTGCGTGTGAGTGAGAGTAATAAAAGAGGGAACGATAGGAGAGAGAGAACAAGAACAATTAGAGAATAAATGGTGAAAATAGAGAGAGGGAGGGAGTTAGAGAGATTGAAGAGAGATGGAACAAGAGAGGAAGAGAGATGGAGGGAGAAATAGAGAGAGAAGAGAGCATGAAGGAAGATAAAGAAAGAGAGAGTGATAGCAGAAAAGAGAGAGAGAGAGAGAGAGAGAGAGAGAGAGAATAAGATAATGAGTGAGGGAGATAGAGTGAGCAAGTGAAGTGGGAGATGGAGGGGATGAGAGGGAGAGAAAAAGGGAGGAAGGGAGGAATCGAAGGAGGGTAAGTGATTGAGAAGAAAGAGGGAGGGTGGGATGCAAGAGAGAGTGTGTGGGAGATAGAGAAGGAGAAAGAGTTAGAACAAAGAGGGAATATGTAGTAATCGAAGAGGTAGTATGAGCGAGCAAGAGAGACTGAGAAAGAGAGGGAGAGAGTAGTAAGAGTGAGTGAAACTGAAGAGAAAGACATGAAGGATGAAAGAGAGAGAGAGCAATAGTAAAATCAGAAGAGAGGGAAGGAAGGAGAAAGAGAAAAAAAAAGAGAGACAGGGCAGGAGAGCAAAGAGAGAGTAAGAAATGGTGAGGGAGAGTAAGAAATTGTGAAGAAGTGAAGGAGATAAAGGAAAAGATGAGTGACAGAGAAAAAGAAGAAAGATATAATAAGAGCAGGAGAGATATAAAAAGAGATAAAGGGAGGGGAGAGCAATGAGAGAGAAAATAGTTAGATGGAATTATATAGAGAGCAAGAGAAGTTAGAGTGTGAGAGGAGAGTGAAAGAGAACAAGAGAGAGTGAGATAAGGAACTAGAAAGAATGACATGGAGAAAGATGGAGAGGGTGAGATAGATGGGAAGAGAGAGGTTGAGAAAGTGTGAGTGACATGAAAGAACAAGAGAGAGAGAGCAAGAAAGACAGAATGAGTGAGACGGAGCAAGAAAGAAATAAAGAATGGGGAGAGTGTGAGAGAGAGAAGAGAATAGTTGAGATAGGTGGGAGGGAAGGAGGGAGGGAGGGAGGGAGAGAGAGGAGGAAGGGAAAAGAGAGAGAGTGAGAGAAGGTAGGGTAGAGAGAGAGAAAGTGAGAGAGCAAACAAGGGAGTGAAGAAGAGAGTGGGAGTGAGGGAGACCAAGAGAGAGCGAGAGAAAGAGAGAGAATGAAGATATAGAGAAAAATAAAGAGAAATGGAGAGGGAGAAATAGAGAGAAATAGAGAAAGATATAATTGAGAGTGTGAGAGAGAGCATGAGTGGTCATAAAAAGAAATGAAGAGATAGAATGAGGCAGTGAGAAAGATTGAAGAGGGAGATTGAAGAGAGGGAGCAAGAATGGGAGAGAGTGTGGGAGAAATAAAGAGTGCTAGAAGATAGAGCAAGAGAGAGTGAGCGAGAACGGGAGAGAGGTGGAGCAAAAGAATGGATAATAAAGAGTGTGAGAGGAGTTGTAAAGGGAGCGAGGGAGAGGGAAGGAGGGAGAGAGGGAGAGAAAGTGCAATATAGAGAGGAGGAAAGTGTGAGTGAGGGAGGGAGATAGAAGAGGGAGAGTGGGAGGATGAACTGAGAGGAATAGTGAGAGAAGATGGAGTAGCAGTACAGAGAGTGGGTGAGAGATATATAATAAAGAGTGAGGAAGATATAAGAAGGGAGCGGAGTGAGCTAAGTTGAAGAGAGGGAGGGAGCGACATCAAGAGAGTGAGTGAGAGTGAAATTTGGACATAAGAGAGTAAGATAAAGAGGAAAATGAATATACAAAGGCAGAGTGAGGGGGGAGAGAGAGAGAGAGAAAAGATAGAGACAACGAAAAGAGGGTGAGAATGAGAGGGAGAGTGAGAGTGAAATTTAATAGAGAGAAGGAAAGAAAAAGGGAGTGGGAAGAGATTTTGAGGAAATAGAGAGGAAGTGAGAAGGAGTGAAAGAAAGCAAGAGCGGGAGCAAGAGAGAATGTTTGTCGGCATAGTGGGTATGAAAAAGACAGAGAAGAAAGACCAACATAATACAAAGTAAGATACAGACAACAAAGAGTGAGAGAGATTTATATGAAAGGGAGTGATGGAGGGAGGGAAAGAGAAATAGAGAGAGAATAGAGTAAGGGAAGATAGAGAAAGAGCGAGTGAGTGAGAGGGAGAGAGTGAGGGTGAGGAGGTGAATGAATGAGAGAGAGAAGGAAAGGTTGAGGGGAACTCCATGAGAGGGAAGGAAGGAGAGAGAGCATGAGAGAAGGGGATAGAGGAAGAGAGTAAGAGGAGAGAGAAAAGAGTGATCAATAAAAGAAAGAGTATGAGAGCATAGAGAGTAAGAAAGAGAGAGAGGGAGGGAGTAAAAGTTAGAATGAAATAGAATAGAGAGAGAGAGCAAAAAAAGAGAGAATGAAGAAAGAGTAAGGAATGAGAGCAAAAGAGAAGGAGTAATAGAGATAATGAGAGCACATATGAGAGAGAGAGAATGAAAGAGAGAGTGTTTGTTTGTGAGTGAGTGCAATGAAAAAAGGGGTTATATGACCCACTTTTTAATGTTTACAAAAATAGCAACGGCACCAAAAACTTGATCCCGCTTAATATATATTTAATTTTATGATGGAATGTATAATGTGGATTCTACGCAAGTATACGTATCGTATCAAGTAATACAGGGCTCTAGTGGAGTCCTGGTTATCAATCCCACATGGACGTTTTTAAAAGATTTGCAACAGCTAAATTTAAAATGTATTTACTTACTAATATAGTATACGGAAATTTAGAATACGTAACTAAAGCAAACTAAAGTAAACTAATGCTTTAAATAAAGTTGAATTAAAGATTTCAGAAAAAGTATCCTTCTCCTTGTTTTTAGAAAATTAAGTGAATGATGAATTTAAATAGGATTTTGTATTGTGACAAATAGGAGCATTCCTATTCTTTACCCTTTGGTCCAGGTGCAAAGAACATTGATTAGCCCTATGTTTGATTACTGAATCTATGGCTAGGCTGGGAGGATACTGGCTGCCCCTTCAGAGCTCCCACATTCCCCTCACCTGAGGGCTAACATCTACACTTCAGCTCTCAAACAATAGAACCAAATTGAATATTTTAGTCTGTCACACTAAAATGTCCAATTCTACGTCCAATAAATAATATTTCCCTATTTATTTGCACCCTCCTTCCAAGGCTTTTGACTTCCCGAATATTGGATGTAATCTTTACTATAGTTGATAATTCAACATTTTTTAACAAATCAATGGGCCAGATTGAAAAGTAAATTAAGTTTTAAGTAAAAATTATCACAATTTATTTTAATATATTAGGCATTTCTATTTAATTTCATTAATTCACATAATTTCATAAACAAGGAGAAAGACTAAGAAAACTAATCAGAATGCATGGGAATTAAACAAAGCATGGATTTCATTTAAAGTTAACAACAATAAACAAAGATACTTATCTCGATTTCCTCCCCAAGCAGACTCCTAGAAGTTCCTTTGACTTTTCCTTCTAGTACAGCACACTTCTAAATTCACTAATTACACTTACTAAAACTGAAAATAGACATACAATAGACTCTCTAAATTGACTCACAGAAGACTCAAGAGACACACAAATGACACACAACATACTAAAATTCATCCTCTATTTATAGAGGTAGGCAAAGGTCCAAGGGGTGCTTAAACACCTCTTCAAAAAGTGTCCAGGTTCAACGTATCCAGCATTTTGAACAGTCTCGCCGTCGGTGAGAAACGACCTCGCCGTCGGCGGGCTTCTAGAAGGTCTCCAAACCGCGCGATCTCGTCGTCGGCGGGCTCGGGCTCGCTGTCGGCGAGGTAGTTATAAATCCTTTAAAAATTCTCCTCATGATCTCGCCGTCGGCGGGCTCGATCTCGCCGTCGGCAGCTTAGTTCATTTTGCATTAATTTCTTCCTTTTTTGATCCAAATTCGCTCCATTTCATGCTTTTTGCTTTCATCACTTATAAATCTTCATTCCTGCAATAAAATAAAGAAAAATCCTTTCCTTAAAGTGCAATTTCATAAAAAAATGGGTATGGATTTCTTAATATATTTTCCTGTGATCATTATAGAAGTGAGAGAAAGAACTATAAGGATTATAGAGTGAAAAATAAAGAGAGGGAGGGAGTGAGAGAGATTGAAGGAGTGACAGAGGTAGTGAAAGTGAAAGAAGCAAAAAGAGAAGAAGCAATGAAAGAAGATAATGAAAGAGGAATAAGGAGTGAGGAAAAGAAAGAGAATGATTGAGGTAGAGAGTGTGAGGAAAAGAAAGAGAATGAAAGAGAGAGGGAGTGGGGAATAGAAAACGAGGGGGGGAAAGACAGAGGGAAAGATAGAAGGGAAGGAGAAGAGAGAGAGAGAGAGAGAGAGAGAGGGAGGGAAAGAGAGTCTGTGAGAGTGAGAGAGGGTTAGAAAGTGGGATTGTGGGAAAGATGGATGGAGAGAGAATGGAAGAGATTATTTGTCTTTCTTTCTAGATCTCCTTCTCCCTCTCACACTTATTCTCTTTATTGGTCTCACTCTCTCCCTCTATCTTTCTCACTCCTTCAATCTTGCACCTCTAGGTTTCCCTTATGTAGCTCACTCTTTTCTCTCCATCTCACACACTCATACACTCTCTCCCTCTCTCATTCTCTCTCCCTCTTTCTCTTTAAATCTCTTTCACTCTCTCACACTCATACACACCCTCTCTCTCACTCTCCAACCTATATATCTCCTGATCCCTCTCCCTTCCTACCCTCCTAGTATTTTTTTTCTCTCTTGTACCTCTCCTTGTTTACCTTCTTTATATCCTCTTCTCTCTCTCACTCTCTTTTCCTCTTTCTATTTGGATCTCCTTCACTCTCACGCTCTCCCTCTATCATTCCCAAAGCCTCATTCGTGCCATCTCTAGGTCTCCCTTGTATAGCTCACTCTTCTCTCTCCATCTCATACACTCATACACTCTCTCAATCTCTCTTTATCTCTCTCCCTCGCACCCTCTTTAGCTCCATTTCTGACTCTCTATCTCACTCTGCATTAAAGTTTTACTTTTTCTCTATCACTCTCTCCTCTCCCTCCCTCACTCCATCTCTATTATGCTCTCTCACTCTCACTTTCTCACTCTCTATTCTTTTTTTCTATCTTATACTCTCTTTTACTCTCTACATTATTGCTCTCTATTCTCTCTTTTCTATTACTTTTCTATCTCTTAGTCTTTCACTCTTTCTCTCCTCTCTCTCTTGTTTCCACCCCTCCCTCTCTCATTCTATCACTTCTCTACATACCTCCCTTTCCTTACCTTTATCCCTCTCTTTGTTGCTCCCTTCTTCACTCTATATCCTCTCATTCTCCCTCACACACTCTTACTTGATCTTCACTTAGTCTCTCTTCTCACTCTCTCTTCCTTTCTCTTTCTTGCTCACTACCTCTTTCTAACTCTCTTTGTCACTCACTCTCTTCCTTCTCTCACCTCTATTCTACCTCTATTTATCTCTCTCACTCTCTATTTTATTATCCTTTGATGCTCTCCTTATCCCTCACTGAGTCTCGCCCGCTCTCCCTCCCACTTTTACTCCCTTCATCCCTCTCTTTCTCCTGCTCTCCTTATCTCCCTCTCTCTTACTTCCTCTATCGCTCGCTCGCTTGCTCTTTCCCTCTCTCCCACTCACTCTTTCCTTTCTTTTTTCTCTATTTTTCTCTCGCACTCTCTTCCTTTATAGCTTCTCTTCCTCTCTCTTGGGTTTTATTCTCATTCTTAATCCCTCGTTTTCTCTCTTTCTCTCTTACTCTCTCTTCTATTGCTCTCTCTCCACGTTCTCCTCTCAATTTTCTCTCCCTCTCTCGCCAATTTTCATGTTCATTCCCTACCTCCCTCTCTCTCCCTTTCTCGCTCTTATTTCTGTGTCTCACGTACTCTCCCCCTCTTCCCTCTCACTTTCATCCAGCTTCACCCCTTTCTCTCCCAGTAAGCCTCATTCTCTACCCATCTCTCTATCTCTCTCACTCTATCTCTATTTCTTCCTTCACTCTCTCTTCCTCTCTCATTCCCACTCTCTTCCATTCCTCTGACCTCTTTGTAACCTCTCTCATTCTTACTCTCGCCCTCTCCACTCTTTTCTCTGTTTATGTTTTATCACTATTTATTTCTCTATTTCTCTCTCTCTTTCTCTCTCACACAAACTCTCTATTGCTCTCTTTCATTACTCTCTTATCAATTTACTCACTCTTTCTCTCCAACCATCTATCGCTCTCTTCCTCCCTCCCACTCTCCCTCTTTCATTTGTTCACTATCTCTCTCTCCCCCTCTCGCTCTCCTTCTCTCTACATGTCTAGCTCTATATCTCCCTCTCTGCCTTTCACTCACTATCATTTGCTCTATTTTCCCTGAATCTCTTTTCTCTCTCTATTTCTGCCTTAGCCTCTCTCCCTTCCGCTCTCTCTTCAATACCTCCCTCCCAAAGTCTCTCTCTGTTTCACTCCCTCCCTCCCTCCCAAAGCCTCACTCTCTTGCTCCATCTATCATTTTCTCTTGCACCCTTAACTTTCTTTCTTCAGCTTCATTTTCACTCTTACTCCCTTACTTTATCTCATTCACAATCTCTACTCTCTCTTCCGTTTTCAATCGTTATCTCACTCTCACTCTCTAGTCTCTCTTACCTTCTCTTTATTCCCTTACTCTCTCTTTTCTCTCTATTTTTGTCTCTATTTCTTGGTCCCTTCTCCATTTATTCAATTTAAATCTCACTCTTACTCCCTCTCTATCCCTTTCTCACTCTCTATTCTCTCTCTCACTTCCTCTCTATCTTACTCTCTTATGTTACTTTGTTCTCTTCTCCTCTTAGTCTTTCTCTTTCTATCTCATACTCTATCTCGCTCTCCCATTCTCGTGTTCTCTTCCCCTCGCACTATCTCTCACACTCTCTTCTCTCCCTCTGTCTATCTCTCACACACAAGACCTCTCTCTTTCTCTCCCTCTTTCCCTCCCCTGCTCTCCCTCTCTCCATCTCCCCATCACTCCCCTCCTCTCTCTCTTACTCATTTGCTTCTTCACCTTCCATCTTGCACCTTTTTTCACACATTATTCTGTCACTCTTTCTTACTATATATTTTATTCCTCTCCCTTCTATGAATTTTTCTCTCCCTCTATCCTCCAATCCCTCTCTCATTCTCTCAATATTTTTCTTACTCTCCCTCTCTTTCATTCTTGCGCTCTCTCTATGTGTCTGTTATGTCACTCTCTTCTCTCACTATGTCATTCGCTCCTTCTCACTCCATCTCTCCATCCCTCTCTCACTCTATCTCTCTTTCCTCACGCCTCTCTATTTGCTCTCTATTTCTCACTCATTTTACTTACACTCTTTCCATCTCTCTCTATCTATCTTTATCTCTATCTCTATATCTCTTGTCCCTCTCTTCTTTCTCCCTTTTACTTTCTCTCCCACTTTGCCTCTATCTACCTCTCATTCCATCTCCCTCTCCATCCATCCCTCATCTCTTTTTCTTTCCAACTCTCTCCCTCTACCTGTAATCATCTCTCTCTCCACCTCTTGTTCTCATATTTCCCTCACTCTCTCTTCTTAACATGCTCTCTTACACTCCCTCCCTTTATCTCTCACTTCCTCTATACATATCCTCTCTTACTTTCTCTCCCTTCTCTCTCTCACACTCTCACTCTCTCCCTTACTCCCCCTCTCTCTCACTCACTATTCCACCTTCATTATTTCATTGTTGCTCAATTTCTCCCTCTCTCTCTCTCTCTTATGTCACTCTTTCATTTTTGTCATTACTCAACTCTTTTTCTCCTTCTATCTCTCTCTCTCCCCCTCCCTCCCTCCCCCCTCTCTCCCTCTCTCCCTCTGTTTCAATCCTTCTCTCTTATCTCTTTCCTCCTAATCACTCTCTAATTATTTCTTAATTTGATATCTCACACTTCGCTCTCCCTCACTCCCTTCCTTCCTCATCCCTCTCTCTATCTTCATGTCTCTCACTCTCTATCTATTACTCATTCTTCTGCTCCCTTTCTTGCTCTCTTGCTATTTCTTCATTCACTCTCTTTTCTATCTTTATGTCTCTCTCACTTTCTCTTCTCTCCCCTCCCTATCTCTCTTAAATTACACTCTAAGTTCTCTCTCTCTTTATCTTGCTCTCTCTCCTCTCACTCTTTCGCTCTCTATCGTACACACTCTCTCTCCTCTCTTCCTTCCTTCCCCATCCCTCGCCCTACCTCCCCCTTTCTCTCACTCACACTATCTGCCACTCTTTCAAAATTATCTCTCCCTCTACCTCCCACTCTCCCTTTATATCTCTCTCTAGCTCTCTATTTTCTCTCTCTTTAAACCCTCTCATTACTATTTCTCTCTTTCTCACTCACTTACTCCCTCTCACTCTCTATTCCAACTCTTTTTATCTCTCTTGCACTCTCTTTCTCACTCCCTCAATCTTGCCCTCAAGATCTCCCTCATGTAGTGCACTCTTTTCTCTCTATCGCACACACTCATACACGCTCTCACTCTTTCTCAATCTCTCTCCCTCTCACCCTCGTTAGCTCCATTTCTTATCTCACTCTTTGTTTTCATTTCATTTTTTCTCTCTCTTTCTTTTTATCCCTTCTCTATTATATTCTCCTACTCTCTCTTTCTATTCTCTTTTTATAACTTAGACTCTATTCTACACACTCCTTTGTTGCTCTTTTCTTTCTCTTACATTTTGTCACTCCATCCCCGATTTCCTATCTTCTCTCTCTCTTGCTTCTATCCCTCCCTCTCTCATTTTATCTCTTCTCTTCCTCTCTCACTCACCCTCCCATTATCCTACTCCGTCTCTCTCTCTCTCTCAACAATCTCCTATTCTCCCTCACCTTTTACCCCTCACTCACTTACACTTTCTTGATCTTCTCTCAGTCACTGTCCCTTCCACTCTCTCTTCTTTTCTCTTTTCTGCTCTCTCTTTAAGCCCTCTTAATACCTCCTTCTATCTCTCTTTCTTACTCACACTCTCCTCTCTCTCTCACTCTCTGTTCCACCTCTTTTCATTTCTCTCTCGCCCTCTTTTCTATCTCTCTCTTTTCATACTCACTTTAACCCTCACCGCCACTCTCTCGCTCTGCCTCCCTCTTTCACTCCCTTCATCCCTCTCTTTCTCCTGCTCTCCTTATCTCCCTGTCTCTTGCTCTCTCTCCCGCTCGCTCACCCTCTCCCAGTCTCCTGTACTCTCTTCCCTCACCCTCTCTTCTCTCCATTTCTCTCACACACTCCCATTCTCGTTCCATCTTCCTTTCTCTTCAGTTTCACTCTCACACATACTCCCTCATTCCCTCTCTCTTTCTTACTCCATGTTCACTCTTCGTCGCTTACTCCCTCTTCTACTGTGCTCACTCCTCTCTCTCCTCTCAATCTTTCTCTCCCACTCTCCCCCACTCCTTTAATTCCTTCCCTCCCTCTCTCTCCCTCTTGCTGTCTCGTTCTCTCTCACACACACTCTCCCCCTCTCTCCCTCTCAATCTCTTCCAATTCAAACCCTCTCTCTCCCACTAACTCTCATTTTGTACCCCCTCTCTCTATCTCTCTCACATTCTCCCCACATTTTCCTTCACTCTCTCTTCCTCTCTCACTCCCACTCTCTTCCATCCCGCTCACTCCCTCTATCCATCACTCTCTTCCTCACTCACTCTTTTCTCTATTTATGCTTTATTACTTTTACTTTCTCTATTGCTTTCTTCTTGCTCTCTTTAACACGCTGTCTCTTGCTCTCTTTTATCAATCTCTTATCACTTTACTCATTATTTCTCTCTAATAATCTCTCACTCTCTTCCTCCCTCCCTCTCTTTGTCTTTCATTAATTCAATCTCTCGCTATGTCTATTCTCCCTCCCTCTCTCTCCATATTTCCCTTAATATCTCCTCTATTTACCTCTCACTCACTATCTTTTTCTCTATCTTCCCTGAGTTTCTCTTCTCTGTCGATTTTGGCCTTACCATCTCTCCATGTCTTCCTTCGCTCACTCATCAATCCTTATCTTAACTCCCTCTCTTGCTCTCTCTCTCTCACTCTCTATTTCATCACTCTTTGTTATTTGTACGCTCGCTTTTTCCCCCTCACGTCTCTCTCCCGTGCACTTTCTTCTATCACTTCTCTTTCCTGTCGTTACTCACTCTTACTCTCCCTCTATCTATCACGCTCTCTCACATTCCCTCCCTCACACACTATCTCTCAATTGCTATAACATCTTGCACTTTCTCCTCTTATCCATCTCATTATTTATTAATTTTTCTCATACTTCTCTCCTTCCTCCTCGATACCTCCCTCTTTCAATCCTTCCCTTCCTCTCTTTTTTCCTCTCTCTCCGCTTACACTCACTTGTTCACTCCCTCTTTCTCCCACTCTTTTCTCTACCGCTCTCTCTCATTCCCTCTCTTGCTCTCTTTTCTCTTAATTCACTTTTCTATATTTCTCTCTCTCCTTTCCTCTCCCTTGCTCTCGCCCTCTCTCTCCCTCCGCTACCATCCCTCCCACGCTCTCTATCTTAATCTCTCTCCCTCTCTCTCTCCCTCTCTCTCCATCTCCCTCTCTCCTTCTCTACATTTAACTCATTCTCTTACTCTCCCTCCCTATCTCAATCCCTCACTCCTTCCCTCTCTTTCTCCCTTTACCCCTATCTCTCTTGTCTCTATCCTCTTGCACTTAATCTATCTCCCTCTTTCCCTCATTTTCTCCATTGCTCTCTCTCATTTCTCTCTCTTGCTTTCTTCTCACTTTCTCTGCTCCCTTTTTCTCTTTCACAGCCTCCCTCTATCTCTTTCTTTTTACCACTCATGCTCTCCCTCACTCTCTTTATTTCTTTCCTTTTACCCCTCTCTTCTCTTGATATCTCTCTAAATCTCCCTCATCCTTTCTCTCCCCTCACTCCATCCCACTTCTCACCATCCCACTCTCTTTATCTCAATCTCTCTCCCTCTCTCCATCCCACTTCTCACCCTCCCACACTCTCTATCTCAATCTCTCTCCTTCTCCTCCCCCCTTTCCACCCACTGCACTTTGGCTCCCTATATCCATTTTGCTCAATATCGTTTCCTCCCTTGCTTCCCCTCCATCCCTCTTAAATCTTTCATTCTCTCTCTCTCTCACTCTCTCCCTCTTTCTACTCTCTCCATTTTTTATTATTTCTCACTTTCTATTCTTTCTCTCTCTCTCTCTCCCTCTTTCTACTCTCTCCATTTTTTATTATTTCTCACTTTCTATTCTCTCTCTCTCTCTCTCTCTCTCGCTATCTCTTGTTATCTTCTCACTCTCTTTACTCTTTCCCTCTATCTCTCATTTTCTCCCTTTCTTCCTTTCTCACTATGTCTATCACTCTCCATCATGTTTCTCTCTCTCGCTCACTGCTCTCTCTTCCTCTCTTTTCTCTCTTTGCCTCCTTATATCCATCACTCAATCTATCTCTACTTCCCTACCCTCCCTTATTTTGCTCTCTATTTCTGTCTCTTTCCCTCTCTTACCTCGCTCTCTATTCTTTATCTATTTCTTTCTCTTTTTTTCTCTCTCTCACTCTCTCTTTCTCTATTTATCTCACTTCTGTCCCTTCCCCCTCTCTCTTAAGCTCTCTCCACTTACCCTCCCCGTTATCCCTCTTTCCCTTCTCACTCTTCATCACTCTCTCATATTCTCTCTCACTCTCTTATTCTCCCTCTTGCTCACTCTCTTTCTATATCATCCCTCACTCTCCTTCTTTCTTTTTACCTCTCTCACTCTTTATTCCTCCTTTGCTCCCTTCCTCTCTCTTTCTCATTATTTATTTGCTTTTCTTTCTCTATTATTGCTCACTGTTCTAAAAATCTTTCTCTTCTATTTCTCTCTCTCCTCTCTATTTCTCTCTTTCTCTCGTCTTCCCACTTTTTGGCACATAATCTCTCCATTTCTGTCTCAATACAGACATTGGGAGGAATGGAAGCAATAGAAAGGAAGTGAGGCATGGAGGGAGAGAGAGTTAGGGAGAGAATGGGATAGGGAGGAGCTAGAGAGCGAGGGATAGAGTGAGAGAAAGAGAGAATAAAGGGCAACATAAGAGAGAGCAAAAGACTGAGAAAGAAAGATTTAACAGAGAGTGTAAGAGAGCGCATGAGTGGTAAAGAGAAATAAATAGAGAGGTAAAGGGAGGTTGTGAGAAAGATTGAAGAGGGAGACGTGGCATGAGAGGGAGAGATAGTGTGAGAGAGAAATAAAGAGTGATGGAAGCTAGAGCAGGAGTGAGCGAGAATGGGAGAGGGAGAGCAAAAGAATGGATGATAAAATGTGAGAGAGAAGAGTTATAAAGGGAGAGAGGGAGATGGAAGGGGGAGAGAGGGAGAGAAGTGTGTGAGAGAGAGATAGAGGAAGGTGTAAGTGAGAATGGGAGGGAGGGAGGGGAGAGAGTGGGAGGATGGACAAAGAGAAATAGTTAGAGAACATGGAGCAACAGTACAAAGAGTAAGTGAAAGAGATATAACAAAGAGTTAGAAAGAGAAAAGAAGGGAGTGAGCTAAGTTGAAATAAGGGAAGGAGTGACAGAAAGAGAGAGTGAGTGAGAGAGAAATTGGGAGAGAAGAAAGTGATAGAAAGAGGGAGATGGTGATAGAGAGGTAGAGTGGGTGAGAGAGATTGAGAGAGAGAAATAAAAGAGGGTACAAAAGAGAGAAAGTGAGAGTGAAATTTAATAGATAGAGAAGGAGAGAGAAAGGAAGAGGGAAGAAATATTGAGGGAATAGCAGAAAGTGAGAGGGAGTGAAAGAAAGCAAGAGAGAATGTTTGTGGGTGATAGTGAGTAAAAAAATTAGAGACAAGAGACCATCATAAAAAAAGTAATAGATGAGACAACAAAATAGGAGAGGAATATAACAAGTGAGAGAGTGGGTGAAAAATAAATAGCGTGACAAAGATGTTTTGAGAGAGAGAGAGAATATATATACATGCAGATTATGAGAAAGGTCTAGAGAGGAAGAGCAAGAGGGAGGGAGAGTGAGAAGGAGATAGTGTGGGAGAGGGAGTGAGAGAGAGAAAGGAGAAAGAGAAATAGGAGAGAGGGAGGAATAAAAGCAAGAAGAAAATGTAGAGCAAGGGAAGAGACAAAAATAGAGGAAAGAAGATAACTAAAGAGATTGAGAGAGAGAGAAAAGTGAGAGAAGGTATGAGGTTGAAAGAACAGTAGGGAGGACGCCATGGAGAGCGAGGGTGAAAGCATGGCAAAGAGAGAGAGGATGGTAGGTAAAGGGGCTGGATAAAAGTGGGAGAGGTGTGGGAGAGGGAGAAAGAAAGAGGGGGAGTTAGAATGTGTTCGTGAGAGTGAGAGAGAGAGAGATAGTAGCAAGGGAAAAAGTTGAGAGGGGGAAGCTAGAGAGAGAAAGTGTGTTAGTGGAACTTAAGGGGAGTGGGGGAGTGTGAAAGACACAAGAAGAGAGAGTGAGGAAGAGCGAGAGAATGAAAGAGAGAGAGGGAGTGGGGAAGAGAAAACAGAAGACAAAATCAAGAGTGTGAAAGAGATAAAGAGAGGGAGTAGGTCTCTCTATATCTCTATTGCTTTCTTTTTACAACCCATGCACTCTCTCACACTCTCTATTATATCTCTCTCTCTCTTATACTGATTTCTATTCTCTCTTTTTCTTTCACTCTATCGCTCACACACTCTGTCTTCCTCTCTCATTACTTCTCTCTCTCTTTCAATCCTACTCTTAGCTCTCTCTATCTTTCTTTCTCTCTACTCTTTGCTTTCATTATTTCTCACCTTCTCTCAAACATATCTTCCTTTCTCCCCCCTCCCTTTTACTCCCACCCTCACCCTCTCCATGTCTCCATATATTTCTCTCTCTTTACCTTATTCTCACTCTCTTCCCGCTTTCTTTATATATCTTTCTTTCGCACTCCCTCATTCACTCTCTTACTCTTTATTCTATAAGTTCCTCTCTCCCTCCATCTCCCTCCATATCACCCTCTATATCTTCCTCTCCCTCCATTATATTTTGATATGCCTTCCATGAGTCTCTCTTTTCTCTCTATTTCTTCCTTACCCTCTCTCCATCTCTCCCTTCGCTCACTCTTCACTCACTCTCTTGCTCTCTCTTTCACTCTCTTTGTCATCTCTTTTTGTTGTTTCTTTGCTCTCATTTGCCCCTTCTCTATCCTTCTCTTGCTCATAATTCTATCTCCATCTCTTCTCTCTCTTTACTCACTCTTTCTCTTCCTTAATCTCTCACTCCCCCTCCCCTACACACTCACTTTCAATTGCTCTCACATCTTTCTCTCTCCCCTTATATCCATCTCATTATTTATTATTTTTTCTCATACATCTCTCTTACCTCCTTGATTCCTCCCTCTTTCAGTCCCTACTTCCCTCTCTTTATGCCTCCCTCCCAATCTAACTCCTCTCTCCCTCTCCCCCTCCCCCTCATTTTCTCTATCTCTCTCTCTCATTCCCTCTCTCTTGCTCTCTCTTCTCTC
This sequence comes from Papilionanthe hookeriana x Papilionanthe teres, assembly GCA_022702705.1. Classification (NCBI taxonomy): domain Eukaryota; kingdom Viridiplantae; phylum Streptophyta; class Magnoliopsida; order Asparagales; family Orchidaceae; genus Papilionanthe; species Papilionanthe hookeriana x Papilionanthe teres. Next base: position 63,695,987 of record CM040432.1, on the reverse strand, counting down.
ACACTTTTCTCTACTAACTTATTCTCTCCCTCTCTCATGTTATCTCTTTCCTCACTCTCACATGCTCTCTATTCTCTCACACTTTCTTCTCTCTATTATCTCTCACACTCTTTGCATTTGTCCCTCCCTCATTCTCTCTCTTCAGTTTCACTCACACTCTTACTCCCTCTCACCGTTACTCTTTCTTGCTCTATGTTCGCTCTCTCTCGCTCACTCTCACTTATGTTGCTCTCTCTTCAATCTCTTCAATCTTTCTCTCCCTCTCTCCCCTGTCTCTTGCTTCCTTCCCCCATCCCTCTCTCGCCCTCTCTCAGTCTCCCCTTATCTCTCTCAGATACACTATCATTCTCTCCCTCTCACATTCTCCTTCTCTCCCTCTAGACAATCTCATTCTCTACCCCTCTCGTCCCTTTCATTCACTCTCTCTATATCTTCCCTCATTCGATCTTTTCTCTCTCACACACACTCTCTATTCCCACACACTCTTTTCTCTCTATTTGTCTCTCACACTCTCTCCATACTTCACTCTTCTCTCTCTCTCCTATCGAACTCACTCATTGACTCCCTCTCCCTCCCTCTCTCTCTATTGCTCTAGCTCACTCCCTCTCTCTTGCTCTCTCCTCTCACTTTTTCTTTTCTCTACTTCTCTCTCACTCTTCCTCTCCCATTCTCTCACTCACTCTCATCCTTTCTCCCTTATTCTCCTCCTGTCGCATCCCTCCCTCCCACTCTTTATGTCAATATCTCTCCTCTCCATCTCCTCACTCCTTTCCTTATCACTCGGTCTCTTAATCTCCCTCCCTATCTCAATCTTGCTCGAATCTTTTTCTCTTGCTTCCTATTTCTCTCCTAAATCTTTCTTTCACTCCCCTCTGTCACTTTCTATCTCGATTCAGTCTCTCCAGCTCTCTCCATCTATCTCCTCAGTTCTCATTCTTGCCCGCTATCTCTCTCTTTCTCGCTCCCTGCCTTTCTCACTATGTCTCACTCTCTATTATGCTTCTTTCTCTATCTCTTAAGCTCTCTCTTACTCTCTGTACTCTCTCTTTACTCACTCTTTATCTTCTATATCAATCACTCTAACTCTTCCTTCCTCTCATTCTCTCTCTTCTCTCTTCTTTCTCTTCTCTCCCATCCCGCTTTTTTCTTTGATTGCCATTACTTTATCTCCCTACCTCCCTCCCTTCTTCCCTCCCTCCTTTTTTGCTCTCTTTGCCTCTCTAGCTCCCTTTCTCTTTCCATCTCTTACCTCACTCCGTATTCTTTCTCTATTTCTCTCTCGCTTTATCACTTTCTCCCCTCCTCGCTCCCTCACTCTCTTTAATTTCACTCTCACTCTTACTCCATCACTCGCTTCATCTGTCTTTCTCATGCTCTCTCCCACTTTCCCTTTTTGGCTGTCCCTCACTCTCCATCTTCTATCACTCTCTCTCTCATTTTTCTTATCCTGCCTCCCTCACTTTCTCTTGCTCACTCTCTTTCTCTCTCATACTCCCTTCCTCTCGTATTCTCACTATTTGTTCTCTCCCTTTCTTCTTTGTTGCTTACACTTCTCTAACTCTTTCTCTAATGTTTCTCTCTCACTCTCTTCCTCTCTCTCTCTCTCTCACACAATCTCTCTCTTTGCTCAATCTTTCTCTCCCACTATTCCTCACATGTACTCTCTCTCGCTCCAACTATTACCCTTCTCATATCCTCTATCTTCTATCTCATTAATTCTCACATTCTCTCACACTTCTCTCTCTCTTTCTCTCACCCTCTCTCCTTCCCTCTCTCTGCCTCCTCTATCTCTCACTCTCTTTTCATGACTCTTGTTCCCACTCTTTTTCTCTCATCTATATATCTCATTTGCTCCTTTCCTAACTTTCTCCTTCATTCTCATGCTCTCTATCTCTCTCTTCACTTCCTCCCTTCCTAACTCACACTTTTTCTCCATTTTCACCCTCCCAATACCTTCTGTTCTCATTTGTCCATCTTTCTCAATCCCTTTCTTATATCCTTTTTATTTCCTCACTCACTTTTCCTCTATTTCTCTAGATCTCATTCACTCTCTCCCACTCTTGTTCTCTTTATCACTCTCACTCTCTTCCTCTATCATTCTCACTTCCTAATTATTACCCTCTTTAGGTTTCAGTATGTTGCTGGCACTTCTCTCCCTCTCATACACTCACACACTTTCTCACTTTCTCAATCTCCCTCGCTCACCCTCTTTAGCTCCATTTTTTTATCTCTTTCTGACTCTCTCCACTATCTTTTTCTTTCTCGATCAATATCTTCTCTCTTTCCCTCGTTTCATCTTTCTCCCTTCACTCTCGATCCTCTTCTCTATTATTCTCTCTCCCTCTCTTTCTCTTTCTCAGTCTCTCTTCTCTATATTTTCTATCTCCATTGCTCCCTTCAGTCTTTATCCTCATCTATCTTCCCTCAGTCTCTCTTCTCCCTATACTTCTGTCTCACCCTCTCTCCTTCTCTCCCTCCCGCTCACTCTTCAATCCCTCTTTTGCTCTCTTTCTCTCTATTTCATCTCTCTTGATTTCTTTCATGCTCTCTTTTACCACCTCTCTGTCTCTCTATTTCCTTTTGTTCTATCACCCTCGTTTCTCTCACCTTACTCAACTGACTCCACTCTCTCACTTCTGTTGTTCTCACTAATTCACTCCTCCCTCACTCTCCTTTTATCTATTGCTCTCTCTCTTTCCCTCTCCATTGCTCCCTCTTCTCTCACTTACTCTTTTCTCAATTTCTCTCTCACTCTTCCTCTCCCATTCTCTCTCTCTCATCATTTCTCTATCATTCTCTCCGTTCTACTTCCCCCATCCCACTCCCCCTATCTCAATCTCCCTCCTCTCTCCCTCTCTCCCTCTCCATCTCCCTCTCTTTCCTTCTCACGCATTCTCTTAATCTCCCTCCTTATCTCAAATATTGCTCACTATCTTTTGCGCTCTCTCAATTCTTAGCTCTCTCTTAAATCTTTCTCTCTCTATCCATTTGTCACTCCCTCTCTCTCTTCAATCTCTCTCAGTCTCTCCCTCTATCTCCCCTCTCACTCTCTCCCTTACACTTGCCCTCTATCTCTCTCATTCTCGCTCCGTACCTTTCTCACTATGTCTCACTCTCTTTTATGTTTCTTTCTCTCACTCTCAGGCTCTCTCTGGCTCACTTTTCTCTCTTTACACACTCTTGATCTCTCTATGTCCATCAACCTCTTTCTCTTTTCTCTCTCTAATCCTCACCCCCTCTTCTCTCAGACTGTTTATTAATTCTCTCATTCCTTCTCTCCCTCCCCCTTATTTTGCTCTATTTTTGCTCTCTAGCTCCCTCTCTCTTGCCCTCTCTTGCCTCACCTTCTATTATTTATCTATTTCGCTCTCGCTTTGTCACTCTCTCCCCTCCTCGCTTGCTCACTCTCTTTAATATTACTCTCACGCTTACTCCCTCACTCACTTCTTTGTCTCTTTCTCTCTTGCAGTTTCTCTCCAACTTTCTTCCTCTCCCTCTCACTCTTGCTCCTTTTATCATTCATTCTTTGTCTCTCTCACTCTAATCTCTCTCTTTATCTCTTTCACACTCTCTATTCTCTTGCCAACTTTCTATCGCTCTCTCCTTCACACTCTCTATCTCTTTTGTTCTATCTACCCTGAGTCTCTCTTCTATCTCTATTTATGTCTTACCCTCTCTCCCTCTCTCCTCCTGCTCATTCTTTAATCCCTAGCCTTATTCCCTCTCTCCCTCTCTCTCTCATTGTATATTTCATCTCTTTTTGTTTCTTTTCTTGCTCTTGCCCACTCTCTGTCTCTCTCTCTTATTCTTTCATTATAACCATTTTTTCTCTCTCTTTACTCACTCTTTCTCACATCTTAACCCCACTCTCTTTCTTTTTCTCCCTCCATCCCTCTATCGTAGTTGCTCTCACATCTCACCCTCGCCCCTTATCTCCATTTCATTATGTACAATTTTCTCTCACACATCTGTCTCTCCTCCATTGTCCCTTCCTCTTTCACTCCCTCCTTCAAACTCTTTCTCCTTTTCTCCTATCTCTTTCCTCTCTCTCTTCTCTTGCACTCACTAGATCTCACTCCCTCCCACTTTTTTCTCCATCATTCTCTCTCATTACCCCTCTCTTCTTCTCTCTTATCTCATTTTCATTTTTCTTTATTTCTATCTTACTCTTCCTTCCCTTTCTCTCACACACACTCTCTCATTCTCTCCCCCCGCTACCCTCCCTCCCACACTCTCTATGTCAATTTCTCTCCCTCTTTCTCCCTCTCTCACTCCCTATCCCCCTCTCTCCTTATCTCCTTCTCACTCATTCTCTTACTCTCCCTCCTTATCTGAATCACTCCCTCGTTCGCTCCCTCCTTCCCTCTCTTTCTCCCTTCATCTCTATCTCTCTGCTCTTGCACTAACTAACTCAATCTCCCTCCCTCCCTCTATTTTTTTTCCATTGCTCACTCAAATTCCCTCTCTTCTCTCACTTTCTCTTCTCACTATTTCCCTCTCACTCTCCCTCACCCACCTCCCTCCTACTCTCTCTCCCACTTCTCACTCCCCACTCTCTATATCTCAATCTCTCTTCCTCTCTCTCCCTCTCCATCTCCCTCTCTACATCTCTCATTCTCATTCATTCTCTTAATATCTCTCCCTATCTCCATCTTGCTCACTATCTTTTCCTCTCTCGCTTCACTCACTCCTTAAATCTTTCAAGATCTCTCTCCCTCTCACACTCCCTCCTCTCTTTAATCTCTTGCTCTCTCCCTCGTTCTCACTCTATTCGTTACTTGCCCTCTATCTCTTTCTTTCTCACTCTCCCTCTTTCTTACTATGTCTCTTGCTTCTAATCTATTTTCTCTCTCTCTCGCTTTCTTACTTTCCCTCGTCTATCTTTTCTCTCTCTGTACTATTGCCTTCTATCTCTCTTTCTCTGCAACTCTCCATTTCTCACTATGTCTCTCACTCTCTATTATGTTCTTCTTTCTTGCTCTCTTGCTCTCTCTTCCTCCCAATTTTCTCTCTTCATCTCCCTATATCCATCACTCGATCTCTCTGTACCTTCCTCTCATTCTATCTGTTTTTCTTCTCACCCCCTCTTCTCTCTTTTAGTTTATTACTTCCCCTCCCTCCCTCCCTCCTCATTTCTCTCCCTAGCTCCCTCTCTCTCTTGCCCTCTTTTTCCTCACTCTCAATTCTTTTTCCATCTCTCTCTCTTTTTGTCTCTCTCTCCCTTCCTGACTCCCTCAATCTCTTCAATTTCACTCTCACTCTCACTCCCTCACTCTCTTCTCTCTCTTTCTCTATTGCAACTCACTCTTTCTGCCTCCCTCCCTCCCTCTCACACTCCCTCCCTCTCACACTCCCTCCCTAACTCTCTCTCTTGCTCCATCTATTGTTCCCTCACACACGCTCTCTCTCCATTTTTTTGCTCGCTCAATCTCGCTCTCTTCTCTATCTCATTAATTCTCACATTCTCTCACCCTCTCTCCTTCCCTCTCTCTGCCTCCTCTATCTCTCACTCTCTTTTCATGACTCTTTGTTCCCACCCTTTCTTATATCTCTCTTGCTCCTTTCCTAATTTTCTCCTTCATTCTCATGCTCTCTATGTCTCTCTTCACTTCCTCCCTTCCTAACTTACACTTTTTCTCCATTTTCACCCTCTTAATATCTTCTCTTCTCATTTGTCCGTCTTTCTCAATCCCTTTCTTATATCCTCTCTTTTCCTCTATTTCTCTATATCTCATTCACTCTCTCCCACTCTTGTTCTCTTTATCCCTCACTCTCTTCCTCTATCATTCTCACTTCCTAATTATTACCCTCTCTATGTTTCTGTATGTTGCTCGCACTTCTCTCCCTCTCATACACTCATACGCTCTTTCACTTTCTCAATCTCTCTCGCTCACCCTCATTAGCTCCATTTTTTGCTCTCTATCTGACTCTCTCCACTATCTTTTTCTTTCTCGATCAATATCTCCTCTCTTTCTCTCGCTTCATCTTTCTCCCTTTACTCTCGATCCTCTTCTCTATTATTCTCTCTCCCTCTCTTTATCTTTCTCCGTCTCTCTTCCCTATATTTTCTATCTCCATTGCTCTCTTTACTCTTTATCCTCATCTATCTTCCCTCAGTCTTTCTTCTCCCTATACTTCTGTCTCACCCTCTCTCCTTCTCTCCCTCTCGCTCACTCTTCAATCCCTCTTTTGCTCTCTTTCTCTCTCTATTTTATCTCTCTTGATTTCTTTCTTGCTCTCTTTTACCACCTCTATGTCTCTCTATTTCCCTTTTTCTATCACCCTCGTTTCTCTCACCTTACTCACCTTACTCACCTTACTCCACTGTCTCACTTATGTTGTTCTCACTAATTCACTCCTCCCTAACTCTCCTTTTCTCTATTGCTATCTCTCTTTCCCTCTCCATTGCTCGCTCTTCTCTCACTTACTCTTTTCTCAATTTCTCTCTCACTCTTCCTCTCCCATTCTCTCTCTCTCATCATTTCTTTATCATTCTCTCCCTTCTGCTTCCCCCCTCCCACTCCCCTATCTCAATCTTCCTCCTCTCTCCCTCTCTCCCTCTCTCCCTCTCCATCTCCCTCTCTTTCCTTCTCACACATTCTCTTAATCTCCCTCCTTATCTCAAATATTGCTCACTATCTTTTGCGCTCTCTCAATTCCTATCTCTCTCTTAAATCTTTCTCTCTCTGTCCCTTTGTCACTCCCTCTCTCTCTCTTCAATCTCTCTCAGTCTCTCCCTCTATCTCCCCCTCTCACTCTCTCCCTTACACTTGTCGTCTATCTCTCTCATTCTCGCTCCGTACCTTTCTCACTATGTCTAACTCTCTTTTATGTTTCTTTCTCTCACTCTCAGGCTCTCTCTGGCTCTCTTTTCTCTCTTGACTCACTCTTGATCTCTCTATGTCCATCAACCTCTCTCTCTTTTTCTCTCTCTAATCTCTCACCCCCTCTTCTCTCACATTGTTTATTAATTTCTCTCATTCCTTCCCTCCCTCCCCCTTATTTTGCTCTATTTTCTCTCTCTAGCTCCCTCTCTCTTTCCCTCTCTTTCCTCACCTTCTATTCTTTATCTATTTCGCTCTCGCTTTGTCACTCTCTCCCCTCCTCGCTTGCTCACTCTCTTTAATATTACTCTCACTCTTACTCCCTCCCTCACTTCTCTCTATCTTTCTTTCTTGCAGTCTCTCTCCAACTCTCTCCCTCTCCCTCTCACTCTTGTTCCTTTTATCATTCATTCTCTATCTCTCTCACTCTAGTCCCTCTCTTTATCTTTTTCACACTCTCTATTCTCTCGCCAACTTTCTATCGCTCTCTCCTTCACACTCTCTATCTCTTTTGTTCTATCTACCCTGAGTGTCTCTTCTCTCTCTATTTATGTCTTACCCTCTCTACCTCTCTCCTCCTGCTCATTCTTTAATCCCTATCCTTATTCCCTCTCTCGCTCTCTCTCTCATTGTATATTTCATCTCTTTGTTGTTTCTTTTCTTGCTCTTGCCCCCTCTCTCTCTCTCTTATTCTTTCATTATAACCATCTTTTCTCTCTCTTTACTCACTCTTTCTCACATCTTAACCCCACTCTCTTTTGTTTTCACCCTCCATCCTTCTATTTCAGTTGCTCTCACATCTCACCCTCGCCCCTTATCTCCATTTCATTATATATGATTTTCTCTCACACATCTGTTTCTCCTCCATTGTCCCTTCCTCTTTCACTCCCTCCTTCAAACTCTCTCCTTTTCTCCTATCTCTGTCCTCTCTCTCTTCTCTTGCACTCACTAGATCTCCCTCCCTCCCACTTTTTTCTCCATCATTCTCTCTCATTCCCCCTCTCTTCTTCTCTCTTATCTCATTTTCTTTTTTCTTTATTTCTATCTTACTCTTCCTTCCCTTTCTCTCACACACACTCTCTCATTCTCTCCCCCCGCTACCCTCCCTCCCACACTCTCTATGTCAGTTTCTCTACCTCTTTCTCCCTCTCTCACTCCCTATCCCCCTCTCTCCTTATCTCCTTCTCACTCATTATCTTACTCTCCGCCCTATCTGAATCACTCCCTCTTTCGCTCCCTCCTTCCCTCTCTTTCTCCCTTCATCTCTATCTCTCTGTTGTTACACTAACTAACTCAATATCCCTCCCTCCCTATATTTTCTTTCCATTGCTCACTCACATTCCCTCTCTTCTCTCACTTTGTCTTCTCAATATTTCTCTCACTCTCCCTCATCCACTCTCCCTCCTCTCTCTCCCACTTCTCACTCCCCGCTCTCTATATCTCAATCTCTCTTCGTCTCTCTCCCTCTCCATCTCCCTCTCTCCATCTCTCATTCTCATTCATTCTCTTAATGCCTCTCCCTATCTCCATCTTGCTCACTATCTTTTCCTCTCTCACTTCATCTATCTCCTTAAATCATTCAAGTTCTCTCTCCCTCTCACACTCCCTCCTCTCTTTAATCTCTTGCTCTCTCCCTCGTTCTCACTCTATTCGTTACTTGCCCTCTATCACTTTCTTTCTCACTCTCCCTCTTTCTTACTATGTCTCTTGCTTCTAATCTATTTTCTCTCTCTCTCGCTTTCTTACTCTCCCTCGTCTATCTTTTCTCTCTCTGTACTCTTGCCCTCTATCTCTCTTTCTCTGCAACTCTCCATTTCTCACTATGTCTCTCACTCTCTATTATGTTCTTCTTTCTTGCTCTCTTGCTCTCTTGCTCTCTCTTCCTCCCTATTTTCTCTCTTCATCTCCCTATATCCATCACTCAATCTCTCTCCACCTTCCTCTCAATCTATCTATTTTTCTTCTCACCCCACTTCTCTCTTTTATTTTATTACTTACCCTCCCTCTCTCCCTCCTCATTTCTCTCTCTAGCTCCCTCTCTCTCTTGCCCTCTCTTTCCTCACTCTCAATTCTTTTCCATCTCTCTCTCTTTTTGTCTCTCTCCCTTCCTGACTCCCTCAATCTCTTCAATTTCACTCTCACTCTTACTCCCTCACTCTCTTATCTCTCTTTCTCTATTGCTAACTCTCACTCTCTCTCCCTCCCTCCCTCCCTCCCTCTCACACTCCCTCCCTAACTCTCTCTCTTGCTCCATCTATTATTCCCTCACACAAGCTCTTTCTCCATTTTTGACTCGCTCTCTTCTCTCACTCTCATTGTTTCTCACTTTCTCCCTCTTTCTCCCTGCCTTCCTTCTTCCTTCTTTAACTCTCTCCCTCCCTCCCTCCGTCTCACCCCAATCTCTCACTCTCTTTTCTTTACTCATGTTCTCACTCTCTCTCTCTATCCCTAAATATCTTTTTTGCTCCCTTGCTCAATATGACTTTCATTCTTTAACTCTTTACCTCACTCTTCTCCATCTCCCTCCCTCACATTCTCTTCTCTTTCCACTCTTCTAATATCACTTTTTCTCTCTTGTCCCTCTCTCATTCCCTCTCTTATATCCTCTTCTCTCTCTCACTCTCTTTTCCTCTCTTTCTATAGATCTCTTTCATAGTCCCACTCTCGTTCTCTTTATCACACTTTCTCTCCCTTTATCTTTCTCACTCTCTCATTCATGCTCTCCATAGGTCTCCCTTATGTAGCTCACACTTCCTCTCCATCTCACACACTCTCTCTTAAGCTATCACACACGCTCATACACTTCTCACACACACTCTCTCAATCTCTCTCCCTCTCACCCTCTTAAGCTTCATTTCTCATTCTCTATCCCACTCTCTTACAATCATTCTCTTTCCCTCGCACTCTATCATCTCTCTCCATTGCTACATCTTTCTCTCTTCTCTCTCTATCCCACTTTGTTATTCTCTCCCTCGCTCTTTTTCCCTCCCTCTCTTTCTTGAACTCTATTCTCTTTTCCTATCATATGCTCATTTTTTCTCTCTTCTTTGTTGCTCTCTCTTTCTCTCTTTCTATTTTCCACTCTCTCTAGCCCTCTCTATTGCTTCCATCCCTCGCACTATCTTTTTCTCTCTCTACGCTCCCTCCCTCCCTTCCACTCCTTCCACATCTCCCCTCTCTGTCTCTCTCTCTTGCTCTCTCTCTCTCACCATTATTCCATTATGCCTATCTCCTTACCTCTCACACACTCTCTCTTACTAAATCTTCCATCGGTCTTCTTCTATCTATATTTCCTTTCCATTATCTTTCACTTTCTTTCTATTGCTCTCTCCTTAATCCATCTCACTCCTCCTTCTATCTCTCTTTCTCACTCCCTTCCTTCCCTCTGCTACCTTTATCTAATCCCCATATTTCTCACTCTCTTTTCTTCTTTCTCTGTAGATCTCTTTCATTATCCCACTCTCATTCTCTATATCATTCTCTCTCCATCTTTCTCACCCCCACATTCCTGCCCTCTGTAGGACTCCCTTATGTAGCTTATCATTCTCTCTCCATCTCACTCACACTCTCGGTCGAGCTCTCACGCACACTCATACACTCTCTCTCCCTCTCACCCGCTTAAGTTTCATACTCACTCTCTAGCCTCTCTCTAACCTTTACATGCACTATCTCTCTCGCTCTCCCTCTCTCTTCTCTCTCATTGTTTCTCACATTCTCTCACACTCTCTATCTCTATTTCTTTCTTTCTCTCTCCCTCCCTTGCTTTGTAACTTTTATCTCTCACTCTCTTTTCTTTACTCTTATTCTCAACTCTCCCTCTCATCTATATATCTCTTTGGAACCCTCCCTCACTCTCTCTTTCATTCTCTCAAGATCACACTTCTCTGACTCTTTCTCTTAAGTATTCCCTCACTCTCTTCCTCACACAAACACAATCTATCTCTTTGGTCAAACTTTCTCTCCCTTACCCCCCACACGCACCCTCTCTCTTGCTCTCCAATCCTCTCTCTTGATCATTATTTATCACATTTTCTAACACTTCCTTGTCTCACTCTCTCCATATCTCTCTCCCTTCCTCTCTCTATCTCCTCTAATTATCTCTCTCTCTCTCTCACTCTTTTCCTTACTGTTGTTCTCACTCTCTCCCTCTCTATCTATATATCTCTCTTTATCCCTCCCTCACTCTCTTTCATTCTCTCGCTCTCTATCTCTCTTCTCTTCCTCCCTCTCTCACTCACAATCTCTCTCCATTCTCTCGCTCTATATCTCTCCTCTCTTCCTCCTCACTCCCCTTAAGTTTCTCTAACTAACCTTCTCTCTCTAACTTGCCCCTCTCTCCCTTCTCCTTGCTCTTGTCTCTCTCCTTCTCTCACTCACCCACTTTCTCTCTCACCCGCATGGATTCTAAGTCCCCCCTCCTTCTTTATCCTTTTCCCACCCCTCTCCCCTATCCAAACTTTTTCCCTTCCTTCCTCTCTCTACCACACTACCTCTCTCTCTTCCTCTCTATCCCCCAAGCTTACCATGATGTCATCCCTATTTTTATTTCAACCTCATGCCTTCTCTCACTTTTTCTCTCTCTCAATCTCTTAAGTTCCCTTGCTCTCTTTTTGTCTCTTCCCTTGCTCTGCATTTACTTCTTGCTTTTTTTCCTCCCTCTCTCCTCTTTATTTCTCCTATCTCTCCTCTCTCTCGTTCTCCCAACTCTCTCCTTCTTACTCTCTCTCTCTTATCCTCTCTAGAGCATCTCATAATCTATATGTATATATATTCTCTCCCTCTCTCAAATATCTCTCAGTCTCCCTGTTTATTTTTTCCCTCTTTCTTAGTCATTATTTTCCTCTACTATTTCTTTCTTGCTTTTCCTTTCTCTCTTGTTCCCTCTTCCCTAACTCTCTCTTCTCTCTCTATTTATCTATTTCTTTTTCCTTCTTTCTCGCTCCCACTCTCTCTCTCTTAATTTCACTCACTTAACTCCCTCTCCCTCTCTTTCTCACTCTCTACTCTCTGTCTTGAGTGCTCTCGCTATCTTTCTATTAGTTTCCCTTCCCTCTCTCCTCTCACTCTTTCTCCTACTTTATCCCCCTTTGCCCCTCTCATTCTCCTATCTCTTGCTCCATCTTCCTTGACTCTTTCTCCTCTCTACTTCTCTAACACTCTCTACCTACTACTCCATCACTTCAATCTTTCTCACTCCCTCCCTCTCTATTTTTCACTCTTTATTCCCCATGTTTCTTGTTCTCACTTCTATTACGCTCTTTTCCATTACACTCACTCACCCACACACGCTCCCTCTATCTCTTACTCCCTGTCTTGCTCCCACTCTCTCAGCCACACTCTTCATCTCTATATCGCTCTCTCTTAAATCGTCCCTCTCCTTTCTAATTATTTATTCCTTCTCTGTCCTTATCTCATTTTATTACTCACTCTTCTCCATCTCTACTTTCACTCTTTCTCTCCATATATCCCCCACTCTTTATCTCTCTCTCTCTCGCTCTCTCTCTTCCCTCCTTCCCTCTCCATTTGCCTCTTCCTCACTCTCTCTTTCATTCTCTCACCCTCTATCACTCTCTCTTCTCACTCTCTTAATTTCTTTTTCGCTCTCTTTTCCTTCTCTCTCTTTACCTTTCTTATATCCTCTTCTCTCCCTCACCCTCTTCTTTTATTTCATTCTAGATCTCTTTCACTCTCTCCTTCTATCTTTCTAACTCTTTCATTCGTGCCCTATCTAGGTCTCCCTTATGCAGCTCACTCTTCTCTCTCCATCTCACACACTCATACACTCTCTCACTCTCACTCAATCTCTATCTCTTTATCTCCATTTCTTGCTCTCTATCTCACTCTCTCTTACTATCTTATTCTTTCTCTCTCACTCTCTTCTCTCTCTCTCCCTTCTCTGTTTCTCCCTCACTGCCTTCTTTTCCGTCTCACTCTCTATTCCATCTATATTTATCTCTCTCTCGCTGTTTCTTCTATCTCTCACGTTTGACCCTCCCGTTATCCCTCACTACCACTCTCTCGCTCTCCCTCCCTCTTACACTCCCTTATTATCTCTCTCTCTCTCTCTCTCCCTCTCCATATATTTCTTTGTCTTTCTCCCTTCTCGGTCACTCGATCTCTTACTCTCTCACATTCTATTCTTTCACACTTTTTTCTCTCTGTTCATCTCTCACACTCTTTCCATTTCTCCCTCCCTCACTCTTTCTAGCTCTACGTTAGCTCTCTCACTCACTCTCTCTTATGTTGCTCTCTCTTCTCTCTGTCCTCTCACTCTCTTCTCTCTATTTGTCTCTCTTCAGTTTCACTCTCACTTACACCCTCTCTCCCTCACTTTCTGACTCTATTTTTCCCTTACCTTATCTCCATCTCTCCCTTCCACTCAATCTACAATCCCTTTCTTCACTCCCTCTTATGCTCTCTCTCTCTCACTCTCCTTTTCATTTCTCTTTGTTGTTTCTTTGCTCTCATTTGCCCCCTATCTATCTCTCTTGCTCATAATCTATCTATCACCCTCTCTTCTCTCTCTTTAATCACTCTTTCTCTTCCTCTATCTCTCACCACCACTCCCTCGCACGCTCTCTCTCATACTCCCTCTCTCCCTCACTCTTTCTCGCTCTGCGTTCTCTCTCTCACTCACTCTCTCTTATTTTGCTCTCTCTTCTCTCCCTCCTCTCAATCTTTCTCTCCCTTTATCCTTAATCACTCTTTCTCTTCCTCTATCTCTCACCACCACTCCCTCGCACGCTCTCTCTCATACTCCCTCTCTCCCTCACTCTTTCTCGCTCTGCGTTCTCTCTCTCACTCTCTCTTATTTTGCTCTCTCTTCTCTCCCTCCTCTCAATCTTTCTCTCCCTTTATCCCCTGTCTCTTACTTCCTTCCCATATCCCTCTCTCGCCCTCTCTCAGTCTCTCCTTCTCTCTTTCAGATACACTATAACTCTCCCCCTCTCACATTCTTCTGGTTTATTCACACTATCCCTCTATAAAATCTCATTCTCTACCCATCCTTCCATCTCGCTCACTCTCTCTATATCTTCCCTCACTCTATTTTCTCTCTCCCTCTCACGCTCTCTATTCTTCACACTCTCTTCTCTCTATTTGTCTCTCACACTCTCCCTTTCTCACTCTCTCTTTCTCTCTCTTCAGTTTCACTCTCACTTACTCACTCTCTCCCTTACTCTTTCTGACTCTATTTTTGCCTTAACTTATCTCCATCTCTCCCTCCCACTCAATCTTCAATCCATTTCTTCACTCCCTCTCTTGGTCTCTCTCACTCTCTTATTCATCTCTCTTTGTTGTTTCTTTGCTCTCATTTGCCCCCTCTCTATCTGTCTCTTTCTCATAATTCTATCACCCTCTCCTCTCTCTCTTCAATCACTCTTTTTCTTCATCTATCTCTCACTACCCCTCCTCGCACACTCTCTCTCAATTGATCTCACTTCTTGCTTTCTCCTCTTATATCCATCTTATTATTTATTGTTTTTGCTAATACATCTCTCTAAACTTTTCGATCCCTCTTTCAATCCCTCCTTCCCACTTTGTATACCTCCCTCCTTATCTAACTCCCCTTTCCCTCTCCTCTTGAACTCACTCATTCACTCCCTCTCCCCCACATTTTCTCTATCTATCTCTCTCTCACTCCCTCTTCGTCTCTCTTTAGTTTCACTCTCACTCTTACTCCCTCACTTAGTTCGAGCGAGCGTTAGAGTGAGAAGATCTCGTGAGATTGTCTAGTGATTCTGAGGCCCCAATTCTTTACCGGAAGGGATGTAAAAGGCCTCTGCCCTGGAATCCGATATATAGGGAGGCGCTAGTTTGGTTTTTGAAAGTTGTCAAATAGTTGAACAATGTTTTCTGAAACTCAAGTGCGGAAGATTGGTGAGAATGAGATCTGCTACTGTGGCAAATAGAAAATATGAGGGCAGCTGAATCTTTTTTTCATGGAGTACCCGATAACCAGGGACTAAACCACAGGCTGATCGACTTACCTCTTTCTCAAATAGAGAGAGGGAGGCGTGAGAGAGATTGAGAGGAGAGGGAACAAGAGCGGACGAGACATAGAGAGAGGAATAGAGAGAGAAGAGAGTGCGAGGGAAGATAGAGAAAGAGAGAGTGATAGCAGAAAAGTGGGAGAGAGAATAATAGAATGTGTGAGAGAGGGAGGGAGAGATTGAGTGAGTGAAGTTGGAGATGGAGGGGATGAGAGGGATGGAGAAAGGGAGGGAGGGAGGGTAAGTGATTGTTAAGGAAAAGGGAGGTAGGATGCGAGAGAGAGAGAGAGTGTGTGTGTGCGTGGGGGATAAAAAAGGAAAAGAGTGAGAACAAAGAGGGAATATGTAGTAATATAAGAGATAGTATCAGTGAGCAAGAGAGAGGAGAAAGAGAGGGAGAGAGTAGTAAGAGTGAGTCAAATTTAAGAGAAAGAGAGGAGGACGAAAGAGAGAGAGAGCAATAGAGAAATCTAGAGAGAGGGAAAGAAGGAGAACGAGAAAGAAAGAAAGGGAGACTTCGAAGGACAGCAAACAAGAGAGTGAGAAAATGAGAGAGGCTTTGTAAAAGTGTGGAGAGAGGTTGTCAAAGAGTGAAGGTGACAAAGGGAAAGAAGAGAGAATGAGAAAAATACGAGAGAAATATTAAGAGTGGGAGAGATATAAAAGAGATAAAGGGAGGGGAGAGCAGAGAGAGAAAATAGTTAGAATTCATTACAGAGAGAGCAAGAGAAGTTAGAGCGTGTGAAGGAAGCGAGAGAGAATAAGAGAGTGAGAGAAGGAACTAGAGAGAATGAGTTGGAGAGAGATGGAGAGGATAACAAAGATGGGAAGAGAGAGGTCGATTAAGTGTGATTGACATGAAAGAATGAGAGAGAGAGAGAGCAAGAAAGCAATAAAGAGAGGGAGAGATAATGAGAGAGAATAGAAGAGTTGAGAAGAGATAGGTGGGTCTGAGGGAGGGAGGGAGGGGGAGGGAGAGCGAGGCGTAAGGGAAAAGAGATAGTGAGAGAGAAAATAAGGGAGTGAGGGATAGAGTTAGAGAGAGAGAGAAAGATACTGGGAGAGAGCGAACAAGAGTGAGATAAAGAGAGTTAGAGAGAAACATCGACAGAGAGGGTGAGGATGAGGGAGGGAAGTTGAAGAGAATGAGAATGTCTGAGAGAGACAGAGAGTGGGAAAGAAAGAAAGAGAACACTGACAGAGAGAGCTTAAGAGAAGAAAATTGATAAAAAGGAGGGCAAAAGAAGAGAGGCGAGAGAGAGAATTAGAGTAGGCAAGAGAGTGAGAGGACAGAGAAATAGAAAAAGTGAGAAAAGGGGGAAAGAGAGAGGGGAGAGCAATTAAAGTGAAAGAAAGAGAGAAAAGAGAGAAAAATAGAGAAAGAGAGAAAAATATGAAGGAAGATAGAGGGGAAGTGAGATTAGGATAAAGAGACGTAGAAAGAGAGAGAGAAGAAGAGAAGGGTGGGAGTTAGGAAGAGAGGAAGAGTGAACAAGAGAAAGAGCTTTAGAGAAAAATACATAAAAGAAAAGAGAGTGGAATAGGGAGTGAAGAGAGATAGAGGGAGAACAAGAGAGAGTGAGTGAGAGAAGGAACAAGAGAAAGCAAGAGAGAGATTAAGGGAGAGGGTTTGAGAGAGAGGGAGAGAAAGAGGGATGAGGAGGGAAAGAGAAAAGTGATAGAAAGTGAGAAACAATGAGAGAGAAGAGGGAAGAGAGTGGAATGTTAGTCTTCTGAGAGAGGTGTTGGATGAGGAAAGTGTGCAGCAGATCCTTGTCATCCTTATTGAACCAACTAAACCTGATAAAATTTTGTTGAAGCAATCTAGCAAACAATCCTTTAACAACATGATACACAATTCCTTCACTTCATGGTCTGACACCAATTGGGGGAGAAGATCTGTACTGTGCTATTGTCTCCATCTATGTCCTTTTTCCGTTGGAGATTATTTCATAAGTATCTTCCATTGGATGATATCTTGAAGTTAAAAGGGCTGAGAACTGCCTTTAGATGCTGGTTATGCCATTCTCATGAAGAAACTGTCTCTCATCTTTTCCTAAATTGTTCTGTCACTAACCAAGTATCGAATGCTGTGTTACATCAACTAAATTTAACTCAACTTAAATATAACTGGATGTCCTTGGAGGCTTGCTGGGAGGACTGGAAAGATGAGCGATGGTACCAAGTTCCTTTAGTCCTCTCGCTGGTTTGTATGGATGGCCAGAAATCAAGCTAAGTATGAAAACAAACCTTGTCTGATTAATACTATTGTGGCTAATTGCTATAGCTTCATAAAAAAAAACTCATTGCTGGAATGCTCCACCAAAAGAAAAACTGTTTTGCGAGATGGTCCCTGCCTTCCATGTCATGGATTAAAATCAATATTGATGGTAGTTTTATCCCTTCATCTGCTGGTATAGATGCTGTGTGCAGAAACTCTCTAAGTCAGTTATTGTGGTTTTTCATGCACCCACTTCATCAGCTCTGGATTCTGAGCTTCAGGCTGCTCACTGGGCACTTGTTACTGCTAAAGCACTCAATTATCATTATGTTTGGATAGAATCTGACTCACAACAATTGATTAATATTCTCACGAGGGTTCTCTCCTCCTCCTTGGAATTTGGTCTATTTTCTCGGAACCATTCTCTCTACTTTTGGTTTTTTTACACTTAAATGGTCTCATATATTTAGAGAGGGTAATTAACCTGCTAATTGGTTGGCCAAAAATGCTGCATCCACTAGTAATACAGTTTTTTTGTTACACCTTTTGAGCCTCTAAGGCTTTTACTATTAGGGGATTTGACTAATATTCCCTTTCTCAGATGTATGTAACCTTTTTTATTGAATGAATTTTTTCCCTTCTCTGAAAAAAAAAGAGGGAAGAGAGTGAGAGAAGAGATGGTTGTGAGAGATAGAGAGGGGCATAAAGGAGGTAGAGCGGAAAAGCGAGTGAGAGATAGATGAAGAAAAAAGTGAGCAAAGAAAGAAGAGAGTGTGTCAAAAGAGAGCGCAAGTGAGAGAGAGAGTGAGAGATCGAGAGAGTAAAAAGGAGATAGAATGGAGTGCAAGAGGGAGAGTGAGAGTGAGAGACAGACAAGAATTGTGTTAAATTTAAGAGAGAAATATTTTGTGAAAGGAAAGTAGGGAGAGAAATTGAGAGAGAAGTGCAAGGTAAGATAGAGCAAGAGTAAGGGAGAGAGAGGGAGAGCAAGATAATAAGGAGGGAGAGAGTGAGAGAGGGAGAGGGAGACTAAGTGAGAGCGAGAATAAAGAGTGAAAAAGAGAGAGAGGGAAGGAGGGAGTCAAAGCGAGAGAAAAAGTAACGAGAGAGAGAGAGAGGGTGAGGGAGACTATGGGAAAAGAGTAAAGAGAGAGGGAAAGTGAGAAAGAGTAGGATGGAAAGAGAGTGGCTAAGCGAGTGAAAGAGGAGAGAGAGAGAGGATGGAGAGAAGAGAGGAGAAAAGAGAGGGAGGGAGGGGGAAAGAGGGAGAGACTGAGATGGGAGAGAGAAGTGCTAGAGAAAATGAGAAATAATGAGGAGATGAGGGGAGGGAGAGAGAGAGAGAAATGAGAGAGCAATTGAGAAAGAGAGGGAAGGAAGGAGAGTGAGAATGAGGGTGAGGGAAGTAGGCACAGAATGAGTGAGTAAAGTGAGGGAAGAAATAGCGATTGAAGATTTAGCAAGATATAGACAGACAGAGACCAAGCACGCAATAAAGAGAGATGAAATAGAGGGTGTGAGAGAGAGTGAATTTGAAAGAGAGAGATATAGGAAGGGAGTGAGAGGGGTTGAAGAGAGAGTGGTAGAGGAGAATGAGAGAGAATAGGGACTCAAAGAAGATCGAGCAAAATATAGTGAGTGAGAGGTAGAGATAGTAAGATGTAGAGAGAGATATGCAAAGATAGAAGGGTGAGAGAGAGATAGAGAGAGTGAAAAGCAATGAAAGAGGGTTGGTTGGAAAGAGAAAGAAAAGTGATAAAACATAGAGAAATGAGTGAGAGAGGGAGAGAATGAGAGAGAGAGAGAGAGAGAGATGGAGAGAAGGGGTGTGAGATATTGAAGATATTGGAAGTGAGAGAGGTAGAGGGAGTATGAATGAAGAGAGAGTGAGGGAAGATATAGAAAGAAAGTGAGCTAGAGGAATAGAGGAGGTAGAGCAAGAGTTTGAAAGAGAGGGGGTTGAAGAGAAAGTGAGTGAAAGTAAGAGAGGGAGAGTATGTGTGCATGAGAAAGAGAGAGAGCGCGAGAGAGGAATGTTGGCAAGGAACCCATAGTGGGGTAGATTGGGGATAAAAGACTGAAAGGAGAAAGAAAAGAGAGCACAACAGAATAGAGATTAAGTGAGAGAGAGTGAACATGGATCAAGAAAGGGAGTGGGAGGAGGGAGTAAGAGTGATAGTGAATGGAAGAGAGAGAAAGAGCGAACGAGAAAGGGGAGAGTGTCAAAGAGAAATAAAGAATGAGTGAAGGAAGAGAGAACATGAGAGAGGGAGAGAGTTAGCAAGCAAGATAGGGAGCAACAGAGAGATAAGGACATTGGAGAAGGAGAGGGATGTAGGGAGTGAAAGTGGAGGAGATAGAGAAAAAAGGTAGTGAGGGACAAAAGAGAGAGAGATAGAGAGGGATAAAGTGAGATGGAATTGAGGGTGTGAGAGAGAGATGGATGGAGTGAGGGACAAAGAGAGATAAAGGGAGAGAGTGAGATGTGTTAAAGTGAGAGCAGTGTGTGTGTGAGGGATGGGGGCAAAGAAAGAGAGATGACAGAGTGTTAGAAGAGAGATCAAGAGAGGGAAGAGCAAGGGAGCAAGAAAGAAAGAATAGATAGAGAGTGAGAGAGCGAGGGAGTGAGAGATATTTAAGAGTGAGGAATTGGAACAAAGAGAGATAGATAAAAATAGAAAGAAAAGAGAACGAGGGAAAACAAAGCATGAAAAGGTGAGTGAGAGGGAGAGAGGAAGAAGAGCAAGAGAAAGAGTGGGAGATAGATCGAGAGAGAGAGAGCAAAAAAAATTGAGAGGGAGAGAATGTGTGAAAGAGAGATGTGAGGGAGAGAGACCTATAGAGGGAAGGAGGGAAGTGAGAGAAAGGGGGAGAGAGAGTGGGTGATATATGGAGAGAAAGAGTGAAAGGAAGAGATAGAAGAGAGAGCAACAAAAGAGAGATAAGGAGAGAGAAGAAAAAATAATGAGATAGGAGAGAGATGGATAAGAGTGGGAGTGATAAAGAGATGAAGAGTCGGATTGAGAGAGAAAGAGAGAGAGTGGGAGAGGGAGACAAAGAGAGAGGCTGTGTGTGTGTGTGTGAGTGTAATG
Source organism: Papilionanthe hookeriana x Papilionanthe teres (assembly GCA_022702705.1). Taxonomy (NCBI): domain Eukaryota; kingdom Viridiplantae; phylum Streptophyta; class Magnoliopsida; order Asparagales; family Orchidaceae; genus Papilionanthe; species Papilionanthe hookeriana x Papilionanthe teres. The sequence goes on along the minus strand of CM040432.1, from coordinate 63,675,859 downwards.
GAAAAGAGATTAATAAAAGTAAGAGAAAAGAAGATAAGGAGTGAAAAATAGAGAGGGAGGGAGTGAGAGAGATTGAAGAGAGGGAGTGACTGAGGTAGAGAGAGTGAGGGAAGTAGAGTGAGAAAAGAAGTGAAGGAAGAAAGAGCAAGAGATAGTGAGTTAAAGGAATGGATGGAGGGTGAATAAAGGAATGAGTGAGAGAAAGAGAAAGTGAGCGTGATCAAGGGAGGGAGGGAGGTAGGGATGAGGGAGAAAGAGAGGCAGTGGAGGATGGGGGAGCAGAAAGAGTGAGAGGAGAGAGAAGAGAGACTAATAGAAGAGATACTAAGAACAATCAGGAGATAGAGAATAGTGTGTTATAATGAGAGGGAGAGGGAGGTAAGGAGTAGTAAATAATGATAGAGAAGACGGGGGAGAGAAAAAAGAGAGAATGAGATGAAGGGAGAGAGTTAGAGCTATGGTTATAAGAAGATAAAGAGTGGTAAAGAGAGAAAAAAGAGAGTGAGAAAGAGAAACATAATAGAAAGTGAGAGACATAGTGAGAAAGGGAGAGAGTGAGAAAGAGAGTGACAGAGGGCAAGAATAAGGCAGAGAGTGAGAAAGGGGGAGAAGATGAAGAGAAGGTGAGAGATTGAAGAGTGAGGGAACGAGAGAGGGAGACAGAGCAATAAAGATTTAAGAGATAGAGAGATAGAGAAATAGAGAGAAAGGAAGTGAGAGAGGAAAGGAGCACAACATAATGTGAGCATGTTTGAGATAGGGAGGTAGAGTAAAAATGAGTGAGGAGAGGAGAGAGGGGTGGAGAGGGAAAGAGGGGGGAGAAAGAGAGAGATTGAGATAGAGAGAGTGGGAGGGAGGGTATAGAGAATGAGAGAGAAAAGATGAGAGAGAGAGAGAGAGAACATGTGAAAGTGAGAGTGAAATAACAAAAAGTGAAAGTGAGAGAAGAGACAACAAGAGAGAGGGAATAAGACAGATAGAAAGAGAAAATGAGAGGGAGGGAATGTGAGTGAATGAGTGAGTGCAAGAGCGGAGAGAGAGAGGAGTGAGATAGGGAGTGAGGGAGACAGATAGGGAAGGAGGGATTGAGGAGGAAAGAGAGATCTACAAGATAAAATAATAAATAATGAGATGTATATGAGGGGAGAGAACAAGATATAAGAGCAATCTAGAGAGAACGTGTGAGGGTGGGAGAGTGAGAGAGAGTGATAGATAGAGGGAGAGAAAGAGTGAGTAAAGTGAGAAAAGATAAAGATGAAAGAGAGAGACATAAAGGGGTAAATGAGAGCAAATAAATAACAAATAAAGATGAAACATAAAGTGAGATTTAGGGATTGAAGAGTGAGCGGGAGGGAGAGAGGGAGAGAGGGTTAGGCAGTAATAGAAAGAGAAGAGAAAATAAGGGGAATATAGAGCAAAGATAGTAAGTGAGAGGTAGAAAGAGGAGATATAGATGGAGATATGGAGAGAGAGGGAGATAGAACAGTGAGCTACATAAGGGAGACCTAGAGAGGGAACGAATGAGTGTTGTTCTCTCTCTCTCCCCATTCTCCAGTTCTTGCCCACTCTTTACCCCTCACTTACTTGCTCTTCCTCTCTCACATATTCTTTTCTTACACTCTTCCCCTTTCACTCTCCCTCACTTTCTCTTTCCTAATCTCTCTTTAGACCTCTCACTTCCTCCTATCTTTCTTTTTCCCTAACTACCTCCATCTCTCTCTCTATTCCACCTCACTTTATCTCTCTCCATCTTATCTCACACACTCCCTCACAATTGTTCTCACATCTTACTCTCTCCCCTTATATCCATCACATTATTTATTAATTTCTCTAACATAACTCTCTTTTCACCTCAACTCTCCCTCTTTCAATCCCTCTTCCTTCTCTTTATCCCTTTATATCTTACTCCTCTCTCTCCTGATTCACTTCCTCTCCTTTCCTATTATTTTCACTATCTCTCTCTCTCTCTCTCTCATTCCCTCCTCTTGCTCTCACTTCTCTCACTTTAACTTTTCTCTATTTCTGTCTCCCTTAATCTCGCTCTCTCTCTCTTATCCTTTCCCTCTCATTCTCTCCCTCTATTACCCTCCCTCTAACTCTCTATTTACTCTCTCTCCCTATCTCTCACTACGTCCCCTATCTCCTTCTCATCTTCCCACTCATCCTTACTCTACCTTCCTATGTCAAACTTCCACACATTATTTTGCATTCTTTTCCTCTCTCGCTTCCTATCTCTCCATCACTTAAATCTTATTTGCTTTCTCTCTACTCCATCTATCTCTTCAATCTCTCTCCTTCTATCCCTATATCTCCCCCTTTCTCACTCTCTCCCTTACTCTTGCCCTCTATCTCTTTCATTCTCACTATGTTTGTAACATTTTATTATCACTTAAGTCTTTTTTCCTCTTTCTCTCACTCCCTCTATCTCTTTAATCTCTCTTCTTCTCTCCTTATATCTCCCCTTTCTCACTCTCTACCTTACTCTTGACCTTTATCTCTCTCATTCTCACTCTCTTTCTTTCTCACTTTGTCTGCAACTTTTTATTATGCTTCTCTCTCTCGCTCTCTTCTATCTCTCTTTACTCACTCTTTACCTTCTTATATCCATCACTCTAACCTCTCTCCTTCATCTCTTTCTATCTCTTTTCCCTCTCCCCCTCTCTCTATTCAACTTTGCTCTCTCTCTCTCTCTCTCACACACACTCATTAACTCTCACTTTCTAGCTCCCTCTCTCCCTCATCGCTCTTTCCCTCTCTAACACTCTCTTCTTTTTATTTTTCTCTCACACTCTCTCGATTTCACACTCCCTCTTCTCTCTCTTTAGTTTCACTCTCACTTGTACTCCCTCTCTTTCTCGGTCTTTGTTCCTCTTTGTAACTCACTCTCACTTATGTTCCTCTCTCCTCTCTCTCTTCTCCCAATCTTTCTCTCCCTTTATCCCTTGTCTCTTGCTTCCTTCCCTCCCTCCCTCTCTCTCTCTTTCTCTCACGCAAACACACCATCTCTCTCCCTCTCTCACACTCTTTTGATTCATTTCCCACTCTCACTCCCACAAAATCACATTCTCTCCCTCTTCTTTCCCTCTCTCTCACTCTCTGTAGATCTTCCCTAATTCTCTCTTCTCTTCCACTCTGTTTTCCTCTCTTATGCTCACGCATCAATCTACCTCTCACACTCTCTCTCCCTCTCTGCCTACTTCTCTATCTTACAATACCACTCTTAGCTCTCTCTGTCTTTCTCTCTCTACCTTTTCACTCTCTCTCATTATTTCTAGCCTTCTCTCACACATATCTTACTTTTTCCCCCTCTCTTTCACTCCCTCCCTCGCTCTCTCCATGTCTCTCCATATATCTCACTCTCTTTTCCTTTCTTATTCTCACTCTCTCCCACTTTCCTTGTATATCTTTCTCTCACACTCCCTCACTCTCTTTCTCTTTATTTTCTAAATCCCTCTCTTACTTCATCTCTCTCCATATCTCCCTTGATATCTCCCTCTCTCTTCCGCTCACTCACAATATTTTGCTCTATCAACCTTGAGTCTCTATTCTCTCTATTTCTTCCTTACCCTCTCTCCATCTGTCTTTCTAGCTCATTCTTCTATCCCTTTCTTCACTCTCTCTCTTTTGCTCTCTCTCTCTCACTCTCTAATTCATCTCTCTTTGTTGTTTCCTTGCACTCATTTGTCCCCTCGCTATCTCTCTCTTGATCATAATTCTATATCCTTCTCTTCTCTCTCTGTACTCACTCTTTCTCTTCCACTATCTCTCACTCCCCCTCCGTCACACACTCTCTCTCAATTACTATCACATCTTGCTCTGTCCCATTATATCCATCTCATTATTTATTATTTTTGCTCATACATATCTCTTACCTCCTCAATCCCTCTTTTCCTCTCTTTTTGCCTCCCTCCTAATCTAACTACTCTCTCCCTCTCCTCTTGCACTCACTCCCCCCTAAGTTTTCTCTATCTCTCTTGCTCTCTCTTCTCTCAGTTACGCTTTTCTCTACTTACTCATTCTCTCCCTGTCTGACGTTACCTATTCCCTCACTCTATCACGCTCTCTTTTCTCTCACCCTTACTTATCTCTATTTATCTCTCACACTCTTTGCATTTCTCGCTCCCTCATTCTCTCTCTTTAGTTTCACTCTCACTCTTACTCCCTCAATCTTTCTAGCTCTATGTTCTCTCTCTCTTACTCACTCTTACTTATGTTGCTCTCTCTTCTCTCTCTCCTCTCAATCTTTCTCTCCCTTTCTCCCCTGCTCTTACTTCCTTCCCCCATCCCTCTCACGCACTCTCTCAGTCTCTCGTTATCTCTCTAAAATACACTATCACTCTCCCCCTCTCACAGTCTTCTGGTTCATTCCTTCACTCCCTTTAGAAAATCTCATTCTCTACCCCTCCTTCCCTCTCACTCACTCCATCTTCTCTTTCCCTCTCACTCTCTCTATTCCCTCACTCTCTCTTCTGTCTATTTGTCTCTCACACTCTCCCTTTCGCACTCCCTCTTTCTCTCTCTTCAATTTCACTCTCACTCTTACTCCCTCTCTCCCTCACTCTTTTTGAGTCTATTTCTACCTTACCCTCTCTCCATCTCTCCCTCCCGCTCACTCTTCAATCCCTTTCTTAACTCCCTCTCTTACTCTCTCTCACACTCTCTATTTCATATCTCTTTATTATTTCTTTGCTCTCATTCGCCCCCTCTCTATCTCTCTCTTGCTCATAATCCTATCTACCTCTCTTCTCTCTTTACTTTCTATTCCTCTATCTCTCACTCTCCCTCCCTCACACACTTTCTCTCAGTTGCTCTCACATCATGCTCTCTCCTTTTATATCCATCTAATTATTTATTATTTTTGCTCATACATCTCTCTTACCTACTCGATCCCTCCCTCTTCAATCCCTCCTTCCCTCTCTTTATGCCTCCTTCCCTATCAAACTCCTCTCTCCTCTTGCTCTCACTCATTCACTCCCTCTCTCCCCTCGTTTTATCTATATCTCTCCCATTCTCTCTCTCTCTCTTGCTCTCTCATCTCTCACTTAAACTTTTCTCTACTTGCTCGCTCTCTCCCTCTCTCACGTTATCTCTTTCCTCACTCTCTCTCCACTCTATTTCCATCTCACACTCACTCCCTTTCTTGTTCCCTCTTCCTCTCTCTTCAGTTTCACTCTCACTCTTGCTCCCTTACTTTCTCTCTCTTTCTCACTCCATGTTCATTCTCTCTCACTTTCTCTTCAATTGCTCGTTTCACTCTCAATCTTTCTCTCCCTCTCTCCCCTCTCTCTTGCTTCCTTCCTTCCCTCCCTCTCTCTTCCTCTCTCGCTCTCTTTCTTTCTCACAGACACTCTCTCCCTCACACTCTCTTCCAATTCAACTCCCTTCTCTCTCCACTAAATCTCATTCTCTACCCACTCTCTCCCTCACTCTAACTTTCTCTCTTTATCTTACATCACTCTCTCTTTATCTCTCACCCTCCCTTCCTCTCTCGCTCCCACTCTCTTCAATCTCACTCACTCCCTCGCTCTCTCTTTCTCTCTTCCTCATTGCTCTTTTCTCTATTTATGCTTTGTCAATTTTTTCTCTCTCTTTCTCTCTCACACACATGTACTCTTGCTCTCATTTATCACTCTCTATTATCACTTTACTAACTCATTCTCTTTCCTCTTGCTATCTCCATATCCCCTCTATATCTCCCTGTCTCACCTTCCCTTCCTTAAGTCGCTCTTCTTTCTATAGTTCTCTCTTTCTCTCCCTCTTGTTCACTCTTCAATCCCTGGCTTTACTCTTTCTTTTGATCTCTCTCTCTCTCTCTATTTAATCTCTCTTTATTATTTTCTTGCTCTTCTTCACTCCCTCTCTGTCTCTCACTCTTGCTCTTTCTTCTCACCCTCTCATCTCTTTCTCTACTCACTCCATCTCTACCTCTATCTCACTCACTCTCACTCTCCCTCCCTCACACACTCACTCTTAGTTGCTCTCACATATTGCTTTCTTTTGTCATATCCATCTCATTGTTTCGTATTTTATCTCATATATATATCTCTTTCCTCCTTGATCCCTCCCTCTTTCAATCTCCACATTTCTCTCTTTCTCGCTCTCTCCCTACTTTACTCTTCTCTCTCGCTCCTATTGCACTCACTCATTGACACCCTCTCCCTCCCTCTCGTTTTCTTTATCGCTCTCTCTCACTCCCTCTCTCTTGCTCTCTCCTCTCACCTTTTCTTTTCTCTACTTCTCTCTCATTCTTACACTCCCATTCTCTCGCTCTCTCTCATCCTTTCTCTCTTATTCTCCCCTTCTTGCATCCCTCCCTCCCACTCTCTCTGTCAATCTCTCTCCCTCTCCATCTCCTTATCCTATTTCCTTCTCACTTGCTCTTAATCTCCCTTCCAATCTCAATCATGCTATCATTTTCTCTCTTTTCCTCTCTCGCTTCCTATCTCTCTTTTAAATCTTTCTTGCTCTCCCCTCTCTCACTTCCTCTCTCTGTTCAGTCTCTCTAACTCTCTCATCTACTCACATTTCTCTTTCTTAACCTCTATATCTCTCTTTCTCACTCCCTTTCTCACTATGTCTCACTCTCTATTACGCTTCTTTCTCTAGTTCTCTAGCTCTCTCTTACTCTCCGTTCTCTCACTTCTCTTTCTTTTCCCCTTCTTTTCTCTCCCTCCCTCCCTCCCTTCCTCCCTCCTCAAATTTTTTGCTCTCTTTGTCTCTCTAGCTCCCTTTCTCTTGCCCTCTCATTCCTCACTATGTATTCATTCTATATTTCTCTCTCACTTGTCACTCTCTCCCCTCCTTGCTCCCTCACTCTCTTTAATTTCACTCACTCTTACTCCCTCACTAGCTTCATCTCTCTTTCTCACGCTCTCTCTCACTTTCCCTTCTTGGCTGTCCCTCACTCTCCATCTTTCTATCATTCTCTCTCTCATTCTCTTATTCTCCCTCCCTCACTTTCTCTTGCTCTCTCTCTTTCTCTATCTTACCTCATCACCTCCTCTCCCTATATCTCTCTCATACTCCCTTCCTCCTTTGCTCCTCTCTCATTCTACTATTAGTTCTCTCTCTTTCTCTTTTGTTGCTTTCATTTCTCTAACTCTTTCTCTAATGTTTCTCCCTTACTCTCTTCCTCTCTCACACACACAATCTCTCACTTCGCTCAATCACTCTCTCCATATCCCTCACATGTAACTCTCTCTCTCTCTCCAACTATTATACTTCTCATATCCTCCGTCTTCTATCTCATTAATTCTGACATTCTCTCACACTTCTCTTCTCTTTCTCTCACCCTCTCTCTGCCTCCTCTATCTCTCACTCTCTTTTCATGACTCTTGTTCTCACTCTTTTCCTCTCTATCTATATATCTTCCTTGCTCCCTTTCTCACCTCTTCATTCTCTTGCTCTATAACTCTATTTTCTCTTCCTCCCTCCCTCACTCACACTTTCTCTCTATTCTCACCCTCCTAATATCTTTTCTTATCTTTTGTCCCTCTCTCTCATCCCTTTCTTGTGTCCTCTTCTCTCCCTCAGTCTCTTTTCCTTTTTCTCTCAAGATCTCATTCACTCTCTCACACTCTTGTTCTCTTTATCATTCTCACTCTCTGCCTCCATCCTTCTCACTTCTTAATTATTGCCCTATCTAGGTCTCTCATATATAGCTCACTCTTCTCTCCATCTCATACACTCATACGCTCTCTCACTCTCTCAATCCCTCTTGCTCTCACCTTCTTTAGCTCCATTTCCTGCTCTCTACTCACTCTCTCTTACTGTCTTGTTCTTTATCTCTCAATCTCTCCCCTCTTTTCCTCGCTCCATCATTCTCCCTTGATTCGCTATCCTCTTCTTTATTATTCTATATCCCTCTCTTTTTCTTTCTCACTATTTGTTCTCTCTTTCGATCTTATACTCTCTTTTACACTCTCCTTTGTTGCTCTCTTTCCTCTTACACTTTCTCTCATTCTACCTCCACTCCCTAACTCCTTTCTCTTGCTTTCAAAACTACCACTCTTTTTCCCTCTCTTCTATCCCTCCTTCCTTCCCGCTCTATCCCTCCTTATCTCCCACTTTGTCTCCTTCTCTCTTGCTCCCTTTCTCACTCACTTACTCTTAATTGATCTTCCCACAGCCTCTCTCCTCATTCTCTCACTTTCTCTTTCCAACCCTCTCCTTAAACGCCCTCACTTCCACTTGTCTCTCTTTCTCCCTCATGACCCCCATCACTCAATCACTCTCTGTTCCACCCCTCATTATCTCTCTCCCTCAATATCTCTTATGTCTCTCACTTTTGACCCTCCCGTTATCCCTCACTTCTTCTCTCTCGCTCTCTTAGTTCCTCTCTTTCTCTCTTTTACACTCCTTTGTTGTTCTCTCTTTCCTTTTTCTTCTTACTTTTCTATCACTCTATTCCCCACACTATTTCTCGTCTCTCACTCAGTTGATTCCATCCCACCCTCTTTCATTCTCTCTCCCTCTCCCTCCCTCCCTCTTCCTCCCTTTATCCCTCTCCATCTCCCTCTCCGTCCATTGCTCCCTCTCGCTCTCATCATTCTCCTGTTCTCCCTCTCTTTCTACCCCCACTCACGTACTCTTACTCGATCTTCCCTTAGTCTCTCTTCTCACTCTCTCCCTTTCATCTCTCCTCCGTCCACTTTCCTGCACTCTTTTTAATCCCTCTCACTACTCCTTCAATCTATCTTTCTCACTCACTCTTTCCCTATCTCTCTCACGCTCTATTCCAACACATTTTTTTTATTCACTCTCTCTTCTGTCTCTCTTTTAATGCTCCCTTTATCCCTCACTGCCTTTCTCTCATCTCCCTCCCACTTTCACTCCATTCACCCCTCGCTTTCTCTCGCTCTCCTTATCTCCCTCACCCATGCTCCTCCTCTCACTCGCTCACTCTCTCCCTCTCTCACGCTCTCTCTTCCCTCACTCTCTCTTCACTCTATTTTCTCTCACACTTTCTCCCTTTTTTCCCATTTTCTCTCTCTTCATTTTCACTCACCTATACTCCCTCACTCGCTCTCTTTCTCGCTTCATGTTCACTCTCTCTTCAATTGCTCTCTCTCCTCTCTCCTCTCTCCTCTCTCCTCTCAATCTTTCCTCCTTTCTCTCTCCCCTATCTCTTGCTTCCTTCCCTCCCTCCCTCCCTCCCTCCCTCTCTCACTCTCTCTCATTTTGTCCTTCTCTCCTCCCTCTCTCCCTCTCTCCCTCTCACAATCTTCCAACTCATCCCCCACTCTCCCACTAATTATCATTCTCCACCCCGTGTCTCCCTCCCTCTCACTTTATCTCTATATCTTCCATCACTCTCTCTTCTCTCACCCTCTCTTCCTCTATCACTCCCAGTCTCTTCAATGTCTCTTTCCCTTACTATATCTATCTCTCTTTCTCACTCGCCTCTTCTCTCGCACTTTTCTCTATTTATGCATTATCACTTTTTCTTTCCTTTTTCTCTCTCTTTCTCTCCTTTAACATTCTCTCTTATCACTTTACTCATTATTCTCTCCAACCATCTCACACTCTCTTCCGCCCTCCCTCTCTCCCTCTTTCATTATTTCAGTCTCTCATTCTTTTGCCCTGTCACCCTCCTACTATCCCCGTATCCCCTCTACATCTCACTCTCTCTCCTCGCACTCAACTCTATCTTCCCTCAGTCTGTCTTCTCTCTAGTTTTCTATCTCATCCTATCTCCTTCTCTCCCTCCCACTCACTCTTCAATCCCTATCTTCAATACTTTTTTTGCTTTTTTCTCTCTATTTCATCTCTATTTATTGCTTTCTTGCCCTCTTTTACCCTCTCTGTCTTTCTCTTGCACTTTCTTCTATGACCATCATTTCTTTCTCTTTTCTCACCTTACTACTCTCTCATTTTTGTTATACTCACTAAGACACTTCTTCTCCCTCACTCTCCTTTTCTCTAATCCTCTCTCTCTCTCTCTCATTCCCTCTGCCTTGCTTCCTCTTCTCTCATTTTCTCTTTTCTCTATTTATCTCACACTCTTCCACTCCCATTCTCTCTCTCTCATCATTTCTCACTCATTCTCACCCTCCTGCTTCCCTCCTCCCACTTTCGCTATCTCAATCTCCCTCCCTCTTTCTACCTCTCTTCCTCTCCATCTCCCTCTCTCTTTTCTTCTCATGCATTCTCGAATCTCCGTCCTTATCTCAATATTTCTCACTAAATTTTGTGCTCTATTCCTCTCTCAATTACTATCTCTTTCTTAAATTTCTCTCTCTCCCTCTCTCCCTCTCTCACTCCATCTCCCTCTTTAATCTCTCTCACTCTCTCCCTCTATCTCCCCCTCCCTTGCTCTTGCTTTCTATCTCTCTCTTTCTCACTCCCTACCTTTCTCACTATGTTTCACTCTCTATTATGTTTCTTTCTCTCTCTCTCTCAGCACTCTCTTGCTCTCTTTTCTCTCTTTACTCACCTTGATCTCTCTATATCCATCAATCTGACTCTCTCTTTTCTCTCTGTCTTATCTCTCACCCCCTCTTCTCTCTCATTTTTTATTACTTTCTCTCATTCCCTCCCCCTTCCCCCTCCCTCCCTCCTTATTTTGCTCTCTTTTTTCTCTCTAGCTCCCTCTCTTGTCCTTTCTTTCCTCACTCTCTATTATTTATCTATTTCTCTTCGCTTTGTCACTCTCTCCCTTTCTTGCTCCCTCACTCACTTACTCTCACTCTTACTCCCTCGCTTCTCTCTTCTTTCTCTCTTGTAGTCTCTCACCAACTCTCTCACACTCTCTAACTCAATCTTGCTCCATCTATTATTCATTCTCTTTCTTTCTCCTTCTCTCTTTCTCTCTCTTCACCCATTCTCTCTCTTCAACTTCACTCTCACTCCTACTCCCTCACTTTATCTCTTTCACACTCTCTATTCTCTCTCCCACTTTCTATCGCTATCTCCCTCACACTCTCTATCTCTTTTGTTTTATCTTCCCTGAGTCTCTCTTCTCTCTATATTTCTATCTTACCCTCTCTTCCTCTCCCCATTTTGCTCACTTTTTAATCTTTATCTTCACTCCATCTCTTGCTCTCTCTCACTATCTATTTCATCTCTTGTTGTTGTTCCTTTTCTCGTTCTTGCCCCCTCTGTATCTCTCTCTTCTACCTTCATCTTTAACCACCCTCTCTTCTCTCTCTTTACTAACTCTTTCTAAGATCTATCCCCCACTCTCTGTCTTCTTCTCTCTTCATCCCTCTATCTCAGTTACTCTCCGATCTCACCCTCGTCCCTTTTCTTCATCTCATTATTTTTAATTTTCTCTCACACATCTCTCTCTCTCCTCCTTTGCCTCATCCTCTTTCACTCCCTCTTTCCAACTCTTTCTTTTTTCTCCTATCTCTCTTCTCTCTGTCTCTTCTACACAGACTAGATCTCCCTCCTTCCCACTTATTTTCTCCATCGCTCTCTCATTCCCTCTCTCTTGTTCTTTTTTTTTTCTCATTTTCATCTTTATTTATATCTTACTCTCCCTCTCCCTTTCTCTCGCTCTCTCTCTCTCATTTTCTCCCCCTGCTTCCCTCCCTCCCACCATCTTTATGTCAGCCTCTCTCCCCTTTATCCCTCTCTCACTCCCTATCTCCCTCTCTCCTTATCTCCTTCTCACTCATTCTCTTACTCTCTCTCCCTATCTGAATCACTCCCTCCTTCCCTCTCTTTCTCCCTTCGTCCCTATCTCTCTAGTCTTGCACTCATAAACACAATCTCCCTGCCTCCCTATAATTTTTTCCGTTTCTTTATCTCATTCCATCTCTCTTCTCTAACTTTCTCTTCTCTCTATTTCCCTCTCACTTTCCATCATCCTTTCTCTCTCCCACTCTCTCTCCCACTTCTCACCCTCCCACACTCTCTATCTAAATCTATCTTACTTTCTCTCCCTCTCCATCCCTCTCTCCTCTCTTTCTCATTCATTCTCTTAACGTCTCTCCCTATCTCCATCTTACTCACTACCTTTTCCTCTCTCGCTTCCACTCTCTCCCTATTAAATCTTTCAAGCTCTCTCTCCCTCTCACACTCCTTCCCTCTCTTTAATCTCTTGCTCTCCTCTCTATCTACCCCATTCTAACTCCATTAGTTACTTTTGCTCTCTATCTTTCTTACTATGTCTCTTAGTTCTACTCTCTTTCTCTCTCTCACTCTCTTGCTCTCCCTCATCTATCTTTCTCTCTCTTCACTCTTGGCCCTCTATCTCTCTTTCTCTCCCACTCTCCCTTTATCATTATGTCTCTCACTCTCTATAATAATCCTCTGTCTCGCTCTTTTGCTCTCTCTTCCTCTATTTTCAAGGGGAGATAGAGAGAGGAGTGAGAAAAGAAGAAAGAAGACAGTGGGATGGAGGGATTGAATGAGGGAGGGATCGAATGAGGAAAGAGAGATATATGAGAGAAAATAAGAAATATTGAGATGGATATGAGGGGAGAGAGCAAGATGTGATAACAATTTAGAGAGTGTGTGAGAAAGGGAGAATGAGAGAGTGTGTGTGTGCGAGGAGAGAGATAAAGAGTGAGTAAAGAGAGAGAAGAGATGGAGATGGCTTGAGAGAGAGACAAAAGGGGGCAAAAGAAAGCAAAAAACAACAAAGAGAGATGAAATAGAGAGTGAGAGAGGGCTAGAGAGGAAGTGAAGATAGGGATTGAAGAGTGAGCGAAGAGAGAGAGAGGGAGAGTGGGTAAGGCATAAATACATAGAGAAGAGATTATCAGGGAAGATAAAGCAAAAGATAATGAGTGAGAGGTAGAGAGAGGGAGATATGGAGAGAGAGAGAGGGCAAGAGGGAGAAAGAAAGAGACACTGAATTAGTGAATGAGGGAGAGAGGGAGAGAGGAAGAGAGTGAGAGGTGGTTTGAGGGAAAGAGTTTGTAAAGTGATAAGTGAGTGATGATATAGAGCAATAGAGAGTATGTGAGAGAGAAACAAAGTACAATAGAGAAAGTAAAAGTGATAGCATAACAGAGAAAAGTGCAAAAGAGGCAGAGAGGGAGAAAGAGAGAGATAGACGGAGGGAGTCAAAGGGATAGAAGATAGCTGGAGTGAGAGAGGAAGAGAGAGTGGGACTGAGAGAGAGAGAGAGACAGAGACAGAGGGAGAGAGGGGGTATAGAACGAGATTTAGTGGGAGAGAGAGGGGGATGAAGTGAAAGAGAGTGAGAGGGAGAGAGATGGAGGAATGGAAGGAAGCAAGCGAGTGAGGGTGAGAAAAATATGAGGAGAGAGTGGAGAGAGATCAATAGAAGAGAGAATGAATATGGAACGATAAAGAAAGAAGGAATAAGGAAATAAGAGTGAGAGTGAAACTAAGGAGAGAGGAAGAGGGAGTGAGAAAGAAGAGTGTGAGAGAGAAATAAAAATAAGACGAGGTCAAGGAAGAGAGAGTGGGTGAGCAAGCGTGGGAGCAAGAGAGCGGGAGAAAAATAGAGCAAGTGAAAGAGATAGATGAAGGGAGTGAAAACGGGAGGGAGAGCGAGAGAGAGGCAGTGAGGGATAAAGGGAGAATCAAATGAGAGTGATAGAAGGAGTAAGAGAGAGATAAAAAGCGGTGGAATAAAGTGTGAGAGAGAGGAGAAGAGAGTGAGTGCAAAAGATAGATAGAAGAAGGTTGCGAGAGGGTTTAAAGAGAGTAGGAAAGGGAAAGGAAGAGAGAGTGAAGGACAGAGAGAGAGTAAGAAGAGAGACTAAGGGAAGATCGAGTAAGAGTATGTGAGTGAGGGGTTAAAAGTGAGGGAAAACGGGAGAATATTGAGTGAGAAGGAGCAAGAGCGTGGGAGACGGAGAGGGATAAATGAAGGGAGAGGGAGGAAGGAAGAGAGCAGAAAGAATGAGAAAGAAATGGATGTAAGCGAGGGAATGAGGGATAAAGTGAGAGAAAAGCAAGAGAAAAGAGAAATGAGAGAGCTACAAAAAAGAGTGTAAAAAAGAATATACGAAAGACAAAGAGAATAGAGAATGAGAAAGAGAGAGAGTGGGAGAAAATAATAGAGAAGGGAATAGAGTGAGAAGAGAGAAAATTAGAGAGAGAATGAACTAAATGGTAACATAGAGTGAGATGGAGAGCAAGAAATTAAGCTAAATAAGGTGAGTGGGAGAGAGGTTGAGAGAGAGTAAGGGAGTGTATGAGTGTACGAGATGGAGAGAGAAGAGTTGCTACATAAGAAAGCCCTGGAGAGGGCAAGAATGAGGGAGTGAGAATGATAGAGGGAGAGTGTGAGACATAAAAAGAACAATAGTGAGAGAGTGGAAGAGATATAGAGAGAAATAGGAAAGAGAGTGAGGGAGAGAAGAGGATAAGAAAGGGAAAGAGAGTGAGGGACAAGAGATAAAAAATAATATTTGTAGGGTGAGAAGGGAGAGAGTGTGATCGAGGAAGGGGGAAAGGGATGTAAGAGATAAAGAGTGAGGGAATGAAATAGAGTGAGAGGAAGGGATTAAGAGAGATATATTAATGAGAGGGAGAGAGTAAGGAAAAGAGAGTGATTTTGGGGAGACAAAGAGAGAGAAGGAGAGAGAGAGAAATTCTCATTCATCTCTCCTTCCTCCTCGATCCCTCCCTCTTTTAATTCCTCCATCCCACTCTTTCTTCTCTCTTCTTTTCTCACTTCTCTCTCTATCTACCCTTGAAAAGAGAGGAATAGAGAGTAAGAGATAGAGTATAGGAACATAATAGATAGTGAGAGATGTAATGAGATAGGGAGAGTGGAGAGAAAGAGAGATAGAGGGCAAGAGTTAAGAGAGAGAAAAGATAGTCGAGGGAGAGCAAGGGAGTGAGAGAGAAACATATTAGAAGTAAGAGACATAGTAAGAAAAGAGAGAGTGAGAAAGAAAGAGATAGAAGGCAAAAGTAATGAATATAGTGAGAACGGGGGATATAGAGAGTGAGAGAGTAAGAGATTAAAGAGAGGAAGGGAGTGTGAGAGGGAGAGACTGAAAAATTTAAGTAGGAAAGAGAGAAAATGATAGTGAGCAACATAGAGATAAGGAGAGACGTTAGGAAAATGAATGAGAAATAGAGATGGAGAGAGGTAGATGGAGAGGGAGAGAGAGAAGAGAGATTGAGATAGATAGAGTGGAAGGGTGAGAAGTGGGAGAGAAAGGATGAGGGAAAGTGAGAGAGAAATAGAAAAAAGAGAAAGTGAGATAAGAGAGAGGGAATGAGATAGTGAAATTGAAAAAGTTATACGGAGTATGGAGATTGAGTGAGTGAGTGCAAGAGCAGAGAGATAGGGATGAAGGGAGAAAGAGAGGGAAGGAGGGAGTGAAAGAGGGAGTGATTCAGATAGAAAGGTAGAGTAAGAGAATGAGTGAGTAGGAGAAAAGGAGAGATGGAGATAGGGAGTGAGAGAGAGACAAAGAGGGAGAGACTGACATAGATAGAGTGGGAGGGAGGATAGCTGGGAAGAGAATGAGAGAGAGAGAGCGAGAGAAAGCGAGAGGTGGAGTAAGGTATAAATAGAGAAAGGTGAAGATGAGAGAAAAGAGAACAAGAGAGAGGGAATGAGAGAGAGAGATGGAGAAAATAAGTGGGAGGGAGGAGAGAGATAGGAGAAAGAGATGTAGTGAGTGCAACGGGAGAGTGAGAGGAGAGAGATAGGAGAAAGAGTTGGAAGGAGGCGGTGAAAGTGGAAGGGACAAAGGAGGAGAGAGAGATGTGTGAGAGAAAAGTATAAATAATGAGATGGAGATAAGGGCTGAGGGTGAGCTTCGAGATCAACTGGGATAGAGGGACAGTGGGAGAACAAAAGAGAGAGTGGGGGACAGATCTAAGAAAGAGTGAGTAAAGAGAGAGAAGAGAGGGTGGTTATAGATGAATGAAAAAAGATAAGGAATAGAGTGAGGAAAGAGTGAGAGTAATATTAAAGAGAGTGAGGGAGTGAGGAGGGGAGAGAGTGATAAAGTGAGAGGGAAATAGATAAGGAATAGAGAGTGAGGAAAGAGAGGACAAGAGAGGGAGCTAGAGATAAAAAAATAAAGCAAAATAAGGGGCCTGGGAGTGGAAGTGAGAATGAATTTGAAGAGAGAGGAAGAGGGGCAAAAAGGGAGAAAGTGTAAGATAGAAATAGAGTGAAGAGTGTGTAAGGGAAGGGAGAGCGTGAGAGAGGGAGAGAGTGAGTGAGTCAGAGGGGGAGCAAGAGCAAGGGAAATAAGAAGAGCGAGAGAAAGCAAGGGGTTTAGGGAGTGAAAGAGGGATGGCGACGAGGGAAAGGCAGAGAGGGATAAAGGGAGCATTAAAAGAGAGACTAAAGAGGGAGCAAATTAAAGATAAATTGAGATGGAATAGAGAGAGAGATAGGGAAAGAGTTAGTGAGAAAGAGAGATTGAAGGAGTAGTGAGAGAGGGAGAGAGTGAGTGAGTGAGATGGGGAGCAGAAGCGAGAGAGATAAGAAGAGAGAGAGAAAGCTAGGGGTGAAGGGAGTAAAAGAGGGATGGAGACGAGAGAAAGGCATTGAGGGATAAATGGAGCATTAAGAGAGAGACTGAAGAGAGAGCGAATCAAAGATAAAATGAGATGGAATGGAGATTGAGAGAGATAGGGAAAGAGTGAGTGAGAAAGAGAGATTGAAGGAGTAGTGAGAGGGATTAAAGAGAGTGCAGGAAAACGGAAGGAAGAGAGAGTGTAAGGTAGAGACTTAGAAGAGAGACTAAGGGAAGATCAAGTAAGAGTGAGTGAGTGGGGTGTAAAGAGAGGGAGAATAGGAGAATGATGAGAGCGAGAGGGACCAACGGAGGGAGAGGGAGATGGAGAGGGATAAAGGGATGAAGAGGGAGGGAGGGAGAGAGAGAGAGAGAATGAGAGAGGAGGGGATGGAATCAAGTGAGCAAGAGAGGAGAGAGAGTGTGGGTGATAGAGTGAAAAAAAGTAAGAGAAAATGGGAAGAGACAAAGGAGAGTATAAAAAGAGAGAGAATGATTAAGAGAGCGAAAGAGGTATGGAGAGCGAGAGAGGAAGTGAGGGATAACGAGAGGGTCAAAAGTGAGAGGAAAAAAGAAATCGAGAGGGAGAGATAATGAGGGGTGGAATATGGAGAGATAGAGAGATGGAGTTCGTGAGGGAGAAAGAGAGACAGGTGGAAGTGAGAGCATTTAAAGAGAGAAGGAAAGAGAAAGTAAGAGAGTGAGAAGAGAGGATATGGGAAGATCAAGTAAGAGTAAGTGAGTGAGATGTAAAGTGAGCACAAGAAGGGGATATTAGTGAGTGAGAGAGGGAGCAGGAGAGAGGGAGGCAAAGTGAGAGATAAGAAGGAATAGAGCGGGAATGACAGAGGTAGAGAAGAGAGAAAAAGAGAGTGGTAGGTTTGAAAGCAAGAGAAAGGAGAGACGAAGTGGAGGTAAAATGAGAGAAGTTTAAGAGGAAAGAGAGCAACAAAGGAGAGTGTAAAAGAGAGTTAAGATAAAAAAGAGAATAAATAATGAGAAAGAAAAAGAGGGAGAGAGAATAATAGAGAAGAGTATAAAGAGTGAATTGAGAAAGATGGAGCGAGGAAAACAGAGGAGAGATTGAGCAAGAAAGAACAAGATAGTAAGATAGAGTGAGATAGAGAGCAATAAATGGAGCTAAAGAGGGTGAGAGCGAGAGAGATTGACAGAGTGAGAGATAATGAGTGTATCAGATGGAGAGATGAGTGAGCTACATATCAGAGACCTAGAGAGGGCAATAATTAGGGAGTGAGAATAATGGATGCAGAGTGTGAGAGCGATAAAGAGAACAATACTGTGAGATAGTGAATACGATCTAGTGAGAAAAAGGAAAAGAGAGTGAGGGAGAGAAGAGGATATAAGAAAGGGAATGAGAAAGAGGTACAAAAGAGAGGAAAAGATATTAAGAGGGTGATAATGGAGAGAAAGTCGGAGTGAGGGAGGCAGGAAGAGAAGAGAGATAGAGAGCAACATAATGGAGGGGAAAGTGAGGAAGGGATCAAGAGAGGTATATTGATAGAGAGGAAAAGAGTGAGAACTAGAGGCATGAAAAGAGGGTGAGAGATTGAGGAGGTAGAGAGAGGGTGAGAGAAAGAGAGAGAGAAGTGTGAGAGAATGTAGAATTAATGAGATAGAAGATAGCGGACATGAGAAGGATAATAATTGGAGCGAGAGAGAAATTGAGAGATTACATGTTAGGGATAGGGGGAGAGAAAGATTGAGCAACGAGAGAGATTGTGTGTGTGTGAGTAAGGAAGAGAGTGAGAGAGAAACATTAGACAAAGAGTTAGAGAAGTGTAAGCAACAAAAGAGAAAGAGAGAGAACAATTAGTGAGAATGAGAGAGGAAGGGAGTATGAGAGAGATATAGGGAGAGAAGGAGAGTGACGTAAGATGGAGAGAGAATGTGAGGGAGGGATAATAAGAGAATGGGAGAGAGAATGGTAGAAAGATAGAGAGAGAAAGTGACAACCAAGAAGAGAAAGTGGGAGAGAGTGGGAGAAAGAGAGATGAAGAGAGTGAGGGAGTAAGAGTGAGAGTGAAATTAAAGAGAGTGAGGGATCGAGGAGGAGAGAGAGTGACAAAGCGAGATATAAATAGAGAAAGAATACACAGTGAGAAAAGAGAGGGCAAGAGAAAGGGAGCTAGAGAGACAAAGAGAGCAAAAAAAGGAGGAGGAGGAAGCGAGGGAGAGAGGGAGAGAAAGTAATAAACAATGAGAGAGAAGACGCGTAAAAGAGAGAAGAGAGAAGAGAGAGAATGAGAGGAAGGAAGAGAGTTAGAGTGATGTATATAGAAGATAAAGAGTGAATAAAGAGAGAGAACGAAGAGTAAGAGAGATCAAGAGAGCTACAGAAAGAAGCATAACAGAGAGTGAGACATAGTGAGAAAGGGAGAGAGCGAGAAAGAGAGAGATAGAGGGCAAGAAAGAGAAAGGGGAGATAGATGGAGAAAGTTAGAGAGACTCAACAGAGAGAGGGAGTGAGGGAGAGGAGAGAAAGAAAGACTAAAGTGAGATATGGGGAGCTAGAGAGGAAGAGAGAGCAAAAGATAGCAAGATTTAGATAGGGAGGGAGATTAAGAGAACTAGTGAGAAGGAAATGAGAGAAGGAGATGGAGAGGGAGAGAGATTGACATAGAGAGTGGGAGGGAGGGATGTGGGAAGGTGAGAATAAGTGAGAAAGGATGAGAGAGAGCGAGAGAATGGGAGAATAAGAGTGAGAGAGAAGTAGAGAAAAAAAAAGTGAGGAGAGAGCAAGCGAGACAGTGAGAGAGAGCGATAAAGAAAATGAGAGGGAGGGCTAGGGAGAGAGCGAAAAAGAGAGGGAGGTGGGGATTGAAAGAGGGAGGGATTAAGGAGGAAAGTGAGATCCATGAGATAAAATAAGAAGCAATGAGATGGATATGACGGGAGAGAGCAATATGTGAGAGAAACAAAGAGTGAGTGTGTGAGGGAGGGAGAGTGAAAGTGAGTGAGATAGAGGTAGAGATGGAGTGAGTAAAGAGAGAGATGAGAGGGTGATAGAAGAAAGAGCAAGTGAGAGAGAGAGAGTGAAGAAGAGCAAGGAAATAATAAAGAGAGATGAAAAAGAGAGAGAGAGAGAGAGGGAGTGAAGAAAGAGTAAAACCAGGGATTGAAGTGTGAGCGAGAGGGAGAGAAGGAGAGAGGGTGAGATAAAAATATAGAAAGAAGAGAGACTTAAGGGAGGGTGAGAGAGGGAGATATAGAGGGGATATAGCAAGAGGGCAAGAGGGCGAAAGAGAGAGAGACTGAATTAATGAGATGGAGAGATGGTTGGAAAGAAAGAGTGAGTAAAGTGATAAAAGAGAGCAAGAGTATGTGTGTGTGAGAGAGAAAAGAGAAAAAAATTGATAAAGCATAAATAGAGAAAAGAACAAGGAGGGAGAGAGAGAAAGAGAGAGATAGAGGGAGGGAGTGAGTGAGATTAAAGAGAGTGGGAGTGAGAGAGGAAGTGAGGGTGAGAGATAAGAGAGAATGATGGAAGATATAGAGAGAATGTTAGAGTGAGGGAGAGAGTGGGTAGAGAATTAGATTTAGTGAGAGAGATAGAAAGGAGAGTTGAATTGGAAGTGAGTGTGAGGGAGAGTGTGTCTGTGAGAGAGAAAGAGAGAGCGGGAGAGGCAGAGAGGGAGGGAGGGAGGGAAGGAAGCAAGAGAGGGGGAGAGAAAGATTAAGTGTAGAGCGAGCAATTAAAAATAAAGTAAGAGAGAATGAACATGGAGTGATAAAGAGAGGAAGTGAGGGAGCAAGTGAGAGTGAAACCGAAGAGATAGAAAGAGAGCAAGAAAGAGATAGAGTGTGAGAGAGAAATAAAGTGTATAGAGAGTGACTGAAGAGATAACATGAGAGAGGAGAGAGCGAGTCAGTAGAGAAAAGTGTAAGTGAGAGAAGAGAAAGCAAGAGAGAGATTTAGAGAGAGATAGAGAAAACGAGGGGGGAAGGGAATGAATGAGTGAGTGGAAGAGGAGAGGAGAGAGGAGTTAGATAGGGAGGGAGGCATAAAGAGAGGGAAGGAGGGATTGAAAGAGGGACGGATCGAGGAGGTAAGAGAGATGTATGAATATAAATGATAAATAATGAGATAGATATAAGGGGAGAGAGCAAGATGTGAAAGCAATTGAGAGAGTGTGTGTGAGGGAGGGGGAGAGAGATAGAGGAAGAGAAAGAGTGAGTAAAGAGAGAGAAGAGAGGGAGATAGAATTATAAGAAAAAGAGCGATCGAGAGAAGACAAATGAGAGCAAAGTAACAATGAAGAAAGATGAAATATAGAGTGAGAGAGAGAGCAAGAGAGGGAGTGAATAAAGGGATCAAAGAGTGAGCGGGAGCGAGAGACGAAGAGAGGGTAAGGCAGAAATATAGAGAGAAGAGAGACTCAAGGAAGATAGAGAAAAATATAGTGAGTGAGAGGTAGAGAGAGGGAGATATAGATGGAGATATGGAGAGAGATGGAGGGAAAGAGGGAGTTAGAGAATAAAGAGCAAGAGAGTGAACGAGGGAGTGCGAGAGAAAGATATACAAGGAAATTGGGAGAGTGTGAGAATATGAAAGGAAAAGAGAATGAGATATATGGAGAGAGATGGAGAGAGCGAGGGAGGGAGTGAAAGTGAGGGGGGAGAAAAGGAGGATATGTGTGAGAGAAGGTAAAAAATAATGAGAGAGAGTGAAGAGGTAGAGAGAAAAAGCAGGGACAACTAAGAGTGGGATTCAAAGATAGAGAAGTAGGGAGAGAGGGAGAGACAGTGTGTGAGGGATAGAGTGAGAAAAAGAGAGAGAATAGAGGGCAGCATAAGAGAGAGATATAATAGAAAGTGTGAGAGAGATCATGAGTGTTAAAGAGAAAGCAATAGAGATATAGAGGGACCTACTCCCTCACTTTTTCTATTTCACACTCTTTATTCTCTCTTTCACTTTCTCTTCCCCACTCCTTTTCTCTCTTTCATTCTCATTTTATTTTACTAACGCTCTTTCTCTTCCTCAGTCTCTCTTCTTATGTCTTTCACACTTCCTCACTCCCCCTAACTTTCACTAACTCATTTTCTCTCTCTAGCTTGCCCCTCTTGCCTTTTTCCATTGCTACTATCTCTCTCTCTCACTCTCACTCACTCTCACGAACACATTCTAACTTCCCCCTCTTTCTTTGTCCCTCTTCCACTCCTCTTCCACCCTCTCTCCCACTTTTATCATGCCCCTTCTCCCTCCCTTCCTCTCTCTCTTTGCCACGCTTTCTTCCCCCTCTCTCTCTTTTCTATATCTTCCTCTTTCTGCCCTTGCTCTCCATGGCGTCTTCCCTACTATTCTTTCAACCTCATACCGTCTCTCACTTTTCTCTCTCTTAATTTATTTAGTTCCCTTCTTTGCTCTCTTTTTGTCTCTTCCCTTGCTCTACATTTTCTTCTTGCTTTTCTTCCTCCCCCTCTCCTCTTTCTCTTTCTCCTATCTCTCTCTCACTCCCTCTCCCAAACTATCTCCTTCTCACCTCCCTTCCTCTCTCTCTTCCTCTCTAGACCTTTCTCACAATCTATATGTATATATATTCTCTCCCTATCTCAAAATATCTCTGTCTCCCTATTTATTTTTCTCTCACTCTATCACTTGTTATATTACACTTCTATTTGTTGTCTCTCTCTTATGTTGGTCTCTCCCTATCTCCCATTTTCTCCCTCTATCCCATACTTCCTCTATATTACTTCCATCTCTCCTAATGTCTGGATGGAGAGATAAAGGGAGAGCTTGTGTGTTAGAAAGAGGGAAGAAGAGAGGAAGGGATAAAGAGGAGAGAGAGAAATAGAAGAGAAAGATTTAGAGAAGAATAAGCAAGAATAGAGAGAGAGAAAGAAAATAAATAGTGAGAAAGAGAGAGGAAAGAGCAATGTAGCAAAAAAGAGTGAAGAAAGATAGAGAGAAAGAGAGTGAGCAAGAGGAAGAATAAGAGAATGAGAGAGAGAGAGATGAAGAGAGAAGAGAAAGAGGGTGAGTCAGGGAGGGCATGTAGAGAGATCTTGATAGAGAGGGGGTGGAAAGTGAGATAAATAGATAAAAAGAGAGTGGGGGTAAAGGAAGAGAACGAGTGAGAAAAGGTGTGAGAGAATGGAGAGCGAGAGCAAGATGATGATAGAAAGAGGAAGAGAGAATAGAGATTGTGAAGAGATAAAGTGAGGGAGTAAGAGTGAAAGTGAAGCTAAAAAAAGAAAGTGGG
The DNA here is from genome assembly GCA_022702705.1 of Papilionanthe hookeriana x Papilionanthe teres. Classification (NCBI taxonomy): domain Eukaryota; kingdom Viridiplantae; phylum Streptophyta; class Magnoliopsida; order Asparagales; family Orchidaceae; genus Papilionanthe; species Papilionanthe hookeriana x Papilionanthe teres. Next base: position 63,653,223 of record CM040432.1, on the reverse strand, counting down.
GCAAGAGAGAGTAAGAGAAAGTGAGGCAAGAGAGAATGATAGATGGAGCAAGAGAGGGAGAGAGAAAGGGTGTGAGAGAGTAATAAAGAAAGAGAGAGAGAAGAAGTTAAGAGTAAGAGTGAGAGTGAAGTTAAAGAGAGTGAGGGAGCCAAGAAGGGGAGAGACAAAAAGTGAAAGAAACAGTGAAAGAATAGAGAGTGAGGTAAGAGAGGGAGAGAAGAGACACAAAGAGGATGTAATAAATAATAAGAGAGAAGAGTGGGTGAGAAAGCAAAGAGATAGTGAATGAGAGAAAAGCTCGAGAGGGAAAGAGTAAACAGAGTGCCAACATTGCAAGAAATAGTAAGAAAAAATGAGAGAGAGAAAAAGAATAGAGAGTGAGAGACATTGTAAGAAAGGGAGAGACTAGAGAGATAGAGGGCAAGAGTAAGGGAGAGAGTGAGAATAGGGGAGATAGAGGGAGAGAGTAAGAGATTGAAGACAGTGAGAGAGAGAGAGTACATGAAAGATGTAAGATGAAGAGAGGGGAAATGAGAGAGGAAATGATATTGAGCAAAATGGAGATAGGGAGCAAGGCGCAGTGGGTGGAGAGGGAGAGAGAGACGGAGAGAGATTGAGATTGAGAGAGTTGGAGTGTGAGAAGTGGGATGGAGGGAGGGGGAAGAAAGGATGAGGGAGAGTGAGAGAATTATAGAGAGAAGAGAAAGTGAGTGAAGAGGGGTAAAAAGAAAGAAATAGAGAGTGAGGGAGAGTAGGAGTGGTAAAAAGAAAGAGATAGAGAGATAGAGGGAGGTTGTGAGAGAGAAACAGAGAGAAGAGAAAGTGAGAGAACAGAGAGCAAGAGAGAGGAATGGGGAAAGGGAGATTTATTAAATGCAAGAGGAGAGAGAGGGAAGAGTGATTGGGGAAAGGGAAAAAGAGAGGGAAGGAGGGCAGGGATTGAGATAAAGAGGGAGAGTAAGAGAACAGGTTAAAAGAAGTGAAGGAGAGAGGGAGAAATGAGGGAGTGAGGGAGAGATATTGAGATAGAGAGTGTGGGTGGAGGGTAGTTGAGGGAGAGAATGAGAGAGAAAGGATGAGAGAGAGAGAAAAATGAAGGGGGAGAGCAAGAGAGAAATAGAGAAAAGTGAAAGTGAAGAAAACAGAGCAAGAGAGAGGGAACAAGAGAAAGCGATAGAGAAAAAGCAAGGGAGAGATAGGGAGACACAGGGAAGATAGAGAAAATGATAATGAGTGAGAGGTTGATACATAGAGATATTGAGGGAAATATGAAGAGGGAGGGAGAAAAGACATACGAGAGATTGAATTAATGAAAGAGGGAAAGAGGGAGGGAGGAAGAGAGTGAGAGATGGGTGGAGAGAAAGAGTGAGTAAAGTGATAAGAGAGTGATAAAAGAGAGTAAGAGAGAGTGTGTGGAAGAGAGCAAGAAGAGAGAAATAGAGAAAGAAAACATGATAGAGCATAACTAGCGAAAAGAGCGAGTGAGGAAGAGAGTGAGGAAGAGAGCGATGGAAGAGAGTGGGAGTGAGAGTGGAAGAGAGAGTGAAGGAAGATATGACGAGAGAGTGAGAGAGATGGAGAGAGGGGGTACAAAATGAGATTTTGTGGGAGAGAGATGAATTGGAAGGGAGTGAGAGGGAGAGAGGGGGAGAGTGTGTGAGAGAGGGAAAGAGAGAGCAAGAGAGTGAGAGAGAGGGAGGGAAGGAATGAAGGGAGTGGGGAAGAGTGGGAGAGAAAGGTGAGAGGAGAGAGAGGAGCGAGCATAATAGAAGAGAGAGTAAGTGACAGAGAGTAAACATGGAGCAATAAAGAGAGAGGGATTGAGGGAGTATGTGGAAGAGTGAAACTGAAGAGATAGGAAGAGGGAATGAGAAAGGGAGAGTGTGAGAGTGAAATGGAGAGAAGAGAGGGTGAGGAAAAGAGAGCAGGAGAGAGGGAGAGGGTGAGTGAGCGAGAGATGGACAAGATATAGGGAGATAAGGAGAGTAGGAGAAAGAGAGAAATGAAAGAATTGAAAGAGGGAGGGAGAGCGAGAGAGTGGCCGTGATCGTTAAAGTGAGTGTGAAAGAGAGACAGAAGAGAGGGTGTGAGAGAGATTGAATGTGGTGGAACAGAGAGTGAGAGAGAGAAGGAGAGCGTGAGTAAGAAAGAGAGATAGAAGGTGGTATTCAGAGGGTTTAAAGAGAGATCACGAAAGAGAAAGGAAGAGAGAATGAAAGGGACAGTGAGCGAGAAAGAGACCGAGGGAAGATCAAGCAAGTGTAAGTGAGTGAGGGGTGCGGGAGAATAAAAGATTGTTGAGAGAGAGTGGGAGACGGAGAGGGATAATGGGAGGGAGAGGGAGGGAGGAAGAGAAGAGATAAAATGAGAGGGAGGGATAGATGGAAGAGAGAGAAGAGACATAAAGTGTGGGATGGTGCGACAGAATGTAAGAGAAATGAAAGAAGAGAGCAACAAAGGAGTGTGTAAAAAAGAGTATAAGATATAAAAAGAGAACAGATGTGAGAAAGAGAGATTAATAGAATTTAAAAGAGAAGGGATAAAAAGAGTGAGAGAGAAAAAACAAAATATTAACAAAGAGTGAGATAGAGAATGAGAAATGGAGCTAACGAGGGTGAGAGGGTGAGAGGGAGAGAGATTGAGAGAGAGTGAGTGTGTGTAAGAGTGTGCGAAATGGAGAGAGAAGAGTGCGCTACATGAGGGAGACCTAGGGAGTAGGAGTGAAAGTGGAGCCTAAGAAAAAAAGTAGGGGGAATAGAGTGTAAGAGAAAGGGTGCAAGAGATAATGATAGGTGGAGCAAGAGAGAGAGGGTTTGGGAGGGTGGGAGTGAGAGAGAGAGTGAGAGGGGGAGAGAGGGCAAGAGATAAAGTAGAGAGAGAAGAGAGAGGGCGTAAGAATGAGAGTGAGGGAGCCAGGAAGGGATAGAGAGAGACAAAAAGAGAGAATAGAGAAAGAAAAGAGTGTGATTTAAGCAAAGAAACATAGAGCAAAATAAGGAGAGGAGTCTCTTATACTCCTTCACAACCTCTCTCCCCATTTCTTACTCGCCTCTCACTTTTTCTCACTCTCTCGTTTGCTCTCTTTCCCTGTCGCTCTCTTACCCTCTCACCCTCGTTAGCTCCATTTCTCACTCTTTGTTAACATTTTTTTTCTCTCTCTCACTATTTTTATCCCTTTCTCTTTTAAATTCTATTAATCTCTCTTTCTCACATCTATTCTCTTTTTATATCTTATACTCTCTTTTACACACACCTTTGTTGCTCTCTTCTTTCATTTCTCTTACATTATGTCACACCATCCCACACTTTATTTCTCTTCTCTCTTCCATCTATCCCTCCCTCTCTCATTTTATCTCTTCTCTTCCTCCCTCCCTCTCCCTCCCATTATCCCTCTCTATCTTCCTCTCTCTCTCAACAGTCTTTTATTCTCCCACACCTTTTATCCCTCACTCACTCACTCTTGCTCGATCTTCCCTCAGTCTCTTTTCTCACTCACTGTCCCTTCCATTCTCTCTTCCTTTCTCTTTCGTGCTCTATCTTCAAATGCTCTCAATACCACCTTCTCTCTCTTTCTTACTCACACTCTCCTCTCTCTCACTCTCTGTTCCAGCACTTTCAATCTCTCTCTCGCCCTCTCTTCTGTCTCTCTTTCACACTCACTTTAACCACACGGCCACTCTCTCGCACTCATCCCTCTTTCACTCCTTTCATTCCTCTTTTTCTCCTACTCTCCTCATCTCCCTGTCTCTTGTCCCTCTCTCACTCACTCACCCTCTCTCTCTCTCCTGCTCTCTTTTCCTCACCCTCTCTTCTCTCCATTTCTCTCTCACACTCTCCTTTTCTCGTTCCCTCTTCCTATCTCTTTAGTTTCATTCTTCTACATACTCCCTCATTCCCCCTCTCTTTCTCGCTCCATGTTTACTCTGTCACTTTCTCGTTCCCTCTTCTTATCTCTTCAGTTTCACTCTTCCACATACTCCCTCATTCCCACTCTTTTTCTCGCTCCATGTTTACTTTGTCACTTACTCTCTCTTCTATTATGTTTGCTCCTCTTTCTCCTCTCAATCTTTCTCTCCCACTCTTCCCCACTCCCTTCATTCCTTCCCTCCCTCTCTTGCTCTCTTTCCCTCTCTCACACACTCTCCCCCTCTCTCCCTCTCACTCCCTTCCAATTCATCTCTCTCTCTCCCAAAAAATCTCATTTTGTACACTCTCTCCATCTCTCTCACTCTCTCTCCATGTCTTCCTTCACTCTCTCTTCCACTCTCACTCCTGCTCTCTTCCATCTCTCTCTTCCTCGCTCTCTTCCTCACTCGCTCTTTTCTCTAGTTGTGCTCTATCATGTTTTCTTTCTCTATTTCTCTCTTCTTGCTCTCTTTCGTACACTCTCTCTTACTCTCTTTTATCACTCTCTTATCAGTTTACTCAGTCTTTCTCTCCAACCATCTCTCACTCTCTTCCTCCCTCCCTCTTTCCCTCTTTCATTAACTCAATCTCTCGCTTTGTCTTTTCTCCCTCCCTCTCCATATTTCCCTCAATATCTCTATGTATCAATCTCTCACTCATTATCATTTGCTCTATCTTCCCTGTGTCTCCCTATCTCTCCCTTACTTTTTCTCTATCACTTTCTCTTATTCCCTTTCTCTTGCTCTCTTTTCTCTCACTTTCACTTTTCTCTATTTCTCTCTTGCTCTCCCTCTTCATTTCTCTCCCTCTCAACCATCCTTTCTCTCTCGTTCTCTCCCTCAACTACCCTCCATCCCACACTCTCTATCTCAATCTCTCTCCCTCTCTCCTTCTCTTCTTTTAACCTGTTCTCTTACTCTCCCTCCCTATCTCGATCCCACCCTCCTTCCCTCTCTTTTTCCCTTTCCCCCATCACTCTTCCCTCTCTCTCCTCTTGCATTTAATTAATCTCCCTACTTCCCTCTCATTTTATTCATAGCTCATTCCCATTCCTCTCTCTTGCTCTCTGTTCTCTCACTTTCTCTTCTCTTTACTTCTCTCTCACAACCTCCCTCTATATCTCTCTCTTTTTTTTTACCAATCCTACTCTCCCTTACTCTCTCTATTTCTTTCTTTTTGCCCCTCTTCTCTCACTTTCTCTTCTCTCTATACCTCTCTCACTCACCCTTATCCTTTCTTTCCCCTCCCTCCATCCCACTTCTCACACTCCCACTCTCTCAATCTCAATCTCTCTCTTTCTCTCTCTCCCTCTCCACCCACTGCCCCTTGCTCCCTATCTCCATTCTGCTCAATATCATTTTCTTTCTCACTTCCCCTCTATCCATCTTATATCTTTCATGTGCTCTCTCTCTATCTCTGTCTCAATCTCTTACTCTCTCCCTCTATCTCCCCCATTCTCTCTCTCCCTTACTCTTGCCCTTTATCTCTCTATTTCTCAGTCTCTCCCTTTCTTACTATGTCTCTCACTCTATTCTTTTTCTCTCTCTCTCTCTCTCGTGTTTTCTTATTATTTCTTGCAATGTTCTCACTCTGTTTACTCTTTCCCTCTCGTGTTTTTCTCTCATTCTCTATCTCTTTACTTTCTCTCTCTCGTGTTTTCTTACTATTTCTTGCAATGTTCTCACTCTATTTACTCTTTCCCTCTCGTGTTTTTCTCTCATTCTCTATCTCTTTACTTTCTCACCCACTCTTCTCTCTTATTATTTATTACATCCTCTCCCTCCCTTATTTTGCACTTTGTGTCTCTCTTTCCCTCTCTTACCTCACTCTCTATTCTTTCTCTATTTCTTTCGCTTTTTATCACTCTCACCCTTCTTGGCTCCCTCACTCTCTTTAACTTCACTCTCACTCTTACTCTTAATTTCTTCTCTCTCTCTCTTTCTTTATTACTCTCTCACACCCTTTCTCTGTCCCTCTCTCTTGCTCCATTTATCATTCTCTCTTGCCACACTTTCTCTTACTCTCTCTTGCCTCACTTTCTTTTTTTAGCTTCACTTTCACTCTTACTCCTTGACTTTATCTCTTTCACAATCTCTATTCTCTCTTCCTCTTTCTATCGTCATCTTGCTTTCGCTCTCTATTCTCTCACACCTTTTCCACTCTTTCTCTTCCTTTATCCCCACTCTCTCATTCTCTGTTTATCTCACTTTCCTCCCCCTCTCTATCAAGATCTCTCCACATGCCTTCCCTGACTCTCCCTCTTTTTCTTCTCTCTTCATCGCTCTCTCATTTTCTTATTCTTCCTCTTGACCACTCTCCCTTTCTCTATTATCGTTCACTCTTTTTTGCTACTTTGCTCTTTCATCTCTCTTTCTCACTATTTATTTGCTTTCTCTTTCTCTATTCTTGTTGATTCTTCTCTAAATCTTTCTCTTCTATTTCTCTCTCTCTCCTCTCTTTGTCCCTTCCTCTCTTCTTCCCTCTTTCTAACACACAAGCTCTCCCTTTATCTCTCCATCCAGACATTGGGAGAGATGGAAGCAATAGAGAGGAAGTATGAGATAGAGGGAGAGAATAGGAGATAGGGAGAGACCAACATAAGAGAGAGACAACAAATAGGAGTGGAATAGAACAAGTGAGAGAAAAATAAATAGGTAGACAAGGATATTTTGAGATATGGAGAGAATATATATACATATAGATTATGAGAAAGGTCTAGAGAGGAAGAGAGAGGGGAGTGAGAGTGAGAAGGAGATAGTTTGGGAGAGGGAGTGAGAGAGAGATAGGAGAAAGAGAAAGAGGAGAGGGGGAGGAAGAAAAGCAGGAAGAAAATGTAGAGCAAGGGAAGAGACAAAAAGAGAGCAAAGAAGGGAACTAAAGAGATTAAGAGAGAGAAAAAGTGAGAGAATGTATGAGCTTGAAAGAATAGTAGGGAAGACGCCATGGAGAGCAAGGGGCATAAAAGAGGAAGATATAGAAAAGAGAGAGAGAGAGAGAGGGAGAAAGCGTGGCAAGAAAGAAAGAGGAGTGGGAGAGGGGGCTGGATAAAAGTGGGAGAGAGGGTGGAAGAGGAGTGGGAGAGGGAGAAAGAAAGAGGGGGAAGTTAGAATCTGTTCGTGGAGTGAGTGAGACTGTGAGAGAGATAGTAGCAATGGAAAAAGGTGAGAGGGGCAAGCTAGAGAGAGAAAGTGAGTTAGTGAAAGTTAGGGGAGTAAGGGAGTGTGAAAGACATAAGAAGAGAGACTGAGGAAGAAAAAGAGCGTTAGTAAAATAAAGTGAGAATGAGAGAGAAAGGGAGTGGGGAAGAGAAAGTGAAAGAGAGAATAGAGAGTGTGAAATAGAAAAAGAAAGGGAGTAGGTCCCTCTATATCTCTATTGCTTTTTCTTTACCACTCATGATCTCTCTCACACTCTCTATTATATTTCTCTTATGCTGCCCTCTATTCTCTCTCTTTTTCCTACTCTATCCCTAACACACTGTCTCTCCCTCTCTCCTTACTTCTCTATCTTTGAATCCCACTCTCAGTTGTCCCTGCTTTCTCTCTCTACCTCTTCACTCTCTCTCATTATTTCTCACCTTCTCTCACACATATCATCCTTTTCTCCTCCCTTTCTTTCACTCCCTCTCCATCTCTCTCCATCTCTCTCCATATATCTCACTCTCTTTTCCTTTCTTATTCTCACAATCTCCCAATTTCCTTGTACATCTTTCTCTCGCACTCCCTAGTTCACTCTCTTACTCTTTATTCTCTAATTCCCTCTTTCCTTCCGTCTCTCTCCATATCTCCCTCTATATCTCCCTCTCTCTACCTCTCACTCACTATATTTTTCTCTATCTTCCTTGAGTCTCTCTTCTCTCTCAATTTTTGTCTTACCCTCTCTCCGTCTCTCCCTCCCGCTCACTCTTTGATCCCTTTCTTCACTCCCTCTCTGCTCTCTCTCTCTCACTCTGTATTTCATCTTTCTTTATTGTTTCTTTGCTCTCATTTGTCTCCTCTCTATCGCTCTCTTGCTCATAATTCTATCTCCCTCTCTTCTCACTCTTTACTCACTCTTTCTCTTCCTCTATCTCTCACTCCCCCTCCCTCACACACACTCTCTCAATTGCCTTCACATCTTGCTCTCTCCCCTTATATGTATCTCATTATTTATCATTTTGTTCATACATCTCTCTTACCTCCTCGATCCCTCCCTCTTTCAATCCCTCCTTCCGTCTTTTTATGCCTCCCTCCCTATCTAACTCCTCTCTCCTCTCCTCTTCCACTTACTCATTCATTCCCTTCCCCCCTCTTTTTCTCTATCTCTCTCTCTAAATCTCTCTCTCTTGCTCTCTCTTCTCTCACTTACACTTTTCTCTACTGACTCGCTCTCTTCCTCCCTCATGTTATCTCTTCAGTCACTCTCTCTACACTTTATTTCTCTCTCACACTCTATCCCTTTCTTGCTCTCTTTCTCTCTCTTCGGTTTCACTCTCACTCTTGCTCCCTCACTCCCTCTCTTTCTCACTCCATGTTCACTCTCTCTTACTTTCTTTTCAATTGCTTGCTCTACACTTAATCTCTCTCTCCCCCTCTCTTGCTTCCCTCCCTCCCTCCCTCTCTGCCTCTCTCGCTCTCTCTTTCTCTCTCACACTCACTTCCAATTCAACTCTCCTTCCTATCTCTCTGACTTTATCTAATTCTCTAACCACTCTCTCCCTCACTCTAACTTTCTCTCTATATCTTCCATCACTCTGTCTTATCTCTCACCCTCACTTCCTGTCTTACTCCCACTCTCTTTAATCTCACTCACTCCCTCCCTCTGTCTTTCTCTCTCTCCCTCTCCCTCCTTGCTCTTTTCTCTATTTATTCTTTATCAATTTTTTCTCTTCTCTCTCACACACACATACTCTTGCTCTCTTTTATCACTCTCTCTTATCACTTTACTCACTCTTTCTTTCCAACCATCTCTCACTCTCTTCCTCCCTCAATCTCTCCCTCTCATTAATTCAGTCTCTCTCTCTCTTGCTATCGCCCTCTCACCCTCTTGCTATCCCATATCCCCTCTATATCTCCCTCTCTCACCCTCCCTTAAGTCTCTCTTCTTTCTATATTTTTATCTCACCCTCTCTCCTTCTCTCCCTCTCGCTCACACTTCAATCCCTGATTTTACTCTTTCTTTTGCTCTCTCTCTCTCTCTCTCTCTCTCTCTCTCTCTCTCTCTCTCACTATGTCTCACTCTCTGTTATGCTTCTTTCTATAGCTCTCTTGATCTCTCTTACTCGCTGTTCTCTCTTTTTATTCACTCTTTATCTTCTATATACATCACTATAACTCTTCCTCTCATTCTCTCTCTTCTCTCTTCTCTCCCTTTTCCACATCTTCTCTCTCATTGTTTATTACTTTCTCTCCCTCTCTCCCTCCCTTCCTCCTTTTTTTGCTCTCTTTGTCTCTCTAGCTCCCTTTCTCTTGCCTTCTCTTTTCTCACTCTTTATTATTTCTCTATTTATATCTCGCTTTGTCACTCTCTCCCCTCCTCGCTCCCTCAATCTCTTTAATTTCACTCTCACTCTTACTCCCTCACTCTCTTCATCTCTCTTCTCACTCTCTCTCCCACTTTCTCTTCTTGGTTGTCACTTTCTCTCTCCATCTTTCTACCATTCTCTCTCCCATTCTCTTATTATCCCTCCCTCACTTTCTCCTGCTCACACTCTTTCTCCATCTTACCTCACTCTCCTTCTCTCCCTATATCTCTTTCATACTCCCTGCCTCTCTCATTCTCACTAATTGTTCTCTCTCTTTCTCTTTTGTTGCTTACACTTCTCTAACTCCTTGTCTAATGTTTCTCTCTCTTTAATTTCACTCTCACTCTTACTCCCTCACTCTCTTCATCTCTCTTTCTCACTCTGTCTTCCACTTTCTCTTCTTGGTTGTCACTTTCTCTCTCCATCTTTCTATCATTCTCTCTCCCATTCTCTTATTATCCCTCCCTAACTTTCTCCTGCTCACACTCTTTCTCCATCTTACCTCACTCTCCTTCTCTCCTTATATCTCTCTCATACTCCCTTCCTCCTTGCTCCCTTCCTCTCTCATTCTCACTAATTGTTCTCTCTCTTTCTCTTTTGTTGCTTACACTTCTCTAACTCCTTGTCTAATGTTTCTCTCTCACTCTCTTCCTTATCCCTCTTGTTGCTCAATCTTTCTCGTTGCTCAATCTTTCTCTCTCCTTATCCCGCACATGTAATCTCTCAATCTCTTTCTCTCGCTCCAACTATTACCTTCTCATTTCCTCTATCTTCTATCTCATTAATTCTACATTGTCTCACACCTCTCTCTCTCTTTCTCTCACCCTCTCTCTGCCTCCTCTATCTCTCACCCTCTTTTCATGCCTCTTGTTCTCATTCTTTTCCTCTCTATCAATATACCTCTCTTGCTCCCTTCCTCACTTTCCCCTTCATTATGTTGCTCTCTATCTCGCTTCTCTTCCTGCCTTCCTCACTCCAACTTTCTCTCCATTATCACCCTCTTAATATGTTTTCTTCACTTTTGTCCATCTCTCTCATTCCCTTTCTTATATCCTCTTCTCTCCCTCACTCTCTTTTCCTCTTTCTCTCTAGATCTTATTCACTCTCTCACACTCTTGTTATCTTTATCGCTCTCACACTCTGCATCCATCATTCTCACTCTCTAATTATTGCCCTCTCTAGGTCTCTCATCTGTAGCTCACTCATCTCTCCATCTCATACACTCATGCTCTCTCACTCTCTCAATCTCTCTCGCTCTCACCCTCTTTAGCTCCATTTATTGCTCTCTATCTCACTCTCTCTTACTAATTTGTTCTTTCTCGCTCAATCTCTCCTCCCTTTTCCTCGCTCCATCCTTCTCAATTCACTCTTTATCCTCTTCTCTATTATTCTCTCTCCCTCTCTTTTTCTTTCTCACTATTTATTCTCTTCTTTATCTTAACTCCTTTTTACATTCTCATTTGTTGTTCTCTTTCCTCTTACACTTCTCTCATTCTACCTCCACTCCGTCTCTCCTTTCTCTTGCTTTCAAACCTACCACTCTCTTTCTCTCTCTCCCTCTATCATTCCCGCTCTATTCCTCCTTATCTCCCTCTTTGCCTGCCTCTCTCCTACTTCCTCTCTCACTCACTAATACCCCCTTCTTGTGCTCACTTTACATCTCACTCACTTACTCTTACTTGATCTTCCCATCGCCTCTCTTTTCACTCTCTCACTTTCTCTTTCCTTCTCTCTCTTTAAATGCTCTCACTTCCACCCATCTCTCTTTCTCCCTCACTACCTCCATCTCTCTATCTTTCCATATTCCACCACTCATTATCTCTCCCTCTCGATTTCTCTTCTGCCTCTCACTTTTGACTCTCCCGTTGTCCCTCACTTCCTCTCTCTCGCTCTTCATACCTCTTTCGCTTTCTTAATCCTTCTCTCTTTTTTATACTCTCCTTTGTTATTCTCTCTTCCCATTTTCTCTTACTTTTTCTCACTATATCTTCCACACTCTCTCTCCTCTCTCGCTCACTTGATTCCATCCCACCCTCTCTCATTCTCTCTCCCTCTCCCTCCCACCCTCTTCATCCTTTTATCCCTATCCATCTCCCTCTCCCTCCGTGGGTCCCTCTCGCTCTCATCATTCTCTTTTTTTCCCTCTCTTTACACCCCACTCACGCACTCTTACTTGATCTTCCTTAGTCTCTCTTTTAACTCTCTGCCTTTCACTCTCTCTTCCTTCCTTCTTCTTGCACTCTCTTTAATCCCTCTAACTACTCCTTCAATCTCTCTTTCTCACTCACTCTTTGCCTATCTCTCTCAATCTCTATTCCATCTCATTTTATCTTTGATTCGCTCTATCTTTAGTCTCTCTTTTAATGCTCCCTTCATCCCTCACTGCCTTTCTCTCGTCTCCATCCCTCTTTCACTCCCTCAGCCCTAACTTTCTCTCTCTCTTCTTATCTCCCTCACTTCTGCTCCCCCTCTCACTCACTCACTCTCTCCCTCTCTCACTAGTCCTTCAATCTCTCTTTCTTACTGACTCTTTCCCTATCTCTCTCTCTCTCTCCCCCTTCCATCTCATTTTATCTTTGATTTGCTCTCTCTTCGGTCTCTCTTTTAATGCTCCCTTTGTCCCTCACAGCCTTTCCCTCGTCGCCATCCCTCTTTCACTCCCTTCACCCCTTGCTTTCTCTCGCTCTTCTTATTTCCCTTGCTCCTGCTCCCCCTCTAACTCACTCACTCTCTCCCTCTCTCACACTCTCTCTTTCCTTACACTCTCTTCACTCTATTTCTCTCTCACACTTTCTCATTTTTTGCCCCTCTTCCTCTCTCTTCAATTTCATTCTCACTTCCACTCCCTCACTCTCTCTCATTCTTGCTTCATGTTCACTCTCACTTCGATTGCTCGCACTCCTCTATCCTCTCAATCTTTCCTCCCTCTCTCCCCTCTCTCTTGCTTCCTTCCTTCCCTCCCTCTCTCTCCCTCTCTCGCTCTCTCTCCTTCTCTCCTTCTCTCTCTCCCTCTATCCCTCTCACTCTCTTCCAAATCATCCCCCCTCTCTCCCACGAAATCTCATTCTCCAACCCATCTCTCCCTCCCTCTCACTTATCTCTACATCTTTCATCACTCTCTCTTCTCTCTCACCCTTTCTTTCTCTCTCACCCCCGCTCTCTTCAATATCTATCACTCCCTTCCTCTATCACTCTCTTTCTCACTCTCCTCTCTCACACTTTTCTCTATTTATGCATTACCACTTTTGCTTCCTCTATTTCTCTCTCATTTTCTCTCACACATACACACTCTTGTTCTCCTTTAAAACTCTCTCTTATCACTTTACTCACTATTCTCTCTAACAATCTTATTCTCTCTTTCACCTTACATCTCTCACTCTTTCATTATTTCAGTCCCTCACTCTATCACCCTCTCAACCTCCCACTTACTCCATATCCCCTCGACATCTCCCTCTCTCTCTACCTCACACTAAACTCTATCTTCCCTATGTCTCTCCCCTCTATTTTTCTATCTCACCCTCTCTCCTTCTCTTTTTCCTTCTCACTCTTCAATCCCTATCTTAAGTTCATTTTTTGCTCTTTTTCTCTCTCTATTTCATCTATATTTATTGCTTTCTTGCTTTACTCTCTCTCCGTCTCTCTTTTGCACATTCTTCTATCACCCTCATTTCTCTCTCTTTACTTACCTTACTCCTCTCTTTCATTTCTGTTCTACTCTCAGAGTCACTCATTCTCCCTTACTCTCCTTTTCTCTATTGCTCTCTCTCATTCCCTCTCCCTTGCTCCCTCATCTCTCACTTTCTCTTTTCTCTATTTCTCTCTAACTTTTCCTCTCCCATTCCCCCTCTCTCATCATTTCCCTCCTGTTTACCTCCCTCCTGCTTCCCTCTTTCTCACTCCCCCTATCTCAATCTTCCTCCCTCTTTCTCCTTCTCTCCCTCACTCCCTCCCCATCTCCCTCTCTCTTTTCTTCTCACGCATTCTTTAATCTCCCTCTTTATCAAAATATTGTTCACTAAGTTTTGCGCTCTCTTACTCTCTCAATTCTTAACTCTCTCTTAAATCACTCTCTCGCGCCCTCTCTCACTCCCTCTCTCTCTCTTCAATCTCTCTCACTCTCTCCCTCTATCTCCCCCTATACTCTCTTCCTTACTCTTACCCTCTATCTCTCCCCCTCTCACTCCCTACCTTTCTCATTATGTTTTATTCTCTATTATGTTTCTTTCTCTCACTCTTAGGCTCTCTCTTGATCTCTTTTCTCTCTTTACACACCATTGATCACTCTATGTCCATCAATCTAACTCTCTCTTTTCTCTCTCTCCTATCTCTCACCCCCTCTTCTTCTCATTGTTCATTACTTTCTCTCATACTCTCCCTCCCTCCCTCTCTCCCTGTCCCCTTATTTTGCTCTCTTTTTTTATCTCTAGCTCCCTCTCTTGCCCTCTCTTTCCTCACTCTCTATTCCTTATCTATTTGCCTCTCACTTTGTCACTCTCTCCCCTCCTCATTCCCTCACTCTCTTTAATATTACTCTCACACTTACTCCCTCACTCGCTTCTCTCTCTCTTTCTTTCTTGCAGTCTCTCTCTAACTCTCTCACACTCCCTCCCTGACTCACTCTAGCTCCATCTATCATTCATTATCTTTCTTGCTCCTTTTCTCTTTCTCTCGCTTCACCCACTCTCTCTCTCTCTTCAACTTCTCTCTCACTCCTACTCTCTCTCTTTATCTTTTTCACTCTCTATTCTCTCTCCCACTTTCTATCATTATCTCCCTCACACTCTCTATCTCTTTTGTTTTATCTTCCCCGAGTCTCTCTTCTCTCAGAATTTCTGCCTTACCCCTCCCCATCTCGCTCTCTTTAATCTCTATCTTCACTCCCTCTCTTGCTCTCTCTCTGTCTCTTTAATATCTCTTTGTTGATTCTTTTCTTGCTCTTGTCCCCTCTCTGTCTATCTTTTGTTCATTCATCTATAACCACCCTCTCTTCTCTCTCTTTACTCACTCTTTCTTAGATCTAACCCCCACTCTCTCTTTTATTCTCCCTCTGTCCTCTATCTCAGTTGCTCTCAGAGCTCACCCTCAACCCTTATCTCTATCTCATTATTTATACTTTTCACTCACACATCTCTCTCTCCTCCTTTGTCCCTTCTTCTTTCACCGCCTCCTTCCAACACTTTCTTCTTTTATCTTATCTCTCTCCTCTCACTGTCCCTTTGGACTCACTAGATCTCCCTCCCTCCCACTTAGTTTCTCCATGGCTCTCTCTCATTCCCTCTCTCTTGTTCTCTTTTCTCTCATCTTCACCTTTCTCTATTATATCTTACACTCCCTCTCGCTTTCTCTCTCTCTCTCCTTCTCTACCCCTGCTATCCTCCCTCCCACTCTATCTATGTTAGTCTCTCCCTCTTTCTCTCTCTCTCGCTCCTTATCTCCCTCTCTCCTTTTCTCCTACTCACTCATTCTCTTACTCTGCCTTTCTATCCGATTCACTCCTTTCACTCCAGCGTTCCCTCTCTTTCTCCCTTCATCCCTATCTCTCTGCTCTTGCACTCACTCACTTAATCTCCATCCTCTCTATAATTTTTTCAATTGCTCTATCTCATTCTCTCTCTGTTATCTCGCTTTCTCTTTTTTCTATTTCTCTCTCACTTTCCCTCATCCTTTCTCTCCCACTATCCCTCCCACTTCTCACCCTTCCACTCTCTCTATTTCAATCTCTCTTCTCTCTCTCCCTCTCCCTCTCCATCTGCCTCTCTCCATCTCTCTTTCTCATTCATATTCTTAACGTCTCTCCCTATCTCTATGTTACTCACTATCTTTTACTCTCTCGCTGCCTCTCTTTCCTACTTAAATTTTTCAGTCTCTCCCTCTCACAGTCCCTCCCTCTCTTTAATCTCTTGCTCTCTCCCTCTCTATCTCCTCCGTTCTCACTCTATTCATTACTCTTGCCTTCTCTCTTTCTTTCTCACTCTCTTTCTTTCTTACTATGTCTCTTACTTCTAATATGTTTCTCTCTCTCACTCCCTTGCTCTCCCTCGTCTATCTTTTCTCTCTTTACTCTTGCCCTCTATCTCTCTTTCTCTCCACTCTCCCTATCTCATTACATCTCTCACTATCTATTATGTTCCTTATTCTCCTTCTCTTGCTCTTTCTTCCTCTCTTTTCAAGGGTAGATAGAGAGAGAAGTGATAAAAAAAAAGAAGAAAGAGTGGGATGGATGGATTAAAATTGGGAGGGATCGAGGAGGAAGGAGAGATGCATGAGAGAAAATAAGAAATAATGAGATGAATATGAGGGGAGAGAGCAAGATGTGATAACAATTGAGAAGGACTGTGAGGAAGGGAGAATGAGAGAGAGTGTGAGGGAGGGAGAAAAAGAGTGAGTAAAAAGAGAGGAGAGGAAGATAGAAGATATGGCATGAGAGAGAGACAGAAAGGGGCAAAAGAGAGCAAGAAAATAAAGAGAAATAACATAGAGAGCGAGACAGAGCAAGTGAGGGAGTGAAGAGAGAGAGGGAGAGTGGGTAAGGCAAAAATACATAGAGAAGAGTGTCACAGGGAGTATAAAGCAAAAGATAGTGAATGAGAGGCAGAGAGAGATATTGAGGGAGATATGGAGAGAGAGAAGGCAAGAGGGAAAAAGAGAGACATTGAGTTTGTGAATGAGGGAGAGAGGGATAGAGGAAGGGAGTGAGAGGTGGTTGGAGGGAAAGAGTTTGTAAAGTGATAAGTGAGTGATAACATAGAGCAATAGAAAGTGAGTGAGAGAGAAATGGATTACAGTAAAGAAAGAAAAAGTGCGAGGTAGAGAGGGAGAAAGAGAGAGATAGACCGAGGGAGTCAAAGGGATGGAAGATAGCTGGAGTGAGAGAGGAAGAGAGTGACAGAGAAGAGAGGGTGAATGAAGATGTAGAGAGTGTGTGTGTGAGAGAGAGGGAGAGAGTGATTATAGAATCAGATGTAGTGGGAAAGAGAGCAGGATAAAGTTAAAGAGAGTGAGAGGGAGAGAGGGGGAGCATGTGTGAGGGAGAGAAACAAGGGCGAGAGAGGGAGAGAGAGTGAGGGAGGGAAGGAAGCAAGCGAGTGAGGGTGAGAGGGAGAGAAAGATTGTGAGGAGAGAGTGGAGAGAGAGTAGTAGAAGAAAGAGTAAGTGTGAGAAAATGAATATGGAACAATAAAGAGAGGAAATGAGGGAGTGAGAGTGACAGTGAAACAGAGGAAGAGGAAGTGGGAGTGAGAAAGAAGAGTGTGAGAGATAAATAAAGAGAAGAGAGGGTGAGGTAAGAGATATCGGGAGAGAGGGAAAGAGTGAGTGAGCAAGAGTGGGGTAAGAGAGCAAGAGATAAAAATAGCAGGAGAAAGAGATGGGCAAAGGGAGTGAAAACGGGAGGGAGAGACTAATGGTGAGAGAGTGGGAGTAAGAGAGAGGGAGACAAAGAGGGAGATAGAGAGGGAAAAAGGGAGACCTAAAGAGACCAGGGAGTGGGAATGATAGAGGGAGAGAGTGAGAGCAATAAAGAGTAGAATAGTTAGAGATTGAAAGGATCTTGAGAGAAATAGGAATGGAGAGTGAGGGAGAGAAGAGGATAAAAGAATGGGAAAGTGAGAGGGATAAGAGAGTAAAAAAGATATTAGGAGAGTGAGAAGGGAGAGAGTGTGTGAGCAAGGGAGGGATGAAGAGAAGAGAGATAGAGAGCAAGAGAATGAAAGAGAGTGAGGGAGGGATCAAGAGAGATATATAGATAGAGAGGGAGAGAGTGACACAAGATTAAGGAATAGAGAGTGAGAGATAAATGGACATAGAGAGGGAGGGAGGGAGAGAGAGAGAAAGTGAGATAGAGTGTGAGAGAATGTTAGAAATAACGATTGAGAAGAGAGTTGAATTGAGAAGGATAAAAGTTGGAAAGCGAGATAGAGGATCCATGTGGGGGATAAGGGAGAGAAAGATTAAGCATAGACAAAGATTGTGTGTGTGTGAGGAAGAGAGTGTGAGAGAAAATATAAGAGAAAGAGTCAAGTGTGAGTGTGAGAGAATGAAAGAGAGAGTGAGGAAAAGAGTGAGAGAGATAGAGGAGACAGAGGGACGGAGGGACAGAGGGACAGAGAAATAGAGAGATAAGTGTGGGGGAACGTGAGAAACCATGAGAGAGAAGAGGGAGGCATCAAGAGAGATATATAAATAAAGAGGATGCAAATAAGAATCAGAGTAAGGAAAAGAGATGAGAGATAGAGGAGGCAGAGAGACAGAAATAGAGAGAGATGTGTGACAAAACGTGAGAACAATGACAGAAGGAGAGTGAACAAGAGATAAGAAGAGATAGAGCTCGTGTGTGAAAGAAAGGGGAGGCAGAGAGGGAGGGAGGGTGTGAAAGAGAGAGGAAGAGAGAGGGAGAATGTAAAATAATGTGAGAAATATTGAGATAGAGATGAGGTTGAGGTAGAGAAAAAAGAACAAGATAGAGAGATAAGAGCAAGAAAAAGAGGAGATAGAGAAAAATAGTAATAAGAAATAGAGGAGGAAAGAGAGAGACTGGGGAAAAGCAAGAAAGGGAGCTGAAGAGATTGAAAGAGAGAAAGTAAGAGAAGATATAAGGTTGAGAGAAAGGGATGTAGGAAATGATGGAGTGCAAGAGGGAGAGAGAGCGATAGAAAAAAATGGGAGGACTTGGAGAGATGGTTGGGGAGGGAGGCAGGCAGGGAGTGGGGTGAGAGGGAGAAATAACAAGGGGAGATAAAGTAAAAGTGTGAGAGATAAGGAGAGAAGAGGAACAAAATAAAAACTTGGTGAGATCAGAAAAGAGATAGCAAGTGCCAGAGAGTGAGGGAGAAAGAGAGAAAGAGAGCGAGAAAGGCAGCATTTGTCAGTGAGAGAGAGTGAAGATGGAGAGAAAGAGAGAGTGAGAGAAAAGAGGAGATAAGAGAATGAAGACAAGGAAAGAGAGAGATGGGTGGGTGGGCAGGAAAAGTGAGAGTAAGAGAAGTGAGAGTTAGTGTGAGGGACAGAGGAAAAGAGAGCAAGAGAATGAGTAAGAGAGATTGAGAGAGAGAGAGAATAAGGGGGATGCGGAGGTTGAGGGAGGGAGTGAGAGAGAGTGTGAGAGAGAGGGAAGAGAAAAAGAGGGGGACATATAGAGGGAAGGAGGAAAGTAAGAGAGGGGGAGAAAGAGTTGGGGATATATGGAGAGGAAGGGTGAAAGGAATGAGAGTGAAGAGAGATAAATAAAAGACAAATTTGGAGACAGAGAAAAAATAGAGAATGAGAATGATAGAGGGATAAGTTAAGAGTGAGAGTGATATAGAGATAAAGAGATGAACTGGGAGAGAAAAAAGCGAGAGGATTATGAGAGAAAAAGGGAGAGGACAGTGAGTGAGAGTAACAAAAGAGAAAATAATAGAAGAGAGAGCAAGAATAATAGGAAATAAATAGTGGAAAAAAGTGAGAGGGAGTGAGAGAGACTAAAGAGAGAGGGAACAAGAGATGGAGAGAGAAATAGAGAGAGAAGAGAGCGTGAAGGAAGATAGAGAAAAAGAGAGTGAGCGAAAAAGAGGTAGACAGAATAAGAGATTAAGAGAGATAGAGGGAGCACTTTCCATCTCCCTTTCTCACACATTGTCTCATCCTTTTTTTCTCATTCTCTCCCTCCGCTGCCCTCTCTCCCGTTCTCTCAATCTCAATCTCTCTTCCTCTCCATCTCCCTCTCCTCTTCTCTCCTTCTTACTAATTCTCTTACTCTCCCTCCCTACTCCATATTGCTCATTATCTATTCCTCTCTCTGCTCCTCTCTCACTTCCTCACTCTCCCTTTTAAATATTTCTTGCTCTCTGTCCCTCTCTCTCTAATCTCTCTCCTACTCCCCCTTCCTCGCTCTCTCCCTTACTCTTGTCCTCTATATGTCTCTTTCTCACTCTCTCCCTTTCACTCTATGTCTCTCACTTTCTCTTATGTTTTTCTCATTCGCTCTCTCGCTCTATCTCGTTCACTTTAATATGACTCACTCTTTCTTTTTATATCTATTCCTCGACTCTGTCTCCCTTCCTCTCGTTCTCTCTCTTCGCTCTCTCATCCCCTCTTCTCTGTCCTTGTTTCTCTCTTTCCCTCTTTCCTCACTCTCCATTCTTTATTTATTTCTCTTTCTTTGTCTCTCTCTCCATACCTAGCTCCCTCACTCTCTTTAATTTGTCTCTCACTCTTACTCCCTCACTCTCCTTCTCTCTCTTCCTCTTTTGTACTCTCTCTCCCTTTCTCTCTCCTTTTCTCTCTCTCATTGTCCCTCCCTAACTATCTCTCTCTTGCTCCTTTCTCCTACTCTCTCTTCACCCACACTTTTTTCAGCTTCACTCACACTCCTCCCTCTCTTTATCTCTTTCACATTCTCTATCATCTCTTCCACTTTCTATCGCTATCTCGCTCGCACTCTTTACTCTATGTCAACTTCTCTTTTACTCTTCTCATTCTCTTCTGCAACCACCCCACTCTCTTTCTCTACTTCTCTCACTTCCCTCCTTCGTCACTCTCTCACACACTCTCCTACTTTCCCTTCTTGACTATCTCTCTCCTCTCCTTCTCCCTCTCATTCTCGAAAGGGAGTGGGGAATAGATAATGAGGGGGAGAAAAGAGACAGGGAAAGATAGAGGGGAAGGAGAAGAGAGAGAGAGAGACAAAGGTAAGGAAAGAGAGTGTGTGAGAGTGAGTGAGGGTTAGAAAGTGGGAGAGAGGGAAAGATGTGTCTTATCTCTAGATCTCTTTCACCCTCTAACATTTGTTCTCTTTATCAGTTTCACTTTCTCCCTCTATCTTTCTCACTCCCGCAATCTTTCCCTCTCTAGGTCTCCCTTATGTAGCTCACTCTTCTTTCTCCATCTAACACTCTCATGCACTCTGTCCCTCTCTCGTTCTCTCTCCCTTTTCTCTTTAGATCTCTTTCACTCTCTCGCACTCATACACGACCTCTCTCTTGCTCTCCAACTTTTATCTCTCCCAATCCCTCGCTTCTTTCTCATTATTTCTCACATTCTCTCACACTTCTCTTGCTCTCTCTCTCTCTCTCTCTCTCTCTCTCTCTCTCCCTCTGTATCTCCTATTTCTCTCACTCTCCTTTCATTACTCTTGTTCTCACTCTCTCCCTCTCTATTTATATATCTTTCTTGATCCCTCCCTCACTCTCTCGCTCTCTCTCTCTCTCTCCTTTCCCACCCTTCTAGTATCTTTTTTTCTCTTTTCGCTCTCTCTTTCCCTTGCTTATATCCACTTCGCTCCCTTACTCTCTTTTCATATTTCTCTCTGGATCTCCTTCACTCTCTCATCATTGTGCTCTTTAGCGCTCTTACTCTCTCCCTCTATTATTATCAAGGCCTCATTCATGCCCTCTATGTCTCCCTTGTGTAGATCACTCTTCTCTCTCCATCTCATAAACTGATACACTCTCTCTTAATCTCTCTTCCTCTCACTCTCTTTAGCTCCATTTCTTGCTCTCTATCTCACTCTTTGTTACCATTTTGCTTTTTCTCTCTCACTCTCTCCTCTCTCTTCTTTACTCCATTTTTCTGACTTCTCTCTCTATCCCCTTCTCCATTATGCCCTCTCACTTTTTATTCTTTTTTTCTATCTTATACTCTCTTTTACACTCTACTTTGTTGCTTACTCTTCTCTCTTTTCCTTTACTTTTCTCACTCTATCTCCACTCTCTCTCCTCTCTCTCTTGTTTTCATCCCTCACTCTCTCATTTTCTAACTTCTCTACCTTCCTCCCTCTCCTTACTTTATCCCTCCCTTTCTTACTCCCTCCCGCACTCTATATTCTCCTGTTCTCCATCACTTCATACCCTTCACTCACTCTTACTCAATCTTCACTTAGTCTCACTTCTATTCTCTTTCCTGCTCTCTCTCTCTCTCTTTAAACCCTCTCACTACTTCTTTTTATCAACTTTCTCACTCACTCTCTTCCTCTCCTTCACTCTCTATTCCACCTCTTTTAATCTCATTCAGTCTATCTTTTGTTCTCTTTTGATTCTCCGTTTATCCCTCACCGAGTCTCTCTCGCTCCCCTTACCACTTTCACTCCCTTCATCCCTCTCTTTCTCCTGCTCTAATTATCTCCCTCTTTCTTACTCTCTCTCTCTCTCGTTTGCTCGCTCTTTCCCTCCCTCCCACTAGCTCTTCCCTTACTCTCTTTTCTCTCTATTTCTCCCTCGCACTCTCCCTTTCTAGTTTCTCTTCCTCTCCTTGGTTTCACTCTCAATCTTACTTAGTCATTCCCTCTCTCTTTCTCGCTCATGATCACTCTCTCTCTCACTTATTCTCTCTTCTATTGCTTTCTCTCCTCATTCTACTCTCAATCCTTCTGTCCCTGTCACCCCAACCCTCTTAGTGGGAGGGAGAAAGAGGGCGAGACAGGGAGAGTGAGAATTAGTGGTGGATAGATGGAGAGAAAGAGTAAGAGGAGATGAGAATATAATAACATAAGAGAAGAAGAGAGAGAAAGAGAGAGGGAAATGAGATTGAGAGAGGGAAAGGGAGGGATTAAGAGATATTTAAATTGAATAAAGAGAGAGAGGAACTAAGAAATTGAGACAAAAATAGAGAGAAAAGAGTGTATG
Organism: Papilionanthe hookeriana x Papilionanthe teres; assembly: GCA_022702705.1. Classification (NCBI taxonomy): domain Eukaryota; kingdom Viridiplantae; phylum Streptophyta; class Magnoliopsida; order Asparagales; family Orchidaceae; genus Papilionanthe; species Papilionanthe hookeriana x Papilionanthe teres. The sequence goes on along the minus strand of CM040432.1, from coordinate 63,631,215 downwards.
GAAGGTAATAAATAGATAAATTGAAGAGAAAGAGACGAGAAGGAAGAGTGACAATGAGACAGGTGCTCTGAGAAAGGGAGTCATGAAGGGTTAGATTGAGAGAGAGTGAAAGAATAGATAGATAAATTGGTAGATAAAGATATAGATAGAGATAAGAGCATGAGATAGAAGGGGAGAGAGAAGTTAAATTAGTAAGAAAGAAATGGTGAGAAGGAATGGGAGAGAGCGATGGAGAAAATAATAGGGAGGGAGGATGATTGAGTAAGTGCAAGAGGAGAGAGAGAGGAGAGAGATAGGGAGAAAGGGAGAAAGAGAGGGAAGGAGGGAGTGAAAGTGGATGGGATTGAGATAGAGTGGGAGAGTGAGAGAATGAGTGAGAAGGAGAGAAGGAGAGAAGAATATAGAGGGATAGAAAGAACGAGTAAAGAGAGAGAGATAGAAGAAAGAGCAAAAGGGAGCAAATACATAACAAAGAGTGATAAAATAGAGAGAGAGACCATGAGAGGGAGTATGAGAGAGATTGAAGAGTGAGCCGGAGGGAGAGAGGGTAAGGTAGAAATAGAGAGAGAATAGTGACTCAAAGAAGATAGAACAAAAGAGATAGGGAGTGTGAGCGAGATAGACATGGAAAATGGGAGTGAGAATAGAGAGTGTGAAAGAGATAAACAGAGGGAGTAGGAATAAGAGTGAAACTGAAGAGAGGTGGTGAGTGAGAAGAGAAAGTGAAAAGGAGCAACAGAGACAATGATAGATGGAGAAAGAAATATATTTAGGGAAGGAGAGAGAGAGGAAGAGAGTGCAAGATAAAGAGGGAGAGAAGCGAGTGAGGAAGTAAAAGTTACAGTGAAACTAAAAAGAGTGAGGGAGCGAAGAGGGGAGAGAGTGACAGAGCGAGAAAGAAATTGAGAAGGAATAAAGAGTGACGAAAGAGAGGAAAAGAGAAAGAGAACTAGAGAGAAAAAGAGAGCAACATAAGGAGGGAGGGAGGAAGGAGAGAAAGTAATAAACAATGAGAGAGAGAGGGGTGAGAGAGAGAAGAGAGATAAAATGAAAGGAAGATAGAGAGATTTAGAGTGGAGATGAAGAGTAAGGAGAGAGAAAAGAGAGCAAGAGAGAGCCATAGAGAGAAACATAATAAAGAGTAAGAGATAGTGAAAAAGGGACAGAGTGAGAAAGAGAGAGATAGAGTGACAGAAAGGGGGAGATAGAAGTAAAGAGTGAGCAATCTCTCTCCCTCTCACCCTCTTAAGCTCCATTTCTCGATCTATATCTTGATCTTTATCTTTTTCTCTCTTACCATGTTGCTCTTTCTCTCGCACTCCATCCTCGGTCTCCATTGTTACACCTTCCTCTCTTCTCTCTCTATCCCATTTCTTTTATTATCTCTCCCTCGTTCTCACTTTCTTGCACTCTATTCTCTTTTTCTATCTTATGCTCTTTTTTGCTCTCTTCGTTGCTACTCTCTCTTCTCTCTTTTATCTCACTCTTTCTATTCCTCTACCCCACACTCTCTCTCTACCTCTCTATTGCTTCCATCCCTCCCACTATCTCTTTCTCTCCCTTCTCTCCATCTCTTTTTTCCTCACATTTTCTCTTTCTCCCTCTACTTCTCTATCCCCCTCTCTGTCTTCCTCTCACTCTTTCTCTCCCTAGCCATGATTCTAGTCTCTTTATCTCTTACCTCTCACTCACTCTTTCTTACTAAATCTTCTCTCGATATCTCTTCTATCTTTGTATTCTTTTCACACTCTCTATCACTTACTCTCTATTGCCTTCTCTTTAATCTATCTCACTCCCTACCTTTATATCTCTTTCTAACTCCCTTGTTTCCCTCTCCCTCCCTCTATCTCATTCACGTCTCTCTCAGTCTATTCTCCTTTATCACTATAGATCTCTTTCATTATCCGACTCTTATTCTATATATCATTCTCTCTCTCTATCTCACTCTTTCAATCTTGCCCTCTCTAGGACTCCCTTATGTAGCTCACCATTTTCTCTCCATCTCACTCACACTCCCTCTCGGGCTCTCTCACACACACTCATACACTCTCTCACTCTCGCTCAATCTCTCTCTCATTCTCACCCACTTAAGCTACATACTCCCTCTCTCAGTCTCTCGCCTATCCTTCACATGTACTTTCTCTCTCGCACTCCAACTTTTAACTCTCTCAATGACTCCCTCACTCTCACTCTTACTCCCTCACTCACTTCTCTCCCTCTTTCTCTCTTGCACTCTTTCTTTCTCTCTCACTCTCCTACCCAAACTCTCTTTTTTTCTCCATCTATCATTGTCTCTCTTGCTCCTTTTCACTTTCTCTCTTCACCCACTCTCTCTTCAGCTTCACTCTCATTCCAACTCCTTATTATCTCGTTCACGCCCTTTTTCTCTTTTGCTCTATCTACTTTGAGTCTCTTTTCTCTCTCAATTTCTTCCTTACCCACTCTCCCTCTAGCTCACTCTTCAATCCCTCTCATAGTCCTCTCTATTCTCACTCACTCAATCTTCATCCATCCCTCTTATTTTCTCCACTGCTCTCTCCCATTCCCTCTCTCCATGTATTTCTAACTATTTTATTTTCTCTCTCCCCTTCTATCTCAAGCTCCTATCTCTATCTCTATCTTTATCTACCAAGTTATCTATCTATTCTTTCACTCTCTCTTATTCTAACCCGTCATGACACTTTCTCACAGAACCACTCTCATTGTCACTCTTCCGCCTCATCTCTTTCTTTTCAATTTATTTATTTATTCCCTCCCTTACTCTCTTTTCTCTCTATTTTGTCTCTATTTCGTGGTTCCTCTCTCCTATTATTCAATTTAAATCTCACTCTTGCTCCCTCCTCCCTCACTCACTCTTTATTCTCTCTCTTTCTCTCTCTTCCTCTCCTATGTTATTCTATTCTCCTCTCTTACTCTTTTTTCCATCTACCACTAATCCTCACTTTACTGTCTCGCTCTCTCCCCATCCCACTATCTCTCACACTCTCTTCTCTCCCTCTCTCTCTCTCTCACATGCACTCTCTGTTTCCCTTCCTCTTTCCCTCCCTCGTTATCCCTCTCTCTATCTCCCCATCCCTATCTTTCCCCTCTCAGTCTCACTCATTCTCTTTTGTGCCTTTCATCTCTCTCGCTCTTTCACTCATTATTCTCTCACTCTGTCTTATTATATATTTTGTTCCTCTCTATTATCTGACTCTTTCTCTCTATCTATTCTATCTCCCTCTCTCAGTCTCTCGCCTCCCTCCCCCTCTCTCTGACTTCCATCCCTCCTGTTTAGACACACACACAAATACTCTCTCTTCTCTCCCTTTCTCCTTCTCACTCTTTCTCCCTCTCCTCGCTCATAGCAAGAGAGAAAGAGAGAGAAGAGAGCAAGGGAGTAACAGTGAGTGTGAAATTAAAGAGATTGAGGGGGCCAGGAAGGGAGAGAGAAATAGAGAAAAAATAGAAAGTGAGGTCAGAGAGGGCAAGAGAGAGGGATCTAAAGAGAGAAACAAGGGGGAGGAAGGGAGGGGAGGTATAAAAAAAGGAGAAGAGGGGGTGAGAAGGAAAAGAGATAGAATGAGAGGAAGATAGAGAGAGATTAAGTTATGGATATAGAGAGATAAAGAGAGGAAAAGAGAGCAAGAGAGTGAGTGAGAGAAACATAATAAAGAGTGAGACATAGTCATAAAGGGAGAGAGGGAGAAATGGAGGGATAGAGGACAATAGTAAAGAGAGAAAAGATAGCAAAAGTGAGCAAGAAAGCTAGAGAGAGAAATAGAATATGGAGTTAGTAAGAAAAGCAGAGAGTGAGACAGAGAGTGATAGAGGGCAAGAGTAAGGAAGAGAGTGAAAACGGGGGAGATAAAGGGAGAGAACTAGAGATTTAAGAGAGAGAAGGAGTGAGAGAAGGGGAGAGAGCATGAAAGAGAGAGGGGAGCGAGAGAAGGAGGGAGACATATGGAGGGAAGGAGGAAAGTGAGGGATGATGAGAGAGTTGAGGATATAGGAAGAGAAAGCGTAAAAGGAAGAGAGACAAGAGAGACAAAAAAAAGATAGAATTGAGAGAGAGAGAGTAGAGAATGAGAATGATAGAGGGACAGGTTAAGAATGAGAGTAATATAAAGATGAAGGGGACTGGGACAGAAAAGCAATAAAGGGAATAGGAGGAATAGTGAGAAAGAGGGAACAAGAGAAACTATCTGTCTTTTCTCCTTTTCCTCTTACTTTTCTTTCACTATATTTCCCACTCTCTCTCTCCTCTCTTGCTTCCATTCCTCCCTCTCTCATTCTCTCACATCTCACCTTCCCCCTTTATCCCTCTCCATCTCCCTCTGCCTCTGTTGCTCCCTCTGTCTCATCATTCTCATATTCTCCTTCTCTTTATATCCCCCACTTATTTACTCTTACTCGATCTTCCCTCATTCTCTCTTCTCACTCTCTCTTGCTTTCACTCTTTCTTTCATTCTCTTTCTGCACTGTCAGCCCTCCCACTACCTCTTTCTATCTCTCTCTAGAGAGAGACGAAGCGAGAGACTAGAGAGTGAGAAAGGGAGAGGGAAGGAGTAAGATTGAGATTGAAATTGAATAAAGAGAGAAAGGGATAATAGCAGAGACAAAATAGAGAGAAAAGAGAGAGTAAGGAAAGAAAGAGTAAGAGAGAGGGAGGGAGAGAGAGAATGAGAGAGTACAAGAGAGAAGAAGAGAGAAAGGAAGACCACAGTTAAAGATTAGCGGAAAGAGGTGGTGTTAGAAAAGTAATAGTAATGAAGGGTTAAATTAAGAGAGAGCGAGAGAATATAAAGATAAATTGGTAGATAGAGAGAGATAGAGATATTGCATGAGATGGAGGGGAGAGAGAATAAAATAGTGAGAAAGAAATGGAAAGTGAGGCAAAAAAAAAGAACAAGAGAGATTGAGATAGAGGAAGTGTGAGGTGTATGTGTTTAAGAGAAAGGAGGAAAGGGGGAGGGAGGAAGAGTGATAGTGAAATTGAAGAGAGAGAGAGAAAGGGAAAATGAGAGAGAAAATGAGAGATGGTGAGAGTAATCATGACGAAAGAGAGAGAGAAAGGGATGATGAGAGGTAAAAGATAAAGAAAGGGAGAGAGTGTCTGTGAGAGAGGTAAAGAAAGGGAGAGAGAGTGTGTGAGAGAGAAATTGAGTGAAGAGAGAGAGTAAAAGAGAGCAAGAGAGGAGTGAGAGAGAGTGAGACTGATAGAGAGATAGAGTGTGTGAGAGAGATAGACGAGAGAGAAAGGGAGGGAAGGAGGGAGGAAGTAAAATAAGGAGAATGGGAGGGAAGGAGGGTGGGAGAGAAATGTAGGATAAAGTGAGAAACAATGAGAATGAGATGAAAGTGAGAGATAGAGGTAGAGATGAAAGGGATCAAAGAGAGGGAGGAAGTGGGAGATAAGTGACAGATAAAGAGCAAGAGAGTGAGCAAGGGAGTGAGAGATATATATATATATAGAAAATGGGAGAGCGTGAAAAGAATAGTAAGGTAAAAAGAGTGAGATATACAGAAAGAGAATGAGAGTGGGAGAGATTTTTGTGTGAAGGTGAGAATAATGAGAGAGAGAAGAGGCAGAGAGAAAGAGAGAGAGGGTTGAAAGTGGGATTGAAAGAGAGAGAATTAGGGAGAGAGGGAGAGGGAGAGTGTGAGGGATATAGTGAGAAAAGGAACGAGATTAAAAAGCAACAAAAGAGAGCAAAAGACTAAGTGATAGGGATTGAGGAGAGAGCAGGAGGGAGAACGGGTGTGAGAGTAAGATAAAAATAGAGAGAAAAGAGAGACTCAAGGAATATTGAGAAAAATATAGGGAGTGAGAGATGAAGAGAGAGGGAGATATAGAGAGAGATAGAGCGTGAGAGAGATAGACAGAGGGAGGGAGAAGAGACTGAGTGATTTTTGGAGAGAAAGAGTGAGTAAAATGATAAGAGAGAGTGATAAAAATAGAGTAAGAGAGAGTGTGTGTGAGAGATAAGGAGGGGGAAGAGAGCGAAAGAGAAAGAAATTGTGATAAGTCATAAATAGAGAAAAGGATGAGTGGGGGAGAGGGTGAAAATGAGAGAGAGAGAGAGAGAGAGAGAGAGAGAGAGAGTGAAAGAGATTGCGTGAGAGTGAGAGAGGAAGACAGAGTGGAAGAGGAGAGAGTGAGGGAAGATCTACAGAGAGTGAGAAAGAAGGAGAGAGAGGGAGAGAATGAGATATTGTGGGAGTGAGATACACGGATGAACCGAAAGAGTGTGAGAGAGGGATAGAGATTGTGTGTCTGAGTGAGAGAAAAAGAGAGTAAGAGAGAGAAAGCGGGAGGGAGAGAAGGAAACAAGAGACTGGGGAGAGAGGGAGAGATATATTGGGAGAAGAGAAAGAGGAGAGAGGAACATAAGTGAGAGTGAGTGACAAAGAGTAAACATGGACAGAGAAAGAGAGAGGGAGCAAGAGTGAGAGTGAAACTGAAGAGAGAGAAAGAGGGAACGAAAGGGTGAGAGTGTGAGAGACAAATAAAATGAAGAGAGTGTGAGGGAAGAGAGAGATGATAGAGGGAGAGAGCAAGAGAGGGAGAAAGGGAGCAAGATAGTGAGAGATAAGGAGTGTGTGAGGGAGTGCGAGGGAGAGGTGGTGAGGGATAAAGCGAGAGAGAGAGAGAGAGATAAGTGAGGTGGGATAGAGAGAGAGGAGAGAGAAGAGAGAGAATGAGTGGAATGGAGAGAGGTTATAGTGATGGATATAAGAGGATAAAGAGTGAGTAAAGAGAGATAAAAGAGGGCGAGAGAGAGAAACATAATAAAAGTGACAGACATAGTGGGAAAGGGAGAGAGTGCGAGAGAGAGACAGAGGGCAAGTGTAAGGGAGAGAGTGAGAAAAGGGAGATAGAGGGAGAGAAGGAGAGAGATTGAAGAGACAGACGGAGTGAGAGAGAGAGTAAGAAAGATTTAGGAGATAGAGAGAGGAAGTGAGAGAGGAAAAGAAAGTAAAATAATGTGTGCAAGTTTGAGATAGGGAGGTAGAGAAATAATGATTGAGAAGGTGATAACGAGATAAGGGCGGAGGGGGCTTGCGATGGAGATATAGAGAGTGGGAAGGGTAGCCAGTGGAAGGGAGAGAATGAGAGAGAAAGGATGAGAGAGAGAGAGAAAGGGAGAGAGAGAAATATAAAAAAGTGAAAGTGAGAGAAGAGAGAGCAAGAGAGAGGGAATGAGAGAGGATTGAGAACATGAGAGAAAAGGAGAGGAAGTGAATGAGGAGAGAGAGGGGCGAGGTAAGGAGAGGGAAGAGAGATTGAAAGAGGTAGAGATCGAGGTGAAAAGAGAGATGTGAGAGTGAGCACGAGTGGTAAAGAGAAAAAATGAGATAGAGAGAGATGGAGGTCCTAAGAAAGATTGAAGCGGGAGAGGGAGCAAGGGAGGGAGAGAGAGTGTGAGAGAGAAATAGATAGTGCTGGAAGATAGATTAAAAAAGAAGTGAGCAAAAGGGGGGAGTGGGAGAGCAAAATAATGGATGATAAAAAGAGAGATTGTGAACATGGAGCGAGAAAGAGAGTGGGAGGAGGGAGTAAGAATGACTGTAAAATGAAAGATAGGGAAGGAAGAAGCAAGAAAGGAAGAGAGTGTCAGAAAGAAAAAAAGAAAAAATGATGGAAGAGAGAACATGATAGAGATAGAGAATAAGCAAGTGAGATAGGGAGCGAGAAAGAGAGAAAAAGAAGTTGAGAGGGATAAAAGGTGTCAAAAGAGAGAGAGATAAAATAGAGATTGATAAAGAGAAAGAAAGAGATAAAGAGAGATAGAATAGAGAGTGAGAGAGAGAGAGGGATGGAGTGAGTGGGAAAGAGAGATTGAGGGAGGAAGTAAGATGGATTAAAAAGAGAGAAGTAAAGAGAAAGTGACAGTGAGTGAAAAAGAAATATAGAGAGAAGAAATACTGAGTAAGATATAGTGATTGAGACATAAAACGATAGGGAGAATATAAGAATGGGTAGGGAGAAAGAGAGTAAGAGAAAAGGAGACGAAAGGGAGATGGGGAAAGAGTGGGAGGGAGGAGAGAAGAGAGAGAAAGAGGCAGTAGCTCTCCCTTTATTCTTCAATCTCCCTCATTCATGCCCTTTCTAGGTCTCCCTTATGTAGCTCTCTCTTCTCTCTCCATCTCGCACACTCATACACTCTCTCACTCTCTCAGTATCCCTCCCTCATTAACTTTATGTCTTACACTATATCTCACTCTCTATCAGCATTTTGTGTTTTCTCTCTCACTCTCTCCTCTCCCTCCCTTGCTTCATATTTTCTCTCTTCTCACTCTATCCCCTTCACTATTAATTTCTCACTCTCTCTCTTTCTCACTCTCTATTCACTTTTCTATCTTATAGTTTTTTTACACTCTCTTTCGCTGCTCTCTTCTCTCTTTTCTCTTACTTTCTCTCACTCTATCCACCACTCTCTCTCTCTCTTGCTTCCATCCCTCCCTCTCTCATTCTTTCTCTTCTCTCCCTCTCCATATCCCTCTCTTTATCCTTCTCCCTCCCCCCACTCTCTTATTCCCTCTCTATCAACACTCTCGTGGTCCCTGAGTTTTTTACCCCCACTCACTTACTCTTACTCATTCTTCTCTTAGTCTCTCTTCTCACTCTCTCTGCCTTTCACTCTTTTTTCCTTTCCCTTTCCTGCTCTCTCTTTAAACCCAAACCCTCTTGCTCTTTATTTCTATCTCTCTTTCACACTACTCTCTCCCTCTCTCCAGCACTCTCTATTCCACTTCTTTATATCTCTCTCTCACTCTTTCTTCCATCTCTCACTTGTGATGCTCACTTTTTCGCTCAACGCTTCTCTCTCGCTCTCCCTCCTGCTTTCACTCCATGCATACCTCACTTTTCCCTGCTCTCTTCATCTTCCTCTCTCTTGCTTCCTATCTTGCTCACTCACACATTTCCTCTCTCCCTCTCTCTTCCCTCACTCACTTTTCTCTCTATTTCTCTCTCACACACTCTCCCTTTCCCACTCCTTCCTCTCTCTGCATTTTCGCTCTCAATGTTACTCCCTCATTCTGTCTATCTTTCTCTCTCCATGTTCACTCTCTCACACTTACTCTGTTTCTACTGCTCTCTCCACTCTCTCCTCTCAATCTTTCTCTCCCTCTCTCCTCCACACTATTGATTCCTTTCCTCCCTCCCTCTCTCTCCCACTCTTGCTCATCTTTCTCTTGCTCACACACTCTACCCCTCTCCCTCTCACTCCCTTCAACTTCATCCCCTCTCTCACTAAAACTCATTATATACCCCTTCTCTCCCTCTCTCTCTCACTGTCTCTTCATTCACTCTCTCTTCCTCTCTCACTCCCGCTCTCTTCCTCTCTCACTCCCACTGTCTTCCATCCCTCTGACTCCCTCTATCTATCTCTTTCTCTCTCTCACTCTCTCCCTCTCTTGCTCTCTCCCTCTCTCTTCTCTGTTAAAGGTTTATCACTTTTTATTTCTCTTTGCTCTACCTCTTTCTCTATCACACACACACTCTAATGCTTCTCTTTCATCAAACTCTTATCATTTTACTCACTCTTTCTCCCCAACCATCTCTCACACTCCTCGTCTCTCCCTCTCTCTCTTTCATTAATTCAATCTCTCTATCTTCCTCTCCCCCACCTCTCTCTCCTTATCTCACTGTATTTGTCCCTCTCTCTACTTCTCACTCACTATCTTTTGCTCTATCTTCCTTGAGACTCTCTTCTCTCAGCATTTCTCCCTTACCTCTCTCCCTCTTTCTCTTCCGCTCACTCTTCAATACCTATTTACACTCCCTCTCTTGCTCTCTCTCACTGTCTAATTCATCTCCTTTTGTTGTTTGCTCTCATTTTCCCCCTTTCTGTCTCTCTCTCCCTTTCTTCTATCTCCCTCTCTTCTTTCTTTTTCCTCACACTTTCTCTCCCTCTATCTCTCATTCTCCCTCTCTCTCCCTCCCTCACTCTCTCTCAATAGTTCTCACATCTTGCTCTCTCCCCTCATGTTCATCTTATTATTTCTTACTTTCTCTCAAACATCTCTCTTTCCTCATCGTTCCCTCCCTATTTTAATACCTACTTTCTTCTTGTGTTCCTCTGTCCGTATCTCACGCCTCTTTCTATCTCCACTTGCACTCACTCCTTCACTCCCTCGCCCTCCCTCACATTTTCTCAATCACTTTCTCTCATTCCCTCTCTCTTGCTCTCTCTTCTCTCACATTCACTTTTCTCTATTTCTCTCCCACTCTCCCTCTCCCTTTATCTTGCTCTCTCTCATTCTTTTTATCTAACTCTCTCATCCCCTACTCTCCCTCCGTCTCTATCTATCTCAATCTCTCTCCCTCTCTTCTTCTTTGCCTCTCCATCTCCGTCTCTTCATCACTCTTTCTCACTCATTCTCTTACTCTCCCTCCCTATCTCAGTCTTGCTCACAATCGTTTGCACTCTTTTTCTCTCTCGCTTCCTATCTCCCTCTCTTAAGTATTTCCTGCTCTCTCTCCCTTTCTCACTCCCTCTATCTCTTTTATCACTCTTCATGCCTCCCCCTTTCTCACTCTCTTCCTTACTCTTGCACTCAATCTCTCAATTTCTCACTCTCTCCCGTTCACTCTGTCTCTAGTTTCACTAATGTTTTTCCTATTGCTCTCTCAATCTCTCTTTCTCCCTTTTCTCTCTCTTTACTCATTTTTTAACATCCTATATCCATCAATCTAACTCTCTTTCCCTTCCTCATTCTCTAACTCTTCTCTCTCCCTTCTTCTTTATCATTGTTTATTACTTTCTCTCCTTCCCTCCCTCTTTCCCTCCCTCCCTACTTATTTCACTATCTTAGTCTCTCGATAGCTCCCTCTCTCTTTCCCTCTATTTCCTCACTTTCTCTTCTTTCTCTATTTCTCTGTCACTCTAATTCTCTCTCCCATCCTCGCTCCCTCACTCTCCTCAAATTCTCTCCCACATTTACTCCCTCACTCGGTTCTCTTTTTCTTTCTCTCTTGTTATCATTCTTCCTTTCTCTCTCCTTTTCACTCTCTCACTTTCCCTCCCTAACTTTTTCTCTCTTGCTCAATCTATCATTTTCTTTCTTGTTTCTTTTCTCTTACTCTCTAGAGCTTCACCAACTCTTTCTCTTTAGTTTCACTCTCGCTCCTACTCCCTCTCTTTATCTATTTCACACACTCTATCCTCTCTTCCACTTTCAATCGTATCATCATTCTCGTTAACTTCTCTCTTACTCTTCTCACTTATTCTCTTCCTTTATTTAGCCACTCTCTTTCTCTATTTCTCTCACTTCCCTCCTTCATCACTCTCTCTCCCACTTTCCCTTCCTGACTTTCTTTCATTCTCTCTCTCATTCTCTTTTTCTCCTCCCTCTTTCTCTCCTGCTCACTCTCTATTTTTGTATCTTTCCTCATTCTCCTTCTCTCCCTATATCTCTATCACTCTCACTTCCTCCTTTGCTCCCTTCCTCTCCTCTCCCTCTGTCACTCCTCTCTTTTTCTCTTTTGCTCTCTCCCACTACCTCTATAATATATTTCTCCACGTCCTATTCTCACACTTTCTTTCTCTCACTGTCTCTTCTTATCATGCTCCCTTTTACTCTCCCTCCCTATATCTCTCTCTTCCTTTCTGTATATATACTCTCACACTTTCTATCCCTATATCCCCCACATCTCTCTCTCCTCTCTCTCATCTCCATGACACTCACTCTCTCTCATGCTCTCCCTCTCTCACTCTCTATTCCAACTTCATTATTTCGTTGTTGCTCAATCAATCTCTCTTAATCTCTCTCCATTACTCAACCTTTTTATCCTTCTATCTCCCTTTCTCGCTGCCTCCCTCCCTCTATCTCATTCTCCTTCTATCTCTCTCTCTCATTATTTCTTACTTTCTCTCACTCTTCTTTCTACCTTTCTCCTTCCTCCCTCTTCCCTTTCTTTACCTTCATATCTCTCACTCTCTATCTATTTATCTATCTTCTGCTTTCCTTTCTTGCTCTCCTTATATCTCTTTATCTATATCTCTCCCTCCTTGGTCTCTCTTCTGTCTCAATTTCTCTCTAATTCTCACTCTTCTCTCCCTCCCTCTCTCTCTTTACTTTCACTATCTCTTAGTTTCCGTCTGCTCACCCATTCTTTGTTCTCTCCCTTTATCTTACTCTTTTCTCTGCTCTCTCTCCTCCCACTCCTATACACTCTATCCTCCACGCACAATCTCTCTTCCTCCCTTGCTTCATTCCCTCCCTCCTACCACCCTCCCTTCCCCTCTCTCTTACTCACTCTGTCTTCAACTCGCCCACACTCACTCTCCATCTACCTCCCTCTCTCCCTCTCTATCCTCTTTTGTTCTCACTGTCTTCCTCTCTATCTATATATCCCTCACTCTCTCTTTCGTTCTCTCTCTCTCTTTGTCTCTCTTCTCTTTCTCCCTTACTCACACTCTCTTCCTTCTCAACCTCCTAATTTATTTATTTTTCTCTTTCCTTTCTTATTTACTTTTCTCTCGCTCTCTCTCTTTTCATATTTCTCTTTAGATCTCTTTCACTCTCTCATCTGTTCTCGTTATCGCTCTCACTCTCTTTCTCTATCATTCTCACTCCCTCATTTGTGCCCTCTTTAGGTCTCTCTTATGTAGTTGACTCTTCTCTCTCCATCTCACACACTGACACACTCTCTAGCGCTCACTCACTATTAATCTCTCTCTCTCGCCCTCTTTAGCTCCATTTCTTGCTCTCTATCTCATTCTCTATTACCATTTTGTTCTTTCTCTCTCACTCTCTCCTCTCCCTTGCTCCATTTTTTCTCCTCTCTCTCTATCCTCTTCTCTATTATTTTCTCTCACTCTCTCTCTTTCTGTCTCACACACAATCTCTATTTCTCTTTTTTATCACTCTTATCACTCAGCTTTTGTTTTTCTCTCAAACCATCTCTCACTCTCTTCTCCCTCGCCCGATCGCCCTCCATCTCTCTCTCCATATCTCCCTCTATATCATTCTCACTCCACATCTCACTCACTATCTTTTGTTCTATCCCTCTTGAGTCTCTATTCTCTTTCTATTTCTGTCTTACCCTCTCTTTCTCTCTCGCTCCAGCACACTTTTGAATCCCTATCTTTACTCCCTTTCCTCCTCACTCTCTCATTTTCTATTTCATCTCTCTTCGTTGTTGTGTGCTCTTTTTTGTCCCCTTAGCTTCTCATAGTTTGCGCTATTTTCCTCTCTCGCTTCCTATCTATCTTTCTTTTAGATCTTTTTTGCTTCTCTCCCTCTCTCACTCCTCTCTTCAATCTCTCTCCTTTTTTTATCCTTTCTCACTCTCTCCCTTACTCTTGGCCTCTACCTCTCACTTTCTCACTCTCTCGCTTTCACTCTCTCTCTCTTGATCTTTCTTCTTCTCTCTTTTGATCTATTTCTTTCACTCATTCGCACGCTCTCCTTCCTTCTCTCCCTCTCACTCACATTTTCTTTATTTTTCCTCATCTTTTATCTCTATTTATATCATACTATCTCTATCTCTCTTTGTCTCAATCCCTAAATCTTAAATACCTCTCGCTCCCTCGCTCTATCTCTCTCACTCTCTATTCTTTCTATATTGCCCATGCTCTTCTCTCTCGATCTCTCTTTTGTCACTCTATCATCTCTCTTTCTTAGTAATTATCCCTCATACACTCTCTCTCTCCAAATTTTGTCTCTCTTAATCCCTGTCTCTTCTCTCTTTCATTGTTTCTCACTTTCTCCCTATTCCTCTCTCCCTTCGTTCTTCCCTCTTTACCCCTCTCCCTCCCTCTATGCCCTATCTCTCATTCTCTACCTCTCTATCTCCCTCCTTCCATTCCTCACACTCTCTCCCTTCCCACTCTCCTAACATCTCTTTTTCTCTCTTGTCCCTCTCTCTCATCCCCTCTCTTATATCCTCCTCTCTTTCACTCTCTTTTTTCTCTCTATAGGTCTCTTTTGTTCTCCCGCTCTTGTTCTCTTTATCACTCTCTCACTCTCCCTCTATATTTCTCACTCTCTCATTCTTGCCCTCTCTAGGTCTCCCTTATGTAGCTCATCCTTCTATCTCCATCTCACTATCTCTCTCGAGCTCTCACAGACATTCATACATTCTCTCACTCTCTGTGTCTCTCAATATCTCTCTGTCTCTCCCCATATGCTCCATTTCTCAAACTCTATCTCGCTCTCTCTTATCATCTTGCTCTTGCACTCCAGCCTCGCTCTTTATTATTGCATCTTTCTCTCTTCTCCCTATACCCTTCTCTATTATACTCCCTCCCTGGCTCTCTCATTCCTGCACTCTATTCTCCTTTTCTATTTTATGCTCTATTTTGCTCTCTTCATTGTTGCTCTCTCTTCCCTCTATCATCTCACACTTTCTCTCCTTTTATTCCTTAATCTATCTCTCCCTCTCTAGTGCTTCAATCCCTCCCACTATTCTCTCTTTCTTCTCTCCCTCCTTTCCTCTCTGTCTCCCTCTCTCTCTTGCTATCTCTAGCTATTCTTCTATTCTCTCCATCTCTTTACCTCTCACTCACTCTCTCGTACTCAATCTTCCTTTAGTCTCACTTCTCTATCTATTTCCTTTTCACTCTCTATCACAGTCTATCCACTACTCTCTCTTTAATCCATCTCACTCCCTCCCTCCCTCTGTTATCTTTCTCACTCACTCCATCCTTCTCTCTTACTTACACTATATTCCACCTTTTCGTATCTCTCTATATCTCTCTCACTCTCTCTTCTATCTCTCTGTCTTTAGACACCTTGTATCTCACACTACCACTTTTTGACTCTTCCTGCCCCTTTCACTCCCTCCATCCGTCTTTTTATCCGCTCTCCTTATCTCTTTCTTCTCTCTCTTACTCCCTACCTCGCTCGCTCACTCTCTCCCTCTCTCATTCTCTCTCTTCCCTCACACTTTATTATCTCTGACACTCTCTCCCATTCTCGCTCCCACTTTCTCTCTCTTTCATTTCACTATCACTCTTGCTCTCTCGTACCACTCTCTCTTTTTATCATCCATTCTCTTTTACACTTCTCACTCTCTCTTCCTCAATCCCCCACTCTCTCTATTTCTTTCACTTCCCTTCTTCCTCCCTCCCTCTCTCTCTCTCTCTCTCGCTCTCACCCACTTTCCCTTCCAGGCTCTCCTTCTCTCTCCATCACTCTCTCATTCTCTTATTCTCCCTCCCTCTCTCTATCTTAACCACACACTCTCTCTCTATCTTCCCTCATTCTCCTTCTCTCCCTATATCTCTCTCACTCTCACTTCCTCTTTTGCTCCCTCTCACATTCTCACAATTTGTTTTCTCTTTCTTTCTCTTTTTATTGCTCACACTTCTCTAACTCTTTCTCTTATGTTTCTCTCTCAGTCTGTCTTCTTCACACACAATCTCTCTCTTTACTCAATCTTTCTCTTCCTTTATACATTAAATGCACTCTGTCCTTCACATTCCAACTTTTATCTCTCTTAAATCCTCTCTTCTCTCTCATTATCTCTCACGTGCTCTCACATTTCTCTCTCTCTCTCTCTTTATTGAGATAGGGAGGGAGAGTAAGAGAATGAGTGAGAAAGAGTGATGAAGAGATAGAGATGGAGAGGGAAAGAGGAATAGAGGGAGAGAGATTGAGATAGAAAGAGTGGGAGGGAGAGTAGCGGAGGAGAGAGTTAGATAGAAAGAATGAGAGAGATCAAGATAAAGGGAGAGGGAGAGTGGGAGAGAGATAGAGAAAAGTGAATGTGAGAGAAGAGAGACCAAGTGAGAGGGAATGAGAGAAAGTGATTGAGAAAATGAGAGGAAGGGTGAGGGAGTGAAGGAGTGAGTGCAAGTGGAGATAGAAAGAGGCGTGAGATACGAACAGAGGAACACAAGAGGAAATTAGGTATTGAAATAGGGAGGGAATGATGAGGAAAGAGAGTTGTTTGAGAGAAAGAAAGAAATAATAAGATGAACATGAGGGGAGAGAAAGATGTGAGAACAATTGATAGAGAGTGAGTGAGGGAGGGAGAGTGAGAGAGAATGAGAGAGAGAGGGAGAGAAAGTGACAGGAAAGAGAAATAAGAGAGAGAGATAGAAGAAGGGAAAGAGAGCGACAAAAAGGGGGAAAATGAGAGCAAACAAACAACAAAGAGAGATGAATTAGACAGTGAGAGAGAGCAAGAGAAGGAGTGTAAATAGGTATTAAGGAGTGAGCAGAAGAGAAAGAGGGAGAGAGGTAAGAGAGAAATACAGAGAAAAGAGAGTCTCAAGGAAGATAGAGCAAAAGATAGTGAGTGAGAAGTAGAGAGAGGGACAAATAGAGCGAGATAATGAGAGAGAGAGAGAGGGTAGGGGAGAGGAAGATAGAGAGAGATTGAATTAATGAAAGAGAGAGAGACGAGGAGTGTGAGAGATGGTTGGGGAGAAAGAGTGAGTAAAGTGATAAAAGTGTGATGATAGAGAAGCATTAGATAGTGTGTGTGATAGAGAAAGATGTAGAGCAATAGAGAAATAAAAAGTGATAAACCTTTAACAGAGAAAAGAGAGAGAGAGAGGGAGAGAGCGAGAGAGGGAGAGAGTGAGAGAGAGAGATAGACAGAGGGAGTCAGAGAGATGGAGATGGTGGGAGTGAGAGAGAAAGAGAGAGTGAATGAAGAGACAGTGAGAGAAAGAGGGAGAGAAGGGGTAAAGAATGGATTTAGTGAGAGAGAGTGGAAGAAGTGGAAGGGAGTGAGAGGGAGAGGGGTAGAGTGTGTGAGCAAGAGAAAGAAGAGCATGAGTGGGAGAGAGAGGGAGGGAGGAAAGGAAGCAATAGTGTGGGGGGAGAGAGGGAGAATGATTGAGAGGAGAGAGTGGAGAGAGCAGTAGAAAGAGTATAAGTGTGAGAGAGTGAACATGGAGAGAGAAAGATAGACAAAATGAGGGAGTAACATTGAGAGCGAAACTGCGAGAGAGGATGGAGTGAGAAAGGGAGAGTGCATGAGAGAGAAACAGAGAGAAGAGTGAGTGAGGGAAGAGAGAGGAAGAGAGGAAATGTGAGAGTGAACGAGAGAGGAAGCAAGAGAGAGGAAGATTAACTGAGCAAGGAAAAGTGAGGGATGCAGGGAGTGAAAGCAGGAGGGAGAGCGAGAGAGAGGCTTTGAAGGATAAAGGGAGCATCACAAGTGAGAGACAGAAGAGAGAGTGAGAGAGAGATATAAAGAAGTGGAATAAAGAGTGAGGGAAAGGGAGAGAGTAGTGTGAAAGAGAGATAGAAATAGAGAGCATGAAAGGGAAAGGAAAAGAGAGTGAGAAGAGAGACTAAGAGAAGATTGAGTAAGAGTAAGTGACTGGGGCTAAAAACTTAGGGACCACGAGAGAGTGTTGAGAGAGAGGGAACAAGAGAGTGAGGGAGAGGGAGAAGGATAAAGAGAGCAATATGGAGAGAGAGAGAAGAGAAAGAATGCGAGAGGGAGGGATGGAAGCAAGAGACAGAGAGTGGTGGATAAAGTGAGAGAAAAGTAAGAGAAAAGAGAGAAGAGAGAGCAACGAAGGAGAGTGTAAAAAAACTATAAGATAGAAAAGTGAATAGAGACTGAGAAAGTGAGAGTGTGAGAAAATAATAGTGAAGGGGATAGAGTGAGAAGAGAAAAAATATGAAGCAAGGGAGGGAGAGGAGAGAGTGAGAGAGAAAACACAAAATGGTAATAGAGAGTGAGATATAGAGCAAGACATAGAGCTAATGAGGGTGGGAGACTGAGAGAGTGAGAGAATGTATGAGTGTGCCAGATGGAGAGAGAAGAGAGAGCTACATAAGGGAGACCTAGAAAGGGCATGAAAGAGAGAGTTTGAAGAATAACGGGAGAGAGTGGGAGTGATAAATAGAACAATAGTGATGGAATGAAAGAGATCTATAGAGAAATAGGAAAAGAGAGTGGGTGAGAGATGAGGATATGGGAAAGGGAAAGGGAGAGAGGGAGAAGAGAGAAAATAAGATATTAGGAGCTTGAGAAAGGAGAGAGAGTGCGAGCGAGGGAGGGAGAAAGTGAAGAGATAGATAGAGAGCAAGACAATGGGAGAGAGTGAGAGAGAGAGAGAGAGATGAAGTGAAATATATAGATAGAGGACAAGTGCAAGGAAAAGGGAGTGTGAGAAAGAAGAGACATAAAGAGGGACGGAGAAAGGTAGAGAAAGAAAGAGTAAGACAAGTGTGAGTGCATGTGAGAAATAAAAAGTAAGAAGAGAGGGATTGAGAGGCATAAATATTGGAGAGAGAGTGTGTGTAGGGATAGGGAGAGAGAGATTTTTTCTCTGTGAGGAAGAGAGAGTGAGAGAAACACGAGAAAGAGTTCGATAAGTCTTAGCAATAAAGGAGAAAGAAAAAGAGAACAAACTATGAGAATGAGAGAGGAAGGGAGTGAAGGAGGAAGTTAGAGTGAGAGAGATATTGGGAGAGAAGGAGAATGAGCGAAGGTAGAGAAAGAGAGTGAGCAAGAGAGAGAGGGAGGGAGAAAAGAGAATGAGAGAGATAATGGAAGAGAGATGGAGAGAGAGAGAGCCAGGAAGGGATATTGGGAGAGAGCGTGAGAGAGAAAGAGGGAGGAGGGAAGTAAGAGAAATAGAGAAAGAGAGTGGGGGATTGAGAATGAGTGACAAGAGTAACAAAGAACTTACAGAGAATAAAGAGTGAGAGCCAGATAGCGATTGAAAGTGGAAGAGATTATAGAGAGTGCGAAAGAGATAAAGAGAGGGAGTAGGAGTGAGAGTGAAGTTGAAGAGAGAAAGTGGGTGAAAAGAGTAGGACATAAGGAGCAAGAGAGAGAATGATAAATGGAGCAAGAGAGACAGAGTTAGGGATGGAATGTGAGAGAGAAAAAAAGAGAGCAAAGAGAGAAAGGAGAGAGAGAGAGAGAGGCGAGTAAGGGAGTAAGAATGAGAGTAAAATTGAAAAGAGTGAGGAACCAAGGAAAGGAGAGATATATACAAAGCGAGAGAAAGAAATAGAAAAGGAATGGAGAGTGACGAAAGAGAGGAAAAAAAGCAAACTAGAGAGCAAAGATAGTAAAATAAGGATGGGGAAAAAGAGAGAAAAGAAAGTGAAAAAAGGATGGAGGGAGGCAAAGAGAGAGGTAAGGAGACAAAGTAATGAACATTGACAAAGAACTGGTGGAGAGAGAAGAGCAAGAGAATGAGAAAATGGGAGAGAGAGTTAGAGTGATGGATATTAGAAGATATTGAGTGAGTAAAGAGAGTAAGAGAGTGACAGAGTGAGAGAGAGAAACATAATAGAATGTGAGAGACATAGTGAGAATGAGAGAGACAGAAGGCAAGAGTAACGGAGAGAGTGAGAAAGGCAGATATAGAGGGAGAGAAGGAGAGAAAATAAAGAGAGAGGGAGTGAGATGGAGAGAAAGAAAGATTGGGAAGGAGGGATCAAAGAGGAATGAGAGAGGTATGAGAGAAAATAATGAATAATGGGATAGATATGAGGGGAGAAAGCAAGATGTTAGAGCAATCAAGAGAAAAGTGTGTGAGGGAGGAAGGTTGAGAGTTAGAGTAAGAGATAGAGGAAGAGAAAGAGTGAGTACAGAGAGAGAAGGATTTAGAGGAGAGTGAGGAGAGTGCAATATAAGTGAGAGTAAGTGAGAGAGAGTGATCATGGATCAAGTGTGAGAGTGAAACCAAAGAGAGAGGAAGAGAATCTAGAAAGGGAGAGAGTACGAAAGAGAAATAGAGAGAAAAGAGAGTAAGGAAAAAGCGAGTGGGAGAGAAGGAAAGAGTGAGCAAGTGAGAGAGGGGGTAAGAGAGAGGGAGATAGAGAGTTTGAAAGAGATAAAGAGAGGGTTCCTCTGTATCTCTATTTCTTTCTCTATACCACTCATGCTCTCTATCACACTCTCTATTATATCTTTCTCTCTCTTATGTTGCCCTCTATTCTCTCTCTTTCTCTCACTCTATCCCTCACACATTCTCTCTCCCTCTCTCCCTCTCTCCCTACTTATCTATCTTTCAATCCCACGCTTAGCTCTCTCTGTCTTTCTCTCTCTACCCCTTTACTCTCTTGCTCTTTATTCTTTAACTACATCTCTTCCTCAATATCTCTCCATATCTCCCTCTATATCTCCCACTCTCTACCGCTCACTCACAATATTTTGCTCTATCTTCTTTGAGTCTCTCTTCTCTCTCTATTTTTGTCGTACCCTATCTCTGTCTCTTTCCCGCGCACTCTTCAATCCCTTTCTTCACTCCCTCTCTTGCTCTCTCTCACTCTCTATATCATCTCTCTTTGTTGTTTCTTTGCTCTCATTTGCCCCCACTTTATATATCTATTACTCATAATTCTATCTCCCTCTCTTCCCTCTCCTTACTCATATTTTTTTTCCGCTATCTCTCACTCCCCCTTCCTTACACACTCTCTCTCAATTGCTCCTCAATCCTGCTCTCTCCCCTTATATACATATCATTATTTACTATTTGTGCTCATACATCTCTCTTACCTACTCGATCCCTCCCTCTATCAATCCCTCCTTCCCTCTCTCTATGCCTCCCTCCCAATTTAACTCCTCTTGCACTCACTCATTCACTCCCTCTCCTTCTCTCGTTTTCTCTCACTATCTCATTCTCTCTCTTACTCTTGCTCTCTCTTACCTACTCAATCCCCCCCTCTTTCAATCCCTCCTTTCCTCTCTTTATGCCTCCCTCCCTATCTAACTCCTCTCTCTCCCTCTCCTCTTGTATTCACTCATTCACTCCCTCTCCTCCTGTATTCACTCATTCACTCCCTCTCTTTCCCTCATTTTCTCTATCTCTCTCTCATTCTCTCTCTTACTCTTGCTCTCTCTTCTATTACTTACATTTTTCTCTACTGGCTCGCTCTCTTCCTCTCTCACGTTATCTCTTCCCTCACTCTCTGTTCACTCTATTCATCTCTCACTCTCTCCCTTTCTTGCTCCCTCTTCTTCTCTCTTCAGTTTCACTCTCACTCTTGCTCTGCCAATTCCTCTCTGTCTCTCACTCCATGTTCACTCTCTCACTTTCTCTTCAATTCTCGCTCTACTCTCAATCTTTCTCTCCCTCTATCCCCCCTCTCTCGCTTCCCTCCCTCCCTGTGTCTACCTCTCTCACTCCCTCTTTCTCTTTTACACACACACTCTCTCTCTGACATTCTCTTCCAATTCAACTCCCCTCCCTCTCCTACTAAATCTCATTCCCTACCCACTCTCTCCTTCACTCTAAATTTATCTCTATATCTTGCATCACTCCCTCTTTATCTCTCACCCTCCCATTCTCTCTCACTCCCACTCTCTTCAATCTCATTCACTCGCTCCCCCTATCTCTCTCTTTCTCTCTCTCGTTTCTTGCTCTTTTCTCCTTTTATGCTTTATCACTTTTTTCTCTCTCTTTCTCTTTCACACACACGTACTCTTGCTCTCTTTTATCACTCTCTCTTTCTCTTTAATCACTCTTTCTCTCCAACCATTACTCACTCTCTTCATCCTCCATCTCTCCCTCTTTCATTAATTTAGTGTCTCTCTCTCTATCGCCTCTCACTCTCTTGCTATCTTCATATCCACTCTATATCTCCCTCTCTCACCTTCCCTTCCTTAAGTCCTTCTCTATATTTCTATCTCACCCTCTCTCCTTCTCTCCCTCTCGCTCACTTTTCACTCCTTGGCTTTACTCTTTCTTTTGCTCTCTTACTATTTCATCTCTCTTTATTATTTTCTTGCTCTTCTTCACTCTCTCTCTGTCTCTCACTCTTCCTCTTTCTTCTATCACCCTCTCATCTCTCTCTTTACTCATTCCATCTCTACCTTTATCTCACTCACTCTCACTCTCCCTCCCTCACACATTCACTCTCGGTTTCTCTAACATATTGCTCTCTGCTGTCATATCCATCTCATTGTTTCTAATTTTATCTCATATAACTTTCTTTCATCATTGATCCCTCCCTCTTTCAATCCCCACATCCCTCTCTTTCTCTCTCCCTACTTTACTCTTCTCTCTCGCTCCTATTGCACACACTCATTGACTCCCTCTCCCTCACTCTCGTTTTCATTATCACTCTCTTTCACTCCCTCACTCTTGCTCTCTCCTCTCACCTTTTATTTTCTATACTTCCCTCTCACTCTTGCTCTCCCATTCTCTCGCTCTCCTTTCTCCCTTAGTCTCCCCTTCCCGCATCCCTCCCTCCCACTCTCTATGTCAATCTCTCTCACTCTTCATGTCCTTCTCTCCTTTCCTTCTCACTTGTTCTCATAATCTCCCACCCCATCTCAATCTTGCCATCTTTTGCTGTCTCTTCCTCTCTCGCTTCCTATCTCTCTTATAAATCTTTCTTCCTCTCCCCTCGCTCACTCCCTCTCTCTGTTCAGCCTCTCTAACTCACTCTCTCTCTCTCTCTCTCTCTCTCTCTCTCACTACCTCGCACTCTCTATTATGCTTCTTTCTCTAGTTCTCTAGCTCTCTCTTTATTCACTCTTTAACTTCTATATTCATCACTCTAACTCTCTCCCTTCATCACTCTTTCTCTCTCTTCTCTCACTTCTCTCTTTCCCCTGTCTTCTCTCTCATTGTTTATTACTATCTCTCCCTCCATCCCTCCCTCATTTTTTTGATCTATTGATCTCTCTAGCTCCTTTTCTCTTTCCCTTTATTTCCTCACTTTGTATTCTTTCTCTATTTCTCTCTAACTTTGTCACTCTCTCCCCTCCTCGCTCCCTTGCTCTCATTAATTTCACTCTCACTCTTACTCCCTCACTCGCTTCATCTCTCTTTCTCATGCTCTCTCCCACTTTCCCTTCTTAGTTGTCCCTCTCTCTCCATCTTTCTATCATTCTCTCTCTCTCTCTCATTCTCTCATTCTCCCTCCCTCTCCTTCTGTTGCTCACTTGCTTTCTGTATCTTACCTCACTCTCCTTCTCTCCCTATTTCTCTCTCATACTCCCTTCCTTCTTTGCTCCTTTTCTCTCTCATTATCACTATTAGTTCTTTCTCATTCTCTTTTGTTGCTTATACTTCTCAAACTCTTTCTCTAATGTTTCTCTCTCACACACAAGCAATCTCTCTTTACTCAATCTTCCTCTCCCTCTATCCCTCACATGTAATCTCTCTCTCCAACTATTATCCTTCTCATACCCTTCGTATTCTATCTCATTAATTCTCACATTCTCTCACACCTCTCTCTCTCTCTCTTTCTCTCACCCTCTCTCTGCCTCCTGTATCTCTCACTCTATTTTCATGACTCTTGTTCTCACTCTTTTCCTCTCTATCTATATATCTCTCTTGCTCCCTTCCTCCTTTATTCTCTTGTACTATTTCTATCTTATCTTCCTTCCTCTCTCACTCACACTTTCTCTCCATTCTCATCCTCTTAATATATTTTCTTCTCTTTTGTCCCTCTCTCTCATTCCCTTTCTTATATTATCTTCTCTCACTCAGTCTCTTTTCCTCCTTCTCTCAAGATCTCATTCACTCTCTCACACTCTTGTTCTCTTTATCGCTTTCACTCTCTTCCACCATCCTTCTCACTCCTTAATTATTGCCCTCTCAAGGTCTCTCATATGTAGCTCACTCTTCTCTCAATCTCATACACTTATTTATATGCTCTCTCACTCTCTCAATCTCTCTCGCTCTCACCTTCTTTAGCTCCATTTCTTGCTCTTTACTCACTCTCTCTTACTATCTTGTTCTTTCTCGCTAAATCTCTCCCCACTTTTCCTAGCTCCATCTTTCTACCTTCACTCTCTATCTTCTTCTCTATTATTTTCTCTCCCTCTCTTTTCTTTCTCACTATCTGTTCTTTTTTCTATCTTATACTCTCTTTTACACTCTCCTTTGTTGCTCCCTTTCCTCTTACACTCTCTCACTCTACCTCCACTCCCTCTCTCCTTTCTCTTGCTTTCAAACCTACCACTCTCTTTCCCTCTCTTCTCTCCCTCGGTCCTTCCTGCTCTATCCCTCCTTATCTCCCTCTTTGTTTCCCTCTCTCTTTCTCCCTCTCTCACTCACTAATATCTTCTCTTGTGCTCACTTTACATCTCACTCACTCACTCTTTTTTATTTTCCCATAGAATCTCTTCTCACTCTGTCACTTTCTCTTTTCTACTCTGTCCTTGAATGCTCTCACTTCCACCTGTCTCTCTTTCTCCCTCACGATCTCCATCTCTCTATCACTCTCTATTCCTACCCTCACTTCTGTCACACACTTTTGTCCCTACATTTCACCTCACTTCCTCTTCTCACTCTCCATACCTCTTTCGCTCTCTTAATCCCTCTCTCTCTCTTTTACACTCTCCTTTCTTTTTCTCTCTTCCTCTTACTTTTCGCTCACTCTATTCCCCACACTCTCTCTCCTCTCTCACCCACTTGATTCCATCCCACCCTATCTCATTCTCTCTCCCCCTCCCTCCCTCCCTTTTCCTCTCTCCCTCTTCCTCCATTTATCCCTCTCAGGTTCTCTCTCCCTCTGTTGCTCCCTCTCGCTCTCATTATTCTCCTGTTCTCCCTCTCTTTCTACCCCCACTCACGTACTATTGCTTGATCTTCCCTTAGTCTCTCTTCTCATTCTCTCCCTTTCATCTCTCTTAATTCCATTTTCCTGCACTCTCTTTAATCCCTCTCACTACTCCTTCAATCTCTCTTTCTCACTCACTCTTTCCCCATCTCTCTCACTCTCTATCTCATCTCATTTTATCATTGATTTACTCTCACTTCTATCTCTCTTTTAATGCTCCCTTTATCCTAACTGCCTTTCTCTCGTCTCCCTCCCTCTTTCACATCCTTCAACCCTCACTTTCTCTCGCTCTCCTTATCGCCCTCACTCCTGCTCTCCCTTCCATTCGCTCACTCTATCCCTCTCAGATGCTTTCTCTTTCCTCACATTCTCTTCACTCTATTTATCTCTTACATTTTCTCCCTTTTTCGTCCCTTTCCTCTCTCTTTATTTTCACTCTCACTCTACTCCCTCACTCTCTCTCTTTCTCGCTTCATGTTCACTCTCTCTTTGATTGCTCTCTCTCCTCTCTCCTCTCAATCTTTCCTCCCTCCCTCCCCTCGCTCTCGCTTCCTTCCCTCCCTCCCTCTCACCCTCTCACGCTCTCTCTCCCTTTCTCTTTCTCTCTCTCCCTCTCTCCCTCTCACTTTCTTCCAACTCATCCCCCTTTCTTCCTACTAAATCTCATTCTCCACCCCATCTCTCCCTCCCTCTCACTCTATCTTTATATCTTCCATCACTCTCTCTTCTCTCTCACCCTCTCTTCCTCTATCACTCACGCTCTCTTCAATGTCTATCACTCTCTTCGTCTATCTCTCTTTTTCTCACCCTCCTCTCTCGCACTTTTCTCTATTTTTGCATTATCACTTTTTATTTCTCTATTTCTCTCTCTTTCTCTCTCACGCACAGACCCTCTTGTTCTCCTTTAACACTCTCTCATATCACTTTACTCGCTATTCTCTCCAACCATCTCACACTCTCTTCCGCCCTCCCTCTCTCCCTCTTTCATTCTTTCAATCTCTAGCTCTATCGTCCTCTCACCCTCCCACTATCTCCATGTCCCCTCTACATCTCCCTCTCTCTACCTCACACTCAACTCTATCTTCCCTCACTCTCTCTTCTCTCTATTTTTTATCTCATCTTCTCTCCCTCCTGCTCACTCTCAATCCCTATCTTCAATCCCTTTTTTGTTCATCTCTATTTATTGCTTTCTTGCCCTCTTTTACCCTCTCTGTCTCTCTCTTACCCTTTCTTCTATCACCCTAATTTCTTTCTTTTTCATCACCTTACTCCTCTCTCTCACTTCTGTTGTAGTCACTAAGTCACTCCTTCTCCCTCACTATCCTTTTCTCTAATGCTCTCTCTCATACCCTCTCCCATGCTCCCTCTTCTATCACTTTCTCTTTTCTTTATCTCTCTCACACTCTTCCTTTCCCATTCTCTCTCTCTTATTATCTCCATCCTGCTTCCCTACCCCCACTCCCCTATCTCAATCTCCCTCCCTCTTTCTACCTCTTTCCCTCTCCATCTCCCTCTCTCTTTTCTTCTCACGCATTCTCTAATCTCCGTCCTTTTCTCAATATTGCTCACTAACATTTGCGTTATCTTTTACTCTAAATCCTATCTCTCTCATAAATCTTTCTCTCTCTCTCCCTCTCTCACTCCCTCTCTCACTCCCTCTCCCTCTTCAATCTCTCTCACTCTTTCCCTCTATCTCCCCCTCTCACTCTCTCCCTTACTCTTATCCTCTATCTCTCCTTTTCTCACTCCTTACCTTTCTCACTATTTTTCAATCTCTATTATTTTTCTTTCTCTCTCTCCCAAGCACTCTCTTGCTCTCTTTTATCTTTTTGCTCACCTTGATCTCTCTATATCCATCAATTTAACTCCTATCTTTTCTTTCTCTCTCTTATCTCTCACCCCCTCTTCTCTCTTATTGCTTATTACTTTCTCTCATTCCCTCCCCTTCCCCCTCCCTCCCTCCTTCCCTCCTTATTTTGCTTTCTTTTTTCTTTCTAGCTCCCTCTCTTGTCCTCTCTTTCCTCACTCTTTATTCAGTATCTATTTCTCTCTATCTTTGTCACTCTCTCCCCTCTTGCTCCCTACTATCTTTCATATTACTCACTCTTATTCCCTCACTCGCTTCTCTCTCTCTTTCTCTGTTGCAGTCTCTCTCCAACTCTCTCACACTCCCTGACTTACTCTTGCCCCATCTATCATTCATTCTCTTTCTTTCTCCTTTTCTCTTTCTCTCGCTTCACCCACCCTCTCTCTATCTCTCTCTTCAACTTCACTTTCACTCCTACTCCCTCTCTTTATCTCTTTCACACTCTGCATTCTCTCTCCCACTTTATATCTCTATCTCCCTCACACTCTCTATATAGCTCTTTTGTTCTATCTTCCTTGTGTCTCTCTTATCTCTCTATTTCTACCTTACCCTCTATCCCTCTCCCTATCCCGCTCACTTTTTAATCTCAATCTTCACTCCCTCTCTTGCTCTTTCTCTCTCACTGTCTATTTCATCTCTTTTTATTGTTCCTTTTCTTGCTCTTTCCCCCTCTGTATCTCTCTCTTCTTCCTTCATCTATAACCACCATCTCTTCTCTCTCTTTACTCACTCTTTCTCAGATCTATCCCCCACACTCTCTCTTATTCTCCCTCCGTCCCTCTATCTCAGTTGCTCTAAGATATCACCCTCACCTCTTATGTCCATCTCATTATTTATAATTTTCTCTCACACCTCTCTCTCCTCCTTTATCCCTTCCTCATTCACTCCCTCCTTCCAACTCATTCTCCTTTTCTCCTATCTCTCTCCTCTCTCTCCTTTTGCACTCACTAGATCTCCCTCCCTTTCACTTAGTTTCTCCATTACTCTCTCATTCCGTCTCTCTTGTTCTCTTTTCTCTCATTTTCACCTTTATTTACATCTTACTCTCCCTTTCCCTTTCTCTCAGTCTCTCTCTCATTCTCTCCCCCGCTACCCTCCCTCCCACTCTCTCTATGTTAGTTGTTCTCCCTCTTTCTCCCTCTCTCACTCCCTATCTCCCTCTCTCCTTATCTCCTTCTCACTCATTCTCTTACTCTCCCTCCCTATCTGAATCACTCCCTCCTTCCCTCTCTTTCTCCCTTCATCTCTATCTCTCTAGTCTTGCAGTCATTCACTCAATCTCCCTCCCTCCCTATATTTTTTTCTATTGCTCTATCTCATTACCTCTCTCTTCTCTCACTTTCTCTTCTCTCTATTTCCCTCTCATTTTCCCTCAGTCTTTCTCTCTCCCACTCTCCCTTCCACTCACTGTATCTAAATCTCTCTTCCTCTCTCTCTCTCCCTCTCCATATCCATCTCTCCTCTCTTTCTCATTCATTCTCTTAACTTCTCTCCCTATCTCTATCTTGCTCACTATCTTTTCCTCTCTCGGTCCTCTCACTCCCTCTTAAATCTTTCAAGCTCTCTCTCCCTCTCACACTCCATTCCTCTCTTTAATCTCTTACTCTCCCCCTCTATCTCCCCCATTCTCACTCAATTCTTTACTCTTACCCTCTATCTCTTTCTTTCTCACTCTCTCTCTTTCTTACTATGTCTCTTACTTCTACCTTTTTTCTCTCACTCTCTTGCTCTCTCTCACTATCTTTTCTTTCTCTTTACTCTTGCCATCTATCTCTTTTTCTCTCCCACTCTCCCTTTATCATTATCTCTCTCACTCTCTATTATGTTCCTCTTTCTCGCTCTCTTGCTCTCTCTTCCTCTCTTTTCAAGGGGAGATAGAGAGAGGAGTGAGAAAAGAAGAGAGAAGACAGAATGGGATAGAGGGATTGAACGAGGGAGGGATCGAGGAGGAAAGAGAGATGCATGAGTGAAAATAAGGAATATTGAGATGGATATAAGGGGAGAGAGAAAGATGTGATAGCAATTGAGAGAGTGTGTGTGAGGAAGCAAGAATGAGAGAGAGAGTGTGTGTGTGGGGGGGAGAGATAAAGAGTGAGTAAATAGAGAAAAGAGAGGGAGAAAGAAGAAATGGCATGACAGAGAGACAGGAAGTGGGCAATAGAGCAAAAAACAACAAAGAGAGATGAAATAAAGAGTGCATGAGATCTGAGAGGGAGTGAAATAGGGATTGAAGAGCGAGAAGAAGTGATAGAGAGGGAGAGTGGGTAAAATAAAACAAAAGATAGTGAGTGATAGGTAGCGAGAAGGAGATATAGAGGGAGATATGGAGAGAGAGAGGGCAAGAGGGAGAAAGAGAGAGACACTAAATTAGTGAATGAGGGAGAGAGGGAGAGAGGAAGAGAGTGAGAGGTGGTTGGAGGGAAAGGGTTTGTAAAGTGATAAATGAGTGATGATATAGAGCAATAGAGATTGCGAGAGAGAAACATAGTTCAATAGAGAATGAAAAAGTGATAAAGCATAACAGAGAAAAGTGCAAGAAAGGCAGAGAGGGAGAGAAAAAGAGATAGACTGATGGAGTCAACGGGATGGAATATAGCCAGAGTGAGAGAGGAAGAGAGATTGAATGAAGATATAGAGAGTGTGTGACAGAGAGGGAGAGAGGGGATATAAAATGAGATTTTGTGGGAGAGAGAGTGGGATGAACTGAAAGAGAGTGAGAGGGAGAGAGGGAAGGTGAGAAAGAAGCAAGCGAGTGAGGGTGAGAGGGAGAGAAAGATTGTAAGGAGAGAAGGGAGAGAGATCGGTAGAAGAGAGAGTAAGCAAGAGATAATGAATATGGAACGTTAAAGAGAGAGGGAGTAAGGGAGTAAGAGTGAGAGTGAAACCGAGGAGAGAGGAAGAGGGAGTGAGAAAGAAGAGTGTGAGAGAGAACGAAAGAGAAGAGAGGGTTAGGGAAGATAGAGCAGGAGAGAGGGAAAGCGTGAGTGAGAAAGTGTGGGAGCAAGAGAGCGGAAGATAAAACGGTTAAGATAAAGAGATGGATGAAGGGAGTGAAAACAAGAGGGAGAGAGAGAGAGGCAGTGAGGGATAAAGGGAGCATCAAGAGAGACTGACAGAAGAGAGTGAGAGAGAGATAAAAAGCAATGGTAAAGTGTGAGATAGAGGAGAAGAGAGTGAGTGCAAAAGAGAGATAGAAGGAGGTAGCGAGCGGGTTTAAAGAGAGTAAGAAAGGAAAAGGAAGAGAAAGAGAATGAGAGAGACAGTGAGAAGAGAGACTTGGGGAAGATCGAGTTATGCGAGTGGGGGGTTAAAAGTGAAGGAAAATAAGAGAATGTTGAGAGAGAGGGAGCAAGAGAGTGGGAGACTGAGAGGGATAATGGGAGGGAGAGGGAGGGAGAGGGAGGGAGGGAGAGAGCAGAGAGAAAGAGAAAGGAATGCTTAGGAGAAAGCTCGAATTCGCTTCGCGGGAGTCACACACAGCACATAGCTGGAAGTCAAAGGGCTTGATGGAAGCAAGAGAGAGATCGGGGGATAGAGTGAGAGAAAAATAAGAGAAAATAGAGAAGAGAGAGCTACAAAGGATAGTGTAAAGAAGAGTATACAATAAACAATGAGAAAAGAGATTTAGAGAGAGAGAGAGAGAAAATAATAGAGAAGGGGATAGAGAGAAAAGAGAGAAAAGTAGAGTAAAGGAGGGAGAGGAGAGAGTGAGAGAGAAAGAACTAAATGGTAACAAAGAGCGAGATAGAGAGCGAGAAATTATGCTAAAGAGGGTGAGTGTAAGAGAGATCGAGAGAGAATGTGGGAGTGTATGAGATTAAGAGAGAAGAGTTAGCTACATAAAGAAGCCCTAGAGAGGGTACGAATAAGGGAGTGAGAATGATAGAGGGAGAGTGTGAGACATAAAGAAAACAATAGTGGGAAATTGAAAGGGATCTAGAGAGAAATAAGAAAAGAGTGTGAGGCAGAGAAGAGAAGATAAGAATGAGAAAGAGAGTGAGGGACAAGAGAGAAAAATGATATTAGGAGGGTGGGAAAAGAGAGAGAGTGTGATCGAGGGAGGGGAAGGAAAGTAAGAGATAAAGATTGAGGGAATGAAATAGAGTGTAAGAAAGGGATCAAGAGATATATATAGATGAGAGCGAGAGAGTGAGGACAAGAGTAAGGAAAAGAGAGTGAAATTTAGGGGAGACAGAGACAAGGAAGGAGAGAGAGAAAGAAAGAGAGAAAGAGAGCGAAATGTGAGAGCATGTGAGAAACAATGAGAGAGAAGAGATTGAGAGAGATAAAAGATGGAGTACGATGGAGAGAGTGAATTTGAGGTAGGGAAGAGAAAGATTGAAAAGAGAGAGAGATTGTGTGTGCGAGGAAGAGAGATTGAGAGGGAAACGCAAGAGAAAAAGTTAGAGAAGTGTGAGCAATAAAAGATAAATAAAGAAAGAACAAACTGTGAGAAAGTGAGTGGAAGGGAGTGAAACAGGAAGTGTGAGTGAGAGAGATATAGGGACAGAAGGAGAATGAGTAAATATAGAGAAAAAGAGAGTGGTTAAGAGAGAGGGAGAATAAGAGAATGAGAGAGTGATGGAAAGAGAAGGAGATCCTGTAAGGGAAAGTGGGAGAGAGAGAGAGAGAGGAAGGAGGCAAGCGAGAGAAATAGAAAACATAAGTGAAGGATTGAGGAAGAGAGTGAGAAGAGTAAAAAGAATGGATGATAAAAAGAGAGAGTGGTATGAGAGAGTAAGAGTGATTGTGAAATGGAAGAGAGAGAAGAGGGAGTGAGAATGGGAGAGAGTGTTAAAGACAATAAAGAAAGAGTGAGGAAAGAGAGAGCATGAGAGGGGGAGAGAGGGAGAGAGTGAGAGAGCGAGATACGGACGAAGAGAAAGAGAGAAAGAGATAAGGAGAGTGGATAAAGACAGGGATGTAGGGAGTGAAAGAGGGAGGAAGAGTGAAAAAGTGGTAGTGTGAGATATAAGATGTGAAAAGATAGAGAAATAGAAGAGAGAGTGATAGAGAGATCGAGAGATACAAAAAAGTGGAATATAGTGGTATGTGAGAGAGAAGGATGGAGAGAGTGAGATAAATAAGGCGGGGAGGGAGTGGGATGGATTAAAGAGAGAGTAGTAGAGAGACTATGATGGAGTGTGAAAAGGAAATAGATAGAGAAGTGAGACTAAAGGAAGATTTTGTAAGAGAGAAGTGAGACTAAAGGAAGATTGTGTAAGACGAGTCGGTGAGAGGTAAAGAGATAGGGAGAATAGAGGAATAGCTAGAGAGAACGAGAGAGAGGGAGACAGAGAGGGAGATGGGGAGAGAGGGAAGGAGGGAAAGAAAAAAAGAAAGGGATAGTGGGAATGATTGAAGCAATAGAAAGGGAGAGATAGATTGGGGGATAGAGGGGGAGAAAGTGTGAGATGAAAGAGGGAAGAGAGATCAATAATGAAGATAGTAAAAGAGAGCATAAAATAGAAATGGAGAATATAGTGCAGGAAAGAGAGAGCGAGGGAGGGAGAATAATAGAGAAGAGTATAGAGAGAGAAGAGAGAAAGATGCAGAATAAAGAGAGAGGCTAGAGTGCAAGAGAAGGAGCACGATGGTAAGAGAGAGCGAGATAGAGAGAAATGATGAGATTGAACAAGTGAAAGGGAGAGAGAGAAATAGAAGAAAAGTGAAAGTGAGAGAAGAGAGAGCAAGAGAGAGGGAATGAGAGAGGAGAGAGAGAGAAAACGAGAGGTAGCAAGTCGAAGTGAAAGCATGAGTGCAAGAGGAAAGAGGGAGGTGTGAGATAGGGAGTGAGGTAGAATGAGAAGGAAGAAAGATTGAATGAGGGAGGGATAGAGAGGAAAGAGAAATGTATGAGAGAAAATAAGAAATAATGAGATGGATTTGAGGGTGAGAGAGAGAAAGAGTCATTAAGAAAGAGTAGATAGGGACATAAAAGAAAAAGCAAAATAGAGACTGAGGGGACAAAAGAGAGCACAAGAACAACGAAGAGAGATGAAATAGAAAGTGAGAGAGCGATGAGGAAAGAGAGTAAAGATAGGGATTGAAAAGTGTGGGGGAGCGAGAGAGGGAGAGAGTGTAAGGCAGAAATAGAGAGAGAATAAAGACTCAAGGGAGATAGAAAAAAAAGATAGTGAGTGAGAGGTGGAGTGAGGAAGATATAGTGGGAGATATGGAGAGAGAGAGAGGGAGGGTGAGAGGGAGATTGAGAGAGAGAGATTGAATTAATGAAAGAGGGTGAGAGGAGGGAGAAGAGAGTGAGAGATGTTTGGAGAGAAAGAGTCAGTAGAGTGATAAGAGAATGATGAAAAAGAGCAATAGAGATTGTGTGTGAGAGAGAATGAGAGAGAGCAATAAAGAAAGAAAAAGTGATAACGCATGAATAGAGAAAACAATGAGAGATGGAGAGAGTGACAAGAGAGGGATGGATGGAGTGAGAGGAATGGAATGGAGTTAGAGAGACACAAAGTGTGAGTTGGAGAAAGTGAGATTGAAGGAAGATATTGAGAGAGTGAGAGAAAGAGAGGGGGAGAGAATGAGATTTTGCAGGATAGAGAGGGGAGATGAATTGGAAGAGGGGGAGAGTGTGTAAAAAAAAAGGCAAGAGAGCGAGAAAGAGGGCGAAAGGGAAGGGAGCAAGAGAGTGTGATAGAGTTGGAGAGAAAGATTGAGAGGAGAGAGAGCAATATAAGAGAGTAATCATGGAGCAAGAAAAAGAGAGGACATGAAGTCGTAAAAGTGAGAGTGAAACCGAAGAGAGAGGAAGAGGGAGCAATAAAGTGAGAGAGTGTGAGAAAGTAATAAAGAGAAGAGAGAGTGAGGGAAGCGAGAGCAAGAGAGAGGGAAAGAGTGAGCGAGTGAGAGAGTGATCAAGAGAGAGGGGGGTAAGGAGAGTTGGAGGAAGAGAGGGATGAAGAGAGTGAAAGAGAGAGGGAGATAAAGGGAGCGTCAAATGATAGAGATAGAAGATAGAGTGAGAGATATAAAAAAGGTTGGAATTGAGAGTGAGAGAGGGGAGAGACCAAGTGAGAAAGAG
Organism: Papilionanthe hookeriana x Papilionanthe teres; assembly: GCA_022702705.1. Taxonomy (NCBI): domain Eukaryota; kingdom Viridiplantae; phylum Streptophyta; class Magnoliopsida; order Asparagales; family Orchidaceae; genus Papilionanthe; species Papilionanthe hookeriana x Papilionanthe teres. Next base: position 63,597,871 of record CM040432.1, on the reverse strand, counting down.
AGACTGAAAGAGGTAGTGAGATGTTTTAAAGAGAACGAAAAAGAAAGGAAGAGAGAGTAAAAGGGAGAGATAGTGAGAAAAGTGTCTGAGGGAAGATCAAGAAAGAGCAAGTGAGTGCAGGGTGAAAAGTAAGGGAGACTAGAAGAATGTAAGAGAGAGAGAGGGAGCAAAAGAGAGAGAAAAAGAGGGAAAATGAGAGATCGAGAGGGAGGGAGAAAAGAGAGAAAGAGTGGTGGGATGGAAGCAAGAGAGAGAGGAAAGAGAGTGGGGGATATAGTGAGAGAAAAGTATAGAAAGAGAGAAGAGAGAAACAAAGGAGAGTCTGAAAGAGGGTATAAGATAGAAAAAGAGAATAGAGAATGAGAGAAAATAATAGAGAAGAGGATAGAGAGAGAAGAGAGAAAAATGGAGCAGGGATAGGAGAGAGAGAGAAAGAACAAAATGGTAATAGAGAGTGAGATAGAGAGAGAGAGAGAGAAATTGAGCTAATGAGGGCAAGAGGGAGAGATATTAATAGTGAGTGAGCGCTAGAGAGTGTGTCAGTATGTGAGATGGAGAGAGAAGAGTGAATTACATAAGGGAGACCTAGAGAGGGTACAAATGAGGAAGTGAGAATGAAGAGGGAGAGAGTGAAAGAGATCTAAATAGAAATATGAAAAGAGAGTAAGTGAAAGAAGAGTAAATAAGAACGGAAAGTGAAAAAAAGATATTAGGAGGTTGAGAAGGGAGAGAGAGTGCGAGTGAGGGAGAAAGAGAAGAGACACAAAGAGAGTGACAGAATGAAAGAGAGAGTGTGGATATATATGATAGAGAGGAAGAGAGTGAGAACAAAAGAGGATAGAGAGGGAGAGAGGGAGGTAGATGGAGAGAGAGTGTTGGAGAGTTGAAGTTAGAGTGAGTAAGAGAGAGAAGGGGGTGGTAGGAGGGAGGAAAGAAGCATGAGAGGAGAGAGATTGTGCGTGAAGGATAGAGAGAGTGAAGGAGTGGGAGGAGAGAGAGCAGAGAAGAGAGTAAGATAAAGGGAGAGAACAGAGAATGGGTGAGATAGAGGGAAACTAAGAGATAATGATATTAAGAAGAGAGAGGGAGGGAGAGAGGAGTGAGAATTAGAGAGAAATAGAGATAGAAGAGAGAGTGAAGGTGGGATAGATATACATCAAGAGAGATAAGGAAAGCGAGAAAAGGAAGCACAAGATAGATAAATAGATAGAGAGTGAGAGATATGACGATAGAGAGAGGGAAGAGGGAGGAAGGGAGAAAGGTACAAAGAAGAGTGAGAGAAAGTAAGAAAAAATGAGAGAGAGAGGAGAAAGAGATAGAGGGAGGGAGGGAGGGATGGAGGGAGATAGAAGGAGAAAAGAGTTGAGTAATGAGAGAGAGAGAGAGCGATAGAAGAGAGATTAAGAGAGACTAATTGAACAACAACAAAATAGTGAAGGTAGAATAGAGATTGAGAGAGGGAGCAAGAGAGAGAGTGAGTATGAGGGAGAGAAGAGAGAGGGAGAGAGAGATGTAGGGATAGAGGGTTAGAGAGTGCGAGAGTATATATATATGGAGGAAGAGAGAGATAGTGGGAGGGAGAGTAATAGAGAGCATGATAAGAAGAGAGAATGAGAGAAAGTTTGAGAATAAAGGTGGAGAAAGAGATAGTAGAGGTAGAGGGAGAGAGCGAGAAAGAAAAAGAGAGGGAGGGACGAGGGAGAGGGAGAGGAGACAAAGGGAGCAAAGGAGGAAGTGAGAGTGATAGAGATATAGGGAGAGAAGGGAATGAGGAATGATAAGAGAAATAGAGATTGAGCAAGAGAGATAGAGGGAGGAGAATACGAGAATGAGAGAGACAATGAAAAAGGGCCAGAAAGGGAAACTGGGAGAGAGTGATGAAGGAGGGAAGTGAGAGAAATAGAGAAAGAAAGTCGGTGAATAGAGGAAGAGAATAAGTGAGAAGCATAAGAAAGAAGTTGACAGAGAATAAAGACGGCGATTGAAAGTGGAAGATGTGATAGAGAGTGTGAAAGAGATAAAGAGAGGGTGTAGGAGTGAGAGTGAAGCTAAAGAGAAAGAGTGGGTGAAGAGAGAGTAATGAAAATAAACAAGAAAAAAATGATAGGTTGAGCAAGAGAGAAAGAGTTAGGGAGGGAAAGTGTGAGAAGGAAAAGGAGAGAGAAAGGAAGAAAGAGTGCAAGAGAGAAAGGGAGAGAGAACCGAGTGAGGCAAAAATAGTGGGAGAGAATTTGAGAAAAGTGAGGGAGCGAGGATGGGGGAGAGAATCGAGAGATAGAGAAATAGAGAATAAATGGAGAGTGAGGGAATAGTAGGAAAGCGAGAGGGATCTATAGAGAGAAAAAGAGAGCGAAATAAGCAGGGAAGGAGGGAAAGAGGGGGAGGGAATGAGGTAGGGAAGGAGAGGAAGTAATAAACAATGATCTGGAAGAAGGGGGAGAAAATGAGAGGAAGGGAAAGAGAGATAGAGTGATGGATATAGGAAGTTAAAGAATGTGTGAACAGAGAGAAAAGGGAACAAGAGAGAGCGACAGGGAGAAATATAATAGAAAGTGAGAGACATAGAGTAAATGCGGGAGAGGGAGAAATTGAGAGATAGTGGGCAAGAGTAAGGAAGACAGTGAGAAAGGGGGAGGGATGGAGAGAGATTAAAGAGAGAGAGGGAGAGAGCAGAAAAGACTTAAGAGAGGGAGATTGGAAGTGAGAGAGAAAAAGAGTGCAAAAGATTGTGAGCAAGACTGAGATAAGGAGGGAGAGTAAGAGAATGAGTGAAAAGGAGTAAAGAAGAGACGGAGATGGAGAGGGAAGGAAGGTGAGAGGGAGACAAATTGAGATAGATAGAGCGGGAGGAAGAGTAGCGGAGGAGAGAACTAGATAGAAAGAATGAGAGAGAGCATGATAAAGGGAGAGGGACAGTGCGAGAGAAATAAAGAAAAGTGAAACTGAGAGAAGAGAGAGCAAAAGAGAGTGAACGAGAGAGCGATAGAGAAAATGAGAAGGAGGGAGAGGGATTGAAGGATTAAGTGGAAGTGGAGATAGAAAGAGGCGTGAAATACGGATAGAAGAACACAAGAGGGAATTAGGTTTTGAAAAAGGGAGGGAACGATGAGGAAAGAGAGATGTTTGAGAGAGAATAAGAAATAATGAGATGAATATGAGGGGAGAGAGCAAGATGTGAGAACAATTGAGAGAGAGAGTATGTGGGAGGGAGAGAGAATGAAACATAGAGGGAGAGAAAGAAAGAGGAAAGAGAATAAAGAGAGGGAGATAGAAGAAAGGGAAAGAGAGAGAGAGACAGAAAGGGGGAAATTGAGAGCAACACAAACAATAAAAAGAGATGAATTAGATAGTAAAAGAGAGAGTAAGAGAGGGAGTGAGATAGGTGTTGAAGAGTGAGCGGAGGAGAAAGAAAGAGAGAGGGTATGTGAGAAATACAAAGAGAAGATAGTGTCAGGGAAGATAGAGCAAAAGATAGTGAATGAGATTTAGAGAGAGGGGCAAATAGAGTGAGATATGGAGAGAAAGAGGGAGGGGGAGAGGAAGATAGAGAGAGAAATTGAATTAATGAAAGAGGGAGAGAGGGAGAGGGAGAGAGGAGTGTAAGAGATGGTTGGGGACAAAGAGTGAAGCAATAAGTGTGAGATGAAAGAGAAGCATTAAAGTGAGAGAGAGAAAGAGAGAGCGATAGAGAAATAAAAAGTGATAAAGCTTTAACGGAGAAAAGAGCGAGAGCGGAAGAGAGTGAGAGAGGGACAGAGTGTGTGAGAGAGAGAGATAGGCGAGGGAGTCGGAGGATGGAAGAAAGCGGGAGTGAGAGAGGAATCGAATGGGCTTGAGAGAGGAAGAGAGAGTGAATGAAGAGTGAGAGAGGGAGAGAGGGGGTATAGAATGAGATCTAGTGGGAGAGAGAGGGTGGATGAAGTGGAAGGGAGTGAGAGGGAGAGGGGTGGAGTGTGTGAGCAAGAGAATGAAGAGTAAGAGTGAGAGAGAGAGGGAGGGAGGAGAGAAAGCAATAGTGTGGGAGAGAGAGGGAGAGAAAGATAGAGAGGAGAGAGTGGAGAGAGCAGTAGAAAGAGAGTAAGTGTGAGAGAGTGAACATAGAGAGAGAAAGATAAACAGAATGAGGGAGTAACAGTGAGAACAAAATTGCAGAGAGAGGAAGAAAGGGTGAGAAAGGGAGAGAGTGTGAGATTGAAATAGAGAGAAGAGTGAGTGAGGGAAGAGAGAGGGAGAGATGGAATGCGTGAGCGAGCGAGAGAGGAAGCAAGAGAGGGGAAGATGAAGAGAGCAGGGAGAATTGAGGGATGCATGGAGTGAAAACTGGAGGGAGAGCGAGAGAGAGGCAGTGAGGGATAAAGGCACCATCACAAGTGAGTGATAGAAGAGAGAGTGAGAGAGATATAAAGAGGTAGAATAAAGTGTGAGGGAGAGGAAGAGAGTTAGTGTGAAAGAGAGATATAAATAGAGAGCGAGAGGGTTTAAAGAGAGAGCAGGAAAGGGAAAGGAAAAGAGAGTGAAAGGCAGAGAAAGTGAGAAGAGAGACTAAGGGAAGATTGAGTAAGAGTGAGTGGCGGGAAAAAACGGAAGGACCATGACAGAGTGCTGAGAGAGAGGGAGCAAGAGAGAGTGGGAGAGAGAGAAGGATAAAGAGAGGGATAGGGGAGGGAGAAAAGAGAAAGAATGAGAGAGGGAGGGATGGAAGCAAGAGAGAGAGAGAGTGGAGGATAGAGCGAGAGAAAAGTAAGAGAAGAGAGAGAAGAGATAGCAATAAGGAGAGTGTAAAAAAAACTATAATATAGAAAAGTGAATAGAGAGTGAGAAAGAGAGAGTGTGTGAGAAAATAATAGTGAAGGGGATAGAGTGAGAAGAGAGAAAAAATTGAAGCAAGGGAGGGAGAGGACATAGTTAGAGAGAAAGAACAAAATGGTAACAAAGAGTGAGATAGAGAGTAAAACAGAGCTAAAGAGGGTGAGAGATTGAGAGAGAGTGAGAGAGTGTATAAGTGTGCTAGATGGAGAGAGAAGAGTGAGCTACTTTAAGGAGACCTAGAATGGGCACGAATGAGCGAGTTTGAATAATAAAGGGAGAGAGTGAGAGCGATAAAGAAACAATATTTTGAGATTGAAAGAGATTTAGAGAGAAAGAGAAAGGGAGAGAGGGACAAGAGAGAAAATAAGATATTAGGTGGGTGGGAAGGGAGAGAGAGTGCTAGTGAGGGAGGGAGAAAGTGAAGAGATAGATAGAGAGCAAGATAATGGAAAAGAGTGAGGGAGAGATGAAGTGAAATATATAGATAGAGGACAAGTGCAATGAAAAGGGAGTGAGAGAAAGAGGAGACTGAGAGAGGGAGGGAGAAAGGGAGAGAGAGAGAGAGAGAGAAGTGTGAAACAACAACAACAACAAAGCCTTAATCCCACTAAGTGGGGTCGGCTACATGAATCCTTTTTCTCCATTGCGTCCTATTTAGTGTCAAATTTTCATTTAATTCTAATAAATTAAGATCATTTTTTATGTAATAAGCCCAAGTTTTCCTAGGTCTACCTCTGCCTTTCTTAACATAAGTTGTATTTAAAACATCTACTCTCCTAATCGGATCGTCGAGTGGTCGACGTTTAATGTGACCAAACCATCTAAGGAGACTCTCTCTAATTTTATCCGTCACTGGTGCAAAGAGAGAAGTGTGAAAGCATGTGAGAAATAATAAGTGAGAAGAGAGAGGATTGAGAGGCATAAAATTTGGAGAGAGAGAGTGTGTGTAGGGATAGGGAGAGAGAGATTGAGCAAAGAGAGAGATTTTTGTGTGTGAGAAAGAGTGAGAGAAACTACGAGAAAAGTTAATGAAGTCTTCACAATAATAAAGAAAGAAAAAGAGAACAAACTGTGAGAAAGAGAGAGGAAGGGAGCGAAGGAAGAAGTTAGAGTGAGAGATATTGGAAGAGAAGGAGAATGAGCGAAGGTCGAGAAAGACAGTTAGCAAGAGAGAGAGAATGAGGGAGAAAAGACAATGAGAGAGATAATGCAGGAGAGATGGAGAGAGAGAGAGGGAGAACTAGGAAGGGATAGTGGGAGAGAGCGTGAGAGAAAGTGGTAGGAGGGAAGTGAGAGAAATAGAGAAAGAGAGTGAGGAGATTGAGAAAGAGTGACAAGAGTAAGAGAGAAGTTACAGAGAATAAAGAGCGAGAGCCAGATAGTGATAGAAAGTGAAAGGGTATAAAGAGTGTGAAAGAGATAAAGAGAGGGAGTAGGACTGAGAGTGAAGCTGAAGAGAGAGGGAGTAGGTGAAGAGAGAGTAGGAGAAAAGTAGCAAGAGAGAATGATAGGAGCAAGGGAGACAGAGTTATGGATGGAGTGAGAGAGAGAGAGAGAAAAAGAGAGTACAAGAGAGAAAGAGAGAGAGAGAGAGGCAAGTGAGGGAGTAAGAATGAGAGTGAGGGACCAAGGGAGAGAGATTGACAAAGCGAGAGAGAAATAAAGAAAGAATGGAGAGTGATGAAAGAGAGGAAAAGAAAAAGATAACTAGAGAGAGAAAAGAGAGTGAAATAAGGATCGAGGGAGGCAAAGTGAGAAGGAAGGAGACATAGTAATAAACATTGACAAAGAACTGCTGGAGAGGGAAGAGCGAGAGAATAAGAGAAAGAGAGAGAGAGTTAGTGTGATGGATATTGGAAGATATAGATTGAGTAAAGAGAGCAAGAGAGAGTGAGAGAGAGAAACGTAATAGAATTGAGAGACATAGTGAGAAAGAGAGAGACAGAAGGCAAGAAGAGAGTGAGAAAGGCAAATATAGAGGGAGAGGAGAGAAATTGAAGAGAGAGAGAATGAAATGGAGAGAAAGAAAGATTTAATAGAGAGAGATAGGAAGAGAGATAGGAATGAAGCGCAAAAGATTTTGATTACGATGAGATAGGGAGGGAAAGTAAGAGAATGAGTGAGAATGACGAAGGAGAGAGGGAGAGAGATCGAGATGGAGAAAGTGGAAGGGAGGGTAGCGAAGCGAGAGAATGAGGGAGAAAGGATTGGAGAGAGATGAGAGAAATGGGAGAGGGAGAGTGTGAGAGAAATAGAGACAAGTTTAAGTGAGAGAAGAGAGCGTAGGGAAAATGAGATGGAGGGTGTGAGTGAATGAGTGAGTGCAAGAGAAGATAGAGTGGAGTGAGAAAGGGAGAGAGGGAGAAAGAGAGGGAAAGTGGGATTGGATGGAGAGGGGTCAAGGAGGAATGGGAGATGTATGAGAGAAAATAATAAATAATGGGATGGATATGAGGGGAGAAATCAAGATGTGAGAGCAATCGGAGAAAGTGTGTGAGGGAGGGAGATCGAGAGTGAGAGTGAGAGATAGAGGGAGAGAAAAAGTGAGTAAAGAGAGAGAAGTATTGAGAGGAGAGTGAGGATAAAGAGCAATAGAAGTAAGAGTAAGTGAGAGAGAGTGATCATGGAGCAAGAAAGAGAGGGAATGAGAGAGCAAGAGTGAGAGTGAAACCAAACAGAGAAGAAGAGAAGCTTGAAAGGGAAAGAGTACTAGAAAGAGAAATAGTGAGAAAAGAGAGTTAGAAAGTTCAAGTGGGAGATAGGGAAAGAGCGAGCAAGTGAGAGAGGGAGATAATGAGTGCAGAAGAAAGAGAGGGATGGAGGGAGAGCAAGAGAGTCTCAGTGAGGGATAACGGGAGAATCAAAAGAGAACAGAAGAGAGAGTGAAGAGAGATAAAAAGAGGTGGAATAGAGAGTGAAAGAGAGGAAGAGAGTGAGTGAGAAAGAGAGATAAAAGGAAGTAGAAAGAGAAGAACAGGAAGAGAAAGGAAGAAAGAGCGAGAATATAGATAAAGGGAAGATTGAGTATGAGTGAGCGAGGGGTATGAAGTGAGGGAAAACAGGAGAATATAGAGTGAGGGAGGGAGCAAGAAATAGGAAATAAAGGTAAGGATATGAAGGGTGGTAGAGAAGTGAGAAAATGAGAGACTGAGGGATGGAAGGAAAAGAGAGAGGAGAGAGAGTGTAGATGGCGCGAGAGAGAAGTAAAAGAAAAGAGAGAAGAGTAAGCCACAAATTAGAGTGTAAAAGAGAGTATAAGATAGAAAAAGAGAATAGAAAGTGTGACAGCATAATAGAGAAGGGTATAGAGACAGAAGACAGAAAGTTGGAGTAAAGGAGGGAGAGGAGAGAGTGAGAGAGAGAAAAAGTAAAATGGTAACAGAGAGTGAGATAGAGAGCAAGAAATGGAGCTGAAGAGGGTGAGAGGAAGAGAGATTAAGAGTGTGTATGAATGTATGAGATGGAGAGAGAAGAGTGAGCTACATAAGGGAGACCTGAGAGGGCACGAATGAGGCATTGACAATGATAAAGGGAGACAGTGAGAGCAATAAAGAGTACAGTAGTGAGAGAGTTAAGGAGATCTAGAGAGAAAGAGGAAAAGAGAGTGAGGGAGAGAAGAGGATATAAGGAAGGGAAAGAGAGAGACGGGCAAGAGAGACAAAAAAGACACTAAGAGGGTGGGAAAGAGGAGAGAGTGTGAGCAAGGGTTGAGGAAGAGAAGAGAGAGAGAACTAGAGATTGAAAGATAGAGTGAAGGAGGGATCAAGAGAGATATATAAATAGAGAGGGAGAAAGTGAGAATAAGAGTAATCAAAGGAGAGTGAGAGAAATAGGAGATAGAGAGAGGGAGGGAGATAGGGAGGAGAGAACGAGAGAAGTGTGAGAGAATCTGAGAAATAATGAGAAAGAACTGAGAGGGATTAGGAGAGATAAAAGTTGGAGAGAGAGAGAGAGGGTGCGTATGAGTGTGAGAGAGTGAACGAGATCTAAAGAGAAAGAGGGAGAGAGAATGAGAGTGGGAGAGAGTGTATGAGTGTGAGATGGTGAGAGAAGAGTGAGATATAAAGGGGAGACCTAGAGAGGGCATGATTGAGGGAGTGAGAAAGATAGAGAGTGAAGGAGATCTAGAGAGAAAGACACATAATCTCTTCCTTTCTCTCTCCATCCATCTTTCCCTCTCTCCCACTTTCTAGACCTCACTCACTCTCACACACTCTTTTTCCTTCCCTCTATCTCTCTCTCGTCTCCTTCCCCTCTATCTTCCCCTCTCTCCTTTCCTCTCCCTCATTATCTACTCCCCGGTCCCTCTCTAGAATGAGAGGGAGAAGGAGAGGAGAAAGATATTTAGGAAGGGGAAGTAGGAGATGTGAGAGAGAGTGACGAAGGAGGGAAGTGAGAGAAGTAGAGAAAGAGAGTGGGGGAATAGAGGAAGAGAATGAGTGAGAGGAGTAAAAGAGAAGTTAATAGAGAATAAAGAGTGCAAGCGAAATAGCGATAGAAAGTGGTGGAGATAATAAAGAGTGTGAAAGAGATAAAAAGAGAGAGTGGGAGTGAGAGTGAAGCTAAAGAAAGAGCGTGGGTGAAGAGAGAGTAGGAGAAAGGATCAAGAGAGAGATAGCTAGGGAGGGAAAGTGAGAGAGAGAAATGGAGAGAGAATGCGAGTAAGAGAGTACAAAAGGGGAAGAGAGAGAAAACGAGTGAGGGAGTAAGAGTGAGAGACGAGTTAAAGAGAGTGATGGAACGAGGAATGGAGAGAGAAAAAGAGAGAAATAAATAAAGAATGGAGAGTGAGGAAAGAGGGAAAGAGAGATAAACAATGACAGAGAGGAGAGGGTGAGGAGAGCAGAGAGAGAATGAGAGGAAGGGAGACAGAGTTAGAGTAATAGTATAGGAAGGAAGAGTGAGTAAAGAGAGAGAAAAAATAACGAGAGCGCGAGAGATCGAGAGAGAGAAACATAAGAGAAAGTGAGAGACAGAGAGAAAGCGAGAGAGATTAAGAAAGAGGAAAATAGAGGGCAAGAGTAAGAGAGAGAGCGAGGAAGGGGAAGATAGAAGGAGAGAAGGAGAGAGATTAAAGAGAGACAGGGAGTGAGAGAGGGATAGAGGGCAAGAAAGATTTAAAAGGGAGAGAGAGGAAGCGAGAGAGGAACAGAGAGCGGAAAAGATAGTGAGTAATATGGAGGGAGTAAATAAGAGAGGGAGATGGAGAGGAAGAGAGATTGAGATTGAGAGAGTGGGAGGGAGAGTAGTGGAGGGAGAGAATGAGAGAAGAAGGATGAGAGAGAGTCTGAGAAAGGGAGAGGGAAAGTGAGAGTCCTCTTTCTCTCACTCGTTCTCTTATTCTCTCTCCCTCTTTTTCTCTATCACTGTCTCTTTCTCTATCTTCCTTCACACTCTCTTCTCTCTTTATTTATCTCTCCAGCTCTCTTCCTCTCTTGCTCCGTCTCTCTTCAATCTCTCTCACTCCCTCCATTTCTTTTTTCCACTATTTATTCTCTATTGTTCTTGCTCTCTATTCTAATGTTCTCTCTTTTGTTACTCTCACTCACAGTCCTTTTCTCACTTTTTCTCTCCTAGTCCTTCTCTTGCTTTTTCTCTTCCTGTCCCTCTCTTCATCTCTACATTACTTTCACTCTTAAATTATCCCTCTATCATTCTCAATTCTTTCTCTTTCACATAATCTAACTTTTATTTTTCTCTCTCCACTCTCATTCATTTCACCTTTTCTCTCCATATAACCCCAACTCTTTCTATCCCTCTCTCACTTCCCTTCCTCCCTCTATGTGTTTCCCCCTTTCTCTCTTCCCCTCTCTCTTTCGCACACTCTCTCACTCCCTCCCTCTACCTCTGCATCCCCCTCAATCTCTCTCTCAATCTCCCTCTCAATCTTTCTCAGTCATTCTCTTGCTCTTGTTTCCTTTGTCCCTCTCACTAACCCTCACTTCTCTTACTCTCACTTTTCCTACCCACCGTCCTATCTCTCTCTTTACCTCTCATTCATTCTCTTCTCTCCTCTTTTCTCTCACTCTCTCTTTCTCTCCATCTTTCACTCTCTCTCACTGACTCTTCCTCTCGCTGCCTTTCTCGCTCTCCTTCTCTCTTTCTCCCTCTCTCTGTCACTTGCCCTCTTTTTCCTGCTCTCACTAAGTTTTTATTTTATTGCTCTTCTCTCCCTATCTCTCACACTCGTGCTTTATCTCCCCTCATTATTTCTCCTGCCCTGCCTCCCTCCCACTCTATCCCCAATCATCTCTCCATGTCCTTCCTTTTTTTCTATCTCTCTCTCTCCCTCCTGCACTCCATCATTTCCTACATCCATTTCTCTCAACCTCATGTCTTCTCTTACATTCTCTCTTTCAATCTCTTCAGTTCCCTTTTTTGCTTTCCCCACTCTCTTTCTTTCCTCCTCCATTTCTTGTTACAATTTTTCTCTATCTCCTCTTTTCTTGCTCTTATATCTCTATCTTGCTCTTTTTTCTCTACCTACCCCTCATCTTTATCTCACTATTTCTCATATTCTTTTACATTCTACCTCACTCTTCCTCCCTGTTTCACACCCTCGCTCCCTCTCTCCCTCCCCTTTCTTTCACACACAAGCTCTATCTCTTCCTCTCTCTTTTCACTCTTTCACACACTCTCTCGCTCTCTCTCCCTTCTCGTTCCCTCCCGCTCTCTCAAATTTCACTCTCACTCTAATTCTCTCTCCCTCGCTTCCTCTCTCACTCCAAATTCTTTCTTCTCTCGATTTCTCTCACTCCTCTTGCCGTCTCTCCTTGCCTCTCTCCTCCCTCCATCTCTTCTCTCATTTTACTCGCTCTTTCTCTGCCCACTCTCACTCCCTCACACACTCTCTCTCAATTGCTTTCACGTATTGCTCTCTCCCCTCAATTCTATCTCATTATTTTTTATTTTCTCTCATACATCTTTCCTTCCTCTCGATCCCTCCCTCTCTCAAGAGAAGTGAGAGTCATGAGATAGGGAGTGAGATAGAAAGAGAGGGAAGAAGGATTGAAAGAGGGAGAGATCAAGCGAAAATAGGGATGTTTGAGAGAAAATTAAAAATAATGAGATGAATTTGAGGGGAGAGAGCAAGGTGTGAGTCAATTGAGAGAGTGTGTGAGGGAGTGAGAGGAGAGAGCGAGAAAGAGTGAGTAAATAGAGAGAAAGAAAGGGTGATGGATGAAAGAACAAGAGAGAGGATAGAGGGACGGCTGAGAGAGCAAGAAAATTATAAAGAGAGATGGAATAAAGATTTAGAGAGTGAGCAAGAGAGGGAGTGAACTAGAAATAGAGAGATAGAGGGAGAGAAAGAGGGTCAAAAGGAGAGAGAGTAAGACAGAAATAAAGAGAGAAGAAAGACTCAAAGAAGATCGAGCAAAAGTTTAGAAGTGAGAGGTAGAGAGAAGTAGATATAGAGGAGGATGTAGAGAGATAGAGGGAGAAGGGAGATAGCGTGACAGAAGGTGAGAGAGAGAGAGGGAGGAAGAGAATGGTTGATAGTTGGAGAGAAAAAGTGAGTAAAGAAGTATGAGGGAGTGATAAAAGAGTGCAAGAGAGGTGTGTCCAGGAGAAGCGAGATGGAGTGAGTAAAAGAGAGAGAAAAGTGGTACGTCATAAAGAGAAAAGAAGGATAAAGGGAGAAAGAGGTGGAGTGAGAAAGATTGAAGGGTGGGAGTGAGAGAGGAAGTGCAAGTGAGAAAAAAGTGTGAGGGGAGATATAGAGTAAGTGAGCGAGAGGAAGAGATGGGGTAGAGAATGTGATTTTGTGAGAGAGCAAAAATGAACCAGAAGACTGTGAGAGGGCGAGAGTGATAGTGTGTTTGTGAGAGAAAGAGAGAAGGAGAGAAGGGAGGGAAGGAAGGATGCAAGAGATTGGGGGAAGAGGGAGAGAAAAACTAAGAGGTGAGAGAGAAGAGGGAAACATAACGTAGAGTGTGGTAAGAAAGAGTGAAGGAGAGAGGGAGTAAGAGTGAAAGTGAAACTAAAAAAAGAGAATAAAGGAGAAAGAGAGAGAGTGTGAAAGACAAATAGAGAGAAGAGATTGTGAGATAATAGAGGGCGTGAAAAAGGGAGAGGTTGAGCGAGCGAGAGAGGGGGTAAAAAAGAGAGAGACAAGAATTTTGGGAGAGAGAGGGATTAAGGGAGTGAATGGGAGAGAGAGTGAGAAGAGAGGTTGTGGAAAGATCGAGTAAAATTAATGAGTGAGGGGTAATGAGGGGCGAAAAATGAGAAAATCGGAAGAAAGTGGGAGCAAGAGAGAGAGAAGGAGAGGGAGATAGTGAGGAAGAGGGAGGGATGAAGAGAAGAGAAAGAGAAAGCGATGGAAGCAAGAGTGAGGTACAAGTGGGAGACGTAGAGAGGGCACCACTGAGGAAGCAAGAATTATAGAGGGAGAGAGTGATAGCGACAAGAGAGAAAAAAAATATCAGGCAGGTGCGAAGGGAGAGAGACTGTGAACTAGGAAGGGAGTAAGAAAAGAGTGAGATAGAGAACAAGTGATTGAAAGAGAGAGTGAGAGATGGATTAAGAGAGATATATAGATAGAGAGGGAGAAAGTGAGAACAAGAATAAGGAAATGAGAGTTAAAGATATAGGAGATAGCCTGCAGAGGGAGAGAGAAATAAGGATGAGAAACAATGAGAGAGAAGAGAGAGAGGGATCGAGAAGGATAAAAGTTGGAGAGCGGGAAAGAGAGAGTGCGTGTGAGGGATAGGGAGAGAAAGATTGAGCAAAGAGAGAGATTGTGTGTGTTTATGTGAGGAAGAGAGTGAGATGGAAACATAAGAGAAAAAGTTAGAGAAGTGTGGGAAATTAAAGAGAAAGAAAGAGAGAGGAATGGGTGTGAAGGGAGGAGACTGAACTAGGAAGGGAGGAAGAAAAGAGTGAGATAGAGAACAAGTGATTGAAAGAGAGACTAAGAGAGGGATCAAAAGAGATATATAAATAGAGGGAGAAAGTAAGAACAAGAATAAGGAAATGAGAGTTAGAGATATAGGAGACAGCCTGCGGTGGGAGAGAGAAATAAGGATGAGAAACAATGAGAGAGAAAGAGAGGATTGAGAAAGATAAAAGTTGGAGAGCGGAAAAGAGAGAGTGCGTGTGAGGGATAGGGAGAGAAAGATTGAGCAAAGAGAGAGATTGTGTGTGTTTATGTGAGGAAGAAAGAGTGAGATGGAAACATAAGAGAAAAAGTTAGAGAAGTGTGGGAAATAAAAGAGAAAGAAAGAGAGAGGAAGGGAGAGAAGGAGGAGGAAGAGTGAGAGATATTGGGAGAGAAGGAGAATATAGAAAGATAGAGAAAGAGAGAGTGAGCAAGAGAGCGATGGAGGGAGAATAAAAGAGTGAGAGAGAGCACCAAGAATGGAAGTGCGAGAAATAGAGAAAAAAGTGGGGGAATAGAGGAAAAGAATGAGTGAGAAGAGTAAGAGAGAAGTTGACGGAGAATAAAGCCTACGAGCGAGATAACAATAGAATGTGGAAGAGAGAATAGAGAGTCTGAAAGACATAAAGAGTGAATCTATATAAAGAGTGAAACTATATAGAGAGTGGTCGAAGAGAGAGTATGAGAAGAAAAGCAAGAGAGAATGATCGATGGAGCATCGAGAGAGTTAGGGAGGGAAGGTGAAAGAGAGAAATGAGAAAGAAAGGGAGATCTTACTATGTCTCTCATCTCCCCATTCTTTTTCTCTCTCTCATTTCCTTTTCTATTTCTTGCAATGTTCTCTCATGTTTACTCTCCCTCTCGTGTCTTTCTCTCATTCTCTATCTCTTTGCTTTGTCACCTCTTCTCTCTTATTATTTATTAAATCCTCTCCCTCCCTTATTTTGCTCTTTGTGTCTCTCTTTCCCTCTCTTACCTCACTCTTTATTCTTTCTTTATTTCTTTGCCTTTGTCACTCCCCTTTCTTGGCTTCCTCCTCTCTTCCTTCACTCTCACTCTTACTCTTAATTTCTTCTTTCTCTCTCTCTCTCTCTTTCTTTATTACTCTCTCACACCCTTTCTCTCTCCCTCTCTCTTGCTCCATCTTCTCATTCATCTTTTTACTTTCTCTCTCTCTCTTGCCCCCACTTTCTTTTTTAGCTTCACTTTCACTTTTACTCCCTCTCTTTGCTCTCTTTTACAATCTCCTATTCTATCTTTCTCTTTCTTATCATCATCTTGCTCTTGCTCTTTATTCTATGAGATCTTTTTCTCACTCTTTCTTTTCCTTTACCCCCAGTCTCTCTTTCCTATTTACTTTCCTCCCCCTCTACATCGAGATCTCTCCACATGCCTTCCACGAGCTCTCCCTCTTTATCTTCTCTCTTCACCGCTCTCTCTCATTCTCTTATTCTTCCTCTTCCTCCTCTCTCTTTTCTCTCTCTCTTCCTTCACTCTTTTTGCTAGTTTATCTTTCCTCTCTCTTTCTCACTATTTATTTGCTTTTTTCTTTCTCTATTTCTTCTTGATTCTTCTCTAAATCTTTCTCCTCTATTTCTCTCTCTGTTTTTGTCCCTTCCTCTTTCTTTCCTCTTTCTAAATACACAAGCTCTCCCTTTATCATCTCCATCTGAGACATTGGGAGAGATGGAAGCAATAAAGAGGAAGTATGGGATAGAGGGAGAGAATGGGAGAATAGGAGATAACATAGAGAGAGACAACAAATGGGAGTGGAATATAACAAGTGAGAGAGTGAGAGAGAAAAATAAATAGGGAGACAAGGATATTTTGAGATAGGGAGAATATATGTATGTCATATAGATTATGAGAAAGGCCTAGGGATGAAGAGAGAGGGAGGGAGAGTGAGAATGAGATAGTTTGGGAGAGTAAGTGAGCGAGAGATAGGAGAAAGACAAAGAAGAGAGGGGAGGAAGAAAAGCAAGAAGAAATGTAGAGCAGGAAGAGACAAAAGAGAGCAAGAAGAGAACTAAAGAGATTAAAGAAGAGAAAAAGTGAGAGAAGGTGAGGTTGAAAGAATGGTAGAGAGCGCCATAGGAGGCAAGGGGGCATAAAGGAAGATATAGAAAGAGAAAGAGAGAGAGGGAGAAAGCAACAGAGAGGAAGGAAGGAAGGAGGTGGAGGCTGGATAAAAGTGGGAAAGAGGGTGGAATAGGAGTGGGAGAGGGAGAAGAAAAGAGGGGAGATAGAATGTGTTCGTTAAGAGTGAGTGAGAGTGAGAGAGACATAGTAGCCATGGAAAAAGGTGAGAGGGGCAAGCTAGAGAGAAAGTGAGTGAGTGAAAGTTAGAGGGAGTGAGGGAGTGTGAAAGATAAGAAGAGAGACTGAGGAAGAGAAAGAGCATTAGTAAAATAAAGTGAGAGTGAAAGAGAGAGAAAGGGAGTGGGGAAGAGAGAAAGTGAAAGAGAGAATAGAGAGTGTGAAATCTAAAATGAGAGAGAGTAGGTCCCTCTATATCTCTATTGCTTTCTCTTTACCACTCATGATCTCTCTCACACTCTATTTATTATATCTCTCTCTTCTGTACCCTCTATTTTCTCTCTTTCCCTCTTTATCCCTCACCTACTTTGTCTCTCTCTCCCTCTCTACTTCCTACATCTTTGAATCCCACTCTTAATTGTCACAGCTTTCTCTCTGCCTCTTCACTCTCTCTAATTATTTCTCACTTCTATCACACATATCTTCTTTCTCCCCCTCTTTCACTCCCTCCTACACAGCCTCTCCTCATCTCTCTCCATATATCTCACTCTCTTTTCCTTTCTTATTCTACTTAATCTCGATTTCCTTGTACCATCTTCCTCTCGCACTCCCTAGTTCACTCTCTTGCTCTTTAATCTCTAACTTCCTCATTCTCTCCATCTCCCTCCATATCTCCCTCTATATCTCCTCTCTCTCTACTCTCACTCACTATATTTTTCACTATTTTCCTTGAGTCTCTATTATCTCTCTATTTCTGTCTTACCCGCTCTCCGTCTCTCCTCCGCTCACTCTTTGATCACACCACCCACTCCCTCCTTGCTCTCTCTCCTCTGTCTTCATCTTTCTTTATTGTTTATTTGCTCTCATTTGTCTCCTTTGCATCGCTCTCTTGATCATAATTCTATCTCCCTCTCTTCTCTCTCTTTACTCACTCTTTCTCTTCCTTTATCTCTCACTCCCCCTCCCTCACACACACTCTCTCAATTGCTTTCACATCTTGCTCTCTCCCCTTATATCTATCTCATTATTTATCATTTTTGTTCATACATATCTCTTACCTCCTCGATCCCTCCCTCTTTCAATCCCTCCTTCCCTCTCTTTATGCCTCCCTCCCTATCTAACTCCTCTCTCCGCTCCTCTTCCACTCACTTATTCATTCCCTTCCCCCATCTTTTTGTCTATCTCTCTCTCTAAATCTCCCTCTCTTGCTCTCTATACTCTCACTTACACTTTTCTCTACTAACTCGCTCTCTTCCTCTCTCACGTTATCTCTTCAATCACTCTCTCTACACTTTATTTCTCTCTCACACTCTATCCCTTTCTTGCTCTCTTTCTCTCTCTTCGGCTTCACTCTCACTCTTGCTCCCTCACTTCCTCTCTTTCTAGCTCATGTTCACACTCTCTTACTTTCTTTTCAATTGCTCGCTCTACACTTAAACTTTCTCTTCCCTTCTCTTGCTTCCTTCCCTCCCTCCCTCTCTGCCTCTCTCGCTCTCTTTTTCTCTCACACACACTCTCTCCCTCACACCCACTTCCAATTCAACTCTCCTTCCTATCTCTCTCACTAAATTTAATTCGCTACCCACTCTCTTCCTCACTCTTTCTCTCTATATCTTCCATCACTCTCTTATCTCTCACCCTCACTTTCTCTCTCACTCCCACTTTCTTTAATCTCACTCACTCCCTCCCTCTGTCTTTATCTTTCTTTCTCTCCCTCCTTGCTCTATTCATTATTTATGCTTTATCAATTTTTTTTTCTCTTCTCTCTCACACACAGATACTCTTGCTCTCTTTTATCACTCTCTCTTATCACTTCACTCACTCTTTCTTTCCAACCACAACTCTCACTCTCTTCCTCCCTCAATCTCTCCCTCTCATTATTCAGTCTCTCTCTCTCTCTCTCTATCACCCTCTTGCTATCTCCATATCCCCTCTATATCTCCCTCTCTCAACCTCCCTTAAGTCTCTCTTCTTTCTATATATTTTTATCTCTCACCCTCTCTCCTTCTCTCCCTCGCTCACAGCAATCCCTGGTTTTATTTTTTCTTTTGCTCTCTCTCTCTCTCTCATCTCTATTTATTATTTTCTTGCTCTTCTTCACTCCCTCTCTACCTCTCACACTTTCTCTTTCTTCTATCACTCTCTCATCTCTCTCTTTACTCACTCCATCTCTGCCTTTATCTCACTAACTTTCACTCTCCCTCCCTCACACACTCACTCTTTGTTTCTCTCACATATTGCTCTCTCTTTTCATATCCATCTAATTGTTTCTTATTTTATCTCATGGATCTCTCTTTCCTCCTTAATCCCTCCCTCTCTTTTTCTTTGTCTCCCTAGCCCTCCCTCTCCTTCTCTCTCACTCTCTCTCGCTAGCTCTCTCTCCCTCCCTTTTTCTTTCTCTACTTCTCTCTCACACTTACCCTCCCATTCTCTCGCTCTCTCATCCTTTCTCACTTATTCTCCCCTTCCCACATCCATCCCTCCCCCACTCTCTATGTGATCTCTCCCTCTCCATCTCCTTCTCTCCTTTCCATCTCACTAGTTATCTTAATCTCCTCTGTCTAAATCTTGCTATCTTTTGTTCTCTCTTCCTCTCTAGCTCCCTATATCTCACTTTAATCTTTCTTTCTCTCCTCTCACTCACTCCCTCTCTCTGTTGAGTCTCTCCAACTCTCTCCATCTAGCTCCCTTTCTCTTTCTTACAAATGCAGCATCTCTCTCTTTCTCGTTCACTCCCTTTCTCACTATGTCTCACTCTTTGTTATGCTTCTTTCTATAGCTCTCTTGATCTCTCTTACTCTTTGTTCTCTTTCTTTATTCACTCTTTATCTTCTATATACATCACTATAACTCTCTTCCTTCCACTCATTCTCTCTCTTCTCTCTTCTCCCTCTTTTCCACATCTTCTCTCTCATTGTTTATTACTTTCTCTCCCTCCCTCCCATCCTCCTCCTTTTTTTGCTCTCTTTGTCTCTCTAGCTCCCTTTATCTTGCCCTCTCTTTCCTCACTCAGTATTCTTTCTCTATTTCTATCTTTCTTTGTCACTCTCTCCCCTCCTCGCTCCCTCACTCTCTTTAATTTCACTCTCACTCTTACTCCCTCACTCTCTACATCTCTCTTTCTCTCACTCTCTCCCACTTTCTCTTCTTGGTTGTCCCTCTCTCTCCATCTTTCTACCATTTTCTCTCCCATTCTCTTATTATCCCTCCCTTACTTTCTCCTGCTCACTCACTTTCTCCATCTTACCTCCCTCTCCTTCTCTCCCTATATCTCTTTAATACGCTCTTCCTCCTTGTTCCCTTCCTTCATTTTCACTAATTATTCTCTCTCTCTCTCTCTCTCTCTCTCTCTCTCTCTCTCTCTCTCTTTTTTGTTGCTTACACCTCTCCAACTCTTTGTCTAATGTTTCTCTCTCACTCTCTTCCTTACTCTCTCACACACACAATCCCACTCATTGCTCAATATTTCTCTCCACTATCCCTCACACGTAATCTCTCAATCTCTATCTCTCGCACCAACTATTATCCTTCTCGTGTCCTCTATCTCATTAATTCTACATTCTCTCACCCTCTCTCTGCCTCCTCTATCTCTCACCCTCTTTTCATGCCTCTTGTTCTCATTCTTTTTCTCTCTATCAATATACCTCTCTTGCTCCCTTCCTCACTTTCCCCTTCATTATGTTTCTCTCTATCTCTCTTCTCTTCTGCCTCCCTCACTCGACTTTCTCTCCATTATCATCCACTCTTAATATCTTTCCTCACTTTTGTGCCTCTCTCATTCCCTTTCTTCAATCCTCTCTTCTCTCCCTCACACTTTTTCCTCTTTCTCTCTAGATCTTATTCACTCTCTCACACTCTCTTGTTCTCTTTATCGCTCTCACTCTGCATCCATCATTCTCACTCCCTAACTAATGCCCTCTCAATGTCTCTCATATGTAGCTCACTCATCTCTCCATCTCATACACTCATGCTCTCTCACTCTCTCAATCTATCTTGTTCTCACCCTCTTTAGCTCCATTTATTGCTCTCTATCTCACTCTCTCTTACTATCTTGTTCTTTCTTACTCAATCTCTCCTCTCTTTTCCTCGCTCCATCTTTCTCAATTCACTCTTTATCCTCTTCTCTATTATTCTCTCTCCCTCTCTTTTTCTTGCTCGCTATTTATTCTTTTTTTATCGTAACTCATTTTTACACTATCCTTTGTTGCTCTCTTTCCTCTTACACTTCTCTCATTATACCTCCACTCCCTCTCTCCTTTCCCTTACTTTCAAACCTACCACTCTCTTTCTCTCCCTCCCTCGTCTCATTCTGGTCTATTTCTCATATCTCCCTCTTTGCTTCCCCTCTCTCCTATGCTCCCTCTCTCACTCACAACCCCTTCTTGTGCTCACTTTACATCTCGCATATTTACTCTTACTTGATCTTCCAACACTCTCTTCTCCTCTCTCTCACTTTCTCTTTCCTTCTCTCTCTTTAAATGCTCTCACTTCTACTGTCTCTCTTTCTCCCTCATGACCTCTCTTTATCTTTCATATTCCACCCCTCATTATCTCTCCCTCTCGATTTCTCTTCGACTCTCACTTTTGACCCTCCAGATTTATCACTCATTTCCTCTCTCTAGCTCTCCATACCTCTTTCGTTCTCTTAATCATTCTCTTTTTTCTATACTCTCCTTTGTTGTTATCTCTTCCCATTTTCTCCTTACTTTTCTCACTTGATTCCCCACACTCTCTCTCCTCTCTCACACACTTGATTCCATCCCACCCTCTCTCATTCTCTCTCCTCTCCCTGCCTCCCGCCCGACCCTTTATCCCTCTTCATCTCCCTCTCCCATTGGTCCCTCTCGCTCTCATCATTCTCCTATTCTCCCTCTCTTTACAACCCGGTTACGCACTCTGCCAGTCTTCCATAGTCTCTCTTCTAGCTCTGTCTTTCCTCTCTCTTCTTCCTTTTTCCTGCACTCTCCTTAATCCCTCTCACTACTCCTTCAATCTCTGTGTGACTCACTCTTTCCTGTCTCTCGTCTCATTCATCTCTCTCATTTTATTTTTGATTCGCTCTCTCTTCGGTCTCTCTTTTAATGCTTCCTTTATCCCTCACTACCTTTCTCTCGTCTCCATCCTTTGTTCACTCCCTTCACCTCCTTTCTATCTCTCTTCTTATCTCCTCGCTTGCTCCCCTCTCACTCACTCACTCTTTCCCTCTCACTAATCCCTTCGATCTCTCTTCCTTGCTCACTCTTTCCACATCTCTCTCCCCTCTATTCCATCTCATTTTATCTTTATTTGCTCTCTTTTCAGTCTCTCTTTTAATGCTCCCTTTATTCCTCACTGCCTTTCCCTCATCTCCATCCCTCTTTCACTCCCTTCACCCCTTGCTTTCTCTCGCTCTTCTTATTTACCTTGCTCCGCTCCCCTGCGACTCACTGCTCTCATCTCCCTCTCTCACGCTCTCTCTCTTCCCTTACACTCTCTTCACTCTATTTCTCCCTCACACTTTCTCCCTTTTTGCCCCTCTTCCTCTCTCTTCAATTTCATTCTCACTTCCCTCCCTCCTCTCTCTTTCTTGCTTCATGTTCACTCTCTCTTCGATTGATCACACTCCTCTATCCTCACAATATTTCCTCCCTCTCTCCCCTCTCTCTTGCTTCCTTCCCTCCCTCCCTCTCTCTCCCTCTCTCGCTCCCTCTCCTTCTCTCTCTCCCTCTCTCCCTCTATCCCTCTCACTCTCTTGAAATCATCCCTCACTCTCTCCCCTTTAAATCTCATTATCACTTGTCTCTCCCTCCCTCGCGTATCTCTATGTCCTCCTTCCTCTCTCTTCTCTCTCACTTTCTTTCTCTCCTCCTCCCACTCTCGTCAATGTCCCATCACTCCTTCCTCTATCACTCTCTTTCAATCTCCTCTCTCCTCATCCCTCTTACTCTCTTCAACGAATCATCCCTCCTCTCTCCCACTAGATCTCATTCTCCATCCCATCTCTCCCTCCCTCTCACGTATCTCTATATCTGCATCCTCTCTTCTCTCTCACCCTTTCTTTCTCTCTCTCACTCCTGCTCTCATATTTATCCTCCCTTCCTCTATCACTCTCTTTCTCACTCTCCTCTCTCATACTTTTCTCTATTTATGCATTACCACTTTTGCTTCCTCTATTTTGATCTCGTTTTCTATCACCCATACACAATTTTGTTATTCTTAAAAAATCTCTCTTATCACTCTCACTATTCTCTCTAACAATCTCACACTCTCTTTCACCTTACCTCTCTCCCTCTTTCATTATTTCAGTCCCTCACTCTATCGCCCTCTCACCCTCCCACTAACTCCATATCCCCTCGACATCTCCTCTCTCTACCTCACACTAAACATCTTTCCTCTGTCTCTCTTCTCTCTATTTTTCTATCTCTCCCTCTCTCTCCTTCTCTCCTTCCTTCTCACTCTTGATCCCTATCTTTAAAGTCCATTTTTTTTTCTCTCTGTCTCTCTCATTCATCTATTCCTTTATTTCTTGCTTTACTTCTCTCTGTCTCTCTTTTGCTCATTCTTCTATCACCCTCATTTCTCTCTCTTTACTCACCTTACTCCTCTCTCTCATTTATATTCTACTCTAAAATTCATAATTCTCCCTCACTCCCTTTCTCGGTGCTCTCTCTCATTCCCTCTCCCTTGCTGCCTCCATCTCACTTTCTCTTTTCTCTATTTCTCTCTCACTTTTCCTCTCCCATTCCCCCTCTCTCATCATTTCTCTTCTTCCCTCCCTCTCCTCCCTATTTCGATCTCCCTCCCTCTTCCTCCCTCTCTCCGTCACTCCCTCCCCATCTCCC
Organism: Papilionanthe hookeriana x Papilionanthe teres; assembly: GCA_022702705.1. NCBI lineage: Eukaryota > Viridiplantae > Streptophyta > Magnoliopsida > Asparagales > Orchidaceae > Papilionanthe > Papilionanthe hookeriana x Papilionanthe teres. The sequence goes on along the minus strand of CM040432.1, from coordinate 63,575,104 downwards.
TCTCTCTTTTCTTCTCATGCATTCTTTAATCTCCCTCCTTATCAAAATATTGCTCACTAAGTTTTGTGCTCTCTTACTCTCTCATTTCCTATCTCTCTCTTAAATCTCTCTCTCGTGCCCTCTCTCACTCCCTCTCTCTCTTCGATCTTTCTCACTCTCTCCCCTTATCTCCCCTTATCCTCTCTTTACTTACTCTTACCCTCTGTCTCTCCTCGTCCCAACTCCCTGCCTTTCTCATTGTACTTCATTTTCTATTATGTTTCTTCCTCTCCCACTCCTCTAGACTCTCTCTTGATCTATTTTCTCTCTCTACTCACCCTTAATCTTCTTTCTCTCTTTCTCTCTTCTCTCTCACCTCTTATTCTCTTGTTGTGTTTCTCTCATTCTCTCTCTCCCTCTCTCCACTGTCCCCTTATTTTTCTCTCTTTTATCTCTAGCTCCCTCTCTTGTCCTCTCTTTCCTCGCGCTCTATTCCTTATCTATTTACCTCTCTCACTTTCACACTCTCCCCTCCTCGTTTCCACTCGCTCGCCCAATATTACTCTCACTCGCTCCCTCTTTCCCTTCTCTTATCTTTCTTTCTTGCAGTCTCTCTCTAACTCCACGACTCATTCTATCATTCATTCTCTTTCTTGCTCCTTTCTCTCTCTTGCTTCACCCTCTCTCTCTCTCTTATTCAACTCTCCTCCTACCTCTCTTTATCTTTTCACTCTCTATTCTCTCTCCCATTTTCTACTCGTTATCTCCCTCACACTCTCTATCTCTTGTTTTATCTTCCTTGATCTCTCTTCTCTAAATTCCCTTGCCTACTCCCTGCATCTCGCTCTCTCTTTAATCTACATCTTCGCCTCCTCTCTTGCTCTCTCTCTCTCTCTTATCTCTTTCATATGTATCTCACATTTGATTCTTTTCTTGCTCTTGTCCCCTCTCTGTTTATCTTTTGTTCATTCATCTATAACCACCCTCTCTTCTCTCTCTCTTTACTCACTCTTTCTAGGATATTTATCATCTCTCTTTTATTCTCCCTCTGTCCTCAATATCGGTTGCTCTCAGGCTCTTTGCCTCCAGCCCTTATCTCCATCTCATTATTTATACTTTTCTCTCACACGTCTCTCTCTCCTCCTTTGTCCCTTCCTCTTTCCGCCTCCAGCCATCTTTCTTCTTTTCTCATCTCTCTCCTCCTCCTCTCCCTTTACACTCACCTGAATCTCCCTCCCTCCCACTTATTTTCTCCATCGCTCTCTCTCTCATTTCCTCTCTCTTGTTCTCTTTTCTCTTTGATCTTCACCTTTCTCTATTATATCTTACTCTCCCTCTCACTTTCTCTCACCCTCTCTCTCTGGGTCTGTCTCTCCTTCATCCTCTCCCTCACATCTATGTCGGTCTCTCACTCGCTCTCTCTCACTCCCCCATCTCCCTCTCTCCTTTCCTCCTACTCACTCATTCTCTTACCTTGCCTTTCTCTCGAATCCCTCTTGCTCCCTCCTTCCCTCTCTTTCTCCCTTCGTCCCTATCTCTCTACTCTTGCACTCACTCACTCAATCTCATCCTCCCTATAATTTTTTTCAATTGGTCTATCCTGAACCTCTCTATTATCTCACTTTCTCTTTTTTTTCTATTTCTCTCTCATTTCTCTCATCCTTTCTCTTTTACTCCCTCCCACTTCTCACCCTTCCACTCTCTCTCTATCTCGATCTCTCTTCTCTCTCTCCCTCTCCATCTGCCTCTCTCCATCTCTCTTTCTCATTCATTTCTTAATGTCTCCCTATCTCTTATGTTGCTCACTATCTTTCCTCTCTCGCTTCCTCTCTTTCCTGCTTAAATTTTAAGTCTCTCCTGTCAGACTCCCTCCTTCTTTAATCTCTTGCTCTCTCCCTCTCTATCTTCCCCGTTCTCACTCTAACATTACTCTTCCTCTCTTTCCTTCCTCTTCTTTCTTTCTCTCTCTCTTTCTTGCTATGTCTCTTACTTCTAATATGTTTGTCTCTCTCGATCCATATCTCTCTCTCATCTATCTTTTATTTGTCTCTTTACTCTTGCCCTCTATCTCTCCTTTGTCTCCTCTCCCTATCTTGTTACAGCTCACTATCTATTATGTTCCTTAGTCTCCTTTTCTTGCTCTCTCTTCCTCTCTTTTTGAGGGGTAGATAGAGAGAGAAGCGATAAAGAAGAGAAGAAAGAGTGGGATGGAGGGATTGAAAGAAGGAGGCATCGAAGAAGGAAGGAGAGATGCATGAGAGAAGAAAATAAGAAATAATGAGATGGATATATGAGGGAGAGAGAGCAAGATGTGATAGCAGTGAGAGAGTGTGAGGAAGGGCGAGAGTGTGTGAGGAGAAAAGTGAGCAAGAAAGAGTGGGAGAGATAGAAGATATGGCATGAGAGACAGATAGAAAGAGGCAAAGAGAGAGCAAGAAAAATAAAGAGAGATGACATAGAGAGTGAGACGGAGACGAAGAGAGAGGAGTGAAGATTGAGGACGAGTGGCGGGAAGGGAGAGTGGTAGGCGAAAATACATGAGAAGGTGTCTCAGGAATTATAAAGTAAAAGATAGTGAATGAGAGCGAGTGAGATATTGAGGGAGCTATGGAGAGAGAGAAGGCAAGAGGAAACGAAGAGAGACGTTGAGGTTGTGAATGAGGGAGAGGGATCGAGAGAGAGTGAGTGGTGGTTGGAAGGAAGAGTTGTAAAGTGATAGAGGCAGTGATGACAAAAAGCAATAGAAAGTGAGAGAGAGAGAAATGGATTACGATAAAGAAAAAGTGCGAGGTAGAGAGGGAGAAAGAGAGAGATAGACGGAGTCGAAGGGATGGATGATAGCAGGAGTGAGAGAAGAAGAGAGAGTGACAAAGAAGAGAGGGTGAATAGTCATAGAGAGTGTGTGTGAGAGAGTGAGAGAGAGTGAGTGGGAAGAGAGCGAGTAAAGTTAGAGAGTGGGAGGGGAGAGAGGGAGCATGTGTGAGGAGAAACAGGGGGCGAGAGAGGGAGAGAGAGAGGGAGGGAAGAGCCTGAGTGGTGAGAGGGAGAGAGAAGGGAGAGAGTGGAAGAAAGTGAGAGAGTGTGAAATAAATATGAGGCAGTAGAGAGAGGAATGAGGAGTGAGTGATGAAAGCAGAGATGAGAGAGGAAGTGGGGAGTGAGAAAGAAAGAGTGTGAGAGAGAGAGAGAGAGAATGAGATAGAGAGAGCGGGAGAGAGAGGAAGAGTTAGTGGTAGGTAGGAGTAAGAGGAGATAAAAAGAGCGGGGAGGGAAGAGATGGACAAAGGAGCTTTGAGGAGAGACTGGTGAAAGTGAGTGGGTAGAAGGAGATAGAGAGGAAAAGGTAGACTTAAAGAGAGCGGGGAGTGGGAATGATGAGGAGAGAGAGTGAGCAAAAATTGCAATAGTTGAGAGGAAGAGATCTTGAGAGAAATAGGAATGGAGAGTGAGGGAGAGAAGAGGATAAAAGAATATGGGAAAGTGAGAGGGATAAAGAGTAAGGAAATTAGGAGAGTGAGAAGGGAGAGAGTGTGAGCAGGGAGGAAGAGAGAGATAGAGGAAAATGAAGAATGAAAGAGAGAGTGAGTGAGGGATCAAGAGAGATATATTGATAGAGAGGGAGAGAGTGACAAAAGATTAAGGAATGGAGAGTGAGAGATAAATGGACGTAGAGAGGGAGGGAGGGAGGGAGAGAGAAAGTGAGAGAGATTATGAGAGAATGTGAGAAATAACGATTGAGAAGAGAGTTGGATTGAGAGAAGGATAAAAGTTGGAAAGCGAGATAGGGTCCATGTGGGGATATGGGAGAGAAAGATTAAGCATAGACGAGGGTGTGTGTGTGTGTGAGAGGAAGAGAGTGTGAGAGAAAAACATAAGAAGAAGTCAAGAAGTGTGAGAGAATGAAAGAGTGAGGAAAGAGTGAGAGGGTAGAGAGACGGAAAGGAGCAGAGGGAGAGAGAAATGAAAGAAGATCATGTGGGGCGTGAAAACCATGAGAGAGAGAGAAAGAGGGAGGCATCAAGAGAGATATATATAAAGAGGATGTGAATAAGAATCAGAGTAAGGAAAGAGATGAGAGATAGAGGGAAACGAGAGAGACGGAGGGAGAGAGGGAGACGAAATATAGAGAGATGTGTGAGAGGCATTAATAATGACAAAGGAGAGAGTGAAAAAGAGATAGGAAGAGATAGAGCTTGTGTGTAGAAGAAAGGGAGGCAAAGAGGGAGGAGGGTGTGAAAGAGAGAGGAAGAGAGGAGAATGTAAGAATGTGAAATGTTAAGATAGAGATGAGGTTGAGGTAGAGAAAAAAGAGCAAGATAGAGAGATAAGAGCGAGAAAAGAAGATAGAAAAATAGTAATAAGAAATGGAGGAGGGGAAAGAGAGTGGGGAAAAGCGAAAAAGGGAGATGAAGAGATTTAAAGAGAGAAAGTAAGAAGATATAAGTTTAGAGAAAGGTTGGAAATGATGGAGTGCAAGAGGGAGAGAGAGCGATGGAAAAAATGGAAGGACTTAGAGAGATGGTTGGGGAGGAGGGGAGGCGGGGAGGAAGAGGGGTGGGAGGGAGAAATAGAGGAGATAAAGTAAAAGTGTAAGAGATAAGGAGAGAAGAAGAACAAAATAAAAATTTGGTGAGATCAGGAAAGAGAGCCAAGTGACGGAGAGAGTGAGGGAGAAAGAGAGAGAGAGAGAGCGAGAAAAGCTGACAAGGAAGAGTCGATAAAGAGTGAGAGAAAAGAGGAGAAGAGAATGAAGGAGAGGAAAGAGAGAGATGGGAGGGTGGGTAGGAAAAGTGATAAGAAGTGAGGGTTAGTGTGAGGGACGGAGGAAAGGAGAGCAAGAGAATGAGTAAGAGAGATTGAGAGAGAGAATGAGGGGTGCGAGAAGTTTGAGGTAGGGAGTGAGAGAGTGTGTGAAAGAGAGAGGGAATAGAAAAAGGGAGACATAAAGAGGGAAGGAGGAAAGTAAGAGGGGAGAAAAGAGTTGAGGGATATATGGAGAGGAAGGGTGAAAGAATGAGGGTGAAGAGAAAAATAAAAAGGCAGTTAGGAGAGAGAGAAAAATAGAGAATGAGAATGATAGAGGGACAAAGTTAAGAGTGAGATTTTATAGTGATAAAGAGACAGAGTGAGAGAGAAAAAAGCGAGAGGTTTATGAGAGAAAAAGGGAGGGAATGACTATGAGTGAGAGTAACAAAAGAGAGAACAATAGAAGATAGAGCAAGAATAATAGGAAATAAATAGTGGAAAAAAGTGAGAGGGAGTGAGAGAGACTAAAGAGAGAGGGAACAAGAGATGGAGAGAGAAATATAGAGAGAGCGTGAAGGAAGATGAGAAAAAGAGAGTGATAGCGGAAAATAGGTAGAGAGAATAAGGAATGAGTAAGGGAGACGGAGGGACTCTCACTTTCCCTCTCCTTTCCTACACCTTGTCTCATCCTTTTTCTCTCATTCTCTCCCTCCGCTGCCCTCCTCCCATTCTCTCGATCTCAATCTCTCTTCCTTTCGATCTCCTCTCCTCTTCTCCCCTCACTAATTCTCTTACTCTCCCTCCCTACTCCATATTGCTCATTATCTTTTCCTCTCTCTTGCTCCTCTCTCGCTTCCTCTCTCTCTCCTTTTAAATATTTCTTGCTCTCTGTCCCTCTCTCTCATCTCTCTCCTACTCCCCTTCCTGCTCTCTCCATTACTCTTGCCCTCTATCTGTCTCTTTCTCACTCTCTCCCTTTCACTCTGTCTCTCACTTTCTCTTATATGTTTCTCTCCTTTGCTCTCTACATCTATCTCATTCTCATTAATATACCTCTTTCTCCTCTTTCTTCTTCTCCTCATTCCTCTAACCTCTGTCTCCCTTCTCTCGTTCTTTCCTCCCGCTCTCTCACCCCTCTTCTCTGTCCTTGTTTATCACTCTTTCCCTCTTTCCTCACTCTCCATTCTTTATTTATTTCTCTTTCTTTGTCTCTCTCTCCATTCATCGCTCCCTCACTCTCTTTAATTTGTCTCTCATCTTACTTCCTCACTCTCCTTCTCTCTCTTCCTCTTTTGTACTCTCTCTCCCTTTCTCTCTCCTTTTCTCTCTCTTACTTCCTCTCTCTCCCTTTCTCTCTTCTTTCTATCTCCTTTTCATACGAATTTGAATCAATTGATCTCGTTTTGGCTTAGCATATCTGATTTTCTAATTTGAACATAACCTGAACAGTCTTTTCTCATGTATATTCACATCATAAATAGAGTGAATAGAGTGAGGGAAGAGATAACGTGAGAGAGAAGGAGAGAGCGAGCGAGTAGAGAAAGTCTAAGTGAGTGAGAGCAAGAGAGGGAATGATAGAGAGAGAGATGGATAGAGAAAACGTTGGGGAGAGGAGTGAATGAGTATGTTCGAAGAAGGAAAGGGAGTTTGATAGGGAGGGAGGTATACGAGAGAGAGAACGAGGGATTGAAAGAGGGATCGAGAAGGGCAGAGGAGAGATGTATTAGCAAAAATAATAAATAATAAGATTGATATAAAGGAAGGCAATATGTTGATCAGTGAGAGAAGGTGTGTGCGAGGGAGGTAGTGAGAGATAGAGGAAGAGAAAGAGTGATTAAAGAGGGAGAAGACAGGGTGATAGAATTATGAGCAAGAGAGTGATAGAGAGGGGAAAAATGAGAGCAAAGAAACAACAAAGAGAGATGAATAAGAGAGTGAGAGAGAGAGCAAGAGAGGGAGTGAAGAAAGGGATTGAAGATTGAGTGGGAGGGAGAGATGGAGAGAAGTTCAGGCGAAAATAGAGTGAGAAAGAGTAAGGGAGAGAGGTAGTGAGAATGAAACTGAAGAGAGAGAAAGAGGGGGTGAGAAAGGGAGAGAGTGTGAGAGACAAATAGAGAGAAGAGAGTGTGAGGAATAGAGAGCGTGAGAGGGAGAGAGAAAATAGAGTGAGGGAAGATATGGAGAGAGTGAGCAAGAGGGAAGGATGGGTAGAGAATGAGATTTTATAGAGGGATAGCGGGAATAAACTAGAAGAATGTGAGAAGGGGAGAGTTATCATGTATACGAGAGAGGAGGGCAAGGAGAGGCAGGGATAGGGGAAGGAAACGGGGAAGGAGGATGAGGGAGAGAAAGATTGAGAGGAGAGAGAGAGGCAGAGAGCAACATGAAGAGAGTGAGTGAGAGAGGAGTATGAGAGAGTGTACAAGGGATGGGTGGAGAGAGAGATAGGAAGAAGAGTGATTAAAAGAGAGAGAGAAGTGAGGGTGATAGATTTATGAGAAAGAGAGAGATAGAGGGAGTAAATGAAACAAAAAGACACAACAAAGAGAGATGAAGAAAGGGATTGAAGATTGAGTGGGAGGAGAGATGGAGATAAGGTAAGGCAAATATAGAGTCGAAGGAAGTGACGGAGAGAGGGTGTAAGTGAAATTGGCGAGAGACAAATAGAGAGAGAGTGAGAGGAGAGAGAGAAGAGCAACATAAAGAGAAGTCGGTGAGAGAGAGCGAACATATAGCTAGAAAAGATGAGGAGGGAGAAATTGAAAGATTGTGAGAGATAAATAGAGAGAAGAAAGTGTGAAAGAACGGAGAGAGAGTGTGAGAGAAGGGAAGAGATCGAGTGACGAGAAGGGGAGAATGAAAGAGAAATATAAGGGGGAAGAGAGAGAATAAGGGAGTGTAAGAGGGAGGGAGAGCGAGAGAGTGGTAGTGAGGGATAACGGGAGGGTCCAATGTGAGAGATAGAAGAGACGAGTGAGAGAGAGAGATAAATAGAGATGGAATAGAGAGTGAGACATAAACGAAGGTAGTGAGGGAGGAACAGAGACAGAAGGTAGAAGTGAGAGGGTTTAGGTAGGAAAGAGAAAGTGTGAAAGTAAGTGAAGGGGAGAGATAGTGAGAAGAGATATTGTCGGAAGATTAAGTAGAAGTGAGTGAGGGGTAAAGAGAGGAAAGAATAGGAGAATGGCGAGAGGGAGACGAACGAAAGGGGAGGCGGTGGAGAGATAAGGAGAGAGGGAGGAGAAGAGGGAGGAATAAACGAGAGAGGGGAGAGAGAAAGAGTGAAGGATAGAATATGAGAGAAAGAGTAAGAGAAAAGAGAAAAAGAGAGAGAAAAGAGAGATAAAGCGAGAAAAATGGAACGAGAGGCGAGGAAAAGTGAGGAGAGAGAATAATGAGAAAGGGCCAGTGAAGAGAAAGATGGAGCAAAGGGAGAGAGAAGAGAGAGTAGTGAGAAGAATAAGATAACGAGTGAAATAGAGAGCAAGAAATGGAGATAAGAGGAGTGAGAGAGAGATTGAGTGAGAGTTAGAGGTATGAGTGTGTGAGATATAGAGAAGAGTGAGGGCGCATAAGGGAGACTGAATGGGGCACGAATGAAGAGTTAGAAAGATAGAAGGAGAGAGTGAAAGAGAGATTTAGAGTGAAACAAGAGAAGAGGGTGAGGGAGAGAAGAGGATATAGAAAGGAAAAGAGAGAGAGACGAGAAGCGAGAATTAAGAGAGTGAGAAGAGTGAGTGATAGAGAGTGAGAGAATGAATGAGAGAGTAAGGGAGAGAGAGACGGTGAGGGAAGGAGGGTAGTAAGAGAGAGAGAGGGAGATAAAGACTGGGGATATATGGAGATAAAAAGTGGGGGATTTATGGAGATAGAGACTGAAAGTAGAGATAGAGAAGAGAGAGCAAGAAAAAAGAGATAAGGAGAGACAAGGAATAAATAATTTGAAAGGAGAGGGACGATTTGAGAGTTAAAGTGATATAGAGATGAAGAGTGTGACTGAGAGAGTGGGAGCAAGATAGGGAGTAAGAGAGAGAGAGAGGGAGTGTGTGTGGGTGAGAGTGTAATAAAAAAGAGGGTAATAGAGTGAGAGCGAGAAACATGGGGAATAAAGAGTGAAAAATAGAGAGGGAGGGAGTGAAAGTTGGAGTGACGGTAGTGGCGGAGTAGAGAGTGTTAGAGAAGTAGAGAGGAGAAAGAGTCAAGGAAGATTGAGGCGAGATAGCGAGCTAGAGGAAAATAGGGAGTGAAATAGGAGAGTGAGAGAGAGAGGTAGAGAGTGAGAATGAGAAAGGAACAGAGGGAGTGTGATTTAGAGGGAGGGAGGGAAGGATGAGAGAGAGGGGCAAAAAGGGATAAAATAGGAGAAAGAGTTGAGCGAGAGGAAGGAGACTAATAGATGAGATAGTGAGAGAGCACTCAAGAGAGAGAGTAGAGTGAGAAAGAGGAAGGGAGTTAAGTGAGTGAAAATGAGGGAAAAGAAAAGTGGGAGCAAGAAAGAGGGAAAAAAATAATAAATAAATAGAGAGAAGAGAGAGTTAGGAAGAGAGATTAGAAACAAAAGCAAGAGAGAAACAAGAGAGAAAATAATTGCTAAGAAAGAGGGAGAAAAATAAACTAGGAGATGAGAGATATTTGATAGAGGGAGAGAATATATATACAAATAGATTATGAGATAGCTCTAGAGAGTATGAGAGAGTTGGGAGAGCGAGAGAGAGGAGAGATAGAAGAAATGAAATAGTAGAGAGGGAGGAAACAAAAGCAAGAAGTAAATGCGGACGAGGAAGAGACAAAAAGGAAACGAGGAACTTAAGAGATTGAGAGAGAAAAGAGTAGAGAGAAAGGCATGAGGTTGAAATAAAATAGAGATGACATCATGGTGAGCATGGGGATAGAGAGGAAGAGAGAGAAAGAGTGAGAGAGGTGGTGTGGTAGAGAGTGGAAGGAAGGGAGAGAAGGTTGGATATGGGAGAGGGGGTGGGAAAAGGATAAAGGAAGGGGGACTTGGAACACATGCGGGTGAGATAGAAAGTGGGTAGTGAAAAGGAGGGAGGAACAAGGAAATGAGGAGAGGGAGGGGGAACTTAGAGAGAGAGAAGGTTAGTTAGAGAAACTTAAGTGGAGTGAGGAAGTGTGAGAGACACGCGAAGTGAAGCGAAGAAAGTGAGGAAGGAGAGAATGAAATAGAGAGAGCGGATAGAATTGAGAGAGAGTGGTAGCGAGAGAGGGAAGAAGAGAGGAGAGATATAGAGCGAGAGAATGGAGAGAGATTGTGAGTGAGAGAGGTTGGAAGAGAGAGAGAGAAAGAGAGTGAGAGAATGAAAAAGAGTGAGGGAGGGATAAAGAGAGATATATACATAGAGAGGGAGAGAGTGAGAACAACAGTAAGGAAAAGAGAGAGAGATAATTAGAGGAGATAGAGAGAGGAAGGGAGAGAGAAATGAAAAGAGTGAGACAAGGAAGTTTTGAAAATGTGATAAACGATGATCGAGAGGATTGGAGAGCGAGAGAGGATGCGTGTGTGGGGGTAGGGGAGAGAAAGTTTAACCAAGAATGCCTGGGTGTGTTTGTGTGAGGAGAGAGGAGAGTGACGTAAAAACTTAAGAGAAGAGTCAAAAGTGTGATCTTGAGTAAATGAAAGAGAGAGTGAGGGAGGAGGGATCAAGAGATATATAGATGAGAGGGAGAGTGTGAGAATAAGAGTAAAGAAAAGAGAGTGAGAGATAAAAGTTACAAAGCAAGGAAGGAGAAAAGAAAAGAAATAGAGATAGAGAGTGAGAGAATGTGAGAAACAATGAGAGAGAGAATAGAGAGGGAGAGTGAGAGAGATAGTGCATGTGAAGGAGTGAGGAAACTGCAGAGAGTGGGAGAGGTATGAAACTTAGGTGGGTGAGAGGGAGAGAGGGAGAGAGAGGTGAGAGAGTGTATGAGTGTGTGAGTGAGGCTCGATCGAGAGTGTGAGTGAGATGGAGAGAGAAGGATGAGCTACATAAGGGAGTCCACAGAGAGGCGAGGTACGGGAGTGAGGAAGCATGGAGAGAGAATGATATAGAATAAGGTGGGATAATGAATGGAGATCTAGAGAGAAAGACGAAAAGAGAGTGAGAAGCAGGATTAGATGGGGCGGGAAGGGAAGGAGTGAGAAATAGATAAGGGAGGTAAGGATGGAATAAGAGGCCTTGATAGAAGAGAGTGAAATATAGTGGAAAGGAAATAGGGTGAAGAGAGACCAATGGAAGATTTGATGAGAGAGAAGTGAGTGAGAAGTAAATAGATAGGTAGAATGGAATAATGGTGAGAGAGAGCAAGAGAAGAGAAAGGGCGAGAGAGGGAGATAGAGAGAGATGGGGAAGGAGTGGAAGGGGAGGGAGGGAGGAAGTAAAGAAGGAGGGAGGGAGAATAGAGAGAAAAAGATAGTGTGGGGATGGAAGCAATAGAGAGGGATAGAGAGAGAGAGCAACAAAGAAGAGAGAAAAAATGAGCGTATGATAGAAAAAAGAGAATGAAGTTCAAGAAGAAGAGGGAGGGGAAAAAGAGTGGGGAGAAATTAACAAAGAGAGGGAATAGAGATAGAAAGATGTGGCAATGGAGAGATAGGTAGAGTGCGAGAAGAGAGAATGTAAGAAGTGGGGATCGAGGGACGAGAAATGGAGGCTTAAGAGGTGAGAGAGAGAGATTGAAGGGGTGTGTGAGAAGTGTATGAGCTTGTATGATAGCTCAAGAGAGAGAGTGAGATGGAGAGGAAGGTTGAGAGAGTGAGAAAGATAAAGAGAGAGTGAGAAAGATAAAGAGAACGGGAGTGGGAGTATGAAAGAGATGTATAAAGAAAGAGGAATAGTGAGTGAGAGAGAGAAGAGGATATAAGAGAAGGAATGAGAGAGGGACAAGAGAGAAATGGTGATATTAGAAGAGTGGAAAGAGAAGATAATGTGGGGAGGGGGAGATAGAGAAGAGTGAGAGGTAAGAGTTAGAGAATGAAGAGATATTGAGCGAGGAGCAAAAAAGATATATGAGGATAGAGGGGAGAGAGTGAGAGCATGAGTAAAGAAAAGGGCTTGAGAGATTCGGGTGAGACGGAGGGAGAATTAAGAAAGGAAGGAGGCGAGGGAGAGAGAAGAGGGAGAAAGTGAGAAACGTGAGAGAGAAGAGAGCGAGGTGGGCGGGGGAGTCGAAAAGATGGAGAGAGAGCATGTGTGAGGGAACAATAGATGGAGCGAAGTAGGGAGGGAGTGTAGAGGGAGGGAGAGAGAGCGAGAGTTAGCAGAGAGAAAGAGAGAGAAGAGAGTGAGGGAATAAAGAGTGAGAGAGTGTAATTGAGGGAGGTGAGAGGGAGTCGGGGAAGGGAGAGAGATAGACGAAAGAGAGAGAGATGGAGAAAGAATTGAGAGTGACAAAAGAGAGGCAATAGAGAGAGTGAGCTAGAGAGATAAATGAGGAGGGAGGGACGAGAAGTAATAAACTAAAAGAGAGAAGAGGGGGTGAAAAGCAAAAGAGATAGAATGAGAGGAAGGTAGAGAGAGATTGAGTGATGGATATAGAGAGATGAAGGTAGAAAATAGGGAGAAAGAGAGAGCGAGAAGCAGAAAGAGGAACATAATAAGTGAGAGACATAGTGAGGGAAATGGAGAGGACAGAGAGAGAAAGAGAGATAGATCGCAAGAGTACATGGAGAGAAAAGATAGACGAGGGAAAGTAGAAAGCGAGAGAGAGAAAAATAGATTAGAAGCAAGAGATATAGTAAGAAAGAGGTAGAGTGAGAAAGAAAGAGATAGAGGACAAGTAATGAATAGAGTGAAAACGTTGGAGATAGAGGGAGAGAGCAAGAGATTAAAGAGAGGAGGGAGTGTGAGCGGGAGAGAGCTTGAATGATTTAAGAGGGAGTGAGATGAAGTGAGAGAGGAAAAGATAGTGAGCAAGATGCAGATTGGGAGAGACATTAAGAGAATGAATGAGAATGAGAGATGGATAGAGGGAGATGGAGAGGGAGAGAGAGGAAGAGAGATTGAGATATATAGAGTGGGGGTGAGAAGTGGGAGAGAGTGGGAGGGAGAGTGGATGAGGGAGAGTGAGAGGGAAATAGCGAGAAGAGAAAGTGAGAGAAGAGAGAGGGAATGCGAGTGAGCAATGGAAAAAAATAGAGGAAGGGAGGAGATTAAGTTAGTGCAAGAGCGAGAGAGATAGAGAACGAGGAAAGAGAGGGGAAGGAGGGAGTGAAAGAGGGAGTGATTCAGATAGGGATGGAGAGTAAGAGAATGAGTGAGAACGAGATAAGGAGAGAGGGGGATGAGAGTGTGGGAGAGAGGATAGCAGGGGGAGAGAATGAGAGAGAGTGTGTGAGAGAACGGAAGGAAGAGTACGATAGAAATAGAGAAAGGTGAAAATGAGAAAGAGAGAAGAAGAGAGGGGGATTGAGAGAGAATGATGGAGAAAAAAGTGGGAGGGAGGGAGATCTACTCAGTGTAAAAGAAAAGAGAGAGTACAGAGATAGGAGAAAAGGACAAAGAGTTGGAAGGAGGGAGTGAAAGAGGAAGGGACAATGGGGGAGAGACAGATGTGAGGGAGAAAATTATAAATAACAAAATGGAGATCCGACGAGGGTAAGATGTGGAGAAACTTAGATAGAGGGATGGACGGAGAATAAGAAAGAGAGTAGGGGTAAGATGTGAGAAAGAGTGAGTAAAGAGAGAAGAGAGGGTTATAATGAAAAAACAAAGAGGCAGAGAGAGGGGGGAAGAGCAAGAAAAAAAAACAACAAAGTGTGATGAAATATACAATAAGAGAAGAGCGAGAGAGGGAATAAAGATAGGGATTAAAGAATGAGTAGGAGGGGGAGAGGGAGAGAGGGTAAGACATAAATAGAGAGAAGAGAGATTCGGGGTGAATGGAACAAAGAGATAGAGTGTGAAGGAGATTGCAATAGAAAGTTGGCGAGAGAATAGAGAGTTTGAAAGAGATAAAGAAAGGGATTAGAGTGAAGAGCAGTTTCTTTCTAATTGCGTCTCTTTCTCTTTATTAATCCCTCACTATTAAATATCTCTCAATCCATCGGTGCATCTCTGCTCTACATTCTTTATATCTTACTCTCTTACTCTTCTCTCTCTCGATCTCTCTCTTTTATCCCTTGGCATCTCTCTTTCTATGTCCCAATATCGCACACACTCCCTCTGACATTTGTCTATCTCAATCCCTCTCTCTTCTCTCTCTCTCTCTCTCATATTTCTCACTTTCTCATTCTTTTACTCACACTCTCTACCTCTTTCACTCTCTTTCTTTTTCTCACTCCTTATTCCTCTTTCATTATCTTCATTCTTTCTTCTCATTCTACTCCTTTCACTATCTCTACCTCGATCACTCCCTCATTTAATCTCTCTTACTCTCTCCATCTCTCTATTTTTTCACTCTTTATTCCTTATAGTTCTTGCTCTCACTTCTATAACCGATTATTCCATTACACCCACTCACACACAAACATTCCCTCCTACGCTCTCTCTCTCTCTCAAAACCACTCTCATTGTCTCTCTTGCTTCTCTTTTGCTCTCCTTCCTTACACTTTATTCTCTCTCTTTTTTGCTCACTCTATTCTATTTCATTCAACTATTACTCCCTCCCTCCCTCTCTTTTTCACTCTTTATTCTCTCATGCTCTTTACTTTGTTGGTGGCTCTTCTCTCTCCTCTCACTCTCTCTTTCTCTATCCCCTTCTCTCACTATCTCCCTCCTTCCCTCTCTCTCACTTGTCCCTCTCTCTCACACACAAATGGTCTCTCTTTCTCTCCCTCTATCCCACCTATGGACTTCGCCTCAACCTTTCCATCTCTCCCACATTCATCGTCCTCTTCACCCTCCATCTCTTCCTCTCACTCACTCCCTCTTTATCTATCTTCTCCCACTCTATTTCCCCTCAATTTTTCTCTCCCTTCCACCATCACTCCCTCACTCTGTCTCACTTTTCGGTGTCTATCCATTACTTTGTATTTTGTTTGTCTCTATTCTCTTTCTTTCTCACACTCATTATCCCCAAAAACAATTTCTCTTGCTCCCTCTCTTGTTTTCTTCACTCATTCTTCAAAATATCTTCCCACTCCTTTTCTCTCCTCTCTATTAAATTTCATTCTCACTCTTACTCCTTTCTATTATATTTCTCTCTCTCTCTCTCTTTATCACCCTCATTTCTCTGTCTCTGTCTCTCTCTTGCTCTCTTTCCTCCTCTCATTTTTTCCCCTCTTTATTTATCGCCCTCCTTATCTCACTCTCTTCTCTCCCAATTTCTCCTCTCTCTCCTTATCTCTCCTCCCTCTCAACAACTTGCTTTACTCCCTCCATTCTTCTCTCTTTCTCACTCTGTCACTCTCTTCTCTCCCAACTATTACTCTCTGTCTCACTCTTTCCCTTTCTTACTCTATTTAATGATCTATTATGTTTCTCTCTCTCACTCTAATGAGATGGGGATGAGGAGCGAGAGTGAGATGTGAGAGTGATTGAGAGAGGGAGGGAGGGAGATTGAGAGAGATATGAGGGATAGAGGAGGAAAATAGTGAGTAAATATATAGAAGAGAGGTGATAGAATAAAGCGCAAGAGAGACGACGAGCGACGAGAGTAAACGAAAACGATAATGAAGATGAAATATAGAGTGAGAGTGAGGCAAAGAGAGGGAGTGAACTAGAAACGGAGAAATAGAGGAGGGACGTGGGGATTGAGGAGAGTGCGGGGAGGAAGAAGGAGATTGTGAGAGTAAGACAAAATAAAAGAGAAAGAGAGAGAGACTCAAAGGAAAGATTGATAAAAAAAATTTGTGATGAGAGGTGGAGAGAGAGATATATATATATAGAGAGAGAGATAGAGGGTGAGAGATAGAGAGAGGATGGAGGAAGATCTTGGTGATGTTGGAGAGAAAAGAGTAAAAAAATATTAAGAGAGAGTGTGTGAAGAGAAGGAAAGACGGAGGAGAAGCGGAAAGAGAAAGAAAATGTGATAGGCATAAATAGAGAAAATGATAGAGAGAGAGGGAGAGGGTGAAAAGGAGAGAGAAAGAGAGAGAATGTGAGAGAGATTGATCGTTGGGCTGGAGAGAGGAAGATAGAGAGTGGAACGGAGAGAGAGGTGGGGAAGATCTACTAAAGAGAGTGAGAAAGAGGGAGAGAGGGGAAGAGAATGAGATTTTGTGGGGTAGTGGGGGATGAACTAGAAGTGTGAGTGAGGGGAGAAAGATAGTGTGCAGGTGAGAGAAAGAGAGAGTCGGGAGAGAAGGAAGCGAGAGACAGGGGAGAGGGAGAGAAAGAATTGGAGAAGAGAGAGAAGAGAGAAGAACATAAGTGAGAGATGGAGGTAGTAGGAAAAATAAATATAAGAGAAAGTGAGAGGATCTAAGGAGAGAGTAGGAAAGAGAAAGTGAGGGAGAATGAATTGAAGAGAGTGTAAGAAAAGAATCTGTGGGAGAGTAAGAGTAAGTGAGTTAGGGGTAAAGAGAGGGTAAGAACTAGAGAATGGTGAGACAAAGGGAACATCACTCATTCGTGCTCTCTTTAGGTCTCCCTTATGTAGATCACTCTTCTTTCTCCCTCTCTTTCCCTCTCTATCCATATGTCGACTATATCTCCTCTCTTTGCACACTCTCTTCTTTGTCTTTCACTCTATATTCCTACGTCTCTCTTCTTTCTCTATTGCGCCTTACCCTCTCTCCTTCACTCACTCTACAATCCCTAACTCTCACTCTATATTTTTGCTCTTTGTTTGTTATTCATTTCTCTCTTCTTCCTACGCATGTCTCTCTTGCACTTTCTTCTTCCCTCTCTTTCTCAAGTTACTCGCACTTTCTCTCTCTGTTCTCCATTCTCTCTCCTACGTTCTTTATCTTTGAATGATATCATATCTTACTCCCTCCTCTTATCAATCTCATTATTTATCATTTTCTCTCATACATTCTCTCTTGATTGTTGTCATCTCCCTTTCCTCCTCAATCACCTCCTCTTTCAATCCCTCCCTCTTTCAATCCCTCCTTCCCCTCTCTTTCTCCCTCTCTCCATCACTCCTCCCTCTCTCCTCTTGCACTCTTTCACTCTCCACTCACTCTCCCTCCCTCTCGTTTTCTCTTTCACTCTCGCTAATTCCCTCTCGCTTGCTGTATCTTCTCTCAATTTCACTTTTTGTTATTCTCTCTCCCTTTCTCTCTTTCTCTCTCTCATCTCTTCTCTCTCATTCCCTACCTTCGCTACCATCCCTCTCACTCTCTATCTTAATCTCTTTCCTTCTCCCTCGGCTTTCCTCTCCATCCTCCAATCCACTTTAACTTCCCCCTCTTTCTTTCTCCACTACCCCCTCACCTTTCCTTCCCTACTTTACTTTTTCTAGGCCCCTCTACCACCCTTCTTCTCTCTCTTTGCCATGCTTTCTGACTCTCTCTCTTTTTCTCTATTTTTCTCTTTATTCCCCATTTTGCTCTCACATCGTCCTCCCTACTATTCTTTCAACCTCATATCTTCTCATTTTTACTCTCTCTCGATCTCTTTTGTTAGTTCTTTGCCCTCTTTTTGTCTCTTCCCTTTCCCCCACACTTTTTCCTTGCTTTTCTTCGTCCCTCTCTCCACTTTATCTTTCTCCTATCTCCCTCTCCTCCCTCCCCACAATCTCCTTCTCACTCTACCTCCCTCTCTCTTTCTTTTTAGACCTTTTTTATAATCTTTATGTATATATATTCTCTCCCTCTCTTAAAATATCTCTGTCTCCCAATTTATTTTTCTCCTATTCTTTCACTTATTATAATCTCTCCTATTTGTTGTCTCTCTTACTTGTATTATGATGGTCTCTCATGTCTGATTTTTTCACTCACAAACATTCTCTTTTGCTACCTCTTGTGCTTTCTTTTACTCCATCTCACTTCCTCTCTCTTGCCCCTCGAAATCTCTTCCCTTTTCCTTTCTCTCTCCTTCTCTATATTAAATTTCACTCTTATTCTTACTTGCTCTTTCTCACCCACATTGTCTTGTCTCTCTCTCTCTCGAAATCTCTCTCCTGCTCTACCTCTCTATCATAGTCTCCCTTCCCATCATTCCTTTCTCTCCCAATTTCTCTCACTCACTCTCTCCTCCGGTCACTCCTTCCCTCACTTGACTTAGCTCACTCGCTTCTCTCTTTCTCACTTTTTGTTATCTCTCTCTCTTACTCTCTATCTTCTTTTGCTCCATCTTCTCTAATTATTTCTCTTCGTCCATCCTCCCACTCTTCCCCTTTCTCTCCACCGCCCACCCTCCCATTCTTGCTTACGCTTTCCTCTATCTCTTTAACACACTTCTCACTCCCTCTCTCCCTTTATAACTCCCCTTTCTAACTTTTTATCATCCATTCAGTGTACTCCCTTTCTCTCCCCTTCTCACTCACTCTCTCTTGCATAGAACTCTTTATTTCCCTCTCCACTATCTCTCCCTCTCTTGCTCCCTCTTGCTCTTCAATCTTTCTCACGAACTCTCTTTACCTCTCCATTTATTTCTCTTTACCACTCATGCTCTCTCTTACACTTTCAATCTCTCTTACACTTTCTATTAAATCTACGTAAATGAGGAGAGTAAGAGAGATATAGAAAGAAGAGAGAAAGGGTAAAAACAAAACGAGAGAGTGAGCGAAGGCATAGTGGTCAAAGAAAGAGATAGAGACGGTAGATCTTTGAGAGAGAGAGAAATAGAAAAAAGATAGAGTGAGAGAGAGAGAAAGATAGATGAGAGAGAGCCATGGGGAGAAAATGAGAGGGAAGGAGAGATAGATTAAGTGCAAGAGGAAAGAGAAGAGTGATAGGGAGAAGGGAGAAAGAGAGAGAAGGAGGGAGGATTGGGAGGACGGGGAGGAGAGTAAGAGAATGCGTTAAAGGGAGAGAATGAGAGGGGAAGATGGAGTGGGAGTGAAGGAGAGAGAGGGAGAGGGATTGAGATAAGAGAACGTGGAAAGGGGAGGAGTGACGGAGGAGAGAATGAGAGAAGGGATGAGAGAGAGGGCGAGAGAAAGGGAGAGGAGAGCAAGATAGAAATAGAGAAAAGTGAATGTGAGAAAAGAGAGTAAGAGAGAATGAGCTAGAGCAATAAGAAAAAGAGATGGAGATAAGGGAGAAAAGTGAGTGCATGAGGAGCTAGAGAAGGAGAAAGAAGAGGGAGGGTTGGATTGAGAAAGGAATTATTAAGGAGGAAGGTGAGATGTATGAGAGAAAATAATAAATAATGAGATAAATATGAGAGAGAGAGCGAGATGTGAGAGGAATTAAAAGATAGTGTGTGACGGAGTGAGAGAGAGTTTGTGATAGATAAAGGGAGAAAAAGAGTGAGTAAAGAGAGGAAAGAGAAGGAGATAGAAAAAGAGTAAGTGAGAGAGACAGAGAGCAGCAAAAGTGAACATATAAATAACAAAGAGAGATGAAATATAGAGGTAAGAGGGCGGGTTAAGGTAGTGATTAATAGTGAGCGAAGGAGACGAGGAAGAGAGGGTAAGGAAAAAATCGAGTGAGAAGAGACTCAGTGAATATAGAGCAAAAGATAGTGCGTAAGAGGTAGATAGAGGAAGATATTGAGGAAATATGGAGAGAGAGGGAGAGAGAAAAGTCATAGTGAGATATTGAATTAATTGAAGAGGGAAAGAGTGAGAGAGGAAGAGTGTGAGAGATGATTGGAGAAAAAGTGTGAGTAAAGTAAGAGAGTGATAAAAGAGAGTAATAGAGAAAGAAAAAGTGATAAATCATAAATAAAGATAGAGTGAGAGAGGAAGTGAGTGAGGAAGAGAGAGAATGATGGAGTGAGAGACACGGAAGAAAGTGGAAGTTAGAGAGGAAGACATAGTGAAGGAAGATATGGAGAGAGAGTGAGAAAGATGGAGAGAATGAGTGGTCTCTCATACTCTCTCTCTTTCTCACTCTCCTATTCATTCACTTTTCTATCTTATAGTTTTTTTACACTCTCCTTTGCTGGTCTCTCTTCTCTCTTTCTCTTACTTACTCTCACTCTATCCACCACTCTCTCTCTCTCTCTCTCTCTCTCTCTCTCTCTCTCTCTCTCTTGCTTCCATCCCTCCCTCTCTCATTCTTTCTCTTCTCTCCCTCTCCATATCCCTCTCTTTATCATTCTCCCTCCCCCACTCTCTTGTTCCCTCTCTCTCAACACTCTCTCATGGTCCCTAAGTTTACCCCCCACTCACTCTTACTCATTCTTCTCACCCTCTCCATATCCCTCTCTTTATCCTTTCATTCTCTTTTCCTTTCCATTTCCTACTCTCTCTTTAAACCCTCTTGCTCTCTATTTCTATCTCTCTTTCACACTACTCTCTCCCTCTCCCTCACACTTTATTCCACTTCTTTATATCTTCTCTCTCTCTCACTCTCTCTTCCATCTCTCACTTGTGACGCTCCCGCACTTTATCACTCAATGCTTCTCTCTCTCTTTCTCCCTTCGTTTTCACTCACACGTACCTCACTTTTCTGCTCTCTTCATCTTCCTCTCTCTTGCTTCCTCTCGCTCACTCACACATTTCCTCTCTCCCTCTCTCTTCCCTCACTCTTCTCTCTATTTCTTTCTCACGCACTCTCCTTTCTCACTCCTTCCTCTCTCTGGGTTCGCTGCGAATGTTACTCCCCTCATTCAATCTTTCTCTCTCCATCATTCTCTCACACTTACTCTCTTTCTACTGATCTCTCCACTCTCTCCTCTCAATCTTTCTTTCCGTCTCTCCCACACTATTGCTTCCTTTCCTCCCTCCCTCTCTCTCCCACTCTTGCTCGCACACTCTACGCCTCTCCCTCTCACTCCTTTCCACTCCATCCCCTCTCTCTCACTAAATCTCATTATATACCCCTACTCTCCCTCTCTCTCTCTCTCATTATCTCTTCATTCACTCTCTCTTCCTCTCTCACTCCTACCATCATCATCCCTCTGGCTCCCTTTGTCTATCTCTTTCTCTCTCCCACTCTATCCCTCTCTCGCTCTCCCCCCTCTCTCCCCCTCACTCTTTTCTCTGTTAAAGGTTTATCACTTTTTATTTCTCTATTTCTCTACCACTTTCTCTATCACACACACACTCTAATGCTTCTCTTTCATCAGACTCTTATCACTTTTTTCACTCTTCCTCCCCAACCATCTCTCATCTCCCCCTCTCTCTATTTCATTAATTCAATCTCTATCTCCCTCTCCATCACCCTCTATCTCCTTATCTCACTCTATTTGTCCCTCTCTCTACTTCTCACTCACTATCTTTTGCTCTATCTTCCTTGAGACTCTCTTCTCTCTTTGTATTTCTCCCTTACTACCTCTCTCCCTCTCTTTCTCTTCCACTCACTCTTGATACCTCTACCTCCCTCTCTCTTGCCTTCTCTCATTGTCAAATTCATCTCTCTTTGTTGTTTGTTTGCTTTCTCATTTTTCCTTTTCTATCTCCCTCTCTTCTTTCCTCTTTCCTCACACTTTCTCTCCTCTTATCTCTCATTCTCTCTCACTCTCCCTCTCTCACTCTCAATTGTTCTCATCTTGCTCTCTCCCCTCATGTTCATATTATTTCTTACTTTCTAACATCTCTCTTTCCTCATCGTTCCCTCCCTATTTTAATACCTACTTTCTTCTTGTGTTCCTCTGTCCGTATCTCACGCCTCTCTCTATCTCCACTTGCACTCACTCCTTCACTCCCTCACACCCTTCCCTCTCATTTTCTCAATCACTTTCTCTCATTCCCTCTTTCTTGCTCTCTCTTCTCTCACATTCACTTTTCTCTATCTCTCTCCCACTCTCCCTCTCCCTTTGTCTTGATCTCTCTTATTCTATGTATCTAACTCTGTCCTCCGCTACTCTCCCTCCCTCTCTTTCTATCTCAATCTCTCTCCCTCTCTTCCTCTTTTCCTCTCCATGTCCATCTCTTCATCACTCTTTCTCACTGATTCTCTTACTCTCCCTCCCTATCTCAGTCTTGCTCACAATCGTTTGCACTCTTTTTCTCTCTCACTTCTTATCTCCCTCTCTTAAGTATTTCCTGCTCTCTCTCCCTTTCTCACTCCCTCTCTCTCTTTTATCACTCTTCGTGCCTCCCCCTTTCTCACTCTCTTCCTTACTCCTGCCCTCTATCTATCAATTTCTCACTCTCTCCCTTTCACTCTATGTCTCTCACTTTCACTAATGTTTCTCCTGTCGCTCTCTCACTCTCTCTTGCTCCCTTTTCTCTCTCCTTACTCATTTTTTAACATCCTATATCCATCAATCTAACTCTCTTTCCCTTCCTCTCATTCTCTAACTCTTCACTCCCTTCTTCTACTTTCTCTCCTTCCCTATCTTTCCATCCCTCTCTCTTCCCTCTTTTTCCTCACTTTCCCTTATTTCTCTATTTCTCTCTCACTCTAATTGTCTCTCCCATCCTCGCTCCCTCACTCACCTCAAATTCTCTCCCACATTTACTCCCTCACTCGGTTCTCTTTTCCTTTCTCTCCTTTTCCCTCTCTCACTTTCCCTCCCTAACTTTTTCTCTCTTGCTCAATCTATCATTTTATTTCTGTTTCTTTTCTCTTACCCTCTCTTCACCAACTCTTTCTCTTTAGTTTCACTCTCGCTCCTATTCCCTCTCTTTATCTATTTCACACTCTCTATCTTCTCTTCCACTTTCAATCGCGTCATTATTATCCATTAACTTCTCTCTTACTCTTCTCACTTAGTCTCTTCCTCTATTTAGCCACTCTCTTTCTCTATTTCTCTCACTTCCCTCCTTCATCAGTCTCTCTCCCACTTTACCTTCCTAGGTCTCTTTTATTCTCTCTCTCGTTCTCTTATTCTCCTCACTCTATCTCTCCTGCTCACTCTCTATTATTGTATCTTTCCTCATTCTCCTTCTCTCCCTATATCTCTATCACTCTCACTTCCTCCTTTTCTCCCTTCCTCTCCTTCTCCCTCTCCCTCTATCACTCCTCTCTTTTTCTCTCCTGCTCTCTCCCTCTACCTCTACCATCTCTTTCTCCACTCCAATTCTAATACTTTATTTCTCTCACTGTCTCTTATCAGGTTTCCTCTTATTCTCCCTCCCTCTATCTCTCTCTTCCTCTCTGTATATATACTCTCACACTTTCTATCCCTCTATCCCCCACATCACTCTCTCTCCTCTCTCTCATCTCCATGACAATCACTCTCTCTCATGCTCTCCCTCTCACTCTCTATTCCACCTTCATTATTTTGTTGTTGCTCAATCATTATCTCTTAATCTCTCTTCTATAGGTCTCTCTCTCATTACTCAACTCTTTTTATCCTTCTATCTCCCTTTCTCGTTGCCTCCTTCCCTCCATCTATCTCTCTCATCTGTTTTTATTATCGCTCTCACTCTCTCCATCTATCATTCTCACTCCCTCATTTGTGCCCTCTCTAGGTCTCCCTTATGTAGTTCACTCTTCTCTCTCCATCTCACACATTGACACACTCTCTAGCGCTCACTCACTATTAATCTCTCTCCCTCTCGCTCCGTTTAGCTCCATTTCTCACTCTCTATCTCATTCTGTATTACCATTTTGTTCTTTCTCTCTCACCCTCTCCTCTCCCTTACTTCTTTTTTCTCCTCTCTCTATCCTCTTCTCTATTATTTTCTCTCACTCTCTCTCTTCCTCACTCTCTATTCTCTTTTTCTATTTTATACCCTCTTTCACTCTCTCCACTGTTGCTCTCCTCTCTCTTTTTTCTTAATTTTCTCTCACTATATCCCCCATTCTCTCTCTCTCTCTCTTGCTTTCATCCCACCACTCTCTTTTCTCCCTCCCTCTCTCTCCCTCCCATTATCCCTCTTTTTCTCTCTCTTGCGTCCACTCTCTCTCAACATTCTCCTATTATCCCTTACTTTTCACCCCACACTCACTTGCTCTTACTTGATCTTCTCTCAATCACTCTTCTCACTATCTCTCCCTTTTACTCTTTCTTCCTTTCTCTTTCATTCTCTTTAAAACATCTCACTACCTCTTTCAATCTCTCTTTCTTACTCGGTCTCTCCCCCTCTCTTGCTCTCAATTCCAACCTTTTTTATATCTCTCACTCTATCTTCTGTCACTATCTTTTGACGCTACCTTTATTTCCCTCTCTCTTTCACTCTTCATCCCTCTCTTCCTCCTTCCCTTATCCCCCCTCTCTTGATCCCTCTCTCACTCGCTTCCCTCTCTCTTGCTCTCCCTTCCTTCGCTCTTCTCTCACTCGCTTCCCTCTCTCCTGCTCTCTCTTCCCTCGCTCTCTCTTCTCCCTGTTAATTTCTCACACTCTCTCACTTTCTTGCTCCCTATTCCTCTCACTGTTACAACTTCAATCCTCTCTCTTTCTTGCTCCATGATTACTCTCTTCTATTGCTCTCTCTCCTCTCAGTCTTTCTCTCCCACTCTCTCACACTCTCTTGCTTCCTTCCCTCCTGCCCTCTCTCTAGAGCTCTCATTCTTGTTTTTCTCTCACACACACTCTCCCCCTCTTCCAATTCATCTCCCCTCTCTATCCTCCAAAATCTCATTCTCTACCCCTCTCTCACTTTCTCTCACTCTCTCTATATCTTCCATCAGTCTCACTTTCTCCAACGTGAAGTTTGTATCTGTCCAACTCCATTCCATTCCTCTCACTCGATCCATCTGTCTCTCTCTTTCTCACTCTCTCCCTCTCTCGTTTTCTCTATTCATGCTTTATCACTTTGTTCTTTCTCTATTGCTCTCTCTCATTCTCTCTCACACACAATCTCTATTGCTCTTTTTTATCACTCTCTTATCACTCAGCTTTTTCTTTCTCTCGAACCATCTCTCACTCTCTTCTCTCTCCCCCGCTCGCCCTCCATCTCTCTCTCCATATCACCCTCTATATCATTCTCATTCCACCTCTCACTCACTATCTTTTGTTCTATCCCTCTTGAGTCTCTGTTCTCTCTATTTCTGCCTTACCTTATCTTTCTCTCTCGCACCAGCATACTTTTCAATCCCTATCTTTACTCCCTTTCCTCCTCACTCTCTTATTTTCTCTTTCATCTCTCTTCATTGTTTGTGTGCTCTCTTTTGTCCCCTCAGTTGTTCATAGTTTGCGCTATTTTCCTCTCTCGCTTCCTATCTCTCTTTCTCTTAGATCTTTCTTCCTCCTCTCCCTCTCTCACTCCTCTCTTCAATCTCTCTCCTTCTCTCCTTTTTTCTATCCTTTCTTACTCTCTCCCTACTCTTGCCCTCTGCCTCTCTCTTTCTCACTCTCTCCCTCTCGGTCTTTCTTCTTATCTCTTTCGATCTCTCTCTTTCGCTCATTCGCTCGCTCTCCTTCCTTCTCTCCCTCTCACTCACATTTTCTTTATTTTTCCTCACTCTTTTCTCTCTATTTATATCATAATATCTCTATCTCTCTCTGTCTCAATCACTAAATCTTAAATACCTCTCTCTCCCTCGCTCTATCACTCTCTCACTCTCTATTCTTTCTTTATTGCCCATGCTCTTCTCTCTCTTGATCTCTCTTTTGTCACTCTATCATCTCTCTTTCTTAGTAATTATCCCTCATACACTCTCTCTCTCCAAAATTTTTTCTCTTAATCCCTGTCTCTTCTCTCTCTCATTGTTTCTCACTTTCTCCCTATTCCTCTCTCCCTTCGCTCTTCCCTCTTTACCCCTCTCCCTCCCTCTATCCCATATCTCTCATTCTCTACCTCTCTATCTCCCTCCCTCCATTCCTCACACTCTCTCCCTTCCCACTCTCCTAACATCTCTTTTTCTCTCTTATCCCTCTCTCTCATCCCCTCTCTTATATCCTCCTCTCTTTCACTCTCTTTTTCTCTTTCTCTATAGGTCTCTTTTGTTCTCCCGCTCTCGTTCTCTTTATCGCTCTCTCACTCTCCCTCAATATTTTTCACTCCCTCATTCTTGCCCTCTCTAGGTCTCCCTTGTGTAGCTCATCCTTCTCTCTCCATCTCACTCACTCTCTCTCTCGAGCTCTCAAAGACATTCATATATTCTCTCACTCTCTGTCTCTCAATATCTCTCTGTCTCTCCCCATATGCTCCATTTCTCAATCTCTATCTCGCTCTCTCTTATCATCTTGCTCCTTCTCTTGTACTCCAGCCTCGCTCTTCATTACTGCATCTTTCTCTCTTCTCTCTCTATACCCTTCTCTATTATACTCCCTCCCTCGTTCTCTCTTTCTTGCATTCTATTCTCCTTTTCTATTTTATGCACTATTTTACTTTCTTCATTGTTGCTCTCCCTTCCCTCTATCATCTCACACTTTCTCTCCTTTTATTCCATTATCTATCTCTCCCTCTCTAGTGCTTCAATCCCTCCCACTATCTCTTTTTCTTCTCTCTCTCCTTCCCTCTCTTTTCTCATCTCCCTCTCTTTATCCTCTCTCTCTTGCTCTTTCTAGCTATTCTTATATTCTCTCCATCTCTTTACCTCTCACTCACTCTCTCTCACTCAATCTTCCTTTAGTCTCACCTCTCTATCTATTTCCTTTTCACTCTCTATCACAGTCTCTCTACTACTCTCTCTTTAATCCATCTCACTCCCTCCCTCCCTCCCTTATCTTTCTCACTCACTCCATCCTTCTCTCTCTTACATACCCTCTATTCCACTTTTTTGTATCTCTCTATATCTATCTCACTCTCTCTTCTGTCTCTCTGTCTTTAAACACATTGTATCTCACACTACCACTTTTCATTCTTCTTGCTTCTTTCACTCCCTACATCCCTCTCTTTATCCACTCTCCTTATCTATTTCTTCTCTCTCTTTCTCCCTATCTCATTCTCTCTCTTCCATCACACTTTATTATCTCTGACACTCTCTCCCATTCTCACTCCCTCTTTCTCTCTCTTTCAATTCACTATCACTCTTGCTCTCTCATACCACTATCTCTTTTTATCATTCAATCTCTTTATACTTCTCACTCTCTCTTCCTCAATCCCCCACTCTCTTTATTTCTTTCACTTGCCTTCTTCCTCCCTCTCTCTCTCTCTCCCACTTTCCCTTCCAGGCTCTCCTTCTCTCTCCATTACTATCCGATTCTCTTATTCTCCTCCCTCTCTCTATCTTAACCACACACACTCTCTCTATCTTCCCTCATTCTCCTTCTCTCCCTATATCTCTCTCACTCTCACTTCCTCTTTTTCGCTCCCTCTCACTTTCTCACCATTTTTTTCTCTTTCTTTCTCTTTTTATTGCTCACACTTCTCTAACTCTTTCTCTTATGTTTATCTCTCACTCTGTCTTCCTCACACACACAATCTCTCTCTTTACTCAATCTTTATCTTCCTTTATACCTTAAACGGACTCTGTCCATCGCATTCCAACATTTATCTCTCTCAAATCCTCTCTTCTCTCTTATTGTCTCCACGTGCTCTCACATTTCGCTCTCTCTCTCTCTTTATTGAGATAGGGAGAGAGAGTAAGAGAATGAGCGAGAAAGAGTGATGAAGAGATGGAGATGGAGAGGGAAAGAGGAAGAGAGGGAGAGAGATTGAGATAGAAAGAGAGGGAGGGAGAGTAGCGGAGGAGAGAGTTAGATAGATAGAATAAGAGAGATCAAGACAAAGGGAGAGGGAGAGTGGGAGAGAGATAGAGAAAAGTGAATGTGAGAGAAGAGAGAGCAAGAGAGAGGGAATGAGAGAAAGTGATTAAGAAAATGAGAGGGAGGGTGAGGGAGTGAAGGAGTGAGTGCAAGTGGAGATAGAAAGTTGCGTGAGATACAGACAGAGGAACACAAGAGGAAAGTAGGTATTGAAATAGGGAGGGAACGATGAGGAAAGAGAGATGTTTGAGAGAAAGTAAGAAATAATAAGATGAACATGAGGGGAGAGAGCAAGATGTGAGAACAATTGATAGAGAGTGAGTGAGGGAGGGAGAGTGAGAGAGAATGAGAGAGAGAGAGGGAGAGAAAGTGCGAGGAAAGAGAAAGAAGAGAGGGAGATAGAAGAAGGGAAGGAGAGAGACATAAAAGGGGAAAATGAGAGCAAACAAACAACAAAGAGAGATGAATTAGACAATGAGAGGGCACAAGAGAGGGAGTGCAGATAGGTATTGAAGAGTGAACAGAAGAGAAAGAAGGAGAGAGGTAAGGGAGAAATACAGAGAGAAGAGAGTCTCAAGGAAGATAGAGCAAAAAATAGAGAGTGAGAAGTAGAGAGAGGAACAAATAGAGTGAGATAAGGAGAGAGAGATGGTGGGGGAAAGGAAGATAGAGAGAGATTGAATTAATGAAAGAGAGAGCGAGATGAGGAGTGTGAGAGATAAGTTAGGAGAAAGAGTGAGTAAAGTGATAAGAGTGTGATGAAAGAGAAGCATTAGATAGTGTGTGTGATAGAGAAAGAGGTAGAGCAATAGAGGAAAAAAAAGTAATAAACCTTTAACAGAGAAAAGAGAGAGAGAGGGAGAGAGGGAGAGAGATAGACAGAGGGAGTCAGAGAGATGGAAGACAGTGGGAGTGATAGAGGAAGAGAGAGTGAATGAAGAGACAGTGAGAGAGAGAGGGAGTGAAGGGGTAAAGAATGAGATTTAGTGAGAGAGAGGGGAAGAAGTGGAAGGGAGTGAGAGGGAGAGGGGTAGAGTGCGTGAGCAAGAGAAAGAAGAGCAAGAGTGTCAGAGAGAGGGAGGGAGGAAAGGAAGCAATATAGTGGGGGGTAGAGAGGAAGAAAGATTTAGAGGAGAGAGTGGAGAGAGCGGTAGAAAGAGAGTAACTGTGAGAGAGTGAACATGGAGAGAGAAAGATAGATAGAATGAGGGAGTAACATTGAGAGCGAAACTGCAGAGAGAGGAAGGAGTGAGAAAGGGAGAGTGCGTGAGAGAGAAATAGAGAGAAGAGTGAGTGAGGGAAGAGAGAGGGAGAGAGGAAATGTGTGAGCGAGTGAGAGAGGAAGCAAGAGAGAGGAAGATGAAGAGAGCAGGGAAAAGTGATGGATGTAGGGAGTGAAAGCAGGAGGGAGAGTGAGAGAGAGGCATTGAGGGATAAAGGGAGCATCACAAGTGAGAGACGAAAGAGAGAGTGAGAGAGATATATAAAGAAGTGGAATAAAGAGTGAGGGAAAGGGAGAGAGTAGTGTGAAAGAGAGATAGAAATAGAGAGCAAGAGGGTTTATAGAGAGAGCAGGAAAGGGAAAGGAAAAGAGAGTGAAAGGCAGAGAGAGAGAAAAGAGACTAAGAGAAGATTTAGTAAGAGTAAGTGAGTGGGGGCTAAAAACTTAGGGATCAAGAGAGAGTGTTGAGAGAGAGGGACAAGAGAGTGGGGGAGGGGGAGAAGAATAAAGAGAGAGATATGGAGAGCGAGAGAAGAGAAAGAATGTGAGAGGGAGCGATGGAAGTAAGAGAAAGAGAGGTGTGGATAGAGTGAGAGAAAAGTAAAAGAAAAGAGAGAAGAGAGAGCAATGAAGGAGAGTGTAAAAAAACTATAAGATAGAAAAGTGAATAGAGTGTGAGAAAGAGAGAGAGTGTGAGAAAATAATAGTGATGGGGATAGAGTGAGAAGAGAGAAAATATTAAGGGAGGGAGAGGAGAGAGTGAGAGAGAAAACACAAAATGGTAATAGAGAGTGAGATATAGAGAAAGACATAGAGCTAGTGAGGGTGGGAGACTGAGAGAGTGAGGGAATGTATGAGTGTGCCAGATGGAGAGAGAAGAGAGAGCTACATTAGGGAGACCTAGAAAGGGCGTGAAAGAGGGAGTTTGAAGAATAAAGTGAGAGAGTGGGAGTGATAAATAGAACAATAGTGAGATAATGAAAGATCTAGAGAGAAATAGGAAAAGAGAGTGAGTGAGAGATTAGGATATGAGAAAGGGAAAGGGAGAGAGGGACAAGAGAAAAAATAAGATATTAGGAGGGTGAGAAAGGAGAGAGAGTACGAACGAGGGAGGGAGAAAGTGAAGAAATAGATAGAGAGCAAGAGAATGGAAGAGAGAGCGAGAGAGAGAGATGAAGTGAAATATATAGATAGAGAATAAGTGCAAGGAAAAGATTGTGTGAGAAAGAAGAGACCGAAAGAGGGAGTGAGAAAGGTAGAGAAAGAAAGAGTGAGAGAAGTGTGAGTGCATGTGAGAAATAACAAGTAAGAAGAGAGGGATTGAGAGGCATAAATATTAGAGAGAAAAAGTGTGTAAGGAAGAGAGAGTGTGAAAGATTGAGAGATTTTTTCTCTGTGAGGAAGAGAGAGTGAGAGAAACACGAGAAAGAGTTAGAGAAGTCCTAGCAATAAAGGACAAAGAAAAAGAGAACAAACTATGAGAATGAGAGAGGGAGCGAAGGAGGAAGTTAGAGTGAGAGAGATATTGGGAGAGAAGGAGAATGAGCGAAGGTAGAGAAAGAGAGTGAGCAAGAGAGAGAGGGAGGGAGAAAAGAGAATATGAGAGATAATGGAAGAGAGATGGAGAGAGAGAGACAGGAAGGGATATTGGGAGAGAGCGTGAGAGAGAAAGAGGGAGGTGGAAAGTAAGAGAAATAGAGAAAGAGAGTGGGGGATTGAGAATGAGCGACAAGAGTAACAGAGAAATTACAGAGAATAAAGAGTGAGAGGCAGATAGTGATAGAAAGTGGAAGAGAGTATAGAGAGTGTGAAAGAGATAAAGAGAGGGAGTAGGAGTGAGAGTGAAGTTGAAGAGAGAAGTGGGTGAAGAGAGTAGGACATAAGGAGCAAGAGAGAGAATGGTAAATGGACCAAGAGAGACAGAGTTAGGGATGGCAAGTGAGAGAAAAAAAAGAGAGCAAAGAGAAAAAGAGAGAGAGAGAGAGAGAGGTGAGTAAGGGACTAAGAATGAGAGTAAAATTAAAAAGAGTGTGGAACCAAGGAAGGGAGAGAGATAGACAAAGCAAGAGAAAGAATCGAGAATGACGAAAGAGAGGAAAAAAAGTGAACTAGAGAGCAAAGATAGTAACATAAGGATGGGGAAAAAGAGAGTGAAAAGAGAGTGAAATAAGGATGGAGAGAGACAAAGAGAGAGGGAAGGAGACAAATTAATGAACATTGACAAAGAGCTGGTGGAGAGAGAAGAGCAAGAGAATGAGAGAAAGGGAGAGAGAGTTAGAGTGATGGATATTGGAAGATATAGAGTGGATAAAGAGAGCATCAGAGAGTGACAGAGTGAGAGAGAAACATAATAGAATGTGAGAGACATAGTGAGAAAGAGAGAGGCAGAAGGAAATAGTAAGGGAGAGAGTGAGAAAGGCCAAGATAGAGGGAGAGAAGGAGAGAAATTAAAGAGAGGGGAGTGAGATGGAGAGAAAGAAAGATTTAAGAGATATATATGAAGAGAGAGAAATAGAGTGCAAAAGATTTTTGATTATGATTGAGATAGTGAGGGAGAGTAAGAGAATGAGTGAGGAGAGATGGAGAGAGGGAGAGAGATTGTGATGGAGAAAATGGGAGAGGGGTAGGAAACGAGAGAATGAGGGAGAAAGGATAGGAGAGAGAACAAGAGAAATGGGAACGGGAGAGTGGGAGAAATAGAGAAAAGTGAATGTGAGAGAAGAGAGAGCGTACGAGAGAGAGTGATATGCAAAATGAGAGGGAGGGAGTGTGAGTGAATGAGTGAGTGCAAAAGAAGATAAAGTGGAGTGAGATAGGGAGAGAGGGAGATAGAAAGGAAAGGAGGGATTGAATGAGGGAGGGATCAAGGAGGGATGAGAGAGGTATGAGAGAAAATAATAAATAATAGGATGGATATGAGGGGAGAAAGCAAGATGTTAGAGAAATAGAGAGAATGTATGTGAGGGAGAGAGATTTAGAGTTAGAGTGAGAGATAGAGGGAGAGAAAGAGTGAGTATAGAGAGAGAAGGATTGAGAGGACAGTGAGGAGAGAGTGCAATAGAAGTGAGAGTAAGTGAGAGAGAGTGATCATGGAGCAGGAAAGTGAGAGGAAATGAGGGAGTAACTGTGAGAGTGAGAGGAAATGAGGGATCATTCTCTCTCTTACTCTTGCTCTCTCTTCTATCACTTACACTTTTCTCTACTGGCTCGTTCTCTTCCTCTCTAATGTTATCTCTACCCTCACTCTCTGTTCACTCTATTCATCTCTCACACTCTCTCCCTTTCTTGCTCCATCTTCCTCTCTCATCAGTTTCACTCTCACTCTTGCTCCCCCACTTCCTCTCTGTTTCTCACTCCATGTTCACTCTCTCACTTTCTCTTCAATTGCTCGCTCTACTCTCAATTTTTCTCTCCCTCTATCCCCCTCTCTCGCTTCCCTCCCTCCCTCTCTCTGCCTCTCTCGCTCTCTCTTTCTCTTTTACACACACTCTCTCTCTAACATTCTCTTTAAATTCAACTCCCCTCTCTCTCCCACTAAGTCTCATTCTCTACCGACTCTCTCCCTCACTCTAACTTTATCTCTATATCTTGCATCACTCTCTCTTTATCTCTCACCCTCCCCTCACTCCCACTCTCTTCAATCCCACTCACTCCCTCCCTCTATCTCTCTTTCTCTCTCTCGCTTCTTGCTCTTTTCTCTATTTATGCTTTATCACTTTTTTCTCTCTTCTCTCTCACACACATGTACTCTTGCTCTCTTTTATCACTCTCTCTTATCACTTTACTCACTCTTTCTCTCCAACCATTACTCACTCTCTTTGTCCCTCCACCTCTCCCTCTTTCATTAATTTAGTGTCTCTCTCTCTATCGCCGTCTCACTCTCTTGCTATCTCCATATCCACTCTATATATATCTCTCTCACCTTCCCTTCCTTAAGTCCTTCTCTATATTTCTATCTCACCCTCTCTCCTTCTCTCCCTCTCGCTCACTCTTCACTCCTTAGCTTTACTCTTTCTTTTGCTCTCTGACTATTTCATCTCTCTTTATTATTTTCTTGCTCTTCTTCACTCCCTCTCTGTCTCTCACTCTTCCTCTTTCTTCTATCACCCTCTCATCTCTCTCTTTACTCACTCCATCTCTACCTTTATCTCACTCACTCTCACTCTCCCTCCCTCACACACTCACTCTTAGTTTCTCTAACATATTGCTCTCTGCTATCATATTCATCTCATTTTTTCTTATTTTACATCATATATCTTTCTTTCTTCCTTGATCTCTCCCTCTTCAATCCCCACATCCCTCTCTCTCCCTACTTTACCTTCTCTCTCGCTCCTATTGCACTCACTCATTTACTCCCTCTCTCTCTCTCTCGTTTTCTTTATCGCTCTCTTTCACTCCCTTACTCTTGCTCTCTCCTCTCACCTTTTCTTTTCTATACTTATCTCTCACTCTTACTCTCCCATTCTCTCGCTCTCTCTCATCCTTTCTCCTTTCCTTCTCACTTGTTCTCTTAAACTCCCACCCCATCTTAATCTTGCCATCTTTTGCTGTCTATTCCTCTCTCGCTTCCTATCTCTCTCTTAAATCTTTCTTCCTCTCCCCTCACTCACTCCCTCTCTCTGTTCACCCTCTCTAACTCACTCACTCTCTCTCTCTCTCTCTCTCTCTCTCTCTCTCTCTTTCTCACTATCTCACACTCTTTATTATGATTCTTTCTCTAGTTATCTAGCTCTATCTTACTCTCTATTCTCTCTCTTTATTCACCCTTTATCTTCTATATCCATCACTAACTCTCTCCCTTCCACTACTTCTTTATCTTCGCTCACTTCTCTCTCTTTTCCCTGTCTTCTCTCTCATTGTTTATTACTATCTCTCCCTGCCTCCTGATTTTTTTGATCTATTGGTCTCTCTAGCTCTTTTTCACTTGCACTTTATTTCCTCACTTTGTATTCTTTCTCTATTTCTCTCTAACTTTGTCACTCTCTCCCTCCTCGCTCCCTCACTCTCGCTAATTTCACTCTCACCCTTACTCCCTCACTTGCTTCATCTCTCTTTCTCACGCTCTCTCCAACTTTCCCTTATTGATTGTCCCTCTCTCTCCATCTTTCTATCATTCTCTCTCTCTCTCTCTCATTCTCTCATTCTCCCTCACTCTCTTTCTCTTGCTCACTCTCTTTCCCTTTCTCACTCTGTTTCTCTATCTTACCTCACTCTCCTTCTCTCCCTATATCTCTCTCATACTCCCTTCCTCCTTTACTCCTTTTCTCTCTCATTATCACTATTAGTTCTTTCTCATTCTCTTTTGTTTCTTACACTTCTCAAACTCTTTCTCTAATGTTTCTCTCTCTCTCTCTCCTCTCTCTCACACAAGCAATCTCTCTCTTTGCTCAATCTTTCTCTCCCTCTATCCCTTACATGTAATCTCTCTCTCTCTCTCTCTCTCCAACTATTATCCATCTCATATCCTTCACATTCTATCTCATTAATTCTCACATTCTTTCACACTTCTCTCTCTCTCTCTCTTTCTCTCAACCTCTCTCTGCCTCCTTTATCTCTCACTTTATTTTCATGACACTTGGTCTCACTCTTTTCCTCTCTATCTATATATCTCTCTTGCTCCCTTCTTCCCTTCTTCATCCTCTCTCACTCACACTTTTTTTTTTTGGGGGGGGGGGGGAAAGAAGCTGCAGAGGCTCCCTACATGTTAATAAATATAGTTCTTACAAGATACATCTTAACCTTCCTCTCAAAAGGATCCAAAAAATAACATACCCTCATGGAAACAAGCCAACAAGCTCTAGCCAACAAAACACTCCTATAAAGGGGATACAACCATGAAGTACACCTGCAGGACAAGAAAACCTAGGAGATAAAGAGAACCAGCCATGGTGCCATAAAAACCAGTAAATCAACAGGTATGGAGGTTGGATCTAATATTGGGAATTGCTAACAGATCTCCATTCGGCGAGATAATTTAGGGAGTGGGGATGGAGGCGAGAGATGTCACTGGTGCCAGTAGCCAAGGCATTTCTTGCCAGCCAGTTTGCTGGTCTGTTACCTTCCCTGAATGTGAACTGAAATTGGTGCATACAATGGTCTTTAAGATTGCTGATTTTATTGAGCCACAATTGAAGATGCCAAGGGAGGGCTTCTTCAGTATCCATAGAAGTGATGATAGTGGATGAGTCTACTTCCACTATAAGAGATTTCCAATGAAAGTATGATGCAAGTTTGAAAGCCCAGTACACAGCTATGAATTCAGCCTCAAGAGCATCCTTAGCAGCCACTGGAATTTGGAAGAAAAGAATACACCTTCCCATGGGATTTCTAAAAACCCCACCCACCCCAGCCCCCAAGGGAGTGAAGCTACCATCAGTGTTAGCTTTGATATAAGGTGTTTGGGGGGGGTTGCCAAGTTACTAAAGTTATAGCAGTGGGGGGTCTTTTTTCTGCTGTATTTAAGGGGCATATTTGAGGGAAGCCTTTCCATTTACTTAGCTTCCTGATAAAACTGATGCAATTATGTGCCACTTTGATTGCACAAGGTTTGTGATCATCAAAAGCTGAGTGGTTTCTACATTTCCAAATGAACCAAGCAAGAATTAATGGAATTTGCCCCATCTTGGCCCTCTGCGCGGTCATACCAATCGTCCCGTAAATCAAGCCGGGACGGGGTTAGCGGATTTACCATGAAATACTTTATGCATAGAGTCCAAACTTGCTGAGAAAAGCTGCAATGGAAGAAGAGATGCCTAGCAGACTCCTCATTCTTTCTACACAGTCTGCAGATGGAGGGTCCCCTCAGACCTTTAAGTTTAAGCAGGTCATCAGTTGGTACAATATGGTGGAGCATTTTCAAGCTGAAGAACGACATTGATGGGGTGAGGTATTTATTCCAGATAAGTGAACCTCCAGGGAAAACCTGCCAGTTAACAACTTTAGCATAAATTACTTTAGACAAACTTTGGTTTTTGTGAGCAGCCCATATGATTCTGTGTGGCTTGTGGGTGATTATAGGAATTGAAGTAATATGCTGAACTGAAGAAGTTTGGACCAGTGAGTATAGTTTTGTCGGAGACCAAGAACCATTATCCCAGCGAATCAACAACACTCGGATTAGGATCCTTCGAACATTAAGAACAGGAGATAGCCACTCCTCGAGACACTATCTCGTCCAACCAAAAGGACAGATTACCATGCCCTAGCCTCCCGGGTGACCAAAGAATCGGCTTTATCCACGACTTTTAACATGGCGATCCGGATTCGGAATCCCCAATTTTCCCGGTAACAAGAGAGGGATGTATAGCTTTGCGATATTTACCTTTCATGAATTTTGCCCACAAGGAGTTACGTGCTTTGAATTTAATCCACAACTTGCATTGGTTCACTAAGGAAAGATGGTTCAAGCTTTTGAAGCCAAGACCACCAGCCCAAGTAGGTTTGGCCACCTTCGCCGGGATAACCAATGAATGCGCTTCCTTTTCCCGGCCCATAAGAACCTATTAAAAATTCTTTCCATCTGTACTTGGGTAGATGTAGTCATGGAGATCATCTGCAGAATATAAGATGGGAAGGTTGTGAGTATGCTTTTGAGAAGGGTAATTTTTCCCCCACTTGATAGGAAGGAATGAGACCAGCTTGCCAACTGAGATTGGATCTTTTGCAGGATGGATTCAAAGTTTGTTTGCTTAACTCTTCCTTTGAGAAGGGGGGCCCCAAGATAATTCAGGTTTCCAGTGAGACAAGAGAAACCAGTGTACTTCCTTATCTAGTTTTTTAGGCTCATGGACAGTTTACAAGGGCAGATAATGTGGCATTTCTGCAAGTTAAGGCTCATACCAGAAGAAGATTGAAACAATTGGAGACTTTTCATTAAATTTTTGACCGTATTCTTCTGAGCATTGGAAAAAATTATTACATCATCTGCATACATAAGATGTGAGATATGCAAAGTTGATCTATGATGATATCTGTGGTGTTGTTGTATGAAGGCTTGAGAGTTAAGCATTCTGGAAAGATAATCCATGGCCAATATAAAAAGAGTGGGGGACAAAGGATCACCTTGTTTAAGCCCCCTACTTTCTTTAAAATTTCCCCAGGAGCAGCCATTGAGAAGGATGGAATAGCTAGTGGACTGAAGCCATCTGCTAATGATATTGCAGAACTGCCTAGAAAAACCTTTAGTAGAAAGTACATCCATCAGGAACTTCCAATCAATAGTGTCATATGCTTTACTGATGTCTACTTTGTACATGAGGTTACCCCCCTGCAAGTTTTATCTAAATCCAGCAGCAACTCCTGTGCCAGTAGCACATTGTCAGAAATAGACCTTCCCTGAACAAAAGCGGATTGGTTAGGGAAATGATCTTATCTAAATGGGGCTGAAGTCTATTCACCGGGACTTTACCGATAATTTTGCTAATAACGGATGACAAGCAAATGGGCTCGTAATGATTCCAATTCTTAGTCGATTCGGATTTGGGGATCAACACAAGATTTGAGTGGTGAAGTAGTTAGGTATATTCGACCCCGGAAGAAAGATTGAATAGAGCCGCCGACCTCCTTTTTAACCGAGTGCCAAGCCTTCTTATAGAAATCGCGGTGAAACCATCGAGTCCTGCAGTCTTGTTACTATCAATGGTGGAGAGAGCATTCCGATTTCGTTTCATTGGGTATATCAGTTAAGCTGAGAGAGTTAACAAACTACATTTCCCCCATAATGATAGAGCTCTCTAGATCATTTCTCACAGCTGTTGGTGGGTTCAGGAGAGTGTTGAAGTACTTAACAGCATCCATGGCAATAGCAGTATTATCATTCAGAATGTTACCATTATCTGATTGGATGGTATGCACAGTATTGCATTTCCTTCTGTATTTGATAAATGCATGAAAGAATTTGGTATTTCTGTCCCCTTCCTTAAAAATATTGATGATTGCTTTTTGTTTTAAAACCTGTTCCTGCAGTTGGATAGCTTTAAGTAATTCCTCCTGAGCCTGATAAATCTCACTTTCTACAGAAATATTAGTTTTAATCTTCTCCTCCAGCAGGTTTACTTTGTATTGAGCTGCATCCACAGCCTTGAAAATATCCCCCATTGTATTCCAATTCCATTTCTTTAAACCTTTAGCAACTTTTTGGTGGAGCAAGCATAAGTTAAGCCAAGGATCAGAATGATGCACACCATTCCAATGATCAGCCACCACTTTCAGAAATGAGTCCTGAGTAGACCACATATTTAAATACCTGAATGGGGTTTGCTGGGGAGTTTGGGGTGGGGTAGTAATGGTAATAAGTATGGGTCTATGATCAGACCCAGCAAATTGGAGATGAGTGACAAAAGTGAAGAGGAAGTGTTGTTGCCAGTAGTCATTCACCAAGAATTTGTCCAATCTTTCCCAAATTCTTCCTCTTTTCCATGTATATTGAGGTCCCTTGTAACCCAGATCGTAGAGAGCTGCTTGTGAGATATTGCTACTAAAGGTACTCATTGTAGCTATGTTAGGAGATCTCCCACCCAGTTTTTCAGAAGAATTCAGAATGCAGTTAAAATCTCCCCCTACCAGCCAGGGGAGGTGCAGATTAGATCCAATAGAGTGGAGCTTGATCCATAGCTCCTGTCTTTCAGATTTGGAACATCCTGCATAAATAAAAGAAGCCTCACCAATATGGCCATTTATCTTAAAGGATGTATGGATGAATTGCCTGTCATCCACAAGAATAGACCAAGTAACTTCAGGTCTGCATAATAACCAAATTTTGTTGCGGAGATTTGAAAAATGAGAGAAGCCATAGAAATTTTTAAGAATTTTATCAGGATGTTTGTGAACCATTAGTTCCAGTATAACAATACACCAAAATTTGTGCTTCTCGTTGAGGTTGATCAGCTTATTAAGAGATAGGGGTGAGCGGCCCCTCCGATATTCCAGCAGAATTAGATTAATCATTAGACTTTTTGGTGGGGGGATGTAGGGATGATTGAGATCTTGATCTAGTTCTACCTCTCGTGGATCGGAGCAAGCGACTAGGAGGCTATCCATTTCTACAGGAGAAGGAATGGAGTTTGTCAATAAGAGAGCTTTATGATTTTTCTTCTTCTTCTTTGGGGAGATGTCATGCCACTCACCCTCCATCAGTTGCTCCTTAGTACCAGCAGGCAGGGAGGAAGGAGGGGTGATTATGGAACTAGGGTCACAATCTTTTCTCATTCTACCTAAAGGGGGTGAGGGCTGAGGTGAAGGGAAAATTGGAGGTGATGAAGGTTCATAAGAATTCACAATTGGATGATGTTGGGCAGGGCCTTCAATGGGAGAAGAGTGAGTAAGTAGGGGGAGAAGGCCATTATGGGATGACCCAGGAAGCATCTCTGGAGTAGGGGCCACAAGGGGAGAAGGGGCAAAGGATTGAAATAGGCCAATGGAAGGAGAGTGGGGTGCCTGGTGGGAGGTTGGGTTAACAAAGTCAAGGCCAAGAGTGGAAGGAAGTGGGGAATTATGGGTAATTTGGTCAGTAGAGGGGGAAAGAGAATGCAGCCCTGAAGTACCTGGAGGGGGGATCCTGTGTGGTTACTGGGGGGGCAAGGGGAGGTAGGCTGTGAAGCAAGGGGTTTGGTGCAGGACCAAGAAGACTAGGGGAACTAGCAGCAATACTAGGTTTAGAGGTTCCAGCCCTCCTAGAATGGGGTTTCAATCTATAACACTGTCCCGCAGTATGCCCAAACATCCTGCAGGTGGCTACGGTAGTAAGGCTTCTGCTCCATCACAACCTCTCGCCGAGCAGCCTCCTCATCGAGCCCACCCAAATCCTTGAAACTTCGGGTAAGGTCACATCTCTTTCCACCAAGACCTCGGCAGTGCGGTGTCCGGCTCTATTGACGATGGGGTTATCGGTCCTCATAGGAGTTCCCAAGGCTTTAGCTATATTAAAGAGAGCATTTTGGTTAAAGTACCCGATTGGTAAATCAGAAACTTAAACTAGATTGGCACCACGAGTGGTTCCTTCCTTGGATTGAAATCGAGTCCACTTAGCGGTCTCATTTCGGATCCGGCAATAATTATCGCTTTTTGGCAAACAAACGTGCATAATCCTCCTCGGTGGACAATTGAATTAGTAAGTGTCTTCCATCAAGAAGTCCCAATCGCCATTGTCCCATAAAGCTGGATGGAGTTGAAGTACTGTCTAACAAGCTCCATTTTGGGATGCCCCAAAGCAAATTTTCCTATGAGAGTAAGCTTTACTTCCTCATTAAGTTGTTTGAGTTCCTGGTTAGTAAAGAAGACAGCAGGTGCTCCATCTTTAGTACCAGTGGGGTGAATGAAGGGACAAGAAACTCGACCAGCAGCAGCATCATGAAATTGTTGGGGGAAGAAGGTGTTATCAGGGTTGGTTTCAATGTGGTTCCTGTTACCCACAACACTAGCAAAAGTGGCCTTAGCCCATTGAACATTTGTCTCCAAATCTATTGGGGTAGCCATCACCCAGCAGCTGAGAGCAAAACCCACCCAAACCAGAGACAAAAGCAAGCCAAGACCAAGCAATAGAACAGTAAAAATTCAAATTGAGGAAGCCCAGGAAGGCTCTTCCACCCAAAGAAGTCACTTTCTCTCCATTCTCATCCTCTTAATATATTTTCTTCTGTTTTGTCCCTGTCTCTCATTCCCTTTCTTATATTCTCTTCTCTCCCTCACGCTCTTTTCCACTTTCTCTCAAGATCTCATTCACTCTCACACTCTTGTTCTCTTTATCGCTCTCACTCTCTTCCTCCAACCTTCTCACTCTTAATTATTGCCCTCTCAAGGTCTCTCATATGTAGCTCACTCTTCTCTCAATCTCATACACTCATATGCTCTCTCACTCTCTCAATCTCTCTCGCTCTCACCTTCTTTAGCTCCATTTCTTGCTCTTTACTCACTCTCACTTACTATCTTGTTCTTTCTCGCTAAATCTCTCCCCACTTTTCCTAGCTCCATCTTTCTCCCTTC
The DNA here is from genome assembly GCA_022702705.1 of Papilionanthe hookeriana x Papilionanthe teres. NCBI lineage: Eukaryota > Viridiplantae > Streptophyta > Magnoliopsida > Asparagales > Orchidaceae > Papilionanthe > Papilionanthe hookeriana x Papilionanthe teres. The sequence goes on along the minus strand of CM040432.1, from coordinate 63,534,697 downwards.
ACTCTCTATCCTCTCTCTCTTATTCTCTCTCCCTCTCTTTTTCTTTCTCACTATATATTCTTTTTTCTATCTTATACTCTCTTTCACACTCTCCTTTGTTGCTCTCTTTTCACTTACACTTTCTCTCACTCTACTTCCACTCCCTCTCTCCTTTCTCTTGCTTTCAAACCTACCAGTCTCTTTCCCTATCTTCTCTCCCTCGGCCCTTCTTGCTCTATCCCTCCTTATCTCCCTCTTTGTTTCTCTCTCTCTTGCTCCCTCTCTCAATCACTAGTATCTTCTCTTGTGCTCACTTTGCATCTCACTCACTCACTCATTTTTATTTTCCCACAAAATCTCTCCTCACTCTCTCACTTTCTCTTTTCTACTCTGTCCTTGAATGCTCTCACTTCCACCTGTCTCTCTTTCTCCCTCACGACCTCCATCTCTCTATCACTCTATATTCCACCCCTCATTATCTCTCGCTCTCAATATCTTTTCTGTAGCTCACTTTTGTCCCTACATTTCAACTCACTTCCTCTCTCTCGCTCTCAATACCTCTTTCGCTCTCTTAATCCCTCTCTCTCTCACTTTTACACTCTCCTTTGTTGTTCTCTCTTCCTCTTACTTTTCTCTCACTCTATTCCCCACACTCTCTCTCCTCTCTCACTCACTTGATTCCATCCCATCCTCTCTCATTCTCTCTCCCTCTCCCTCCCTCTCTCTCTCTTCCTCCATTTATTCCTCTCAATTTCTCTCTCTCTCTCTCACTGTTGCTCCCTCTCACTCTCATTATTCTCTTGTTCTCCCTCTCTTTCTGCCCCCAGTCACGTACTCTTGCTTGATCTTCCCTTAGTCTCTCTTCTCAATCTCTCCCTTTCATCTCTCTTCTTTCCATTTTCCTGCACACTCTTTAATCCCTCTCACTACTTCCAATCTCTCTTTCTCACTCACCCTTCCACCATCTCTCTCACTCTCTATCCCATTTCATTTTATCTTTGATTCACTCTCACTTCTATCTCTCTTTTAATGCTCCCTTTATCCCTCACTGCCTTTCTCTTGTCTCCCTTCCTCTTTCACTTCCTTCAATCCTCACTTTCTCTCGCTCTCCTTATCTCCCTCACTCCTGTTCTCCCTCTCACTCGCTCATTCTCTCCCTCTCTGATGCTTTCTCTTTCCTCACATTCTCTTTACTCTATTTATCTCTCACACTTTCTCCCTCTTCCGTCCCTTTCCTCTCTCTTCATTTTCACTCTCACTTTACTCCCTCACTCACTCTCTTTCTCTCTCTCTTTGATTACTCTCTCTCCTCTCAATCTTTCCTCCCTCACTCTTGTTCCTTCCCTCCCTCCCTCTCACCCTCTCTCGCTCTCTCTCCCTTTCTGTTTCTCTCTCTCCCTCTCTCCCTCTCACTGTCTTCCAACTCATCCCCCTTTCTTCCCACTAAATATCATTCTCCACTCCATCTCTCCCTCCCTCTCACACTATCTCTATATCTTCCATCACTCTCTCTTCTCTCTCACCCTCTCTTCCTCTATCACTCCCGCTCTCTTCAATGTCTATCACTCACTTTGTCTCTCTCTCTTTTTCTCACTCTCCTCTCTCGCACTTTTCTCTATTTTTTGCATTATCACTATTTCTTTCTCTATTTTTCTCTCTTCCCTCTCACACAAGGAAGCTCTTGTTCTCCTTTAACACTCGCTCATATCACTTTACTCGCTATTCTCTCCAACCATCTCACACTCTCTTCCGACCTCCCTCTCTCCCTCTTTCATTATTTTATTCTCTCACTCTATCGTCCTCTCACCCTCCCACTATCTCTATGTCCCCTCTACATCTCCCTCTCTCTACCTCACACTCAACTCTATCTTCCCTCACTCTCTTCTCTCTATTTTTTATCTCATCTTCTCTCTTTCTCTCCCTCCTGCTCACTCTCAATCCCTATCTTCAATCCCTTTTTTGTTCATCTCTATTTATTGCTTTCTTGCCCTCTTTTACCCTCTCTCTGTCTCTCTCTTGCCCTTACTTCTATCACCCTCATTTCTTACTTCTCTTTCTCACTTCTATTGTACTCACTAAGTCACTCCTTCTCCCTCACTCTCCTTTTCTCTATTGCTCTCTTACATTCCCTCTTCCATGCTCCCTCTTCTCTCACTTTCTCTTTTCTCTATTTCTCTCACACTCTTCCTTTCCCATTCTCTCTCTCTTTCATTATCTCCATCCTGCTTCCCTCCCCCCACTCCCCCATCTCAATCTCCCTCCCTCTTTCTACCTCTTTCCCTCTCCATCTCCCTCTCTCTTTTCTTCTCACGCATTTCTAATCTCCGTCCTTATCTCAAGATTCCTCACTAACATTTGCGCAATCTTCCTCTCTAAATTCCTATCTTTCTCATAAATCTTTCTCTCTCTCCCTCTCTCACTCCCTCTCCCTCTATCTCCCCCTCTCACTCTCTCCCTCTATCTCCCCCTCTAACTCTCTCCCTTACTCTTTCCCTTTATCTATCTCTTTCTCACTCCTTACCATACTCACTATGTTTCAGTCTCTATTATTTTTCTTTCTCTCTCTCTCTCAGGCATCTCTTGCTCTCTTTTTTTTTCTTTCCTCACCTTGATCTCTATATCCATCATCTAACTCCTCTCTTTTCTCTCTCTCTTATCTCTCACCCCCTCTTCTCTCTTATTGTTTATTACTTTCTCTCATTCCCTCCCCCCTTCCCCCTCCCTCCCTCCCTCCCTCCTTATTTTGCTCTATTTTTTTCTTTCTAGCTCCCTCTCTTGTCCTCTCTTTCCTCACTCTTTATTCTTATCTATTTCTCTCTGGCTTTGTCACTCTCTCCCCTTCTTACTCCCTCAATATCTTTCATATTACTCTCACTCTTATTCCCTCACTCGCTTCTGTCTCTCTCTCTCTGTTGTAGTCTCTCTCCAACTCTCTCACACTCCCTGACTCACTCTGGCCCCATCTTTCATTCATTCTCTTTCTTTCTCCTTTTCTCTTTCTCTCGCTTCACCCACCCTCTCTCTATCGTTCTCTTCAACTTCACTCTCGCTCCTACTCCCTCTCTTTATCTCTTTCACACTCTCTATTATCATATCCCTCACACTCTATCTCTTTTGTTTTATCTTCCTTGAGTCTCTCTTCTCTCTCTATTTCTACCTTACCCTCTGTCCCTCTCCCTATCCAACTCACTTTTTAATCTCAATCTTCACTCCCTCTCTTGCTCTCTCTCTCTCTCACTGTCTATTTCATCTCTTTTTATTGTTCCTTTTCTTGCTCTTGCCCCCTCTGTATCTCCTTCTTCTTCCTTCATCTATAACCACCCTCTCTTCTCTCTCTTTACTCGCTCTTTTTCAGATCTATCCCCCACTCTCTCTCTTATTCTCCCTCCGTCCCTCTATCTTAGTTGCTCTCAGATATCACCCTCACCTCTTATCTCCATCTTAAAATTTTAAATTTTCTCTCACACCTCTCTCTCCTCCTTTATCCCTTCCTCATCAACTCCCTCCTTCCAACTCATTCTCCTTTTCTCCTATCTCTCTCATCTCTCTCCTTTTGCACTCACTATATCTCCCTCTGTTTCACTTATTTTCTCCATTCCTCTCTCATTTCCTCTCTCTTGTTCTCTTTTCTCTCATTTTCACCTTTATTTATATCTTACTCTCCCTTGTTCTTTCTCTCAATCTCTCTCTCATTCTCTCCCCCTGCTACCCTCCCTCCCACTCTCTCTATGTTAGTCTTTCTCCCTCTTTCTCCCTCTCTCACTCCCTATCTCCTTCTCTCCTTATCTCCTTCTCTCTCATTCTCTTACTCTCCCTCTCTATCTGAATCACTCCATCCTTCCCTCTCTTTCTCCCTTCGTCTCTATCTCTCTAGTCTTGCAGTCATTCACTCAATCTCCCTCACTCCCTATATTTTTTTTCCATTGCTCTATCTCATTCCCTCTCTCTTGTCTCACTTTCTCTTCTCTCTATTTCCCTCTCACTTTCCCTAAGTCTTTCTCCCTCCCACTCTCCCTCCCACTTCTCACCCTCCCACTCACTGTATCTAAATGTCTCTTCCTCTCTCTCCCTCTCCCTCTCCATCTCTCCTTTTCTCTTTCTCATTCATTATGTTAACTTCTCTCCCTATCTCTATCATGCTCACTATCTTTTCCTCTCTCGGTTCCTCTTACTCCCTCTTAAATCTTTCAAGCTCTCTCTCCCTCTCACACTCCCTTCCTCTCTTTAATCAATTATTGTCCTCCTCTATCTCCCCCATTCTCTCTATTTGTTACTCTTACCCTCTATCTCTTTCTTTCTCACACTCTCTCTTTCTTACTATGTCTCTTAATTCTTCTTTTTTCTCTCTCTCACTCTCTTGCTCTCTCTCATATATCTTTTCTTTATCTTTACTCTTGTCGTCTTTATCTTTTTTCTCCCACTCTCCCTTTATCATTATCTCTCTCACTCTCTATTATGTTCCTCTTTATTGCTCTCTTGCTCTCTCTTCCTCTCTTTTCAAGGGGATATAGAGAGAGGAGTGAGAAAAGAAGAGAGAAGACAAAGTGGGATGGAGGGATTGAATGAGGGGGGGATCGAGGAGGAAAGAGAGATGCATGAGAGAAAATAAGAAATATTGAGATGGATATAAGGGAAGAGAGAAACATGTGATAGCAATTGAGAGAGTGCGTGTTAGGAAGCGAGAATGTGAGAGAGAGAGAGTGTGTGTGGGGGGGAGAGAGATAAAGAGTGAGTAAATAGAGAAAAGAGAGGGGGAAAGAAGAAATGGTGTGAGAGAGAGACAAGAAGGGGGAAAAAGAGCAAAAAACAACAAAGAGAGATGAAATAGAGAGTGCATGAGATCTGAGAGGGAGTGAAGATAGAGATTGAAGAGTGAGAAGAAGTGATAGAGAGGTAGACTGGGTAAAATAAAACAAAAGATAATGAGTGACAGGTAGAAAGAGGGAGATATGGAAGGAGATATGGAGAGAGAGAGGGAGAAAGAGAGAGACAGTGAATTAGTGAATGAGGGAGAGAGGGAGAGAGAAAGAGAGTGAGAGATGGTTGGAGGGAAAGGGTTTGTAAAGTGATATATGTGTGATGATATAGAGAAATAGAGAGTGTGAGAGAGAAACATAGTTCAATAGAGAATGAAAAGTGATAAAGCATAATAGAGAAAAGTGCTAGAGAGGCGGAGAGGGAGAAAAAAGAGATAGACTGACGGAGTCAAAGGAATAGAATATAGCCGGAGTGAGAGAGGAAGAGAGAGTGAATGAAGATATAGAGAGAGTCTGAGAGAGAGGGAGAGAGGGGGTATAGAATGAGATTTAGTGGAAGAGAGAGGGGGTTAAAGTGAAAGAGAGTGAGAGGGAGAGAGGGAAGGTGAGAAGGAAGCAAGCGAGTGAGGGTGAGAGGGAGAGAAAAATTGTGAGGAGAGAAGGGAGAGTGATTGGTAGAAGAGAGAGAAAGCGAGAGATAACGAATATGGAACGATAAAGATATAGGGAATGAGGGAGTAAAAGTGAGAGTGAAACTGAGGAGAGAGGAAGAGGGAGTGAGAAAGAAGAGTGTGAGAGAGAACGAAAGAGAAGAGAGGGAGGAGAGATAGAGCGGGAGAGAGGGAAAGAGTGAGTGAGAAAGTGTGGAAGCAAGAGAGCGGGTGATAAAACGGTTAAGATAAAGAGATGGATGAAGGGAGTGAATACTGGAGAGAGAGCGAGAGAGAGAGAGGCGGTGAGGGATAAAGGGAGCGTCAAAAGAGAGTGACGTAAGAGAGTGAGAGAGAGATAAAAAGTGATGGTAAAGTGTGAGATAGAGAATAAGAGAGTGAGTGCAAATAAGAGATAGAAGGAGGTAGCGAGCAGGTTTAAAGAGAGTAAGAAAGAAAAAGGAAGAGAAAGTGAATGTGAGAGAGAGAGAGAGAGTGAGAAGAGAGACTTGAGGAAGATCTAGTTATGTGAGTGAGGGGTTAAAAGTGAAGGAAAATAGGAGAATGTTGAGAGAGTGGGAGCAAGAGAGTGGGAGACCGAGAGGGATTATGGGAGGGAGGGGAGGGAGGGAGAGAGCAGAGAGAATGAGAAAGGAATGGATGGAAGCAAGAGAGAGAGTGGGGCATAGAATGAGAGAAAAACAAGCGAAAATAGAGAAGAGAGAGCTACAAAGGATAGTGTAAAGAATAGTATACGATAGACATAAAAAATAGACTATGAGAAAGAGAGAGTGAGTGAAAATAAAAGAGAAGGGGATAGAGAAAAAAGAGAGAAAAGTATAGTAAGGGAGGGAGAGGAGAGAGTGAGAAAGTGAGAACTAAATGGTAAAAGAGAGTGAGATAGAGAGCGAGAAATTATGCTAAACAGGGTGAGTGTAAGAGAGATTGAGAGAGAGTGAGGGAGTGTATGAGATTGAGAGAGAAGAGTTAGCTACATAAGGAAGCCCTGGAGAGGGCACAAATAAGGGAGTGAGAATGATAGAGGGAGAGTGTGAGACATAAAGAGAAAAATAGTGGGAGATTGAAAGAGATCTAGAGAGAAATAGGAAAAGAGAGTGAGGGAGAGGAGAAGATAAGAATGGGAAAGAGAGTGAGGGACAAGAGAGAAAAATGATATTAGGAGGGTGGGAAAAGAGAGTGTGTGATCGAGAGAGGGGAAGGAAAGTAAGAGATAAAGAGTGAGAGAATGAAATAGAGTGTGAGGAAGTGATCAAGAAAGATATATAGATGAGAGGGAGAGAGTGAGGACAAGAGTAAGGAAAAGAGAGTGAAATTTAGGGGAGACAGAGACAACGAAGGAAAGAGAGAAAGAAAGAGAGAAATAGAGTGAAATGTGAGAGCATGTGAGAAATAATGAGAGAGAAGAGAGAGGGTTTGAGAGAGATAAAAGATGGAGTGCAATGGAGAGAGTGAATTTGAGGTATAGGGGAAGAGAAAGATTGAAAAAAGATAGAGATTGTGTGTGTGAGGAAGCGAGAGTGAGAGGGAAACGTAAGAGAAAAAGTTAGAGAAGTGTGAGCAATAAAAGATAAAGAAAGAGAGAACAAAGTATGAGAAAGTGAGTGGAAAGGAGTGAAAGAGGAAGTCAGAGTGATAGAGATATAGAGATAGAAGGAGAATGATGGAAGATAGAGAAAGAGAGAGTGGTTAAGAGAGAGAGGGTGAATATGAGAATGAGAGAGTAATGGAGAGAGAAGGAGAGCCTGGAAGGGAAAGTGGGAGAGAGCGAGAGAGAGAGGAAGGAGGGAAGTGAGAGAAATAGAGAAAGAGAGTGAAGGATTGAGGAAGAGTGAGTGAGAAGAGTAAAAGAGAATGGATGATAAAAAGAGAGAGTGGTACGAGCGAGTGGTACAAGAGAGTAAGAGTGATAGTGAAATTGAAGAGAGAGAAGAAGGAGTGAGAATGGGAGAGAGTGTCAAAGACAATAAAGAAAGAGTGAGGAAAGAGAGAGCATGAGAGAGGGAGAGAGGGAGAGAGTGAGAGAGCGAGATAGGGAGCAAGAGAAAGAGAGAAAGAGATCAGGAGAGTGGATAAAGACAGGGATGTAGGGAGTGAAAGAGGGAGGAAGAGTGAAAAAGTGGTAGTGTGAGATACAAGGTGTGAAAAGAAAGAGAAATAGAAGAGTGAGTGATAGAGAGATTGAGAGATAAAAAAAGTGGAATAGAGGGTATGTGAGAGAGAAGGATGGAGAGAGAGATAAATAAGGAAGGGAGGGAGTGAGATGGATTAAAGAGAGAGTAGTAGAGAGACTATGATAGAGTGTGAAAAGGAAATAGATAGAGATGTGAGACTAAAGGAAGATTGTGAAAGAGAGAAGTGAGACTAAAGGAAGATTGTGTAAGACAGAGTGAGTGAGAGGTAAAGAGATAGGGAGAATAAAAGAATAGCTAGAGAGAATGAGAGAGAGGGAGACAGAGAGGGAGATGGGGAGAGAGAGGGACGGAGGGAAAGAAGAAAGATAAAGAGATAGTGGGAAGGATTGAATCAATAGAGAGGGAGAGATAGATTAGGGGATAGAGGGGGACAAGGGGTGAGATGAAAGAGGGAAGAGAGAGCAACAATGAAGAGAGCAAAAGAGAGCATATAATAGAAAAGTAGAATAGAGTGCAGGAAAGAGAGAGCGAGGGAGGGAGAATAATAGAGAAGGGCATAGAGAGAGAAGAGAGAAAGATACAGTAGCAAAGAGAGAGCCTGGAGTGCAAGAAAAGGAGCATGATGGTAAGAGAGAGCGAAATAGAGATCAAGAAATGGAGCTTATGGAGGAGAGATGGAGAGATATTGAGAAACAGAGAGAGTGAGAGAATGATGAATGTCTGTGAGAGCTTGAGAGAGAGAGTGAGTGAGATGGAGAGAGAAGGTTGAGCTACAAAAGGGAGACTTATATAGGGCAAGAATGAGGGAGTGAGAAATATAAAGGGAGAGTGAGAGAGTGATAAATAGAACGAGAGCGGGAGAATGAAAGAGACCTATAGAGAAAGAGGAAAAGAGAGTGAAAGAATAGAGGATATAACAGAGAGGATGAGAGAGAGGGACAAGAGAGAAAAAGAGATATTAGGAGAGTGGGAAGGGAGAGAGTGTGAGGAATGGAGGGAGGGAGATAGAGAGCTAGAGAATTAGAGATATAGTGAGCGAGAGAGCAAGAGATATGTATAGGGAAGAGGGAGAGATTGAGATCAAGGTTATGGAGAAGAGAGTGAGAGATATGGGATAGAGGGAGGGAGAGGGGTAAGAGGGAAGAACGAAGGGAGAGAGGAATAGGGAGAAAGTGAGAAACAATGAGAGAAAGAAATGATAGAGATTAGGAGAGACAAGATTTGGAGAGAGAAAGAGAGAGTGTGTGTGTGTACGAGGGATAAGGACTAAGAAAGAGAGATCATAGAGTGATAAAAGAGAGATCAAGAGAGAGAAGAGCATGGGAAATAAAGAAAGAATAGAGAGTGGGAGAGAGATAGAGCGAGGGAGTGAGAGGTATTTAAGATTGAGGGATTGAGACAGAGAGAGACATAGTAAGATATAAATAGAGAGAAAAGAGTGAGGACAGATAAAGAAAAGGTGAGTGAGAGGGAGAGAAGTAAGGAGAGCAAGAGAATGAGCGAAAGAGAAACATTGAAAGAGAGAAAAAAGAAAGATCGAGAGGGAGAGAATGAAAGGGGAGAGTGAGAAAGAGAGAGACGGAGAGCAAGAGTAAGGGAGAGAATGAAAAAGGAGGAGAATGAGGGACAGAAGGAGAGAGATTGAAGAGAGAGGGAGAGAGAGGGAGAGAGATCTAAGAGAAAGAGAGATAGGAAGCGAGAGAGGAAAATAACACAAAATATGAGCAGATTTGAGATAGGGAGGTCGAGTAAGGGAATGAGTGAGAAGTAGAGTGGGAGAGATGGGGATGGAGAGGGAGAGAGAGGGAGAGTGATTGAGATAGAGAGAGTAGGAGGGAGGTTAGCGGAGGGAAAGAATAGAGAGAAATGATGAGATTGAACGAGAGAAAGGGAGAGAGAAATAGAGAAAAGTGAAAGTGAGAGAAGAGAGAGGAAGAGAGAGGGAATGAGAGAGACCAAGAGAGAGGGAATGAGAGAGATGAAGAGAGAAAATGAGAGGTAGAAAGCTGAAGTGAATGCGTGAGTGCAAGAGGAAAGAGAGAGGTGTGAGATAGGGAGTGAGGTAGAAAGAGAAGGAACGAAGATTGAATGAGGGAGGGATAGAGACGAAAGAGAAATGTATGAGATAAAATAAGAAATAATGAGATGGATTTGAGGGTGAGAGAAAGAAAGAGTGAGTGAGAGAGAGTAGAGAGTACAAGAACAACAAAGAGAGATGAAATAGAAAGTGAGAGAGCGAAGAGGAAAGATATTAAAGATAGGGATTGAAAAGTGTGCGGGAGCGAGAGAGGGAGAGAGTGTAAGGCAGAAATAGAGAGAGAATAGAGAATCAAGGTAGATAGAACAAAAGATAGTGAGTGAGAGGTGGAGTGAGGAAGATAATGTGGGAGATATGGAGAGAGAGAGGGAGGGCGAGAGGGAGATAGAGAGAGAGAGATTGAGTTTATGAAAGAGGGTGAGAGAGTGGGAGAAGAGAGTGATAGATGTTTGGAGAGAATTGTTGACCTCATTTTTGATGAGGTCTTCTCTTCTTCTTTTAGTGCTTAGGATCTAGCCTTAGGCTTTTCCTTTGACTATCTTAGAGGACTAGAATTGGGATCCACCATCTAGAATTTCAAACCACTTCTTAACTCCCCGCAAACTCCACAAACTTGATTGTAGAGCCCTAATCACCTAGAGGGTTGAGATCAAATGTGGAAGTTTAAAGGATGAGTTCCTATAGGACTCTTTGGCCTTAGGATTGCCCTGGGTGGCCTGGTCTCAGTGAAGGGTTGACTTACACACACACTACACCTATACACTACACTTTCACACACCTCCTAAAACCATACCCATACCCAACTTGATCTCCTGACTCATGCGAGTGATTCACATGGATGGTCTTTAACCCCTAAGCCCTTGCTAAGAGGGTTAGGAACAACATAGTGAATGCCTCAAATGAGTCCCTTCATGGCTCATATGGGCTTGATGTGGCTTCATGGCTCAACCAAAATGATTTTATTCCACTTATATTTACCCAATCTTCAATTTTCCAAATTTTCAATTTTTGCCCCCAGGACCCTACACCCGCCTAACCTACCAAATGCCCTCGAAACTACCCAAAATCTCCAAAATCACCTAAATTACCCAAAATTCCTCAAGACAAATCCTAAACATTTCCCCCCACTCAAATTGATCATCCATAACCAAAAATACCAAAAATTCCAAAAATACCTCCCAATACCCTCCAAATACCCAAAATACCCCTTTTAGTCAAAAAATCCAAAAATTCAGAAAATTCCCAAAAAATTCCAGAAAATCCTAAATATTCCCAATTTCATTTTGTTCAAATACACCATGGGCCAATTTTGTCAATTTACCCCACTTTTATCTAAACCCCCAATTTGACCCATTTTAACCCAAAGTAAACCCAATGTCAAACCTAACCTACCCAATTGACCCAAATTCTGGTCCAATTCAATTCTAAACTTCAATTTAACATCCCCAACACCAATCTAGACCAAATCCAAGCCCAATTTGATTGTCATTGGGATCCAATTTCACTTTTGGCCTTAAAGCCCAATTTGGACCCATGACCCAAACTTAGCCCAAACTCATCCAATTCAACTCCAATTAACCCCAAATCTTTTCTAAATCTTCCTTGACATCCCCATAAACAAAACACTAACATGATTTGCCCAAAATTTAGACCCAAACCCCACTTAAATTCAACCCAAAATCAAAAATCCCAATTTTGACCTAAGCCCAAACTTAACCCAAATGAGCCCAAACCCCAAAATCAAAGCTCAACCAAAGTCAAAACCTCTTTGGAACATTCCCATAAACATTTCCCAACATTAATTTTACATCAATTTCAACCCTAGCCCAACATTAGCCCATGCTAGCCCATTTTGGCCCACCTTAGCCTCTTTACCAAAAAGCCCATATCCAACCCAATTCAAACCCAAATCACCTCAAATTTGTTTCAAACCACTCATGACACATCCCTAAACCAAACTCAACAATTATTTGGCCCAAGCCTTTACCAAAATTTCATCCCAAAATCCATTTTAAAATTCAAAAGCCCACTTTCCTAAACCATTTAAAAGCCCATCTAAAACCATTTCAATGAGCCCAAAATCTACCCTAAAGCCCACATGACATTTCCATTTGCCATCCACTTAATCAAAGCCATTCCCTAAGTTCTAATCACATCATCAAATAATTCCAAATCAAGCCTCATGCCAAATCACCCCTAAATACCAAAATTTTTCTTAAATCCATTTCCATGAAATTGACTTGACTTTTCCCAAGCCAAAGGTGAGCCATGAAGCCATGCATGAGCCACATGGAAGCCATGAGAGCCTCTTTACATGTCACCATGCCATTTTGGGCAAAAGGAGGAGACTCTTTCCTTAATTCCTAAAGGTGATTAACCACTCCCATGATTTCACTAAATCTTGCTTAAGCTTAATTGTACTTGGATGGTGACCATTCCCCACTCGATTAAGCCGACCTAAATCACTTTCTATTCAGCCTAAACAAAGCCTTGGGTGGTGCACCTAGCCCAAATGGATGGGTTGACCAATTTCAAGCCAAAGTGGCCTCTCCCCCATACCATTTTAATCCAAACACTTTACACATGTCCAAGCCCGATTGACTTCACCATTGCCAAGCCCCGACCTCCCTGGTCAAGATGGTGACCCATGCCTGCACGGCCAGCCGCCCGGATCGCCGGAAAACACCACACCCGAGAGCTCGCATGTGAGCCAACTTTGGAATTCCACCTTGCCGAGCCGCCCCATGCCCAATGGCCACCATGGCCGTTCTTCCCATGACCAGAGCGAGTCGATCCCAACCCTCGGCCATCCCCGGGAGGCTCTCCAGACCACCTCTATTTAAACCCGACCCCTCACGGCCATGAGAAGAGAGTTGCACAAACCTTGCCGAAACTCGCGCAAAATTGTTCCGGACCCTTCTCCACCCTTAGAGCGGTTAATCCCCAGATGTCGATTTGCCCTAATCCCCACCGATAAAACTCGATTTCCCAACCGAAATTCCACCCAAAACCAGGACACTTCTCCACGAGTGAGCCAATCCCCAAGCCGATTGGTTCTACACCTTCACCGGACCAAGGGAAGGTGTCCACCAACAAAAGCCCCATCTCCGAGCCACCCGGTTGCTCCGACCTCCAAGCTTTGTGATCGGCCGTGGTCGAAGTCCAACCTAGACAATTCACTGACACCGAGAGACTTCATCCTGAGCTTGCTAGGATCCAATCGAAGGTGCAACAACTCTCAGATCGAAGCCACACTTCTCTGAGCAAAGGTATGAGCTAATTCTTCATCCCGAGCTTCTGGAGATTATCCATTTCAAATGCTTTAATTTCAATGCATGATAACCGTATAGATGTGTTCGTCTCTTCAAGACGAATCCATAGAGCATAAGAACATGAAAATCCATCGAGTATCGAGTGAGATATTAGTGGATTTAGTGTGGACGGCTCTCGGGTGAGGACACTTGGGGACGATGAACGGATGCCGTCCATTTAATACACGCGCGGACGGACGGCCGGGATCGCGCCGGATGAGGAGACGGAACGATACGGCGGGCCCCGGACGGCCGACTCGGATGGCGGCGCCCGAACACAGCGCGACACGTACCCCTTCGGAGCCGCCGATGTTTCGCCGGCGCCGCGTGGATAAGTAGATAAATAGGGTATTTAATGTATTTATTAAATATCGAAACTTTAAAAATTCATAACTTTGTGTAAGAAAATCAGAAAAATAAAATAAAAATACCCTCTTGCTCAGTGAACGAGAGGAGAATAATGTGGAAAAGAAATCATTTAATTTTATCAAGTATTTTATTTTTTATAATTTATTTACTCTCTCGCATACATTTAATTCTCCATGCATGTATACAATTCACCATGGCATGAGACCATAGGAGCTTTTGAAGCCTCCGAATTTGGGAACATTCCCTGAATTTTCCAAAGTTAGAGGCCATCCCTATGAAGAGTTATTGATTTTTCAAATTCATGTCATTGTTTTGAGTATTTTAATTCCAATAAATAGCATGTTGTGAAATAAATTCTAGAAAAATTTGGTGATGTTCCTTATGACCAGAGAACCCTAGGAAAAATAGGTTTTGAGTTAGTTCATTTTAGACAACCCTAATTGGCTTAAACACTCAAAATAGGTCTCTAATTAATTAGAGCTAACCATACATCAAATTGACTTCAAATCAATTCTCCATTGACCTTTAGGATCAGAAGAACCCACCATAAAAATTTGAAGTCAATTGGACTTGGTTAGCCCTACTAAATGGGTTGATTAAGCCATTTAGTCATTTTAAACTTTAAAAATTCATAACTTTCAAAATACCTTTCAAAATTTCACCAAATTGGTTTTGGAGCCTCTCTGATATCAGGGGAATGTAAGAAAATTAAAATTTCAATTTTCTAAAAAAGTTGATTTTTAATATTATTTTAATATTTTTAATAATTAAAAAATAATAAAAATCACAAAAATAATAAAATTCACCAAAATGTCAAATTTTGAATTTTAATCACTTAGGAACAAACCCCATATTTTTCTTGGGTATATTTGGTGAGATATTAATTTTTAAAGCTCTAGGGTAATTTTAAAATTAAAAAAATGTATTTTCTAGCATTTTCACTAAAATAATTATAATAAATCATAAAAAAATCAGAAAATTGCAAAATTTACTTCTCTGATTTCCTTGATATCAGAGAGATTTTTGAAAAACATAAAATTCATTTTTCAACATTTATTTTATTTTTAAATTAATTAACACTCCAGAACTTAAAATATTTATAATAAAAATGATATAATTCAAAAAATCACCAAAATTGGTCCAAGTGGTCCCCTGGTCATTAGGAATGTCCCCTAATTTTCTTAAGGACAGAAACTTTCCCTTGGTCATGTTATTAAATTTTCCTTGGAAATCTCTATTTTCTACCAAAAATAATTATATAAATAAATTAAATACAGAAAAATCACATTTTCTCCTCTCATGTCTTTATTGACATATGAGTGAAGTCACATAAAAATTTCAAGTTCATTTGAGTTCAATTTAGTGAGTTATGAAATTATTAAGCTTAAAGGGTAAAGTGGTAATTAAAATTTTTTTTTAATCCTTAATTAAAACTTTAGGTTTAATAAAAAATTAACAAGTAAAATTTTGATCCTAATCTGATTTGGATGATTGAAATTTAATAATTGAAGGGTAGAAACCCATTAAGCAATTTAAAATGATTAAACTTTAATTAAATAATTGATTAAATTTGGAAGAATAATAAAATTGGAATTATTAAAATAGGGACATTATTAGGAAGAGATTTATTCTTTAATTTAAAAAATCCCTAAATTAATCATTTCATTAATGTTTAATTCCTAATTAAAATGATAATTCAAATTTAAAATATTAAAAGACTTAATCATTAAACTAAAATTAAATTATCGAACTCTTTTAAAATTTTAATTAAAATTAAAATGAATAAAATTAAATTAAAAAATTAAATTAAATCAAATTAAATCAAATTAAAAATTAAATTAAAAATTAAATTAAATTAAAAATTAAATTAAATTAAATTAAATTAAATTAAAAAATTAAATTAAATTAAATAAATTAAATTAAATTAAATTAAATTAAAAATTAAATCAAATTAAATAAATTAAATTAAATTAAATTAAATTAAATCAAATTAAATAAAAAAAATTAAATTAAATCAAATTAATTTAATGTAACATCAAATCAAACTAAATTGAATTAAATTGAATTAAATTAAATTAAATTAAATTAAATTAAATTAAATTAAATTAAGTTGAATTAAATAACATCACCTAAGACATAAAGAAATAAGCACTAAAATAACTTGAACACTATTCCAAATTTAAACCCTTCAATTGAAATTAACTTAAATCACAAACCATTTGAACACCAATTTACCCTCAAAAGCTTTAGTTATCATAACTTCTAAACAGAATATTAAATGAAATGTTACTTCACTTATAGGACATTCAAATATCCTAGTTCACTGAGCAAGTTAACAAAACTTGAAAACCTCGAACGATCGATTCATTTACATAATTAAATTCATTTGGACTTAAAACAATCCTAGAAATATTGAAAAGATGTTTAAGATTCTTCTTAAGCACTTCCTCAATATGATAGGATATTTATAAGAACAATTGAACTTAGTTGTTCTTTGATGAAGAAAATCGTCTTCAAACCAAAAACACAAGGAACCTAGACGTCATAGGAAATGACTAGCTATAGGATTAGGAATTTGGTAGAAAACCATAACCCTTACCTTAGCTTTACCTAGGAACTTGCTTAAATGTTCTAATCGTGTTTTAAGTGCGACTGGAATGACGGGAAGACCCTCCAGGTACGCTTTTATTTTATCGCAATTTACTTTCCTGCAATTTACTTTCTTGCAATTTACTTTATTGCAAATGCACTTTACTTTTCTTGCATGATAAAACAGCTGTTGCATGAAAACCCACACCTTTAGGATAGTCCCTAAAACTGAAACCAAAACTAAGTTAAAAGTCATTGCAAGATAAAATTCACCGCCACAACATTTCAAAATATAAAGCAACTCAAAATTTAATCACAAACGAACACAAAACTACAATTACAACCGAATTAAAACGTCCTATCGGATGATCGGGAATACTTCGGATGATGTAACCTACGTGTTGCTAACTGGATTTCCCACGGTCTAAATGAAAGTGTGGAACTCATTCGGTTGAGTTTAGCAAATTCATCCGGACTAAGTGAATCCGATAAAAATAATGATGCCGGAAGGATGGAACCGTGGGATCTTAACCGGTGTTGTTATAATCAACTTTAAGATTTGTTTTAATTAAAACACAAAAAACACTTGGAAATTAAGACTTCTCTAAACCAAAACACTTTTCTCATCCCTTGATTTATGATTTCTAAAACTAAACCTCTGCAACAACAAGGAGCTCGGAGCATGGTGGGCAGCACGGCCATCGTCGTCAACAAAACTTGAACCTACTTCAGCAAAACTTTCCTAGAATTAAACAACAAAGCCATAGGACTTCGAGGTAGTTTGCCTAGTGCAACATAAATCCTCAACTCTTCGTTAGGCATTTGCATTGCAAATTAAGCCCTAACCGGTCTTAGGATTCCGAGGTAGTCGTCCGATACGACATAAACCCTCATATCTTCCAGGCTATTTGTATGATTCTATCATATAAATATAAGCCCTAATTAATCAAAATTGGCAAGATTAAAACATTAAATAAACATTAGGACTTTCCTAAATTCAAGCCAAACAATAGGATAGTCGGGAGATTATCGAAGTTCACTTCGAATCCGTAATTTCTCCTACCTTTCTTCCTTTGAATTCCCAAAATAAAATGTTCCAAACTTGATCTATTCCCTATCGAGATTCAAAAATTCAATCCTTTGAAAACTTAAACTTTGAAATTCTTGAGAGCGAATTATTGATTATTATCGAGAGTTTTCTTAGGTGATTCCCGTCACTTAAGATGTAATTAACTATAGGGGCTTGCCCTTATAGGGAATTTTAAATAACCTGAGTAATATAAACCCTGCTTAATTCATTTATATTAAGCAGGGGAATTTGTCGGCTTATAAAATTGGTTCGCAGACCAAACGGATGTCACAAATCTTCTAGTTTATTTAACCGAGCCCCACCATCAAGCAGTATGTCTATCCTTAGGGATAGATACACGGTTTGTGATGCGGTGCTCGTTTATATAAACTATTTGGGATGTGAGATCGGTTTGATTTCATATCTTAAAATCTTCAAATTTAAAATTATTTTCAAAATCAAATACTACTTTCTAAATTACATCTATATTTAAATTAAATTTAAAATTCGCCGACAAGAATGAGTCAGCAGAGTGATAAGAGAATTATGAAAAAGAGCAATAGAGATTGTGTGTGTGAGAGAATGAGCGAGACCAATAAAGAAAGAAAAAGTGACAAAGCATGAATAGAGAAAACAATGAGAGATGGAGAGAGTGAGAAAGAGAGTGATAGATGGATGGAGTGAGAGGAATGAAATGGAGTTAGAGAAACACAGTGCGAGTTGGAGAAAGTGTGACTGAAGGAAGATATTGAGAGAGTGAGAGAAAGAGAGAGGGGGTAGAGAATGAGATTTTGCAGGATAGAGAGGGGAGATGAATTGGAAGAGGGGGAGAGTGTGTAAGAGAAAAAGAAGTGCAAGAGAGTGAGAAAGAGGGCTGGAGGGAAGGGAACAAGAGAGTGTGACAGAGTTGGAGAGAAAGATTGAGAGAGAGAGCAATAGAAGAGAGTAATCATGGAGCAAGAAAAAGAGAGGATATCAAGTCGTAACAATGAGAGTGAAACTTAAGAGAGAGGAAGAGGGAGCAAGAAAGTGAGAGAGTGTGAGAAAGTAATAGAGAGAAGAGAGAATGAGGGAAGAGAGAGCAAGAGAGAGGGAAAGAGTGAGGGAGTGAGAGAGTGATCAAGAGAGAGGGGGATAAGGAGAGTTGGAGGAAAAGAGGGAGATAAAGGGAGCGTCAAATGATAGAGACAGAAGATAGAGTGAGAGATATAAAAAAAGGTTGGCATTGAGAGTGAGAGAGGGAGAGAGACCAAGTGAGAAAGAGAGACTGAAAGAGTTAGTGAGATGTTTTAAAGAGAACGAAAGAGAAAGGAAGAGAGAGTAATAGGGAGAGATAGTGAGAAGAGTGACTAAGGGAAGATCAAGTAAGAGCAAGTGAGTGCAGGGTGAAAAGTAAGGGAGAATAGGAGAATGTAAGAGGGAGAGGTAGCAAAAGAGAGAGAAAAAAAAGAGGGATAATGGGAGATAGAGAAGGAGGGAGAAAAGATAGAATGAGATTGGTGGGATGGAAGCAAGAGAGAGGAGAGAGTGGCGGATATAGTGAGAGAAAAGTAAAAAAAGAGAGAAGAGAGCAACAAAGGAGAGTGTTAAAGAGGGTATAAGATAGAAAAAGAGAATAGAGAGTGAGAGAAAATAATGAGAAGAGGATAGAGAGAGAAGAGAGAAAAATGAAGCAAGGGACAGGAGAGAGAGAGAGAAAGAACAAAATAGTAATAGAGAGTGAGATAGAGAGCGAGAAATTGCGCTAATGAGGGCAAGAAGGAGAGAGATTAATAGTGAGTGAGCGCTAGAGAGCGTGTCAGTGTGTGTGTGAGATGGAGAGAGAAGAGTGAATTACATAAGGGAGACCGAGAGAGGGCATAAATGAGGAAGTGAGAATGAAGAGGGAAAGAGTGAGAGCGATAACGAGGACAAGTGAGAAAGTGAAAGAGATCTAAATAGAAATATGAAAAGAGAGTAAGTGAGAGAAGAGTAAATAAGAACGAAAAGTGAAAAAAAGATATTAGGAGGTTGAGAAGGGAAAGAGAGTATGAGTGAGGGAGAAAGAGAAGAGAGACAAAGAGAGTGAGAGAATGAAAGACAGAGCGTTGATATATGATAGAGAGGAAGACAATGAGAACAAAAGAGGATAGAGAGGGAGAGAGGGAGGTAGATGGAGAGAGAGTGTGGGAGAGTTGAAGTTAGAGTGAGTAAGAGAGAGAAGGTGGTGGTAGGAGGGAGGGAAAGAAGCATGAGAGGGAGAGAGATTGTGCGTGGAGGATAGAGAAAATGAAGGAGTGGGAGTATGGAGAGCAGAGAAGAGAGTAAGATAAAGGGAGAGAACAGAGAATTGGTGAGATAGAGGGAAACTAAGAGATAATGAAATTAAGAAGAGAGAGGGAGGGAGAGAGGAGTGAGAATTAGGGAGAAATAGAGATAGAAGAGAGAGTGAAGGAGGGAGAGATATACATCCAGAGAGATAAGGAGAGCAAGAAAAGGAAGCAGAAGATAGATAAATAGATAGAGAGGGAAGAGGGAGGAAGGGAGAAAGGTAGAAAGAAGAGTGAGAGAAAGTACGAAATAATGAGAGAGAGAGAGAAGGAGAAAGAGATAGAGGGAGGGGGAGGGAGGGAGATAGAAGGAGAAAAGAGTTGAGTAATGAGAGAGAGAGCGATAGAAGAGAGATTAAGTGAGACTGATTGAACAATAACAAAATAGTGAAGGTGGAATAGAGAGTGAGAGAGGGAGCAAGAGAGAGAGTGAGTGTGAGGAAGAGGAGAGGGGGGAGAGAGATGTGGGGATAGTGGGTTAGAGAGTGTGGGAGTATATATATATATAGGAAGAGAGAGATAGTGGGAGGGAGAGTAATAGAGAGCATGGTAAGAAGAGAGAGTGAGAGAAAGTCTGAGAATAAGAGGTGGAGAAAGAGATAGTAGAGGTAGAGGGAGAATACGGGAAAGAAAAAGATACGAGGGACAGAGGGAGAGGGAGAGGAGAGAAAGGGAGCAAAGGAGGATGTGAGAGTGATAGAGATAGAGAGAGAGAAGGAGAATGAGGAAAGATAGAGAAATAGAGAGTGAGCAAGAGAGATAGAGGGAGGAGAATACGAGAATGAGAGATATAATGAAAGAGGGCTAGAAAGGGAAAGTGGGAGAGAGTGATGAAGGAGGGAAGTGAGAGAAATAGAGAAAGAAAGTCAGTGAATAGATGAAGAGAATAAGTGAGAAAAGTAAGATAGAAGTTGTCAGAGAATAAAGATGGCGATTGAAAGTGAAAGAGGGAATAGAGAGTGTGAAAGAGATAAAGAGAGGGAGTAGGACTGAGAGTGAAGCTGAAGAGAAAGAGTGGGTGAAGAGAGAGTAATGAAAAGAAACAAGAAAAAAAAGATAGATTGAGCAAAAGAGAAAGAGTTAGGGAGGGAAAGTGAGAGAAGGAAAAGGAGAGAGAAAGGAAGAAAGAGTGCAAGAGAGAAAGGGAGAGAGAACCGAGTGAGGCAGTAATAGTGGGAGAGAATTTGAGAAAAGTGAGGGAGCGAGGATGGGGGAGAGAATCAGAAAGATAGAGAAATAGAGAATAAAGGGAGAGTGAGGAAATAGTAGGAAAGAGAGAGGGAGCTATAGAGAGAAAAAGAGAGCGAAATAAGAAGGGAGGGAGGCAAAGAGGGGGAGGGAAAGAGGTAGTGAAGGAGAGGAAGTAATAAACAATGATAGAGAAGAAAGGGAGAGAATGAGAGGAAGGGAAAGAGGTTAAACTGATGGATATAGGAAGTTAAAGAATGAGTGAAGAGAGAAAAAAGAGAACAAGAGAGAGCAACAGGGAGAAACATAATAGAAAGTGAGAGACATAGAGTGAAAGCGAGATAAAGAGAAATTGAGAGATAGTGGGCAATAGTAAGGAAGATAGTGAGAAAGGGAGAGGGACGGAGAGAGATTAAAGAGAGACAGGTGATCCATAAAGAAAATATACCTGTTTTTATGCCTTGGTTTTTATCAATTTCTAAGGATATTATGCTTTAATGAAAGGTATTTTTGTGTTTTTGGATGTAGGTGATGTAAAAAGGTCCAAAAGAGGAAAAAGGGTGAAAAAGGAACAAAAAGGAGCAAAAATGGAGCAAAATACCAGAATTATAAAAAATTATGGCCTGGCGCCTAGGCGCCAGAAGTTGGCGCCTACGCACCACACTCGATGCAAAAACTGTCAAGTTTTTGACGACTTTTAGACAGTTATTTTGACGGAGTACGCGGTTATTGGACATTCTAGAAGACTGGCAGTTGTTCTTTGATAATAGGACACGTGATACATTGCATTTGGACGCTCCAAAACGGTTTTAATCGCGAAAAGGTGCGATTCAAAGTGAAGAGGTGCGAAGAACTGGATGCGGTGTCCGGCGCCTATGCGCCAGACAGACCTTCTAGAAGATTCATTGAATGTGGACATGTTTTGAAGAGGTGCCTCAAGGCAACCCTTGAAGCCTATAAATAGGAGTCCACTCCTTCAGAAAAACGTGCCCCCCATTGTAACCCCTATCTCTTATCCACTTTAGGATCTCTCATCCTTAGAGAGAGAAATAGAGAGAGAAATTTAGGGCCACTTTTATTTAGTTTAGTGAGTTTATTTTAAAGTTGTTGCATCTGGAGTTCATTACACTGTGGAGTCAGTAGGAATCAGAAGATCTGTAGAAGGAGTATTTGAGATAAGTATTTTATTGTTAATTCAAAGTTTATTTATTATGTTTTGTTGTTTATATTCAATGTGTTCTGAGTAGTTAGTTTACTTTCTTCCTTCAATTATGAAAAGATAAATAAGATAATATAAAATTCAATGGAGAATTGAAAATCAAAATATTTTCAAAACATTGTGATGATATTAAATACCTGATCTTACTTTACTTTTTAATTTGGCCATTTAAATTGTTAAAACCTGTTGAAGAGTTTTGAGACCTAGAAGGAGAAGAACTCTTAACTTATAGATATCACATGAATCCTTGGGTACTCGAAGGCCATGCACGGGCTATTCAAGGTGAAGTGCAAATAAATAGGAAGATAAGATTTAAAGGGCGTAGAATTGATAAGTTTTTAGAGTGACGGACTAAATTCTTATAATTTGATTTATAGATAAGGAAAGGGTCACTAGTAGGGCCGACCATAGCCACCCTTGGACATCTAGTAGTGTGAGCCTAGATTAACCCATTCTACTAACAATACATCCGGACCTGATCTGTAGATTAGCCAATGTTCTATTTGGCACAATACCATAAAATAGATTCTCCAACGAATATTAAATTATCTTAAAAAAATCTTGGATTAATTGAAAGGAAGAAAGTTGTTTGATTTATATAGTTTTCACAAAATCATTTTCTTATTATTGTTTTCTTTACCTGCATATAGTAAATTAAAAGTAATTTAAAGTTAGATTAAAATATAAAAACATTTTGAAATACAATATTTAAAAATTAACTACCATCTTTCCCCGTGGGATCGATACTGGGGTCTTTGTTTCAAAGCCCTATATTACTTGAAACGATACGTATACTTGCGTAGTACCCCTAGTGTGTAAAATATTTTCTAAAATTTTACAACATTTTGATTTTATACACTAGCCGCTATTTATAAATTGGGTCAAGTTTTTGGTCATCTTTTGGAAGAGAATATTACTGCGTTATTGCGGGTCGGATCAAGTTTTTCGCGCCGTTGCCGGGGAAATAGAAGATACATTTTTAAAATATTATATTTCAAAAAAATAATAATAATAATAAATATATATATATATATATAAATATAATATAAAATAATATATATATATATATTTATTCCTTGCTTGATTTTTTTATGCGTAGTTTTGGTTTTGAAGGATTAATACCTTTAGATTCTGAATTAGAAAGAACAATTAGAAAAATTAAAAAGGGAACACAAATTCAAAAATTTCAAGAAATTGATACTTTACAAAATCCAATTGAACTTAATGATCATAATGTTTATAAACCATTAAGGGATTATGCTAACCCTACAGTTGATGAACTTCATAGTAGTATTTAAATACCCACTGTAGACTCTAATTCTTTTGAACTTAAACCGTCTATTATTCAAATGGTGCAAAACAATCAAATTGGTGGAACACCAAATGAGGATCCAAATTTACACCTTGTTAGTTTTTTAGAACTTTGTGCTACCTTTAAATATAACAATGTTTATGATGATGCTATTAGACTTAGACTATTTCTTTTTTCCTTAAGAGATAAAGCAAAGATGTGGTTAAACTCATTAGCAACTGGTTCTATTAAAACATGGGCTGAAATGGCACAAAAATTCCTTGCTAAATATTTTCCTCCTTCTAAAACTGCTAAATTAAGAAATGATATTACTTCGTTTAGTCAATTTGACGGGGAGACAATATATGAAAGTTGGGAAAGATTTAAAGAACTATTAAGAAAATGCTTTACCTGATTGGTTAATTATTCAAACATTTTACAATGGATTAATTGGATCTTTAAAATCAATTATTGATGCTGCTGCTGGAGGTTCTTTAATGTCTAAATCATTTGAAGAAGCTTACACTTTAATTGAAGAAATGACTAATAATAATTTTCAATGGCCTTTCGAAAGGCTTAATCCTAAAAAGATGGCAAGTATTCACGATAATGAAGCCTTTTCTATCCTAGCTTCACAAGTAGCAGCAATGTCTAAAAAATTAGATAATTTTGCAATTAATATTTCACAAAATAACTCTGCTAATATTGAAGATTCTCAAACTATTGAAACTTTACAAGCTATTACAAGTAAAAATAATCCTTATTCAAATAATTATAATCCTAGGTGGAAAAATCATCCTAATTTTAACTGGAATAATTCACAACAACAATGGAAAATAATCAAGCTCATCCCACTGGAAATTGGAATAATCAAGTTAATCCAAATTATAAACCTCCTGGAATTAATAATCAACAGAAAAAGTTATCAATAGAAGAATTAAGTTTACAAATGAATAATCAATTACAAAATCAAAATACTGCTATTCGTAATATTGAAAATCAAATAGGGCAAATTGCTACTTTAATTAATAACAGACCTGTAGGAACACTTCCTAAGTAATGTTGAAATTAATCCAAAGGAAGCTGGAAAAGAACATGAACATGTTAAGGCATGTGCAACTTAGAAGTGGAAAGGAATTAAAAGAAAGAATGCGTAATGAAATTGAAAAAGAGATTGAGGTTGAAGAGATTGAAAAACCTAAAGAAACTCTCTCTACTAGTCAAGATCGATCGTTATACCTATTAATGTGGAAGTTGAAAAACCACCACCACCTTTTCCTCAAAGACTTAAACAGCAGAAACTTGATCATCAATTTTCTAAATTCTTTGAAATTTTTAAGAAACTTACTATTAAAATACCTTTTGCTGAATCTTTGGAACAAATGCCAACTTATGCAAAATTTATGAAGGATATTTTAAGCAAGAAACAAAAATTTGAAGCTTTTGAAACTGTTGCATTAAGTGAAGAATGAAGTGCAATAATTCAAAAGAAATTACCTGAAAAGCTTAAGGATCCTGGACGTTTCACTATACCCTGTGCTATTGGAGAAAAATTTTGTGGAAAAGCTTTATGTGATTTAGGAACAAGTATTAATCTCATTCCATTTTCTATCTTTCGAAGATTGGATTTAGGAGAGATTACTCCCACCACTGTAACCCTTCAGTTAGCTGATAGATCAATCACTTATCCTAAAGGAGTTATAGAGGATGTCCTTGTTAAAGTGGATAAATTTATCTTCCTTGTAGATTTCATCGTACTTGACATGGAAGAAGATAAAGAGATACCTATTATTTTAGGGAGACATTTTCTAGCTACCGGACGAGCTCTGACTGATGTGCAAAAGGGAGATATAACCATGAGAGTTAATGATCAAGAAATTAAATTCAATGTTCTTAAATCAATGAAGTACCCTGATAAAGAGAAATGTTATCGAATGGATATAATTGATTATTTAATTGAGAAACATTATCAAGAAAAATGTAAAGTCATTTCTGAAGAAAAATTTGAATTTTTAACTGATGAAAATGAAGAAGTAAAAGAAGAAAAGACTCATTTTATTAAAGATAATTGGGAAACTTTAGACATAACTCAAAATGATATACTTTTACCATCAATTAAAAAAGCTCCTGAACTGGAATTAAAAATATTACCTTTACATCTAAAATATGCATTTCTTGGAAATTCGTTAACTTTACATGTTATTATTTCTTCTGAACTGAGTAAAGATCAAGAAGAAAAATTACTAGGTGTGTTAAAGAATTATAAGAAAGCTTTTGGTTGGACTATTGCTGATATAAGAGGATAAAGCCCTTCCATTTGTATGCATAGAATTTTAATGGAAGAAAATTTTAAACCTATTATTGAACCGCAAAGAAGATTAAATCCTATCATGAAAGAGGTTGTTAAAAAAGGAATTTTTAAGTGGTTAGATGCTGGTATTATTTATCCTATTTCGGATAAACAATGGGTAAGTCCTATTCATTGTGTTCCGAAGAAAGGAGGTGTAACTGTCACGGTCAATGATAAAAATGAACTAATTCCTACAAGACAAGTTACTGGATGACGAATTTGTATTGATTATAGGAAATTAAATAACGCAACTAGAAAGGATCATTTTCCTTTACCTTTCTTGGATCAAATGCTCGATAAATTAGCTGGACACCCATATTTACGCTTTCGGATGGATATTCTGGTTATCATCAATTACTTATTGCTCCTGAGGACCAAGAGAAAATAACTTTTACAAGTCCTTATGGAACCTTTGCTTTTAGAAGAATGCATTTTGGTTTATGTAATGCACCTGCAACTTTTCAAAGATGTATGATGTCAATATTTTGTGATTTGATTGACAAAGGAATTGAAATATTGATAGACGATTTTTCAGTTTTTGGAACTTCTTTTGAATCTTGCTTGGAAAACATTTCCAAGGTTCTGAAAAGATATGAAGAAACAAACTTAGTTCTTAACTGGGAAAAATGTCAATTCATGGTCACAGAAAGCATTGTACTTGGTCACAAAGTTTCACAAAAAGGGATGGAAGTAGATCAAACGAAAGTGAAAATTATTGCTGAATTGCAACCACCTACTATCATTATCGATGTGAGAAGTTTTCTAGGTCATGCTTGGATTTTATAGAAGATACATAAAGGATTTTTCTAAAATTGCTAAACCTCTTTGTCATTTATTGGAAAAAGATGCGAAATTTGAATTTAACAAAGAATGTATTAATGCTTTTAATATTCTAAGAGAAAAACTAATAACTGCACCTATCATTATTGCACCTAATTGGAATAAATCTTATGAATTAATGTGTGATGCAAGTGATTTTGCAATTGGAGCTGTATTAGGAAAAAAATATGAGAAGGTTTTCAA
The DNA here is from genome assembly GCA_022702705.1 of Papilionanthe hookeriana x Papilionanthe teres. Taxonomy (NCBI): domain Eukaryota; kingdom Viridiplantae; phylum Streptophyta; class Magnoliopsida; order Asparagales; family Orchidaceae; genus Papilionanthe; species Papilionanthe hookeriana x Papilionanthe teres. Next base: position 63,508,402 of record CM040432.1, on the reverse strand, counting down.
AGTTGTATATTATGCTAGTAAAACTCTCACTGAAACACAAAGAAATTACACTACCACTGAGAAGGAGCTTCTAGCTATAGTATATGCCTTTTATAAATTTAAACCTTATCTTCTTGGTACTAAATGCATAGTTCATACTGATCATTCTGCTATTAAATATCTGATATCTAAGAAGGATTCTAAACCTAGACTGATAAGATGGGTTTTACTTCTACAAGAATTTGATTTTCAAATAGTAGATAGAAAAGGAACTGAAAACCAAATTACCGATCATTTGTCTAGAATTAAAAATGATATTATTTCGAAAGAAAATATAAATGAGAAATTTCCTGATGAATCTTTATATGTTATTCAAGGATGCAAAACACATTGGTATGCGGATATTGTTAACTATTTAGTTATCAATATTTTACCTTATGAATTGGATAACAAATTTATTAAGAAATTTAAATATGATGCTAAATCTTATATTTGGGAGGTCCCTTATTTATTTAAAATTGGAAAAGATTCTATAATTCGAAGATGCGTACCTTATGAGGAAACTTTTGCTATTATTCAAAAATGTCATGATTCCGATTTTGGAGGACACTTTGGCATAGATAAAACTGCATTTAAAATTTTAAATTCTGGATTTTATTAGCCTACCTTATTTAAAGATGTGAGACATTATGTGAAAACATGTGATCGATGTCAAAGGATGGGAAATGTATCTAGGAAGGATGAAATGCCTTTAAACTATATATTAGAAGTTGAAATTTTTGATATATGGGGTTTAAACTTTATGGGACCATTTGTTCCATCATCTGGAAAAATTTATATTTTATTAGCAGTTGATTATGTTTCAAAGTGGATTGAAGCTGTTGCTTTACCAAACTGTGATTCCAAAAGTGTTTCTAAATTCTTAAAGAAAATGATATTTTCAAGATTTCGAATGCCTAAGGTAATTATCACTGATGGTGGAAGTCATTTCAGGATTATAATAATTCAATCATTACTATAAAAATTTGGAATCAAACATAGAATTGCAACTACTTATCACCCACAAACAAGTGGAATGACTGATGTATCAAACAGAGAAATTAAAAGAATTTTAGAAAAGACTGTTAATCCTAAAAGAACTGATTGGGTTGATAGACTTGATTCTGCATTATGGGCTTATAGAACAGCTTATAAGACACCAATCGGAATGTCACCATACCGGTTAATTTATGGTAAATATTGTCACTTACCTGTTGAACTTGAACATAAAGCTTATTGGGCAATAAAGGAGTTTAATTTTAATTTGAATAAAGCAGGAGAAAAGCGATTATTGCAATTGAATGAGATGGAAGAGATAAGAAATGAATCATATGAAAATGCAAGAATTTATAAAGAGAAAATGAAGATGTTACATGATAAGAAAATTTCAAGGAAAATTTTTGAGCCTGGACAAGAAGTATTACTGTTTAATTCTCGTTTAAAACTTTTTCCTGGAAAATTAAGATCTAAATGGATTGGAACCTATATAATTGAGAAAGTACCATTATGGAGTTGTGGATATTAAAGACCCCAAAACAGGAATATTTTTTAAAGTAAATGGATTAAGATTGAAGCCTTATTTGGGAGATATTAAAATGATTTATAAAGAGGCTTATGAATTGAGTCAACCTCGATTAAAGATTTACTTAAGCTCGAGCCGACGACGTTAAACCAAACGCTTTGTGGGAGGCAACCCATAATTATCTTTTATTTTGAGTGTTGTTTTTAATGTAAGGTTATGCCTCGATCTTGACTAATTTTATATTACTTTAGAAAAATTTGATGCTTATAAGTCTTTGTTGACTTAAGCTGAAGTTTATTTTGAAGTATGTAAGATTTATAAATTGGATCACTCTATGAGTAAAAAGGAGATCAAGTTAACCTTCATTATGATTGCTTACAATTTGTGTTATTGAGTCTAGATTACTCTTACCAGTATAATTTACCTAACTTGAAGAACGAAACTTTGAAATTTAACGATTAGGCGAAACGGAGCTGAACATAGTTCCGGTGCCAAGATTCGGCGCCTAAGCACCTGAGTTAAACTATGTATCAATAGGTCTGGCGCCTAGGCGCCAGATTTGGCGCCTAAGCACCACGGTTACTGGGTCGTGCAAAAACTGAAAATTTTCAGTTTTTCATACGAATTCCACCTTTAAATCAACCCATCTTCATCCCTAACCATCAAGCAATCAAAGTTACGTCCATTACACTTCATTCTTGAGAGATTTGAGAAATGTTTGAAGAAATGGAAGGAAGAAATCATGGAGAAGAGGCTAGGGACAAGGTCTCAAAGGATCCTCAACCCTACTTCAATGGTTTCATCGCGGTAAGTTTAAAGAAAATTTCTAGTCCTTTGAATAAGTTTGAAGCGAAGTTTAAAAGCATTGGAGATCGCCTTCATGAGATGTTTCATCAGATTGAACATCTAGAATGACAAATGAAACTTCAATTTGATCATTTTGCGGCTTATCAAGATGCTCAAGTTGAAATGTATGCGAAGAACAAGTGGATTGACGAAAAAACAACTACTGATTTCCCAAGAGCGTTAGTGTTCTTTCCAAGTGGAATACACAATTTCCCTTGTGAAGATTAGAGTATTCTGGTAATGAAATCATTATTGTCTAGTTTGTTGAGTCGTTGTATCGATTGAGTGAATCGATTGTGTTTGTTTGTGTATTTGCTTCCATGTTCAATGTGTGTTGTTTTTGCTTAGAAATTGTTATGTTTGATTGTGAATTAGGAATTTGAATCAAGTATGCTACTTATCTGGAATATATTGAGCCAATATTAAAGATTATAAATGGAGTTTAGTGAAGTTTGATTTAAACTTTATGTTTGATTGGTGGATTTAATATTTAATTTTTAAATTTTTTAGAAAATGTTTTGGAAGTTAGAAACTGAAGCCCTACTCTAATGTGAGTAATTGGAAGTTGAATTTATGAATTTTGTTGGAAAATTAAATTTAAAAATAATTTTTTGTGAAAGGCGAGTCTGGCGCCTAGGCGCCAGAATTCGGCACCTAAGCGCTGGTTCGGCCTGTACCCGAAAAATTCCTTAAATACCCCCAAAAGCCATTATTGACACCTAAGCCTTCTTCTTCTTCCATTTTTCGTGAAAATCAGCCTTTAGAATCCATTTTGAGGTCAAAACATCAAGTATTTGGGCGTGAAACCACTCGATTTCTTCGTCTCAAGGTCAGATCTACACTTTAAACCATTTATTTTCAATTTTCACTATAGATTTCCCTAGGTTTTGCATAGAACCGAAATTTTGAAAAAAATTTTGAGTTTTAGTGATTTCTTTGGATTTTTAAACTTATTTTAAGTTTTCTAAACTTAAAAAGAGTTTAAATTTTTTATTCCTAAGTTTGTTTTTGTTTTTTTTCACGTTTAGATGGCTCCGAAAACGTGGGAAAGCACGAGACAACTTCGATAGCAGCAAATTTTCATCTGCGGCTGCGCATTTCCGATTCCACGAATTTGCGACGTCGAGGAAGTTCATTTCAGAACGAAGTTTCTATCATCCGGGGGAGATGATTGAAAACACTATCGTTGCACACAACTGGCAACGATTCTGTTATTTCACTGTTATTGCTGTTATCCCTATAGTTCGAGAGTTCTATGCAAATTTTCTGGATGCCAAAGATTATGAAGTTTTTGTCAGAGGTGTCGGAGTAGGATTTACTCCTGAAAGAATCAATGTATTTTATGGCCTGCCACCAACTATAGAGTGCCACTATTCTGGATTATCTCCATCTGAGGGAGATTTAGATATGATCATTGTTTATTTGACTGATGGTACTGGATCTTGGAAGATCAGGAACGGAAAAAGGGTAAACTTCAAATCCTCCAAGTTAAATGGTATTTCTAAAGCATGACACTATTTTATTTATGCAAGATTGTTACCTTCCAACCACCTGAGTGAAGTGACTAGAGATCGAGCGATCTTAAACTACTGCATTCAGGAAAGGAAACCTATTGATGTCGGCAGTATTATTTATGATTATGTGGATTCTACTTGCGAGATCCGAGCACTTCGTTGGATCGGGATTCCCATCTCTTATTTATTCATTATGTATTAGCAATGGAGTCACTGCAGATATTTCAGAGGAAAGGTTGAAGACTACTAAGCCGATTGGTCAGGAGAGTATTAGCATATATGATCGTCTTCGAGGGAAGAGATCGACTGCTCCTTCTTCTGCACCCACTCCAGGTACACCTTCTACTTCCCAACCTTCTACTTCTACTGAGCCACCATCGAGTTTCTGGGAGTCAATGCATGATCAGTTTATAGAGCAACAGCATGAGTTATTTCAAACTCACTGCAGAGTTGATACTATTAATAGGAAACTTGATCATTTATCTGATTATACCTAGAGGAAGAGCAGCTATGATGTCGAGTATAATGAAGCCCTCGTCGATTTACGAAGGGTGAGCATGATGTTAGTTTCCACTAATTTTCCTAGTTTCACACCATTTGTTGATCCAAAGGATGTTGAGTTTTCCTTTGGTGACGATGATGATGATGAGGCTACAGCCAGTGACTAGTAGTTGATAGATATCTATGTTGTGCTACTTTATTGTTAGTTTGTTTTGTTTTGTTTATTGGTTTGTTTGATGTTTGATGTATGTTGATTTGTTATGTACCTATGTGGATTGATTAGTGTTAAGATTCTGTTGTTAGAATATTCTTAGTATATTGTAATTGAGACTGAGATTAGAGTTAATTTCTGATATGTTTGTTTTAGTCTACTATTTAGTAATTAGTAATTTTGCTCTGCTTTTATGTTGTTTTAAATTTAGTATAATCATAAAAATTAGCCTGCTTATTATTTTTTTTATACCTGCTTCAATTTTATCTTTATTATTCATAAACGCATGATTATAAGTAAATTTTTCTTTTAAGATCGTTTTTACATACTTATAAAAAATTTCCTTTTTAAAATTTTGATTTTCTTTCTCTCATACTTTCAAATTTTCATGATATACCAAAACTTAAGTTTGGGGAAGGGAAAATACATTCAAATTTAAATTTTATTTGTCCTTAAAGAGCTAATATTTTCTTAAAATAAAAACTTTTTAACATAACTTAAGAAATGAAGAATCTATTTAAGATCACTTTTATTTTTGAAATTATAAACAATTTAGTGAACTTAACCAAAATTTTAATAACTTTGATTGATTTTAAGAATAGAATTATTTAACTTAAAGAAGAATAAGTTAAGGAATTTTTCTATTCATGGTAGAAATAATGGAATTTTAGAAGTATTAAGTAATAAAAAATTATCACTTGAAAAAGAAAAGATTGAAAATCTTTTTGAATTTTTATTCATGTTATAATAATTAAGTGGAAATGCATAAGTTTTGAAAATATAAGTTAAGGATAGTGAAGTTCAAAATCATTAACAGGCTATCCCGATATAGTAATCCTCTATATATATACAGAAAAAAAAGAGAAGAAGACGAGAAGAGGGGAGAAGCTTGAGGAAATGCCTAATCAAAAATTGGCTTCACTTGAATTATCTTATAAAAGAAAAACTAGTTACATATTTTACTTAATTTTTATGCATGAATCATTATTTAAGAAACGTTTTTCAAGAAAATCTTTTTCTTGTAATTAATCTATGAGATCTTAATATAATAAACTTCTATTATTTTCAAATGGATGAAAACTTTGAAATCTTATGATTTGGTAGTTGAATATTCTTTAAATTCTTAAAATTAAACCTAGTTAGTGAAATTGGGTTAATAATTTACTAAAGACTTTATAAAATAAAAAATTATAAGGAATCTTAAATATTTATCTTTTATTTCAAAAGGTTATACATTTTATATAGTAAAAAGGGTTACTTAAGGACAAGTAACATTTATGTTTGGAGGATTTTGATCCATAAAGAAAATATACCTATTTTTATGCCTTGGCTTTTATCAATTTCTAAGGATATTATGCTTTAATGAAAGGTATCTTTGTGTTTTTGGATGTAGGTGATGTAAAAAGGTCCAAAAGAGGAAAGAGGGTGAAAAAGGAGCAAAAATGGAGCAAAATACAAGAATTATCAAAAATTACCAGAAGTTGGCGCCTACGCGCTAGACTCGATGCAAAATCTGTCAAGTTTTTGATGACTGTTGGACGGTTATTTTGACGGAGTAAGCGGTTATTGGACATTCTAGAAGACTGGCAGTTGTTCCTTGATAATAGGACATGTGATACATTGAATTTGGACGCTCCAAAACAGTTTTAATCGCGAAGAGGTGTGAGCCAAAGTGAAGAGGTGCGAAGAACTGGACGCGGTGTCCGGCGCCTAGGCGCCAGACAGACCTTCTAGAAGATTCATTGAATGTGGATATGTTTTGAAGAGGTGCCTCAAGGCAACCCTTGAAGCCTATAAATAGGAGTCCACTCCTTCAGAAAAACGTGCCCCCATTGTAACCCCTATCTCTTATCCACTTTAGGATCTCTCATCCTTAGAGAGAGAAATAAAGAGAGAAATTTAGGGCCACTTTTATTTAGTTTAGTGAGTTTATTTTAAAGTTGTTGCATCCGAGTTCATTACATCGTGGAGTCGGTAGGAATCGGAAGATCCGTAGAAGGAGTATTTGAGATAAGTATTTTATTGTTGATTCAAAGTTTATTTATTATGTTTTGTTGTTTATATTCAATGTGTTACGAGTAGTTAGTTTACTTTCTTCCTTCAATTATGAAAAGATAAATAAGATAATATAAAATTTAATGGAGAATTGAAAATCAAAATATTTTCAAAACATTGTGATAATATTAAATACCTGATCTTACTTTACTTTTTAAATTGGCCATTTAAATTGTTAAAACATGTTGAAGAGTTTTGAGACCTAGAAGGAGAAGAACTCTTAACTTGTAGATATCACATGAATCCTTGGGTAGTCGAAGGCCATGCGCGGGCTATTCAAGGTGAAGTGCAAATAAATAGGAAGATAAGATTTAAAGTGAGTATAATTGATAAGTTTTTAGAGTGACAGACTAAATTCTTATAATTTGATTTATAGATAAGGAAAGGGTCACTAGTAGGGCCGACCATAGCCACCCTTGGACATCTAGTAGTGTGAGCCTAGATTAACCCATTCTACTAACAATACATCCGGACTCGATTCGTAGATTAGCCAATGTTCTTTGCGCCTAGATCAAAGGGTAAAGAATAGGAATGCTTCTATTTGGCACAATACCATAAAATAGATTCTCCAACGAATATTAAGTTATCTTAAAAAAATCTTGGATTAATTGAAAGGAAGAAAGTTGTTTGATTTATATAGTTTTCACAAAATGAATTTCTTATTATTGTTTTCTTTACCTGCATATAGTAAATTAAAAGTAATTTAAAGTTAGATTAAAATATAAAAACATTTTGAAATACAATATTTAAAAATTAACTACCATTTTTCCCCGTGGGATCGATACTGGAGTCTTTGTTTCAAAGCCCTATATTACTTGAAACGATACGTATACTTGCGTAGTACCCCTAGTGTGTAAAATATTTTCTAAAATTTTACAACACTTTGATTTTATAAAATAGCCGCTATTTATAAATTGGGTCAAGTTTTTGGCCTTCTTTTGGAAGAGAATATTACTGCATTTTTGCGGGTCGGGTCAAGAGGGGGAGAGAGCAGAAAAGACTTAAGAGAGGGAGATAGGAAGCGAGATAAAAAAAGTGCAAATGATTGTGAGCAAGAATGGGATAAGGACGGAGAGTAAGAAAATGAGTGAGAAGGAGTGAAGAAGAGACGGAGATGGAGAGGAAAGGATGGTGAGAGGGAGAGAGATTGAGATAGAGAGAGAGGGAGGGAGAGTAACAGAGGAGAGAACTAGATAGAAAGAATGAGAGAGAGCAAGATAAAGGGAGAGGGAGAGTGGGAGAGAAATAGAGAAAAGTGAAACTAAGAGAAGAGAGAGCAAGAGAGAGTGAACGAGAGAGAGCGATAGAGAAAATGAGAGGGAGGGAGAGGGAATGAAGGATTGAGTGGAAGTGGAGATAGAAAGAGGCGTGAGATATGGACAGAAGAACACAAGAGGGGAGTAGGTATTGAAAGAGACAGGGAACGATGAGGAAAGAGAGATGTTTGAGAGAGAATAAGAAATAATGAGATGAATATGAGAGGAGAGAGCAAGATATGAGAACAATTGAGAGAGAGCGTATGTGGGACGGAGAGAGAATGAAACATAGAGGGAGATAAAGAAAGAGGAAAGAGAATGAAGAGAGGAAGATAGAAGAAAGGGAAAGAGAGAGAGAGACAGAAAGGGGCAAATTGAGAGAAACACAAACAATAAAAAGAGATGAATTATATAGTAAGAGAGAGAGCAAGAGAGGGAGTGAGATAGGTGTTGAAGAGTGAGCGGAAGAGAAAGAGGGAGAGAGGGTAAGTAAGAAATACAGAAAGAAGATAGTCTCAGGGAAGATAGAGTAAAAGATAGTGAGTGAGTTTAGAGAGAAGGACAAATAGAGTGAGATATGGAGAGAGAGAGGGAGGGGAGAGGAAGATAGAGAGAGAGAGATTGAATTAATGATGAGGAAGAGAGGGAGAGAGGAGTGTAAGAGATTGTTGGGGAGAAAGAGTGAGTATAGTGATAAGTGTGTGACGAATGAGAAGCATTAAAGAGTGTGAGAGAGAGAGAGCGAGAAAGAGCGATAGAGAAATAAAAAGTGATAAAGCTTTAACAAAGGAAAGAGCGAGAGTGGGAGAGAGCTAGAGAGGGAGAGAGTGTGTGAGAGAGAGAGATAGGCATAAGGAGTCAGAGGATGGAAGAAGCGGGAGTGAGAGAGGAATAGAACGGGCGTGAGAGAGGAAGATAGAGTGAATAAAGAGAGGGTGAGAGAGGGAGAGAGGGGTATAGAATGAGATTTAGTGGGAGAGATAGGGTGGATGAAGTACAAGGGGGTGAGAGGGAGAGGGGTGGAGTGTTTGAGCAAGAGAATGAAGAGCAAGAGTGGGAGGGAGAGGGAGGGAGGAAAGCAAGCAATAGTGTGGGAGAGAGAGGGAGAGAAAGATTGAGAGGAGAGAGTGGAGAGAGCAGTAGAAAGAGAGTAAGTGTGAGAGAGTGAACATGGAGAGAGAAAGATAGACAGAATGAGGGAGTAATAGTGAGAACGAAACTGTAGAGAGAGGAAGAAAGGGTGAGAAAGGTAGAGAGTTTGAGATTGAAATAGAGAGAAAAGTGAGTGAGGGAAGAGAGAGAGGGAGAGAGGGAATGCGTGAGTGAGCGAGAGAGGAAGCAAGAGAGGGGAAGATGAAGAGAGTAGGGAGAAGTGAGGGATGCAGGGAGTGAAAGCCGAGGGAGAGCTAGAGAGAGGCACTGAGGGATAAAGGCATCATCACAAGTGAGAGACAGAAGAGAGAGTGAGAGAGATATAAAGAGGTAGAATAAAGTGTGAGGGAGAGGGAGAGAGTTAGTGTGAAAGAGAGATATAAAGAGAGAGCGAGACGGTTTAAGGAGAGAGCAGGAAAGGGAAAGTAAAAGAGAGTGAAAGGCGGAGAAAGTGAGAAGAGAGACTAAGGGAAGATTGATTAAGGGTAAGTGAGTGGGGGCAAAAAACTGAAGGACAATGACAGAGTGTTGAGAGAGAGGAAGCAAGAGAGTCTGGGAGAAAGAGAAGGATAAAGAGAGGGATAGGAGAGGGAGAAAAGAGGAAGAATGAGAGAGGGAGAGATAGAAGCAAGAGAGAGAGAGAGTGGTGGATAGTGTGAGAGAAAAGTAAGAGAAGAGAGAGAAGAGATAGCAATAACGGATAGTGTAAAAAAACTATAATATAGAAAAGTGACTAGAGAGTGAGAAAGAGAGAGAGTGTGAGAAAATAATATTGAAGGGGATAGAGTGAGAAGAGAGACAAAATGAAGTAAGGGAGGGAGAGGACAAAGTGAGAGAAAAAGGATAAAATGGTAACAAAGAGTGAAATAGAGAGTAAGACATAGAGCTAAAGAGGGTGGGAGATTGAGAGAGAGTGATATAGTTTATAAGTGTGCGAGATGGAGAGAGAAGAGTGAGCTACATAAAAGAGACCTAGAATAGGCATGAATGAGCGAGTTTGAATAATAAAGGGAGAGAGTGAGAGCGATAAAGATACAATAGTTTGATATTGAAAGAGATCTAGAGAGAAAGGGAAAGGGAGAGAGGAACAAGAGAGAAAATAAGATATTAGAAGGGTGGGAAGGGAGAGAGAGTGCTATTGAGGGAGGGGGAAAGTGAAGAGATGGATAGAGAGCAAGATAATGGAAAAGAGTGTGAGGGAGAGATGAAGTAAAATATATAGATAGTGGACAAGTGCAATGAAAAGGGAGTGAGAGAAAGAGGAGACAGAGAGAGGGAGGGAGAAAGGGAGAGAAAGACAGAGAGAGAGAAGTGTGAAAGCATGTGAGAAATAATAAGTGAGAAGAGAGAGGGATTGAGAGGCATAAAAGTTGGAGAGAGAGTGTGTGTGTAGGGATAGGGAGAGAGAGATTGAGCAAAGAGAGAGATTTTTTGTGTGTGAGGAAGAGAGAGTGAGAGAAACTACGAGAAAAGTTAGTGAAGTTTTAGCAATAATGGAGAAAGAAAAAGAGAACAAACTGTAAGAATGAGAGAGGAAGGAAGCGAAGGAGGAAGTTGGAGTGAGAGATATTGGAAGAGAAGGATAGTGGAGAGAGCGTGAGAGAAAGTGGTAGGAGGAAGTGAGAGAAATAGAGAAAGAGAGTGGGCAGATTGAGAAGAGTGACAAGAGTAAGAGAGAAGTTACAGAGAATAAAGAGTGAGGGCCAGATAGTGATAGAAAGTGAAAGAGAGTATAAAGAGTGTGAAAGAGATAAAGAGAGGAGTAGGAGTGAGAGTGAAGCTGAAGAGAGAGAGTGAGTGAAGAGAGTGTAGGAGAAAAGGAACAAGAGAGAATGATAGGAGCAAGGGAGACAGAGTTATGGATGGAGTGTGAGAGAGAGAGAAAAAGAGAGTGCAAGAGAGAAAGAGAGAGAGAGAGAGAGAGAGGCGAGTGAGGGAGTAAGATGAGAGTGAAGTTAATAAGAGTGAGGGACCAAGGAAGGGAAAGAGATAGATAAAGCGAGAGAGAAATAGAGAAAGAATGGAGAGTGATCAAAGAGAGCAAAAGAAAAAGATAACTAGAGAGAGAAAATAGAGTGAAATAAAGATAGAGGGAGGCAAAGAGAGAGGGAAGGAGACATAGTAATAAACATTGACAAAGAACTGCTGGAGAGATAAGCGTGAGAGAATAAGAGAAAGAGAGAGAGAGAGAGAGAGAGAGAGAGAGTAGAGTGATGGATATTGGAAGATATAGATTGAGTAAAGAGAGCAAGATAGAGTGAGAGAGAGAAACGTAATAGAATGTGAGAGACATAGTGAGAAAGAGAGAGACAGAAGGCAAGAAGAGAGTGAGAAAGGCAAAGATAGAGGGAGAGTAGAGAAATTGAAAGAGAGAATGAAATGGAGAGAAAGAAAGATTTAAGAGAGAGATAGGAAGAGAGAGAGGAACGGAGCGCAAAAGATTTTGATTACGATGAGATAGGGAGGGAGAGTAAGAGAATGAGTGAGAATGAGAGAAGGAGAGAGGGAGAGAGATTGAGATGGAGAAAGTGGGAGGGAGGGTAGCAAACTGAGAGAAAGAGGGAGAAAGGATTGGAGAGAGAACTAGAGAAAAGGGAGAGGGAGAGTGTGAGATAAATAGAGACAAGTGAAAGTGAGAGAGGAGAGCGTAGGTAAAATGAGAGGGAGGGAGTGTGAGTGAATGAGTGAGTGCAAGAGAAGATAGAGTGGAGTGAGATAGGGAGAGAGATAGAAAGAGAGGGAAGGAAGGATTGGATGAGAGAGGGATCAAGGAGGAATGAGAGATGTATGAGAGAAAATAATAATTAATGGGATGGATATGAGGGGAGAAAGTAAGAAGTGAGAGAAATCGAGAGAAAGTGTGTGACGGAGGGAGATTGAGAGTGAGAGTGAAAGACAGATGGAGAGAAAGAGTGAGTAAAGAGAGAGAAGTATTGAGAGGAGAGTGAGGAGAGAGAGCAATAGAAGTAAGATTAAGTGAGAGAGAGTGATCATGGAGCGAGAAAGAGAGAGGGAATGAGAGAGCAAGAGTGAGAGTGAAACCAAACAGAGAAGAAGAGAAGCTAGAATGGGAGAGAGTACTAGAAAGAGAAATAGAGAGAAAGAGAGTTAGGGAAGTCCAAGTGAGAGATAGGGAAAAAGCGAGCAAGCGAGAGAGGGAGTAAGAGAGAGGGAGATAATGAGTGCAAAAGAAAGAGAGGGATGAAGGGAGTGAATGTGGGAGGGAGAGCATGAGAGACTCGGTGAGGGATAACGAGAGAATCAAAAGAGAACAGTAGAGAGAGTGAGAGAGAGATAAAAAGAGGTGGAATAGAGAGTGAGAGAAAGGAAGAGAGTGAGTGAGAAAGAGAGATAAAAAGAAGTAGAAAGAGAAGAACAGGGAGAGAAAGGAAGAGAGAGTGAAATTAAGTATGAGTGAATGAGGGGTATGAAGTGAGGGAGAACGGGAGAATATAGAGTGAGGGAGGGAGCAAGAATGAGAGGGATAAAGGTAAGGACAGGGAGGGTGGTAGAGAAGTGAGAAAATGAGAGAGTGAGGGATGGAAGCAAAAGAGAGAGGAGAGAGAGTGCAGATAGTGCGAGAGAGAAGTAAAAGAAAAGAGAGAAGAGTAAGCCACAAATTAGAGTGTAAAAGAGAGTATATGATAAAAAAAGAGAATACAAAGTGAGAGAGCATAATAGAGAAGGGGATAGAGAGAAAAGACAAAAAGTTGGAGTAAAGGAGGGAGAGGAGAGAGTGAGAGAGAGAAAAAGCAAAATGGTAACAGAGAGTGAGATAGAGAGCAAGAAATGGAGCTAAAGAGGGTGAGAGGAAGAGAGATTAAGAGAGAGTGTATGAGTGTATGAGAAGGAGAGAGAAGAGTGAGCTACATAAGGGAGACCTAGAGAGGGCACGAATGAGGAATTGACAATGATAGAGGGAGAGAGTGAGAGCATTAAAGAGTACAGTAGTGAGAGAGTCAAGGAAATCAATAGAGAAATAGGAAAAAAGAGTGAGGGAGAGAAGAGTATATAAGGAAGGGAAAGAGAGAGAGAGGGGAAAGAGAGAAAAAAGACACTAAGAGGGTGGGAAGGAAGAGAGAGTGTGAGCAAGGGTTGAGGAAGAAAAGAGAGAGAACTAGAGAATGAAAGATAGAGTGAGGGAGGGATCAAGAGAGATATATAAATAGAGAAGGGGAGAGTGAGAACAAGAGTAATGAAAGGAGAGTGAGAGAAATAGGAGATAGAGAGAGGGAGGGAGATAGGGAGAGAAAGAGAGAAGTGTGAGAGAATCTGAGAAATAATGAGAAAGAAGTGAGAGGGATTATGAGAGATAAAGTTGGAGAGCGAGAGAGAGGGTGCATATGAGTGTGAAAGAGTGAATGAGATCTAAAGAGAAAGAGGGAGAGAGAATGAGAGTGGGAGAGAGTGTATGAGTGTGTGAGATGGAGAGAGAAGAGTGAGCTATAAAAGGGAGGCCTAGAGAGGGCATGCTTGAGGGAGTCAGAAAGATAGAGGGTGAGAGAGATTTAGAGAGAAAGATACATAATCTATTCCTTTCTCTCTCCATCCATCTTTCCTTCTCTCCCACTTTCTAGACCTCACTCACTCTCACACACTCTTTGCTTCCCTCTATCTCTCTCTCAGCTCCTTCCCCTCTATCTTTCCCTCTCTCCTTTCTTCCCCCTCATTATCTATTCCCTGGTTTCTCTCTAGAATGAGAAGGAGAAGGAGAGGAGAGGGATATTCATGAAGGGGAAGTAGGACATGTGAGAGAGTGTGACGAAGGAGGGAAGTGAGAGAAGTAGAGAAAGAGAGTGGGGGGATGGAGGAAGAGGATAAGTGAGAGGAGTAAAAGAGAAGTTAACAGAGAATAAAGAGTGCGAGTGAGATAGCGATAGAAAGTGGTAGAGATAATAGGGAGTGGGAGTGAGAGTGAAGCTGAAGAGAGAGAGTGGGTGAAGAGAGAGTATGAGAAAGGATCAAGAGAGAGATAGCTAGGGAGGGAAAGTGAGAGAGAGAAAAGGAGAGAGAATGGGAGTGAGAGTACAAAAGAGGAAGAGAGAGAAAATGAGTGAGGGAGTAAGAGTGAGAGAATAATTAAAGAGAGCAATGGAGCAAGGAATGGAGAGAGAAAAAGAGAAATAAATAAAGAATGGAGAGTGAGGAAAGAGGGAAATAGAGATAAACAATGGCAGAGAGGAGGGGGTGAAAAGAGAAGAGAGAGAATGAGAGGAAGGGAGATAGAGATAGAGTAATACTATATGAAGGAAGAGTGAGTAAAAAGAGAAAAAATAGCGATAGAGAGACAGAGAGGAACATAAGAGAAAGTGAGAGACAGAGAGAAAAGGAGAGAGATTGAGAAAGAGATAGATAGAGGGAAAGAGTAAGAGAGCGAGCGAGGAAGGGGAAGATAGAAGGAGGGAAGGAGAGAGATTAAAGAGAGAGAGGGAGTGAGAGAAGGATATAGAGCAAGAAAGATTTAAAAGGGAGAGAGAGGAAGCGAGAGAGGAAGCGAGAGAGGAACAGAGAGTAGAAAAGATAGTGAGTAATATGGAGATAGGGAGGGGGAGTAAAAGAATTAGTGAGAACGAGAGAAGAAGAGAGGAAGATGGAGAGGAAGAGAGATTGAGATTGAGAGAGTGGGAGGGAGAGTAGTGGAGGGATAGAATGAGGGAAGAAGGATGAGAGAGAGTCCGAGAAAGGGAGAGGGAAAGTGAGAGTCCCTCTCTCTCTCCCTCTTTTCCACTATCACTCTCTCTTTCTCTATCTTCCTTCACGCTCTCTTCTCTCTCTATTTATCTCTCCAGCTCTCTTCCTCTCTTGCTCCCTCTCTCTTCAATCTCTCTCACTCCCTCCATCTCTCTTTTTTCCACTATTTATTCTCTATTGTTCTTGTTCTCTCTTCTATTGTTCTCTCTTTTGTTACTCTCACTCACAGTCCTTCTCTCACTCTTCTCTCCTAGTCCTTCTCTCGCTTTTTCTCTCCCTATCCCTCTCTTCATCTCTACATCACTTTCAATTTTAACTTGTCCCTCTACCCTTCTCATTCTCAATTCTTTCTCTTTCTCATAATATATCTTTTATTTTTCTCTCTTCACTCTCATTCCTTTCACCCTTCCTCTCCATATAACCCCAACTCTTTCTCTCCCTCTCTCACTTCCCTTCTTCCCTCTATGTGTTTCCCCCTTTCTCTCTTCCCCTCTCTCTTTCAAACCCTCTCTCACTCCCTCCCTCTACCTCTGCATCCCCCTCATTCTCTCTCTCTCAATCTCTCTCTCAATCTTTCTCAGTCATTCTCTTGCTCTTGTTTCCTCTGTCCCTCTCACTAACCCTCACTTCTCTTACTCTCACTTTTCCTTCCCATCCTCCCGTCTCTCTCTTTACCTCTCATTCGTCCTCTTCTCTCCTCTTTTCTCTCACTCTCTCTTTCCTCCATCTTTCACTCTCTCTCACCGACTCTTCCTCTTGCTGCCATTCTCACTCTCCTTATCTTTTTCTCCCTCTCTCTCTGTCACTTGCTCTCTCTTTCTTGCTCTCACTAAGGTTTTATTTTGTTGCTCTTCTCTCCCTATCTCTCACACTTGTGCTTTATCTCCCCATCATTATTTCTCCCGCCCTGCCTCCCTTCCACTCTATCCCCAACCATCTCTCCAAGTCCTTCCATTTTTTTTCTATCTCTCTCTCTCTCCCACTTGCACTCCATCATTTCCTACATCCCTTTCTCTCAACCTCATATCTTTCTTACGTTCTCTCTTTCAATCTCTTCAGCTCCCTTTCTTGTTTTCCCCCACTCTCTTTCTTTCCTACTCCATTTCTTGTTACAATTTTTCTCTATCTCCTCTTTTCTTGCTCTTATATCTCTATCTTGCTTTTTTTTCTCTACCTACCCCTCATCTTTATCTCACGATTTCTCACATTCTTTTACATTCTCCCTCTCACTTCCTCCCTCTTTCACACCCTCGCTCCCTCTCTCCCTCCCCTTTCTTTCATACACAAGCTCTATCTCTTCCTCTCTCTTTTTCACTCTCTCACACTCTCTCGCTCTCTCTCCCCTCCTCGTTCCCTTCCTCTCTCTCAAATTTCACTCTCACTCTAATTCTCTCTCCCTCGCTTCCTCTCTCTCTTCAAATTCTTTTTTCTCTTGATTTCTCTCACTCCTCTTGCCCTCTCTCCTTGCCTCTCCCATTCCACCATCTCTTCTCTCATTTTGCTCACTCTTTCTCTGTCTCTCTCTCTCACTCTCACTCCCTCACACACTCTCTCTCAATTGCTTTCACATATTGCTCTCTCCCCTCAAATCTATCTCATTAATTCTTATTTTCTCTCTTACATCTCTCCTTCCTCTCGATCCCTCCCTCTCTCAAGAGGAGAGAGAGTCATGAGATAGGGAGTGAGGTAGAAAGAGAGGGAAGAAGGATTGAAAGAGGGAGGGATCAAGCGGAAAGAGAGATGTTTGAGAGAAAATAAAAAATAATGAGATGGATTTGAGGGGAGAGAGCAAGATGAGAGATCAATTAAGAGAGAGTGTATGAGGAAGTGAGAGGAGAGAGCGAGAAAGAGTGAGTAAATAGAGAGAAGAGAGGGTGATAGATGAAAGAACAAGAGAGAGGATAGAGGGCCTGCAGGAGAGAGCAAGAAAATTATAAAGAGAGATGGAATAAAGATTTAGAGAGTGAGCAAGAGAGGGAGTAAACTAGAAATAGAGAGATAGAAGGAGGGAGTGATAATGATTGAAGGGAGAAAAAGAGGGTCAAAAGGAGAGAGAGCGAAACAGAAATAAAGAGAGAAGAATGACTCAAAGAAGGTCGAGCAAAAGTTTAGAAGTGAGAGGTAAAGAGAAGTAGATATAGAGGATGATATAGAGAGATAGAGGGAGAAGGGAGATAGCGTGACAGAAGGTGAGAAAGAGAGAGGGAGGGAGGAAGAGAATGGGTGATAGTTGGAGAGAAAAAGAGTAAGAAAATAGGAGTGAGTGATAAAAGAGAACAAGCGAGAGGGTGTGCGAGAGAAGCGAGATGGAGTAAGTAAAAGATAGAGAAAAGTGGTATGTCATCAAGAGAAAAGAAGGAGAGAGGGAGAAAGAGGGGGAGTGAGAAAGATTGAAGAGTGGGTGTGAGAGAGGAAGTGCAAGTAAGAAAAGAGAGTGAGGGGAGATATAGAGTAAGTGAGTGAGAGGAAGAGATGGGCTAGAGAATGTGATTTTGAGAGAGAGAGAGCAAGAATGAACCAGAAGAATGTGAGAGGGCGAGAGTGATAGTGTGTTTGTGAGAGAAAGAGAGGAGAGAAGGGATGGAAGGAAGCAAGAGATAGGGGGAAGAGGGAGAGAAAAACTAAGAGGTGAGAGAGAAGAGAGAAACATAACGTAGAGTGTGAGAGAGAGAGTGAACATAGAGTGAGAAAGAGTGAGGGTGAGGGAGTAAGAGTGAGAGTGAAACTAAACAAAGAGAATAAAGGAGAAAGAAAGGGAGAGTGTGAAAGTCAAATAAAGAGAAGAGATTGTGAGATAATAGAGGGCGTGAAAGAGGGAGAGATTGAGTGAGCGAGAGAGGGAGAAAAAAAGAAAGAGACAAGAAGTTTGGGGGAGAGAGAGGGATTAAGGGAGTGAATGGGAGAGAGAGTGAGAAGAGAGGTTGTGGAAAGATCTAGTAAGATAAGTGAGTGAGGGGTAAAGAGGGGGGAAAAACGAGAAAATGGGGAGAGAGTGGGTGCAAGAGAGAGAGAGAGATGGAGAGGGAGATAGAGAGGGAGAGGGAGGGAGGAAGAGAAGAGAGAAAGAGAGAGTAAACGATGGAAGCAAGAGTGAGCTACAAATGGGAGACGTAGAGAAGGCACGACTGAGGAAGTAAGAATTATAGAGGGAGAGAGTGAGAGCGACAAGTGAGAAAAAAGATATCAGGCGGGTGCGAAGGGAGAGAGACTGTGAACTAGGAAGGGAGGAAGAAAAGAGTGAGATAGAGAACAAGTGATTGAAAGAGAGAGTGAGAGAGGGATCAAGAGAGATATATAGATAGAGAGGGAGAAAGTGAGAACAAGAATAAGGAAACGAGAGTTAGAGATATAAGAGACAGTCAATGGAGGGAGAGAGAAAGAAGGGTGAGAAATAATGAGAGAGAAGAGTGAGGGATTAAGAAAGATAAAAGTTGGAGAGTGAGAAAGAGAGAGTGCGTGTGAGGGATAGGGAGAGAAATATTAAGCAAAGAGAGATTGTGTGTATTTTTGTGAGGAAGAGAGAGTGAGATGGAAACATAAGAGAAAAAGTTAGAGAAGTGTGGGAAATGAAAGAGAAAGAAAGAGAGAGGAAGGGAGCGAAGGAGGACATAGTGTGAGAGATATTGGGAGAGAAGGAGAATGTAGAAAGATAGAGAAAGTGAGAGTGAGCAAGAGAGCGATGGAGGGAGAATAAGCGAGTGAGAGAGAGCACCAAGAATGGAAGTGGGAGAAATAGAGAAAAATTGTAGGGGAATAGAGGAAAAGAATGAGTGAGAAGTGTAAGAGAGAAGTTGATAGAGAATAAAGCCTGTGAGCGAGACAGCGATAGAATGTGGAAGAGATAATAGAGAGTCTGAAAGACATAAAGAGGGGGAGTAGGAGTGAGAGTGAAGCTATATAGATAGTGGCTGAAGAGAGAGTATGAGAAGAAAAGCAAGAGAGAGAATGATCGATGGAGCGCGAGAGAGTTAGGGAGGGGAAGGTGAAAGAGAGAAAATGAGAAAGAAAGGGAGAAGAGAGAAAGGCGAGTGAGGGAGTAAGAGTGGGAGTGAGAGTGAGAAGAGGGGGTGAGAGAGAGAGAAGAGTGAGAGAATTAGAAGAAGGGAGAGAGAGTTAGAGTGATGGAACAGAGAGCAAGAGCAACCATGCGAGAGAGAGAAACATAATAGAAAGTGAGAGACATAGTGTGGAAGGGAAAGACAAAGACAAAAGGCAAGAGTAAGGGAGAGAGTGAGAAAGGGGAAGATAGAGGGACAGAAGGGGAGAGATTGAAGTGGTAGAGGGAGTGAACGTGGGAGCGAGAGCCAGAAAGATTTAAGGGAGAGATAGAAAGTGAGTGATGATAAGAGCACAAAATATAGTGAGCAAGATTGAGATAAGGAGGGAGACTAAGAGAATGAGTGAGAAGGAGAGAAGGAGAGAACGAGAGAGGGAGATGGAGAGGGAAAGAGAGAGAGAGAAAGTGAGAGAGATTGAGATATAGGGGGTGGGAGGGATGATAAATGAGGGAGAGAATGAGAGAGAAAGGATGAGAGAGAGCTAGAGAAAGGGAGGGAGAGAGTGAGAAAAATAAAGAAAAGTGAAAGTGAGAGAAGAGAGAGAAAGAGAGGGAATGAGAGAGAGCGATAAATAAAATGAGAGGGAGGGAGATGGAGTGAATGAGTGAGTGTAAGAGGAGGCAGAGAGGGGAGTGTGACTAGGATAGATGGAGAAAGAGAGAGGAGGGATTGAAAGTGTGAGTGATTGAGGAGGAAAGAGCGATGTATGAGAGAAAATAATAAATAATGAGATGGATTTAAGGGGAGAGCAAGATGTGAGAGCAATTGAGAGAGTATTTGTGAGGGAGGGAGAGTGTGTGAGAGAGAGAGAGGGTGAGAAAGAAAGAGTAAAGAGAGAGAATAGTGGAGATAAAAGAAAACAAAAGAGAGATAGCGAAAGGACAAAAGAGAGCAAATAAACAATGAAGAGAGATGAAATACAAAGTGAGTGAGAGAGAGAGAGAGCAAGAGAGAGAGTGAAGATAGGGATTGAAGAGTGAGGGGGAGGAAGAGAGGGAGAGAGAGTAGGGCAAAAATATAAAGGAAAAAGAAACTCAAGGAAGATGGAGAAAAAGATAGTGAGTGAGAGGCGGAAAGAGGGAGGACATATTGAGGGAAGGCGAGAGAGAAATTGAGAGAGAGACAGAATTAATTAAAGAAGGAGATTGAGAGACAGACATAATTAATGAAAGAACGAGAGGGAGGGAGAAAGAGAGTAAGAGATGATAGAAGAGAAAGAGTGAATAAAGTGATAAGAGAGTGATGAAAGAGAGCAACAAAGAGTGTTTGTGAGAGAGAAAGAAAGCAATAATGGAGAAAGAAAAGTGATAAATCATAAATAGAGAAAAGAACGAGAGAGCGAGAGAGTGAGGAATATATAGAGAGACATAGATGGAGGGAGTCAGATGGATGGAAAAGAGGAAGAGAGAGTGAAGGAAGATATATAAAGGTTTCGATAGAGAGGGAGAGAGTGGGTAGAGAATGGGATTCAGTGGGAGTGAGAGGGGGATGTATTAGAATAGAGTTAGAGGGAGAGAGGGGGAGAGTGTGTTTGAGAGAGAAGGAGGAGCGAGAGAGGGAGAGGGAAAGGGAGAGGATGCAAAGAGGCAAGAGTGTGTGTGGATGAGGGAGAGAAAGATTGAGAGGAGAGAGTGGAGAGAGAACAATAAGAGATAGTAATTATGGAGCAAGAAAGAGAGAGGGAATGAGGGAGTAGTAGTGAGAGTGAAACTGAAGGGAAAGGAAGAGGGAGAGAGAGCATGAGAAAGTGAGAGAGAAGCAGAGAGAAGAGAGTGTGAGGGAAGAGAGAGTAGGAGAGAGGGAAAGAGTGAGCAAGTGAGAGAGGGAGCAAGAGAGAGGGAGATAAGGAGATCAGAAGGAAGAAAGGGATGAAGGGTGTGAAAGAGGGAGGGATTACGAAAGATAGGCTGTGAGGGATAAAGGGAGCATCAAAAGAGAGAGACTGAAGATTGAACAAGAGAGATAAAAAGAGGCGAAATAGAGAGTGAGAGAGAGAAAGAGAGTGAGAAAAAGAGATAGAAGGAGATAATGAGAGGGTTTAAAGAGAGCAAGAAAGAGAAAGGAAGAGAGAGTGAGAGATAGACTGGGGGGAAGATCAAGTAAGACTAAGTGAGTGAGGGCTAAAAGGAGTTGGAGAAGAGGAGAATGATGAGGGAGAGAGAGAGGGAGCAAGGGACAGCGAAGAAGAGGGAGGGAAAGAGAGAAGAGAGAGAATGTAAGAGGGAGGGATGAAGGAAGAGGGCGAAAGAGGAGAGAGAGAGAGTGGGAATTAGAGTGAAAGAAATGTAAGAGCAAAGAGAAGGTGAGTGTAAATTAGAGTATAATAAAGAAAAAGAGAATAGAGAGTGTGTTGACCTCATTTTTGATGAGGTCTTCTCTTCCCTCTTTAGTGTTTAGGATCTAGCCTTAGGCCTTTCCTTTTGACTATCTTAGAGGACTAGAATTGGGACCCATCCCTTAGAAATTTGAACCACTTCTTGCCTCCCTGCAAACCCCACAAGCTTGATTGTAGACCCCTAATCACCTAGAGGGTTGAGATCAAAAGTGAAAGTTTAAAGGATGAGTTCCCTATAGGACTCTTTGGCCTTAGGACCACCCAAGGTGGCTTGGTCTGGTGAGGGTTGACTTACACACTCACTACACTCATACTCTACACTCTCACACACACAATCCAAATCCTAAAACCACACCCATACCCAACTTGACTCTTTGACTCATGTAGGTAATTCATATGGATGGACCTTAACCCCTAAGCCCCTGGTTAAGAGGGTTAGGAACAACATAATGAATGCCTCAAATGAGTCCTCTCATGGCTCATGTAGGCTTAATATGAATTCATGGCTCAACCAAAGTGATTCCATTTCACTCATATTTGATCAATCTTCATTCTTCCAAAATTTCAATTTTTGGCCCCGGGGACCCTACACCTATCAAGCCTACCAAAAGCCCTTAAAATTGCCCAAATCCTCCAAAATTTCCAAATCACCCAAAATTCCCCAAAATTAACCTTGAACATTTCCTCACCAATCAAATTGATCATCCATAGCCAAAAATACCAAAAATTCCAAAAGTATCCCCCAATACCCTCCAAATTACCAAAATGCCCCTCTTGACTCAAAAATCCAAAAATTCAGAAAATTCCCAGAAAATTCCAAAAAATCCCAAATATTACCAATTTCATTTTGTCCAACTACACCATGGGCCAATTTGGTCAATTTACCCCATTTTGACCAAAACCCCCAATTTAGCCCATTCTTAACCCAAGTGAACCCAATGTCAAACCAAATCTACCCAATTGACCCCAATTCTGGTCCAATTCAATTCTAAACTTCAAATTAATATCCACAGTATCAATCTAGACCAAGTACAAGTCTAATTTGATTAACATTTGAATCCAATTCACTTTTGACCTTAAAGCCCAATTTGGACCCATGACCCAAACTTAGCCCAAACCAAACCAATTCAACTCCAATTAACCCCAAACCTTTTCTAAACCTTCCCTAACATCCCCACAAACAAAACACTAACATAATTTGCCCAAAATTTGGACCCAAACCCCACTCAAATTCAACCCAAAACCAAAAAGCCCAATTTTGACCTAACCCAAACCTAACCCAAATAAGCCCGTCCCAAAACCAAAACCCAACCAAAGTTAAAACCTCTTTGAAACACTCCCAAAAACATTTCCCAACATTAATTTTACATCAATTTCGAACCTAGCCCAACATTGGCCCAAATTAGCCCAATTTGACCTACATTGGCCCATTTACCAAATGAACCCAAATTCAACCCAATTCAATTCCAAACCACCTTAAATTTGCTTCAAATCATTCAAGACACATCCTTAAACTAAACTCAAGATTTATTTGGCATGGCCCTTTGCAAAACTTTTCATCTAAAAGCCCATTGCTAAACATAAAGGCCCACTCCCTTAAACCTTCCTAAAAGCCCATTTCCACCAAATTCAAAAGCCCAAATCAATCTAAAGCTCACATGACACTTTCCCTCATCACACATTCAATTTAAAATCATTCCTAAAGTCCTAATTTATCAATTAAACAATTCCAAATCAAGCCTCATAACAATTCCCATCAAAATGCCAAAATTCACAAAATCCTTTTTTTATGAAATTGACGAAATCTTTTCCCAAGCCATATGGAGCCATGAAGCCACATGTAAGCCATTGGCAAGCCATGAGAATCTCTAATTTGTCAACCCTCCTTAAATGGCAAAAGGAGGAGGTCCTTTAAGCACCTCCTAAAAGTCATTAACCTTAAACATATTTCACCTTAACCCAAATTTAATCCAAATATATTTGGATAAGGACTTCTCCATGCCAAACCAGCTGATTCCTTTGACTCCCCACAACACCCAAAGCCACTTTGAAGGGTGAACCAAGCCCAAAAGGTAGACTTGACCAAATCAAGCCAAAATTGGCCTTCCCCCATTCCATTTTAGATCAAGCTTTTGACACATGGCAAAGCTTAATTGCCTACACAAAACCCTAGCCCTGACCCACCTGAACTTGAGGGTGACCCTTGCCTGCCGGCCAGCCGCCTGGATCACCGGAAAACACCATGGCCGAGACCTTGGGAGGAGCCAAATTTTGGAATTCCACCTTGCTGAGCTGCCTCACTCCAAATGGCCATTGCAGCTGTTCTTCTCCTCACCGAAGCAGTCGATCCCAACCCTTAAACCCCCCGGGAGGCTCTCCTGCCTCTCCTATTTAAACACCCCCTCCTCTCGGCCAAGAGAGGTGCTGAACCAAACCTTATTGAAACCCTGCCAAAATCATCCCATACCACTCTCTACACATAGAGAACTTGATCCCCACTGAAAACCCCCTGCCATTTCTTCTCTGTGAGCTCAATTTCATAGTTGAAATCCAAGCCCAAAACCAGGACACTTCACCACAGTGAGTCAATCCTCAAATTAATTGACTCTACACCTTCACCAGACCAAGAGGAGAAGTTTTCCAGCAAAAGCCCCCTCACCAGGCCAGCCATTGCTTCCAGCCTCCAAGCTTTGTGATCGGCTGTGGTCACTTTTGTACCTAGGTAATTCACCGAGCCAAGGGACTTCATCCGGAGCTTGCTTGGACCCAATCGAACGTGACACAACTCTCGGATCGAAGCTTCACTTCTCCGAGCAAAGGTATGGACTCACTCTTCCTCCCAAGCTTCCGGAGATTCTCCATTTAGTTTGAGTCGATTTCAATGCATGTTTACCGTATGGATGTGTTCGTCTCTTCAAGACAAATCCATAGAGCATAAGAACACAAAAATCCGTTGAGAATCGAGTGAGAAATTAGGGTTAGAAGGTCGACGGTCACGGGTTCACACCAGTCGTAGACGATGACTGGGAGCCATCGGATCGCGCGTGTATCGGATGGACTGCTCGGATGGCGTCAGACCAGAAGATGTTACGTGAAAGGCGGGTCCCGGGACGGCTGACTCAGATGGCGGCGCCGAATCAAGAGACGACGCGTGGAGCTTCGGAGACGCCGAGGTTGAGTCAGCGCCGCGTGGATAAGTAGGAAAATAGGTTATTTTTCTATTTATTTAATTACCAGAATTTCAAAAATTTATAACTTTGTGTAGAAAAATCCTAAAAATAAAATAAAAATACCCTCTTACTCGGTGAACGAGAGGAGAATAATGTGGAAAAGAAATCAAGTAATTTCATTAAGTATTTTATTTTTAATGATTTATTTACTCTCTGCATTGTTTTAATTCTCCATTTGCATAGGAAATTCATCATGGCATGAGACCATAGGGCTTTTGAAGCCTCTGAACTTGGGAACATTCCTTGAATTTTCCAAGGTCAGAGGCCATCCTTATGAGAAGTTATTGATTTTTCAAGTTCATATTACTGTTTTGAGTATTTTAATTCCAATAATTAGCATGTTGAGAAATAAATTCTAGGAAAATTTGGTGATGTTTCTTGTGACCAGAGGAACCTAGGAAAAATAAATTTTGATTTAATTCACTTGGAACAACCCTAATTGGCCTAAATACCCAAAATTGAACTTTAATTAATTAGGGTTAACCACACATCAAATCAACTTAAAAACAATTCTCCACTGTCCTCTAGGGATAGGAGAACACCACATAAAAATTTGAAACTAATTGGACTTGATTAACCCCACCAAACGGGTTGATTAAGCCTCTTAAGTAAAAATGGGTAAAATTAAACTTTAGAATATCATAACTCACAAAATAATTTTCAAAAATTCACAAAAATGGTTTTGGAGCTTCTCTAATATCAGAGGAATTTAGGAAAATTAAAATTATAATTTTCTAAAAAGTTGATTTTTATCATTATTTTAATATTTTTAATAATTAAAAAATAAAAAAAATAAAAAAAAAATTAAAAATCACCAAAATGTCACATTTTGAATTCTAATCATTTAGGAACAAACCAAATATTTTTCTTAAGTCCCTAGATTAAGATATTGAATTTTAAAGGCTTAATGTAATTTTTAATATTAAAAATGTATTTTCCAACCTTTTCACTAAAATAATTCTAATAAATCAAAGAAAAATAAGAAAAATATAAAATTTGTTTCTCTGAACTCCCTGAGGTCAGAGAGATTTAAGAAAAATATAAAATCTATTTTTCAACTTTAATTTTATTTTAAAATTAATTAATGCTCCAAAACTCAAAATAATTCTAATAAATAAAATATAATTCAAAAAATCACCAAAATTGGTCCAATTAGTCCTCTAGTCATTAGGAATATCCCATAATTCTCTTAAGGATAGAAACATTTCCTTGGTCATGTTATTGAATTTTCCTTGAAAACCTCTATTTTCCATTAAAAATAATTACATAAATAAATTAAATACAGAAAAATCACATTTTCTCCTTTAATGTCTTAATTGACATGTAAGTGAGGTCACATAAAAGTTTTAAGTTCATTTGAGCTTAATTTAGTGAGTTATAGAATTATTAAGCTTGAAGGGCAAAATGGTAATTAAAATTTTCAACCTTTAATTAAAATTTTAGGATTAATCAAAAAGGGAGGGTAAAATATTTGATTTTAAACTGATTTTTGGATGATTGAAACTTAAATGATTAAGGGTAGAAACCTATTAACCATTTCAAATATAATTAAAATAAAACTTTAATTAATTAATTAATTCAAATTTTGGAAGAATAATAGAAATTGGAATTATTAAAATAGGGAATTATTTAAGAGGATATTTATGCTTTAATTTAAAAATCCCTAAATAAATCACTTCAATAATACTTAAGTCTTAATTAAAAAAAATTAATTAAAAGAATAATTTCAATTAAATTAAAATTGAAATTAAATTAAAATCAAATTAAATTAAATTGAAAGAAAAATAACTTGAGATCAAATTAAGTTAAATTAAGCTAAATTAAATTAAAATTAAATTAAATTAAAATTAAACTAAATTAAATGTAAATCAAATTAAAACTAAATTAAATTAAAATTAAATTGAAGTTAAATTAAATTAAAATTAAATTGAAATTAAATTAAATTAAATTAAATTAAATTAAATTAAATTAAATTAAATCAAAATTAAATGAAATTGAATTAAATTAAATTAAAATCATTTAATAACAAACCTAAATGAAATCATTCAGAATTAAATCTAAAATAACTTGAACACTATTCCAAACTTAAACTAATTTTCCATAATTAAGTCAAAATTAAAATTAAATCATTAAGTTTAAATTATTAAAATACTTAATGAGTTGATTTGCCCTTTTAAAGCTCTTGTTATTATAACTCTTAAATGAAGTATCAAGTGAAGTGTTATTTCACTTATAGGATATTCAAATGTCCTAGTTCACTGAGCAAAAGAACAAAACTTAAACTCCCGGATGATTAATTCACTTGTATAATTAAATTCTCTTGGACTTAAAACAATCCTAGAGGTATTGAAAAGATGTTTAAGACTCGTCTTAAGCACTTCCTCAATATGATAGGATGTTTATAAGAACAACTGAATTTAATTGTTCTTAGGTGAAGAGAGTCATCCTTAAACCAAAACACAAGAACCTAGACGTCATAGGATATGACTAGCTATAGGATTAGGACTTTGTTAGACAACCGAAACCTTTCCCTTAGCTTTACCTAGGTACTTGTTGAAATATTTAAATGCCTTAACATGTGTTTTAAGTGCAGCTTGGGATGACGGGAAGACCCTCCAGGTACGCTTTATTTTATTGCAATTTACTTTATTGCAAATGTACTTTACTTTTCTTGCATGATAAACAACTGTTGCATGAAAACCAAAACCTTTAGGATAGTCCCTAAACTGAAACCAAAACTAAATTAAAAGTCATTACAAGATAAAATTCACCGCCACAACATTTCAAAATATAAAACAACTCAAAATTTAATCACAAACAGAACAACAAAACTACAATTGCAACTAAATTAAAATGTCTCGTTGAATGATCGGAAATACCTCGGATGATGTAACCCACGTGTTGCTAACGGGATTTCCCACGGTTTAAATGAAAGTGTGGAACTCATTCAGTTGAGTTTAGCAAATTCATCTGGACTAAGTGAATTCGATGAAAATAACGGTGTCGGGATGACGGAACCGTGGGATCTTAATCGGTTCTGTTTAAACAACTTTAAGATTAGTTTTAATTAAAATATTAAAAACACTTGGATTTTAAGATTTTCTCTAAACCAAAACACTTCTCTCATCTCTTGATTTATGACTTCTAAAACCAAACCTCTGCAACAACAAATAGCTCGGAGCATGGTGGGCAGCAAGGCCATCGTCATCAGTAAAACTCGGATCTACATCAACTAAACTTTCTTAGAATTAAATAACCAAGCCATAGGACTTCGAGGTGGTTTGCCTAGTGTAACATAAATCCTCAACTCTTCGTTAGGCATTTGCATGATCATGTCATGTAAATTAAGCCCTAACCGGTCTTAGGACTCCGAGGTAGTCGTTCGGTACGACATAAACCCTCACATCTTCTAAGTCGATTGTGTGATTATGTCATACAAATATAAGTCCTAATTAATTAAAATTGGCAAGATTGAAATATCAGATAATATTAGGATTTTCTCAGATCTAAGCCAAACAATAGGATAGTTTGAGAAGTTGTCAAGATTCTTCTTGGATCCTCAGCTTCTCCTACTTCTCTTCCTTTGGATTCTCAAAATAAACTGTTCCTATTTTGAGTCATTCCCTTTTGAATTTCCAAAATCCAATCCTTTGAAAACCTTAAACTTTGAAATTCTTGAGAGAAAAACCACTGATCATTATCGAGAGTTTTCTTAAGTGATTCCTGTCACTTAAGATGTAATTAACTATAGGGGCTTGCCCTTATAGGGAACTTTAAGAACCCAGGTAATATAAACCCTGCTTAATTCTTTTATATTAAGCAGGGGAACTTGTCGGCTTATAAAATTGGTTTGCAGACCAAACGAATGTCACAAATCTCCTAGTTTATTTAATCGAGCCCCATCATTAAGCAGTGTGTCTATTCTTTAGGATAAATACACGGTTTGTGGTGCGGTGCTCGTTTATATAAACTATTTGGGATGTGAGATCGGTCTGATTTCATATCTTAAAACTTTTAAACTTAAAATTACATTCAAAATCAAATGTTATCTTTTAAACTATATATATATTTAAATTAAATTTAAAATATGAAAATTCGCCGACATTTTCTGTTTGGTGACCCCTTTTCAAAAATACAGCACTCAAACCTAAAAATATGCCGACAACTTCTGGCGACTCCGCTGGGGATCAGTTCCTCTCTCCATTTTGATCAGATGGCTTTGCTTTCATAAATCGGTAGTGAGCCCATGCCCCTAGTGGAACAAACTACCATTCTTCCGTTAGAATACCCCGTTCATTTCTGTCTTGAAAGAGTATAGCCAACTCCTCTCGGATTTAGGAGCCACCATTTAGACACCCCTAAACGGAGAGGTTCCAAGATCCTTTTACCTCTTTTTTGAGGTGGGGTGGACCCCCAGTAGGTGTTAGTTTAGGAGCGGTCCTTCGAGTCGAGAAGTCTTGCATAAGACTTTCTCTTCCTTTCCAATTCTGAATCGGATTCCTTACCTTCTCTACACCTTTGAACATTCCGTTCCTAATAAACAAACCCTCTAACGAATGACTATTTTAACAAATAACTCCTTTTTATAAAAACATGAACAAAAATGTGTTCGGAATCTTTTCGATTCCTTTCTTTTCGTCCTGATGAGAAGAAGCATAACTTGGGACTGACAATCAGAATCTACCTTGCAGAAGATGTCTGCCCCAAAGCTAATTTTCTCCTTCACCAATGGACTGGACTTCGCCATTTCACAGGATGAGCCGCTCGACAATGGGATCATCCGTTTCGGGCAAGGATTCGAGAACACAAATGTCAAGATCACCGACGTTACCCTTTTCACACTTACGGACAAAGTGTCCGAGCCGAAAGACCTTTGATCGAGTTCAACCTCAAGTCAACTCAAGAGTTCCCTCCCCTGCAAAGGGTTCCAACTGAGAGGAATACTACTGTCCATAGGAGGACTGTTGTCTCTACCCCCACCGGTCTAGTCGTCTCTGCACCAACCCCGGCTTCCACCAAACTGAAGGGGAAGGAAATTCAAATTTGTAACGAGCATGTTACCGTGGAGGGTACAAATCTCCATACGAGACCTTCTGTTTTCGAAATTGGGTCCAGCTCAAGGGTTCCACCCCTAACACGGACTCAGAGAAGAAACAGAGGTAGAAAGATTGCCGTAAAGGCCGTAGCCGCCGAAGTCGCTTTCTTGGAAGAAATCCCCGAGTGCACACCATTGCTCGAGTACATACCATTGCCTGAGTATACACCGCTTTTGGAAGGAAGTAGATTCCATCCCCTCTCCGCCGTAGCTGACGAGGAAAATGTCCGCAAGATTGCTTCTACATTACCTCGACCCTCATACTATAGCGACAACCGAAAGAAAAGGGCTAGGATTACACCATTTGCCTGACTACAGACTGTGATAGAGAAGTTAGCAAAGAAAGAGAAATGTCCTGTATCAGAAATTTTAAGAAGAATCGGGCGGGTGCCAGCCAAGTCCCGTCTTGGGCCACGA
The DNA here is from genome assembly GCA_022702705.1 of Papilionanthe hookeriana x Papilionanthe teres. Classification (NCBI taxonomy): domain Eukaryota; kingdom Viridiplantae; phylum Streptophyta; class Magnoliopsida; order Asparagales; family Orchidaceae; genus Papilionanthe; species Papilionanthe hookeriana x Papilionanthe teres. The sequence goes on along the minus strand of CM040432.1, from coordinate 63,478,501 downwards.
GTAGAACCCGTTAGCGCCACAGAAAAGCCAAATAAGAAGATCAAAGCTGGTCCACCTGTTGTTGTTTCAGGTTTACAGATCAGGGAGGATACCACCTTCCAGCATTCAGCCGACAGACCATCCGGTCCTAGCGCCTTCGTCTGCTAGAAGGATGGTATGGCGTCCTAGTACTGGCCAATTAAGACCGAAACAACGACCTGAAAAGGAAAGTCTTGTCAGGAGACTCGAGTCCGAAGAGAGCGCCACTGCAATGAAGGGGACTCCCAAGAAGGAAATCCAACAGCGATCTCATGATAACTGCGAAACCGTACGAAAAAGACCATTGGAGGACGCTATGGAAAAGCTAAGGACCGACATTCAACGATTAGCAAGAGAAAGAGAATAAAAGTTTGGAGATGAAGTTGACTCGTCGGAGTTCAGGGATGACGAATATGTGGAGATCAACATGGTTGAGACACGAGCATCGTCAGCTTCGCAAGGTGCTCCGGCAGCTGCGGAGAGAGATGAACCGGAAGCATTAAGAGCACAAATTCGAGAAAAAGATGATACAATCTCTCAAATGGAAAAAAGGATGGAAGAGATGGGCTGCAGCCCTAGCCACTCTTCAGAGTCAGGTTCAACCCCCAAGAGAAACGCCTCCAGAAGTTATTCATATTACAGACGGAGGAAAAGAGATTACATCCGTTAACGGAGACGATCAGCCGAAGAAAGACTCTACTCAGAATATGATTCCAGAGAAGGACATCAAGAACATGGTAGAACAGCAGGTGCGAGAAGCCTTAGCACGATCAAAGAGCGGAGCATCTATTCGGACGGGTAGACATTACCCCGAAGAATTTGATGCGATAAAATACCCAAAAGACTTCGTACCACCTCTATTCGAAGACTTTTGATGGTACCGGAAACCCTCGACGAGCATGTTGCACATTTTCGCGCTAGTTGTTGCAACACGGTGGAAGTGACGCCTTACTCTTCCGACGAGTTCGTCGGCGGCTCGTCGGGGATCGCCTTCGATTGGTACACGGAGTTACCGAACGGTTCGATAAAGACATTTTCGGAATTAGAAAACCTCTTCGTGAAACGGTTTGTCGGAGCTCGGCACCATATCACCATCGGTGACTTAGTGGTGGAGAAACGAAACCGAACGAAACTTTAGTGGACTACATACTTTGATGGAGAAATCTAAGCATGAAGTGTGAGCCACGGCTACAAGAGCGAGCATGCGATCGGTATCTTCCTTAAAAGCATTCACGGCCCGATAGCACTTCTCCTTAAGGGATTTACGATTAAGACTTTCAAGAAGTTGTTAAGCAAGGCCAGAAGCTTGCAAGAGGAAGCGAAGCAACTAAGTTTCATCGACAAAACAGACAAACATAAGCATGTGAAGACATTTGAAAAGAAACCTGGGATCGTCGCGGCAGTCGATAAGCGCAAGCAGCCAATACAAATACAGCTGGAGCAGCCGCAGCCCAGCTATCAACAACCTCAGCAGAACTACCAACAACCTCAACCCGGTTATCAGCCAACCCAACAATATGAGCAACCGCCTCGCCCACATCGCACATTAAAGGAGCTTATAAATAGAGAATATCCATTCAAGAATGAGGCGATGCCAAAGATGTTCCGCGATTTGATGAAGACTTCGGATTTTGATCGCAGAACCCGGAAGTTTGGAGGAAGTTAATAAGAAAGACCATCCCAACTACTGCCCTTACCACCAGATGCTTGGACATAAGATAGAGGATTGTATTACCTTCAAGAGTTGGCTTGACAACAATCTCTGAAAGGGGAATATAACGATCCCAAAGGAATACATGAAAGAACCCCAGAAAGGAGGTTCTGTCAATGTTATTTCAACGAATCCCATTGTTCTGATAGACCCTTACACGACTGATGATGGATAGAGTACCGCTTGGACGAAGTCATCGAAGAAAATTTTGGATCGCATCCAAACCGCTTCGGTGCTCGCTTCAATTCAAACTTTGAAACCCGTCAAGTCGGCGCTATCGCTTGCAATTGAAGAACCGCCCCAGGGAGAAAAGATCATAGAAGAGAAGGAGATCATAGAAGAAGAAAAGACCGAGGCTCTTAAGGCTTGACTAGGGGCTGCTTATCCTAGGATGGTTCTTTCCGATTCGGGGGAAAAATTCCTCGAACCTCTGACTCTGTATGATTATTTGCTCGCTCCGGCGGGATCTTATAATGATAAGAGTTATGGCGTTGGCTACGTTTTGATCGTTTCTAACGATTACGTAACTAACGACAACCAATCTAATCCGGATCTCGATTTCGATACCAATAACAATTCTCAAATCATACACAACCTCGACAATCACGATGAAAAAGAAGACATTCACCAAGAAGGCTATGAAAGTTCAACAAGCAATGAATCTATTTGTGAATTCCAAGGAACTCCAATCACAATAGAGTTAGAGCTTTCAGATTCCGAAGCGACTCCAGAAGAATCTGTCATGCCGATTCAAAAGGAGACACCAGTAAAATCAGTACCAGATTCAGAAGAAATCACAGAAGTCAACTTAAGGAGTGGAAAGGTTATACCTCCGAGAATGGGTCCAAAAGACAAAGGAAAGCAGGTGGTTGTTCAGGAAGAATCAACCCCAGCAGAAGAATTGCCCATTCGGGAAGAAGCTGAAACACATGGTAACAAAGTGGACTATAACGTGCTAGCCCATCTTAGGAAACTACCAGCCAAACTGAGCATCTACGACACTCTCATCTTATCAAAAGAGATGACGGAAGCTCTGATCAAGGCCTTACTTGATCCAGAGATTTGTTTAGCTCAGATGGCCGGAGATTCCTTAGATGAGGTTTGCTCGTTAAAGGAACAGCGAGGTGTTACCTTCACGGGCAGTGATCTACTACTTGGGACAGCCGATCACAGCCGACCGTTGTACATTTCGATCACGATCGGAAAATTTACGCTCTCCAGAGTATTGGTGGATCCGGGAGCATCAATCAACATAATGAATCTTCGGACGCTAGCATACTTGGAAATTGATGCTCGCGAGCTTGAAGCGGACAAGATGTTACTAAGAGGATTCAACCAGAAAGGAGAAAGAGCCCTTGGATCAATAACACTGTTGATGAAGACCGGTGACTTAGCAAAGACAACCACAAAATTCCACATAATTGACTCTGAGACATCGTTCAACGCTCTACTGGGCCGGCCGTGGATCCATGAAAATCGGATGGTACCATCGTCTCTGCATCAGTGCATAAAATACTACGAAGGAGGAGAACGAGTGCATTAAAGGTGATTTGCAACCTTTCTCCGTACATGAGATTGGAATCCATGAAGATGCGACTTATTACGCACCTCCGAAGAAAACAATCTTCTCCAGAAAAACCGTGCCAAATGAAGCAAAAGAAATTCGAGACAATGAAGAACGTGAAGTTCTAGTCCAACAGTCACTCACCACTCCCTTACGGCGAGATGGTGAAGGTTTCTCCAGAACTCGCATCCGAGGTTGAGGCCGGGGACGAGGTCGTGGAAGAGACACTGGGACGATTGGACGGAAAAGCCGATGATCAACTTTGATTGGGAGAACAGCTCTGAGGAAGAAGAGGAAGTCAAGAAAGAAGCAGCTACAATAAACTGGAAGAAAACACAATTCAAGATTTCTCTCGAGGATGAGAAGAACGAGGAATACAAATCGATGTACGAGAAGATTAACCACTATGTACACACTATGACCCTGACCCCGATCCAGTCTAATAAGATCGAGGGTATGGTGGTCAAAGAAGTACATAGCAGCGGTGCAAAGCCAATCAAATTTTACCGTGGCGAGGATGTCACTTCTTCCGAATTAATGGAATTACCTTTTGAGTGGTACTCTCCCTGTGTTCAAAATTTAATTCAGCGTGGTGTCTTACCTCGACAATGGACAAAAGGCCGATCACAACACTTCGAAAAATTATGGAATAATGCCGGTCGGCCTCCCAATTCAAAACGTGGTCTCGGATTCGGCACAGTAGGTTCAGTTGACGATACGGAATTTTGTTTGGTTGTCACTTGCGAACCTAATGAAGGCTGCTTGGAAGCTTCAGAGGAGCTTGAAGATCTGCAAATTAGAGACGCTCCACCAGAATTCGAAGAAGAAATCAAATCTACAATAGATGAGTTAATGGAAGTTAACTTAGGTACTAGCGAAAAGCCTAGACCAACCTTTGTTAGCTCCTTACTCAATGAAGAAGATTCCAAGGAAATGATGAAGCTATTAATGGAATTCAAGGACTGTTTTGCTTGGAGTTACGACGAAATGCCAGGATTAGCTCCAGAAGTCGCAGTTCACAGGCTAGGGGTGGATCCTACTTCCGTTCCAGTCAGACAAGCTTCCAGAAGAATGCGTTTGGAAATTGAACAACAAGTAATAGCTGAAGTTAAGAAGCTAATCGAAGCTAAATTTGTCCGTGAAGAACAATACCCTACTTGGCTAGCCAATGTGGTACCAGTCAGGAAGAAGAACGGTCTGATCAGAATCTACGTGGATTTCAGAGACTTGAACAAAGCATGTCCGAAGGATGAATTTCTACTACCAATTCCACAGTTAATGATCGACATCGCTTCGACACATGAAATATTCTCTTTCATGGATGGATCTTCAGGATACAACCAGATAAAGATGGCACCAGAAGACGAAAAGCTCACGGCATTCAGAACACCAATCGGAGTGTATTGCTACACAGTAATGCCATTCGGACTAAAGAACGCAGGAGCAACATCGGGTCCGAAAATGAAAATGAAAATTAAAAGACTAGGGTACTACTGGCCCTCAATGATGATCGATTGCATGAAGATTGCCAAAAGTTGTCACCAGTGCCAAGTGCACGGAGTGGTTCTACACCAACCTCCAAACGTGCTACATCCGACAATTGCGTCGTGGCCGTTTGAGTGTTGGGGCACAGATATAGTGGGTCCGAAAGAACCACCTTCTTCAAGAGGACATCGCTTCATCCTTGCAGCTACAAACTACTTTTCTAAATGGGCAGAAGCAGTTCCACTCAGAGAAGTGAAGGCACACCACGTGCTACAGTTTTTTGAAAATCAAGTCGTCTACCGTTTCGGAGTACCGCGCAGAATCATTTCAGATAATGGGTCCGCATTCAGAAGCACAAAAATCAACAATTTTGTTATAAGACATGGAATCGATTGGCGATACTCAACAATCTACTACCCAAAAGCAAACGGCTTGGCCGAGGCTTTTAATAAAACTCTCGTTCAAATTTTAAAGAAAACTTTGGACGACAACAAGAGAAATTGGCACGAGAAGTTGTTAGAAGCCTTATGGGCCTACAGGACGACTTTCAGGACTCCTACTCAGTCTATGCCTTATGCTTTAGTATACGGGTCCGAGAGAGTGTTACCATTGGAAGTCCAGCTTCCGTCACTCAGGATTGCAGTTGCAAATAAAATTACTACAGAAGAAAATGCCAGATTACAACTAGAAGAACTGGAAAACTTGGAAGGGAAAAGACTTGCAGCGCAACAAAATTTGGAACTGTACCAAGCTAAGATGATCCAGGCCCATGATAAACTGGTCCGCCCAAGAACTTTCAAAGTTGGTGACTTAGTTCTTGTTCTCAGAAGACCTATTCTTGCACATCGCAAGATAGGAGGCAAATTTGAACCAACTTGGGAAGGGCCGTTTGTGGTCCAGACAGTCTACTCAGGAGGCTCCTACCAACTTGTGAATTGCTAAGGAGAACGACAAATGCTTCCAATCAATGGAAGATATTTAAAGAAGTATTACGGAACCTGATGTTTCGAAGGGTGGCCTCTAAAATAGAGTCTTATCCCTAGAAACACGTGTGAAGTAATCAGTTTGTGACTGGGTCCGAACCCAAAAACATAAAAATGGATAAAAAATATATGTACTAAAAATAAAATATGTGAAATCATAATAATAAAGTTTTACCCTTCCTTTCAAATCAAATCTTTTTCCTGATCTTTTTTATCTTTTCCTACTTTCCTTAAAAATTAAAATTGGAATAAGTGAATAAGAATCTTGAGTGATAATACTTTCTTAATGTTCTTGTTCTTAGTACAGCCCCTGATCCTTTCCTTGTTTTCTTCGCAGGGAAATGTCAAACGGGCGGTTGGTCCTAAACTTTAAAAATGGCGTGAGTCTCGCACTCGATGAAAAGAGGGTGAAGGATGGAGCAGATGATAGAAATTGATTCGACTTCACACCGACCGACCTACAGTATGAAGAAAATGATTGGGTCCCAGTGGACCGAGAAGAGCTTCATAGCCAGACAGTAATGAAGATGGTTGGCCCAAGCCGCCAATCCAGCAATAAGAAAAGAAAGACAAACACTGAAGAAAGCAAGAAAATCAAGTCAGTAGTTGCCACGGCAGAGGGCAGGCTCGTCAGCGCCGCGCCCGCAGAAATTCAAGGGGTAAGGAGAGCTACTCTCACTGCTACTCAAAGAAGGAATAAGAATCGTCGTATCCGCAAGATGTTGACTAAACTAGCATCAGATCAACACGAGGAAACAGCCACCTTCGCCAACACACACATTTCAAAGATACCGGTTCATCAGGAACCTGAAAAGAGAGAACAAGCTCCAAGAACAACAGAAAGGATAAGGGAAACTCTGAGAAGATCAGAGGCAGAGAGATCGCCTCGACGTCAGATAGAGATACCGTATCTGAAGAACCTTGTTTTTGAAGCAACCCCGGAGGATGTCCCGACAGAGACAATCCCCAAGGAGCCAAGGTATGCAGGAGAACGTGACGGGATTGAGCCATACATCCCGCAATACGTTACTAAGCCTCGTCACTTGCAGATCATCCCAGAATATGAACTAGAAAGAATGCAAAATGTTGAGAAGAAGACTTTCGAATACTTTGAAAGGATTAGAGGCAAAATAATCAACATTTTGGAAGGCCTCGAGTTACACACAGGTGTATTCTCGCAGTACGAACAACAGCGAGATTGTGGATTGCATCTTAGAACTTCGGAAGATGGGTCGAGCGAGGCCGTCCGAGAGAAAAGACTAATTCGGAACCCCGAAATGGATGCCGGGGAAATGAAGAGTCACGATACAATGCGGATGTTGCTATAACTTCGCGAGAAGACGAAAAGGAAATCCACCGGGGATACTCCGTCACGGTGAGGTGGATCCGATGCCGAGAATAATTAAAAGAATGGTGAAAAGAATGATAACGTGGAGAGGTACGCGGCGGACCGCATACCCAGCCGGTTGCATCATCAACATTTATCGGAAGGGCGATCGCATACCTCCACACATAGACTACCATGACTTTGTCGGACCTTTCGCACGGTTTCGTTCGTCAACCAATGCAATATCATGTTCGGATCCGACCTCCGGATAGCGAGGCCCGGGTAAGTTCCGAGGGCCGGTGGAGATACCACTTCCGGTAGGTTCCGTCATGATATTACAAGGAAATGGAGCGAGACATCGCAAAACATTGTATACGGGAGTACCGGTGGAGCGGACCTCCGTCACTTTTAGAAGGATGGACGACGAAAGGCACCATACAACTTCCGACGGATCCGGAATTGGAGAGTCTCCGGCCTACGAGTCGTGAGTTACACGGGAAATAGCACATCTCCGATGCACATCCATGTGGCATTCCTACCATGGATGGCTTGGAAGGTGATGTTATTGACCGTGTATCTCATTATTCAGACATGGATTTAACAGATACTTTTTGGATGGATCAACAAGAATCATAAATAGTCCATTTTGAGTCAAGGATTGTATGAGAAATATTTCAGATCGAGTTGTATGATGTATCTTCAACAAGATTGGAATGAAAGTGACCATGTCACATTTTGCCTTCACCTCTTTTTGTGCAAATTGACTGGGAAACGCCATTAAAGTTAAATGAACTTCGAACAAAGAACAGAAAAGAAAAGGAAAATAAATAAGAACTCTCTTCCATAAAAATCCAAAAATTAAAAAGAATTTCAAATCCACATGAACACCAAATAAACAATAAAAAAAATGGGATAGTTAAAGGACAAACAAAACAAATCTAAAGCTTAAATTGAATTCCAGTTTAAGTCCATCTTTTCAAATCCTCCAATCCTTCTTCAAATCAAGATATATTCCAGACCTCCTTTAAAACCCTCTCTCGGGATGATTTCAGAATCACGAAGAATTTTCAATTTGATTCGGATGGCATGGGTTCGTACCCTTCGCCATGTAATCAGACTTTGATTGACTCCCATGGGATATGGAACACTTTCATATCTCATTTCGATCTCCCGCTAAATCCAAATCTCAGTAAAATTTCTTCATAGTCACAGCATAAATCAAATATCAACAAAATCTTTCACAACCACTGCATAAACTAAATCTCAGCAAAAATTACTCATGGACCTCAGCAAAATTTCCCTCAATCTCTGCATAAATAAATTTCAACAAAATTCTTCAATCTCAGCATTCGGGATAGGCTTCCGCCCTACTCCCATCTCGACGAATTCTCGACATTCGGGATAGGCTTCCACCCTACTCCCATCTCGACGAATCTCGACATTCGGGATAGGCTTCCGCCGTACTCCCATCTCGACGAATCTCGAGCATTCGGGATAGGCTTCCGCCTATTCCAATCTCGACGAAATCTCGACATTCGGGATAGGCTTCGCCCTACTCCCATCTCGACGAAATCTCGGCATTCGGGATAAGCTTCCGCCGTACTCCCATCTCAACAATCTCAGGCATTCGAGATAGGCTTCCGCCCTACTCCCATCTCGACGAATCTCGACATTCGGGATAGGCTTCCGCCCTACTCCCATCTCGGCGAAATCTCGGCATTTGGGTTAGGCTTCCGCCGTACTCCCATCTCGACGAATCTCGAGCATTCGGGATAGGCTTCCGCCGTACTCCCATCTCAGCGAAATCTCGGCATTCGGGATAGGCTTCCGCCCTACTCCTTCTCGAGCAATCTCGAGCATTCGGGATAGGCTTCCGCCGTACTCTCATCTCGACGAATCTCGGCATTCGGGATAGGCTTCCACCCTACTCCCTTCTCGAGCGATTCTCGAGCACTCGGGATAGGCACGGATCTACTCCATTCTCAGCAATCTCAAAATTTGATCCTCTCAGCAAGAAATTGAAATTAAAGCACTCTGCATTTCGGATAGGCTTTGTCCCATTCTTCCTCAGCATTTGGAATAGGTTCAGTCCTGCTTCCTTCTCAGCATACAAATGCATTCGGGTAGGCCTTAGCCCTACTCTTTTCTCCGCATAAAACCAAAATTGAAACTCAAATCGAAATTCAAACTCAAAATTAAAACTTGAAATAAAAAAATGAAACGAGTCTAAGATCCAATCTCTTAAAATCTTGAGATCTGAAATTCACCTCCTTTTTCCCCGGCGAGAGTTCTGGAATCTTTAGTCTTGGAGATTTACCTGATACTCCCCAGTGGAAATCTTCTACTTCGTCCTAAGTTTGTCACTTGGACATCTGTGTTGGTTTTGTTGATCTCTTCGGTCAACGCCAATACGCGCGGTGTGCTTGGTTAGCACACCACACCTATTAGGGGTCCATTTGTTGACCTCGTTTTTAATGAGGTCTTCTCTTCCCTCTTTAGTGTTTAGGATCTAGCCTTAGGCCTTTCCTTTGACTATCTTAGAGGACTAGAATTGGGACCCATCCCTTAGAAATTTGAACCACTTCTTGCCTCCCTGCAAACCCCACAAGCTTGATAGTAGACCCCTAATCACCTAGAGGGTTGAGATCAAAAGTGAAGGTTTAAAGAATGAGTTCCCTATAGGACTCTTTGGCCTTAGGACCACCCTGAGTGGCTTGGTCTGGTGAGGGTTGACTTACACACTCACTACACTCATACTCTACACTCTCACACACACAATCCAAATCCTAAAACCACACCCATACCCAACTTGACTCCTTGACTCATGTAGGTAATTCATATGGATGGACCTTAACCCCTAAGCCCCTGGTTAAGAGGGTTAGGAACAACATAATGAATGCCTCAAATGAGTCCTCTCATGGCTTATGTAGGCTTAATATGACTTCATGGCTCAACCAAAGTGATTCCATTTCACTCATATTTGATCAATCTTCATTCTTCCAAAATTTCAATTTTTGGCCCCGGGGACCCTACACCTATCAAGCCTCCAAAAGCCCTTAAAATTGCCCAAATCCTCCAAAGTTTCCAAATCACCCAAAATTCTCCAAAATTAACCTTGAACATTTCCTCACCAATCAAATTGATCATCCATAGCCACAAATACCAAAAAATTCCAAAAGTATCCCCAAATACCCTCCAAATTACCAAAATGCCCCTCTTGACTCAAAAATCCAAAAATTCAGAAAATTCCCAGAAAATTCCAAAAATTCTCGAATATTCCCAATTTCATTTTATCCAACTACACCATAGGCCAATTTTGTCAATTTACCCCATTTTTACCAAAACCCCCAATTTAGCCCATTCTTAACCCAAGTGAACCCAATGTCAAACCAAATCTACCCAATTGACCCCAATTCTGGTCCAATTCAATTCTAAACTTCAAATTAATATCCACAATATCAATCTAGACCAAATCCAAGGCCAATTTGATTAACATTTGAATCCAATTTCACTTTTGACCTTAAAGCCCAATTTGGACCTATGACCCAAACTTAGCCCAAACCAAACCAATTCAACTCCAATTAACCCCAAACCTTTTCTAAACCTTCCCTAACATTCCCAAAAACAAAACACTAACATAATTTGCCCAAAATTTGGACCAAACCCCACTCAAATTCAACCCAAAACCAAAAAGCCCAATTTTGACCTAACCCAAACCTAACCCAAATAAGCCCGTCCCAAAACCAAAACCCAACCAAAGTTAAAACCTCTTTGAAACACTCCCATAAACATTTCCCAACATTAATTTTACATCAATTTCAAACCTAGCCCAACATTGGCCCAAATTAGCCCAATTTGACCTACATTGGCCCATTTACCAAATGAACCCAAATTCAACCCAATTCAATTCCAAACCACCTTAAATTTGTTTCAAATCATTCAAGACACATCCTTAAACTATACTCAACATTTATTTGGCATGGCCCTTTGCAAAACTTTTCATCTAAAAGCCCATTGCTAAACATAAAGGCCCACTCCCTTAAACCTTCCTAAAAGCCCATTTCCACCAAATTCAAAAGCCCAAATCAATCTAAAGCCCACATGACACTTTCCCTCATCACACATTCAATTTAAAATCATTCCTAAAGTCCTAATTTATCAATTAAACAATTCCAAATCAAGCCTCATAACAATTCCCATCAAAATGCCAAAATTCACAAAATCCTTTTTTTATGAAATTGACCAAATCTTTTCCCAAGCCATATGGAGCCATGAAGCCACATGTAAGCCATTGGCAAGCCATGAGAATCTCTAATTTGTCAACCCTCCTTAAATGGCAAAAGGAGGAGGTCCTTTAAGCACCTCCTAAAAGTCATTAACCTTAAACATGTTTCACCTTAACCCAAATTTAATCCAAAAATATTTGGATAAGGACTTCTCCATGCCAAACCAACTGATTCCTTTGACTCCCCACAACACCCAAAGCCACCTTGAAGGGTGAACCAAGCCCAAATGGTAGACTTGACCAAATCAAGCCAAAATTGGCCTTCCACCATTCCATTTTAAATCAAGCTTTTGACACATGGCAAAGCTCAATCGCCTACACAAAACCCCAGCCTCCGACCCACCCGAACTCGAGGGTGACCCTCGCTGTCCGGCCGGCTCTTGGATCGCCGGAAAACACCATGGCCGAGACCTTGGGAGGAGCCAAATTCTGGAATTCCACCTTGCCGAGTCGCCTCACTCCAAATGGCCATTGCACTGTTCTTCTCCTCTCACTCGAGCAGCTCGATCCCAACCCTTAAACCCCCCGGAGGCTCTCCAGCCTCTCCCATTTAAACACCCCTCCTCTCGGCCAAGAGAGGTGTTGAACCAAACCTTACCGAAACCCCGCCAAAATCATCCCGGACCACTCTCTACACATAGTGAACTTGATCCCCACCGAAATCCCCCGCCATTTCCTCTCGCGAGCTCAATTTCGCAGTCGAAATCCAAGCTCAAAACCAGGACACTTCACCACAGGTGAGTCAATCCTCAAATTGATTGACTCTACACCTTCACCGGACCAAGAGGAGAAGTTTTTCAGCAAAAGCCCCCTCACCATGCCAGCCATTGCTTCCAGCCTCCAAGCTTTGTGATCGGCTGTGGTCACTTTTGTACCTAGGCAATTTACCAGGACAAGGGACTTCATCTGGAGCTTGCTTGGACCCAATTGAACGTGACACAACTCTCAGATCGAAGCTTTACTTCTCTAAGCAAAGGTATGGACTCGCTCTTCCTCCCGAGCTTCGAGAGATTCTCCATTTAGTTTGAGTCAATTTCAATGCATGTTTACCATATGGATGTGTTCGTCTCTTCAAGACGAATCCATAGAGCATAAGAACACAAAAATCCGTTGAGAATCGAGTGAGAAATTAGGGTTAGAAGTTCGACGGTCACGGGTTCACACCAGTCGTAGACGATGACTGGGAGCCGTCGGATCGCGCGTGTATCGGATGGACGACTCGGATCGCGTCGGACCAGAAGATGTTACGTGAAAGGTGGGTCCCGGGACGGCTGACTCAGATGGCGGCGCTGAATCAAGAGACGATGCGTGGAGCTTCGGAGACGCCGAGGTTGAGTCAGCGTCGCGTGGATAAGTAGGAAAATAGGTTATTTTTCTATTTATTTAATTACCAGAACTTCAAAAATTCATAACTTTGTGTAGAAAAATTCTAAAAATAAAATAAAAATACACTCTTGCTCAGTGAATAGAGGAGAATAATGTGGAAAAGAAATCAAGTATTTTCATTAAGTATTTTATTTTTAATGATTTATTTACTCTCTGCATTGTTTTAATTCTCCATTTGTATAGGCAATTCATCATGGCATGAGACTATAGGGCTTTTGAAGCCTTTGAACTTGGGAACATTCCCTGAATTTTCCAAGATCAGAGGCCATCCCTATGAGAAGTTATTAATTTTTCAAGTTCATGTTACTGTTTTGAGTATTTTAATTCCAATAATTAGCATGTTGAGAAATAAATTCTAGGAAAATTTGGTGATGTTTCTTGTGACCAGAAGAACCTAGGAAAAATAAATTTTGATTTAATTCACTTGAACAACCCTAATCGGCCTAAATACCCAAAATTGAACTTTAATTAATTAGGGTTAACCACACATCAAATCAACTTAAAAACAATTCTCCACTGTCCTCTAGGGATAGGAGAACACCACATAAAAATTTGAAACTAATCGGACTCGATTAACCCCACCAAATGGGTTGATTAAGCCTCTTAAGTAAAATGGGTAAAATTAAACTTTAAAAATTCATAACTCACAAAATACTTTTCAAAAATTCACAAAAATGGTTTTTGAGCTTCTCTATATCAGAGTAATTTAGGAAAATTAAAATTATAATTTTCTAAAAAAAGTTGATTTTTATCATTATTTTAATATTTTTAATAATTAAAAAATAATAAAAATAAAAAAAAATTAAAAATCACCAAAATGTCACATTTTGAATTCTAATCATTTAGGAACAAACCAAATATTTTTCTTAAGTCCCTAGGGTAAGATATTGAATTTTAAAGGCTTAATGTAATTTTTAATATTAAAAATGTATTTTCCAACCTTTTCACTAAAATAATTCTAATAAATCAAAAAAAAATCAGAAAAATATAAAATTTGTTTCTCTGAACTCCTTGAGGTTAGAGCGATTTAAGAAAAATATAAAATCTATTTTTCAACTTTAATTTTATTTTAAAATTAATTAATGCTCCAAAACTGAAAATAATTCTAATAAATAAAATATAATTTAAAAAATCACCAAAATTGGTCCAAATGGTCATCTAGTCTTTAGAAATATCTCATAATTTTCTTAAGGATAGAAACATTTCCTTGGTCATGTTATTGAATTTTCCTTGAAAACCTCTATTTTCCATTAAAAATAATTACATAAATAAATTAAATACAGAAAAATCACATTTTCTCCTCTAATGTCTTAATTGACATGTAAGTGAGGTCACATAAAAATTTCAAGTTCATTTGAGCTTAATTTAGTGAGTTATAGAATTATTAAGCTTGAAGGGCAAAATGGTAATTAAAATTTTCAACCTTTAATTAAAATTTTAGGATTAATCAAAAAGGGAGGGTAAAATATTTGTTTTTAAACTGATTTTTGGATGATTGAAACTTAAATGATTAAGGGTAGAAACCTATTAACCATTTCAAATATAATTAAAATAAAACTTTAATTAATTAATTAATTCAAATTTTGGAAGAATAATAGAAATTAGAATTATTAAAGTAGGGATATTATTTAAGAGGATATTTATGCTTTAATTTAAAAATCCCTAAATAAATCACTTCAATAATACTTAAGTCTTAATTAAAAAAAATTAATTAAAAGAATAATTTGAATTAAATTAAAATTGAAACTAAATTAAAATCAAATTAAATTAAATTGAAAGAAAAATAACTTGAGATCAAATTAAGTTAAATTAATCTAAATTAAATTAAAATTAAATTAAATTAAAATTAAACTAAATTAAAATTAAATCAAATTAAAATTAAATTAAATTTAAATTAAATTGAAGTTAAATTAAATTAAAATTAAATTAAATTAAATTAAATTAAATTAAATTAAATTAAATTAAATTAAATCAAAATTAAATTAAATTGAATTAAATTAAATTAAAATCATTTAATAACAAACCTAAATGAAATCAATCAGAATTAAATCTAAAATAACTTGAACACTATTCCAAACTTAAACTAATTTTCCATAATTAAGTCAAAATTAAAATTAAATCATTAAGTTTAAATTATTAAAATACTTAATGAGTTGATTTGCCCTTTTAAAGCTCTTGTTACTATAACTCTTAAATGAAGTATCAAGTGAAGTGTTATTTCACTTATAGGATATTCAAATGTCCTAGTTCACTGAGCAAAAGAACAAAACTTAAACTCCCGGATGAATAATTCACTTGTATAATTAAATTCTCTTGGACTTAAAACAATCCTAGAGGTATTGAAAAGATGTTTAAGACTCGTCTTAAGCACTTCCTCAATATGATAGGATGTTTATAAGAACAACTGAATTTAATTGTTCTTAGGTGAAGAGAGTCATCCTTAAACCAAAACACAAGAACCTAGACGTCATAGGAGATGACTAGCTATAGGATTAGGACTTTGGTAGACAACCAAAACCTTTCCCTTAGCTTTACCTAGGTACTTGTTGAAATATTTAAATGCCTTAACATTTGTTTTAAGTGTAGCTTGGGATGACGGGAAGACCCTCCAGGTATGCTTTATTTTATTACAATTTACTTTATTGCAAATGTACTTTACTTTTCTTGCATGATAAACAACTGTTGCATGAAAACTAAAACCTTTAGAATAGTCCCTAAACTGAAACCAAAACTAAATTAAAAGTCATTACAAGATAAAATTCACCGCCACAACATTTCAAAATATAAAACAACTCAAAATTTAATCACAAAACGAACAACAAAACTACAATTGCAACTAAATTAAAACGTCTCGTTGAATGATCGGGAATACCTCGGATGATGTAACCCACGTGTCGCTAACGGGATTTCCCACGGTCTAAATGAAAGTGTGGAACTCATTCAGTTGAGTTTAGCAAATTCATCTGGACTAAGTGAATTCGATGAAAATAACGGTGTCGGGATGACGGAACCGTGGGATCTTAATCGGTTATGTTTAAACAACTTTAAGATTTGTTTTAATTAAAATATTAAAAACACTTGGATTTTAAGATTTTCTCTAAACCAAAACACTTCTCTCATCTCTTGATTTATGACTTCTAAAACCAAACCTCTGCAACAACAAAGAGCTCGGAGCATGGTGGGCAACGAAGGCCATCGTCATCGACAAAACTCGGATCTACATCAACTAAACTTTCTTAGAATTAAATAACCAAGCCATAGGACTTCGAGGTGGTTTGCCTAGTGCAACATAAATCCGCAACTCTTCGTTAGGCATTTGCATGATCATGTCATGTAAACTAAGCCCTAACCAGTCTTAGGACTCCAAGGTAGTCGTTCGGTACGACATAAACCCTCACATCTTCTAGGCTGATTGTGTGATTATGTCATAGAAATATAAGTCCTAATTAATTAAAATTGGCAAAATTGAAATATCAGATAATACTAGGATTTTCTCAAATCTAAGCCAAACAATAGGATAGTTTGAGAAGTTGTCAAGATTCTTCTTGGATCCTCAGCTTCTCCTACTTCTCTTCCTTTGGATTCTCAAAATAAACTGTTCCTATTTTGAGTCATTCCCTTTTGAATTTCCAAAATCCAATCCTTTGAAAACCTTAAACTTTGAAATTCTTGAGAGCAAAATCACTGATAATTATCGAGAGTTTTCTTAAGTGATTCCCGTCACTTAAGATGTAATTAACTATGTGGGCTTGCCCTTATAGGGAACTTTAAGAACCTGTGGTAATATAAACCCCGCTTAATTCTTTTATATTAAGCGAGGGAACTTGTCGGCTTATAAAATTGTTCGCAGAACAAACGGATGTCACAAATCTTCTAATTTATTTAATCGAGCCCCATCATCAAGCAGTGTGTCTATTCTTCGGGATAAATACACGGTTTGTGGTGCGGTGCTCGTTTATATAAACTATTTGGGATGTGAGATCGGTTTGATTTCATATCTTAAAACTTTTAAACTTAAAATTACTTTCAAAATCAAATGTTATCTTTTAAACTATATATATTTAAATTAAATTTAAAATATGAAAATTCGCCGACAATTTCTGTTTGGTGACCCCTTTTCAAAAATACAGCACTCAAACTTAAAAATATGCCGACAGAGTGAGATAGAGAGAGTGAGAAAATAATAGACAATGGGATAAAGAGAGGAGAGAAAAATGGAGCGAGGGAGGGAGATGAGAGAGTGAGAGTGAAAGAACAAGATGGCAAGAGTGAGTGAGATAAAGAGCGAGAATCGAGCTAAAAGTGGTGATGAGATGGATAATGATTTAGAGAGAGTGAGAGAATGTATGAGTGCATGAGATGGAGAGAGAATACTGAGATACATAAGGGAGAGACTAATAGAGGGCATGTTTGAGGGAGTGAGAAAGATAGAGGGAGAGAGTGAAACTGATAAAGACAGCAAGAGTGAGAGATTTAAAGCGATCTAGAGGAAAGGAAAGTGAGAAAGAGAAAAGAATATAACATAGGGAAGGAGATTGAGGGATTTGAGAGAAAAAAATATTAATAGGGTGGGAAGGGAGAGAGAGTATTAGAGAGGGAGGGAGGGGGAAGAGAGAGAGAGAGAGATTGAGACTACGAGAACAAAATAGAGAGTGAGAGAGGGTATGGATAGAGAGGGATAGTTAGAGCAAAATACATGGAGAGGGATAGTTAGAACAAAAGAGATGGAGAAGGAGAGAGGGAGGTAGAGGGAGAGTAAGTGTGGAAGAGTGGAAGATAGTGTGAGTAAGAGAGGGGAGAGAGGGTGGGAGGAGGGAGGGAAGGAAGAAAGATGGGAGGAGAGAGTGTGTGTGGAGGATAGAAGGAGCGAAAGAGTGAGATGAGAGAGAGAAAGTGAGAAAATAGAGAGTGGGTAAGAGAGAGAGAGGGTGAATAAAAGAGTGAAATTAAAGAGAGAAGGAGGGTGAAAGCAGCGAGAATGAGAGAGAAATAGATATAAAAGAGAGCATAAAAGAATATAGAGCAAGAGATATGGAGCATGAGAGAGAAAGAAACGTAACAAAAGAAAGAGATCTAGATAGAGAGTAAGAGCTCTAAAGATAAAGAGAAGGAAGCTGAAGGAAGAGACGTAGAGAGAGGTGTGAGAAAAATTAGAAATAATGAGAGAGATGTGGAGCAAAGAGTGAGAAGAGAGAAGGATTGAAAGAGAGAGGGAGTAAATGAGGGAGGGATGGACCGAGAAAGGAAGATAGAAGGAGGATTAGAGTTGTGTATTGAGAGAGTAGAGAGAGCGATAGAAGAGAAATTGATTGAGTAATAATGCAATAATGAATGTGGAATAGAGAGTGAGAGAGAGGGAGTGCAAGGGAGAGAGTGAGAGTGTACAAGAGAGTGAAGAGAGCGAGGGCAGAGAGATGTGGGTAATAGAGGGGAGAAAGAGTGGGTGAAGAGATAAATAAGAAGACATATAAAGGGAAGGAGGAAAGTGAGTGAGGGAGAGAAAGAGTTGGGGATATATGGAAAGGAAGGGTGAAATGAATAAGATTGAAAAGAGAAAAATAAAAGAAAAATTAGGTGAGAGAGAGAAAGAATAGAGAATGAGGAGGATAGTGGGACAGGTTAAGTGTGAAGGAGTGAAGGAGGAGGAGAGAGGTTGTGAAGAAGTGAAGGAGACAAAGAAAAAAAAAAGAGAGGGAGATAAAGAAGAGAGTTATATTAAGAGCGGGAGAGATATAAAAAGAGATAAAGGGACGGGGAAAGCAGAGAGAGAAAAAATAGTTTGAAGGCATTACAGAGAATGCAAGAGAAGTTAGAACATGAGAAGAGAGCACGAGAGAATGAGAGAGAGTGAAAGAAGGACTAGAGAGAATGAGATGGAGAGATATGGAGAGGGTGAGAGAGATGGGAAGATAAAGGGAAGAATGGAGGGAGGGAGAGAGGTAAAGAAAGTGTGAGTGTCATATGAAAGAATGAGAGAGAGAGCAAGAAGAGAGAATGAGTAAAATGGTGCAAGAAAGCAATAAAGAGGGAGAGAGAGTTAGATAAAGAAGAGAAGAGTCGAGAAGAGAGAGAGGTGGGAGGAAGGAGTGAGGGAGAAAGAGAGAGAAGGAAGGGAAAAGAAAGAGAGTGAAAAAAGTGAGGGACGGAGAGAGAGAAAGTGAGAGAGCGAACAAAGGAGTGAGGGAGAGAGTTAGAGAGAGGGAGAAAGATACTGGGAGAGAGAAGATAAGAGTGAGATAAGGAGAGTTAGAGAAAGACGTCAATAGAGAGGGGAAGGCTGAGGGAGGGAAGAAGAGGAGAAAGAGAGAGATTGAGAGAGTGAGTGGGAAAGAAAAAAAGAGAGAACACCGACTGAGAGAGCTTAAGAGAAGGAGATTGAGAAAAAGGAGGGCAAAAGAAGAGAGACGAGAGAGAATTGGAGTAGGAAAAAGAGTGAGCAGAGAGAGATGGAGAAAGATAAAGTGAGTGAGGGAGTAAGAGTGGGAGAATTTGAAGGGAGTAAGGGAGAAAGGAAGGGATAGAGGCAAAGCAAGAGAGAAATAAAGAAAGAATGGAGAGTGAGGAAATATAGGGAAAGAGAGAAAAAGTGAGAAATTAATAAACAATGACTGAGAAGAGGGGGTGAGAGAGAGAATTAGAGGAAGGGAGAGAGAGTTAGAGTGATGGACATAGCATGAGAGACTGAGTAAAGAGAGAGAAAAGAGAGCAACAAAGAACAAGAGAGCAAGAGAGAGAAACATAAGAGAAAGTGAGAGACATAGTGAGAAAGGGAGAGGGTGAGAAAGAGACATGTATATTACAAGAGTAAAGGAGAGAGTGAGGAAGGGGGAGATAAAGGTAGAGAAGGAGGGTGATTAAAAAGAGAGAGGGTGTGAGAGAGGTAGAGAGAGAAAGGAAGATTTAAGAGGGAGAGAGAGGAAGCGAGAGCGGAAAAGATAGTGAGCAATGTGGAGATAGGAAGGCGGAGTAAGAGAATGAGTGAGATGGAGAGAGGAAGAGAGGGAGATGGAGTGGGAGAGAGGGAGAGAGTGGGAGGGAGGGTAGAGGAGAGAGAGAATGAGAGAGAAAGGATGAGAGAGAGTGCGAGAATGGGAGAGAAGTGAGAAAGAAATAAAAAAAGAAAGTGAGTTAAGTGAGAGAAAGATTGGGAATAAGAGGGAGCGATAAAGAGAATGAGAGGGATGGAGAGGGAGGGAAGGAGTGAGTGCAGGGGAGATAAAGAGAGGAGTGAGATTAGAAGAGAGGAAGGAAGAGGGGGAAGGAGGAGTTGAAAGAGGGAGTGATCGAGGAGGAAAGAGAGACGTACAAAAAAAAGATGGATATGAGGGGAGAGAGTAGGATGGATATGAGAGGAGAGAGCAGGATGTGATGGCAATTTAGAGAGTGAGAGGGAGGGAGAGTGAGAGAGAGTGAGAGATAGAGGGAGAGAAAGAGTGAGTAACGAGAGAGAAGAGAGGGAGAAAGAAGAATGGTCAATAGAGAGACAGAAAGGGTGCAAAAGAGAGCAAAAAAAATAGTAAGATGAAAAGGAGAGTGAGAGAGCAAGAGAGGCAGTGAAGGATTGAGACTGAAGAGTGAGTGAGGGAGAGAGAGTGAGAGAGGGTAGGGCAGATATGGAGAGATATGGAGAGAGAGGCTGGGCAAGTGCGAGAAGGGGAGAGAGACTAAATTAATGAAAGAGGGAGAGAGGGAGAAAGGAAGAGAGTGAGAGATGATTCAGAGTGTGTGATAGATAGGGGGAGAGAAAGAGTGATAAAGAGAGGGAAGAGAGGGAGATAGAAAAAAGAGCAAGAGAGAGAGACGGAGAATAGCAAAAGTGAGCATACAAATAACAAAGAGAGATGAAATAGAGAGTGAGAGAGATAGCAAGAGAGCGACTTAAGATAAGGATTGAAGAGTGAGCGAAAGGAGACAGGAAGAGAGGGTAAAGCAAAAATCAAGAGAAAAGAGAGGCTCAAGGAATATAGAGCAAAAGATAGTGAGTGAGAGGTAGATAGGGGAGATATTGAGGAAAATATGGTGCAAGAGGGAGAGATAAAAGTCATACCGAGAGATTGAATTAATGGAAGAGGGAAAGAGTGAGAGAGGAAGAGAGTGAGAGATGATTGGAGAGAAAGTGTGAGTAAAGTGATAAGAAAGTGATAAAGGAGAGCAAAAGACAGTGTGTAAAAAGAGCAAGAAGAGAGCAATAGAGAAATAAAAAGTGATAAATCATAAATAGAGAGAGTGAGAGAGGAGTGAGTGAGGAAGAGAGAGAATGATGGAGGGAGTGAGAGACATGAAAGAAAGTTGAAGTGAGAGAGGAAGAGAGAGTGAAGGAAGATATGGAGAGAGAGTAAGAGTGATGAAAAGAGGAGGTACATAATGAGATTTAGTCGGAGGGACGGGATGAATTGGAAGAGAGTGAGAGTGAGAGAGGGGGAGAGTGAGTGTGAGAAAGAAAGAGAGACCAAGTGAGGGAGAGAGAGGGAGGGAAAGAATGAAAGGAGTGGGGGAGAGTGGGAGAGAATGATTGAGAGGAGAGAGAGGAGCGAGCGCAATTGAAGAGAGAGCGAGCGACAGAGAGTGAACATGGAGCGAGAAAGAGAGAGAGAATAAAGGAGTAGGTGTGAGGGTGAAACTGAAGAGATAAGAAAAGTGAAAGAGAAAGGGAGAGTGTGAGAGAGAAATAGAGAGGAGAGAGGACGACGGAATTGAGAACAGGAAAGAGAGAGAGGGTGAGCGAGCGAGAGAGGGAGCAAGAGATGGGAGTTTAGGTGAGTAAGAGAAACAGAGGGATGAAGGGAGTGAAAGAGGGAGAGAGATGAGAGAGTGGTAGTGAGGGTTAAATTTAGTGTGAAAAGAGAGAGAAGAGAGGACGAGAGAGAGATGAAAGGAGGTAGAAAATTGGGTGAGAGAGAAGGAGAGTGTGAGTAAGAAAGAGAGATAGGAGGTATTGATATGGTTTAAAGAGAGAGCAGGAAAGTGAAAGGAAGAGACAGTGGAAGGGACAGTGAGAAGAGAGACTGAGGGAAGATCAAGCAAAAGTAAGTGAGTGAGAGGTAAAAGATGAGAGGGAATAATAGATTGTTGAGATAGAGAGGGAGATAGAGAGGGATAATGGGAGGGATAGGGAGGGAGGAAGAGAAGAGAAAAAATGAGGGAGGGATAGAAGCAAGAGAGAGGAGAGAGGAAGTGGGCGATGGAGTGACAAAAATGTAAGAGAAATTAAGAAAGAGAGAGCAACAAAGGAGTGTGTAAAAGAGAGTATAACATATACAAAGATAATAGAGTATGAGAGAGTGAGAGATTGAGAGAATATAATATTGAAAGTGATAAAAACAGTGAGAGAAAAAACAAAATGGTAACAAAGAGTAATATAGAGAGTGAGAAATGGAGCTAACGAGGGAGAGAGAGAGAGAGATTGAGAGAGTGAGTGTGTGTAAGTGTGTGTGAGATGGAGAGAAAAGAGTGCGCTGCATGAGAGAGATGTAGGGAGTAAGAGTGAAAGTGAAGCTGAAGAAAGAAAGTGGTGGAATAGAGTTTAAGAAAAAGGGTGCAAAAGATAGCGATAGATGGAGCAAGAGAGAGAGAGTGTTTGGGAGGGAGGAGTGTGACAGAGAAAGGGAGAGAAAAAGGACAATAGAAAAAGAAAGGGGGAAGAAAGAGAGTAAGAATGAAAGTGAAATTGAAGAGAAGGAGCCAGGAGGAGAGAGAGATAAAAAGAGAGAAATAGAGAAAAAATAGATTGCGAGGTAAGCGAGGGAATAGAGAGCCAAATAAGGAGCGGAGTGGAAGTAATAAACAAGAAAAGAGATTTTTTTACTCTTTTTGTCCCCTTTATCTCTCTCTTGATATTCTTCTATCACACTCTCTTCTCTCTCTTTTCTTACGCTCTCTATCTCTCTCACTCTCCCTCCCTCACACTCTCAATTAGTTTCTCTTACATCTTGCTCTCTCCCTCTTATCCATCTCATTATTTCTTATTTTCTCTCATAGATCCCTATATCCTCCTCCATCCCTCCCCCTTTCAATCCCCACTACCCTCTCTTTATGTATTCCATACTCTCTCTATCTTAAGCTCCACTCCTTATATCCTAACCTCTCTCTCACTCTTGCTATCCCTAGCTACCATTCTCACTCTTTCTTACGTCGTATCTTGCCTTCTTAATATTTTTTTTTCTCAGATCTCTCTTTTGCACCAACTCTCTCTTCCCTCTCTTTACTCATTATTTCGTTACCTCTGTCTCTCACTCTTCCTCCCTCACACACTCTCTCTCAATAGCTCTCACACCTTGCTCTCTCTCCTAATATCCATCTCATTATTTCTTATTTTCTCTCACACATCTCTCTTTCCTCCTCGATTCCTCCCTCTTTCACTCCCTCCTTTCCTCTTTTTCTCTTGCTCTCCTTATCTAACACCTCTCTCTATATCCTCTTTCACTCACTCATTCACTCCCTCTCCCTCCCTCTCATTTTTTCTATTGCTCTCTCATTCCCTCTCTCTCGCTCTCTCTTCTCTTACTCTCATCTTTCTTTATTTCTCTCTCTCCGCCCTTTCTCTCTCTGTCTCATTCCTTCTCTCTTATTCTCTCCCTCCACTACCCTCCCTGTGACTCTCTCTTTCTCAATATCTCTCCCTCTCGCTCTCTCTCCTTCTCCATCTCCCTCTCTTTTTTTCTCCTTCTCACTCATTCTCTTAGTCTCCCTTCCTATTTGAATCTTGCTCACAATTTTTTACGCTCCTTTCCTCTATCGTTTCCTATCTCTCTCGCTTGAATCATTCTTGCTCTTTCTCCCTCTCTCGGTACCTCGCTCTCTTCAATCTCTCTCCTTTACTCCATTTATCTCCCTATTCCTCACTCTCTCCCTTACTCTTGCCATCTATTACTCTCTCTCATCTATCCCTTTCTTACTCTATCTCTCAGTTTCTATTATGTTTCTCTCTCTCGCTCTCTTTTGATGTCTTTTATCTCTGTTTGCTTATCTTCCCATATCCATCACTTTAACTCTCTCTCCTTCCTCTCATTCTTTCTCTTCTCTCTCGCCCTCTCTTCCTTATCATTGTTTATTACTTTCTCTCCTTCCCTCCCTCTTTCTCCCCCTCCTTTCTTATTTTGCTCTTATTTATCTCTAGCTCCCTCTCTCATTCCCTCTCTTTCCTCTCTCTCTCCAATACGTTTTTACTCACTTTCATCTTATATCTATCACTCTAACTCTCTCTCCCTTCCTATCATTTTCTCTCTCTTCTCTCTCTCACCCCCTCTTCTTTGTCATTGTTTATTACTTTTTTTCGTTTTTATCTCTCTTTCCCTCTTTTTCCTCACTCTGCATTCTTTCTCTATTTCTTTGTCTCTTTTTCTCACTCCATTCCACGCTCCCTTAACTCTCTTTTGTTTATTTCACTTACTTCCTCACCTTCTCTCTCTTTCTCTATTGTAATATCTCTCCCTTTCTCTCTCATTTTATATCTCTCACTTTGCCTCCCTACTATCTCTCTCTTGCTCCTTTTCTCCTACTCTCTCTTCACCCACTCTCTCTCCAGCTTCACTGTCACTCCTACTCCCTGTCTTTATCTCTTTCGTACTCTCTATCCTCTCTTCCACTTTTTATCGCTATTTCGCTAGCTCTCTTTATTCTCTGTCAACTCTCTCTTAATTTTCTCACTCCTCTTCATGTATACCCCCACTCTCTTTATGTATTTCTCTCACTTTCCTCCTTCGTCAATCTCTCTAACACTCTCTCCCCTTGTCATTTCTTGGCTATCTCTCCTTTCTCAATCTCCCTCTAATTCTCTCTCTCATTCTCTTATGCTCCCTCCCTCTGTCTTGTCCACTAACACTTTCTCTATCTTGACTCATTTTACTTCTCTCCCTATATCACTCTAACTCTCACTTCCTCCTTCACACCCTTCCTCTCCTCTCCCTTCGTCCCTCCTTTTTTTTTCTCCCGCTCTCTAGCTCTACGTTTAACCATCTCTTTCCACCTTCTATTCTCATACTTTCTCTCACTCCCCCACTCTTGCTTCCCTCCCTCCCTCCCTCTCTCTTCCTCTGTCGCTCGTTCTTTCTCTCTCACACAAGCTCTCTACCTCTTTCCCTCTTACTCTCTTTCACTTCATCCACCCTCTCTCTCCCACTAAATCTCATTTTATACCCCCTCTCATCCTCTCTCTTACTCTCCCTCCCTCTATCTCTCTCTTCCTCTCTCTATATATCCTCTAACACTTTCTTTCCCTCTGCCCCTAACATCTCTCTCCCATGTCTCTTCTCTCTCTTGCATACTCTCACTCTCTATTCCACCTTCATTACTGCATCATTTCTCAGTCAATCTCTATTAATGCAATTCTATCGTTCTCTCTTCTCTCTCATTACTCAAATCTTTTTTCTCCTTCTAATTCCCTTTCTTGATCCCTCCCGCCCTCCCTATCTCTCTCTCTCTTTCATTCCCTCTCTCTTCTCATGCTTTGATCCTCATCTATCTCATTATTTCTTACTCTCATTCATTCTCTTCTCTCCTCTTTCCTCTCACTCTCTCTTTCTCTCCATTTTACACTCTCTCTCACTGACTCTTCCTCTCACTGCCTTTCTCGCTCTCCTTCTCCCTTTCTCTCTCTCTCACTTTCCTGCTTTCACTAAGTTTTTATTTTTTTGCTCTTCTCTCCCTATCTCTCACACTTGTGCTCTATCTCCCCCCTTGTTATTTCTCCCTCCCAACCCCTCTCCCTCTTTACCTCCCTCCCACTCTATCCCCAACCATCTGCCTAAGTACTTTCCTTTTTTCTGTATCTCTCTCTCTCCCTCTTTAAAAGAGAGAGAAGAGAGAGCAAGAGAGAAATAAATGAGATGGAATAGAGAGTAAGAGAGAAAGGGAGAGATTGAGTGAGAAAGGTGGATAGAAGGATGTAGTGAGAGGGTTTAAAGAGAGTGTAGGAAAAAGAAACGAAGAGAGAGTGTGAGAAGAGAGATTAAGGGAAGATCAAGTAAGAGTACATGAGTTGGGGTATAAAGAGAGAAAGAATGGAGAAAGACGAAAGATAGAGGAGCTATGGAGGGAGAGGGCGATGGAGAGGGATAAAGGGAGGGAGATGGAGGGAGGGAGAGAAATAAGGGCAGAGAGAGACTAAATGAGTGAGAAGGAAAAAAAGAGAGAGGTTGAGAGGGAGAAAGACAGAGAGGTTGAGATAGAGGGAGTGGGAGATAGGCAAACTGGAGAGAGAATGAGAAAGAAAGGATGAGAGAGAGCGAGAGAATGAGAAAGGAAGAGTGAGAGTGAAATAGAGAAAATAGAAAGTGAGAGAAGAAAGCAAGAGAGAGGGAATGAGAGAGAGCAATAGAGAGAATGACTAGGAGGGATAATGAGGGAATGAGTGAGTGCGACAGAAGTGGGAGAAAGGTGTAACCTATATATCTCTCCCTTGCTCCCATGCTCACTATCTCTTTCATTCTCTAGCTTTATATCTCACTATTCTCTATCTCCCTCCCCCACATTCTCTCTCTCCCCACTCTACTGATATCAATTTTTCTCTTTTGTCCCTCTCTCATTCTCATCTTACATCCTCTTCTCTCTCTCACTTTTTCATTCTCTCACTCCCATTCTCTTTATCACTTTCTCTCTCCCTCTATATTCCTCACTCCCTCATTCTTGCCCTCTAGAAGTCTCTCTCCATCTCACTCAATCTCTCTCTCGAGCTATCACACACTCATACACTTCTCGCACACTCTCTCTCAATTTCTCTCCATCTCACCCTCTTAAGCTCCATTTCTCGATCTCTATCTCACTCTCTCTTACCATCTTGCTCTTTCTCTTGCACTCCATTCTCTCTCTATTGTTTCATCTTCCTCTCTTCTCTCTCCATTCCCTCTCTGTTATTCTCTCCCTTGCTCTTTATCCTCGCTCTCTTACTCGAACTCTATTCTCTTTTTCTATCTTATGCTCATTTTTGCGCTCCTCTTTATTGATCTCTCTTCTCTCTTTAGTTCACTCTCTCTCACTCTATCCCCCACACACTCTCTCTCCCTCTCTATTGCTTCCATCCCCCCACTATCTTTTTCTCTCTACTCTCCCTCCCTGTCTTCATCCTTTACTTCCTCCCTCCCTCCCTCTCCTTCCCCAACCCCCTCTCTATCTCCCTCTTCATCTCTCTCTCCTATTCTCTCTCTCCCTCTCTCACCATTATTACATTCTCTCTATCTTTTTACCTCTCACTCACTCTCTCTTACTAAATCTTTCGTTTGTCTCTCTTCTCTTTATTCCCTTACCACTCTCTTTCGCTTTCTCTCTATTGCTCTCTCCTTAATCCATCTCACTCCTCCCTATATCTCTCTTTCTGACTCCCTTCCTTCCCTCTCCATCCTCTATCTCGTCTTCATCTCTCTCACTCTCTTTTCTTCTTTCTCTGTAACTCTCTTTCATTTCCCAGTCTCATTCTCTACATTATTCTCTCTCCATCTTTATCACTCCCACATTCCTACACTCTCTAGGACTCCCTTATGTAGCTCACCCTTCTCTCTTCATCTCACTCACACACTCGCTCGAGGTCTCACACACACTCATACACTCTCTCACTCTCTATCTCAATCTCTCTCCCTCTCACCCACCTAAGCTCCATAATCCCTCTCTCACTCTCTAGCCTCCCTCTATTCTTCACATGCACTCTCTCTCTTTCTATCAAAATATGTCTCTAGATCCCTCCCTCACTCTCTCATTCATTCTCTCGAGCTCACACTCTTTAACTCTCTCTAAAGTTTTTCCCTGCTCTTCCTCACACACACATACAATCTCTTTCTTTGCTCAAACTTTCTCTCGCCTATTCCCCACATGCAACCTCTCTCTTACTCTTCAACTTTTATCTCTCTCAATCCCTCTCTCTTCTTAATCATTGTTTTCTCTCTCACTTCTTTCTCCCACTCTCTCCCTCCCTCTCTCTAACCCCCTCTAAATCTCTCTCTATTTTTCTTACTCTTGTTCTCTCTCTCTATCTATCTATATGTCTTTCTTGATCCCTCCCTCACTCTCTCTTTCATTCTCTCGCTCTCCATCTCTCTTCTCTTCCTCCCTCTCTCGCTCACAATCTCTCTTCATTATCTCTCTCTATCTCTCTTCTCTTCCACCCTCTCTCGCTCACACTCTCTCTCCATTCTAGCCCCACTCCGTCTCTATTTCCTTCTCTCTTTCTTTCCCTCACTGTCTTTCTCTTCCTTAATCTCTCTTCTCGTGTCTCTCACACTTCCTCATTCCCCTTAAGTTTCTCTAACTACCCCCTCTCTCCTTTTTTGCTTGCTCTTGTCTCTCTCTCTCACTCTCACTCTCACTCTCACTCACCCACCTTATCTCCCTCTAACACACGTTTTAACTTCCCCCTACTTATTTCCCCTTTCCCAACCTCCCAACCCCTCTCCCTATCCAACCCCCTCTCCCTTCCTCTCTCTCTGCCACACTACCTCTCTCTCTCTTTTTCACTATCTATCTATCTATACCCTTTGCTCTCCATGATGTCATCCCTCCTTTGATTTAAAATTCATACCTTCTCCCACTTTTTCTCTTTCTCAATCTCGTAAATTCCATTCCTTGCTCTCTTTTTGTCTCTTCCCATGCTTTGCAATTCCTTCTTGCTTTTTTTCCTCCCTCTCCTATTTCATTTTCTCCTATCTCTCTATCTCACTCCCTCTTCCATCTCTCTCTTTCTCACTCTCCCTCCGTCTCTCTCTCTCGTCCTCTCTAGAGCTATCTCATAATTTATATGTATATATATTCTCTTCCTCTCCGAAATATGTCTTAATCTCCAAGTTTATTTTTCTCCCTCTCTCGCAGTTATTATTTTCCTCTCCACTTTCTCTCTTACTTTTTTCCTCTTTCTTGCTCCCACTCTCTCTCCTCAATTTCACAAACTTTACTCCCTCTCCCACTCTCTCACTCTCTACTCTCTCTCACGAGTGCTCTTAATATCTCCTTTCCTCAATTTCACGCACTTTACTCTCCCTCTCCCACTCTTTCTCACTCTCTACTCTCTCTCTCACGAGTGCTCTCATTATCTCTTTTATTAGTCTCCCTTCCCTCTCTCCTCTCACTCTTTCTCATCCTTTATCTCCCTTTACCCCTCTCTCTCTCTCATCCCTCCTCCCTCTCTATAAATCACTCTCCCTCCCTCCCTTGCTCTCACTCTCTCCCTCTTGCTCGCTCATTCTCCTATTATCCTCCCTTTTTCCTCCAGCTCACTATCTCTTGCTCTATCTTTCTTAACTGTTTCTCCTCTTTCTACTTCTCTCACACTCTCTACCTCTGCCACTCCATCTCTTCAATTCTCTCACTCATCTCTCTCCTCCTTTGTCCCTCCCACTTTCACTCCATCCTTCCCTCTCCTTCTCCTTTTCTCTCTATCTCTCTCTCCTCTTGCACTCACTCACTGAATCTGCCTCCCTCCCTCACATTTTCTCCATCGCACTCTCTTATTCTCTCTTTCTTGATCTCACATTCAATCTTTCTCATGGCCTCCCTCCATCTCTCTATTTCTTTCTCTTTACCACTCATCCTTTCTCTCACACTCTCTAATTTCTTTCTTTCTCGGTCTTTTGCTTTCTCTTTTTTGCTCTTTATTCTCTTTCTTTCTCTCACTCTCCATTCCCACTCTCCCCACTCTCTCTTTCAATCCCATTCTCAGCTCTCCCTCTCCCTTTCTCTCTTTCTTTGTACCTCTTCTTTCTCTCTCTCATTATTTCTCACCTTCACTAACACATCTCTTCCTCTTCACCTCCTTCTTTCACTCCCTCTCTCCTTCTCTCTCCATAAATATCACTCACCTTAATTTTCTCTTCATCTCACTCTCTCCCACATTCTTTATATATCTTTCTCTCTCACTCCCTGCTTGCTCTTTATCTGTCACTTCTCTCTCTGCTCCTTCTCAACACTTCCCCTATTACCCACTAATTCTCATTGTTTCTCACTTTTTCCTACACTTCTCTCCCAATCTCTCTCCCTTCCTTTCTCCTTATTTCACTTACTCCCTCATTTCCTCTCCTTCTGTCTCTCCCACACAATCTCGAGCTCTCTCACTCTCTTGCTCTCTTTTTACTCACTCTCCCTTCTCTAATTACTTGAATCTCTCCCTTTCTTTCTCTTCTCTTTCTTGTCATTTCACTCTCACTCTTACATGATCCCTCTCCCTCTTTCCTCATTATTACTCTCACCCTCTCTTTCCTTTTCTCTCGTGCTTTCTCTCTCCCTTTCTCCCTAGCTTTGTCTCACTTCAACTTCACTGTAACTCTTCCTCCCCGCTTTCTCCCTTTCTCTCAAACCCATATCTTCTCACACTTTCTCTATCTCAATCTCCTATACAATCTTTCTTGATCACTCTCGCTCTCTTTTCCCTCACTCTTCATTTCTTTCTCACTATTCTAATCTCTCACCCCCTCATATCATTCTTCTATCTCTATCTCTCTCTCTATTTACCATTTATCTATCTATTATCTCACTCTCTCTCAATATAACCCTTCATTACTTTACTTTCTCACACCACCTCTGTCACACTTCCCTTTCGCTCTTGTTCTTCCTTCCTTCTTCTTCTATCTGATACTCGCTCTCATTCTGTCAATCTTCTGCCCTCTCTCTTGCTCTTTCTTCCCTTACTCTCTTTTTTCTCCCTATTTTTGTCTCTATTTCTTGGTCCCTCTCTCCCTTTATTCAATTAAATCTCACTCTTACTCCCTCCCTCTCACTTTCACTCTCTCAATTCCTTCTCTTTTCCCCTCTCTCTTACTCTCTTATGTTACTCTATATTCCTCTCCTCTTACTCTTTCTCTTTGTCTATCCCCGACTCTATCACACTTCCCTCTATAGCTCTCTCTTCTCCTCCCATTATCTGTCACACACTCTTCTCTCCCTCTCTCTCTCTCTCATTCACTCTCTTTTTCTCTCCCTCTTTCCCTCCGTCACTCTCCCTCTCACCATCTCCCTATCCCTCCCTTCCCCTCTCTCTCTCATGAACTCATGCTCTTTTTCTCTCCCTCTTCCAACTCATCCCACCCTCCCATTAATTCTCATTGTTTCACTTTATTTATCCTACATTTCTCTCCCAACCTCCCTCCCTTCATTTCTCCTTATTTCACTCCCTCCCTCCTTCCCTTTCAGCCTAGTCTATCTCTCTCACACACACTTTATCTCTGTCTCTCAGTATCACTCTCTCTCACTCTCTCTCGCTCTCTTTCTCCCCACACTCTCTTTTCTCTATCTCTCTTGCACTCTCTGCCTTTGTTTCTCTTCTCTTTCTCCTCAATTTCACTCTAACTCTTACATGCTCACTCTCCCTCTTTGCTCATGTTTACTCTCACCCTCTCTCTTTTCTTTTGTTCTTTCTCTCTCCCTTTCTCCCTACCTCTCTCTCTTTAATTTCACTGTAACTCTTCGTCCCTCCCCCTCCCCCCTTTTTCCTAAACCCATATAGTCTTACACTTTCTCTATCTTAATCTCTAAGGCTCCCTTTCTTGATCTCTCTTGCTCTATTTTCCTTCACTCTCCATTTCTTTCTCACTATTTTATTCTATCTCCCCCTCATATCATTCTATTATCTCTATCTCTCTCTCTATCTACCAATTTATCTATTCGATTCTCTCATTCTCTCTTAATCTAACCCTTTAAATCTATTTCTTTGACTTCTGCTCCCTTTCTTTTTCTTGGTTACATATCTCTTACTTTATCTTCCTTCACTTCTATCTCTATTTCTCTCTCACTCTCTCCTCTCTTCCTCTCTCTTTCTCTTTAGTTTCACTCTCTCTTACTCTCCCTCTTTTTTACTTACTCTTTGCTCTCTCTTTACTTATTCTCTCTTCTCTGCTCTCTCTCCTCTCACTCTTTTTCTCCCTCTATCCTCCACAGATTCTCTCTCTTCCTCTCTTGCTTCCTTCCCGCTCTCCCTCCCTTCCCCTCTCTTACTCACTCTTTGCTCTCTTCCTTCAACTCATTCTTTTGCTCTCTGTCCACTCTCCTAATCGAGCATTCTCACTTGCTCTATTTTCCATCACGCTGACTTTTCTCTTTCTTTTTCTCTTAATATCTCCCCTTTCTCAGTCCCTAAATCTCTTCAATCTCTCTGACTTCCTCCATCTCTCCCTTTCTCACTCTCTGCCCTTCTCATTCTCTATTCTATCTCTCTTCCTCTCTCTCTTGCTCTCTCATATCATTCTATCTTCTCTCTATTTATTAACTCATTTTCTCTCTATCTCTCACTTTCTCTCTCATCCTTGTACTCCCACCTTCTCTGAATCCCTCTCTTTTCTCTCTTTCCCCCTCTTCTCTCGTTGTTTCATACTTTCTCTCACATTTCTAACTCTCTCGCTCCCCTCTTTCCTCTCTCTCTATATCTCTCACTCTTATTATTTTACTATTATTCTCAATCTCCCCCACTCCCTCCTTATCCCTCCTCTCCTTCTCTCCATCATTCATTCTCTTTCTTAGTCTCCCTCTTCTCAGTTATTCTTGCTCTCACTCTCATTCCTCCCTCCTAATCTCTCTCTTTCTATCTCCTCCTAGTCTCTCTTTCCCTCCCTTATGTCCTCTCCCTCACAGACTCTCTTTTTCTTTCTCTATTTTACTCACTCCATCTTATTTGCTCTCTCTAGGACTCCCCTATGTCAAACCCTCTCTAAAACACACACTATAACTCTTCTTTTTTCTTTCACCCTTTCTCTCTTCTGTTCTACCCTCTCTCCTTTCCCTCATTTCGTTCCCTTTCTCTCTCTCTCTATGTCGTTGTCCTATACCTTTTTTATTTTTGTCTCACTCCTCTCTATCCTCCCCCATCTTTCTCTTCTCTCTTTCTCCTCTCTCTCACTACCTCTCACTCTTCTTTAGCTCACACTCTCTTACTCTATCTTCCTCTCATTCTCTCTCAACTTTTCCACCCTACCTCCCAAAATGTCTATCTCTTTCTTTATCTCATTTGCTCTCTTCCCTCCTTCCCTCTCACTTCTCTCCTCTTCTCTCACTCCCCCTCTCTCTCTTAAACTCCATCTTTCAAATTCTCAATGGCTTACCCTCTCCCCAAGTTTCTCATCTTCTCTCTCTCCTTATCCCTCACAAACCCTCCCTCTATTTTTCTCACTCTCTCAATCGTGCCCTGTCATTGTCTCCCTTAACTAGCTCACTCTTCTCTCTCCATCTCAGACACTCATACGCTCTCTCACACTCTAAATCACCCTTATTTAACTCAGCCTCCTTAGCGCCATTTATTGTTCTCTATCTCACTCTCTCTTATTATCTCTATCTCTCTCCATCCATCTCTCTCTCACCCTCCATCCATCTCTCTCTTACCCTCCATCCATCTCTCTCCATGTCTTCCTCTATATCTCCCACTCTCTACCATGCACTAGTCATCTTTTGCCTGCTTATCATTTTTGTCTCCTTTCTGTTTCACTCTCTCCCTTTCTTCCTCCTGCTCTCTCTTCAATTCCTATACTCCCTCCCTCTATCCCTATGTTTCTAGTTCACTCTCTCTTGCTCAATCTCTCACTCTAACCTCTATTTCTCTTTGATCTAACAACCTCCCTTCTTTATCTTTATTCACTCATTCTCTCCCTCATCTCTCACACTCTCTATTACTCTCCCTCTATCCCTCTCTTGCCTATTGCTCTCACATCTCACTCTCGCCCCTTTTCTCCATCTCATTATTTATTTTTATCTCTCACACAGCTCTCTCTCCTCCTTTGTCCCTGCCTCTTCTACTCCCTTTTTTCCTCTCTTTCTCCCCATCTCCTTATTTCTCTCCTCACTCTCTTCCTTTGCAGTCACTCACTCAATCTCCCATGTTCGCTCATATTTCATCCATCGCTCTCTCAGCCCCCCTCTCTTCCCCTCTCTCTCTCTTCTCACTTTTCTTCTCTATATTTCTCTCTCTTTATTCCTCATCCTTTCTCTCCCCCTCTCTCATTATTTATCTCGCCCTCTCACTTCTCTCTAACCCACTTTCTCTAACTCAATCTCACTCCATCTCTCTCTCTCCCTCTCCATCTCCTTCTCTCTTTCTCATTCATTCTCTTAATCTTGCTCCCTATCTCCATATTGCTCATTATCTTTTCCTCACCCTCTTCCCCTCTTCCTTTCTATCTCCCCCACGTCTTTCTTGCTCTCTCTCACTTTCTCACTCCCCCTCTCTTCAATCTCTCTCTCTCTCCCTCTCTACCCCTTCTCACACTCTCGCTTACTCTTGCGGTCTATCTCTCTCCTTATCATAGTCTCCCTTTCTTACTATGTCTTACTCTCAATTATGTTTCTATCTCTCCCGTTCTTTTCCTTTCTCTTGCTATCTTTTCTCTCTATTTACTCTCGCCCTCTATCTCTCTCTTTCTCACTCTCTCCCATTATCACTACGTCTTTCACTCTCTATTTTGTTTCTCTCTCTTGCTCTCTTTACTCACTCATTATATCCCTATATCCATCACTTTATATCACTGCTTTCTTCTCATTCTCCATCACTTCTCTTTCTCACCCCCTCTCTCATTGTTTATTACTTCACCTCCCTCCCTCCCTCCCTCCCTCCCTCCATCCCTCCTTATTTCGCTCTTTCTTCCCTCGCTTACCTGAATCTCTATTCTTTCTTGATTTCTCTCTTATTTTATCTCTCTCTATTTCTGGCTCCCTCACTCTCTTCAATTTCATTTTCACTGTTACTCTCTCACTCTCTTTTGTCTTTATTTTTCTCTTGCCCTCTCTCTTCCTTTCTCTCTTGGAAGGGAGAGAAATTAAGGGAGTGAAAGAGAAAGGGAGATGAGAGAGAGGTAGTGAGGGATAATAAGCATGTTAAAAGTGAGAGATAGAAGATACATCAAGAGAGAAAGGTAAAGAGAGATGGAGAAAGTGAAGGAGAAAGTGGGACAGAAGGAGGAAGTGAGAGAGTTTAAAGAAATAGTAGGAAGGAGAAGGTGACAGAGAGAGAATGGGTGACAAAGTGAGAAGAGAGGTTGTGGGAATATCGAGTAAGAGTAAGTGAGAAGGGTAAATAGAGGGGATAAACAACAGAAAGGAGAGAGAGGGTGCATGAGAGCCGGAGATATAGTGGGGGAGTGATGGAGACGAGAGAGAAAGAGAGAGGTAGGGTTGGAAGCAAGAGAGAGGGAGAGAGACATTGGAGGATAGAATGAGAGAGAGGGTGTAAGAGGAAAGAGAGAAAGAAGAGAAACAAAGGAGAGTGTAAAAGAATATATGATCGATAAACGGAATAGGGAGTGAGAAAAAGATAGAGGGTGAGAGAATAATGGTGAAGAGGATAGAGAGTGAAGAGAGAAAGATGGAGTGAGGGAGAGAGAGAGGATAGAATGAGCGAGAAAGAACAAGATAGTAAGAGAGAGTGAGATAGAGTGCAAGAAAAGGAACTACAAAAGGTGAGAGGGAGAGAGATTAGGAGGGAGTGAGAGAGTGTTTGAGTGTGAGAGATGGAGAGAGAAGAGTGAGCAACATAAAGGAGACCTAGAGAGGGCACAAATGAGGGAGTGAGAATTGTAAAGGGTGATAATGAGAGTGATAAAGAGAACAATTGTGAGAGAGTGAGGGAGACAAGAGGATATATGGAAGAGGGAGAGGAACAAGAGTGAAAGAAAAAGATGATAGGAGGGTGAGAAAGGAGAGAGATAGTGGCCAAGGGAAGGAGGAAGAGTAGAGAGAGATAGAGAGCTAGATAATGAATGAGAGACTGAGAAAGAGAGATAGAGTGGGAAAGAGGGAAGTGAGAATGAAAGGGAGAGAGAGTGGGGGAATATGGTGAGAGAGTGAGAGGGGAGAGAAGAGAGAGCAATAAAAGAGAGATAAGAAGAGAGAAGGAACAAAGAATTAGAATGGAGCTGGACAGAATGAAAGTGATATATACATGAAGAGTGGGATTGAAAGAGAGTGTGTGTGTAGGAGAAAGAGAGGGAAGTGTGTGTGTGTGAGTGAGTGTAATGGAAAATAGAGTAATATAAGTTAGAGCAAGAAAGATTAGGAATAAAAAGTAAAAAATAGAGAGATGGGAGGAGTGAGAGAGATTGATGAAAGGGAGTGATAAAGGTATAGAGAGTGAGAGAAGAAGAGAGAGAAGAAAGAGTGAAGGAAGAGTGAAGGAAGATAGAGCAAGAGATATTAATCTAGAAGAAACGAGGTAGAGAGAATAGGAGAATGTGTGAGAGAGAGGGAGAGAGTGAGAGCAAGGAAAGTAGGGAGGGAGAGTGATTGAGAGGGAGGGAGGCAGTAGGGGATAAAGGAGGAGAAAGTGTGTGAGGAGAGAGGGAAGAGATGCTAATACAAGAGATAGTAAGAGCGCTCAAGAGAGAGAGAGTATTTAGTGAGAAAGAGAGGGATTGGGAGTAAAGTGAGTGAAATTAACGAGAGAGAGTGGGATCGAGAAAGAGGAAAAAAACCAATAGAGAAATAAAGAGAGAAGAGAAAGCGAGTGAGCGAGAACAAGAGAAAAAGGAAGAGCAAAAGAGAAAGAGGAGAGGAGGACAATATGTGTTCTGTCTCTTCCTCTCTTATACTCTTATGTTACTTTATTCTCCTCACCTCTTACTCTTTCTCACTATCTATCCTCTACTCTATCCGCTCTCCCTTTCTCGTACTCTCTCCCCCGCCCACTATCTCTCATACTCTCGTCTCTCTCTATCTTTCTCACACACATAAGCTCTCTCTTTCACTCCCTCTTTCCCTCCCTTGCTCTCCCTCTCTCCATCTCCCATCACTCCCTTCCCCCTTTCTCTCACTCATTCTCTTATTCACCTTCCATCTCGCTCATCTTTTCACACATTATTCTCACTCTTTCTTACTATATATTTTATTCCTCTCGCTTATATGAATTTTCCTCTACCCTTATCCTCCACTCCCTCTTTCACTCTCTCAATCTTTCTCTCATTCTCCCTTTCTTTTATTCTTGTGCTCTCTCTATGTGTCTGTTATCTCACTCTCTTTGCCCACTCTCTCATTTGCTCTTCCCTTCTCCATCCCCCATCCCACTCTCACTTTCCTTATGCCTCTCTATTTGAGCTCTATTTCTCACTCATTTTACTTATACTCATTCCATCTCTCTCTATCCCTATTTATCTCTATCTCTATACCTCTTGTCCCTCTCTTCTTTCTCTCTTTATCTTTCTCACTTACTCTGCCTCTATCTCTCTCCATCTACCTCTCACTCCATCTCCCTCTCCCTCCATCCCTACTCTGTTTTTCTCTGCCACTATCTACCTCTACCTCTAACCATCTCTCTCCTCCACCTCTTAGTTTCATACTGTCCCTTGTTCTCTCTTCTATCATGCTCTCTTACACTCCCTCCCTTTATCTCTCTTTTTTCTTATATATATCCTCTCACACTTTCACTCTCTCTATCCAACACATCTCTCTACACTCTCTATTCTCTCTCTCACACACTCTCGCTCTCTCCCTTGCTCTCCCTCTCTCTCTCACTCTCTATTCCAACTTCATTGTTGCATTGTTGCTTAGTTCATCTCTCTTTTGTCGCTTATTCATTTCTCTCATTACTTATCTCTTTTTCTCCTTCTATCTCCCTCCCTCCTCTCTCCCTCTCATTCAATGCTTTTCTCTTCTCACTCTTTTCTCCTCTTCTCTCTCTAATTATTTCTTAATTTAGCTCACACTTCTCTCCCTGCACTCCCTTCCTCCCTCTTCTCTTTCTTTATCTTCATATCTCTGACTCTTTATCTATTTCTCATTCTTCTGCTCCCTTTCTTGCTCACTTGCTCTTTCTTCCTTAACTCTCTCTTTTATCACTATTTCTCTCTCACTCTCTATTATCTCTCCCTCCCTATCTATCTTTAATTACACTCTCTCTTACTCACTCACTGTTCTCTCTCTTTATCTTGCTCTCTCTCCTCTCATTCTTTCACTCTCTATCCTGTAGACACTCTCTCCTCCTCTCTTGTTTCCTTCCCTCCCTCGTCCCTATCTCCCCCCACTCTCTCACAACTCTATCTTCCACTCTTCCACACTCTCTCACCCTCTACCTCCCACTCTCCCTTTCCATCTCTCTCTAACTCTCAATTTCCTCTCTCTTTCCTGCTCTTTCTTTAAACCCCTCCATCTTTCTCTCTTTCTCACTCGGCTTCTCCCTCTTTCACTCTCTATTCCATCACTTTTTATCTCTCTTGCTCTCTCTTTCTCACTCCTTTAATCTTGCCCTCGCTAGGTCTCCCTCCTGTAGCGCACTCTTCTCTCTCCATCTCACAAGCTCATACACACTCTCACTCTCTCTCCCTCTCACCCTCGTTAGCTCCATTTCTCACTCTTTATTTCACTCTTTGTTACCATTTTATTTTTTTTTATCTCTCACACTTTTTATCACTTCTGTAGTATATTCCCTCAATCTCTCTCTTTCTCACACTTAATACTCCTTTTATATCTTATACTCTCTTTTACACACTCCTTTGTTGCTCTCTCTTCATTCATTTCTCTTACATTAGGTCACTTTGTCCCCCACTTCCTCTCTCCTCCCTCTTTTGCTTCTATCCCTCCCTGT
The DNA here is from genome assembly GCA_022702705.1 of Papilionanthe hookeriana x Papilionanthe teres. NCBI lineage: Eukaryota > Viridiplantae > Streptophyta > Magnoliopsida > Asparagales > Orchidaceae > Papilionanthe > Papilionanthe hookeriana x Papilionanthe teres. The sequence continues at coordinate 63,440,277 of CM040432.1, read as the reverse complement.
CTCATTTTATCTCTTCTCTTCCTTCGTCCCTCTTCGTCCCATTATCCCTCTCCGTCTCCCTCTCTCTGAACAATATCCTATTCTGCCTCACATTTTACTCCTTACTTACTCTTGCTTGATCTTCCCACAATCTCTCTTCTCACTCAATCTCCCTCCACTCTCTCTTCCTTTCTCCTTCCTGCTCTCTCTTTAAACCCTCTCAATACCTCCTTCTATCTTTATTTCTTACTCACACTCTCCTCTCTCACTCTCAGTTCCATCTCTTTTCATCTCTCTCTCAACCTCTCTTATGTCCCTCTCTTTTCACATTTACTTTAACCCTCACCAACAGTCTCTCGCTCTCCCTCCCTCTTTCACTCCATTTATCCCTCTCTTTCTCCTGCTTTCCCTCCCTCTTTCACTCCCTTCTTCCTTATCTCTTGCTCCTCGCTCGCTCGCTCACCCTCTCCCTCTCTTCTGCACTCTCTTCCTTCACCCTGTCTTCCCTTTATTTTTCTCTCGCACTGTCTCCCTTTCTCGTTCCCTCTTCCTATCACTTCAGTTTCACTCTCATACTTACTCCCTCATTCCCTATCTCTTTCTTGCTCCATGTTCACTCTCTGTCACTTACTCTCTCTTCTGTTACGCTCGCTCCTCTCTCTCCTCTCAATATTTCTCTCCCACACTCCCCCACTTCTTTCATTCCTTCCCTTCCTCTCCATCCCTCTCTCGCTCTCTCTTTCTCTGTCACACACACTCTCCCTCTAACTCTCCTCCAATTCATCCCCCTCTCTCCCACTAAATCTCATTTTGTACCCCCTATCAAGATCTCTCTCACTCTCTCTCCATATCTTTCTTCACTCTCTCTTCCTCTCTCACTCCCACTCTCTTCCATTCCTCTCACTCCCTCTGTCCATCTCTCTCTTCCTCACTTGGTCATTTCTTTATTTATGCTTTATAGATTAAGAGAATGTTTGAGAATAAGAGATGAGGAGAGGGAGATGGAGAGGGAGAAAGAGAGAGATGGAAACATAATGAGATAGAGAGGGTGGGGTGGGTGAGAAGTGGGAGAGAGGGAGAGAGAATGGATGATAGAGGGAGAGAGAAATAGGGAGAAGAAAAAGTGAGAGAACGGAGAGCAGGTGAGAGGAAATGGGAGAGAGCAATGGAGAAAATAAGAGGGGTGGAGGAAGATTGATTTGGTAAGTGCATGAGGAGAGAGAAAGGAGAGAGATAGGGACAAAGGGAGAAAGAGAGGGATTGAGATAAAGAGGGAGAGTAAGAGAATGAGTGAGAAGGAGAGAAGCAGAGAGAGGAATATCGAGGGAAAGAAATGATGATTAAAGAGAGAGAGGAGAGGAAGATAGAAAAAAAAGAAACATAAACAACAAAGAGAGATGAAATAGAGAGAGTGAGATAATGATAGAGGTAAGAGATGGATTGAAGAGTGAGCCAGAGAAAGAGAGGGTAAGGTAGAAATAGAGAGAGAAGAGGGAATCAAAGAAGATAGAGCAAGAGAGATCTAGTGTGAGCTAGATAGATATGGAAATGGGCATGAGAATAGAAAGTGTGAAAGAGATAAATAGGGGGAGTTGGAACGAGAATGAAGCTGAAGAGAGAGAGGGAGAGAGAGCGGGTGAAAAGGAGCAAGAAAGAGAATGATAGATGGAGAAAGAAAGAGAGTTAGGGAGGGAGAATGAGAGCGAGAGGTAGAGAGAAATAAAAAGAGTGCAAGAGAGAAAGAGAGAGAGACACTAGTGCGGGAGTAAGAGTGATAGTGAAATTAAAGAGAGTGAGGGAGTGAAGAGGGGAGAGAGATTGAAAAGAGAGGGGGTAACAGAGGGGGAGAGAGATAGAAAAATTTAAGAGGGAGAGATATGAAGTGAGAGCAAAAGAGAGAGCAAAAAACAGTGAGAAAGATTGAGATTGGGAGGGAGATTAAGAGAATGGGTGAGAAGAAATGGAGAGAAGGAGATGGATAGGGAGAGAGGGAGGGATACTAAGATAGAGAGAGTGGGAGGGTGGGAAGTTGGAGGGAGAGAAGAGAGAGAAAGGTTGAGAGAGAGACAGAGAGAATGGGAAAGGAAGAGTGAGAGAGAAATAGAGAAAATATAAAGTTAGAGAAGACAAAGCAAGAGAGAGGGAATGGACAGAGAGAAAAAGAGAAAATGAGAGGGAAGAAGACAGACTGAATGAGTGCAACAAGAGAGAGAGAGAGAGAGAGAGAGAGAGAGAGGAGTAAGATAGAGAGAAAGTGAGAAAGAGAAGGAAGTGGGATTGAAAGACAGAGGGATCGAGGGGGAAAGAGAGGTCTATGAGTGAAAATAAGAAATAATGAGATGAATATGAAGGCAGAGAGCAAGATATGAGAGAAACTGAGAGAGTGTGAGGGAGGAAGAGTGAGAGAGAGACTAAGAGATCGCGGGAGAGAAAGAGTGAGTACAGAGAGAGAAGGGAGGGTGATAAAAGAAAGAGAAAGAGAGAGAGACAAAGAGGGAAAACAGAGAAAGAAAACAATAAAGAGAGATGAAATAGAAAGAGAGAGAGAGAGGAAGAAAGGAAGTGAACATAGGGATTAAAGAGTGAGCAGGAGGGAGCGAAGGAGAGAAAGTGAGACAAATATAGAGAGAAGAGAGACTCAGGGAGGAAAGAGGAAAAGATCATGAGTGATAGTGAGAGAGAGGGAGATATATTATAGGGGATATGGAGATAGCAAGAAGGTAAGAGGGTGATAGAGAGAGACTAAATTAATGAAAGAGGAGGATAGGGTGATAGGAAGAGAGGGGAGATGGTTGGAGAAAAAAAGATAGCAAAGTGATAAGTGTGTGTGATAAAAGTGAGCAAGTTGGCGTGAGAGAGAGAGAGAGAGAAATAAAGAAAAGTGCGAGAAGGAGAGAGTGAGACAGAGAGAGATGGAGGGAGGGAGTGAGAGAGAATGAAGAGATCGGGAGTAAGAGAGGAAGAGAGGGTGAGATATAAGGGAGATTGATGGAAGATATAGAGAGAAGGTCAGAGTGTGGGAGAGAGGGGGTAGAGAATGAGATTTAGTGGGATAGAAGGGGGTGAATTGGAAGAGAGTTAGAGGGAGAAAGGGAGAGTGTGTGTGTGAGAGAGAGAAAGAGACAGTGAGAAAGGGAGAAACATGGATGGAGGAAAGGAAGCAAGCAATAAAGGAGAGGGATAGAAATTGAGAGGAGAGAGAGGAGAGCTAGAAATAAAAGAGAGATTGAACATGGAGGAGAAGGAGAGAGGGAGTGAGGGAGTATTAGTGTGAGTGAAACTGAAAAGGGAGGGGGAGCGAGAAAGGGAGAGAGTATAAGAGAGAAATAGAGTGGAGAGAGTGGGGAAGAGAGTGAGTGAGAGAAGGAGAGAATGGTAAGCGAGAGTGGGAGAAAAAGTGAGAAAGATACGGGGAGTGGGAGAAAGACAGGGATGTAGGGAGTTAAAGATGGAGGGAGGGCGAGAGAAAGGTTGTAAGGGAAAATGGGAGTGTCAAAAGTGTGAGACAGAACTGAGCAAGAGAGAGATAAAAAGAAATGGAATAGAGAGAGTGAGAGAGAAGGAGAGAGTGAGCGAGAAAGAAAGATAGGAGGTAGAAGAGATGATTCAAAGAGAGAGAGAGCAGGAGAGAGTGGAAGGGAGAGTGAAAGGGAGAGATAGTGAGAAGAGAGACTGAGGGAAGATCGCATAAGACTGGATGAGGGATGAAAAGAGAGGGAGTACAGAAGAATGATGAGAAAGTTAGAGGGAGTAAGGGAGAGAGAGGGAGATGGAGAGGGAGCAAGGGGAGAGATGGATGAAGGGGGAGAAAACAAAGAAAGAGAGGGAGAGGGATTGAAGCAAGAGAGTGAGAGAAGAAAGAGTGCTGATTAGAGGGAGGGAAATGTAAGAGGAAAGAGAGAAGAGGGAGAGCAACAACGAAATGTGTTAAATAGTATATGATAGAAAAAAAAATAGCAATTGAGAAGAAGAGAAAGAAAATAATAGAGAATGGGATAGAGAGTGAAGAGAGAAAAATGGAGCGAGAGAGGGAGAGGAGCGAGCTAAGAGAGGGAGAGGAGCGAGCGAAAAGAAGGAGAGTAATCATGAGGAAAGAGGGAGAGGGAGCATGTAAGATTGAGAGTGAAATTGAGGAGAAAGAGAAGAGAAAGAAGGGAGAGAGTGCAAGAGAGATAGAGTGAAGAGAGAATGAGGAAAAAGAGAGCGAGAGAGAGTGAGAGAGAGAGAGAGATAAAGTGCGTGTGCGAGTGATAGACTAGGCATAAAGGGAAGGAAGGAGGGAGGGAGTGAAATAAGGATAAAGGAAGGGTGGGAGGTTGGGAGAGAAATGTAGGATAAATAAAGTGAAACAATGAGAATTAATGGGAGAGATGGTGGGATGAGTTGGAAGAGGGAGAGAAAAAAGCATGAGTGCATGAGAGAGAGAGAGGGAAGGGAGGATGGGGAGATGGTGAGAGGGAGAGAAAAAGAGCGTGAATGAGAGAGACAGAGAGGGAGAGAAGAGTATGTGAGAGATAATGGGAGGGGAAGAGAGAGAGCGAGAGAGGGAGGTGTGATAGAGTCGAGGATAGACAAAGAGAAAGAGTAAGAGGAGAGGAAAATAAAGTAACATAAGAGAGTAAGAGAGAAGGGAAGAGAGAAGGAATTGAGAGAGTGAAAGGGAGAGGGTGGGAGTAAGAGTGAGATTTAAATTGAATAAAGGGAGAGAGGGATCAAGAAATAGAGGCAAAAATAGGGAGAAAAGAGAGAGTAAAGGAAGAAAGAGGAAGAGAGAGGGCGGGAGATTGAGAGAATGAGAGTGAGTATAAGATAGAAGAAGAGAGGAATGAAGAAAAATTGCGAAAGAGAAGTGGGACAAAGGTGGTGTGAGAAAGTTAAGTAATGTAGGGTTATATTGAGGGAGAGTGTGATAATAGATAGATAAATGGTAGATAGAGCGAGAGATAGAGATAGGAGAATGATGTGAGGAGTGAGAGATTGGAATAGTGATAAAGAAATGGACAGTGAGGGAAAAGAGAGCAAGAGTGATCAAGAAAGAGAGTATAGAAGATTGAGATAGAAAAAGTGTGAGAAGAAATGGGTTTGAGAGAAAGGGAGCGAGGGGGAGGAAGAGTTACATTGAAATTGAAGATAGACAAAGGTAGGGAGAAAGGGAGAGAGAAAGCACGAGAGAAAAAGAGAGAGACGGTGAGAGTAATCATGAGGAGAGAGGGAGAGGGATCATGTAAGAGTGAGAGTGAAATCGTGGAGAAAGAGAAGAGAAAGAAAGGGAGAGAGTCAAGAGATTAATAGAGGGAAGAGAGAGTGAGGAAAAAGAGAGCAAGAGAGTGAGAGAGAGTGATGCTGAGAGAGAGAGAGATAGAGTGTGTGTGGGAGACATATACTATACAGAAGGAGAGAAATGAGGGAGTGAGTGAAATAAGGAGAAAGGAAAGGAGGGAGATTGGGTGAGATGTGTAGGATAAAGTGAGAAATAATGAGAATTAGTGGGTAATAGGGGAAGTGTTGAGAAGGATTAGAGAGAGAAGTGACAGATAAAGAGCAAAAGACTGAGTGAGGGAGTGAGAGAGAAAGATATAAAGAAAGTGGGAGAGATTGAGATGAAGAGAAAAATTAAGGAGAGTGAGATTTATGGAGAGAGAAGGAGAGAGGGAGAGAGGGAGTGAAAAGGAGGGGAAGATGAAGAGATGTGTTAGTGAAGCTGAGAAATAATGAGAGAGAGAAAGAAGAGTACAAAGAAAGAGAGACAGGGAAAGGGAGAGGGAGAGCTAAGAGTGGGATTCAATGAGAGTTGGGAGAGAGTGAATGGAGAGCGAGAGAAAGAATGAGAATAAAGAGCAAAAAAAGAGAAAGAAAAAGACCGAGAAAGAGAGAAATTAGAGTGTGTGAGAGAAAGGATGAGTGGTAATGAGAAAGAAATAGAGAGTGGAGGGAGGCCATGAGAAAGATTGAATGTGAGATCAATAGAGACGGAATAAGAGAGTGCGATGGAGAAAATGTGAGGGAGGGAGGCAGATTGAGTGAGTGAGTTCTAGAGGAGAGAGAGAAGAGAGAGATAGAGAGAAAAGGAGAAGGAGAGGGAAGGATGGAATGAAAGTGGGAGAGACAGAGGAGGAGAGAGATGTATGAGAGAACCTAAGAAATAATGAGATAGGAATGAGAGGTGAGAGTGAGATGTAAGAGAGATTGAGAGAGAGGGATGGAGGGAGACTAAGAGAGAGAGTAAGGGATAGAGGGAGTGAAATAATGAGAAAATATAGAGAAGAGAAGGTGATTAAAGAAAAGGCAAGTGAGAGGGCAAGAGAGAGCAAGAAAACTATAAAGAGAGATGAAATATAGTGTGGGAGCAAGAGCGAGAGAAGGAGTTAACTAGAAATAGAGAGATAGATGAAGGGACCGATAGGGATTGAGGAGAGAGCAGAAGGGAGTTAGTGTGTAAACGTAAGCCAAAAATAGAGAGAAAATAGAACTCATGGAAGATTGAGAAAATTATAGGGAGTGAGAGGTGGAGAGAGAAGAAGATATAGAGAGAGATAGAGGGTGAGAGAGATAGAGACAGGGAGGGAGGAAGAGACTAAGAGATGGTCGGAGAGAATGAGTGAGTAAAATGATAAAAGAGAGTGATAAAAGAGTGTAAGAGAGAGAGTGTGAGAGAGAGAAAGAGAATGTGATAAGGCATAAATAGAGAAAAGGATGAGAGAGGGAGAGGGTGAAAAAAAGAGAGAAAGAGAGAGAGAGTGAGAGAGACTGTTGCATTGGTGTGAGAGAGGAAGACAGAGTGAAAGAAAAGAGAGAGTGAGGGAAGATCTACAGTGAGTGAGAGAGGGAGAGAGGGGGAAGAGAATGTGATTTTGTGGGTGTGAGAGTGGGGGATGAACCGGAGGAGTGTGAGAGAAGGAGAGAGGTAGTGTGTTTGAGTGAGAGAGAGAGTGAGAGAGAGGGAGGGAGTGAAGAAGCAAGAGATAGGGGAGAGATGGAGAGAAAGATTGGGAGAAGAAGAGAGGAGAGAGGAACAAAAGCGAGAGTGAGTGACAAAGAGTGAACATAGACCGAGAATGAGAGAGGGAGAGAGGGAGCAAGAAAGGGAAAGAGTGAGGGAAAAAAAGAGAGTGTGAGGGAAGAGAGAGTGTGAGAGAGGGAGAGAACGAACGAGGGAGAGAGGGAGCAAGTAAGTAAGAGATAAGGAGTGTGTGAGATATAGAGGGATTAAAGGTGCGAAAAAAGTGAGGGAGAGTGAAAGAGAGGTGGTGTGGGATAAAGCAAAAAAGAGAGATATAAAGTGGGGGTGAATAGAGAGGGGAGAGAGAGAAGAGAGGGAATGAGAGAAAGGGAGAGAGGTTAGAGTGATGGATATAATAATATAAAGAGTGAGTAAAGACAGATAAAAAAGAGCGAAAGAGAGAAACATAAATAAAAGTGACAGACATAGTGAGAAAGGGAGATAGTGAGAGGGTGAGATAAATAATGAGAGAGGGGAAGAGAAAGGATGAGGAATAAAGAGAGAGAAATATAAGGAAAAAAAGTGAGAAAAGAGAGAGGAAGAGAGGGGGATGAGAGAGCGATGGATAATATATGAGGGAACGAGGGAGATTGAGTGAGTGAGTGCAAGAGCAGAGAGAGAGGAGAGAAATAAGGAGAAGGAGAGAGAGGAAAAAAGAGAGTGAGAAAGGCAAGGACAAAGGAGGAGAGAGATCTATGTGAGAGATAATAATAAATAATGAGATGAAGAAATAGGGCGAGAGTGAGATGTGAGAGAAATTGACAAGGGAGAGATGGAGGGAGAATAATAGAGAGTGTTAGAGATGAGGAAGAGAATAAGTGAATAAAGATAAAGAAGGGAGGTTGTTAGATCAAAGAGAAATAGAGGATGGAGAGAGGGAAAGAGAGAGCAAGAAACAATAAAGAGAGATGAAATAGAGTGAGAGATTGAGCAAGAGAGAGTGAACTAGAAACAGAGGGATAAAGGGAGGGAGATAGAAACTGAAGAGACAGCAGGAGGAAGAAAGGGAGAGAGAGTGAAACAGAAAGGAGACAAAAATAATAAGCAAGGATGATATAGCAAACGATGACTAGTGCATGGTAGAGAGTGGGAGATATAGAGGAAGACATAGAGAGAGATGGATGGAGGGTGAGAGAGAGAGATAGAGCGAAAAAGAACAAGATAATAAGAGAGTGAGATAGACAACAATAAATGGAGCTAAGGAGTGTGAGTTAGATAATGGTGATTTAGAGTGTGAATGAGTGTATGAGTGTCTGAGATGGAGAGAGTGAGAAAAATAAATGCAGAGAGAGAATATGAGAAAAATAGAGTGACAGGGCACGATTGAGAGAGTGAGAAAAATAGAGGGAGAGTTTGAGAGGGATAAGGAGAGAGAGAGAAGATGAGAAAGTTGGAGAGAGCGTAAGCCATTGAGAATTTGAAAGATGAAGGTTAAGTGAGAGAGGGGGAGTGAGAGAAGAGGATAGAAGTGAGGGAGGAAAGGAGGGAAGAGAGCGAATGAGATAAAGAAATAGATAGACAAATGGGAGGGAGGGTGGAAAAGTTGAGAGAGAATGAGAGGAAGATAGAGTAAGAGAGTGTGAGCTAAAGAAGAGTGAGAGATAATGAGAGAGTGGAGAAAGAGAGAAGAGAAATATGGGGGAGGATATAGAGGAGTGAGACAAATATAAAAAAAGTATCAGAGAGGGACATATCGAGAGAAAAAAAGGGAACGAAGCGAGGGAGAGGAGAGAAGGTAGAATATAAGAGAGAAAGGGTGAAAGAAAGAAGAGTGATAGAGTGTGTTTGAGAGAGAGTTTGACATAGGGGAGTTCTAGAGAGAGCAAATAAGATGGAGTGAGCAAGATAGAGAGAGAATCAGAGCAATAAAAATAGATAGAGGGAGATTGAAAGTGTGATCTTGAGAGAGAAAAAGAGAGTGTGTGAGGGAGAGAACATAAGGGAGGGAAAGAGAGAATATGAGGAGATATAAAGAGTGAGATTAGGAGGGAGGAATGGGAGAGAGAATAAAAATAATTGAGAAGAGGGAGACTAAGAAAGTGAATGAATGATGGAGAGAAGGAGAAAAGGAGGGATAAGGAGAGAGTGGGTGAGATTGAGAATAATAGTAAAATAATAAGAGTGAGAGATAAAGAGAGAGAGAGAGAGGAGAGAGGGGAGGAGAGAGTTAGAAATGTGAGGAAGTATGAAACAATGAGAGAAGAGGGGGAAAGAGAGAAAAGAGAGGGATTCAGAGAAGGTGGGAGTACAATGAAGAGAGAGAGAGTGAGAGATAGAGAGAAAATGAGTTAATAAATAGAGAGAAGATAGAATTATATGAGAGAGCAAGAGAGAGAGGAAGAGAGATAGAACAGAGAATGAGAGGGGCAGAGAGTGAGAAAGGGAGAGATGGAGGAAGTCAGAGAGATTGAAGAGATTTAGGGACTGAGAAAGGGAAGATATTGAGAGAAAAATAAAGAGAAAAGAGAGCGAGACGGAAGATAGAGCAAGTGAGAATGCTCTATCAGGAGAGTGGACAGAGAGCAAAAGAATGAGTGGGAGAAAGAGAGCTAGAGAGAGATGGAGAGGGCGAAAGAGAGGTAGAGGGATAGTGAGTGTTGAAGAATGGAAGATAGAGTGAGTGAGAGAGGTGAAGGGAGGGAGAGCAGGAAGGAAGCAAGAGAGGAAGAGAGAGAATATGTGGAGGATAGAGGGAGAAAAAAGTGAGAAGAGAGAATAAGTTAAAGAGAGAGTAAAGAGTGAGTAAAAATGAGGGAGAGTAAGAGAGAGAGAAACTAAAGAGAAAGAGGGAGAAAGAGGGAGAAAGAGGGAGAGAGAGTGATAAAGAAATATAGATGGAAGAGAGAGTGAAGGAAGATAAATTAAGAGATATGTAACAAAGAGCAAGAAAAGGAGCAGAAGTTATAGAAATAGATATAAAGGGTTAGATTAAGAGATAGTGAGAGAATAGATAGATAAATTGGTAGATAGATAGAGAGAGAGAGAGAGAGAGAGAGATAATAGAATGATATGAGGGGGGAGATAGAATAAAATAGTGAGAAAGAAATGGAGAGTGAGGGAAAAGAGAGCAAGAGAGATCAAAAGAGGGAGCTTTAGAGATTATGATAGAGAAAGTGTGAGGCTATATGGGTTTAGGAGAAAGGGAGGGAGGGAGGGGGAGGGAGGAAGAGTTACAGTGAAATAAAAGAGAGCGAGGTAGAGAGAAAGGGAGAGAGAGAGAACAAAATAAAAGAGAGAGAGGGTGAGAGTAATCATGAGGAAAGAGGGAGAGGGAGCATGTAAGAGTGAGAGTGAAATTGAGGATAAAGAGAAGAGAAAGAAAGGGAGAGAGTACAAGAGAGATGGAGAGAAGAGAGTGTGAGGAAAAAGATAGCGAGAGAGAGAGATAAAGTGCATGTGAGAGAGATAGACTAGGCATAAAGAGAAGGAAGGAGGGAGGGAGGGAGTGAATAAGGAGAAAGGATGGGAGGGAGGTTGGGAGAGAAATGTAGAATAAACAAAGTGAAACAATGAGAATTAATGGGAGAGAGGGTGGGATGAGTTGGAAGAGGGAGAGAAAAAGAGCATCAGTGCATGAGAGAGAGGGGGAAGGGAGGGATGGGGAGATGGTAAGAGGGAGAGTGAGGGAGGGAAAGAGGGAGAGAAAAAGAGAGTACATGAGAGCGAGAGAGAGAGAGAGAGAGAGAGAGAGAGAGAGAGAGAGAGAGAGAGAGAAGGAGAGAAGAGTGTGTGAGAGATAATGGGAGGGGAAAAGAGAGAGCGAGAGAGGGAGGTGTGATAGAGTCGGGGATAGACAAAAAGAAAGAGTAAGAGAAGTGGAAAATAGCTTAACATAAGAGAGTAAGAGAGAGGGGAAGAGAGAAGGATTTGAGAGAGTGAAAGGGAGAGAGTGGGAGTAAGAGTGAGATTTAAATTGAATAAAGGGAGAGAGGGACCAAGAAGTAGAGACCAAAATAGGGAGAAAAGAGAGAGTAAGGGAAGAAAGAGCAAGAGAGATGGCTGGAGATTGAGAGAATGAATGCGAGTATCAGATAGAAGAAGAGAGAAAGGAAGAAAAAGAGCGAAAGAGAAGTGGGATAGAGGTGGTGTGAGAAAGTGAAGTAATGAAGGGTTATATTGAGGGAGAGTGAGATAATAGATAGATAAAAGGTAGATAGAGAGAGAGATAAATATAGGAAAATGATATGAGGGGGCGAGAGAATAGAATAGTGAGAAAGAAATGGAGAGTGAGGGAAATGAGAGCGAGAGTGATCAAGAAAGAGAGTATAGGAGATTGAGATAGAGAAAGTGTGAGAAGATATGGGTTTGAGAGAAAGGGAGCAAGGGTGGAGGAAGAGTTACAATGAATTTGAAGAGAGACAAAGGTAGGGAGAAATGGAGAGAGAAAGCACGAGAGAAAAAGAGAGACAGGGTGAGAGTAATCATGAGGAAAGAGGGAGAGGGATCATGTAAGAGTGAGAGTGAAATCGAGGAGAAAGAGAAAGAAAGGGAGAGAATCAAGAGATTAATAGAGAGCAAGAGAGTGAGAGAGAGTGATACTGAGAGAGAGAGATAGAGTGTGTGGGAGAGATAGACTAGACAAAAGGAGAGGAAAGGAGGGAGTGAGTGAAATAAGGAGAAAAGAAGGAAGGGAGATTGGCAGACAAGTGTAGGTTATAGTGAGAAACAATGAGAATTCTTGAGTAATAGGGGAAGTGTTGAGAAGGATCAGAGAGATAAGTGACAAATAAAGAGCAAGAGAGTGAGTGACGGAGTGAGAGAGAAAGATATATAAAGAAAGTTGGAGAGTGTGAGATGAAGAGAAAATTAAGGAGAGTGAGATTTATGGAAAAAGAAGGAGAGAGGGAGTGAAAGAAGGAGGGGAGAGGAAGATATGTGTTAGTGAACGTGAGAAATAACGAGATAGAGAAAGAAGAAGTACAAAGAATGAGAGAAAAGGAGAGGTAGAGCTGAGAGTGATTGAAAGAGACAGTAGGGAGAGAGGAAATGGAGAGTGAGAGAAAGAACGAGAATAAAGAGCAAAAAAAGAGAAAGCAAAAGACCGAGAAAGAGAAAAATTAGAGGTGTGAGAGAAAGGATGAGTGGGAAAGAAATAAATAGAGAGATGGAGGGAGGCCATGAGAATGATTGAAAGTGAGATTAAAAGAAGGGAATAAGAGAGTACGATGAAGAAAATGTGAGGGAGGGAGGCAGATTGAGTGAGTGAACGCAAGAGGAGAGAGAGAGAAGAGAGAGATAGAGAGAAAAGGAGAAGGAGAGGGAAGGATGGAGTGAAAGTGGGAGGGACAGAGGGGAGAGATGTGTGAGAGACCTAAGAAATAATGAGATGGGAATGAGAGGCGAGAGTGAGATTGAGAGAGATTGAGTAAGAGGGATGGAGGGAGACTAAGAGAGAGAGTGAGAGATAGAGGGAGTGAAATAGTGAGAAAACATAGAGAAGAGAAGGTGATAGAAAAAAAGGCAAATGAGAGGGCAAGAGAGAGCAAGAAAATGATAAAGAGAGATGAAATATAGTGTGGGAGCAAGAGCGAGAGAGGGAGTGAACTAGAAACAGAGAGATATATGATGGGAGTAAGGGTGAGAGAATAAGCATAAAATAGAGGGAAAAGAGAACTCAGGGAAGATTGAGAGAATGATAGGGAGTGAGAGGTGGAGAGAGAAGAAGATATGGAGTGAGATAGAGGGTGAGAGAGATAGAGACAGAGAGGGAGGAAGAGACTAAGAGATGGTCGGAGAGAAGGAGTGAGTAAAATGATAAGAGAGAGTGATAAAAGATTGTAAGAGAGAGAGAGTGTGTGTGAGAGAGAATGAGTGAGGGAGAGAGCAAAGATGAAAGAGAATGTGATAAGGCATAAATAGAGAAAAGGATGAGAGAGGGAGAGGGTGATAAAAAGAAAGAGAGAGAGAGAGAGAGATTGATGCATTGCGTGAGAGTGGAAGACAGAATGAAAGAGAAGATAGAGTGAGGGAAGCTCTATAGAGGGTGAGAGAGGGAGAGAGGTGGAAGAGAATGTGATTTTGTGGGTGTGAGAGTGGGGGATGAACCGGAGGAGTGTGAGAGAAGGGGAGTGTGTTTGAGTGAGAGAGAGTAAGAGAGAGAGAGGGAGGGAGCGAAGAAGCAAGAGATAGGGGAGAGACAAAAAGAAATATTGGGAGAAGAGGAGAGGAGAAAGGAACAAAAGTGAGAGTGTGTGACAAAGAGTGAACATAGACCGAGAATGAGAGAGGGAGAGAGGGAGTAAGGGAGACTGAAACCGAAGAGAGAGAAAGAGGGAGGAAGAAAGGGAAAGAGTGAGGGAAAAAGAGAGTGTGAGGGATAGAGGGATTAAAGAGAGAGTGTGAGAGAGGGAGAGAACGAATGTGGGAGAGGGAGCAAGTAAGAGATAAGGAGTGTGTGAGAGATAGAGGGATTAAAGGTGCGAAAAAAGTGAGGGAGAGTGAGAGAGAGGTGGTGTGGGATAAAGCAAAAGAGAGAGAGATAAAGCGAGGGTTAATAGAGAGAGGGGAGAGAGTGAAGAGAGGGAATGAGAGAAAGGGAGAGAGGTTAGAGTGATGGATATAATAATATAAAGATTGAGTAATGACAGATAAAAAAGATGAAAATAGAGAAACATAAAAAAGTGACAGACATAGTGAGAAAGGGAGATAGTATGAAAGAGAGAGACAAAGGGCAAGAAAGATACAGGAGATAGAGAGATAGGAAACCAGAGAGGAAATGAAAGGGAATAAGAGAAAGAGTGAGAGAAAAAGTAAGGAAAGAGAGAGAGAGAGAGAGACAAAAGATAGAGACAAAGGAAAGAGGGTGAGAAATAGAGGGAGAGTGAGAGTGAAATTTAATAGAGAGAAGGAAAGAGAAAGGGAGTGGGAAGAGATTTTGAGGAAATAGTGAGGAAGTGAGAAGGAGTGAAAGAAAGCAAGAGCGGGAGCAAGAGAGAATGTTTGTCGGCATAGTAGGTATGAAAAAGACAGAAGAAAGACCAACATAATACAAAGTAAGATACATACAAGAAAGACTGAGAGAGATTTATATGAAAGGGAGTGATGGAGGGAGGGAAAGAGAAATAGAGAGAGAATAGAGTAAGGGAAGATAGAGAAAAAGCGAGTGAGTGAGAGGGAGAGAGAGAGGGTGAGAAGGTGAATGAATGAGAGAGAGAAGGAAAGGTTGAGGGGAACTCCATGAGAGGGAAGGAAGGAGAGAGAGAGCATGAGAGAAGGGCATAGAGGAAGAGAGAGTGAGAGGAGAGAGAGAAGAGTGATCAACAAAAGAAAGAGTTTGAGAGCATAGAGAGTAAGAAAGAGAGAGAGGGAGGGAGTAAAAGTTAGAATGAAATAGAATAGAGAGAGGGAGCAAAAAAAGGGAGAATGAAGAAAGAGTAAGGAATGAGAGTAAAAGAGGAGTAATTAGATAATGAGAGTGCGTTTGAGAGAGAGAGAACGAAAGAGGGAGTGTTTTTTGTGTGAGAGAGTGTAATGGAAAATGGAGTTATAGAAGTGAGAGCAAGAACTATGAGGATTAAAGAGTGAAAAATAAAGAGAGGGAGGGAGTGAGTGACAAAGGTAGAGAGAGTGAGAGAAGTAGAAAGAGAAGAAGCAATGAAAGAAGATAATGAATAAGGAATAAGGAGCGAGGAAAAGAAAGAGAATGATTGAGGTAGAGAGTGTGAGGAAAAGAAAGAGAATGAAAGAGAAAGGGAGTGGGGAATAGAAAACGAGGGAGGGGGAAGACAGAGGGAAAGATAGAAGGGAAGGAGAAGAGAGAGAGAGAGAGATTGAGGGAGGGAAAGAGAGTCTGTGAGAGTGAGAGAGGGTTAGAAAGTGGGATAGTGGGAAAGATGGATGGAGAGAGAAAAGAAGAGATTATTTGTCTTTCTCTCTAGATCTCTTTCTCCCTCTCACACTTATTCTCTTTATCAGTCTCACTCTCTCCCTCTATCTTTCTCACTCCTTCAATCTTGCACTCTCTAGGTTTCCCTTATGTAGCTCACTCTTCTCTCTCCATCTCACACGCTCATACACTCTCTCCCTCTCTCATTCTCTCTCCCTCTTTCTCTTTAAATCTTTTTCACTCTCTCACACTCATACACACCCTCTTTCTCGCTCTCCAACCTATCTATCTCCCGATCCCTCTCACTTATTTCTCACAATCTCTCACCCTTCTCTCGCTCTCTACCTCTCTACCTTCCTCTCTCTATCTCCTCTTTGTCTCACTCTTCATTCCTTACTCTTGATCCCTCCCTCACTCTCTCTTTCATTCTGTCGCTCTCTATCTCTCTCTTCTATTCCTCCAACTCCTGCTCACACTCTCTCTCCCTTCCTACCCTCCTATTATTTTATTTTCTCTCTTGTACCTCTCCTTCTTTACCTTCTTTATATCCTCTTCTCTCTCTCTCACTCTCTTTTCCTTCACTCTCACGCTCTCCCTCTATCATTCCCAAAGCCTCATTCGTGCCATCTCTAGGTTTCCCTTGTGTAGCTCACCCTTCCTACCCTCCTATTATTTTATTTTCTCTCTTGTACCTCTCCTTCTTTACCTTCTTTATATCCTCTTCTCTCTCTCTCTCTCTCTTTTCCTTCACTCTCACGCTCTCCCTCTATCATTCCCAAAGCCTCATTCATGCCATCTCTAGGTTTCCCTTGTGTAGCTCACTCTTCCCTCTCCATCTCATACACTCATACACTCTCTCAATCTCTCTTTATCTCTCTCCCTCGCATCTTCTTTAGCTCCATTTCTGACTCTCTATCTCACTCTGCATTAAAGTTTTGCTTTTTCTCTATCTCTCTCTCCTCTTCCTCCCTCACTCCATCTCTATTATGCTCTCTCACTCTCATTTTCTCAATCTCTATTCTTTTTTTTCTATCTTATACTTTCTTTTACGCTCTACATTGTTGCTCTCTCTTCTCTCTTTTCTATTACATTTCTATCTCTTAGTCTTTCACTCTTTCTCTCCTCTCTCTCTCTTGTTTCCATCCCTCCCTCTCTCATTCTATCACTTCTCTACATACCTCCCTTTCCTTACCTTTATCCCTCTCTTTCTTGCTCCCTCCCTCGCTCTATATTCTCCCATTCTCCCTCACACACTCTTACTTGATCTTCCCTTAGTCTCTCTTCTCACTCTCTCTTCCTTTCTCTTTCTTGCTCACTACCACTTTCTAACTCTCTTTCTCACTCACTCTCTTCCTCTCTCTCACCCTCTATTCTACCTCTATTTATCTCTCTCACTCTCTATTCTATTATCTTTTGATGTTCTCCTTATCCCTCACTGAGTCTCGCTCGCTCTCCCTCCCACTTTCACTCCCTTCATCCCTCTCTTTCTCCTGCTCTCCTTATCTCCCTCTCTCTTACTCCCTCTGTCGCTCACTCGCTTGCTCTTTCCCTCTCTCCCACTCACTCTTTCCTTTCTTTTTTCTCTGTTTTTATTTTGCACTCTATTTCTTTATAGCTTCTCTTCCTCTCTCTTGGGTTTCATTCTCACTCTTAATCCCTCGTTTTCTCTCTCTTACTCTCTCTTCTATTGCTCTCTCTCCTCGTTCTCCTCTCAATCTTTCTCTCCCTCTCTCACCAACTTTCATGTTCATTCCCTACCTCCCTCTCTCTCCCTTTCTCGCTCTTATTTTTGTGTCTCACGTACTCTCCCCCTTCTTCCCTCTCACTCTCATCCAGCTCACCCCCTTTCTCTCCTAGTAAGCCTCATTCTCTACCCATCTCTCCATCTCTCTCACTCTATCCCTATTTCTTCTTTCATTCTCTCTTCCTCTCTCATTCCCACTCTCTTCCATTCCTCTGACCTCTTTGTCAACCTCTCTCATTCTTACTCTCTCCCTCTCCACTCTTTTCTTTGTTTATGCTTTATCACTATTTATTTCTCTATTTCTCTCTCTCTTTCTCTCTCACACAAACTCTCTATTGCTCTCTTTCATTACTCTCTTATCAATTTACTCACTCTTTCTCTCCAACCATCTATCGCTCTCTACCTTCCTCCCACTCTCCCTCTTTCATTTGTTTACTATCTCTCTCTCTCTCTCTCTCCTCTCGCTCTCCTTCTCTCTACATGTCTCACTCTATATCTCCCTCTCTGCCTTTCACTCACTATCATTTGCTATATCTTCCCTGAATCTCTTTTCTCTCTCTATTTCTGCCTTAGACTCTCTCCCTTCCGCTCTCTCTTCAATCCCTCCCTCCCAAAGTCTCTCTCTGTTTCATTCCCTCCCTCCCAAACCCTCACTCTCTTGCTCCATCTATCATTATCTCTTGCACCCTTAACTTTCTTTCTTCAGCTTCACTTTCACTCTTACTCCCTTACTTTATCCATTCAAAATCTCTACTCTCTCTTCCTTTTTTAATCGTTATCTCACTCTCACTCTCTAGTCTCTCTTACCTTCTCCTTACTCTCTTACTCTCTCTTTTCTCTCTATTTTTGTCTCTATTTCTTGGTCCCTTCTCCATTTATTCAATTTAAATCTCACTCTTACTCCCTCTCTATCCCTTTCTCACTCTCTATTCTCTCTCTCACTTCCTCTCTATCTTACTCTCTTATGTTACTTTATTCTCTTCTCCTCTTATTCTTTCTCTGTCCATCTCATACTCTATCTCGCTCTCCCTTTCTCGTGTTCTCTTCCCCTCCCACTATCTCTCACACTCTCTTCTCTCCCTCTGTCTATCTCTCACACACAAGACCTCTCTCTTTCTCTCCCTCTTTCCCTCCCCTACTCTTCCTCTCTCCATCTCCCCATCACTCCCCTCCTCTCTCTCTCACTCATTTTCTTCTTCGCCTTCCTTCTTGCACATTTTTTCACATATTATTCTCTTACTCTTTCTTACTATATATTTTATTCCTCTCCCTTCTATGAATTTTTCTCTCCCTCTATCCTCCAATCACTCTCTCATTCTCTCAATCTTTTTCTTACTCTCCCTCTCTTTCATTCTTGCGCTCTCTCTATGTGTCTGTTATGTCACTCTCTTCTCTCACTATGTCATTCGCTCCTTCTCACTCCATCTCTCGATCCCTCTCTGACTCTATCTCTCTTTCCTCGCGCCTCTCTATTTGCTCTCTATTTATCACTCATTTTACTTACACTCTTTCCATCTCTCTCTATCTATCTTTATCTCTATCTCTATATCTCTTGTCCCTCTCTTCTTTCTCCCTTTAACTTTCTCTCCCACTTTGCCTCTATCTCCCTCTATCTACCTCTCAATCCATCTCCCTCTCCATCTATCCCTCATCTCTTTTTCTTTCCCACTCTCTCCCTCTGCCTGTAACCATCTCTCTCTCCACCTCTTGTTCTCATAATTTCCCTCACTCTCTCTTCTTAACATGCTATCTTACACTCCCTCCCTTTATCTCTCACTTCCTCTATACATATCCTCTCTTACTTTCTCTCCCTTCTCTCTCTCACGCTCTCACTCTCTCCCTTACTCCCCCTCTCTCTCACTCTCTATTCCACCTTCATTATTGCATTGTTGCTCAATTACTCCCTCTCTCTATCTCTCTCTTATGTCGCTCTTTCATTTTTGTCATTACTCAACTCTTTTTCTCCTTCCATCTCTCCCTCCCTCCCTCCCTCCCTCTCTCCCTTTGTTTCAATCCTTCTCTCTTCTCTCTTTCCTCTTAATTACTCTCTAATTATTTCTTAAGTTGATATCTCACACTTCGCTCTCCCTCACTCCCTTCCTTCCTCTTCCCTCTCTATCTTCATGTCTCTCACTCTCTATCTATTACTCATTCTTCTGCTCCCTTTCTTGCTCTCTTGCTCTTTCTTCATTCACTCTCTCTTCTATCTCTATTTATCTCTCGCTTTCTCTTCTCTCCCCCTCCCTATCTCTCTTAAATTACACTCTCTTAGTCACTCTCTATTCTCTCTCCTCTCACTCTTTCGTTCTCTATCGTACACACTCTCTCTCCTCTCTTCCTTCCTTCCCCATCCCTCGCCCTACCTCCCCCTTCTCTCTCACTCACTCTATCTTCCACTCTTTCAAAATTCTCTCTCCCTCTACCTCCCACTCTCCCTTTATATCTCTCTCTAGCTCTCTATTTCCTCTGTCTTTCCTGCTCTCTCTTTAAACCCTCTCATTACTATTTCTCTCTTTCTCACTCACTTACTGCCTCTCACTCTCTATTCCAACTCTATTTATCTCTCTTGCTCTCTCTTTCTCACTCCCTCAATCTTGCCCTCTAGATCTCCGTCATGTAGTGCACTCTTTTCTCTCTATCTAACACACTCATACACTCTCTCACTCCTTCTAAATCTCTCTCGCTCTCACCCTCGTTAGCTCCATTTCTTATCTCACTCTTTGTTTTCATTTCATTTTTTCTGTCTCACTCTTTTTATCCCTTCTCTATTATATTCTCCTACTCTCTCTTTCTATTCTCTTTTTATAACTTAGACTCTGTTCTACACACTCCTTTGTTGCTCTTTTCTTTCATTTCTCTTACATTTTGTCACTCCATCCCCCATTTCCTGTCTTCTCTCTCTCTGCTTCGATCCCTCCCTCTCTCATTTTATCTCTTCTCTTCCTCTCTCACTCACCCTCCCATTATCCTACTCCGTCTCGCTCTCTCTCTCAACAATCTCCTATTCTCCCTCACCTTTTACCCCTCACTCACTTACACTTTCTTGATCTTCTCTCAGTCTCTCATCTCAGTCACTGTCCCTTCCGCTCTCTCTTCTTTTCTCTTTTATGCTCTCTGTTTAAGACCTCTTAATACCTCCTTCTATCTCTCTTTCTTAATCACACTCTCCTTTCTCTCTCACTCTCTGTTCCACCTCTTTCATTTCTCTCTCGCCCTCTTTTCTATCTCTCTCTTTTCACACTCACTTTAACCCTCACCGCCACTCTCTCGCTTTGCCTCCCTCTTTCACTCCCTTCATCCCTCTCTTTCTCCTGCTCTCCTTATCTCCCTGTCTCTTGCTCTCTCTCCCACTCGCTCACCCTCTCCCAGTCTCCTGTACTCTCTTCCCTCACCCTCACTTCTCTCCATTTCTCTTACACACTCACATTCTCGTTCCATCTTCCTTTCTCTTCAGTTTCACTCTCACACATACTCCCTCATTCCCTCTCTCTTTCTTGCTCCATGTTCACTCCTCGTCGCTTACTCTCTCTTCTACTGTGCTCACTCCTCTCTCTCCTCTCAATCTTTCTCTCCCACTCTCCCCCACTCCTTTCATTCCTTCCCTCCCTCTCTCTCCCTCTCTTGCTGTCTCGTTCTCTCTCACACACACTCTCCCCCTCTCTCCCTCTCAATCTCTTCCAATTCATCCCCTCTCTCTCCCACTAACTCTCATTTTGTACCCCCTCTCTCTATCTCTCTCACACTCTCTCCATATCTTCCTTCACTCTCTCTTCCTTACTCCCACTCTCTTCCATCTCGCTCACTCCCTCTATCCATCACTCTCTTCCTCACTCACTCTTTTTTCTATTTATGTTTTATTAATTTTACTTTCTCTATTGCTTTCTTCTTGCTCTCTTTAGCACGCTGTCTCTTCCTCACTCCCTCTATAAGGGGAGAGAGCATGATGTGAAAGAAATTGAGAGAGTGTGTGTGAGGGAGGGGGTGTGAGAGATAGAGGAAGAGAAAGAGTGAGTAAAGAGAGAGAAGAGAGGGAGATAGAATTATGAGCAAGAGAGCAATAGAGAGGAGACAAATGAGAGCAAAAGAAACAATAAAGAAAGATGAAATAGAGAGTGAGAGAAAGAGCAAGAGAAGGAGTGAAAAAAGGGATCAAAGAGTGAGCGGGAGGGAGAGACGGAGAGAGGGTAAGACAAAATTAGAGAGAGAAGAGAGACTCAAGGAAGATAGAGAAAAATATAGTGAGTGAGAGGTAGAGAGGGAGATATAGAGGGAGATATGGAGAGAGATGGAAGGAAAGAGGGAATTAGAGAATAAAGAGCAAGAGATTGAACTAGGGAGTGCGAGAGAAAGATATACAAGGAAATTGGGAGATTGTGAGAATAAGAAAGGAAAAGAGAGTGGGATATATGGAGAGAGATGGAGAGAGATGGAGAGAGCGAGGGAGGGAGTGAAAGAGAGGGGGGAGAAAAGGAAGATATGTGTGAGAGAAGGTGAGAAATAATGAGAGAGAGTGAAGAGGTAGAGAGAGAAAGCAAGGACAAATAAGAGTGTGATTCAAAGATAGAGAAGTAGGGAGAGAGGGAGAGACAATGTGTGAGGGATAGAGTGGCAAAAAGAGAGAGAATAGAGGGCAACATAAGAGAGAGATATAATAAAGAGTGTGAGAGAGATCATGAGTGGTAAAGAAAAAGCAATAGAGATATAGAGGGACCTACTCCCTCTCTTTTTCTATTTCACACTCTCTATTCTCTCTTTCACTTTCTCTTCCCCACTCCCTTTCTCTCTCATTCTCACTTTAATTTACTAACGCTCTTTTTCTTTCTCAATCTCTCTTCTTATGTCTTTCACACTCCCTTACTCCCCCTAACTTTCACTAACTCACTTTCTCTCTCTAGCTTGCCCCTCTCACCTTTTTCCATTGCTACTATCTCTCTCTCACTCTCATGAACACATTCTAACTTCCCCCTCTTTCTTTCTCCCTCTCACACTCCTCTTCCACCCTCTCTCCCACTTTTATCCAGCCCCCGCTCCCACTCCTCTTTCTTTCTTGCCACGCTTTCTATCTCCTCTCTCTCTCTCTTCTATATCTTCCTCTTTATGCCCCTTGCTCTCCATGGCGTCTTCCCTACTATTCTTTCAACCTCATACCTTCTCTCACTTTTTCTCTCTTAATCTCTTTAGTTCCCTTCTTTGCTCTCTTTTTGTCTCTTCCCTTGCTCTACATTTTCTTCTTGCTTTTCTTCCTCCCCCTCTCCTCTTTCTCTTTCTCCTATCTCTCTCTCACTCCCTCTCCCAAACTATCTCCTTCTCACTCTCCCTCCCCTCTCTCTTCCTCTCTAGACCTTTCTCATAATCTATATGTATATATATTCTCTCCCTATCTCAAAATATCCTTGTCTCCCTATTTATTTTTCTCTCACTTGTTATATTCCACTCCTATTTGTTGTCTCTCTCTTATGTTGGTCTCTCCCTATCTCCCATTCTCTCCCTCTATCTCATACTTCCTCTCTATTGCTTCCATCTCTCCCAATGTCTGGATGGAGAGATAAAGGGAGAGCTTGTGTGTTAGAAAGAGGGAAGAAGAGATGAAGGGACAAAGAGAGAAGAGAGAGAGAATAGAAGAGAAAGATTTAGAGAAGAATCAGCAAGAATAGAGAAAGAGAAAGCAAATAAATAGTGAGAAAGAGAGATGAAAGAGCAAAGTAGCAAAAAAGAGTGAAGGTAATAGAGAAAGGGAGAGTGATCAAGAGGAAGAATAAGAGAATGAGAGAGAGCGATGAAGAGAGAAGAAAAAGAGGGAGAGTCAGGGAAGGCATGTGGAGAGATCTTGATAGAGAGGGGGAGGAAAGTGAGATAAATAGAGAATGAGAGAGTGGGGATAAAGGAAGAGAAAGAGTGGAAAAGGTGTGAGAGAATAGAGAGCGAAAGCAAGATGACCATAGAAAGAGGAAGAGAGAATAGATTGTGAAAGAGATAAAGTGAGGGAGTAAGAGTGAAAGTGAAGCTAAAAAAATAAAGTGAGGCAAGAGAGAGTAAGAGAAAGTGGGGCAAGAGAGAATGATAGATGGAGCAAGAGAGAGGGAGAGAGAAAGGGTGTGAGAGAGTAATAAAGAAAGAGAGAGAGAGAAGAAATTAAGAGTAAGAGTGAGAGTGAAGTTAAAGAGTGAGGGAGCCAAGAAGGGGGAGAGTGATAAAAAGCGAAAGAAACAGAGAAAGAATAGAGAGTGAGGTAAGAGAGGGAAAGAGAGACACAAAGAGCAAAATAAGGGAAGGAGATGATGTAATAAATAATAAGAGAGACGAGTGGGTAAGAAAGCAAAGAGATAGAGAATGAGGGAAAAGCACGAGAGGGAAAGAGTAAACAGAGTGAGAACATTGCAAGAAATATTAAGAAAACACGAGAGCGAGAAAAAGAATAGAGAGTGAGAGACATAGTAAGAAAGGGAGAGACTGAGAATAGAGAGATAGAGGGCAAGAGTAAGGGAGAGAGTGAGAATGAGGGAGATAGAGGGAGAGAGTAAGAGATTGAAGACAGAGATAGAGAGAGCACATGAAAGATGTAAGATGGATAGATGGGAAGTGAGAGGAAATGATATTGAGCAAAATGGAGATAGGGAGCAAGGGGCAATGGGTGGAGAGGGAGAGAGAGAAAGAGAGAGATTGAGATTGGAGAGTGGGAGTGTGAGAAGTGGGATGGAGGGAAGGGAAAGAAAGGATGAGGGTGAGTGAGAGAGGTATAGAGAGAAGAGAAAGTGAGAGAAGAGGGGTAAAAAGAAAGAAATAGAGACAGTGAGGGATAGTAGGATTCGTAAAAAGAAAGAGATAAAGAGATAGAGGGAGGTTATGAGAGAGAAATAGAGAGAAGAGAAAGTGAGAGAACAGAGAGCAAGAGAGAGGAATGGGAGTGAGCTATGAATAAAATGAGAGGGAAGCTAGGAGATTGATTAAATGCAAAAGGAGAGAGAGAGAAGAGTGATAGGGGAAAGGGAAAAAGAGAGGGAAGGAGGGTGGGATCGAGATAGGGAGGGAGAGTAAGAGAACAGGTTAAAAGAAGAGAAGGAGAGAGGTAGATGGAGAGGGAGTGAGGGAGAGAGATTGAGATAGAGAGTGGGATGGAGGGTAGTTGAGGGAGAGAACGAGCGAGAAAGGATGGTTGAGAGGGAGAGAAATGAAGAGGGAGAGCAAGAGAGAAATAGAGAAAAGTGAAAGTGAGAGAAAAGAGAGCAAGAGAAAGGGAATAAGAGAAAGCGATAGAGAAAAAGTAAGGGAGAGATAGGGAGACACAGGGAAGATAGAGCAAATGATAATGAGTGAGAGATTGATACATAGAGATATTGAGGGAAATATGGAGAGGGGGGAGAAAAGACAAAGCGAGAGATTGAATTAATGAAAGAGGGAAAGAGGGAGGGAGGAAGAGAGTGAGAGATGGTTGGAGAGAAAGAATGAGTAAAGTGATAAGAGAGTGATAAAAGAGAGTAAGAGGGAGTGTGCGAAAGAGAGCAAGAAGAGAGAAATAGAGAAAGAAAACATGATAGAGCATAACTAGAGAAAAGAGTGAGTGAGGAAGAGAGCGAGGAAGAGAGAGATGGAAGAGAGCGGGAGTGAGAGTGGAAGAGAGAGTGAAGGAAGATATGGAGAGAGAGTGAGAGAGATGGAGAGAGGGTACAAAATGAGATTTTGTGTGGGAGAGAGAGATGAATTGGAAGGGAGTGAGAGGGAGAGAGGGGAAGAGTGTGTGAGAGAGGGAAAGAGAGAGCAAGAGAGGGAGAGAGAGGGAGGGAAGGAATGAAGGGAGTGGGGAAGAGTGGGAGAGAAAGATTGAGAAGAGAGAGAGGAGCAAGCATAATATAAGAGAGAGTAAGTGACAGAGTAAACATGGGGCGAGAAAGAGAGAGGGAATGAGGGAGTATGTGGAAGAGTGAAACTGAAGATATAGGAAGAGGGAACGAGAAAGTGACAGAGTAAACATGGAGCGAGAAAGAGAGAGGGAGTGAGGGAGTATGTGGAAGAGTGAAACTGAAGAGATAGGAAGAGGGAACGAGAAAGGGAGAGTGTGAGAGAGAAATGGAGAGAAGAGAGGGTGAGGAAAAGAGAGCAGGAGAGAGGGAGAGGGTGAGTGAGCGAGAGAGGGACAAGAGACAGGGAGATAAGGAGAGTAGGAGAAAGAGAGGAATGAAAGGAGTGAAAGAGGGATGAGAGCGAGAGAGTGGCCGTGATGGTTAAAGTGAGTGTGAAAGAGAGACAGAAGAGAGGGCGAGAGAGAGATTGAAAGTGCTGGAACAGAGAGTGAGAGAGAGAAGGAGAGCGTGAGTAAGAAAGAGAGATAGAAGGTGGTATTGAGAGGGTTTGAAGAGAGAGCACGAAAGAGAAAGTAAGAGAGAATGGAAGGGACAGTGAGTAAGAAAAGAGACAGAGGGAAGATCAAGCAAGAGTAAGTGAGTGAGAGGTAAAAGATGTGGGAGAATAAAAGATTGTTGAGAAAGTGAGGGAGATGGAGAGGGATAATGGGAGGGAGAGGGAGGGAGGAAAAGAAGAGATAAAATGAGAGATGGAGGGATAGATGGAAGAGAGAAGAGAAATAAAGTGTGGGATGGTGTGACATAATGTAAGAGAAATGAAAGAAGAGAGCAACAAAAGAGTGTGTAAAAGAGAGTATAAGATATAAAAAGAGAATAGATGTGAGAAAGAGAGATTAATAGAATTTAAAAGAGAAAGGGATAAAAAGAGTGAGAGAGAAATAACAAAATGTTAACAAAGAGTGAGAAATGGAGCTAAAGAGGGTGAGAGGGTAAGAGGGAGAGAGATTGAGAGAGATTGAGTGTGTGTAAGAGTGTGGAGAGAGAAGAGTGTGCTACATGAGGGAAACCTAGGGAGTAGGAGTGAAAGTTGAGCTGAAAAAAGAAAGTGGGGGAATAGAGTGTAAGAGAAAGGGTGCAAGAGATAATGATAGGTGGAGCAAGAGAGAGAAGGGTTTGGGAGGGTGGGAGTGAGAGAGGGAGAGAGGGCAAGAGAGAAAGAAAGAGATGAGATAGAGGGCGTAAGAATGAGAGTGAAATTGAAGAGAGTGAGCGAGCCTGGAAGGGAGAGAGAGAGAGAGAAAAAAAAAGAGAAATAGAGAAAGAATAGAGTGCGAGTTAAGCGAGGAAACATTGAGCAAAATAAGGAGAGGAGTGGAAGTAAATATCAATAAGAGAGAAGAGGAGGTGAGAAATAGAAGAGATAGAGGATGAGGGAAGGTAGAGATATAGAGTGATGGATATAGAGAAAAAGAGTAAGTATAGAGAGAAAAGAGAGCAATGAGAGCAAGTGAGTGAGAGAGAGAATCAAAAGAGAAAGTGAGAGATGTAGTAAGAAATGGAGAGAGTGAGAAAGAGAGAAAGAAGGCAAGAGTAAATGGAGAAAAATCTCTATTTTTCTTCTTGATCTCTCCTTTTTCACTCCCTCCTTCCCCCTATTTCTCCATCTCTCCCAATCCAACTTCTCTCTCTCTCTCTCCCTCTTGCACACACTGATTCACTCCCCCTCCCTCCCTCGTATTTTCACTTATGCTCTCTCTCATTCCATTTTTGTCTCACTCTCTCTCCTATTCCTCCCACTCACTCTTCAATCCTTATGTTCACTCCATCTCGTGCTCTCTCTCACTCTCTTTCATCTCTCTTTCTTAATTTCTTGCACTCTTTTGTCCCCCTTTATCTCTCTATATTGATCTTCTTCTATCACTCTCTCTTCTCTCTCTTTACTCCCTCTCTATCTCTCTCACTCTCTCTCACTCTCCCTTCCTCACACACTCTCTTATTTTCTCTCACATCTTGCTCTCTCCTCTCTTATTCATCTCATTATTTCTTATTTTCTCTCATATATCCCTACACCCTCCTCCATCCCTCCCCATTTCAATCCTGACTTCCCTCTCTTTCTTGTATTCCACCATCTTTCCCTCTTACTCTCCCTAGCTACCTTTCTCACTTTCTTACGTCCTCTCTTACCTTCTAGAAATTTCTCTTTTTCTGATTTCTCTCTTGCACCAACTCTTTCTCCTCCCTCTCCTTAGCCTCTCAGTCTCTCTCCCATACACACAATCTCTCAATTTCTCACACATCTTGCTCTCTCCCCTCATATCCATCTCATTATTTCTTATTTTCTCTCATACATCTCTCTTTCCTCCTTGATACCTCCTTCTTTCACTCCCTCCTTCACTATTTTGTCTTGATCTCCCTATCTAACTCCCATCTATATCTCCTTATGCACTAACTTATTCACTCCTCCCTCCCTCTTGTTTTTTCCATCGCTCTCTGATTCTCTCTCATGCTCGCTCTTATCTTACTCTCACTTTTCTCTATTATCTTTCTTCTTTCCCTCTCTCTCTCTCTCTCTCTCATTCTTTCTCTCTTATTCTCTCCATCCGCTACCCTCCCTTTCACCCCCTCTCTCCTTCTCCATCCCCCTCTCTTCTCTCCTTCTCACTCATTCTCTTACTCTCTCTCTTCTTATTTGAATTTCGCTCACAATTTTTTGTGCTATTTTGCTCTCTCGCTTCCTATCTCCCTCTCTTAAAGCTATTTTGCTCTCTCTCACTCTCTCACTCCCTCCCACTCTTCAATCTCTCACCTTCACTCCCTCTATCTCCCCCTTCCTCACTCTCTCCTTTACTCTTGCCATCTATTACTCTCTTTCTCACTTTATCCCTTTCTCACTCTTTCTCGTACTTTCTATAATGTTTCTCTCTCGCTCTCTTTTGCTCTTTTCTATCTCTTCACTTACCTTCCTATATCCATTACTCCAACTCTCTCTCCATTCCTCTCATTCTCTCTCTTCTCTCTCTTACCCCCCTCTTCTTTGTCATTGTTTATTACTTTTTCTCCTTCCCTCCCTCTTTATTTTGCTCTCTCTCTCTCCGGTTCCTTCTCTCATTCCCTCTCATTTCTCTCTCTCTCTCCTTTAACGCTTTACGCACTCTTTCAACTATATTTATCACTCTAACTCCCTCTTCCTTTTTCTCATTATCTCTCTCTTCTCTCTCTGAACCCCTCTTCTTTGTCATTGTTTACTTCTTTATCCTGTATTATCTCTCTTTCCTCACTCTCCATTATTTCTATATTTCTCTCTCTCCATTCCTCGCTCCCTTAAAATAAGAGATAGTGAAATTAAAGAGAGAGTGGGAGGGAGAGAAGAGTGAGAATTAGAGAGAAATTGAGACAGAAGAGAGAGCAAGGAGGGAGAGATATAGATAAAGAGATATAAGGAGAGCAAGAAAGGGAAGCAGAAGATAGATAAATAGATATAGAGTGAGAGATATGAAGGTAAAGAAAGGGAAGAGGGAGGAAGGAGAAAGGTAGAAAGAAGAGTGAGAGAAAGTAAGAAATAATGATAGAGAGAGAGAGAAGGAGAATGAGATAGAGGGAGGGAGGCAGCGAGAAAGGGAGATAGAAGGATAAAAAGAGTTGAGTAATGAGAGAGAGACCTATAGAAGAGAGATTAAGAGAGACTGATTGAGCGACAACGAAATAATGAAGGTGGAATAGAGAGTGAGAGAGGAAGAGCATGAGAGAGAGTGAGTGTCATGGAGATGAGAGAGAGGAGAGAGAGAGATGGGAGATATAGGGATAGAAAGTGTGAGAGTATACATACAGAGAGGAAGAGAGAGATAGAGGGAGGGAGAGTAAAAGGTAGCATGATAAGAAGAGATAGTGAGAGAGAGAATGTACGAGAATAGGACGTGGAGAAAGAGATGGTAGAGGTAGAGGGAGAGATCATGAGAGAAAAAGAGAGGAGTGACAGAGGGAGAGGAGAGGAAGGGAGCAAAGGAGGAAGTGAGAGTGATAGAGATATAGGGAGAGAAGGAGAATGAGGAAAGATACAAAAATAGAGAGTGAGTAGGAGAGATAGAGGGAGGAGAATAAGAGAATGAGAGAGAGAATGAAAGAGAGCCAGGAAGCGAAAGTGGGAGAGAGAGTGATTAAGGAGGGAAGTGAGAGAAATAGATACAGAGAGTGGCTAAATAAAGGAAGAGAATAAGTGAGATGAGTAAGAGAGAATAATGACGCGATTGAAAGTGGAAGAGAGGATAGAGAGTGTGAAATAGATAAAGAGAATGAGTAAGAGCGAGCGTGAAACTAAAGAGAAAGAGTTGGTGAAGAGAGAGTAAGAGAAGAGAAACAAGAAAGAAAATGATAGATTGAGCAAGAGAGAAAAAGTTAGGGAGGGAAACATAGAGGGAAAAGGAGAGAGAAAGGAAGAATGAGTGCAAGTGAGAAAGGAAGAGAGAACCGAGTGAGGGAGTAAATGTGGGTGAGAATTTGAGATGAGTGCTTGAGCGAGGATGGGAGAGAGAATTAGAGCAAGAGAGAAATAGAGAAAGAAGGGAGAGTGAGGAAATAGAGGGAAAGAGAGAGGGAGCT
Source organism: Papilionanthe hookeriana x Papilionanthe teres (assembly GCA_022702705.1). Taxonomy (NCBI): domain Eukaryota; kingdom Viridiplantae; phylum Streptophyta; class Magnoliopsida; order Asparagales; family Orchidaceae; genus Papilionanthe; species Papilionanthe hookeriana x Papilionanthe teres. The sequence goes on along the minus strand of CM040432.1, from coordinate 63,411,334 downwards.
ATCGAGAGAATAAGATTGAGAAATAAGCAGGGAGGGAGGGAAGGAGGGAGGGAAAGAGGGAGGGAAGGAGAGAAAGTAATAAACAATGATAGAGAAGAAGGTAAAGAGAAGAGTTAGAGAATGGGAGGAAGGGAAAGAGAGTTAGATTGATGGATATAGGTTGTTAAATAATGAGTAAAGAGAGAGAAAAGGGAGTAAGAGAGCGACAGAAGAAACATTAGTGAAAGTGAGAGACATAGAGTGAAAGGGAGAGTGAGAAATTGAGAGATAGAGGTGTTGACCTCATTTTTGATGAGATCTTCTCTTCTTCTCTTTAGTACTTAGGATCTAGCCTTAGGCTTTTCCTTTGACTATCTTAGAGGATTAGAATTGAGACCCACCACCTAGAATTTCAAACCACTTCTAAACTCCCTGCAAACTCCACAAACTTGACTATATACCCCTAATCACCTAGAGGGTTGAAATCAAATGTGGAAGTTTAAAGGATGAGTTCCTATAGGACTCTTTGGCCTTAGGACTGCCCTGGGTGGCCTGGTCTGGTGAAAGGTTGACTTGCACACACACTACACTTTCACACACCTCCTAAACCACACCCTTACCCAACTCAACTTCCTGACTCATGTAGGTGATTCACATGGATGGTCCTTAACCCCTAAGCCCTGGCTAAGAGGGTTAGGAACAACACGGTGAATGCCTCAAATGAGTCCCTTCATGGCTCATGTGGGCTTGATATGGCTTCATGGCTCAACAAAAATGATTTCATTTCACTTACATCCACCCAATCTTCAATTTTCCAAATTTTCAATTTTTGACCCCGGGACCCAACACCCGCCAACCTACCCAAAGCCTTGGATAGCCCAAATTTCTCAAAAAGTTTCCAAATTACCCAAAATTCTCCAAAATCAATCCCAAACATTCCCACATCACTCAAACTGATCATCCATATCCAAAAATATCAAAAATTCCAAAAATACCCCCCAATACCTTCCAAATACCCAAAATACCCCTTTTGACCCAAAAATCCAAAAAATTCAGAAAATTCCCAGAAAATTCCAGAAAATCCCAAATAATCCCAATTTCATTTTGTTCAACTACACCATGGGCCAATTTTGTCAATTTACCCCACTTTTGTCAAAACCCCCACTTGACCCATTTTAACCCAAAGTAAACCTAATGTCAAACCAAACCTACCCAATTGACCCAAATTCTGGTCCAATTCAATTCTAAACTTCAATTCAACATCCCAAACACCAATCTAGACCAAAGCCAAGCTTAATTGGATTGAAATTTGGGTCCAATTTCACTTTTGGCCTTAAAGCCCAATTTGGACCTATGACCCAAACCTAACCCAAACTCACCCAATTCAACTCCAATTAACCCCAAATCTTTTCCAAACCTTCCTTAACATCCCCATGAACAAAACACTAACATGATTTGCTCAAAATTTAGACCCAAACCCCACTCAAATTCAACCCAAAATCAAAAAGCCCAATTTCGACCTAAACCTAAACCTAGCCCAAATGAGCCCAAACCCCAAAATCAAAACCCAACCAAAGCCAAAACCTCTTTGAAACACTCCCAAAAACATTTCCCAACATTAATTTCACATCAACTTCAACTCTAGCCCAACTTTGGCCCATGGTAGCCCATTTTGGCCCACCTTAGCCCACTTACCAATTAAACCCAAATTCAAACCAATTCAAACCCAAATCACCTCAAACTTGTTTCAAACCACTCATGAAGCATCCCTAAACCAAACTCAACAATTATTTGGCCCAAGCCTTTACCAAAATTTCATCCCAAAAATCCATTTTAAAATTCAAAAGCCCACTTTCCTAAACCATTTAAAAGCCCATCTAAAACCATTTCAATGAGCCCAAAATTGATTCTAAAGCCCATATGACATTTTCATTTGTCATCCATTTGATGAAAGCCATTCCCTAAGTTATAATTCCATCATCAAACAATTCCAAATCAAGCCCCATACAAATTCACACCAAAATATCCAAAATTCTTAAAACCCATTTTTATGAAATTGACCCAACCTTTTCCCAAGCCAAATGGAGCCATGGAGCCATGCACAAGCCATATGCAAGCCATGAGAGCCTCTTTACATGTCACCATGCCATTTTGGGCAAAAGGAGGAGGCTCTTTCCTTAATTCCTAAAGGTGATTAACCACTCCCATGATTCCCCTTAACCATGCTTATGCCTAATCGTGCTTGGATGGTGACTTGACCCTACTGATTATGCTGAGCCAAATCACTTTTCCCTCAGCCAAAACCAAGCCTTGGGTGGTGCACCTAGCCCAAGTGGAGGGGTTGACCAAATTGAGCCAAAATAAGCTCTTTCCCATTCCATTCTAATCCAAGCCTTTTACACATGGCATTTGCCAATTGATTGCACCAAGTCCCAGCCCTGACCCACCTGACCTTGAGGGTGACCCATGCCTGGCCGGCCGGCCACCCAGTCGCCGGAAAACACCATGCCCGAAACCTTGGGAGAAGCCAAGCTTTGAAATTCCATCTTGCTGAGTTGCCCCATGCCTAGTGGTCACCATGGCTGTTCTTCTCCTCACCAGAGCAGCTGATCCCAAGCCCTAACTCCCCCTGGGAGAGCCTCCAGCCCTGCCTATTTAAACCCCTCACCTTCTCGGCCATGAGAGGTGCTGAACCAGACCTTACTGAAACTCTGCCAAAATTGTTCCAGACTCCTCCCCACACACGCAGCACTTGATCCCCAGTGGAGATCCCCCTGCCATTTCTTCTCCGTAAGCTCAATTTCGCAGTCGAAATCCCATCCAAAACCAGGACACTTCTCCACAGCTGAGCCAATCCCCAAATTGATTGGTCCTACACCCGCACCGCGACCAGAGGAAGGTGTCCACCAGCGAAAGCCCCATCTCCGTGCCACCCGGCTTGCTCCAGTACTCAAAGGTTGTGATCGGCTCCGGTGGAAATCACACCTAGGCAATTCACCACATCCCTAGTGCTTCATCCTTAGCCTCCCGCATCTCCAACGAACGTGCCAAGCATCTCTCGATCGAGGCTCCACCTCTCGCAGCTAAGGTATGAGTTAATTCTTCATCCCGAGCTTCGAAGATTCTCCATTTCAAATGCTTTAATTTCAATGCATGATAACCGTATAGATGTGTTCGTCTCTTCAAGACGAATCCATAGAGCATAAGAACATGAAAATCCATCGAGTATCGAGTGAGATCTTAAGGATTTAGTGTGGACGGCTCTCGGGCGAGGACACTTGGGGACGATGAACGGATGCCGTCCATTTAATACACGCGCGGACGGACGGCCAGGATCGCGTTGGACCGGAAGACGGAGTGATACGGCCGGGTCCCGGAGCGCCGACGCGGATGGCGGCGTCGAATGGGAGCGCGCCACGCGGCATTTCGGAGCCGCCGAGGTCGACGCGGCGCCGCGTGGATAAGTAGAAAATTAGGGGTATTTTCTATTTATTTAATTCCCTAAACTTGGAAAATTCATAACTTTGTGTAGAAAAATCGGAAAAATAAAATAAAAATACCCTCTCGCTCGGTGAACGGAGGAGAATAATGTGGAAAAGAAATCATTCAATTTTGTCCAGTATTTTATTTTTAGTAATTTATTTACTCTCTGCATACATTTAATTCTCCATGCATTCATACAATTCACCATGGCATGAGACCATAGGGCTTTTAAAGCCTCTGAATTTGGGAACATTCCCTGAATTTTCCAAAGTCAGAGGCCATCCCTATGAAAAGTTATTGATTTTTCAAATGCATGTTGCTATTTTAAGTATTTTAATTCCAAAAATTAGCATGTTGTGAAATAAATTCTAGGAAAATTTGGTGATGTTCCTTATGACCAGAGAACCCTAGGAAAAATAGGATTTGGGTAAATTCACTCAGCATTAACCCTAATCGGCTTAAATACCCAAAATAGATCTCTAATTAATTAGAGTTAACCATAGATCAAATTGACTTGAAATCAATTCTCCACTGACCTTTAGGATCAGAGGAACCCACCATAAAAATTTGAGGTCAATTGGATTTGGTTAGCCCCACTAATCGGGTTGATTAAGCCACTTAGTCATTTTAAACTTTAAAAATTCATAACTTTCAAAATATCTTTCAAAAATTCACCAAATTGGTTTTGGAGTCTCTCTGATATCAGGGGAGTTTAAGAAAATTAAAATTTCAATTTTCTAAAAAAGTTGATTTTTAATATTATTTTAATATTTTTAATAATTAAAAAATAATAAAAATCACAAAAATAATAAAATTCACTAAAATGTCATATTTTGAATTTTAATCACTTAGGAACAAGTCCCATATTTTTCCTAAGTCTATTTAGTGAGATATTAATTTTTAAAGCTCTAGGGTAATTTTAAAATTAAAAAAATACATTTTCTAGCATTTTCACCAAAATAATTATAATAAATCAAAGAAAAATCAGAAAATTGCAAAGTTTGGTTCTCTAGAATCCTTGATATCAGAGAGAATTTTAAAAATTATAAAATTTATTTTTCAACATTTATTTTATTTTTAAATTAATTAATACTCCAGAACTTAAAATAATTCTAATAAATAAAATATAATTCAAAAAATTACAAAATTTGGTCCAAGTGGTCCTCTGGTCATTAGGAATGTCCCCTAATTTTCTTAAGGACAGAAACTTTCCCTTGGTCATATTATTGAATTTTCCTTGGAAATTTCTATTTTCTACAAAAAATAATTATATAAATAAATTAAATACAGAAAAATCACATTTTCTCCTCTCATGTCTTCATTGACACATAAGTGAAGTCACATAAAAATTTCAAGTTCATTTGAGTTCAATTTAGTGAGTTATGAAATTATTAGGCTTAAAGGGCAAAATGGTAATTAAAATTTTAACCCTTAATTAAAACTTTAGGTTTAATAAAAATTTTTAACAAGTAAAATATTTGATCCTAATCTGATTTGGATGATTGAAATTTAATAATTAAAGGGTATAAACCCATTAAGCAATTTAAAATGATTAAACTTTAATTAAATAATTAATTGAATTTGGAAGAATAATAAATTGGAATTATTAAAATAAGGGATATTATTAGGAAGAGATTTATTCTTTAATTTAAAAATCCCTAAATTAATCATCTCATTAATACTCAACTCTTAATTAAAATGACAACTCAAATTTAAAATATTAAAAGACTTAATCATTAAATTAAAATTAAATCATTAAACTCTTTCAAAAATTTTCAATTAAATTAAATTAGATTAAGATTAAAAATTAAATTAAATTAAATTAAAATTAAATTAAATTAAATAAACAAATTAAATTAAATTAAATGAATTAAATACATTAAATTAAATTAAATTAAATTAAATTAAATTAAATTAAAATTAAATTGAATTAAATTAAATTAAATTAATTAAATAAATTAAATTAAATTAAATAAATTAAATTAAATTAAATTAAATTAAATTAAAATTAAATTAAATTAAATTAAGAAATTAAATCAAATAAATTGAATTGAATTAAATTAAATCAAATCAAACTAAATTAAACTCGAATTAAATTAAATTAAAATAAATTAAATTAAATTAAATTGAATTAAATAACCTCACTTAAGACATGAAGAAATAAATCTAAAATAACTTGAACACTATTCCAAACTTAAATCATTAATTTGAACTTAAATTTGAATCACAAATCACTAAATATCATTTTGCCTTTAGGAGCTTTAGTTATCATAACTCCTAAATAGAACATTAAAATGAAATGTTACTTCACTTATAGGACATTCAAATGTCCTAGTTCATCGAGCAAGTTAACAAAACTTCGAAAACCTCGGACGATCGATTCATTTACACAATTAAATCCATTTGGACTTGAAACAATCCTAGAAATATCGAAAAGATGTTTAAGATTCTTCTTAAGCACTTCCTCAATATGATAGGATATTTACAAGAACGATCGAACTTAATTGTTCTTCGATGAAGAAAATCGTCTTCAAACCAAAAACACAAAGAACCTAGACGTCATAGGAAACGACTAGCCATAGGATTAGGAATTTGGTAGAAAACCATAAACCTTTCCCTTAGCTTTACCTAGGAACTTGCTTAAATATTCTAACCGTGTTTTAAGTGCAGCTTGGGATGACGGGAAGACCCTCCAGTACGCTTTTATTTTATTGCAGTTTATTTTATTGCAAATGCACTTTATTTTTCTTGCATGATAAACAACAGTTGCATGAAAACCGACACCTTTAGGATAGAAACCAAAACTGAAACCCAAAATTAAAATAAAAGACACTACAAGATAAAATTCACCTCCACAACATTTCAAAATATAAGACAACTCAAAATTTAATCACAAACAGAACACAAAACTACAATTACAACTAAATTAAAACGTCTTGTTGGATGATCGGAATACCTCGGATGATGTAACCTACGTGTTGCTAACGGGATTTCCCACTGGTCTAAATGAAAGTGTGGAACTCATTCAGATTGAGTTTAGCAAATTCATCCGGACTAAGTGAATCCGATAAAAATAATGGTGTCGGAAGGATGGAACCGTGGGATCTTAACCGGTGTCGTTATAATCAACTTTAAGATTTGTTTTAATTAAAACACAAAAAACACTCGGAAATTAAGACTTCTCTAAACCGAACACTTCTCTCATCTCTTGATTTATGATTTCTAAAACTAAACCTCTCGCAACAACAAGGAGCTCGGAGCATGGTGGGCAGCACGACCATCGTCGTCAGCAAAACTCGAACCTACTTCAACAAAACTTTCTTAGAATTAAATAACAAAGCCATAGGACTTCGAGGTAGTTTGCCTAGTGCAACATAAATCCTCAACTCTTCGTTAGGCATTTGCATTGCAAATTAAGCCCTAACCGGTCTTAGGATTCCGAGGTAGTCGTCCGGTACGACATAAACCCTCATATCTTCTAGGCAATTTGTATGATTCTATCATATAAATATAAGCCCTAATTAACTAAATCGGCAAGAATAAAACATTAAATAAACATTAGGACTTTCCTAAATCCAAGCCAAACAATAGGATAGTCGGGAGATTATCGAAGTCCGCTTCGAATCCGTGATCTCTCCTACTTTTCTTCCTTTGAATTCCCAAAATAAAAATGTTCCAAATTTGATCCATTCCCTATTAAATTCCAAAATTCAACCCCTTGAAAACTTAAACCTTGAAATTCTTGAGAGCGAACTATTGATTATTATCGAGAGTTTTCTTAGGTGATTCCCATCACTTAAGATGTAATTAACTATAGGGGCTTGCCCTTATAGGGAACTTTAAGAACCTGTGTAATATAAACCCCGTTTAATAGTTTCATATTAAGCGAGGGAATTTGTCGGCTTATAAAATTGGTTCGCGGACCAAACGGATGTCACAAACCTTTCTAGTTTATTTAATCGAGCCCCATTATCAAGCAGTGTGTCTATTCTTCGGGATAGATACACGGTTTGTGGTGCGGCGCTCGTTTATATAAACTATTCGGGATGTGAGATCGGTTTGATTTCATATCTTAAAATTTTCAAATTTAAAATTATTTTCAAAATCAAATACTACTTTTCAAATTATTTATTTAAATTAAATTAAAATTCGCCGACAATTTTTGTAGGCGATCCCCTTTTCCAAATAAAACACACAACATAAAAATATGCCGACAAACTTCTGGCGACTCCGCTGGGGAAAAGTTCCTCTCTCCATTTTAATCAAATAGTTCTGCTTTCAAAAATCGGTAGTGTATCCATGTCCCTAATGGATCAAACTACCCTTCTTTCCGTTGGAATACTGTGTTCATTTCTACCTCGAACAAGTATAACCAACATTCTCTCGGATTTAGGAGCCACTCGTTTAGACACCCCTAAACAGAGAGGTTCCGAGATCCTTTTACCTCATTTCTGAGGTGGGGTGGACCCCCAATAGGTGTTAGTTTAGGAGTGATCCTTCGAGTCGAGAAGTCTTGCTTAAGACTCTCTTTTCCTTTCCAACTCCGATTCAGATTCCTTACCTTCTCTACACCTTTGAACACTCCGTTCTAAATAAACAAACCCTTTAATAAGTGATTCCTTGTTATAAATACATGAACATGAATGAGTTCGGACTCTTTTCAATTCCTTTCTTTTCGTCCTAAAGAAAAGAAGCATAACTCGGGACCGACAACCGAATCTACCCCGCGAAATGGAAGCCCCGAAACCGATTTTCTCTTTCACCAATGGACCGGACCTCGCCGTCTATAAGGATGAGTTGCCCGACAATGGAATCATCCGATTTGGACAAGGATTTGAAAACACGAACGTCAAGGTCACCAACGTCTCCCTCTTTGCACCGATGAACAAGGTATCCGAAGCCGAAGAGCCGCCGCTCGAGTTCAACCTTAGGTCAACCCAAGAATTCCCTCCTCCGCAAAGGATCCCGACTAAGAGGAGTACCGACGTCCACAGGAGGACCGTTCTTTCTACCCCACCGGTCTAGTTGTTTCGCACTCGCCCCGACTTTCGCCAAATCAAAGGGGAAAGAAATCCAAGATTATGATGGACTCCGTTACCGTGGAGGGTACGGATCTTCTCGTAAGACCTTCGTTTTCGAGATCGGGTCCGGTTCAAGAATTCCGTCACTAACAAAGACCCGGAGAAGAAACAGAAATAGAAGGATCGCTAAAGAAGCCAGTGCCGCCGAAATTGCTTTCCTAGAGGAAATTCCGTAACCGCCGAATATACACCGCCGCTCGAATACATACCACCTGTTGGGAGGAAGCAGATTTCATCCCCTCTCCGCCGCAGAAGATGAAGAAAATATTCGCAAGATTGTCTGCCAAATTACCACGACCCGCATATTACAACGATAGCCGTAAGAAAAGAACTAGAACTACGCCGTTTGCTCGACCGCAAACTTTGGTAGAAAAGTTAGCGAAGAAGGAAAACCGCCCCGTATCGAAATTCTACGGAGGATAGGGCGGGTGCCGCTCAAATCCCGTCTTGGGCCCCGAGTAGAACCCGCCATCATGGCAGTAAAAGCCAAGTAAAAGAATGAAGGCTAGTCCGCCCGTTGTCGTCTCGAGATTGCGTGATTAGGGAGGATACCACCTTCCGCATTTGGCCGACGGACCATCCGGTCCTAGACCTTCTATCGCTAGAAGGATGGTATGGCGTCCCACTACCGGGCGACTGAGATCGAAACAAGCAGCCCGAGAAAGAAAGTCTCGCCAGAGACTTGAATCGAAGAAAGTGCTACCGCGATGAAGGGGACTCGTGAGAAAGGGACCCGGCAGCCTATCGCACGACAACCACGAAGACACACGAAAGCCCCGCTAGAAGATGCCATGGAAAAGTTGAGAACCGATATCCGACGCTCGGCAAAAGAAAGAGAAGAAAAGTTCGGAGATGAGATTGATTCATCGGAATTCATGGACGACGAATACGCGAAATTAACATGGTTGAAACACGAGCTTCATCGCCTTCGCAAGGTGCTCCCGCAGCTGCAGAAGAGAGGAGCCAGAACTGATGAGAAGGCAGCTTCAGGAAAAAGACGACACAATCGCTCAAATGGCAAAAAGGATGGAAGAGATGGCCGTAGCTCTGGCCACTCTCCAGAGTCAAGTACAACCACATAGAGAAACACCCCCGGAGGTTATTCACATTGTAGACGGAGGAAAGGAGATTACGTCCGTTAATGGGGATGATCGACCGAAAAGGATACAACACAAAGTATGATTCCCGAAAAGGATATCAAGAACTTGCTGGGACAGCAAGTGCGAGAAGCCTTAGCACAATCAAAGAGCGGGACATCCATTCGGACGGTAGACCTTACCCCGAAGAATTCGACGCCGTCCAATACCCGAAAGGCTTCGTACCACCTCTCGTTTAAGACCTTCGATGGAACCGGGAACCCCCGACAAGATGTGGCACACTTTCGTGCCAGCTTGTTGCAATGCCGGCGGGAGCGATGCATTACTCTTCCGACAGCTCGTCGCGCATCCGTCGAGAATCGCCTTCGACTGGTATGCAGAATTACCAAACGGTTCGGTAAAGACATTCTCAGAGCTAGAGAACCTCTTCATCAAGCGATTCGCCGGAGCTCAGCACCACATCACTATAGGTGATTTAGTGGTAGAGAAGCAGAAGCCGAATGAAACTTTGGTGGATTACATACTCCGATGGAGGAACTTAAGTATGAAATGTGAACCACAACTGCAAGAACAACACGCAGTCGGCATTTTACTTAAAAGCATTCACGGCCCGATAGCACTTCTCCTCAAGGGATTCACTATTAAGACTTTTGAGAAGTTGTTAAGCAAGGCCGGAAGCTTGCAAGAAGAGGCGAAGCAATTAAGTTTCACCGACAAGACGGACAAACAAAAGCCTCGTAAAGACTTTTGAAAAGAAATCCGGATCGTTGCAGCGAGCTGACAAAGGCAAGCAACCGATGCAAATACCACCGAACGGCCGCAACAACCACAACAGAATTACCAGCGAACCCCGCCCAGCTATCAGTCATCTCCGCAAGTATGAACAACCGTCTCGTCCGCAACGTACATTAAGAGAGCTTTTGAGCGGAGAATATCCGTTCAAGAATGAAGCGATTGCCGAAAATGTTCCGCAGATCCGATGAAGACTCCGATTTCCAACTGCAGAGCCTAAAAGACCGAAGAGGTCAACAAGAAGGGTGATCCCAACTTTTGCCCTTACCACCAAATGCTTCGGACACAAAATAGAAGATTGCATTACCTTCAAAAGTCGGCTCAATGACAACTCGCGGAAAGGGAATATAACGATCCCGAAGGAGTACATGAAGGAACCCCGTAAAGGAGGTTCCGTCAATGTTATCTCGACCGATCCCATCATTCCGATAGATCCCTATACGACCGACGATGGATGGACTACCGCTCGGACGAGGTCTTCGAAAAGATTTTAGACAAGCATCCGCACCGCTTCGGTACGAGCTTCAATTCGTAGTTTGAAACCTCGTTAAGCCGGTACTATCACTCGCGATAGAAGAACCACCTCAACAGAGACGATCGAAGAAAAGAAGAAAATCGACGAAGAAGAGAAGACCGAGGCACCTAAGGCTAGACTAGGGGTCGCTTATCCTAGGATAGTTGTTTCCGATTCGGGGAGAAATCCCTCGAACCCTCGACTCCGTATGATTATCTCGCTCACTTCGGTGGGATCATATAATGATAAGGGTGATGGCGTTGGCTACGTTTTGATCGTTTCTAACGATTACGTAACTAACGATAATCCGGATATCGATTTCGATACCAACGACAATTCTCAAATCATACACGATCTCGACAAGCAAAATAATGAAGAAGACATCCATCAAGGAGGCTACGAGAGTTCAACAAGCAACGAATCTATCTCGCGAGTTTCGAGGAGCTCCAATCACGATAGAGTTAGAGCCTTCGTACTCCGAAGCTAATCCGGAAGAGCCCGTCATTCCGATTCAAGAAAAGACACCGACAAGCTCAACGATAGATTCGGAGGAAATTACGAAGTCAACTTAAGGAGTGGAAAAGTTCTACCTCCGAGAATGGGTCCAAAAGACAAAGGAAAGCGGTGGTTGTTCAGTGAAGAACCAACCCCATGGAAGAAACACCCATTCGAGAAGAAAACGAGACACATGAAAACAAAGTGGACTACAACGTGCTAGCCCATCTTAGGAAACTACCACCAAACCGAGCATCTACGACGCTCTCATCTTATCAAAGGAGATGAGAGAAGCTCGATCAAGGCCTTACTTCGATCCGGAAATTTCGCTTAGCTCAAATGGCCGGAGAGTCCTTAGATGAGGTTTGTTCGTTAAAGGAACAACGAAGTGTTACCTTCACAGTACGACGACCTACTACTTGGAATGTGCAGATCACAACCGACCGTTGTACATTTCGCTTACAATCGAAGATTTACACTCTCCGCAGTATTGGTGGATCCAGGAGCATCAATCAATATAATGAATCTTCGAACGCTAAGCATACTTGGAAATTGATGCCCGCGAGCTCGAGGCGGACAAAATGTTATTAAGAGGATTCAATCGTAAAGGAGAAAGAGCCCTCGGCTCAATAACGCTATCGATGAAGACCGGTGACTTAGCAAAGACAACCGCGAAATTTCACATAATCGATTCGAAACATCGTTCAACGCTCTACCTGGCCGACCATGGATACATGAAAACAGGATGGTACCATCATCTCTACATCGGTGCATCAAGTACTACGATGGAGGGGAACAAGTGCATCAAAGGTGACTTACAACCATTCTCCGTACATGAAATTGGAATCCACGAGGATGCAGCTTATTATGCACCGCCAAAGAAAACGATCTTCTCCAGAGATACTATAACAAATGAAGCAAAGAAAGTTCGGGACAACGAAGAACCTGAAGTTCTAGTCCAACAGTCACTCACCACTCCCTTACGGCGAGATGGTGAAGGTTTCTCCACAACTCGCATCCGAGGTCGAGGCCGGGACGAGGTCGTGGTAGAGACATTAGGACAATCGGACGAGGAAACCAACCATCAATGTCGATCGGGAATATAGTTCCGAAGAAGAAAGAGAAATCAAACAAGAAGCAACGACAATAAGTCGAAAGAAGCCGCAATTCAAAATCCCTATCGAAGATGAAAGAAACGAAGAATATAAATCGATGTACGAGAAGATTAACCACTATGTACATACTATGACCCTGACCCCGATCCATTCTAATAAGATCGAGGGTATGGAGGTCAAAGAGATACGTAGCGGTGGTGCAAAACCAATCAAATTCTACCGTGGTGCTTCTTCCTCCAAAACCGAAAATAATGTACAACTTGAAGATGCTACTTCATCGAATTAATGGAATTGCCTTTCGAGTGGTACTCTCCCCGTGTTCAAAATTTAATTCGCCGTGGTTTCTTACCTCGACAAAGTGGACAAAAGGTCAATCACAACGTTTTGAAAATTTATGGAATAACTCCGGTCGTCCACCCAACTCAAAGCATGGTCTCGGATTCGGCACGTAGGATCGCCTGATGATACCGAATTTTGCTTGGTTATCACTCGCGAATCTAATGAAAACCGCATGGAAACTATGGACGAACTCGAAGATTTACAAATTGAGACGCTCCACCGAATTCGAAGAAGAAATCAAATCTACGATAGATGAGTTAATAGAAGTTAACTTAGGTACTAGCGAAGAGCCTCAGACCTACCTTTGTTAGCTCTTTACTCAATAAAGAAGACTCCAAAGAAATAATCAAGTTATTAATGGAATTCAAAGACCGTTTTGCTTGGAGCTACGATGAGATGCCGTGTTTAGCTCCGCAGGTCGCAGTCCATAAACTAGGAGTGGACCCTACTTCGCTCCAACGGACAAGGTCCCGAAGAATGCGTCTAGAAATCGAACAACAAGTCATAGCCGAAGTTAAAAAGTTAATAGACGCTAAATTTGTCCGTGAAGAACAATACCCGACTTGGTTAGCCAACGTGGTACCAGTCAGAAGAAGAATGGTCGTATCGAATTTGTGTGGATTTCGGAGATTTAAACAAGGCATGTCCAAAAGATGAATTCCCTCTACCAATCCTGTAATTAATGATCGACATCGCTTCAACACATGAAATATTCTCGTTCATGGATGGATCTTCGGATACAACCGGATAAAAATGGCTCCGTAAGACGAAAAGCTTACAAGCATTCAGAACACCGATCGGGGTATTTTGCTACACCGTGATGCCATTCGGATTGAAGAACGCAGGAGCAACCTACCAAAGAGCAATGACAAGGATTTTTGATGATCTCATCCATAATCAAGTCGAATGCTACGTGGACGATGTGGTCATCAAAAGCAAAATAAAGGACAACCACTTGTATGATTTGAGAATTGTTTTCGAACGATTAAGGCAATTTAACCTTAAGATGAATCCCTTAAAATGCGCCTTCGGCGTCACCTCCGGAAATTCTTAGATTCGTTGTCCGACATCGCGGAATCGAAATCGATCCGGAAAAGATTAAAGCTATCTTAGAAATGCCGCCTCCCAAAACCTTAAAACAACTACGATCTTTTCAAGGGAAGCCGGCATATCTTCGACGCTTTATCTCGAACCCGTCGTGTAGGTGTCAGCCTTTCTCGCACTAGTTAAAAAGGACGCCAAATTTATTCGGGAAGAGAAATGCCAGAGGGCCTTCGAAGACATTAAACAATATTTAATGACACCTCCCGTCTTAGCAGCCCTGAGCCTCGTGTAGACCGCTAATACTTTATACCGCGGCTTTAGACGACTCCCTCGGAGCCCTATTAGCCCAGGTCAATGATGAGGGTAAAGAAAATGCTCTTTATTACTTAAGTCGTCGTTTATCGCCGACGGAAATAAGGTATCCCGCAATTGAAAAGCATTGTTTGGCCCTGATCTTCGCCGCTCAAAAGCTCGTGCATTACATGCTTTCATAAGGTCAACCTAATCTCGAAGTTTAATCCATTGCAATACTTGATGACTCGTCCAACGCTTTCCGGCAGACTTGCCAGATGGTCAATGATATTATTGCAATTCGATATAACTTTCGTGCCTCTTCGTGCCGTAAAGGGACAAGCCTTAGCAGACTTCCTGCAAAGACACCCTTTGCCGGCAGAATCTCCTCTCAATGACGATCCGCCGGATGAACAAATAATGAATCTAGAAGACCTCGATGATCGACGTTGGGAATTATATTTCGACGGAGCATCTTCGACGCACAAAGATGAAGGATCGCAAGTGATAGTGTCCGGTAAGGCAGAATCGGGCTAATATTTATAACACCGGAGCTGGGGATGTTAAGATACTCCTACCACTTGACGTAACCATGTACAAACAACGAAGCGTAATACGAAGCCCTCATAACGGGATCGGAATTAACCATTCAAATGGGGATAACAGACATCAACATCTACGGAGATTCACAAGTTAATCATTCAACGTATCGACGGACAATACAGAATTTTAAAACCAAGACTCGAGCAATACTTCCAAGATGCCATACAAATTGCTGGAACAAATTCCAAATGTGACAATCTACAAAATTCTCGTAAAAGAAAACGCTTCTAATGGATGCGCTAGCTCGTCTCGCAAAAGAATTTGCCTCGTTTGCAAGATGAATCAGTGGAAGTGTCAGCTCACGGACGCTGTGTCCTATCACAAGCTTGACATCGACACGATACGCGGATCGATAACGAAGAAGAATCAATTGCAAAGAAGAATGTAAAAACACGGAAGATCGGCGACAACCATTGATGGATTACCTGCAAACAGAAAACTACCGGACGATAGGTCGTTAGCTCCATCGTATCAAGAAAAGAACTCGTCCTACGCATTAGTAAACAACACATTATACGGAAGGTCTTTTCGATCAAATGTGGCTAAGGTGCCTAAGCGGGTCCGAGGCCCGTGAAATTGTTAAAGAGGTGCATTCGAGACTCGCGGCGCTCACCAGCCGAGTCCAAAGATGAAAATGAAAATTAAAAGACTAGGGTACTACTGGCCCTCGATGATGACCGACTGCATGAAAGTCGCC
Source organism: Papilionanthe hookeriana x Papilionanthe teres (assembly GCA_022702705.1). NCBI lineage: Eukaryota > Viridiplantae > Streptophyta > Magnoliopsida > Asparagales > Orchidaceae > Papilionanthe > Papilionanthe hookeriana x Papilionanthe teres. The sequence goes on along the minus strand of CM040432.1, from coordinate 63,395,804 downwards.
AAGAGCTGTCACCAGTGCAAAGTGCACGGAGTGGTTCTACACCAACCTCCAAATGTGCTACATCCGACAATTGCATCGTGGCCATTCGAATGTTGGGGCACGGATATAGTGGGTCCAATAGAACCGCCGTCGTCAAAAGGACATCGCTTCATTCTTGCAGCATACAGATTACTTTTCCAAGTGGGCAGAGGCAGTTCCACTAAGAGAAGTGAAAGCACATCACGTACTACATTTTTTCAAGAACCAAGTTGTTTACCGTTTCGGGGTGCCGCGCAGGATCATCTCAGATAATGGGTCAGCATTCAGAAGTACAAAGATCAACAATTTTGTCAGGAGACACGGAATCGACTGGCGATATTCAACAATTTACTACCCAAGAGCAAACGGCCTAGCCGAGGCTTTTAATAAAACTCTCGTTCAAATTTTAAAGAAGACTTTAGACGACAATAAGAGAAATTGGCACGAGAAGTTGTTAGAAGCCTTATGGGCCTACCTGGACAACCTTCGTAACTCCTACGCAAGCTACACCTTACGCTCCGGTGTATGGGTCCGAGGCAGATGTTACCTTTAGAGGTTCAGCCTCCTTCACTCGGAATTGCGCTTGCAAATAAAATCACAACAGAAGAGAACGCCAAATTACGACTCGAAGAATTAGAGAGCCTGGAAGGGAAAAGACTTGCAGCGCAACATAATTTAGAATTATACCAAGCTAAGATGGTTCAAGCCCATGATAAGCTGGTCCGCCCAAGAACCTTCAAAGTTGGTGATTTAGTTCTCGTTCTCAAAAGACCTATTCTTGCACACCGCAAGATAGGAGGAAAATTTGAACCCACTTGGGAAGGACCATTTGTAGTTGAGGCAAGATACTCGGGAGGCTCCTACCGACCTAGTGAATTGCCGTGGAGAACGACATATGCTTCCGATCAATGGACGATACTTGAAAAAGTACTACGCTACCTGATGTTTCGAAGGAATGAACTTTCCATCCCTAGAAGCACGGGCAAAGTGATTACTTATGACTGGGTCCGAACCCAAAAATAACAAAAATATGCCAAAATAAATAAAATCCCGATAATAAAATTTTCCTTGTTTTCTTTTCCAAATCAAAATCTCTTACCCGATCTTATCCCACTTCATTCTCGTTAAGTTTGAAAATATAAAAATAATAATAAAACAAGATGTCTTTAATAAACATTTTCTTGATGTTCTTGTTCTTAGTACAGCCCTCGATCCTTTTCCTTGTCTCTTCGCAGGGAAATGCCGAGCGGCGGTTGGTCTTGAACTTTAAGAATGGCGTAAGCCTCGCACTCGATGAAAAGAGGGTGAAAGATGGAGCGATAATCGAGATCGACTCGCATTTCGCACCAGCAGCCTACAAGTACGAGGAAAGTGACCGGGTCCCGTTAACCGAGAAGAATTGCCTGGACATACAAGAATGAAAGTGGGTGGCCCAAGTCACCAATCCAAGAAGAAGAGAAGAAAGACAAATATTGAAGAAGATAAGAAAATGAAGTCCGTAGTCGCTACGGCAGAGGGCAGCGTGCTTGCCGCCGCGCCCACAGAGATTCAAGAAGTTCGGAGAGCTACTCTCACAAGCAACGCAATGAAGAAATAAGAATCGCCGTATCCGTAAGATGTTGACAAAACTAGCCGCGGATCAACACGACGAGGCACTCGCTAATGTCGCGGCATACACTTCAAGGACACCGGTTCACCAAGAACCGAAGAAAGGAGGCCAGCCTCCTAGGATGACGTAAAGAACCGTAGAAATCTCACAAAGACCAGAAGAAAGAAGGCTACTACGCCACCGGATGAACCACCAGTGATGCATGACCTTGTTGCGAAGCAACCCCGGGGATGTCCCGACAGCATCATCCCCGAGGAGCCGAGGTATGCGTGGAGAACGTGAAGGGATCGAACCTTATATCCCACAATACTTCACCGTGCCTCGCCATCCGCAGATCATTCCGAATACGAGCCGGAGAGAATGCAAAATGTTGAAAAGAAAACCTTCGAATACTTTGAAAGGATTAGAGGCGAAGAATCAATATACTGGAGGGCCTCGAATTACATACGTATGTATTCTCGTAGTATGAGCAAGAAGAAATCGTGGATTGCATCCGGGATTTGAAAAGACCGGGCCGAGCAAGCCGCCTAAGGGAAAACACATACTCGTAGCCCCGGAGATGGATGCCGTGGAAAGGAAGAATCACAATACAATGTGGATGTCTGTTACAACTTTGCCGAGGACAGAAAGGAAACCCGCCGGAATACTCCGTCATGGGCAAGTGGACCCGATGCCATTAGTCATCAAGAGAATGGTAAAGAGATTGATAACATGGAGGGTACCGCACAGACCGCATACCCAATAGCTCGCATCATCAATATCTACAAACAGGGTGACCGTATACCCCCACACATAGATCACCATGACTTTGTCGACCTTTCGCACGCTCTCTTCTCGAGCGAGTGTAACATCATGTTCGGATCCGAACTCCGGATAAGCAGCCCAGTGTGAGTTCCGAGGGCCGCAGAAGATACCACTACCGGTAGGTTCCGTCATGATATCGAAGGGTAACGGAGCAGATATCGCCAAGCATTGCATACCAGAGTACCGTGAAGCGGATCTCGCTTACGTTCGTGAGGATGGACGACGTAAAGATACCTTACCATTTCCAGCCGTACCCGGAGCTAGAGAGCCTCCGGCCTTACGAGCCGTGAGTTACATGGAAAATATCACACCTCCAATGTACATCCATACGGCATCCTTGCCAAGGATGGCTTGGAAGGTGATGTTATCGACCATGTATCTCACTATTCGTACATGGACTTTTGACGGATGCTTCTTTAGATGGATCGACAAAGATCATACACATCCGTTTTGAGTTTACATGGATTGTATGAAATATATTCCGTATCAAGATGTATGATGTATCTTCTACATGATTGGAATGAAAGTGACCATGTCACATTTTTGGCCTTCACCTCTTTTGTGCAAATTGATTGGGAAACGCCGTTAAAGTTAAATGAACTTCGAACAAAGAACGTAAAAGGAATAAAAAAAAGATAAAAGAAAACTTTCTAAAAAAAAAAATCTAAAAAATGACAAACACCAAATTCACATGAACATTAAATAAACAACAAAATAAAATTTGAATCATTAAAGGATAAACAAAATCAACAAGAATGTTAAATCAAATTCTCAAATCAAATTTCGAATCCAATCTCGATCAAACTTCAAATTTCATATTCCAAATTTCAAATCAAATCTTAAATCAAATTTCAACCGAGTTCAAACTCATCATTTCAAATTTCAAATTCAAATTCAATCTTTCCAAATTTCAAATCTCTGTCAAATTTCAAATCTCAAATTCGATCTTCCAGATCTTAAACCAAATCTCAATCAATCTCAAATTCAATCTTTCCAAATTTCAAATCTCAGTCAAATTTCAAATCTCAAATTCGATCTTTCCAGATCTCACATCAAACCTCAAATCAAATTCAAACTTTTGGGTCGAGGATTTTACATCCAAGACTGCACTGCTTTAGGATTTTCTTCCTACTGCACTGAAATACATCAATCCAAACCTTTGGGTCGAGGATTTTACATCCAAGACTGCACTGCTTTAGGATTCTCTTCCTATTGCACTGAAATACATCAATCCAAACTTTTGGGTCGAGGATTTTACATCCAAGACTGCACTGCTTTAGGATTTTCTTCCTACCGCACCGAAATACATCAATTCAAACTCTTGGGTCGAGGATTTTACATCCAAGACCGCACCGCTTTAGGATTTTCTTCCTACCGCACCGAAATACATCAATCCAAACCTTCGGGTCGAGGATTTTACATCCAAGACCGCACCGCTTTAGGATTCTCTTCCTATTGCACCGAAATACATCAATCCAAACTTTTGGGTCGAGGATTTTACATCCAAGACCGCACTCGCTTTAGGATTTTCTTCCTACCGCACCGAAATACATCAATTCAAACTCTCGGTCGAGGATTTTACATCCAAGACCGCACCGCTTTAGGATTCTTTTCCTACCGCACCGAAATACATCAATTCAAACTCTTGGGTCGAGGATTTTACATCCAAGACCGCACTCGCTTTAGGATTCTCTTCCTACCGCACCGAAATACATCAAATTCAAACCTTTCGGGTCGAGGATTTTACATCCAAGACCGCACCGCTTTAGGATTCTCTTCCTACCGCACCGAAATACATCAAATTCAAACTCTCGGGTCGAGGATTTTACATCCAAGACCGCACCGCTTTAGGATTCTCTTCCTACCGCACCGAAATACATCAAATTCAAACCTTTGGGTCGAGGATTTTACATCCAAGACCGCACCGCTTTAGGATTCTCTTCCTACCGCACCGAAATACATCAAATTCAAACTTCGGGTCGAGGATTTTACATCCAAGACCGCACTCGCTTTAGGATTCTCTTCCTATCGCACCGAAATACATCAATTCAAACTTTTGGGTCGAGGATTTTACATCCAAGACCGCACCGCTTTAGGATTCTCTTCCTATTGCACCGAAATACATCAATTCAAACTTTTAGGTCGAGGATTTTACATCCAAGACTCGCACTCGCTTTAGGATTCTTTTCCTATCGCACCGAAATACATCAAATCAAACTTCGAGGTTAAGGATTTTACATCCAATACCACATTACTCCGAGATCTTTTCTCATTGTAATGACCCGATCTAATCGATTCGATCTTCTTTTGGGGTCAAGATGTTACATCTAAAACTTCAAAATTCCAATTTTCATTTCAAATCAAATTTCTTCAAATTAATCTCGACAAACTTCAATCTAAATCGAAACTCCAAATTGAAAGCTAAACTCACACATCATGACTCGAACATGAAACAAAATAAAATCTAAATCGAAATTCTCTCAAAACATGTGATTCGGGATTCACCTCCTTTTCCTTTCCCTGCCGAGAGTTCAAGAATCTCCCGTCCCGCAGATATACTTGACACTCCCCAGCGGGAGCTCTTCTACTTCGTCCTAAGTTTGTTACTTGGACATCCGTGTTGGTTTTGTTGATCGCTTCGGTCAACACCAATACGTGCGGTGTGCTCCGTCACCACCACACCTATCGGGGTCCATTTGTCGACCTCATTTTCGATGAGGTCTTCTCTTCTTCTCTTTAGTACTTCAGGATCTAGCCTCAGGCTTTTCCTTCGACTATCTTAGAGGATTAGAATCGAGACCCACCACCTAGAATTTCAAACCACTTCTAAACTCCCCGCAAACTCCACAAACTCGACTATAGACCCCTAATCACCTGTAGGGTCGAAATCAAATGTGGAAGTTTAAAGGATGAGTTCCTATAGACTCTTCGGCCTTAGGACCGCCCACGGTGGCTCGGTCCGGTGAAAGGTCGACTTGCACACACACTACACTTTCACACACCTCCTAAACCACACCCTTACCCAACTCAACTTCCCGACTCATGTAGGTGATTCACATGGATGGTCCTTAACCCCTAAGCCCCGGCTAAGAGGGTTAGAACAACATGGTGAATGCCTCAAATGAGTCCCTTCATGGCTCATGTGGGCTTGATATGGCTTCATGGCTCAACAAAAATGATTTCATTTCACTTACATCCACCCAATCTTCAATTTTCCAAATTTTCAATTTTTGACCCCCCGGGACCCAACACCCGCCAACCTACCCAAAGCCCTGAATAGCCCAAATTTCTCAAAAAGTTTCCAAATTACCCAAAATTCTCCAAAATCAATCCCAAACATTCCCACATCACTCAAACTGATCATCCATATCCAAAAATATCAAAAATTCCAAAAATACCCCCCAATACCTTCCAAATACCCAAAATACCCCTTTTGACCCAAAAATCCAAAAAATTCAGAAAATTCCCAGAAAATTCCAGAAAATCCCAAATATTCCCAATTTCATTTTGTTCAACTACACCATGGGCCAATTTTGTCAATTTACCCCACTTTTGTCAAAACCCCCAATTTGACCCATTTTAACCCAAAGTAAACCTAATGTCAAACCAAACCTACCCAATTGACCCAAATTCTGGTCCAATTCAATTCTAAACTTCAATTCAACATCCCAAACACCAATCTAGACCAAAGCCAAGCTTAATTGGATTGAAATTTGGGTCCAATTTCACTTTTGGCCTTAAAGCCCAATTTGGACCTATGACCCAAACCTAACCCAAACTCACCCAATTCAACTCCAATTAACCCCAAATCTTTTCCAAACCTTCCTTAACATCCCCATGAACAAAACACTAACATGATTTGCTCAAAATTTAGACCCAAACCCCACTCAAATTCAACCCAAAATCAAAAAGCCCAATTTTGACCTAAACCTAAACCTAGCCCAAATGAGCCCAAACCCCAAAATCAAAACCCAACCAAAGCCAAAACCTCTTTGAAACACTCCCAAAAACATTTCCCAACATTAATTTCACATCAACTTCAACTCTAGCCCAACTTTGGCCCATGGTAGCCCATTTTGGCCCACCTTAGCCCACTTACCAATTAAACCCAAATTCAAACCAATTCAAACCCAAATCACCTCAAACTTGTTTCAAACCACTCATGAAGCATCCCTAAACCAAACTCAACAATTATTTGGCCCAAGCCTTTACCAAAATTTCATCCCAAAAATCCATTTTAAAATTCAAAAGCCCACTTTCCTAAACCATTTAAAAGCCCATCTAAAACCATTTCAATGAGCCCAAAATTGATTCTAAAGCCCATATGACATTTTCATTTGTCATCCATTTGATGAAAGCCATTCCCTAAGTTATAATTCCATCATCAAACAATTCCAAATCAAGCCCCATACAAATTCACACCAAAATATCCAAAATTCTTAAAACCCATTTTTATGAAATTGACCCAACCTTTTCCCAAGCCAAATGGAGCCATGGAGCCATGCACAAGCCATATGCAAGCCATGAGAGCCTCTTTACATGTCACCATGCCATTTTGGGCAAAAGGAGGAGGCTCTTTCCTTAATTCCTAAAGGTGATTAACCACTCCCATGATTCCCCTTAACCATGCTTATGCCTAATCGTGCTTGGATGGTGACTCGACCCTACCGATTATGCCGAGCCAAATCACTTTTCCCTCAGCCAAAACCAAGCCTTGGGTGGTGCACCTAGCCCAAGTGGAGGGGTTGACCAAATTGAGCCAAAATAAGCTCTTTCCCATTCCATTCTAATCCAAGCCTTTTACACATGGCATTTGCCAATTGATTGCACCAAGTCCCACCCCGACCCACCCGACCTCGAGGGTGACCCATGCTCGGCCGGCCGGCCACCCGCCGCCGGAAAACACCATGCCCGAAACCTCGGGAGAAGCCAAGCTTCGAAATTCCATCTTGCCGAGTTGCCCCATGCCTAGTGGTCACCATGGCCGTTCTTCTCCTCACCGCAGCAGCTCGATCCCAAGCCCTAACTCCCCCGGGAGAGCCTCCAGCCTCGCCTATTTAAACCCCTCACCTTCTCGGCCATGAGAGGTGCCGAACCGCACCTTACCGAAACTCGCCAAAATTGTTCCGTACTCCTCCCCACACACGCAGCACTTGATCCCCAGTGAGATCCCCCCGCCATTTCTTCTCTCGTAAGCTCAATTTCGTAGTTGAAATCCCACCCAAAACCAGGACACTTCTCCACGGTGAGCCAATCCCCAAATTGATTGGTCCTACACCCGCACTGCACCAAGGGAAGGTGTCCACCAAGCAAAAGCCCCATCTCCAGTGCCACCCAGCTTGCTCCGTACTCCAAAGGTTGTGATCGGCTCCGGTGGAAATCACACCTAGGCAATTCACCACATCCCCAGTGCTTCATCCTTAGCCTCCCGCATCTCCAACGAACGTGCCAAGCATCTCTCGATCGAGGCTCCACCTCTCGCAGCTAAGGTATGAGTTAATTCTTCATCCCGAGCTTCCGAAGATTCTCCATTTCAAATGCTTTAATTTCAATGCATGATAACCGTATAGATGTGTTCGTCTCTTCAAGACGAATCCATGAGCATAAGAACATGAAAATCCATTGAGTATCGAGTGAGATCTTAAGGATTTAGTGTGGACGGCTCTCGGCGAGGACACTTGGGGACGATGAACGGATGCCGTCCATTTAATACACGCGCGGACGGACGGCCAGGATCGCGTTGGACCAGAAGACGGAGTGATACAGCGGGTCCCGGGAGCGCTGACACGGATGGCAGCGTCGAATGGGAGCGCGCCACGCGGCATTTCGGAGCTGCCGAGGTTGACGCGGCGCCGCGTGGATAAGTAGAAAATTAGGGGTATTTTCTATTTATTTAATTCCCTAAACTTGGAAAATTCATAACTTTGTGTAGAAAAATCAGAAAAATAAAATAAAAATACCCTCTTGCTCAAGGAATCAGAGGAGAATAATGTGGAAAAGAAATCATTCAATTTTGTCCAAGTATTTTATTTTTAGTAATTTATTTACTCTCTGCATACATTTAATTCTCCATGCATTCATACAATTCACCATGGCATGAGACCATAGTGGCTTTTAAAGCCTCTGAATTTGGGAACATTCCTTGAATTTTCCAAAGTCAGAGGCCATCCCTATGAAAAGTTATTGATTTTTCAAATGCATGTTGCTATTTTAAGTATTTTAATTCCAAAAATTAGCATGTTGTGAAATAAATTCTAGGAAAATTTGGTGATGTTCCTTATGACCAGAGAACCCTAGGAAAAATAGGATTTGGGTAAATTCACTCGCATTAACCCTAATCGGCTTAAATACCCAAAATAGATCTCTAATTAATTAGAGTTAACCATAGATCAAATTGACTTGAAATCAATTCTCCACTGACCTTTAGGATCAGAGGAACCCACCATAAAAATTTGAGGTCAATTGGATTTGGTTAGCCCCACTAATTGGGTTGATTAAGCCACTTAGTCATTTTAAACTTTAAAAATTCATAACTTTCAAAATATCTTTCAAAAATTCACCAAATTGGTTTTGGAGTCTCTCTGATATCAGGGGAGTTTAAGAAAATTAAAATTTCAATTTTCTAAAAAAGTTGATTTTTAATATTATTTTAATATTTTTAATAATTAAAAAATAATAAAAATCACAAAAATAATAAAATTCACTAAAATGTCATATTTTGAATTTTAATCACTTAGGAACAAGTCCCATATTTTTCCTAAGTCTATTTAGTGAGATATTAATTTTTAAAGCTCTAGGGTAATTTTAAAATTAAAAAAATACATTTTCTAGCATTTTCACCAAAATAATTATAATAAATCAAAGAAAAATCAGAAAATTGCAAAGTTTGGTTCTCTGGAATCCTTGATATCAGAGAGAATTTTAAAAATTATAAAATTTATTTTTCAACATTTATTTTATTTTTAAATTAATTAATACTCCAGAACTTAAAATAATTCTAATAAATAAAATATAATTCAAAAAATTACAAAATTTGGTCCAAGTGGTCCTCTGGTCATTAGGAATGTCCCCTAATTTTCTTAAGGACAGAAACTTTCTCTTGGTCATATTATTGAATTTTCCTTGGAAATTTCTATTTTCTACAAAAAATAATTATATAAATAAATTAAATACAGAAAAATCACATTTTCTCCTCTCATGTCTTCATTGACACATAAGTGAAGTCACATAAAAATTTCAAGTTCATTTGAGTTCAATTTAGTGAGTTATGAAATTATTAGGCTTAAAGGGCAAAATGGTAATTAAAATTTTAACCCTTAATTAAAACTTTAGGTTTAATAAAAATTTTTAACAAGTAAAATATTTGATCCTAATCTGATTTGGATGATTGAAATTTAATAATTAAAGGGTAGAAACCCATTAAGCAATTTAAAATGATTAAACTTTAATTAAATAATTAATTGAATTTGGAAGAATAATAAATTGGAATTATTAAAATAAGGGATATTATTAGGAAGAGATTTATTCTTTAATTTAAAAATCCCTAAATTAATCATCTCATTAATACTCAACTCTTAATTAAAATGACAACTCAAATTTAAAATATTAAAAGACTTAATCATTAAATTAAAATTAAATCATTAAACTCTTTCAAAAATTTTCAATTAAATTAAATTAGATTAAGATTAAAAATTAAATTAAATTAAATTAAAATTAAATTAAATTAAATAAACAAATTAAATTAAATTAAATGAATTAAATACATTAAATTAAATTAAATTAAATTAAATTAAATTAAATTAAAATTAAATTGAATTAAATTAAATTAAATTAATTAAATAAATTAAATTAAATTAAATAAATTAAATTAAATTAAATTAAATTAAATTAAAATTAAATTAAATTAAATTAAGAAATTAAATCAAATAAATTGAATTGAATTAAATTAAATCAAATCAAACTAAATTAAACTCGAATTAAATTAAATTAAAATAAATTAAATTAAATTAAATCGAATTAAATAACCTCACTTAAGACATGAAGAAATAAATCTAAAATAACTTGAACACTATTCCAAACTTAAATCATTAATTTGAACTTAAATTTGAATCACAAATCACTAAATATCATTTTGCCTTTAGGAGCTTTAGTTATCATAACTCCTAAATAGAACATTAAAATGAAATGTTACTTCACTTATAGGACATTCAAATGTCCTAGTTCACTCGAGCAAGTTAACAAAACTTGAAAACCTCGGACGATCGATTCATTTACACAATTAAATCCATTTGGACTTGAAACAATCCTAGAAATATTGAAAAGATGTTTAAGATTCTTCTTAAGCACTTCCTCAATATGATAGGATATTTACAAGAACGATTGAACTTAATTGTTCTTTGATGAAGAAAATCGTCTTCAAACCAAAAACACAAAGAACCTAGACGTCATAGGAAACGACTAGCTATAGGATTAGGAATTTGGTAGAAAACCATAAACCTTTCCCTTAGCTTTACCTAGGAACTTGCTTAAATATTCTAACTGTGTTTTAAGTGCAGCTTGGGATGACGGGAAGACCCTCCAGGTACGCTTTTATTTTATTGCCGTTTATTTTATTGCAAATGCACTTTATTTTTCTTGCATGATAAACAACAGTTGCATGAAAACCGACACCTTTAGGATAGAAACCAAAACTGAAACCCAAAATTAAAATAAAAGACACTACAAGATAAAATTCACCTCCACAACATTTCAAAATATAAGACAACTCAAAATTTAATCACAAACTGAACACAAAACTACAATTACAACTAAATTAAAACGTCTTGTTGGATGATCGGGAATACCTCGGATGATGTAACCTACGTGTTGCTAACGGGATTTCCCACGGTCTAAATGAAAGTGTGGAACTCATTCAGCTGAGTTTAGCAAATTCATCTGGACTAAGTGAATCCGATAAAAATAATGGTGCCGGAAGGATGGAACCGTGGGATCTTAACCGGTGTCGTTATAATCAACTTTAAGATTTGTTTTAATTAAAACACAAAAAACACTTGGAAATTAAGACTTCTCTAAACCGAACACTTCTCTCATCTCTTGATTTATGATTTCTAAAACTAAACCTCCGCAACAACAAGGAGCTCTGAGCATGGTGGGCAAGACGGCCATCGTCGTCAGCAAAACTTGAACCTACTTCAACAAAACTTTCTTAGAATTAAATAACAAAGCCATAGGACTTCGAGGTAGTTTGCCTAGTGCAACATAAATCCTCAACTCTTCGTTAGGCATTTGCATTGCAAATTAAGCCCTAACCGGTCTTAGGATTCCGAGGTAGTCGTCCGGTACGACATAAACCCTCATATCTTCTAGTGCAATTTGTATGATTCTATCATATAAATATAAGCCCTAATTAACTAAATTGGCAAGAATAAAACATTAAATAAACATTAGGACTTTCCTAAATCCAAGCCAAACAATAGGATAGTCGGGAGATTATCGAAGTCCGCTTCGAATCCGTGATCTCTCCTACTTTTCTTCCTTTGAATTCCCAAAATAAAAATGTTCCAAATTTGATCCATTCCCTATCGAAATTCCAAAATTCAACCCCTCGAAAACTTAAACCTCGAAATTCTTGAGAGCGAATTATTGATTATTATCGAGAGTTTTCTTAGGTGATTCCCATCACTTAAGATGTAATTAACTATAGGGGCTTGCCCTTATAGGGAACTTTAAGAACCTGTGTAATATAAACCCCGTTTAATAGTTTCATATTAAGCAGTGGAATTTGTCGGCTTATAAAATTGGTTCGCGGACCAAACGGATGTCACAAACCTTTCTAGTTTATTTAATCGAGCCCCATTATCAAGCAAGTGTGTCTATTCTTCGGGATAGATACACGGTTTGTGGTGCGGCGCTCGTTTATATAAACTATTCTGGATGCGAGATCAGTCTGATTTCATATCTTAAAATTTTCAAATTTAAAATTATTTTCAAAATCAAATACTACTTTTCAAATTATTTATTTAAATTAAATTAAAATTCGCCGACAATTTTTGTAGGCGATCCCCTTTTCCAAATAAAACACACAACATAAAAATATGCCGACAAGAGGGCAAGAGTAATGAAGAGAGTGAGAAAGGGGGAGGCACGGAGAGTGATAAAAGAGAGTGAGGGAGTGAGAAAGGGAGAGAGAGCAGGAAATTCTTAAGAGAGGGAAATAGGAAGCGATAGAGAAAAAGAGTGCAAACGATTGTGAGCAAGACTGAGATAGGGAGGGAGAGTAAGAGAATGAGTGAGAAAGAGTGATGAAGAGATGGAGATGGAGAGGCAAAGAAGAAGAGACAGAGAGAGATTGAGATAAAAAGAGACGGAGGGAGAGTAGCAGAGGAGAGAGTTAGATAGAAAGAATGAGAGAGAGCAAGATAAAGGGAGAGGGAGAGTGGGAGAGAAATAGAGAAAAGTGAATGTGAGAGAAGAGAGAGCAAGAGAGAGGGTATGAGAGAAAGTGATTGAGAAAATGAGAGGGAGGGTGAGGGAGTGAAGGAGTGAGTGCAAGTGGAGATAGAAAGAGGTGTGAGATACAGACAGAGGAGCACAAGAAGAAAGTACGTATGGAAATAGGGAGGGAACAATGAGGAAAGAGAGATGTTTGAGAGAAAGTAAGAAATAAGAAGATGAACATGAGGGGAGAGAGCAAGATGTGAGAACAATTGAGAGAGAGTGAGAGAGGGAGAGTGAGAGAGAATGAGAGATAGAGGGAGAGAAAGTGTGAGGAAAGAGAAAGAAGAGAGGGAGATAGAAGAAGGGAGAGAGAGACAGAAAAGGGGAAAATGAGAGCAAACAAACAACAAAGAGAGATGAATTCGACAGTGAGAGAAGGCAAGAGAGGGAGTGTAGAGGTATTGAAGAGTGATTGGAAGAGAAAGAGGGAGAGAGGTAAGGGAGAAATACATAGAGAAGAGAGTCTCAAGGTAGATAGAGCAAAAGATAGTGAGTGAGAAGTAGAGAGAGGGACAAATAGAGTGAGATAAGGAGAGAGAGGGTGGGGGAGAGGAAGATAGAGATTGAATTAATGCAATAGAGAGAGGGAGAGATGAGGAGTGTGAGAGATGGTTGGGGAGAAAGAGTTAAAAAAGTTATAAGAGTCTGATGAAAGAGAAGCATTAGAGTGCGTGTGTGATAGAGAAAGTGGTAGAGCAATAGAGAAATAAAAAGTGATAAACCTTTAACAGAGAAAAGAGAGAAGGGGGAGAGAGCGAGAGAGGGAGAGAGTGAGAGAGAGAAAGAGATAGACAAAGGGAGTCAGAGGGATGGAAGATGGTGGGAGTGAGAGAGGAAGAGAGATTGAATGAAGAGATAGTGAGAGAGAGAGAGGGAGAGAAGGGGTATATAATGAGATTTAGTGAGAGAGAGGGGATGGAGTGGAAAGGAGTGAGAGGGAGAGGGGTAGAGTTTGTGAGCAAGAGAAAGAAGAGCAAGAGTGGGAGAGAGAGGGAGGGAGGAAAGGAAGCAATAGTGTGGGGGAGAGAGGGAAAGAAAGATTGAGAGGAGAGAGTGGAGAGAGCAGTAGAAAGAGAGTAAGTGTGTGAGAGTGAACATGGAGAGAGAAAGATAGAATGAGGGAGTAACATTGAGAGCGAAATTGCAGAGAGAGGAAGGAGTGAGAAAGGGAGAGCGCGTGAGAGAGAAATAGAGAGAAGAGTGAGTGAGGGAAGAGAGAGGGAGAGAGGAAATGTGTGAGCGAGTGAGAGAGGAAGATGAAGAGAGCAGGGAAAAGTGAGGTATGCAGGGAGTGAAAGCAGGAGGGAGAGAGAGAGAGAAGCATTGAGGGATAAAGGGAGCATCACAAGTGAGAGATGGAAAAGAGAGTGAGAGAGGGATATAAAGAAGTGGAATAAAGTTTGAGGGAGAGGGAGAGAGTAGTGTGAAAGAGAGATAGAAATAGAGATCAAGAGGGTTTAAAGAGAGAGCAGGAAAGGGAAAGGAAAAGAGAATGAAAGGCAGAGAGAGTGAGAAGAGAGACTAAGAGAAGAATGAGTAAGAGTAAGTGAGTGGGGAGTAAAAACTTAAGGACCACGAGAGAGTGTTGAGAGAGAGGGAACAAGAGAGTGGGGGGAGGGAGAAGGATAAAGGGAGGGATATGGAGAGGGAGAGAAGAGAAAGAATGAGAGAGGGAGGGATGGAAGAAAGAGAGAGAGAGTGGTGGATAGAGTGAGAGAAAGTAAGAGAAAAGAGAGAAGAGAAAGTAAGAGAAAATAGAAGAGAGAGCGGCGACGGAGAGTGTAAAAAAATATAAAATAGAAAAGTGAATAGAGAGTGAGAAAGAGAGAGAGTGTGAGAGACCACTCATTCTCTCCTTCTATCTCACTCTCTCTCCATATCTTCCTTCACTCTGTCTTCCTCTCTCACTTCCAATTTCTTCCATGTCTCTCACTCGATCATTCTCTCTCGTCTTCACTCACTTCCTCTCTCTCTCTTTCTCTATTTATGATTTATCACTTTTTCTTTCTCTATTACTTTCTTTTATCACTCTCTTATCACTTTACTCACACTTTTTCTCCAATCATCTCTCACCCTCTTCCTCCCTCACTTTTTCCCTCTTCAATTAATTCAATATCTCACTATGACTTTTCTCTCTCCCTCTCTCTCCATATTTCCTCAATATCTCCCTCTATCCATCTCTCACGCACTATCTTTTGCTCTATATTCACTAAGTCTCTCTTCTCACTCGATTTTTTCCCGTCTACCCTCTCTTCCTCGTCTCCCTTCGCTCACTATTCAATCCCTACCTTAACTCGCTCTCTTGTCGTCTCTCTCACTCTCTATTTCATCTCTCTTTGTTATTTATAAGTTCACTTTTGCTGCTCTCTGTCTCACTCTCTTACTCTTTTTTCTATCTCATTCTCTTCCCTCTCTTTACTCACTCTTTCTCTCCCTTTATCTATCACACACTCCCTCACACACTGTCTCTTAATTGCTCTCACATCTAGCACTCTCTCCTCATATCGATCTCATTATTTATTATTTTCTCTTATACATCTCACCTTCCTCCTTGATAACTCACTTTCTCAATCCAACCCTCCCTCTATTTCTCCTTCTCTCTCCTCATGCACTCACTTGTTAACCCCTTATCTCTCCCTCTCTTTTTCTTATCGCTCTTGCTCATTCTCTCACTTTCAATTTTCTCTATTTCTCTCTTGCTCTCCTCTCTCTTTCTCTTGCCCTCTCTCATCCCTTCTCTCTCATTCTCTCCCTCTGCTACCCTCCCTTCCACGTTCTCTATCTCAATCCCTCTCCCTCTCTCTCCCTCACTCCCACTCCATCTTCCCCTCTCATTCTCTCCTTTTGACGCATTCTCTTACCTCCCTCCCTATCTCAATCCCTTCCTCCTTCCCTCTCTTTCTCCCTTTCTCCCTATCACTCTTCTCTCTCCTCTTGCACTTAATCTATCTCTCTCCTTCCCTCTCATTTTCTCCATCGCTCTCTCTCATTCCTCTCTCTTTCTCTCTCTTCTTTCACTCTATCTTTTCTCTATTTCTCTCTCACAACATCTAGCTGTCTCTATCTCTTTCTTTTTACCACTCATGCCTTCCCTCACTGTCTTATTTTCTTTGTTTTTACCCCTCTTCTCTCACTTTTTCTTCTTTCTATATCTCTCTTACTTTCCCTCATTCTTTCTTTCCCCTCTCTCCATCCCACTTACCCTCCCACTCTCTTTATCTCAATCTCTCTCCCTCTCTCTCCCTCTCCACTCAGTGACCTCTTGCTCTCTATCTCCATCTTGATCAATATCATTTCCTCTCTCACTTCCTGTCGCTCCCTCTGAAATCTTTCATGCTCTCTCACCCACAATGTCTTCAATCTCTAACTCTCTCCCTCTGTCCCCCCATTATGACTCTGTCCCTTACTCTTGCCCTCTATCTCTCTCTTTCACTCTCTCCCTTCTTACTATGTCTATCACTCTATCCTTTCTCTCTCTATTGCTTTCTTACTATCTCTTACTATCCTCTCACTTTTTTTACTCTTTTCCTATATCTATTTTTCTCTCTCTTCCTTTCTCACTATGTCTCTCACTCTTTAACATGTTTGTCTCTCACCCTTTGCTCTCTCTTCCTCTCTTCCTCTCATTCTCTATCTCTTTTCTTTCTCACCCACTCTTCTCTCTTATTGTTTGTTACTTTTCCTCCCTCCCTTATTTTGCTCTCTATTTCATTCTCTTTTTGTCTCTCTCCTTCTTGGCTCCCTCACTCTCTTTAATTTCACTCTCACTCTTACTCTCATTCTCTTCTCTCTCTCTATTGCTCACTCTCACCCTTTCACTCTCCCTCTCTCTCCTCTTGCTTCATCTATCATTCTCTTGCTCCCATTCTCTTACTCACTCTTCCACTCACTTTATTCAGCTTCACTCTCACTCTTACTCCCTCTCTTTATCTCTTCCACAATCTCTATTCTCTATTCCTATTTCTATCGTCATCTTGCTCTAACTCTCTATTCTCTTACACCTTCTCTCTTACTTTTCTCACCTTTTCTCTTCCTCTATCCCCCACTCTCTCTTTCTTTATTTTTCTCACATCCCTCCCTTCCTCCTCTCTCTCAAGCTCTCTCCACTTGCCCTCCCCAGCTCTCCCTCTTTCTCTTCTCACTCTTCATCGCTCTCTCTCACTCTCTCTAATTCTTATATTCTCTCTCTTGCTCACTCTCACTTTCTCTATCTTCCCTCACTCACCTTATCTCCCTTTATCTCTCTCACTCTCTCTTCCTACTTTGCTCCCTTCCTCTCTCTTTCTCCCTATTTATTTGCTTTCTCTTTCTCTATTGTTGCTCACTCTTCTCTAACTTTTTCTCTTATATTTGTTTCTCTCCTCTCTATTTGTCCCTTCTTCTCTTCATTCTTATTTCTCACACGCAATCTCTCTCTTTCCTCTCCATCCAGACATTGGGAGGGATGGAAGCAATAGAGAGGATTTGGGGGATGGGGAGAGAGAATGGGAGATAGAGGGAGCTAGAGAGAGCAAGGGATAGAGTAAGAGAAAGAGAGAGAATAAAAGGCAACGTAAGAGAGCAAAATAATGAGAAAGAGAGATTTAATAGAAAGTGTAAGAGAGAGCATGAGTGGTAAAAAGAAATAAATGGAGAGGTAAAGAGAGTTCATGAGAAAGATTGAAGAGCAAGAGGGAGCAAGAGAGGGAGAGATAGTGGAGAGAAATAAAGAGTGCTAAGCAAGAAAGAGTGGGTGAGAAGGGGAGAGAGTGGGAGAGCACTGAATGGATGATAAAAAGTTAGAAAGGGGAGTTATAAAGGGAGAGAGGGAGAGAAGTGTGTTAGAGAGATAGAGGAAAGCGTAAGCAAGAATGGGAGTGTGGGAAGGGAGAGAGAGGAGAGAGAGTGGGAGGAAGGACAAAGAGAAATAATTAGAGAAGATGCAGCAGCAGTATAGAGAGTAAGTGAGAGAGAGATAACAAAAAGTGAGAAAGAGAGAAGCGAGTGAGCTAAGTTGAAGTGAGGGAAGGAGAGGAGCGAGTGAGTGAGAGAGAAATTGGGGGAGAAGGGAATGATAGAAAGTGGGAGACGGTGATAGATAGGTAGAGCAGGGGGAGAGAGATTGAGAGAGAGAGACAGACAACAGGGGGTGAGAAAGAGAGCAAGTAAGAGTGAGAGTGAAATTTAATAGAGAGAAGGAGAGAGAAAGGAAAAGGGAAGAGATTTTGAGGTAAGAGAGAGGAAGTGAGATGGAGTAAAAGAAAGCACGAGAGGTAGCAAAAGAGAATGTTTGTGAGTGAAAAAATCAGACATGAGAGACCATCATAATAAAAGTAAGAGAGAAACAACAAATAGGAGAGGATTATAATAAGTGAATGAGTGGGAGAAAAAAAAATTGGGAGACGGAGATATTTTGAGAGAGGGAGAGAATATATATACATAAAGATTATAAGAAAGGTCTAAAAAGAAAGAGAGAGAGGGAGGTAGAGTGAGAAGGAGATAGTGTGGGAGAGGGAGTGAGAGGGAGATAGGAGAAAGACAAAGTGGAGAGAGGGACGAAGAAAAGCAAGAAAAAAGTGTAGAGCAAGGAAAGAGACAAAAAGAGAGCAAAGAACGGAACTAAAGAGATCGAGAGAGAGTAAAAATGAGAAGATATGAGCTTGAAAGAATAGTAGGGTGGACGTACGGAGAGCACGGGGAATAAAGAGAAAAATAGAGAAAAAGAGAGAGAGTGAGAAAACATGGCAAAGAGAGAGAAGAAGGGCGGTAGAGGGGGCTGGAAAAAAGTAGGTGAGGGGGTGGGAAAGGTGAGGGGTTGGAGAAAGAAAGAGGGGGAAGTTAAAGTGGGATAGGAGGATGGAGAGGGAAAGTTAGGGGAGAAGGAGAGAGATTGAGATAGAGAGAGTGAGAGGTATGGTAGCGAAGGTAGGGAATGAGAGAGAAGAGATGAGAGAGAGAAAGAGAGAAAGGGAGAGAGATAATAACAAAAAGTGAAATTGAGAGAAGATACAGCAAGCGAGAGGGAATTAGCGAGAGTGAAAGAGAAAACGAGAGGGAGGGAGAGTGAGTGAGTGAGTGAGTGCAAGAGGAGAGAGGGAGGAGTGAGATAGGGAGAGAGGGAGAAAGAGAGGGAAGGAGGGATTGAAAGAGGGAGGGATTGAGGAGAAAAGGGAGATGACAACAATCAAGGGAGAATGTATGAGAGAAAATAATAAATAATGAGATGGATATGAGGGGAGGGAGCAAGATATGATATCATTCAAGAAAGAACGTGTGAGGGAGAGAGAATGAGAAATAGAGAGAGAAAGTGTGAGTAACGCGAGAAAAGAGAGGGAAGAAGAAAGTGCAAGAGAGAGACATAGAGGGGAAGAAGAGAGCAAATGAACAACAAATAAAGATAAAATATAGAGTGAGAGTTAGGGATTAAAGAGTGAGCGGGAAGGAGAGAGGGTAAGGCAGTAATAGAGAAAGAAGAGAGACTCAGGGAATATAAAGTGAAAGATAGTAAGTGAGAGGTAAAGAGAGGAGATATAGATGGAGATATGGACAGAGAGGGAGAGAGAGGGAGAAAGAAGAGTGATCTACATAAGGGAGACCTAAAGTGAGAACGAATTAGTTATGTTCCCTCTCTCTCACCATTCTCTAGTTCTTGCCCTCTCTTTACCCGTAACTCAATTACTCTTACTCTCCCATAGATTCTTTTCTTACATTCTCTTCCATTCATTCTCCCTCACTTTCTCTTATATTTCTTTTCCCTAACTACCTCCATCTCTGTCTCACTCTCTATTCCATCTCTCACTTATGTTCCTCTCTCCTCTCTCTCTTCTCCCATTCTTTCTCTCCCTCTCTCCCCTGTCTCTCGCTTCCTTCCCTCCCTCCCTCCCTCTCTCTCAGACTCTCTCTCTCTCACTCAGACACACTATCTCTCTCCCTCACTTACACTTCTAGTTCATCCCCCACTCTCACTCCCACAAAATCTTATTTTCTTCCCCATCTCTCTCCCTCTTTCTCACTCTCTTTAGTAGATCTTCCCTTAATCTCTCTTCTCATCCACTCTATTTCCTCTCTCACGCCCACACATCAATCTCTCTCACATTCTCTCTCTTTCTCTCTCTTTTTCGCCCTTTCCCTCTCTCATCATTTTCTCTATTTATGTCTTATCACATTTTCTTTCTCTTCTGCTCTCTCCCTCCATCTTTCTCTCTCACACACTCTCTCTTATCATTTTTTTCACTCTTTCTCTCCAACATCACTCAGTGTCTTCCTCCATCCCTCTCTCTATCTCTCACATCTAACTCTCTCTATATCTCCCTCTCTCTCCACCTCTCACTGCATGTCTTTTTATCAATCTTCCTTGAGTCTCTCTTTTCTCTTTATTTTTGTCTTACTCTCACACCCTTCTTCCTCCCGCTCTCTCCTCAATCCCTATCAGTCCCTCCGTCTATTTCTCTGTTTCTAGTTCACTCCTTATCTTTGTCGCACTCTCACTCTATATTTCATCTCTCTTTATCGTTTGCTTGCTTCCTCTTGCCCTCTCTCTGTCGTCTCTCTTGCGCTTTATTTTATCACCCTCTCTTCTCTATATTTACTCACTATTTCTCTTCCTCTATCCCTCACTATCTCTCTTAGTCTCCCTCCCTCCCTCTCTCAATCACTCTCACATCTCACTCTCGCGCCTCATACCCATCTCATTATTTCTTAGGTTCTCTCACACATCTCTCTCTCCTCTTTTCTCCCTCCCTCTTTCACTCCATACTTGCCTCTCTTTCTCCCTTTCTCCCTATCTCTAACTTCTCTCTCTCCTCTTGCACTCACCCACTCAATTTGCCTCCCTCCCTCTCATTTTCTCCATCGCACTCTCCCATTCCCTCTCGTGATCTCACTTCTCTCACTTTCTCTTCTCTCTATTTCTCTCTCATTCTCCCTCATCCTTTCTGACTTCGACTCTCCCTCCCACTTCTTGCCCTACCACTCTCTCTATCTCAATATATGTCTCTCTCCAACTCTCTTTCTCACTCCTTCTCTTAATCTCGCCTCTATCTCCATCTTACTCCCTATCTTTCCCTCTCTCTCCCTCTTAAATCTTTCATGCTCTCTCTCTCCCTCTCTCACTCGCTCTCTCCCTCTATCTCCCTCATCTCACTCTTTCCCTTACTCTTGCCATCGATCTCTCTTTCTAACTCTCTCGCTTTCTTACTATATCTCTTACACTCTATTTTGTTTGTCTCTTACTCTCTTGCTATCTTTTCTCTCTTTTTACTCTTCCCTCTATCTCTCTTTTTCTACATCTCTTCCTTTCTCACTGTCTCTCACTCCCTATTATGTTTCTCTCCCTCTCGCTCTCTTGCTCAGTCTTCCTCTCTTTTCTCACTCATTATCTCCCTAAATCCATCACTCAATCTCTCTCTACCTTCTTCTCATTCTCTATCTCTTTTCTTTCTCACCCCCTCTTCTCTCTTATTTTTTATTACTTCCCCTCCCTCCTTATTTCATTATTTGTTTCTCTCACTAGTCCCCTCTCTCTTACCCTCTCTTACCTCACTCTCTATTCGTTCTATATTTCTTTCTCTTTTTGTCTCTCCCTCCCTTCTTGGCTCCTCACTCTCTACCATTTCACTCTCACTTCTACCCCTCACCCTTTTCTCACTTTCTCTCGTGCTCTCTCACCCTTTTTCTCTCCCTCTCTCTCTTACTCCACTAATCATTCTCTCTTGCTCCTTTTCCCTTACTCTCTCTTGCCCCACTCTCACACTTACTCCCTCTCTTTATCTCTTTCACAATCTCTATTCTCTCTTCCTCTTTATTTCATCATCTCTATCAATCTTTATTCTCTGTCACCTTCACTCTTACACTTCTCACTCTTTATTTTCCTCTTCCCTCCACTCTCTCATTTTCTATTTCTCTCACTTCCCTCTCTTCCTCTCTCTCTCTCTCTCTCTCTCTCTCTCTCTCTCGTGCTCTCTCCACTTGCCCTCTCTGGCTCTCCTCTCTTGTTCACTTGATTCCATCCCACCCTCTTTCATTCTCTCTATCTCTCTCCCTCCCTTTCTCTTCTCCCTTTAATCCCTCACCAACTCCCTCTCCCTCCGTTGCTCCCTCTCGGTCTTATCATTCTCCTATTCTCCCTCTCTTTATACCCCCCACTCACACATTCTGTTAATCTCCCTCCCTCTCTTCTTTCTTTCTTTATCTTTCTCTCCACTCTGCCTCTATCACCCTCTATCTTCCTCTCATTCCATCTCCCTCTCCCTCCGTCCCTCCTCACTTTTTCTCTCTCGCTCTCTCCCTCTACCGTTAACCATTTTTCTCTCCACTCCCTATTCTCATACTTTCCCTCACTCTTTCTACTTATAATTCTCTCTCTTACACTTCCTCCCTCTCATTTTATCTCATCTCTCCCTCCCTCTCCCTACCATTATCCCTCTTTTTCACCCTCTCTCTCTTAATAATGTCCTATTCTCCCTCACCTTTTACCCCTCACTCACTCTTGTTTGATCTTCCCACAGTCTCTCTTCTCACTCACTGTTCCTTCCACTCTCTCTTTCTTTCTCTTTCCTGCTCTCTCTTTAAACCCTCTCAATACCTCCTTCTATCTCTCTTTCTTAATCACTCTTAACTTCTCTTTCTCACTCTCTGTTCCACTCATTTTTATCTTTCTCTCGCCCTCTCTTCTGTCTCTCACTTTTCACACTCACTTTGACCCTCACCGCCACTCTCTCACCCTCCCTCCCTCTTACACTTCTTTCAACCCTCCACTGTCTCCTGCTTTCCTTATCATCTATCTCTTGCTCCCTCACTCACTCGCTCACCCTCTCCCTCTCTCTTGCTCTTTCATCCGTCAGCCTCTGTTCTCTATATTTCTCTCTCACACACTCTCACTTTCTCGTTTTCTCTTCCTACCTCTTAAGTTTCACTCTCACACATACTTCCTCATTCCCTCTCTCTTTCTCGCTGCATGTTCACTCTCTATCACTCCTCTTTCTTTTCAATCATTCTCTCCCACTCTCACCCACTCCATTCATCCTTCCCTTCTTCTCTATCCCTCTCGCGCTCTCTCATCAAATTCAAACCCCTCTCGCTCGCATTCTCTTCCAATTCATTCCCCCTCTCTCTCCCACTAAATCTCATTCTATATCCCCTCTCTTCATCCCTCTCACTCACTCTCCATATCTTTCCTCACTCTCTCGTCCTCTCTCACTCCCACTCTCTTCCATCCCCCTCACTCCATCCATCTCTCTCTTCCTCACTCGTTTTTTTCTCTATTTATGCTTTATCACTTTTTCTTTCTTTATTGCTCTCTTCTTGCTCTCTTTGACAAAATCTCTCTTACTCTTTTTTATTATCCTCTTATCACTTTGCTCACTCTTTCTCTCCAACCATCTCTCACTCTCTCCCTCCCTCCATCTCTCCCTCTTTCATTAATTCAATCTCTCGCTATGTCATTTCTCCCTCCCTCTTTTTCCATAATTCCCTCAATACCCTTTTCTACCTCTCACTCACTATCTTTTGTGCTATCTTCCCTGAGTCTCTCTTCTCTCTCAATTTATGCCTTACCCTTTCTCACTCACTCCTTTTGCTCACTCTTTAATCCTTATCTTAACTCCGTCTCTTACTCTCTCTCACTCTCTATTTCATCTCTCTTTGTTATTTAATGCTCATTTTTGCCCCTCTCTGTCTCTCTCTCTTGCTCTTTCTTCTATCTCGCTCTCTTCCCTCTCTATACTCACTATTCCTCTCCCTCTATCTATCATACTCTCTGTCACACTCCTTCACACACTATCTCTTAATTGCTCTCACATATTGCTCTCTCTTCTTATATCCATCTCATTTTTTATTATTTTCTCTCATACATCTCCCCTTCCTCCTCGATACCTCCCTCATTCAATCCATACCTCCCTATCTTTCTTTCCCTCTCTCTCCCTCTCTTTTTCTCTATCGCTCTCTCTCATACCTTTCTTTTTCTTTCTTTTCTCTCACATTCTCTTTTCTCTATTTGTCTCTCGCTCTCCCTATCCCTTTCTCTCACTCTCTCTCTCATCCTTTCTCTCTCATTCCCTCCGTCAACTACCCTCCCTCCCACGCTATCTATCTCAATCTCTCTCCCTCTCTATCCCACTCTCCCTCTCCATCTCCCCCTCTCCTTCTCTCCTTTTAACTAGTTCTCTTACTCTCCCTCCTTATCTCAATCCCTCCCACGCTCTTATCTCAGTCTCCCTCCTTCTTTGTCCATCACTCCCTCTCCATCTCACTCCTTCTCTCGTTTTAACTCATTCTCTTACTCTCCCTCCCTATCTCAATTCCTCCATCCTTCCCTCTCTTTCTCTCTTTCCCCTATCTCTCTCCTCTTGCACTTAATCAATATCCCTCGTTCTCTCTCATTTTGCCATCGCTCTCTCCGATTTCTCTCATTTTCTCTCTTTTCTCTCACTTTCTCTTCTCTCTATTTCTCTCTCACAGCCTCCCTCTATCTCTCTTTCTCCTTCTTTTTACCACTCATGCTCTCCCTCACTCCTATTTCTTTCTTTTTTCCCCTCTTCTCATACTTTCTCTTCTCTTTATATCTCACTCCCTCGTCTTTTCCCTCCCTCTCTCCATCTCACTTCTCACTCTCTTTTTCCTTTATCACTCTCTCTTATCACTTACTCATTATCTCTATTTTTTTCTTTTTTCCCCTCTTCTCTCACTTTCTCTTCTCTCTATATATCTCTCACTCTCCCTCATCTTTTCTCTTCCCTCTCTCCATCTCACTTCTCACTCTTTCTCTCTTTTATCACTCTCTCTTATCACTTATTCATTCTCTCCAACCTTCTCTCACTCTCTTCCTCCCTCCTTCTCTCCCTCTTTCATTATTTCAGTCTCTCATCCTATCTCCCTCTTACCCTCTCTCTATCTTCATATCCCATTCATATCTCCATCTCTCTACCTCACAATCAACTCTATCATCTCTAAGTTTATTTTCTCTCTATATTTCTGTCTCACTTTCTCTCCTTCTCTCCCTCCTGCTAACATTTCAATCCTTATTATACTCCCTCTCTTTCTCTCTCTCACTCTCTATTTCATCTTTCTTTATTGTTTTCTTTCTCCCTTTTGCCCCCTTTTTATCTCTCTCTTGCTCTTTCTTCTATCACCCTCTCTTCTCTCCCATTAGTCACTCTTTCTCTCCCACTATCTTTCACTCTCTCTCAGTTTCTCTCAGACCTTACTTTCTTTCTTATTCTCTCTCACAGATCTCTCTTTCCTCCTCATTCCTTCCTCTTTCAATCCACTCTTCCCTCTCTTTCTCACTCTCTCCCTATCTTACCCCTCTCTCGCTCATGTTGGACTCACTCATTCCCTCTACCTTACTCCCTCTTCTCTCGCTATCTCTTTTCTTTATTTCTCCTGTCTCATTTTTTTCTCTCATACTTTCTCTCTCATTCTCACCCTTTTGCTACCTTCCCTCCCACTCCACCGATCTCAATCTCGCACCCTCTCTTTCCCTGTTTGCTTCTTAATCTCTTTCTCCTTTCCTTATCTCACATTCTCTTAATCTCCCTCCCTATCTCAATCTTCCTTACTACATTTTGCTCTCTTCCTCTCTCGCTTCTTATCTCTCTTAAATCTTTCTCTCACTCTCTCTCTTTCTCTCCACACTCACTCTCTTGCTCTCTCCTTACTCTTTCCCTCTATCTCTCTCTTTCTCACTCCCTCCCTTTCTCACTATGTCTCACTCTCTATTATTTTTCTTTCTCTCGCTCTCTGGCTCTCTTGCTCTCTTTTATCTCTTTACTCACTCTTGATCTCTCTATGTCTATGAATCTAACTCTTACTCCATTCTTCTCATTCTCTCACTCTCTTCTCTCTCATTGTTTATTACTTTCTCTTCCCTCCCTCCCTCCCCTACCCCTTATTTTGCTCTTTTTTTCTCTCGCTAGCTCCCTCTCTCTTGCCCTCTCTTCCCTCACTCTCTTTTCTTTATTTATTTCTCTCTAGCTTTGTCACTCTCTTCCCTCCTCGATCCCTCACTCTCTTTAGATTTTACTCTCACTCTTACTCCCCCACTCCCTCCACTCTCTCTCTCTCTTGCACTCTCTCTCCCACTCTCCATCTTTAACTTTCTCTTGCTCCATTTATCATTGTCTCTCTTGCTCCTTTTCTATTTCTCTCTTCACCCGCTCTCTCTCTCATACTCTCTATTTTAACTCTCTTTCTCGGTCTTTTGCTCTCTTTTGTTGCTCTTTAATCTCATTCCTTCTCTCACTCTATCCCTCACTCTTCCTCACTCTCCCTCTCTCCCTACTTCTCTCACTATCAATCCACTCTCAACTCTCTTTATTTCTCTCTACCTCTTCTCTCTCTCATTATTTCTCACTTTCACTCACAAATCCCTTCCTCTCTCCCCCTCCATCTTTTGCTCCCTCCCTCACTCTCTCCTTCTCCCTTCATATATCTCTCTCTTTACCTTACTTTTCTTCTCATGCTTTCCCACTTTCTTTATATATCTTTTTGCTCACTCTCTTTATCTGTCACTTCTCTCTCCCTTCCTCTCTCTCTGATCCATTTCATCTCTCCCTCTAACTCATACTTTCATATCATTCTTATTGTTTCACACTCTATCTAACATTTCTCTCTCATCTTCCCTACCCATTTTCTCCTTATTTCACTTCCTCCCTCCTTCCCTCCCTTTCTCTCTCATCCAATCTCTCTCACACACTCTATCTCTCTATTAGTCTCACTCTCTCACTCTCTTTTTCTCTCTTTTTCCTCGCTCTCTCTTCACTCTATTTTCTTCTTTCACTTTCTTTCTCCCTTTCCTAATCTTCACTTTCTCACTATTACATTATCCCTCTCTCTCTTTCGTCACGATTACTCTCACTAGCTCTCTTTTCCTCTCTCTTTTCTCCCTATCTCTCTCTCTCTTTAATTTCACTATCATTCTTCATTCCTCCCCCCTCTCTCACTTTCTCTCAAACACATAAATTCTCAGACTTCCTCTATCTCAATCCCTTAAGCTCTCTCTCTCTCTTTCGATCTCTCTTGCTCCCTTTTGCCTTGCTCTCTATTTCTTTCTCACTATTTTATTCTCTCTCCCCTTCTATCTCATGCTCTATCTCTATCTCTCTCCATCGACCAATTTATATGTATACACTCTCGCTCTCTCTCTCTCAATCTAACCCTTCATTACTATCATTTTATAACACCACCTCTCTTCACACCCCTTTCACTTCCGTCTTCCTTTCCCTTATCTTCTCTCTCACACTCTCTCATTCTTCTCTCCCTCCCTCTCTTCTGCTCTTTCTTCACCTACTCTCTCTTTTCTCTCTATTTTGTCTCTATTTCTTTGTCCCTATCTTCCTTTATTCAATTTCAATCTCAATCTTACTCCCTCCCTCTCCTTTCTCATTCTCTATTCTCTCTCTTCATCTTTCTCTTACTCTCTCATGTTACTCTATTCTCCTCTCCTCTTACACTCTCTCCCTGTTATCCCACATTCTATCTCCCTCTACCTCTCTGGCTTTCTACCCCTTTCACTATCTCACACACACTCTCTCTCACATACACGTGCACTATCTATTTCTCTTCCTTTTTCCCTCCCTCTCTCTCCCTCTCTCCATCTCCCCATCCCTCCCTTCCCCGTCTCTCTCACTCATTATCTTCTTCAGCATCCATCTCACTTACTATATATATTATATTCCTCTTTCTTCTATGACTATTTCTCTCCCTCTATCTCCCACTCCTCCCAATCTCTCTCCTGCCTCCCTCTCTCTCACTTCCATCCCTCCTATTTAAACACACACAAAACTTTCCCTTCTCTCTTCTCTCACTTTTTTTCCATCTCTTCGCCCACTCTCTCTATCACAAACTCTATCCCTCGATCACTCTCCATCTTCCTCCCTCCATCTCTTGTTCTCTCTCCTCTCTTCATGCCTCCTCTTACCTCTCTCTCTCAGCTCTTTTCACATAATCTTTCCCTCTCTTTCTCGATCTTCCTTGCTCTATCTTCATCTCTCTCTCTCACTCATTCTCTTGCTCTCCTTCCCTCTCTCACCCTCACTCACATTTTCTTACTTTATTTTTCCTCAAACTTTTTTCTCTATTTTTATCTATCTCTCTCTGTCTCAACTCATAGCTCTTAAATATCTCTCACTCCCTCGTTCTATCTTGCTCACTCTATTCATTCTTTCTTGCTCCCTTACTCTCTCTCTAGTTCTCTTATCTGTCACTCTGTCATCTCTCTTTCTTTGTCTCTATCCCTCACACACTCACTCACTCTCTTCTCTCTCTCATCATGTCTCACTTCCTCTCTCTTTCTCTCTCCATTCCTACTTGCCTCTTTAACCCTCTCCCTCCCTCTATCTGACCCCTATCTCTCACTTTCTTTTCTTTACTGTTGTTCTCAGTATTTTCCTTTTTCCCTATATATCTCTCTTGCTCCCTAGCTTACTATCCCTCTCATTCTCTAGCTCTCTATCTCTCTCTTCTCTATCTCCTTCCCTCCCTCCCTCACACTCTCTCCCCCTTGCCAATCTCCTATTATCTCTTTTTGTCACTTGTCCCTCTCCATCATTCCCTCTGTTCTATACTCTCACCATTCCCACCCTCCCTCACACTCGATCACACACACTCATACACTCTCTCACCCTCATAACTCAATTTCTTGATCTCTATCATTCTCTCTCTTACCAACTTGCTTTATCTCTTGCATTCCTTCCTCTCTCTTCATTGTTGCATCTATCTCTCTTCTCTCTCTATCCCCGTCTCCATTATTCACTCTTCCTTACTCTCTCTTACTTGCACTCTATTATTTTTTCTTTCTTATGCTTTCGTTTGCTCTCTTCATTGTTGCTCTCATTTCTCTCTTTCATCTCATTTTTTCTCTCCCTATATCCCCCACTCTCTCTCTCACTTTTTTCCTTCCATCCTCCCACTGTCTCTTTCCCTCTCTTTTCTCCCTCCCTTCCTATCCGCCTCTCCCTCTTTCTTGTTCTCTCTCTCTTTCTCTCTCAATTTTTATATTCTCCCTATCTTCCCTCAGTCTCTCTTCCCTCTTTATTTCCTTTTCGCAATCTACAACTTTCTCACTACTCCTCTCTTTAATACATCTTTCTCTTTCTCACTCAATTCCTTCCACTCCCACTATTCATCCTCATACATTCTCCCATGTTATATCTCTCTATCTCTATCTCTTTGGCTCTGTTTCTTGATCTCTCCTTTGCTCTCTCTTTCATCTCTTGCTCTCTATCTTACACTTTACTTCCTCCCTCCCTAGCTCACAGTCTCTCTCCCTTCGCACCCTCCTAATATCTTTTTTCTCTCTTGTGGCTCTCGCTCTCTCCCTCTATAATTCTTACTTCCTCATTCATGCCCTATCTACATCTCCCCTTTCTAGCTCACTCTTCCCTCTTCATCTCACAAACTCATAGACTCTCTCACCCTCTCTCTCAATCTTTCTCCCTCTCACCCTCTTTAGCTCCATTTCCTGCTCTCGATCTCACTCTCTCTCACTATCATGTTCTATCTTGCTCACTCTCTCTTATCTCTCCCTCACTCCATCTTTTTCTCTTCATTATCTATCCTCTTCTCTATTTTCTCTCTCCCTCTCTCTCTTTTTCTCACTCTCTGTTCCCTTTTATGTCTTATACCATATTTTACACTCTGCTTTGTTGTTTTCTTTTCACTCTTTCCTCTTACTCTTTCTCTCATTCTATCCTCCTCTCTCTCTCCCTATCTTGTTTCCATCTCTCGCTCTCTCTTCTCTCACTCCCCCTCTGTCCCTCTCCCTCGATATCTCCCTCTCTGTTTTCCTCTCTCTTGCTCCCTCTCTTTCACCATTCTCCGGTTCTTCCCCTCTCTTTACCCCTCACTCATTAATCTTACTAAATCTTTCCACAACCTCTTTTCTCACTGTCTCTCTCTCCCATTGACTCTCTTTTAAACCACCCTCTCACTTCCTCCTTTCTCTCTTTCTCCCTCACTACCTCCAACTCTCTTTCTTTCTATTCCATCTCTCTTTATCTCTCTCTTGCTATTAATTCTATCTCTCACATTCGACCCTCGCATTATCCCTCACCACCTCTCTCTCACTCTCCATCCCTCTTTCACTCCGTTAACCACTCTCTCTCCCCCACACTCCTTGTTCCTCTCTTTCATAATCCCTCTCTCCTCTCTCAATCTCTCCCTCTTTCACGCTCTTTATTCCCTCACAATCTCTTCACACTATTTGTCTTTCACACACTCTCTCTTGCTTCCTCTTTCTCTCTGTTTAGTTTTATTCTTACTCTTACTCCCTCTCTCCTCCCTCACTCTTTTCACTCTATGTTCAGTCCCTCTCAACACTCTAACTTATGTATCTCTCTCTTCTCTCTCACCTATTATATTTTCTCTTCCTCTCTGTCCATGTCTCTTGCTTCTTTCCTTCCCTCCCACTCTCCCTCTCTCTTTAACACTCTCAGACACACTATCACTCTTCCCCTCACATTCTTCTTGTTCATTCCTTGTCTTGCTCACTCAAAATCAGATTATCTATCCTCTCTCTCTCCCTCACGCTCTCTATATATTCCCTCACTCCCACTTCCACTCTCACTCCCACTTCCACTCTCACTCCCACTCTTCTATCTCTCTCACTCCCCTTTTTCTCCCTCTTTCTCAATCTCTCCCTCTCTCGTTCTTTTCTCAAATTTATGAATTATCACTTTTCTTTCTCTTTTACGCTCACCCTCCCTCTTTCTCTCTCACACACTCTCTCCCACTCTCTTTTATCACTCCCTCCCATCTCTTTACTCACTCTTTTCTCTCCAACTATCATCTAGTCTCTTCCTCTCTCCCTCTCTCCCTCTCTCTCCCACCTTTTGGCTCTCTTTCTCCCTTCTCCCTCTATCTCTCTCTATACCCTCCTCTATAACTCCCTCTCTTTACTTCTCACTTCCAAACTTTTGCTTTATCTTCCCTTAGTCTATCTTCTCTCTCTCAATTTCTATCTTGCTCTCTCTCCTTTCCAATCTCCAGCTCTCCCATTAATCTCTATCACTCCTTACCTCTATCTCTCTATTTCTAGTTCACTCCCTCTCTTGCTAGCTCCTCATTTTTTATTTCATCTCTCTTTATCATTTGCTTGCTCTCTCTTTTCCTCCCTTTGTCCTCTCTTGCTTTTTCATCTATCACTTTCTGTTCTCTCTTTAATCACTCTCTCTCTCTCTCACTCTCTCTCCCTGACACACACTCTCTCAATTACACTCACATCTGGCTATCTCCCCTCACATCCATCTCATTATTTCTTATTTTCTTTCATACTTTACTCTCAATATCTTCCTCTTTCAATCCTTCTTCCCTCTTATTCTACCTCACGCCCTATTTCACAACTCTCTCTTTCTACTTGAGAGAGGGAGGGATCAAGAGGAGAGAAGAAAGTATGAGATATAATAAGAAATAATATATGGATTTGAGGGGAGAGAGCAAGATGTTAGAGTAAAATTTGAGAGAGAGGGAGGAAACGAGAAGGGGTGAGAGAGCGAGAGAGTGTGGGAGAGCGTGAACAAGAGTGAGGAAGAGATAGAGCTTGTGTGTGAAAGAAAGGGGAGGGAGGGAGGGAGGGTGTGAAAGAGGGAGAGAGGGAGGATGAGAGAGGGAAAATGTGAGAGAACGTGAGAAATAGTGAGACAGAGATGAGGTGGAGCAAGATAGAGAGATAATAGAAAGAAAAAGAGGAGATAAGAAGAAATAGTAATAAGAAATGGAGGAAGAAAGAGAGAGAGTGGAGAAGAGCAAGAAAGGGAAAAGAGAATGAGAGAGAGAAAGTAAGGGAAGATGAGGTTGAGAGGAAGGGATGTAGGAAATGATGGAGTATAAGAGGGAGAGAGAGAGAGATATGGAAAATAGGGAAGGACTCAAAGAGATGGTTGGGGATAGAGTAGAAGGGAGTTAGGGAGGGAGAGGGATAGGGAGGGAGAAATAACGAGGAGGCGATATTGCACAAGTGTGAGAGATTGAGAGGAGAGAGTGGAGATAGAGTAGTAGAAGAGACAGTAAGTGCGAGAGAATGAATATAGAATGAGAAAGAGAGAGGGACTGAGTGAGTAAGAGTGAGAGTGAAACAAAGAGAGAAAAAGGAGGCAGAAAGGAGGAGAGTGCGAGAGAGAAATAGAGATAAGTGAGAGTGAGGAAAGCGAAAGTGAAAGTGAGGCAATGAGTGACCGAGCAAGAAAGGGAGCAAGAGAGAGGGAGATAAGAAGAGTAGGAGGAAGAGAGGGACGAAGAGAGTGAAAGCGAGAGGGAGAGCGCGAGAGATTCAATGAGGGATAAAGGAAGCAACAAAAGAGAAAGATAAAAGAGAGAATGAGAGAGATAAAAATTGGTGGAATAAAGTTTGAGAGAGGGGGGGAGAGTGAGTACGAAAGAGAGATAGAATGAGGCAGTGAGAGGGTGTGATGGTAATAGAGAGAGTGAGAAGAGAGACTAAGGGAAAGGAAGAGAGAGTGAAAGATAAAGAAAAAATTGTAACAGGGAGTGAGATGGAGCGAGAAATGGAGCTAATGAGAGGAAGAGGGAGAGAGATTGAGAGAGAGTGAGAGTGTATGAGTGTGTGCAACGGAGAGAGAAAAGTGAGCTACATAGGGGAGACCTAGAGAGGCCATGAATGATGAAGTGAGAATGATAGAGAGAGAATGAGAGAGATAAAGAGAACAATATTGAGAGAATAAGAGAGATCTAAAGAGAAATAAGGAAAGAGATTGAAGGGAGAAGAGTATATAAGAAAGTGAAAGAGAGAGAGGAACAAGAGAGAAAGAAAGATAATAGGAGGGTGGGAAGGGAGAGAGAGTGTGAGTGAGAGAAGAAGGAAGAGAACGGAAGATAGAGAGCGAAGAGAGAGTGATAAAAGAGAGATTAAAATAGATTGATTGAAAAACAATGCAACAACGAAGGTGGAATAGAGTGTGAGAGAGAGGGAGAGCAAGGGAGAGAGTGAAAGTGTGTGTGAGAGAGAAAAGAGATAAGAGAGAGAGATGTTTGGGGGTACAGGGAAAGAAAGTACGATAAGATATAAATTTAGAGAGGAAGAGAGAGAGATAAGGGTGGGATTGTAAGAGCATGATACGAAAAGAGAGAGTGAGAGAAAGTATGAGAATAGGAGATGGAGAGAGAGATGGCTAAATTTAGAGGGTAAGAGCGGGAGAGAAAACGAAAGGATAAACAGAGGGAGAGGAGAGGAAGGGAGCGAAGAAGGAAGGGAGAGTGAGAGAGATATATGGAGAGAAGGAGAATGAGTCAAGATATAGAAAGAGAGACTGAGCAAAAGAGAGAGGAAGGGACAATGAAGAATGAGAGAGAGAATCTGGGAGATTGAGAGAGTGAGAAACAGGAAGGGAAAGTGGGAGAGAGTGTGAGAGAAAGTGACAAAGGAAGGAAGTGAGAGAAATAGAGAAAGAGACTGCGAAGATATAAGAAGAGTGAGAAGAGTAAGAGAGAAGTTGATAGAGAATAAGAAGTGCGTTTGAGATAGTGATAAATAATGGAAGAGAGAATAGAGAGTGTGAAGGGATGAAGAGAGGGAGTAAAGCTGAAGAGAGAGAGTGAGTGAAGAGTGAGTAAGAGAAATGGAGCAAGAGATATAAGAAGGGAAAGTGAGAGAGAGTAGGAGAGAGAAAGGGAGAGAGAAAGAGAGAGAAGGTGACTGAGGGAGTAAGACTGGGAGAATCTGAAGGGAGTAAGGGAGCAAGGAAGGTAGAGAGACAAAGAGACAGAGAAATAGAGAAAGAATGGAGAGAGAGAAAAGAGAGGGTGAGAGAGAAAAAGAGAGAAAGTAATAAACAATGACTGAGAAGAGGGGGTGATAGAGAATTAGAGGAATGGAGAGAGAGTTAGAATGATGGATATAGGAAGAGAAACTGAGTAAAGTGAGAGAAAAGAGAGTAACAAAGAGCGAGAGAGCAAGAGAGAGAGACATAAAAGAAAGTGAGAGCCATATTGAGAAAGAGACAGACAGACGACAAGAGTAAGAGAGAGAGTGAGCAAGGGGAGATAAAGGTCGAGAAGGAGAGAGAATGAAGAGAGAGGGTGTGAGAGAGGTAGAGAGAGCAAAAATGATTTAAGAGGAAGAGAGAGGAAGCGAGAAAGGAAGAGAGAGACGATAAGATAGTGAGCAATGTGGAGATAGAGAGGGAGAGTAAGAGAACGAGTGAGATGGAGAGAGGAAGAGAGGGAGATGGAGCGGGTGAGAGGGTAAGAGAATGAGATGGAGAGAGTGGGAGGGAGGGTAGCGGAGGGAGAGAATGAGAGAGAAAGAATGAGAAAGAAAGGATGAGACAGAGTTCGAGAATGAGAGAGGGGAAGTGAGAAAGAAATAGAGAAAAGTGAAGGTTAGACAAGAGAGAGTAGGATATTGGGAATGAGAGAGAGCGATAAAGAAAATGAGAGGGAGGGAGAGGGGGTGAAAAAGTAAGTGTAAGGGGAGATAAAGAGAGGAGTGAGATAAGGAGAGAGGGAGAAAGAGAGGGAGGGATCGAGGAGGGATCGAGGAAGAAAGAGAAATGTATAATAGAAAATAAGAATTAATGAGATGGATATGAGTGGAGAGAGCAAGATGTGAGAGGAATTGATAGAGAGTGGGAGGAAGGGAGAGTGAGAGAGAGTGAGTGAGAGAGAGATTGAGAGAAAGAGTGAGTAAAGAAAGAGAAGAGAGGGAGATAGAAGAAGGGAAATTAGAGAGAGACAGAAAGGGTGCAAAAAAGAGCAAAAAACCGAAGTCAGATGAAGAAGAGAGCGAGAGAGAGCAAGAGAGGGAGTGAAGGTAGGGACTAAAGAAAGAGCGAGGGAGAGAGAGTGAGAGAGGGTAAGGAAAATATGGAGAGATATGGACAGAGAGGCAAGGGTAAAGCATGAGAGAGAGAGAGAGAGAGACTGAATTAATGAAAGAGGGAGATAGGGAGAGAGGAAGATCGTGAGAGATGGTTGGAGGGAAAGACTTTGTAAAATTATAAGTTTGTGATGACAGAGAGCAATAGAGAGTGTGTGAGAGAGAAATAAAGATCAATAGAAAATAAATAGTGATAAGGCATAACAGTAAAAAGTGCAAGAAAGGGACAAAGTGAGAAAGAGGGAGATAGATGGAGGGACAGGATATAAAATGAGATTAAGTGGGAGAAAGAGGAGGATGACTTGAAAGAGTGTGAGAGGGAGAGAGGGGGAGAGCGTTTGAGAGAGAGAGAAAGGAAGAGCGAGAGAGGAAGAGAAAGGGTTGGAGTGAAGGAAGCAAGAGTGGGGGAGAGATTGAGAGAATAATTGAGAAAAGAAAGTGGAGAGAGAGAAAATGTATATGGAATGATAAAGAGTGAGGGAGTAAGAGTGAGAAAGAATTGAAGAGATAGGAAGAGGGACCAAGGAAGGAAGAGAGTGTGAGAGAGAAATAGAGAGAAGAGAGAGTGAGGGAAGAGAGCGGGAGAGAGGGAAAGAGTAAGCAAGAGAAGGAGCATGAGAGAGGGAGATAAAAAGAGCAGGAGAAAGAGAGGGATGAAAGGAGTGAAAGCAGGAGGGAGAGCTAGAGTTGAAATGAGGGATAAAGGGAGATAACAGAGTGGGTAAAAGAGAGAGTGGAAGACTAAAATTTAGTGAAAGTAAAGAGAGAGAGGGAGGGAGAGTGGAGTAACAATAAGAGAGAAATGGAAATATAAGACAGAGTGAAGGAAGATAGAGCAAGAGATATGGAGCAAGACAGAGCAAGAAAAGGGCATAAGAAAGTAAAATATATATATAGAGTGAGAGCTATGAGGATAGAGAGAGGAAAGAGAGGGGAAGGGAGAGATGTAGAGAGAAATTGTGAGAGAAAGTAAGAAATAATGAGATAGATGAGGAGCAAAGCATGAGAAGAGAGAATGAATAAGAGAGAGAGAGAGAGGACGAGAGGGACCAAGAAAGGGAGTTAGAAGGAGAAAAAAGAGTTGAGTAATGAGAAAGAAGAAAGATCAATAGCATAGAGATTATAGAGATTGACAAAGTGATAATGCAGTAATGAAGGTGGATAGAGAGTGAGAGATAGAGGGAGAGCAAGGTAGAGAGTGAAAGTGTGTGTGAGAGAGAAGAGAGATGGAAGAGAGAGATGTTAGGAGTAGAGGGAAAGAAAGTGTTAGAAGATATACAGAGAGAGGAAGAGAGAGATAGAGGGAGGGAGAGTAAGAGAGAGGATGACAAGAAAGAGAGTGAGAGAAAGTATGTGAATAGAAGGTGGAGAGAGATGGTTAAACGTAGAGCAAGAGAATGAGAGAGAAAAAAGAGGAGGGATGAGGGGAGAGGGAGAAAAGAGGAAGGGTGCGAAGGAGAAAGTGAGAGTTAGAGAGATATAAGAAGAGATGGAGAATGAGTCAAGATAGTCAAAGAGCGAGTGAGCAAGACAAAGGGAGGGAGAATAAGAGAATGAGAGAGGGAGAATGTGAGGGTGATGGAGAAAAGAGAGATATCCAGAAAGAGAAAATGGGAGAGAGTGTTAGAGAGAGCGACGAAGGAGGGAAGTGAGAGAAATAGAGAAAAATAGTGGGGGTATAGAGGAAGAGAAGGAGTGAGAAGAGTAAGAGAGAAAGAAGTTGACAGTGAATAAAGATAGCCATACAAAGCGAAAGAGAGGATATAGAGTGTGAATAGGTAAGGAGAGGGAGTGGGAGTGAGAGTTAAGTTGAAGAGAGAATGTGGGTGAAGAGAGAGTAGGAGAAAAGGAGCAAGAAAGAGATATTTAGGGATGTAAAGTGAGAGAGAGAAAAGGAGAGAGAAAGGGAAATAGAGTACATGAGAGAAAGAGAGAGGGCGAGTGAGAGAGTAAGTGTGAGAGACAAATTAAATATAGTAAGGGAGCAAGGAATGGAGAGAGGAAAATAGAGAAATAATGGAGAGTGGGGAAAGAGAGATAAAATTAGAGAAAGTAATAAGCAATGACAGAGAAGATGGGTTGAGAAAGAGAGAAGAGAGAGATAATGAGAGGAAGGGAGAGAGAGTTAGAGTGATCAATATAGATGAAAGAGTGAGTAAAGAGCTAATGGAGAGAGATGAAAGAGACAGGGAGCTAGAGAGAAAAGGAGAGCAAAATAAGGAGGGAGGGGGAGAAAGAGGCAGGGAAGGAGAGAAAGTAATAAACAATGACAAAGAAAAAAGGGCTAGAGGGAGAAAAGAGAGAATGAGAGGAAGGGATAGAGAGTTAGAGTAATGGATATAGGAAGATAAGTGAAGAGAGAGAAAAGAGAGCAAAAGAGAGTGAGAGAGAGAAACATAATAGAAAGTATCAAATAGAGTAAGAAAGGGATAGAGTGAGAAAGAGAGTAATAGATGACAACTGTAAAGGAGAGAGTGAGGAGGGGGAGATAGAGGGAGTGAAGGAGAGAGATTGAAGAGAGGGAAGGAGTGAGAGAGGGAGAGAGAACAAGAAAGATTTAAGAGAAAGAGATAGGATAGGAAGTGAAAAAGGAAAAGAGCACAAAAAATTGTGAGGAAGACTAAGATAGGGATGGAGAGTAAGATAATGAGTGAAAAGGAGAGAAGAGAGAGATGGAGATGGAGAGAGGGAAAAAGAGGGAGAGAGTGAGAGGGAGGATAGCGGATGGAGAGAATAAGAGAGAAAGAATGAGAGAGAGAGAAAGGGAGAAGAAGAGAGAGAAATAGAGAAAAGTAAGTAAGAGAAGAGAGAGTGAGAAAAAGTGATGGAGAAAATGAGAGTGAGGGAGAGGGAGTGACTAAGGTAATGCAAGAGGAGATAGAGAGAGGAGTTAGATAGGGAGAGCAGAAGAAAAAGAGGGAATGAGGGAGTGAAAGAGGGATGGATCAGGAGGACGGAGAGACGTATGAGAGAAAATAAGAAAGAATGAGATAAATATGAGGAGAGAGAGCAAGATGTGAGAGCAATTGTGAGAGTGTCTGTGTGGGAGGGAGAGTGAGATACAGAGGTAAAGAAATAACGAGTAAAGAGAGGGAAGAGAGTTGGTGCAAGAGAGAGATAAGAGAAAGACAAATATCAAGAAAGTAAGAGAGGATGTAAGAAATAGTGAAAAATGTAGCTATGGAGAGTATGAGGAAGAGAGAGGGTGGAATACGAGAAAGAGAGGGAATTGGGGATTGAAAGGGGGAGTGATGGAGGGGGTATAGGGATCTATTAGAGAAAATAAAAAATAATGAGCTGGATAAGAGGAGAGTGAGCAAGATGTGAGAGAAACTAAGAGAGAGTGTGTGAGGGAGGGAGAGTGAGAGAGATAGATGGAGTAGTAAAAAGAGAGAAGAAAGGGTGATAGAAGAAGATAAAGAGAGAGAGATAGAGAGGGACAAATGAAAGCAAGAAAACAATAAAGAGAGGGGAAATAAAGAGTGAGAGAGAGAGCACGAGAGGGAGTGAACATAAGGATTGAAGAGTGAGTGGGAGGGAGAGGAGAGAGGGTGAGACAGAAATGGAATGAGAGAGAGCGATAGTGAGAATACAAGGGAGGGAGGGGGAGTGAATGAGTGCATGAGGAGAGAGAGGTAAGTTAGATAGGGAGAGAGGGAGAAAGAGAGGGAAGGAGGGAGTGAAAAAGGGAGGGATCAAGAAGAAAAGAGAAATTTTTCTCCATTTACTCTTGCCTTCTGTCTCTCTTTCTCGCTCTCTCCATTTCTCTCTATGTCTCTCACTTTCTCTTTTGATTCTCTCTCATTCACTTGCTCTCTTTTATTTCTTTACTTGCACTTTATCTCCTTATAACCATCACTCTATCCCTCTACCTTCCCTCATTTTCTCTCTTCTATTTGTCACTCCCTCTCTCTCTTATTGTTATTTACTTTCACCCCTCCCCTTACTTTACTCCCTCTCCCTCGCATACCTCACACTTTATTCTTTCTCTATTTCTCTATTTTTGTCTCTCTACCTTCCTGGCTGCCTCACACTCTTCAATTTCACTCTCATTCTTACTCCCTCACTCTCTTCTCTCTTTCTTTCTCTCTTGCCCAAACCCTCTCTCTCTTGCTCCATCTATCATTATCTCTTGCATCCTTTCTCTTACTCTCTATTCCTCCACTTTATTTCTTCAGCTTCACTTTCACTCCTGCTCTCTAGGTCTCCTTCATGTAGCGCACTCTTCTCTCTCCATCTCACACACTCTTACACACACTAACTCACTCTCAATCTCTCTCCCTCTTACTCTTATTAGCTCCTCTCACCATTTCTCACTCTTTGTTAACATTTTGTTTTTCTCTCTCTATTTATCCCTTTCTCTATTATATTCTCTCAATATCACTCTTTTACACACTCTATTCTCCTTTTATATCTTATACTCTCTTTTACACACTCATTTGTTGCTCTCTTTTCTTTCATTTCTCTTACATTCTATCACTCCATCCCCCACATTCTCTCTCCTCTATCTCTTGCTTCAATCCCTCCCTCTCTCCTTTTATCTCTTCTCTTCCTCCCTCTCTCTCCCTCCCATTATTCCTCTCTTTCTCCCTCTCTCTCTAAACAATCTTTTATTCTCCCTCACCCTTTATACCCCTCACTCACTTACCCTTGCTTGATCTTTCCTCTCTTTCTCTTCTCACTCACTGTCCTTTCCACTCTATCTTGCTCTCTCTTTCGTGTTCTCTCTTTAAACTCTCTCAATACCCTCTTATATCTCTCTTTCTTACTCACTCTCTCCTATCTCTCACTCTCTGTTCCACCCCTTTCATCTCTCTCTCACCCTCTCTTCTATCTCTTTTTTCACGCTCACTTTAAACCTCACCGCCACTATCTCACTCTCCCTTTCTCTTTCACTCCCTCCATCCCTGTCTTTCTCCTACTCTCCTTATCTCCCTTTCTCTTGGTCCCCCTCTTGTTTGCTCACCCTCTCCGGCTCTCTCTGGCTCTCTCCTCCCTCACCCCCTCTTCTCTCCATTCTCTCTCCCACTCTCCCTTTCTCTTTCCCTCTTCGTATCTCTTCAGTTTCGTTGTTACACATACTCCCTCATACTCCCTCATTCCCTCTCTCTTTCTCACTGTTTCTTCTATTGTGCTCGCTGCTCTGTCTGCTCTCAATCATTCTCTCCCACTCTTCTCCACTCCCTTCATTTATCCCCCTCTCCGTCTGTTTCTCTCTCTCACAACTCTCCCCCTCTCGCCCTCTCACTCTCCTCCAATTCATCCCGCCTCTCTCTCCCATTAAATCTCATTATATGCCCCTTTCCTCCATCTCTCACACTCTCTCTCCATATCTTCCTTCACTCTCTCTTCCTCTCTCACTCCCACTCTTTTCCATCCCTCTTACTCCCTCCATCCATCTATCTCTTCTTCCCTCTCTTCCTCTCTTGCTCTTTTCTTTATTTTTGCATTATCACTTTTTCTTTCTCTATTTCTCTCTTCTTGCTCCCTTTAACACACTCCCTCTTGCTCTTCTTTATCACTCACTTATCACTTTACTTATACTTTCTCTCCAACCATCTCTCACTCTCTTCTTCCCTCCCTCTTTCCCACTTTCATTAATTCAATCTCTCGCTATGTCTTTTCTCCCTCCGTCTCTCTGCATATTTCTTTCAATGTCTCCCTCTATCTATCTCTCACTCACTATCATTTTCTCTATCTTCCTTGAGTCACTCTTCTCTCTTGATTTCTTCCTTACACGCTCTCACTTTCTTCCTTCACTCCACTCTACAATCCCTATATTAACTCGCTCTCTTGCTCTCACTCTCTCACTCTCTTTTTCATTTCTCTTTGTTAATTGTATGGTCACTTATACCCCTCTATGTCTCTCTCTTGCTCTTTCTTCTATCTCCCTCTCTTCCCTCTCTTTACTCACTCTTTCTCTCCCTCTATCACCCACTCTCTCACACACTTTCCCTCGCACACTATCTTTCAATTGCTCTCACATATTTCTCTCTCTGCATATTAATCTCATTATTTATTATTTTCTCTCTAACATCTCTACTTCGTCCTCGAAACCTCCCTTTTTCAATCCATCCCTCCCTCTCTTTCTTCTCTCTCTCCTCTTGCACTCACTCGTTCACCCCTATCTCTCCCTCGCTTTTTCTCTATCGCTCTCTCTCATTCCCTCTTTCTTGCTCTCTTTTCTCTCACTTTCACTTTTCTCTATTTCTTTCTCCCCCTTCCTCGCCATTTCTCTCGCCTCTCTCTATCTTTCTCTCCCTCCTCTACCCACCATCCTACGCTCTCTATTTCAATCTCTCTCCTCTCTCCCTCACTCCCTTTACATCTCTCTATCTCTCCTTCTCTCCTTTTAACTTATTCTTTTACTCTCCCTCCCTATCTCAATGCCTCCCTCCTTCCCTCTCTTTCTCCCTACCCTTATCACTCTTCTCTCTCTCTCATCTTGCACTTATTCAATCTCTCTCCTTCCCTCTTATTTTATTCATCGCTCTTTCCCATTCCTCTCTCTTGCTCTCTTTTCTCTCACTTCTCTTCTCTCTATTTCTCTCTCAAAGCCTCCTCTATCTCTCTATCTCTTTCTTTTTACCACTCATGCTCTCCCTCACTCTCTCTATTTCTTTATTTTTACCCCTCTTCTCTCACTCTCCCTCATCCTTTCTTTCCCTTCTCTCCATCCCACTTCACACCCTCCCACTTTCTCTATCTCAATCTCTCTCTGTTTCCACCTACTGCCCTCTTGCTCCCTATCTCCCTCTTGCTCAATATCATTTCCTCTCTAACTTTTCCTCTCTCCCTCATAAATCTTTCATGCTCTCTCTCTCTCTCTCAATGTCTTCAATCTCTCACTCTCTCCCTCTATCTCCCCTGTTCTCACTCTCTCCCTTACTTCTGCCCTATATATCTCTCTTTTTATTACTCTCTCGCGTTCTTACTGTGTCTCTCACTTTCTATTCTTTTTCTCTTTCGTGCGCTTTCTTACTATCTCTTGTTGTCTTCTCACTCTCTTTACTCATTCCCTTTATCTCTCTTTCTCCCTCTCTTCCTTTCTCACTATGTCTCTCACTCTCCATCATGTTTCTCTCACTCACTCATTGCTCTCTCTTCCTCTCTTTCTCTCTTTTTGTCTCCTTATATCCATCACTCATTCTCTCTCAACCTTCCTCTCATTCTCTATCTATTTGCTTTCTCTCCCACTCTTCTCTCTTATTGTTTATTACTTCCCCTCCCTCCCTTATTTGGCTCTTTGTTTCTCTCTCTTTCCCTCTCTACCTCACTCTCTATTCTTTCTCTGTTTCTTTCTCTTTTTGTCTCTCTCAACCTTCTTGGCTCCCTCACTCTCTTTAATTTCACTCTCACTCTTACTCTCAATTTCTTCTCTCTTTCTCTATTGTTCTCTCTTACCCTTTCTCTCTCTCTCTCTCTTGCTCCATCTATCATTCTCTCTTGCTCCCTTTCTCTCACTCTCTCTTCCCCCACTCTCTTTCTTCAGCTCCACTCACTCTTACTCCCCCTATTTATCACAATCCTTATTCTCTCTTCCCTTTTCCATTCTCATCTTGCTCTCACTCTATATTATCTCTCACCTTCTCTCTTACTCTTCTCACTCTTTCTCTTCCTTTACCCACCACCCTCTCTTTCTCAATTTATCTCAGTTCACTCCCTTACCCCTCTCTATCAAGCTCTCTTCACTTGTCCTTCCTGGCTCTCCCGCTTTCTCTTCTCACTTTTCAATGCTCTCTCATTCTCTTATCCTCCCTCTTGCTCTCTCTTTCTCTATCTTGCCTCACTCTCCTTCTCTCTCTTTATCTCTCACTCAATCTTCCTACTTTGCTCCCTTCCTCTCTCTTTCTCACTATTATTTTGCTTTCTCTTTCTCTATTATTGCTCACTCTTCTCTAACTCTTTCTCTTCTATTTCTCTCTATCCTCTCTCTTTGTCCCTTCCTCTCTTCTTCCCTCTTTCTAATACAAAATCTCTCCCTTTATGTCTCCATCCAAACACTGGGAGGGATGGAGCAATAGAGAGGAAGTAAGGGATAGAGAAAGCTAATGAGAGATAGAGAGAGACCATCATAAGAGAGACAACAAATAGGAGAGGAATATAACAAGTGAGAGAATGGAAGAAAAATAAAGATAGATATTTTGAGAGAGGGAGAGAATATATATACATATAGATTATCAGAAAGGTCTAGAAAGGAAGATAGAGAGGGATGGAGAGTGAGAAGGTGATTGTGTGGGAGAGGGAGTGAGAGAGAGAGATGGGAAAAAGAGGAAGAGGAAAGTGGGAGGAAGAAAAGCAAGAAGAACATGCAAAGCAAGGGAAGAGACAAAAAGAGAGCAAAGAAGGGAACTAAAGAGATTGAGAGAGCAAAAAGTGAGAGAAGGTATAATGTTTAAATAATAATAGAGATGATGCAATGGAGAGCAAGGGGCATAAAGAGAAAGATAAAGAAAAGAGAGAGAGAGGAGAAAGCGTGGCAAAGATGGAGTGGAAGGGAGGGGGAGGGGGTGGAAGAGGTGTGGGAAAGGGAGAAAGAAAAGGGGGAAGTTAGAATGTGTTCGTGAGAGTGAGTGAGAGAAAGAGAGGTAGTAGTAAGAGAAAATATGAGAGGGGGAAGATAGAGAGAGAAAGTGAGTTAGTGAAACTAGGGTGAGTGAGGGAGTTTGAAAGACACAAGAAGAGAGAGTAAGGAAGAGAAGAGCGATAGTAAAGGAAAGAGAGAATGAAAGAGAGAAAGGGAGTGGGGAAGAGAAAGTAGAAGAGAGAAAGGGAGTGGGAAGAGAAAGTGGATGAGAGAATAGAGAGTGTGAAAGAGATAAAAAGAGGGATTAGGTCCCTCTATATCTCTATTGCTTTCTCTTTACCACTCATGCTCTCTCTCACACTCTCTATTATATCTCTCTCTCTTATATTGGCCTCTATTCCCTCTCTTTCTCTCACTCTATCCCTCACACACTCTCTCTCCCTCTCTGGCTACTTCTCCATCTTTCAATCCCACTCTTAGCTCTCTATCTTTCTCTCTCTAGCCCTTCACTCTCTCTCATTATTTCTCGCCTTCTCTCACACATATCTTCCTTTTTTCCCCTCTCTTTCACTCCCTCCCTCACTCTCTCCATGTCTCTCCATATATTTCACTCTCTTTTCCTTTCTTATTCTCACTCTCTCCCCCTTTCCTTGTATATCTTTCTCTCGCACTCCCTCATTCACTCTCTTTCTCTTTATTTTCTAAATCCCTCTCTTACTTCATCTCTCTCCATATCTCCCTTGATATCTCCCTCTCTCTTCCGCTCAC
The DNA here is from genome assembly GCA_022702705.1 of Papilionanthe hookeriana x Papilionanthe teres. Classification (NCBI taxonomy): domain Eukaryota; kingdom Viridiplantae; phylum Streptophyta; class Magnoliopsida; order Asparagales; family Orchidaceae; genus Papilionanthe; species Papilionanthe hookeriana x Papilionanthe teres. The sequence goes on along the minus strand of CM040432.1, from coordinate 63,351,773 downwards.
TCACAATATTTTGCTCTATCAACCTTGAGTCTCTATTCTCTCTATTTCTTCCTTACCCTCTCTCCATCTGTCTTTCTCGCTCATTCTTCTATCCCTTTCTTCACTCTCTCTCTTGCTCTCTCTCTCTCTCACTCTCTAATTCATCTCTCTTTGTTGTTTCCTTGCACTCATTTGTCCCCTCCCTATCTCTCTCTTGATCATAATTCTATCTCTTTCTCTTCTCTCTCTGTACTCACTCTTTCTCTTCGACTATCTCTCACTCCCCCTCCCTTACACACTCTCTCTCAATTACTCTCACATTTTGCTCTCTCCCATTATACCCATCTCATTATTTATTATTTTTGCTCATACATGTCTCTTACCTCCTCAATCCCTCTTTCCCTCTCTTTTTTCCTCCCTCCTAATCAAACTACTCTCTCCCTCTCCTCTTGCACTCACTACCCCCTAACTTTTCTCTATCTCTCTTGCTCTCTCTTCTCTCAGTTACGCTTTTCTCTACTCACTCATTCTCTCCCTCTCTGACGTTACCTCTTCCCGCACTCTATCACGCTCTCTTTTCTCTCACCTTTACTTCTCTCTATTTATCTCTCAAATTCTTTGCATTTCTCGCTCCTTCATTCTCTCTCTTTAGTTTCACTCTCACTCCTACTCCCTCAATCTTTCTAGGTCTATGTTCTCTCTCTCTCTTACTCACTCTCACTTATGTTGCTCTCTCTTCTCTCTCTCCTCTCAGTCTTTCTCTCCCTTTTTCCCCTGTCTCATACTTCCTTCCCCCATCCCTCTCACGCACTCTCTCAGTCTCTCGTTATCTCTCTCAAATACACTATCACTCTCCCCCTCTCACAGTCTTCTGGTTCATTCCTTCACTCCCTCTAGAAAATCTCATTCTCTACCCCTCCTTCCCTCTTACTCACTCCATCTTCTCTTTCCCTCTCACGCTCTCTATTCCCTCACACTCTCTTCTGTCTATTTGTCTCTCACACTCTCCCTTTTGCACTCCCTCTTTCTCCCTCTTCAATTTCACTCTCACTCTTACTCCCTCTCTCCCTCACTCTTCTTGAGTCTATTTCTACCTTACCCTCTCTCCGTCTCTCCCTCCCGCTCACTCTTTAATCCCTTTCTTAACTTTCTCTCTTACTCTCTCTCACACTCTCTATTTCATCTCTTTATTATTTCTTTGCTCTCATTCGACCCCTCTCTATCGCTCTCTTACTCATAATCCTATCTCCCTCTCTTCTCTCTTTACACACACTTTCTCTTCCTCTATCTCTCACTCTCCCTCCCTCACACACTTTCTCTCAATTGCTCTCACATCATGCTCTCTCCCTTTATATCCATCTAATTATTTATTATTTTTGCTCATACATCTCTTTTACCTACTCGATCCCTCCCTCTTTCAATCCCTCCTTCCCTCACTTTATGCCTCCTTCCCTAACTAACTCCTCTCTCCCTCTCCTCTTGCTCTCACTCATTCACTCCCTCTCTCCCCTCGTTTTATCTATATCTCTCTCTCATTCTCTCTCTCTCTCTTGCTCTCTCATCTCTCACTTAAACTTTTCTCTACTTTCTCGCTCTCTCCCTCTCTCACATTGTCTCTTCCCTCACTCTCCACTCTTATTCCCTCTCACACTCACTCCCTTTCTTGTTCCCTCTTCCTCTCTCTTCAGTTTCACTCTCACTCTTGCTCCCTTACTTTATTTCTCTTTCTCACTCCATGTTCATTCTCTCTCACTTTCTCTTCAATTGCTCGCTTCACTCTCAATCTTGCTCTCCCCCTCTCCCCTCTCTCTTGCTTCCTTCCTTCCCTCCCTCTCTCTTCCTCTCTTGCTCTATTTCTTTCTCACAGACACTCTCTCCCTCACACTCTCTTCCAATTCAACTCCCTTCTCTCTCCACTAAATTACATTCTCTACCCACTCTCTCCCTCTCTCTAACTTTCTCTCTTTATCTTACATCACTCTCTCTTTATCTCTCACCCTCCCTTCCTCTCTCACTCCCACTCACTTCAATCTCGCTCACTCCCTCGCTCTCTCTCTCTCTTCCTCATGGCTCTTTTCTCTATTTATGCTTTGTCAAATTTTTCTCTCTTTCTCTCTCACACACTTGTACTCTTGCTCTCTTTTATCACTCTCTATTATCACTTTACTCACTCATTCTCTTCCCTCTTGCTATCTCCATATCCTCTATATCTCCCTGCCTCACCTTATCTTCCTTAAGTCGCTCTTCTTTCTATAGTTCTATCTCATCCTCTCTCTTTCTCTCCCTCTTGCTCACTCTTCAATCCCTGGTTTGACTCTTTCTTTTGATCTCTCTCTCACTCTATTTAATCTCTCTTTATTATTTTCTTGTTCTTCTTCACTCCCGCTCTATCTCTCACTCTTGCTCTTTCTTCTCACCCTCTCATGTCTTTCTTTACTCACTCCATCTCTACCTCTATCTCACTCACTTTCACTCTCCCTCCCTCACACACTCACTCTTAGTTGCTCTCACATATTGCTCTCGTTTGTCATATCTGTCTCATTGTTTTGTATTTTATCTCATATATATATCTCTTTCCTCCTTGATCCCTCCCTCTTTCAATCTCCACATTTCTCTCTTTCTCGCTCTCTGCCTACTTTACTCTTCTCTCTCGCTCCTATTACACTCACTCATTGACACCCTCTCCCTCCCTCTCATTTTCTTTATCGTTGTCTCTCACTCCCTCTCTCTTGCTCTCTCCTCTCACCTTTTCTTTTCTCTACTTCTCTCTCATTCTTACTCTCCCATTCTCTCGCTCTCTCTCATCCTTTCTCCCTTATTCTCCCCTTCCTACATCCCTCCCTCCCACTCTCTCTAACAATCTCTCTCCCTCTCCATCTCCTTATCTCATTTCCTTCTCACTTGCTCTTAATCTCCCTCCCTATCTCAATCATGCTATCTTTTTCTCTCTTTTCCTCTCTCGCTTCCTATCTCTCTTTTAAATCTTTCTTTCTCTCCCCTCTCTCACTTCCTCTCTCTGTTCAGTCTCTCTAACTTTGTCATCTACTCACCTTTCTCTTTCTTAACCTCTATATCTCTCTTTCTCACTCCCTTTCTCACTATGTCTCACTCTCTATTACGCTTCTTTTTCTAGTTCTCTAGCTCTTTCTTACTCTCTGTTCTCTCACTTCTCTTTCTGTTCCCCCGTCTTTTTTTTTCATTTTTTATTACTTTCTCTCCCTCCCTCCCTCCCTCATTTTTTTTGCTCTCTTGGTCTCTCTAGCTCCCTTTCTCTTGCCCTCTCATTCCTCACTATGTATTCATTCTATATTTCTCTCTCACTTGTCACTCTCTCCCCTCCTAGCTCCCTCACTCTCTTTAATTTCATTCTCACTCTTACTCCCTCACTAGCTTTATCTCTCTTTCTCACGCTCTCTCTCACTTTCCCTTCTTGGCTGTCCCTCACTCTCCATCTTTCTGTCATTCTCTCTCTCTCTCTCATTCTCTTATTCTCCCTCCCTCACTTTCTTTTGCTCTCTCGCTTTCTCTATATTACATCATCACCTCCTCTCCCTATATCTCTCTCATTTTCCCTCCCTCCTTTGCTCCTCTCTCATTCTACTACTAGTTCTCTCTCTTTCTCTTTTGTCTCTTTCATTTCTCTAATTCCTTCTCTAATGTTTCTCCTTACTCTCTTCCTCTCTCACACACACAATCTCTCTCTTCGCTCAATCTTTCTCTCCCCCTATCCCTCACATGTAACTCTCTCTCTCTCTCCAACTATTATACTTCTCATATCCTCCGTCTTCTATCTCATTAATTCTGACATTCTCTCACACTTCTCTTCTCTTTCTCTCACCCTCTCTCTGCCTCCTCTATCTCTCACTCTCTTTTCATGACTCTTGTTCTCACTCTTTTCCTCTCTATCTATATACCTTCCTTGCTCCCTTTCTCACTTCTTCATTCTCTTGCTCTATAACTCTATTTTCTCTTCCTCCCTCCCTCCCTCACACTTTCTCTCCATTCTCACCCTCCTAATATCTTTTCTTATCTTTTGTCCCTCTCTTTCATCCCTTTCTTATATCCTCTTCTCTCCCTCACTCTCTTTTCCTTTTTCTCTCAAGATCTCATTCACTCTCTCACACTCTTGTTCTCTTTATCATTCTCACTCTCTGTCTCCATCCTTCTCACTTCTTAATTATTGCCCTATCTAGGTCTCTCATATATAGCTCACTCTTCTCTCCATCTCATACACTCATACGCTCTCTCACTCTCTTAATCCCTCTTGCTCTCACATTCTTTAGCTCCATTTCCTGCTCTCTACTCACTCTCTCTTACTATCTTGTTCTTTCTCTCTCAATCTCTCCTCTCTTTTCCTCGCTCCATCATTCTCCCTTCAATCGCTATCCTCTTCTTTATTATTCTATATCCCTCTCTTTTTCTTTCTCACTATCTGTTCTCTCTTTCTATCTTATACTCTCTTTTACACTCTCCTTTGTTGCTCTCTTTCCTCTTACACTTTCTCTCATTCTACCTCCACTCCCTCACTCCTTTCTCTTGCTTTCAAAAATACCTCTCTTTTTCCCTCTCTTCTATCCCTCCGTCCTTCCCGCTCTATCCCTCCTTATCTCCCTCCTGTCTCTTTCTCTCTTACTCCCTTTCTCACTCACTAATATCTCACTCACTTACACTTAATTGATCTTCCCACAGCCTCTCTCCTCACTCTCTCACTTTCTCTTTCCAACTCTCTCCTTAAACACCCTCAATTCCACCTGACTCTCTTTCTCCTCACGACCTCCGTCACTCTATCACTCTCTGTTCCACCCCTCATTATCTCTCTCCCTCAATAACTCTTCTGTCTCTCACTTTTGACCCTCCCGTTATCCCTCACTTCTTCTCTCTCGCTCTCCATACCTCTTTCACTCTCTTAGTTCCTCTCTTTCTCTCTTTTACACTCTCCTTTGTTGTTCTCTCTTTCTTTTTTCCTCTTAATTTTCTATCACTCTATTCCCCACACTATTTCTCGTCTCTCACTCACTTGATTCCATCCCACCCTCTTTCATTCTCTCTCCCTCTCCCTCCCTCCCTCTTTCTCCTTTTATCCCTCTCCATCTCCCTCTCTGTCCATTGCTCCCTCTCGCTCTCATCATTCTCCTGTTCTCTCTCTCTTTCAACCCCCACTCACGTACTCTTACTCGATCTTCCCTTAGTCTCTCATCTCACTCTCTCCCTTTCATCTCTCCTCCATCCTCTTTCCTGCACTCTTTTTAATCCCTCTCACTACTCCTTTAATCTCTCTTTCTCACTCACTCTTTCCCTACCTCTCTCATGCTCTATTCCAACTCATTTTTTTATTCACTCTCTCTTCAGTCTCTCTTTTAATGCTCCCTTTATCGCTCACTGCCTTTCTCACATCTCCCTCCCACTTTCACTCCATTCACCCCTCGCTTTCTCTCTCTCTCCTTACCTTCCTCACCCATGCTCCTCCTCTCACTCGCTCACTCTCTCCCTCTCTCACGCTCTCTCTTCTCTCTCTTTCTTCACTCTATTTTCTCTCACACTTTCTCCCTTTTTTCCTATTTTCTATCTCTTCATTTTCACTCACCTATACTCCCTCACTCGCTCTCTTTCTCGCTTCATGCTCGCTCTCTCTTCAATTGCTCTCTCTCCTCTCTCCTCTCAATATTTCCTCCTTTCTCTCTCCCCTCTCTCTTGCTTCCTTCCCTCCCTCCCTCCCTCTCTCCCTCTCTCACACTCTCTCATTCTGTCCTTCTCTCCTCCCTCTCTCCCTCTCTCCCTCTCACACTCTTCCAACTCATCCCCCACTCTCCCAGTAATTATCATTCTCCACCCCGTGTCTCCCTCCCTCTCACTTTATCTCTATATCTTCCATCACTCTCTCTTCTCTCACCCTCTCTTCCTCTATCACTTCCAGTCTCTTCGATGTCTCTCTCCCTTACTATATATCTCTCTCTTTCTCACTAGCCTCTTCTCTCTCACTTTTCTCTATTTATGCATTATCACTTTTTCTTTCCTATTTCTCTCTTTCTCTCTCATGCACAGACTCTCTTTCTCTCTTTTAACACTCTCTCTTATCACTTCACTCATTATTCTCTCCAACCATCTCACACTCTCTTCTGCCCTCCCTCTCTCCCTCTTTCATTATTTCAGTCTCTCACTCTTTTGCCATGTCATCCTCCTACTATCCCCATATCCCCTCTACATATCGCTCTCTCTACCTCACACTCAACTCTATCTTCCCTCAGTCTGTCTTCTCTCTAGTTTTCTATCTCATCCTATCTCCTCCTCTCCCTCCTACTCACTCTTCAATCCCTATCTTCAATACTTTTTTTGCTTTTTTTCTCTCTCTATTTCATCTCTATTTATTACTTTCTTGCCCTCTTTTACCCTCTCTGTCTCTCTCTTGCACTTTCTTCTATGCCATCATTTCTTTCTCTTTTCTCACCTTACTACTGTCTCATTTTTGTTATACTCACTAAGACACTTTTTCTCCCTCACTCTCCTTTTCTCTATTGCTCTCTCTCTCATTCCCTCTGCCTTGCTTCCTCTTCTCTCATTTTCTCTTTTCTCTATTTATCTCACACTCTTCCACTCCCATTCTCTCCCTCTCATCATTTCTCACTCATTCTCTCCCTCCTGCTTCCCTCCTCCCACTCTCGCTATCTCAATCTCCCTCCCTCTTTCTACCTCTCTTCCTCTCCATCTCCCTCTCTCTTTTCTTCTCACGCATTCTCGAATCTCCATCCTTATCTCAATATTGCTCACTAAATTTTGTGCTCTATTCCTCTCTCAATTCCTATCTCTCTCTTAAATTTCTCTCTCTCCCTCTCTCCCTCTCTCACTCCATCTCCCTCTTTAATCTTTCTCACTCTCTCCCTCTATCTCCCCCTCCCTTACTCTTGCTTTCTATCTCTCTCTTTCTCACTACTTACCTTTCTCACTATGATTCACTCTCTATTATGTTTCTTTATCTCTCTCTCTCTCAACACTCTCTTGATCTCTTTTCTTCTTTACTCACCTTGATCTCTCTATATCCATCAATCTAACTCTCTCTCTTCTGTCTGCCTTATCTCTCACCCCCTCTTCTCTCTCATTGTTTATTACTTTCTCTCATTCCCTCCCCCTTCCCCCTCCCTCCCTCCCTCCCTTCCTCCTTATTTTGCTCTCTTTTTTTCTCTCTAGCTCCCTCTATTGTCCTTTCTTTCCTCACTCTCTATTCCTTATCTATTTCTCTCTCGCTTTGTCACTCTCTCCCTTTCTTGCTCCCTCCCTCACTTACTCTCACTCTTACTCCTCGCTTCTCTCTTCTTTCTCTCTTGTAGTCTCTCACCAAAACTCTCACACTCCCTAACTCAATCTTGCTCCATCTATTATTCATTCTCTTTCTTTCTCCTTCTCTCTTTTTCTCTCTTCACCCATTATCTCTCTTCAACTTCACTCTCACTCCTACTCCCTCTCTTTATCTCTTTCACACTCTCTATTCTCTACCACTTTCTATCGCTATCTCCCTCACACTCTCTATCTCTTTTGTTTTATCTTCCCCGAGTCTCTCTTCTCTCTATATTTCTATCTTACCCTCTCTCCCTCTCCCCATTTTGCTCACTCTTTAATTTCTATCTTCACTCCCTCTCTTGCTCTCTCTCACTATATATTTCATCTCTTGTCGTTGTTCCTTTTCTCGTTCTTGCCCCCTCTGTATCTCTGTCTTCTTCCTCCATCTTTAACCACCCTCTCTTCTCTCTCTTTAGTCACTCTTTATCTGATCTATCCCCCACTCTCTGTCTTATTCTCTCTTCGTCCCTCTATCTCAGTTACTCTCCGATCTCACCCTCGTCCCTTTTCTTCATCTCATTATTTTTAATTTTCTCTCACACATCTCTCTCTCTCCTCCTTTGCCTCATCCTCTCACTCCCTCTTTCCAGCTCTTTCTTTTTTCTCCTATCTCTCTCCTCTCTCTCTCCTTCTACACATACTAGATCTCCCTCCTTCCCACTTATTTTCTCCATCGCTCTCTCATTCCCACTCTCTTGTTCCTTTTTTTCTCATTTTCACCTTTATTTATATCTTACTCTCCCTCTCCCTTTCTCTCGCTCTCTCTCTCATTTTCTCCCCCTGCTACCCTCCCTCCCACCCTCTCTATGTCAGCCTCCCTCCCCTTTCTCCCTCTCTCACTCCCTATCTCCCTCTCTCCTTATCTCCTTCTCACTCATTCTCTTACTCTCCCTCCCTATCTGAATCACTCCCTCCTTCCCTCTCTTTCTCCCTTCGTCCCTATCTCTCTAGTCTTGCACTCACTCACACAATCTCCCTGCCTCCCTATAATTTTTTTCGTTTCTTTATCTCGTTCCATATCTCTTCTCTAACTTTTTCTTCTCTCTATTTCCCTCTCACTTTCCATCATCCTTTCTCTCTCCCACTCTCTCTCCCACTTCTCACCCTTCCACGCTCTCTATCTAAATCTCTCTTACTTTCTCTCCCTCTCCATCTCCCTCTCTCCTTCTCTCTTTCTCATTCATTCTCTTAACGTCTCTCCCTATCTCTATCTTACTCACTTTCTTTTCCTCTCTCGCTTCCACTCTCTCCCTATTAAATCCTTCAAGCTCTCCCTCCCTCTCACACTCCCTCCCTCTCTTTAATCTCTCGCTCTCCCTCTCTATCTCCCCCATTCTAACTCCATTAGTTACTCTTGCTCTCTATCTTTCTTACTATGTCTCTAAGTTCTACTCTCTTTCTCTCTCTCGCTCTCTTGCCCTCCCTCATCTATCTTTCTTTCTCTTCACACTTGGCCCTCTATCTCTCTTCTCTCCCACTCTCCCTTTATCATTATGTCTCTCACTCTCTATATTAATCCTCTGTCTCGCTCTTTTGCTCTCTCTTCCTCTATTTTCAAGGGGAGATAGAGAGAGGAGTGAGAAAAGAAGAAAGAAGACAGTGGGACGGAGGGATTGAATAAGGGAGGGATTGAGGAGGAAAGAGAGATATATGAGTGAAAATAAGAAATATTGAGATAGATATGAGGGGAGAGAGCAAGATGTGATAGCAATTTAGAGAGTGTGTGAGAAAGGGAGAATGAGAGAGAGTGTGTGTGCGAGGAGAGAGATAAAGATTGAGTAAAGAGAGAGAAGAGATGGAGATGGCTTGAGAGAGACATAAAGGGGACAAAAGAAAGCGAAAAACAACAAAGAGAGATGAAATAAAGAGTGAGAGAGGGCTAGAGAGGAAGTGAAGATAGGGATTGAAGAGTGAGCAGAAGAGAGAGCGAGGGAGAGTGGGTAAGGCATAAATACATGGAGAAAAGATTATCGGGGAAGATAAAGCAAAAGGTAATGAGTGAGAGGTAGAGAGAGGGAGATATGGAGACAGAGAGAGAGCACTGAATTAGTGAATGAGGGAGAGAGGGAGAGAGGAAGAGAGTGAGAGGTAGTTTAAGGGAAAGAGTTTGTAAAGCAATAAGTGAGTGATGATATAGAGCAATAGAGAGTATGTGAGAGAGAAATGAAGTACAATAGAGAAAGTAAAAGTGATAAAGCATAACAGAGAAAAGTGCAAAAGAGGCAGAGAGGGAGAAAGAGAAAGATAGATGGACGGAGTCAAAGGGATAGAAGATAGCTGGAGTGAGAGAGTAAGAGAGAGTGGGATTGAGAGAGAGAGAGAGATAGAGACAGAGAGAGAGAGAGGGTATAGAACAAGATTTAGTGGGAGAGAGAGGGGGATAAAGTGAAAGAGAGTGAGAGGGAGAGAGAGGGAGGAATGGAAGGAAGCAAGCGAGTGAGGGTGAGAGGATGAGAAAGATATGAGGAGAGAGTGGAGGGAGATCAATAGAAGAGAGAATGAATATGGAACGATAAAGAAAGAAGGAATAAGGGAATAAAAGTGAGAGTGAACTAAGGAGAGAGGAAGAGGGAGTGAGAAAGAAGAGTGTGAGAGAGAAATAAAAAGAAGAAAAGATTAAGGAAGAGAGAGTGAGAGGGAAAGAGTGAGTGAGCAAGTGTGGGAGCAAGAGAGCGGGAGATAAAAAGAGCAAGTGAAAGAGATAGATGAAGGGAGTGAAAACTGGAGGGAGAACGAGAGAGAGGCAGTGAGGGATAAAGGGAGAATCAAATGAGAGTGATAGAAGGAGTGAGAGAGAGATAAAAAGTGGTGGAATAAATTGTGAGAGAGAGGAGAAGAGAGTGAGTGCAAAAGAGAGATAAAAGGAGGTTGCGAGAGGGTTTAAAGAGACTAGGAAAGGGAAAGGAAGAGAGAGTGAAGGACAGAGAGAGAGTAAGAAGAGAGACTAAGGGAAAATCAAGTAAGAGTATGTGAGTGAGGGGTTAAAAGTGAGAGAAAATAGGAGAATATTGACTGAGAAGGAGCAAGAGAGTGGGAGACGGAGAGGGATAAATGAAGGGAGAGGGAGGAAGGGAGAGAGCAGAGAGAATGAGAAAGGAACGGATGTAAGCGAGGGAATGGGGGATTAAGTGAGAGAAAAGTAAGAGAAAAGAGAGATGAGAGAGCTACAAAAAAGAGTGTAAAAAAGTGTATACAAAAGACAAAGAGAATAGAGAATGAGAAAGAGAGAGTGAGAGAAATTAATAGATAAGGGAATAGAGTGAGAAGAGAGAAAATCAGAGAGAGAATGAACTAAATGGTAACATAAAGTGAGATAGAGAGCAAGAAATTAAGCTAAATAAGGTGAGTGGGAGAGAGATTGAGAGAGAGTGAGGGAGTGTATGAGTGTATGAGATGGAGAGAGAATAGTTGCTACATAAGGAAGCTCTGGAGAGGGCAAGAATGAGGGAGTGAGAATGATAAAGGGAGAGTGTGTCATAAAGAGAACAATAGTGAGAGAGTGGAAGAGATATAGAGAGAAATAGGAAAGAGAGTGAGGGAGAGAAGAGGATAAGAAATGGAAAGAGAGTGAGGGACAAGAGAGAAAAAATAATATTAGGAGGGTGAGAAGGGAGAGGGTGTGATCGAGGAAGGGGGGAAGGGATGTAAGAGATAAAGAGTGAGGGAATGAAATAGAGTGTGAGGAAGGGATCAAGAGAGACATTGATGAGAGGGAGAGAGTGAGGATAAGAGTGATGAAAAGAGAGTGTGATTTTGGGGAGACAGAGAGAGGGAAGGAGAGATAGAGAAATTCCCATTCATCTCTCCTTCCTCCTCGATCCCTCCCTCTTTTAATCCCTCCATCCCACTCTTTCTTCTCTATTCTTTTCTCACTTCTCTCTCTATCTACCCTTGAAAAGAGAGGAATAGAGAGCAAGAGAAGGACTACAAGGAACATAATAGATAGTGAGAGATGTAATGAGATAGGGAGAGTGGAGAGAAAGAGAGATAGAGGGCAAGAGTTAAGAGAGAGAAAAGATAGCCGAGGGAGAGCAAGGGAGTGAGAGAGAGAAACATATTAGAAGTAAGAGACATAGTAAGAAAAAGAGAGAGTGAGAAAGAAAGAGATAGAAGGCAAGAGTAATGAATATAGTGAGAACGGGGGAGATAGAGAGTGAGAGAGCAAGAGATTAAAGAGAGGAAGGGAGTGTGAGAGGGAGAGACTGAAAAATTTAAGTAGGAAAGAGAGGAAATGATAGTGAGCAACATAGAGATAAGGAGAGACTTTAGGAAAATGAATGAGAAAGAGAGATGGAGGGAGGCAGATGGAGAGGGAGAGAGAGAAGAGAGATTGAGATAGATAGAGTGGAAGGGTGAGAAGTGGGAGGGAGAGTGGGAGAGAAAGGATGAGGGAAAGTGAGAGAGAAATAGAAAAAAGAGAAAGTGAGATAAGAGAGAGTCAATGAGATAGAGCAATTGAAAAATTATACGAAGTATGGAGATTGAGTGAGTGAAAGAGCAGAGAGATAGGGACGAAGGGAGAAAGAGAGGGAAGAAGGGAGTGAAAGAGGGAGTGATTCAGATAGAAAGGCGGAGTAAGAGAATGAGTGAGTAGGAGAAAAGGAGAGAGGGAGATAGGGAGTGAGAGAGAGAGAGAAAGAGGGAGAGACTGACATAGATAGAGTGGGAGGGAGGATAACTGGGGGAGAGAATGAGAGAGAGAGCGAGAGAAAGCGAGAGGTGGATTAAGGTATAAATAGAGAAAGGTGAAGATGAGAGAAAAGAGAACAAGAGAGAGGGAATGAGAGAGAGCGATGGAGAAAATAAGTTGGAGGGAGGAGAGAGATACGAGAAAGAGATGTAGTGAGTGCAAAGGGAGAGTGAGAGGAGAGAGATAGGAGAAAGAGTTGGAAGGAAGCGGTGACAGAGCAAGCGACAAAGGAGGAGAGAGCGATGTGTGAGAGAAAAGTATAAATAATGAGATGGAGATAAGGGCTGAGGGTGAGCTCTGAGAGCAACTGGGATAGAGGGACAGTGGGAGAATAAAAGAGAGAGTGGGGAATAGATCTGAGAAAGAGTGAGTAAAGAGAGAGAAGAGACGGTGGTTATAGATGAATGAACAAAAGATAAGGAATAGAGAGTGAGGAAAGAGTGAGAGTAATATTAAAGAGAGTGAGGGAGTGAGGAGGGGAGAGAGTGATAAAGTGAGAGGGAAATAGATAAGGAATAGAGAGTGAGGAAAGACAGGACAAGAGAGGGAGCTAAAGATAAAAAAAAAGCAAAATAAGGGGCCTGGGAGAGAGGGAGGGAGAGAATGAGAGAAAGTAATAAACAATGAGAGAGAAAAGAGAGTTAGATTGATGGACATAGAGAGATCAAGGGTGAGTAAAGAGAGAAAAGAGATCAAGAGAGAGCCTAAGAGAGAAAGAAAGAAACATAATAGAGAATGAAACATAATGAGAAAGGTAGGGAGTGAGAGGGGGAGAGATAGAGGGTAAGAGTAAGGAAGAGAGTGATAGTGGGAGATAGAGGGAGAGAGTGAGAGAGATTGAAGAGAGAGAGGGAATGAGAGAGGGCGGGAGAGAGAGATTTAAGAGAGAGACGGGAATTGAGAGAGTAAGAGAGCGCAAAACTTAGTGAAATATTTTGATAAGGAGGGAGATTAATGAATGCTTGAGAAGAAAAGAGAGAGGAAAATGGGGAGGGAGTGAGGGAGTGAGGGAGAAAGATGGAGGGAGATTGAGATAGGGAGAGTGAGAGAGAGGGAAGCAGGAGGGAAATGATGAAAGAGGGGGAATGGGAGAGGAAAAGTGAGAGAGAAATAGAGAAAAGAGAAAGTGAGAGATGATGGAGCAAAGGAGAGGGAATGAGAGAGAGCAATAGAGAAAAGGAGAGTGAGGGAGAATGAGTGACTAAGAGAGTAGAACAAAAATGAGAGAGAGGAGTAAGGTGAGTGTGAGAGAGAATGAGCAAAAGAGAGACAAAGAGAGAGAAATGAGGGTGATAGAAGAATGAGCAAAAGAGAGACAAAGAGAGAGAGTAAAGCAAGAAAGCAATAAATATAGATGAAATAGAGAGAGAAAAAGAGCAAAAAATGGATTTAAGATTGGGATTGAAGAGTGAGGAGGGAGAGAAGGAGAGAGGGTGAGATAGAAAAATAGAGATAAGAGAGACAGAGGGAAGATAGAGTTTAGTGTGAGGTAGAGAGAGGGAGATGTCGAGAGGATATGGAGTTAGTGGGAGGGTGAGAGGGCAATAGAGTGAGGGACTGGAATAATGAAAGAGGGAGAGAGGTAAGGTGAAAGATAGTGTGAGATGGTTAGAGCGAATAGTGAGTAAAGTGATAAGAGAGAGTTTTAAAGGAGAACAAGAGTGTATGCGTGAGAGAAAACGAGAGAGAAATAGAGGAAGCAAAAGTGGTAATGCATAAATAGAGAAAAGTACGAGAGAGGAAGAGAGTGAGAAAGAGAGTGATAGAGGAAGGGAGTGATAGACATTGAAGAGAGAGGGAGTGAGAGAGAGAGAAGAGAGAGTGATGGAAGATATAGAGATAAGTGAGAGGGAGGGAGAGATGGGGTGGAGAATGAGATTTAGTTGGAAAGAGGGGGGATAATTTGGAAGCGAGTGAGAGGGATAGAGGGATAGAGGGAGAGAGGGAGAGAGAGAAGGAGAGAAGGAGAGAGAGTGAGGGAGGGAGAGAGAGGGAGGGAGGGAAGGAGAAAGAGAGAGGGGAGAGAGGGAGGAAAGATTGAGAGGATAGAGGAGTGCAAGCAATCGAAGAGAGAGTGAACATGAAGCGAGAAAGAGAGAGAGTGAGGGAGTGGAAGTGAGAATGAATTTGAAGAGAGAGGAAGAGGGGCAAAAAGGGAGAAAGTGTAAGATAGAAATAGAGTGAAGAGTGTGTAAGGGAAGAGAGAGCGTGAGAGAGGGAGACAGTGAGTGAGTCAGAGGGGAAACAAGAGCAAGGGAAATAAGAAGAGTGAGAGAAAGCAAGGGGTTTAGGGAGTGAAAGAGGGATGGCGACGAGGGAAAGTCAGAGAGGGATAAAGGGAGCATTAAAAGAGAGACTGAAGAGGGAGAAAATTAAAGATAAATTGAGATGGAATAGAGAGAGAGATAGGGAAAGAGTTAGTGAGAAAGAGAGATTGAAGGAGTAGTGAGAGAGGGAGAGAGTGAGTGAGTGAGAGGTGGAGCAGAAGCGAGAGAGATAAGAAGAGAGAGAGAAAGCTAGGGGTGAAGGGAGTGAAAGAGGGATGGAGACGAGAGAAAGGCAGTGAGGGATAAATGGAGCATTAAAAGAGAGACTGAAGAGAGAGCGAATCAAAGATAAAATGAGATGGAATAGAGATTGAAAGAGATAGGGAAAGAGTGAGTGAGAAAGAGAGATTGAAGGAGTAGTGAGAGGGATTAAAGAGAGTGCAGGAAAAAGGAAGGAAGAGAGAGTGAAAGGTAGAGAGTTAGAAGAGAGAGTAAGGGAAGATCAAGTAAGAGTGCGTGAGTGGGGTGTAAAGAGAGGGAGAATAGGAGAATGATGAGAGCGAGAGGGACCAACGGAGGGAGAGGGAGATGGAGAGGGATAAAGGGATGAAGAGGGAGGAAGGGAGAGGGAGAGAGAATGAGAGAGTGTGGGACGGAATCAAGTGAGCGAGAGAGGAGAGAGAGTGTGGGGGATAGAGTGAGAAAAAGTAAGAGAAAATGGGAAGAGAGAACAACAAAGGAGAGTATAAAAAAGAGAGAGAATGATTAAGAGAGCGAAAGAGGTATGGAGAGCAAGAGAGAGGAAGTGAGGGATAACGAGAGGGTCAAAAGTGAGAGGCAAAAAAGAAATCAAGAGGGAGAGATAATGAGGGGTGGAATATGGAGAGATAGAGAGATGGAGTTCGTGAGGGAGAAAGAGAGACAGGTGGAAGTGAGAGCATTTAAAGAGAGAGAAGGAAAGAGAAAGTGAGAGAGTGAGAAGAGAGGCTATGGAAAGATCAAGTAAGAGTAAGTGAGTGAGATGTAAAGTGAGTACAAGAAGGGTACATTAGTGAGTGAGAGGGGGAGCAGGAGAGAGGGACGAAAAGAGGGAGATAAGGAGGAATAGAGAAAAAAAAGAAATTTTTTGTGTGTGAGGAAGAGAGAGTGAGAGAAACTACGTGAAAAGTTAATGAAGTCTTCGCAATAATGGAGAAAGAAAAAAAGAAAAAACTGCGAGAAAGAAAGAGGAAGGGAGCGAAGGAATAAGTTAAGATATTGGAAGAGAAGGAGAATGAGCGAAGGTTAAGAAAGAGAGTGAGGGAGAAAAGACAATGAGAGAGATAATGCAAGAGAGATGGAGAGAGAGAGGGAGAACTAGGAAGGGATAGTGGGAGGGAGCGTGAGAGAAAGTGGTAGGAGGGAAGTGAGAGAAATAGAGAAAGAGAGTGAGGAGATTGAGAAAGAGTGACAAGAGTAAGAGAGAAGTTATAGAGAATAAAGAACGAGAGCCTGATAGTGATAGAAAGTGAAAGGGTATACAGAGTGTGAAAGAGATAAAGAGAGGGAGTAGGACTGAGAGTGAAGCTGAAGAGAAAGGGAGTGGGTGAAGAGAGAGTAAGAGAAAAGGAGCAAGAGAGAATGATAGGAGCAAGGGAGACAGAGTTATGGATGTAGTGTGAGAGAGAGAAAAAGAGAGTACAAGAGAGAAAGAGAGAGAGAGGCGAGTGAGGGAGTAAGAATGAGAGTGAAGTTAATAAGAGTGAGGGACCAAGGAAGGGAGAGAGATAGACAAAGGGAGAGAGAAAAAGAGAAAGAATGGAGAGTAATGAAAGAAAGGAAAAGAAAAAGATAACTAGAGAGAGAAAAGAGAGTGAAATAAGGATGGAGGGAGGCAAAGAGAGAAGGAAGGAGACATAGTAATAAACATTGACAAAGAAGAGAGAAAGGAAGACCACCTCTATCCGCTCATCTTTAACTGTGGTCTTCCTTTCTCTCTTCTTCTCTCTAGTACTCTCTCATTCTCTCTCTCTCTCCCTCTCTCTTACTCTTTCTTTCCTTACTCTTTTTTTTCTCTCTATTTTGTCTCTGCTATTATCCATTTCTCCCTTTATTCAATTTCAATCTCAATCTTATTCCTTCCCTCTCCCTTTCTCACTCTCTAGTCTCTCGCTTCGTCTCTCTAGAGAGAGATAGAAAGAGGTAGTGGGAGGGCTGACAGTGAAGAAAAGAGAATGAAAGAAAGAGTGAAAGTAAGAGAGTGTGAGAAGAGAGAATGAGGGAAGATCGAGTAAGAGTAAATAAGTGGGGGATATAAAGAGAAGGAGAACATGAGAATGACGAGACAGAGGGAGCAACAGAGGCAGAGGGAGATGGAGAGGGTGTAAGGGTGAGATGTGAGAGAATGAGAGAGGGAGGAATGGAAGCAAGAGAGCGAGAGAGGAGAGAGAGAGAGTGGGAAATAGAGTGAGAGAAAAGTAAGAGGAAAAGGAGAAAAGAAAGGTAGTTCCTCTTGTTCCCTCTTCCTCACTATTCCTCCTATTCCCTCTATTGCTTTTCTGTCCCAGTCCCCTTCTTCATCTTTATATTACTCTCATTCTTACCATGTCCCTCTATCATTCTCATTCTCCATTCTCTCTCTCTCAAATTCTATCTTTTTTTTTGTCTCTCTTGTCTCTCATCCTTTTTACGCTTTCTCTTCGTATATCCTTAACTCTCTCACCATCTCTCACTTTCCTCCTTCCCTCCATATGTCTCCCTCTTTCTCTTGCTCCCATCTCTCTTTCATGCTCTCTCCCCTTCTCTCACTCCCTCTCTCTCTCTCTTAAATCTCTAGCTCTCTCCCTTTATCTCCCCCTCTTTCACTCTCTTCCTTACACTTGCCCTCTATCACTCTCTCATTTTCTTACTATGTCTCTTACTCCATATTCTATTTCTCTCTCTAGCTTTCTTGCTCACTTTTGCTATATTTTCTCTCTTTACTATTGTCCTCTATCTCTCTCTTTCTCCCTCTCTCCCTTTATGACTATGTCTCTCACTCTTTATTATGTTTCTCTCACTCACTCTCTTGCTCTCTTTTCCTCTCTTTATCTCTCTATATCCATAACTTAATCTCTCTCTGTCTTCCTCTCATTCTATCTCTTTTCCTTCTCACCCCCTCTTCTCCTTTTTTTTATTACCTCCCCTCCCTTCCTCCCCCTTGTTTCTCTTTTTAGATCCCTCTCTCTTGCCCTCTCTGACCTCACTTTCTATTTTTTTCTCTATTTCTCTCTCCCTTCCTGGCCCCCTCAATCTCTTCAATTTCACACTCATTATTACTCCCTTGCTCTCTTCTCTCTCTTTCTCTCTTGCTATGAGTGAGGAGAGGGAGAAAGAGTGAGAGGGAGAAAGGGAGAAAAGAGAGAGTATTTTGGTGTGTGTCTGAACAGGAGGGATCGAAGTCAGAGAGAGGGGGAGGGAGGCGAGAGACTGAGAGAGGGAGATAGGATAGATAGAGAGAAGAGTCAGATAATAGAGAGGAATAAAATATATAATAAGACAGAGTGAGAATAATGAGTGAAAGAGCGAGAGAGATGAAAGCCACAAAAGAGAATGAGTGAGAGTGAGTGGGGAAAGATAGGGATGGGGAGATAGAGAGAGGGACAACGAGGGAGGGAAAGAGGGAGGGAAAGAGAGAGTGCATGTGAGAGAGAGAGAGAGAGGGAGAGAAGAGAGTGTGAGAGATAGTGGGATGGGGAGAGAGCGAGACAGTAAAGTGAGGATTAGTGGTGGATAGATGGAGAAAAAGAGTAAGAGGAGAATAGAATAACATAAGAGAGGAAGAGAGAGAAAGAGAGAGAGAATAGAGAGTGAGAGAGGGAGAGGGAGGGAGCAAGAGTGAGATTTAAATTGAATAATAGGAGAGAGTAACCACGAAATAGAGACAAAAATAGAGAGAAAAGAGAGTAAGGGAGGGAATAAATAAATAAATTTAAGAGAGAGATGAGATGGAAGAGTGACAATGATAGTGGTGCTGTGAGAAAGTGTCATGACGGTTAGAATGAGAGAGAGTGAAAGAATAGATAAATAACTTGGTAGATAAAGATAGAGATAGAGATAGGAGCATGAGATAGAAGGGGAGAGAGAAAATAAAATAGTTAGAAATACATGGAGAGAGGGAATGGGAGAGAGCAATGGAGAAAATAAGAGGGAGGGATGAAGATTGAGTGAGTGAGAATAGAGAGGAGAGATAGATAGGGAGAAAGGGAGAAAGAGAGGGAAGGAGTGAGTGAAAGAGGATGGGTTGAGATAGAGAGGGAGAGTAAGAGAATGAGTGAGAAGCAGAGAAGGAGAGAGAGGAATATAGAGGGATAGAAAGAGTGAGTAAAGAGAGAGAAGAGAGAGATGGAAGAAAAAGAAAAAGAGAGCAAATAAACAATAAAGAGAGGTGAAATAGAGAGAGAGTGAGATCATGAGAAGGACTATGAGAGGGATTAAGGAGTGAGCTAGAGGGAGAGAGGGTAAGGTAAAAATTGAGAGAAAAAAGAGTCTCAAAGTAGATAGAGCAAAAGAGAAAGAGAGCGTGAATGAGATAATAAGGAGTTGGAATGAGAGTGAAGCTGAAGAGAGAGAGTGGGTGAAGAGAGAAAGTGAAAAGGAGCAAGAGAGACAATGATAGATGGAGAAAGAAAGAGATTTAGGGTAGGAGAGTGAGAGAGAAAGAAAGAGAGTGCAAGAGAGAAAGAGGGAGAGAAGTGAGTGAGGCAGTAAGAGTGAGAGTGAGGGAGTCATTGAGAGAGTTAAAAGTTGGAGTGCGAGAGAGAAAGTACATGTGAAGGATAGGCGAGAGACTGAGAGAGGGAGTATGTAGCTTAAGTGAGTGAGAATGAGAGAGAGATTGAGAGAGAGTGAGAGAGTGTATGAGTGTGTGTGAGAGAACCCGAGAGGGAGTGTGAGTGAGATGGAGAGAAAATGGTGAGCTACATAAGGGAGTCCTAGAGAGGGCAAGATTGAAAGAGTGAGATAGAGAGAGAGAGACTGATATATAGAATAAGAGTCGGATAATGAAAGAGATCTACAGTGAGAGAGGAGAATAGACTGAGAGAGACGTGAATGAGATAGAGGGAGGGAGAGGGAGGGAAGGGAGTTAGAAAGAGATATAAAGGTAGGGAGTGAGATAGATTAAAGAGAAGACAATAGAGAGTAAGTGATAGAGAGTGTGAAAAGGATACAGAGATAGAAGAGATATCGAGGGAAGATTTAGTAAGAAAGAGTTAGTGAGAGGTAAAGAGATAAAGAGAATAGAATCATGGCTAGGGAGAGAAAGAGTGAGAGGAAGACAGAGAGGGGGATAGAGAAGTAAAGGGAGAAAGAGAACTGGAGAGGAAAGGAAAGATGGAGAGAAGGGAGAGAAAGAGATAGTGGGAGGGATGGAAGCAATAGAGAGGTAGAGAGGGTGTGGGGTAGAGGGATAGAAAGAGTGCGATAAAAGAGAGAAGAGAGAGTAGCAATGAAGAGAGCAAAAAAGAGCATAAGATAGAAAAAGAGAAAAGAGTGCAAGAAAGTGAGAACGAGGGAGAGATAATAAAAGAGATGGGGATAGAGAGAGAAGAGAGGAAGCTGCAACAATGGAGACAGAGGATTGAGTGCGAGAGAAAGAACAACATGGTAAGAGAGAACAAGATAAAGATCGAGATATAGATCAAGAAATGGAGCTTAAAAGGGTGAGAGGGAGAGAGATTGCTCACTCTTTACTTCTATCTCCACCTTTCTGTCACTCTCTCCCTTGTCCTCTATCTCGCTCTTTCTCACTCTCTCCCTTTTTCACTATCTCTCACTCTTTATTATGTTTCTCTCTATGGCTCTCTCTTGCTCTCTTTTCTCTCTCCTTACTCATTCTTCATCTCCCTTTATCCATCACTCTAAATCTCTCTATCTTCCTTTCATTCTATCTCTCTTCTCTCTCTCACCCCTCTCTCTCTCATTGTTTATTACTTTTTGTCCTTCCTCCCTCCCTCCTTATGTTGCTCTCTTTTTCTCTCTAGTTCTCTTTCTCTTTTCCTCTCTTTTGTCACTATCTATTGCTTCTCCATTTCTTTCTCGCTCTGTCACTTTCTCCCCTCTTGCTCCCTCACACTTTTTAATTTCACTCTAACTTTTACTTCCTCACTCGCTTCTCTCCCTCTTTCTCTCTTACACTCTCTTTCTCTCTCTCTCTCTCTCTCTCTCTCCTTCCCTAAATATATTTCTTTCTCCATCTATCACTGTCTCCCTTGCTCCTTTTCACTTTCTCTTCTCACTCACCGTCTCTCTTCAGTTTCACTCTTATTCCTACTCCCTCTGTTTATCTCTTTCACACTCTCTATTCTCACTCCAACATTCCATGTCTATCTTGCTCACACTCCCTATCTCTTTTGTTCTATCTTCTTTGAGTCTCTCTTCTCTCTCTATTTCTACCTTATCCTCTCTCCCTTCGGCTCACTCTTCAATCTCTCTCATACTCCCTCTCATGGTCTCTCTCTCTATTTTATCACTCTTTATTGTTTATTTGTCTCTTTTGCTCTTTCTTCTATCTCTCTCTCTCTTTACTCATTCTTTCTATCCCTCTATATTCTTCTCTCCTTCTCTCCTTCTCACTCATTCTCTCACTCTCCCTCTCTATCTCAATCCCATCCACTTTCACTCCCTCCTTCCCTCTCTTTCTCCCTTTCTCCCTATATCTCTCCTCTCTCTCTCTCTCCTCTTGCACTTACTCAATCATCCTCCCTCCCTATTATTTTCTCCATTGCTCTCTCCCATTCCTTCTCTCCATTTCTTTCTTACTAATTTAATTTCTCTCTCCCCTTCTATCTCATGCTCTTATCCTATCTCTATCTTTATCTACCAATTTATCTATCTATTCTTTCACTCTCTCTCAATCTAACCCTTCATGACTCCCTTTCTCAAAGCAACATAAGGAGGGGAAGAGAGACATAAGGAGGGAGGGAGGGAGGAAGGACAGAAAGTAATAGAGAGCAACAATGAGAGATAGAGTGAGAGTGAGATTAAAAGAGGTGGAATAGAGAGTGAAGGAGAGGAAGAGAGTGAGTGAGAAAGTTGATAAAAGGAAGTAGTGTGAGAGTTTAAAGAGAGAGAGAGAGCAGGAAAGAGAATAGAAGTGAAACTAAGTGAAGATTGAGTAAGAGTGAGTGAAGGGTATGAAGTGATGGAGAACAGGAGAATATAGAGTGAGGGAGGGAGTAAGAAAGAGAGGGATAAAGTAAGGAGAGGGAGGAAGGTAGAGAAGTTAGAAAATGAGAGAGTGAGGGATGAAAACAAGAGAGAGAAGAGAGAGTGGAGATAGAGTGAGAAAAGTAAAGGAAAAGAGAGAAGAGTAAGCAACAATGTAGAGTGTAAAAGAGAGTATAAGATAGAAAAAAGAATAAAAAGTGAGACGGCATAATGGAGAAGGGGATAGAGAGAGAAGTCAGAAAAATGGAGTAAAGGAGAGAGAGGAGAGAGTGAGAGAGAAAAAGCAAAATGGTAAGAAAGAGTGAGATAGAGAGCAAGAAATGGATCTAAAGAGAGTGAGAGGAAGAGAGATTAAGAGAGAGTGTATCAGTTTATGAGATGGAGAGAGAAGAGTGAGCTACACAAGGGAGACCTAGAGGGCATGAATGAGGCCTTGATAATAATAGAGGGAGAGAGTAAGAGCGCTAAAGAGCACAATAATGAGAGAGTGAAGGAGATCCAGAGAGAAATAGGAAAAGAGAGTAAGGGAGCGAAGTGGATATAAGCAAGGGAAAGAGAGAGAGCGAAAAGAGAAAAAAAGATACTAGAAGGGTGGGAAAGGAGAGAGAGAGAGCGAGAGAGTGAGGGAGGGATCAAGAGAGATATATAAATAGAGAGGGAGAGAGTGAGAACAAGAGTAATGAAAGTAGAGTGAGAGAAATTGGAGATAGAGAGAGGGAGAGAGAGAGAGCAAGAGAAGTGTGAGAGAAGGTGAGAAATAATGAGAAAGAAGCGAGGGATTGGGAGAGATAAAAGTTGGAGAGCAAGAGAGAGGTCGTGTATGAGTGCAAGAGAGTGAAAGAGATCTAAAGAGAAAAAGGGAGAGAGAACAAGAGAGGGACAGAGTGCATGAGTGTGTGAGATGGAGAAAGAAGAGTGAGCTACATAAGGGAGACTTAGAGAGGGCAAGATTAAGGGAGTGAGAAAGATAGAGGGAGAAAGTGAGACTGATAAAGAAAACAAATGTTAGAGGGCAAAAGAGATCTAGAGATAAGACACATCTTTTCCTCTCTCCCACTTTCTAACCCTCACTCACTCTCACACATTCTCTTTCCTTACCTTTGTCTCTCTCTCTCTCTTCTCCTTCCCCTCTATCTTTCCCTCTCTCTTTTCCTCCCCCTCATTATCTATTCCCCACTCCCTCTCGAGAATGAGAGGGAGAAGGAGAGGAGAGAGATAGTCAAGAAGGGAAAGTAGAAGAGTGTGTGAGAGAGTGACGAAGGAGGGAAGTGAGAGAAGTAGAGAAGAGAGTGGGGTAGTTGCAGAAGAGAATGAGAAGAGTAAAAGAGAAGTTGACATAGAGTAAAGAGTTCGAGCGAGATAGTGATAGAAATTGGAAGAGATTGTAGAGAATGTGAAAGAGATAAAGAGAGGGAGGAGTGTGAGTGAAGCTGAAGAGAGAGTGGGTGAAGAGAGAGTAGAAGAAAGGAGCAAGAGAGAGATAGTTAGGGAGGGACAGTGAGAGAAAGAAAAGGACAGAGAGAGTACAAAATAGGAAGAGAGAGAAGGAGAGTGAGGGAGTAAGAGTGAGAGACAAATTAAAGAGTGTGAGGGAGCTAGGAATGGAGAGAGAGAGACAAAGAAAGAGAAATAAATAAAGAATGGAGAGTGAGGAAAGAGGGAAAGAGAGATAAATAAGGACAGAGAAGAGGGGATGAGAGAGCGAAGAGAGAGAACGAGAGGAAGGGAGACAGAGTTGGAGGAATAGATATAAGAAGAAAGAGTGAGTCATATTAAAGAGAACGAGATAGAGTGAGAGAGCGAATGAGAGAAACATAAGAGAAAGTGAGAGACATAGAGTGAAAGGGAGAGAGTGAGAAGGAGACATATAGAGGGCAAGAGTAAGGGAGAGAGCGAGGAAGGGGGAGTAGGAGAGAGATTAGAGAGAGAGGGACAGAGAGCAAGAAATAGTTAAAAGGGAGAGTGAGGAAGTGAGAGAGGAGCAGAGAGAGGAATAGATAATGAGCAATATGGAGTAGGGAGGGAGAGTAAGAGAATTAGTAAGGAGAGAAGAGGAGAGGGGGATGGAGAGGAAGAGAGATTGAGATCGAGAGAATGGGAGGGAGGGCAGGGGAGGGAGAGAATGAGAGAACAAGGATGAGACAGTGTGTGAGAAAGGGTGATGGAAAGTGCTCCCTCTGTCTCTCTTACTTATTCTCTTATTCTCTCTACCTCTTTTTCACTATCACTCTCCTTTTCTCTATCTTCTTTTGCGCTCTCTTCTCTCTCTATTTCTCTCTCCATCTCTTGTTCCCTCTCTCTTTAGTCTCTCTCACTCCATCTCACTTTTTTCCACTTTTTATTTCCTATTGTT
This sequence comes from Papilionanthe hookeriana x Papilionanthe teres, assembly GCA_022702705.1. NCBI lineage: Eukaryota > Viridiplantae > Streptophyta > Magnoliopsida > Asparagales > Orchidaceae > Papilionanthe > Papilionanthe hookeriana x Papilionanthe teres. Next base: position 63,327,964 of record CM040432.1, on the reverse strand, counting down.
CTTGCTCTCTCTTCTATTGTTCTCTCTTTTGTTACTCTCACTCACCGTCCTTCTCTCCCTTTTTCTCTCATAATCCTATCACTTTTTTTCTCTCCCAGTTCACCTCTTTATCTCTATATCACTCTCACTCTTAACTTGCCCCTCTATCATTCTCATTCTCTATTTTTTCTGTCTCCAAATTTGTCTTTTATTTTTCTCTCTTCACTCTCATTCCTTTCACCCTTCCTCTCCATATATCCTAAACTCTTTCTCCCCCTATCATACTTCCCTCCTTCCCTCTATATGTCTCCCTCTTTTTCTCTTCCCTCTCTCTTTCACACTCTCTCTCACTCCCTCTCTCAACCTCCGCATCCCCCTCATTCTCTCTCTCTCAATCTCTCTTACTCATTCTCTTGCTCTCTTTTCCCTGTCCCTCACACTAACCCTCACTTCTCTCACTCTCACTTTTCCTACCCACCCACCCATCTCTCTCTTTCCTTGCCTTCATTCTCTTATCTCCTCTTTTCTCTCACTCTCTCTTTCTCTCCATCTTCACTCTCTCTCACCGACTCTTCCTCTTGCTGCCTTTCTCGCTCTCTTTCTCTCTTTCTCCCTCACTCTCTGTCACTTGCTCTCTCTTTTCTGATCTCACCAAGTTTTTATTTTGTTCCTCTTCTCTCCTTAACTCTCACACTTTTACTTTATCTCCCCTCGTTATTTCTCCCTCCCACCATCTCCCTCCCTGCCTCCCTCCCCAACCATCCTCCAAGTCTTCCCATTTTTTTCTATCGCTCTCTCTCCCTCTTTCACTCCATCATTTCCTACATCCCTTTCTCTCAACCTTATATCTTCTCTTACTTTCTCTCTTTCAATCTCTTCAGCTCCCTTTCTTTCTTTTCCCCACTCTCTCTCTTTCCTCCTCCATTTCTTATTACTATTTTTCTCTATCTCCTCTTTTTCTTGCTCTTATCTCTCTATCTTGTTCTTTTTTCTCTACCTCAACCTCATCTCTATCTCAATATTTCTCACATTGTTTTACATTCTCCAACTTTCTTCCTCTCTCTTTCACACCCTCCCTCCCTCTCTGCCTCCCTTTTCTTTCACACACAAGCTCTATCTCTTCCTATCTCTTGTTCACTCTCCTTCTGTCATTGTTCTCACGTTTCGTCACACGTCTCCCTCTATTTCTGTCTCTCTACCTCCTCTATCTCTCATCTCTTTTCCTTACTCTGATTCTTATTCACATCCTCTTTATTTATATATCTCTCTTGATGCCTCCCTCTTCTCTCTCATGGTTTCTCACATTCCCCCACACTTATCTCTCTATTTCTCTCTCCCTCTGTCCCTCCGTCTCTCTGTCTCCTCTATCTCTCCCACTCTTTTCCTCACTCTCTCTTTCATTCTCTCACACTCACACTTGACTCTTTCTCTTATGTTTTCTCTAATACTCTCTTCCTCACACACACACACAATCTATGTCTATGCTTAATCTTTCTCTCCCTTATCCCCACATGGACCCTCTATCTCGCTTTCCAACTTTTATCCTTCTCAGTCCAACTCTCCTCTCAATCGTTATTTTTAACATTCTCTCACACTCTATCTCACTCCCTCCCTCCCTCCCTCCCTCTCTATGTCCATTTATCTCTCACTCTCTATTCCTTAATCTTGTGTCACTCTCTCCCTCTCTATCTATATATCTCTCTTGATCCCTCCCTCACTCTCTCTTTCATTCTCTTGCTCTCTATCTCTCTTCTCTTCCTCCCTCCCTTGCTCACACACTCTCTCCCTTCTCACTCTCCTAATATCTTTTTTACTCTCTTATCCCTCTCACTTTCCCATTCTTTTATCCTCTTCTCTCCCTTACTCTCCATTCCTATTTCTCTTAAGATCTCTTTCAATCTCTAACTATTGTACTTTTTATTGCTCTCACTCTCTCCCTCTATCATTCCCACTCCCTGGTCTCTTTTGGTCTCCCTTTTTCCCTTTCTATCTCCCTCTCTGTCTCCCTCTCTCTTACTCCCACTCTCTCACCATTAGTCTCTCCCTCCCATTTTCACTCCCTTTGCCCATCTCTTTCTCCTGCTATTTTTATCTCCAACTCTCTTACCCCACTCTTGCTCACTCTCTCTTTCCCTCTCTCCCGCTCTCTCTTACCTCGCCATCTCTTCTTTTTATTTCTCTCTCTCACTCTTCTTTCTCACTCCCACTTCCTCTCTCCTCTGTTTCACTGTCACTCTCACTCCCTCATTCCCTCTCTCTTTATTGTTCCATATTCATTTTCTCACACTTACTCTCTCTTCTACTGCTCTCTCTCCACTCTCTCCTCACAATATTTCTCTCCCTCTCACCCTCACTCGCTTGCTTCCTTCCCTCCCTCACTCTCTCTCCCTCTCTCGCCCTTGTTTCTCCCTCACACATGCTCCCCCTCTCTCCCTCACTCTCTTTAACTTTATCCTGCTCTCTTTCCCACTACATCTGATTCTATGCTCACTCTCTCCCTCTCTCTCTCTCACACACTCTCTACATCTTCATTCACCCTCTCTTCTCTGTTTCTTTCTTCCTCTCTCACTCCCGCTATCTTCCATCCCTTTGACTCCCTCGGTTTATCTTTCTCTTTCTCCCTCTCTACCTCGCACTTTTTCTTTCTTTACTGTAATCCATTTCTCTCTCACTCACTTTCTATTGCTCTATGTTATCACTAACTTATCACTTTACAAACTCTTTCCCTCCAACCACCTCTCAAAGAGAGATAGATAAAAATAGAAAGAAAAAAAAACAAGGGAAAACAAAGCATGAAAAGGTGAGTGAGAGGGAGAGAGGAAGAAGAGCAAGAGAATGAGTGGCAGAGAGATCGAGAGAGAGAGAGAGAGAGAGCACAAAAAATCAAGAGGGAGAGAATGTGTGAAAGAGAGAGGTGAGGGAGAGAGACTTATAGAGGGAAGGAGGGAAGTGAGAGAAAGGGAGAGAGAGTGGGTGATATATGGAGAGAAAGAGTGAAAGGAAGAGATAGAAGAGAGAGCAACAAAAGAGAGATAAGGAAAGAGAAGAAAAAACAATGAGATAGGAGAGAGATGGTTTAAGAGTGGGAGTTATATAGAGATGAAGAGTTGGATTGAGAGAGAAAGAAAGAGAGCGGGAGAGGGAGTAAGACAAAGAGAGAGGATATGTGTGTGTGTGTGTGTAATGGAAAAGAGATTAATAGAAGTAAGAGAAAGGAAGATAAGGAGTGAAAAATAGAGAGGGAGGGAGTGAGAGAGATTGAAGAGAGGGAGTGACTGAGGTAGAGAGAGTGAGGGAAGTAGAGTGAGAAAAAAGTGAAGGAAGATAGAGCAAGAGATAGTGAGTTAAAGGAATAGATGGAGGGAGAATAAAGGAATGAGTGAGAGAGAAAGAGAGAGTGAGGGCAATCAAGGGAGGGAGGGAGGTAGGGATGAGGGAGAAAGAGAGGCAGTGCAGGATGGGGGAGCAGAAAGAGTGAGAGGAGAGAGAAGAGAGACTAATAGAAGAGATAATAATAACAATCAGGAGATAGAGAATAGTGTGTTATAATAAGAGGTAGAGGGAGGTAAGGAGTAGTAAATAATGATAGAGAAGAGGGGGTAAGAGTGAGAAGGAGAGTGAGGGAGCTAGGAATGGAGAGAGAGAGAATACAAAAGAGGAAGAGAGAGAAGGAGAGTGAGGGAGTAAGAGTGAGAGATAAATTAAAGAGAGTGAAGGAGCTAGGAATGGAGAGAGAGATAAAGAAAGAGAAATAAATAAAGAATGGAGAGTGAGGAAAGAGGGAAAGAGAGATAAACAAGGACAGAGAAGAGGGGATGAGAGAGCGAAGAGGGAGATTGAGAGGAAGGGAGACAGAGTTAGAGAAATAGATATAAGAAGAAAGAGTGAGTCATATTAAAGAGAAATATAGAGCGAGAGAGTGAATGAGAGAAACATAAGAGAAAGTGAGAGACATAGAGTGAAAGGGAGAGAGTGAGAAAGAGACATATAGAGGGCAAGAGTAAGGGAGAGAGCGAGGAAGGGGGAGTAGGAGAGAGATTAGAGAGAGGGACAGTGAGCAAGAAATATTTAAAAGGGAGAGTGAGGAAGTGAGAGAGGAGCAGAGAGAGGAATAGATAATGAGAAATATGGAGTAGGGAGGGAGAGTAAGAGAATTAGTAAGGAGAGAAGAGGAGAGGGAGATGGAGAGGAAGAGAGATTGAGATCGCGAGAATGGGAGGGAGGGAGCTTAGGGAGAGAATGAGAGAAAAAGGATGAGACAGTATGTGTCTCTTTTATTTATTTCTCCCTCTGTCTCTCTTACTTATTCTCTTATTCTCTCTACCTCTTTTTCACTATCACTCTCCTTTTCTCTATCTTCTTTTGCGCTCTCTTCTCTCTCTATTTCTCTCTCCATCTCTTGTTCCCTCTCTCTTTAGTCTCTCTCACTCCCTCTCACTTTTCCACTATTTATTTCCTATTGTTCTTGCTCTCACTTTTATTGTTCTCTCTTTTGTTACTCTCACTCATAGTCCTTCTCTCCCTTTTTCTCTCATAATCCTGTCGCTTTTTTCTCTCCCAGTTCATCTCTTTATCTCTATATCACTCTCACTCTTAACTTGTCCCTCTATCATTCTCATTGTCTATTTTTTCTCTGTCTCCAAATTTCTCTTTTATTTTTCTCTTCACTCTCATTCCTTTCACCCTTCCTCTCCATATATTCCCAACTCTTTCTCCCCCTCTCTTACATTCCTCCTTCCCTCTATGTCTCCCTCTTTTTCTCTTCTCTCTCTCCTTCACACACTCTCTCACTCCCTCCCTCAACCTCCTCATCACCCTCATTCTCAATCTCTCTTACTCATTCTCTTGCTCTTTTTTCCTCTGTCCTTCACACTAACCCTCACTTCTCTTACTCTCACTTTTCCTATCCACCCACCCATCTCTCTCTTTCCTCACCTTCATTCTCTTATCTCCTCTTTTCTCTCACTCTCTCTTTCTCTCCATCTTCATTCTCTCTCACTGACTCTTCCTCTTGCTGCCTTTCTTGCTCTCTTTCTCTCTTTCTCCCTCACTCTCTGTCACTTGCTCTCTCTTTTCTGATCTCACCAAGTTTTTATTTTGTTCCTCTTCTCTCCTTATCTCTCACACTTTTACTTTATCTCCCCTCATTATTTCTCCCTCCCACCCCTCTTCCTCCCTGCCTCCCTCCCCAGCCATCTCTCCAAGTCCTCCCATTTTTTTCTATCGCTCTCTCTCCCTCTTGCACTCCATCATTTCCTACATCCCTTTCTCTCAACCTTATATCTTCTCTTACTTTCTCTATTTCTTTCTTTCTTTTCCCCACTCTCTCTCTTTCCTCCTCCATTTCTTATTACTATTTTTCTCTATCTCCTCTTTTTCTCGCTCTTATCTCTCTATCTTGTTCTTTTTTCTCTACCTCAACCTCATCTTCATCTCAATATTTCTCACATTCTTTTACATTGTCCCTCTCTCTTCCTCTCTCTTTCACACCTTCCCTCCCTCTCTGCCTCACCTTTCTTTCACACACAAGCTCTATCTCTTCATACTCTTGTTCACTCTCCTTCTGTCATTGTTCTCACGTTCTGTCACACATCTCTCCCTATTTCTGTCTCTCTGTCTCCTCTATCTCTTATCTTTTTTCCTTACTCTGATTCTTATTTGCATCCTCTTTATTTATATATCTCTCTTGATGCCTCCCTCTTCTCTCTCATGGTTTCTCATGTTCCCCCACACTTATCTCTCTATTTCTTTCTCCCTCTGTCCCTCCGTCACTTTGTCTCCTCTATCTCTCTCACTCTTTTCCTCACTCTCTCTTTCATTCTCTCACACTCACACTTGACTCTTTCTCTTATGTTTTCTCTCACACTCTCTTCCTCACACTCACATACAATATATGTCTATGCTTAATCTTTCTCTCCCTTATCCCCCACATGGACCCTCTATCTCGCTTTCCAACTTTTATCCTTCTCAATCCAACTCTCTTCTCAATCGTTATTTCTAACATTCTTTCACACTCTCTCTCACTTTCTCTCTCCCTCCCTCCCTCCCTCTCTATGTCCATTTATCTCTCACACTTTATTCCTTAATCTTGTGTCACTCTCCCCCTCTCTATCTATATATCTCTCTTGATCTCTCCTTCACTCTCTCTTTCATTTTCTTGCTCTCTATCTCTCTTCTCTTCCTCCCTCCCTTGCTCACACACTCTCTCCCCTTTCACTCTCCTAATATCTTTTTTACTCTCTTATCCCTCTCACTTTCCCATTCTTTATCCTCTTCTCTCCCTCACTCTCCATTCCTATTTCTATCAAGATCTCTTTCAATCTCTAACTATTGTACTCTTTATTGCTCTCACTCTCTCCCTCTATCATTCCCACTCCCTGGTCTCTTTAGGTCTCCCTTTTTCCCTCTCTATCTCCCTCTGTCTCCCTCTCTCTTACTCCCACTCTCTCACCATTAGTCTCTCCTCCCATTTTCACTCCCTTTGCCCATCTCTTCCTCCTGCTCTCTTACTCCCACTCTTGCTCACTCACTCTTTCCCTCTCTCCCGCTCTCTCTTACCTCACCCTCTCTTCTCTTTATTTCTCTCTCACACTCTTCTTTCTCACTCCCACTTCCTCTCTCCTCTGTTTCACTGTCACTCTCACTCCCTCATTCCCTCTCTCTTTATTGTTCCATATTCATTTTCTCACACTTACTCTTTCTTCTACTGCTCTCTCTCCACTCTCTCCTCACAATATTTCTCTCCCTCTCACCCTCACTCGCTTGCTTCCTTCCCTCCCTCACTCTCTCTCCCTCTCTCGCCCTTGTTTCTCCCTCACACATGCTCCCCCTCTCTCCCTCTCACTCTCTTTAACTTTATCCTGCTCTCTTTCCCACTACATCTGATTCTATACTCACTCTCTCCCTCTCTCTCTCTCACACACTCTCTACATCTTCATTCACCCTCTCTTCTCTGTCACTCTCTTCCTCTCTCACTCCCGCTATCTTCCATCCCTTTGACTCTGTCGGTCTTTCTCTCTCTTTCTCCCTCTCTACCTTGCACTTTTTCTTTCTTTACTGTAATCCATTTCTCTCTCACTCACTTTCTATTGCTCTATGTTATCACTCACTTATCACTTTGCAAACTCTTTCCCTTCAACCACCTCTCACTCTCTTCCTCTATCCCTTTCTCCCTCGTTCACAAACTAATTGTCTCTCTTTTTCCCTCTTGCCTTCTCTCTCTCTCCATATCTCCCTCAATATCTCTCTCTGCCTCTCATTCACTATCTTTTGCTTTATACTCCCTGAGACACTCTTCTCTATGTATGTTTGCCTTACCCACTCTCCCTCTCTCTCTCTTCCGCTCACTCTTTAATCCCTATCTTCACTCCCTCTCTTGCTCTGTCTCACTCTCTATGTTATCTCTCTTTGTTTTTCTTGCTCTCTTTTGCCCCCTTTATGTCTCTCTCTCATGCCATATCTTCTATCTTCCTCTCTTCTTTCTCTTTACTCACTCTTTTTCTCCCTCTCTCACACACTCTCTCTCATTCTTCCTTCCTCACACTCTCTCTCAGTTGCTATCACATCTTGCTCTCTCCCCTCTTATCCATCTCATTATTTCTTATTTCTTCTCATGCATCTCTCCTTTCTCCTCGATCCCTCCCTCTTTCAATCCCTCCATCCCACTCTTTCTTCTCTCTTCTTTTATCACTTCTCTCTCTATCTACCCTTGAAAAGAGAGGAAGAGAGCAAGAGAAGGAGAATAAGAACATAATAGATAGTGAGAGATGTAATGAGATAGGGAGAGTGGAGAGAAAGAGAGATAGAGGGCAAGAGTAAAGAGAGAGAAAAGATAGACAAGGGAGAGTAAGGGAGTGAGAGAGAGAAACATATTAGAAGTAAGAGACATAGTAAGAAAGAGAGAGAGTGAGAAAGAAAGAGATAGAAGGCAAGAGTAATGAATAGAGTGAGAACAAAGGAGATAGAGAGGGAGAGAGCAAGGGATTAAAGAGAGGGAGGGACTGTGAGAGGGAGAGACTGAAAATTTTAAGTAGGAAAGAGAGGAAGCGAGAGAGGAAAAGATAGTGAGCAACATAGAGATAGGGAGAGATGTTAAGAAAATGAATGAGAAAGAGAGATGGAGAGAGGCAGATGGAGAGGGAGAGAGAGAAGAGAGATTGAGATAGAGAGAGTGGAAGGGTGAGAAGTGGGAGGGAGAGTGGGAGAGAAAGGATGAGGGAAAGTGAGAGAGAAATAGAAAAAAGAGAAAGTGAGATAACAGAGAGAGAATGAGATAGAGCAATTGAAAAAATTATAGGGAGGATGGAGATTGAGTGAGTGAGTGCAAGAGCAGAGAGATAGGGATGAAGGGAGAAAGAGAGGGAAGGAGGGAGTGAAAGAGGGAGTGATTCGGATAGAAAGGCAGAGTAAGAGAATGAGTGAGTAGGAGAAAAGGAGAGAGAGAGAGAAAGAGGGAGAGACTGACATAGATAGAGTGGGAGGGAGGATAGCGGGGGGAGAGAATGAGAGAGAGAGAAAAAAAAGCGAGAGGGAGAGTAAGATATAATAGAGAAAGGTGAAGATGAGAGAAAAGAGAACAAGATAGAGGGAATGAGAGAGAGCGACGGAGAAACTAAGTGGGAGGGAGTGAGATCTAGTGTGTGCAAAGGGAGAGTGAGAGGAGAGAGATAAAAGAAGAAAGAGTTGGAAGGAGTCAGTGAAAGAAGAAGGGACAAAGGAGAAGAGAGAGATGTGTGAGAAAAAAGTATAAAAATGAGATGGAGATAAGGGCTGAGGGTGAGCTTTGAGATTAACTGAGATAGAGGGACAGAGGGATAGAGGGAGAATAAAAGAGAGAGTAGGGGATAGATCTAAGAAAGAGTGACTAAAGAGATAGAAGAGAGGGTGGTTATAGATGAATGAACAAAAGATAGACAGAGAGGGGACAAGAGCAAGAAAAGAATCAACAAAGAGATATGAAAGAGACAGAGAGAGAGCAAGAGAGGGAGTGAAGATATAGATTAAAGAGAGCGAGATGGGGAGGGGTAAGGCAGAAATTCTTAGAGAAGAGAGACTCGGGGAAGATAAAACAAAAGAAATAGAGTGTGAGGGAGATAATGATAGAAAGTGGGAGAGAGAATAGAGAGTGAAAAAGATAAAGAGAGGGAGTAAGAGTGCGAGTGAAGTTGAAGAGAGAAATAGAGAGAGAGTGGGTGAAGCGAGAGAAAGAGAAAAGGAGCAAGAAAGAGAATGAATGATAGATGGAGCTAGAGTGAGTCAGGGAGGGAGTGTGAGAGAGTTAGAGACAGATTGCAAGAAAGAAAGAGAGAGAGAAGCGAGTGAGGGAGTAAGAGTGAGAGTAATATTAAAGAGAGTGAGGGAATGAGGAGGGGAGAGAGTGACATAGAGAGTGAGGAAAGACAGGATAAGAGAGGGAGTTAGAGATAAAAAAAGAGAGCAAAATAAGGGGACAGGGAGAGAGGGAGGGAGGGAGAGAATGAGAGAAAGTAATGAACAATGAGAAGAAGAGGGGGTGAGAGATAAGAGAGAGAGAAAAGAGAGTTAGATTGATGGACATAGAGAGATCAAGGGTGAGTAAAGAGAGAAAAGAGATCAAGAGAGAGCTTAAGAGTGAGAGAAAGAAACATAATAGAGAATGAATCATAATGAGAAAGGTAGGGAGTGAGAGGGGGAGAGATAGAGGGTAAGAGTAAGGAAGAGAGTGATAGGGGGAGATAGAGGGAGAGAGTGAGAGAGATTGAAGAGAGAGAGGGAGTGAGAGAGGGCGCGAGAGAGAGATTTAAGAGAGAGATAAGAATTGAGAGAGTAAGAGAGCGCAAAACTTAGTGAACAATATTTTGATAAGGAGGGAGATTAAAGAATGCGTGAGAAGAAAAGAGAGAGGGAGATGGGGAGGGAGTGAGGGAGAGAGGGAGAAAGAGGGAGGAAGATTGAGATAGGGGGAGTGAGAGGGAAGCAAGAGGGAGGTAAGCAGAAGGGAAATGATGAGAGAGGGGGAATGGAAGAGGAAAAGTGAGAGAGAAATAGAGAAAAGAGAAAGTGAGAGATGAGGGAGCAAGGGAGAGGGAATGAGAGAGAGGAATAGAGAAAAGGAGAGTAAGGGAGAATGAGTGACTTAGAGAGTAGAACAGAAATGAGAGAGAGGAGTAAGGTGAGTAAAGAGAGAGAAGGTGAGAAATAATGAGAGAGAGTGAAGAGGTAGAGAGAGAAAGTAGGGACAACTAAGAGTGGGATTCAAAGATAGAGAAGTAGGGAGAGAGGGAGAGACAGTGTGTGAGGGATAGAGTAGGAAAAAGAGAGAGAATAGAAGGCAGCATAAGAGAGAGATATAATAGAGAGTGTGAGAGAGATCATGAGTGGTAAAGAAAAATAAATAGAGATATAGAGGGAACTACTCCCTTTCTTTTTTTCTATTTCACACTCTCTATTCTCTCTTTCACTTTCTCTTCCCCACTCCCTTTCTCTCCCATTCTCACTTTATTTTACTAACGCTCTTTTTCTTCCTCAGTCTCTCTTCTTATGTCTTTCACACTCCCTTACTCCCCCTAACTTTCACTAACTCACTTTCTCTCTCTAGCTTGCCCCTCTCGCCGTTTTCCATTGCTACTATCTCTCTCTCACTCTCACGAACACATTCTAACTTCCCTCTCTTTCTTTCTCCCTCTCCCACTCCTCTTCCACCCTCTCTCCCACTTTTATCCAACCCCCTCTTCCACTCCTCCTTTATTGCCACGCTTTCTCCCTCTCTCTCTCTCTCTTTTCTACATCTTCCTCTTTTATGCCCCTTGCTCTCCATGGCGTCTTCCCTACTATTCTTTCAACCTCATACCTTCTCTCACTTTTTCTCTCTCTTAATCTCTTTATTTCCTTCTTTGCTCTCTTTTTGTCTCTTCCCTTGCTCTACATTTTCTTCTTGCTTTTCTTCCTCCCCCTCGCCTCTTTCTCTTTCTCCTATCTCTCTCTCACTCCCTCTCCCAAACTATCTCCTTCTCACTCTCCCTCCCCTCTCTCTTCCTCTCTAGACCTTTCTCATAATTTATATGTATATATATTCTCTCCCTATCTCAAAATATCCTTGTCTACCTATTTATTTTTCTCTCACTTGTTATATTCCACTGCTATTTGTTGTCTCTCTTATATTGGTCTCTCCCTATCTCCCATTTTCTCCCTCTATCTCAAACATCCTCTCTATTTCTTCCATCTCTCCCAATGTCTGGATGGAGAGATAAAGGGAGAGCTTGTGTGTTAGAAAGAGGGAAGAAGAGAGGAAGGGACAAAGAGAGGAGAGAGAGAGAGAAATAGAAGAGAAAGATTTAGAGAAGAATCAGGAAGAATAGAGAAAGAGAAAGCAAATAAATAGTGAGAATGAGAGATGAAAGAGCAAAGTAGAAAAAAAGAGTGAAGGATAATAGAGAAAGGGAGAGTGATCAAGAGGAAGAATAAGAGAATGAGAGAGAGCAATGAAGAGAGAAGAAAAAGAGGGAGAGTCGGGGAAGGCATGTGGAGAGATCTTGATAGAGAGGGGGAGGAAAGTGAGATAAACAAAGAATGAGAGAGTGGGGATAAAGGAAGAGAAAGAGTGGAAAAGGTGTGAGAGAATAAAGAGCGAAAGGAAGATGATGATAGAAAGAGGAAGAGAGAATAGAGATTGTGAAAGAGATAAAGTGAGGGAGTAAGAGTGAAAGTGAAGCTAAAAAAAGAAAGTGAGGCAAGAGAGAGTAAGAGAAAGTGGGGCAAGAGAGAATGATAGATGGAGCAAGAGAGAAGGTGAGAGAAATGGTGTGAGAGAGTAATAAAGAGAGAGAGAGAGAGAGAGAAGAAATTAAGAGTAAGAGTGAGAGTGAAGTTAAAGAGAGTGAGGGAGCCAAGAAGGGGGAGAGTGATAAAAAGCAAAAGAAACAGAGAAAGAATTGAGAGTGAGGTAAGAGAGGGAAAGAGAGACACAAAGAGCAAAATAAGGGAGGGAGAGGATGTAATAAATAATAAGAGAGAGGAGTGGGTGATAAAGTAAAGAGATAGAGAATGAGAGAAAAGCATGAGAGGGAAAGAGTAAACAGAGTGAGAACATTGCAAGAAATAGTAAGAAAACACAAGAGAGAGAAAAAGAATAGAGAGTGAGAGACATAGTAAGAAAGGGAGAGACTGATAAACAGAGAGATAGAGGGCAAGAGTAAGGGAGAGAGTGAGAATGGGGGAGATAGAGGGAGAGAGTAAGAGATTGAAGACAGAGATAGAGAGAGAGCACATGAAAGATGTAAGATGGATAGAGGGGAAGTGAGAGAGGAAATGATATTGAGCAAAATGGAGATAGGGAGCAAGGGGCAGTGGGTGGAGAGGGAGAGAGAGAAAGAGAGAGATTGAGATTGAGAGAGTGGGAGTGTGAGAAGTGGGATGGAGGGAGGGGAAAGAAAGGATGAGGGTGAGTGAGAGAGGTATAGAGAGAAGAGAAAGTGAGAGAAGAGGGGCAAAAAGAAAGAAATAGAGAGAGTAAGGGAGAGTAGGATTGGTAAAAAGAAAGAGATAGAGATATAAAGGGAGGTTGTGTGAGAGAGAAATAGAGAGAAGAGAAAGTGAGAGAACAGAGAGCAAGTGAGAGGAATGGGAGTGAGCTATGAATAAAATGAGAGTGAAGCAGGGAGATTGATTAAATGAAAGAGGAGAGAGAGGGAAGAGTGATAGGGGAAAAGGAAAAAGAGAGGGATGGAGGGTGGGATCGAGATAGGGAGGGAGAGTAAGAGAACATGTTAAAGAAGAGAAGGAGAGAGGGAGAGGAGAGGGAGTGAGGAGGAGAGATTGAGATAGAGAGTGTGGGATGGAGGGTAGTTGAGGGAGATAACGAGAGAGAAAGGATGGTTGAGAGGGAGAGAAATGAAGAGGGAGAGCAAGAGAGAAATAGAGAAAAGTGAAAGTGAGAGAAAAGAGAGCAAGAGAAAGGGAATAAGAGAAAGTGATAGAGAAAAAGTAAGGGAGAGATAGGGAGACACAGGGAAGATAGAGCAGATGATAATGAGAGAGATTGATACATAGAGATATTGAGGGAAATATGAAGAGGGAGGGAGAAAAGACAAAGCGAGAGATTGAATTAATGAAAGAGGGAAAGAGGGAGGGAGGAAGAGAGTGAGAGATGGTTGGAGAGAAAGACTGAGTAAAGTGATAAGAGAGTGATAAAAGAGAGTAAGAGGGAGTGTGCGAAAGAGAGCAAGAAGAGAGAAATAGAGAAAGAAAACATGATAGAGCATAACTAGAGAAAAGAACGAGTGAGGAAGAGAGCGAGGAAGGGAGAGATGGAAGAGAGCGGGAGTGAGAGTGGAAGAGAGAGTGAAGGAAGACATGGAGAGCGAGTGAGAGAGATGGAGAGAGGGTACAAAATGAGATTTTGTGGGAGAGAGAGAGAGAGGGGGAGAGTGTGTGAGAGAGGGAAAGAGAGAGCAAGAGAGGGAGAGCGAGGAGGGATAGAATGAAGGGAGTGGGGAAGAGTGGGAGAGAAAGATTGAGAGGAGAGAGAGGAGCAAGCATAATAGAATAGAGAGTAAGTGACAGAGTAAACATGGAGCGAGAAAAGAGAGTGTGAATGAGGGAGTATGTGGAAGAGTGAAATTGAAGAGATAGGAAGAGGGAACGAGAAAGGGAGAGTGTGAGAGAGAAAGGGAGAGAAGAGAGGGTGAGGAAAAGAGAGCAGGAGAGAGGGAGAGGGTGAGTAAGTGAGAGAGGGACAAGAGACAGGGAGATAAGGAGAGTAGGAGAAAGAGAGGAATGAAAGGAGTGAAAGAGGGATGAGAGTGAGAGAGTGGTCGTGTGGTTAAAGTGAGTGTGAAAGAGAGAAAAAAGAGAGGGTGAGAGAGAGATTGAAAGTGCTGGAACAAAGAGTGAGAGAGAGGAGAGTGTGAGTAAGAAAGAGAGAGAAGGTGGTATTGAGAGTGTTTGAAGAGAGAGCACGAAAGAGAAAGGAAGAGAGAAAGGAAGGGACAGTGAGTGAGAAAAGAGACTAAGGGAAGATCAAACAAGAGTAAGTAAGTGAGGGGTAAAAGGTGTGGGAGAATAAAAGATTGTTGAGAGAGAGAGGGAGACGGAGAGGGATAATGGAGGGAGAGGGAGGGAGGAAGAGAAGAGATAAAATGAGAGAGGGAGGGATAGATGGAAGAGAGAAGAGAAATAAAGTGTGGGATGGTGTGACATAATGTAAGAGAAATGAAAGAAGAGAGCAACAAAGGAGTGGAAAAGAGATTATAAGATATAAAAAGAGAATAGATGTGAGAAAGAGAGATTAATAGAATTTAAAAGAGAAAGGGATAAAAATAGTGAGAGAGAAAAAACAAAATGTTAACAAAGAGTGAGAAATGGAGCTAACGAGGGTGAGAGGGTAAGAGGGAGAGAGATTGAGAGAGAGTGAGTGTGTGTAAGAGTGTGGAGAGAGAAGAGTGTGCTACATGAGGAAAACCTAGGGATTAGGAGTGAAAGTGGAGCCGAAAAAAGAAAGTGGGGGAATAGAGTGTAAGAGAAAGGGTGCAAGAGATAATGATAGGTGGAGCAAGAGAGAGAGGGTTTGGGAGGGTGGGAGTGAGAGAGAGGGAGAGAGAAAGGGAGAGAGGGCAAGAGAGAAAGAAAGAGAGATGAGAGAGAGGGCGTAAGAATGAGAGTGAAATTGAAGAGAGTGAGGGAGCCAGGAAGGGAGAGAGAGAGATAAAAAGAAAGAAATAGAGAAAGAATAGAGTGCAAGTTAAGCGAGGAAACATAGAGCAAAATAAGGAGGGGAGTGGAAGTAAATATCAATAAGAGAGAAGAGGAGGTGAGAAATATAAGTGATAGAGAATGAGGAAAGGTAGAGATATAGAGTGATGGATATAGAGATAAAGAGTAAATAAAGAGAGAAAAGAGAGCAATGAGAGCAAGTGAGTGAGAGAGAGAATCAAAAGAGAAAGTGAGAGACGTAGTAAGAAATGGAGAGAGTGAGAAAGAGAGAAAGAAGGCAAGAGTAAATGGAGAAAAATCTCTATTTTTCTTCTTGATCTCTCCTTTTTCACTCCCTCCTTCCCTCTCTTTCTCCATCTCTCCCTATCCAACTTCTCTCTCTCTCTCCTCTTGCACACACTGATTCACTCACCCTCCCTCCCTCACATTTTCACTATTGCTCTCTCTCATTTCATTTTTGTCTCACTCTCTCTCCTATTCCTCCCACTCACTCTTCAATCCTTATGTTCACTCCGTCCCGTGCTCTCTCTTACTCTCTAATTCATCTCTCTTTCTTAATTTCTTGCACTCTTTTGTCCGCCTTTATCTCTCTATATTGATCTTCTTCTTTCACCCTCTCTTCTCTCTCTTTACTCCCTCTCTATCTCTCTCAATCTCTCTCACTCTCCCTTCCTCACATACTCTCTTATTTCTCTCACATCTTGCTCTCTCCTCTCTTATTCATCTCATTATTTCTTATTTTCTCATATATCCCTACACCCTCCTCCATCCCTCCCCCTTTCAATCCTCACTTTCCTCTCTTTCTCGTATTCCACCATCTTTCCCTCTTACTCTCCCTAGCTACCTTTCTCAGTTTCTTACGTCCTCTTTTGCCTTCTAGATATTTCTCTTTCTCTGATTCCTCTCTTGCACCAACTCTTTCTCCTCCCTCTCCTTACTCATTATTTATTTACGTCTGCCTCTTAGTCTCTCTCCCTCGCACACAATCTCTAAATTTCTCACACATCTTGCTCTCTCCCCTCATATCCATCTCATTATTTCTTATTTTCTCTCATACATCTCTCTTTCCTCCTTGATACCTCCCTCTTTCACTCCCTCCTTCACTCTTTTGTCTTGCTCTCCCTATCTAACTCCCATCTCTATCTCCTCTTGCACTAACTTATTCACTCCTTCTCCCTCCCTCTTGTTTTTTCCATCGCTCTCTGATTCCCTCTCGTGCTCTCTCTTCTCTTACTCTCACTTTTCTCTATTATCTTTCTTCTTTCCCTTTCTCTCTCTCTCTCTCATTCTTTCTCTCTTATTCTCTCCATCCGCTACCCTCCCTTTCACCCCCTCTCTCCTTCTCCATCCCCCTCTCTTCTCTCCTTCTCACTCATTCTCTTACTCTCTCTTCCTATCTGAATCTCGCTCACAATTTTTTGTGCTCTTTTGCTCTCTCGCTTCCTATCTCCCTCTCTTAAAGCTATTTTGCTCTCTCTCACTCTCTCACTCCCTCCCTCTCTTCAATCTCTCACCTTCACTCCCTCTATCTCCCCCTTCCTCACTCTCTCCCTTACTCTTGCCATCTATTACTCTCTTTCTCACTTTATCCCTTTCTTACTCTTTCTCGCACTTTCTATAATGTTTCTCTCTTGCTCTCTTTTTCTCTCTTTTCTATCTCTGCACTTACCTTCCCATATCCATTACTCCAACTCTCTCTCCATTCCTCTCATTCTCTCTCTTCTTTCTCTTGCCCCCCTCTTCTTTGTCATTGTTTATACTTTTTCTCCTTCCCTCCCTCTTTATTTTGCTCTCTCTCTCTCTCTCCGGTTCCTTCTCTCATTCCCTCTCATTTGTCTCTCTCTCTCTCTCCTTTAACTCTTTACGCACTCTTTCAACTATATTTATCACTCTAACTCTCTCTCCCTTTTTCTCATTATCTCTCTCTTCTCTCTCTCTCACCCCCTCTTCTTTGTCATTGTTTACTTCTTTATCCTGTTTTATCTCTCTTTCCCTCTCTTTCCTCACTCTCCATTCTTTCTATATTTCTCTCTCTCCATTCCTCGCTCCCTTAAACTAAGAGATAGTGAAATTAAAGAGAGAGCGGGAAGGAGAGAAGAGTGAGAATTAGAGAGAAATTGAGACACAAGAGAGAGCAAAGAGGGAGAGATATAGATAAAGAGATATAAGGAGAGCAAGAAAGGGAAGCTGAAGATAGATAAATAGATAGAGAGTGAGAGATATGAAGGTAAAGAAAGGGAAGAGGGAGGAAGGAGAAAGGTAGAAAGAAGAGTGAGAGATAGTAAGAAATAATGAGAGAGAGAGAGAAGGAGAATGAGATATAGGGAGGGAGGCAGCGAGAAAGGGAGATAGAAGGATAAAAAGAGTTGAGTAATGAGAGAGAGACCTCTAGAAGAGAGATTAAGAGAGATTGATTGAGCAACAATGAAATAATGAAGGTGGAATAGAGAGTGAGAGAGGGAGAGCATGAGAGAGAGTGAGTGTCATGGAGATGAGAGAGAGGAGAGAGAGAGATGTGGGGGATATAGGGATAGAAAGTGTGAGAGTATACATACAGAGAGGAAGAGAGAGATAGAGGGAGGGAGAGTAAGAGGTAGCATGATAAGAAGAGACAGTGAGAGAGATAATTATGAGAATAGGACGTGGAGAAAGAGATGGTAGAGGTAGAGGGAGAGAGCAGGAGAGAAAAAGAGAGGAGTGACAGAGGGAGAGGAGAGGAAGGGAGCAAAGGAGGAAGTGAGAGTGATAGAGATATAGGGAGAGAAGGAGAATGAGGAAAGATACAAAAATAGAGAGTGAGTAGGAGAGATAGAGGGAGGAGAATAAGAGAATGAGAGAGAGAATGAAAGAGAGCCAGGAAGAGAAAGTGGGAGAGAGAGTGATGAAGGAGGGAAGTGAGAGAAATAGAGAAAGAGAGTGGCTAAATAAAGGAAGAGAATAAGTGAGAAGAGTAAGAGAGAATAATGAAGCGATTGAAAGTGGAAGAGAGGATAGAGAGTGTGAAATAGATTAAGACAGGGAGTAGGAGCGAGAGTGAAACTAAAGAGAACGAGTTGGTGAAGAGAGAGTAAGAGAAGAGAAACAAGAAAGAAAATGATAGATTGAGCAAGAGAGAAAAAGTTAGGGAGGGAAACTGAGAGAGGGAAAAGGAGAGAGAAAGGAAGAATGAGTGCAAGAGAGAAAGGAAGAGAGAACCGAGTGAGGGAGTAAATGTGGGTGAGAATTTGATGAGAGTGCGGGAGCGAGGATGGGAGAGAGAATTAGAGCAAGAGAGAAATAGAGAATGAAGGGAGAGTGAGAAAATAGAGGGAAAGAGAGAGGGAGCTATCGAGAGAATAAGATAGAGAAATAAGCAGGGAGGGAGGGAAAGAGGGAGGGAAGGAGAGAAAGTAATAAACAATGATAGAGAAGAAGTGAAAGAGAAGAGTTAGAGAATGAGAGGAAGGGAAAGAGAGTTAGATTGATGGATATAGGATGTTAAATAACGAGTAAAGAGAGAGAAAAGGGAGCAAGAGAGAGTGAGAGAGCGACAGGAGAAACATTAGTGAAAGTGAGAGACATAGAGTGAAAGGGAGAGAGTGAGAAATTGAGAGATAGAGGGCAAAAGTAAAGAAGAGAGTGAGAAAGGGGGAGGCACTGAGAGTGATAAAAGAGAGCAAGGGAGTGAGAAAGGGAGAGAGAGCAGGAAAATCTTAAGAGAGGGAAATAGGAAGTGATAGAGAAAAAGTGTGCAAATGATTATGAGCAAGACTGAGATAGGGAGGGAGAGTAAGAGAATGAGTGAGAAAGAGTGATGAAGAGATGGAGATGGAGAGGCAAAGAAGAAGAGACAGAGAGAGATTGAGATAAAAAGAGACGGAGGGAGAGTAGCGGAGGAGAGAGTTAGATAGAAAGAATGAGAGAGAGCAAGATAAAGGGAGAGGGAGAGTGGGAGAGAAATAGAGAAAAGTGAATGTGAGAGAAGAAAGAGCAAGAGAGAGGGTATGAGAGAAAGTGATTGAGAAAATGAGAGGGAGGGTGAGAGTGTGAAGGAGTGAGTGCAAGTGAAGATAGAAAGAGGTGTGAGATACAGACAAAGGAATACAAGAAGAAAGTAGGTATTGAAATAGGGATGGAACGATGAGGAAAGAGAGTTGTTTGAGAGAAAGTAAGAAATAATAAGATGAACATGAGGGGAGAGAGCAAGATTTGAGAACAATTGAGAGAGAGTGAGAGAGGGAGAGTGAGAGAGAATGAGAGATAGAGGGAGAGAAACTGTGAGGAAAGAGAAAGAAGAGAGGGAGATAGAAGAAGGGAGAGAGAGACAGAAAAGGAGAAAATGAGAGCAAACAAACAACAAAGAGGGATGAATTCGACAATGAGAGAAGGCAAGAGAGGGAGTGTAGAGGTATTGAAGAGTGAGTGGAAGAGAAAGAGGAAGAGATGTAAGGGAGAAATACAGAGAGAAGAGAGTCTCAAGAAAGATAGAGCAAAAGATAGTGAGTGAGAAGTAGAGAGAGGGCCAAATAGAGTGAGATAAGGAGAGAGAGGGTGGGGAGAGGAAGATAGAGAGGAGAGAGTGGAGAGAGCAGTTGAAAAAGAGTAAGTGTGAGAGAGTGAACATGGAGAGAGAAAGATTGAATGAGGGAGTAACATTCAGAGCGAAACTGCAGAGAGAGGAAGGAGTGAGAAAGGGAGAGTACGTGAGAGAGAAATAGAGAGAAGAGTGAGTGAGGGAAGAGAGAGGGAGAGAGGAAATGTGTGAGCGAGCGAGAGAGGAAGCAAGAGAGAGGAAGATGAATAGAATAGGGAAAAGTGAGGTATGCAGGGTGTGAAAGCAGGAGGGAGAGAGAGAGAGAAGCATTGAGGGATAAAGGGAGCATCACAACTGAGAGATGGAAGAGAGAGTGAGAGAGAGATATAAAGAAGTGGAATAAAGTGTGAGAGAGAGGGAGAGAGTAGTGTGAAAGAGATATAGAAATAGAGAGCAAGATGGTTTAAAGAGAGAGCAGGAAAGGGAAAGGAAAAGAGAATGGAAAGCAGAGAGATTGAGAAAAGAGACTAAGGGAAGAATAAGTAAGAGTAAGTGAGTGGGGGGTAAAAACTTAGGGACACGAGAGAGTGTTAAGAGAGAGGGAACAAGAGAGTGTGGGGAGGGAGAAGGATAAAGAGAGGGATATGGAGAGGGAGAGAAGAGAAAGAATGAGAGAGGGAGGGATGGAAGCAAGAGAGAGAGAGTGTGTTGGATAGAGTGAGAGAAAGTAAGAAAAAAGAGAGAAGAGAAAGCAGCGAAGGAGAGTGTAAAAAAACTATAAGATAGAAAAGTGAATAGAGAGTGAGAAAGAGAGAGAGTGTGAGAGACCACTCATTCTCTCCATCTCTCTCACTCTCTCTCCATATCTTCCTTCACTCTGTCTTCCTCTCTCACTTCCACTTTCTTCCATGTCTCTCACACCATCATTCTCTCTCTTCCTCACTCACTTCCTCTCTCGCTCTATCACTATTTATGATTTATCACTTTTTCTTTCTCTATTACTCTCTTTTATCACTCTCTTATCACTTTACTCACACTTTTGCTACAATCATCTCTCACACTCTTCGTCCCTCATTCTTTCCCTCTTCAATTAATTCAATATCTCACTATGACTTTTCTCTCTCCCTATCTCTCCATATTTCCTCAATATCTCCCTCTATCTACCTCTCACGCACTATCTTTTGCTCTATATTCACTAAGTCTCTCTTCTCACTCAATTTTTTCCTTACCCTCTCTTCCTGTCTCCCTTCGCTCACTATTCAATCGCTACCTTAACTTGCTCTCTTGTTGTCTCTATCACTCTCTATTTCATCTCTCTTTGTTATTTATATGTTCACTTTTGCTGCTCTCTGTCTCTCTCTCTTACTCTTTTTTCTATCTCCTTCTCTTCCCTTTCTTTACTCACTCTTTCTCTCCCTCTATCTATCACACACTCTCTCACACTCCCTCACACACTATCTCTTAATTGCTCTCACATCTTGCTCTCTCTCCTCATAGCGATCACATTATTTATTATTTTCTCTCATACATCTCACCTTCCTCCTTGATAACTCCCTTTCTCAATCCAACCCTCCCTCTCTTTCTCCTTCTCTCTCTCCTCATGCACTCACTTGTTCACCCCTTATCTCTCCCTCTCTTTTTCTTATCACTCTCGCTCATTCTCTCTCTCTTACTCTCTTTTCTCTCACTTTCACTTTTCTCTATTTCTCTCTTGCTCTCCTCTCCCTTTCTCTCGCCCTCTCTCTCATCCCTTCTCTCTCATTCTCTCCCTCTGCTACCCTCCCTTCCACGTTCTCTATCTCAATCCCTCTCCCTCTCTCTCCGTCACTCCCACTCCATCTTCCCCTCTCATTCTCTCCTTTTAACGCATTCTCTTACCTCCCTCCATATCTCAATCCCTCCCTCCTTCCCTCTCTTTCTCCCTTTCTCCCTATCACTCTTCTCTTTCTTCTTACACTTAATCTATCTCTCTCCTTCCCTCTCATTTTCTCCATCGCTTTCTCTCATTCCTCTCTCTTTCTCTCTCTTCTCTCACTCTATCTTTTCTCTATTTCTCTCTTACAGCATCTAGCTGTCTCTATCTCTTTCTTTTTACCACTCATGCCTTCCCTCACTCTCTCGTTTTCTTTGTTTTTACCCCTCTTCTCTCACTTTTTCTTCTTTTTATATCTCTCTTACTCTCCCTCATTCTTTCTTTCCCCTCTCTCCATCCCACTTACCCTCCCACTCTCTCTATCTCAATCTCTCTCCCTCTCTCTCCCCCCTCTCCACTCACTAACCTCTTGCTCCCTATCTCCATCTTGATCAATATCATTTCTCTCTCACTTTATGTCTCTCCCTCTAAAATCTTTCATGCTCACTCTCACCCACAATGTCTTCAATCTCTCACTCTCTCCCTTTGTCCCCTCATTCTGACTCTCTCCCTTACTCTTGCCCTCTATCTCTCTCTTTCACTCTCTCCCTTCTTACTATGTATCACTCTATTCATTTTCTCTCTCTATAGCTTACTATCTCTTGATATCTTCTCACTCTTTTTACTCTTTTCCTGTGTCGGCATATTTTAGGTTTGTGTTGTATTTTGAAAAGGGGGTCGCCTACAAAAATTGTCTGCAAATTTTAGATTTTAAATTTAATTTAAATATATATATATATAATTTAAAAAGTAGCATTTGATTTTGAAAATAATTTTAAGTTTGAAAATTTTAAGTTATGAAATCAAACCGATCTCACATCCCAAATAGTTTATATAAATGAGCACCACATCACAAACCGTGTATCTATCTCGAAGGACAAACACACTGTTTGACGATGGGGCTCGATTAAATAAACTAGAAGATTTGTGACATCCGTTTGGTCTGCGAACCAATTTTATAAGCCAACAAGTTCTCTTGTTTAATATAAAGAAATTAAACAGGGTTTATATTACCTGGGTTCTTAAAGTTCCCTATAAGGGCAAGCCCCTATAGTTAACTACATCTTAAATGACGGGAATCATTTAAGAAAACTTTCGATAATGATCAGTGGTTTGCTCTCAAAAATTTCAAAGTTTAAGGTTTTCAAAGGATTGGATTTTGGAAATTCAAAAGGATTAACTCAAATTTGGGACAATTAATTTTAGGAGTCCAAAGGAAGAGACGTAGGAGAAACTGAGGATCCAAGAAGAATCTTGGCAACTTCTCCAAATATCCTATGGTTTGGCTTCAATCTTGAGAAATTATTTAATGTTTCAATCCTACCAATTTTAGTTACTTAGGACTTATATTTATATGACATGATCATATAAATAGCCTCGAAGATGTGAGGGTTTATGTCGTACCAAATGACTACCTCAGAGTCCTAAAACCGGTTAGGGCTTAATTTGCATAACATGATTATGCAAATGCCTAACGAAAAGCTAGGGATTTATGTTGCACTAGGCATACTACCTCAAAATCCTATGGTTTGGTTATTTAATTCTAAGAAAGTTTTTCCTGAAGTAGACGTAAGTTTTGCTGATGAAGATGGTCGTGCTGCCCACTGTGCTCCAAGCTCCTTGTTGTTGCAGAGGTTTGGTTTTAGAAGGTGGCAATTAGGAGATGAGAGAAGTGTTTTGGTTTAGAAGAGTCTTAAGGTTCAACTGTCTTAATGTTTTAATTAAAACAAATCTTAAAGTTGGTTAAACATAACCGATTAAGATCCCACGGTTCCGTCATCCCAGCACCATTATTTTCATCGGATTCACTTAGTCTAAATGAATTCGCTAAACGCAACTGAATGAGTTCCACACTTTCATTCAGACCATGGGAAATCCCGTTAGCAACATGTGTGTTACATCATCCGAGGGATTCCCGATCATCCAATGAGACGTTTTAATTTTAGTTGTAATTATAGTTTTGTTTTGTTGGTGATTAAATTTTGAGTTGTTTAAACATGCTGGGTTCGATCATTTTCATGCATTTCCAAGTATAAGAAAGTAAGACATTTAATAAATTGATAAATGTAAATTGCAATAAACTTAAAAGCATACCTGGTGAGCATTCCTGTCATTTTAATCTTCACTTGAAATACACGTCAGAGCAAATACCTAGGTAAGACTAAGGGATAATTTTGGTTATCTACCAAAATTCTAATCCTATTGCTAGCCACTTCCTATGACGTCTAGGTTCTTGTGTTTTGTTAAGGATGATTTTTCACCGAAGAACAATGAGGTCTCACCGTTCTTTTAAAACATATCATCAAGTTAGAGAAATGCTCAGAACTGAATTCTGAACATCTTCCTAAACATTTTAGAGATTATTTTGAGTTCAGTTAGTTTTATTGTGGTGATGAATCAACCACCCGGGTTACTCTTGCTAAGTGAACTATGATGTTTGGTTATCCTTATGAGTAAGGTGACAGTTTCATTTGATATTTCATTTAAGAGTTATGATAATGAAAGTCTTTAGGGGCAAATTGATTCATTAAAGATTTTAACCATTCTTAATTGAAGTTGGAGTTAATGGTTTAAAGTGATTTAATTTAGTTATAAGGCTTTAGTTAGTCTTTTTAAATGTTTTAAATTGTTTTAAGTTTGAAAAAGTGTTCAAATCGTTTAATTCAATTAAGTTTTATTTTTTCTTATGGTCTTGACATTTTAAATTAATTTTAAATATTTCAATTATGGATTGTTCCGAGTTAACATTAATATTTCAAATTTATTTTAATTTAAGTTTTAAACAATTTTAGATTAGTTTTGATATTTTAAGTTACCTTTAATTTGATTTTCTCACTTCAAATTGGTTTTAATGTTTTATGTTTTAGTTTAATTATGAAATTTTTAGATTATCTTCCTTTCATTAGTTTCAATTATCATTTTATGGCTTAATTAATTAATAAGAACTTAATGATATTTAATTAAATCATTGATTAGGTATTCAATTTCAAAGTATTAGAATCTTCTTATATCAAAATCCCTTAACCTTAATGGTCTATTTCTTAATTATCTTCCAAAGTTTAATGATTAGATTCATTAAGGCTTCTTCTTTTAAATGTTCAAGGTTTTAATGGGTTTCTACCCCTTAACTACTTTAGTTTCAATCATCCAAATGGAAAATCAAGATCAAATATTTTACCCTTCCTTTTGGTTGAGCCTAAACATTAATTAAGGTTAAAGCCTTTTAATTACCTTAATGCCCTCTTAAATGTGTTCATCTCATAACTCATCAAATTAAGCTCAAATGAACTTGAAATTTTCTATGTCACCTTACTCACATAAAATAAAATTTGGAAGGATCTCACCCAAATAAAGTATGATGTTGTCTGTTTTGTCCGCCTTGGAGTAATTCCACAATCCTTCAACGTCTTGACCACGATTGGATGTACCTCGTAAAAGGCGCACAGAGAAATTCGTATGAGAATTTGGGAACAAAATAGAGTGCTAAGTATACATAAATGTTATAATGAATAAATAAATAAAATGATTATGCGAGTGTTGTGATAATTGAAAGATTTACTTGCAATCAACTTAATTTTTTTTTTGTATCAATATATCTTACACTTAAGCTTTCATATTTACATATACAGTACTAAAATTCTCAATATCATATCAAAATATCATGGTTCTTTTTCAATTTTTAAACGAAAAACATTTTTCTTTGTATAAGTTAAAAATGCTAAAGTACTGTGTTTGTAAATGTAAAAAATTCAATTTTGAGATATGTGAGTACATAAGAATTGTGTGCAATGTTTTTAATTACCCTAAATTTAAAATAGTGATATATATATTTTAGATGACATGAGTGCTATGGTGATACAAATATAAAAAGTTAAGTTTAAATGTTAGAAACATACATACATAAGAATTGGGTATAGCCGCATACAAATATTAAAATTTAAGTGATGTGTATAAAATACGTAAGAATTGTATGTCGTGAAATTTCCAACCTAAAATATGTTTATAACCTCATGCAATTAAATACGTTTATTAATCATCAGACGATCAAATTATTTGAAACTATGTGTATTAATTTAATGTAGAAAATAAAGAGCTTGAATTTATTTAAACTTCATGACCTCAAAATTATTTGGCATTCGAACATATATAGTTATTTTATATTTACATATTTAACATCCAAACTTTCATATTCAGTTATACAAAATATATCAAAAATACTATATAAATTTTTTTTATATCTTTATAACATATAAAATATTAAGTACATAATCATGTGCTGTGGAGGATTTACATGCATACCCACCAATTCTAATGTGCTCATTTATCTAGCACCTAAGCTTCAATTTGTATTTATTTGTGAGAAAGTATATTTTCTATTTTAAAAATTTGAACAGGAATAAATTTTTTTATATGATATGAAATATATGTGGTGTAAATGTAAATGGCAAAAGTTTAGGTGTTAAATATGCAAAATGCATAAACAATGAGTGGCATACATGTAAAGTTTTCAATCATAATATATTCACATATCCTACATCCAAGCTTCAATTTATACATATCTGCCACCACGCTCGTGTATATCATGTACTAAGAATCAAATTAGTAAACCACAAAAATCTTAATCCATGAAACAATAATTAATTTCAATAAACTATAAGATTTCAACTCATGAAATAAGGATCAACTTCAATGGACTACAAAGATTCCAACTCATATGTAGCAAGAACCAAACCAACAAACTACCGAATCCCAAAAATGTCCTCAATCAAACAACTCTGAGGCTATAGTTAATAACCACAAAGATAAGGCATCCAACAACAAGGTTTTCATGCATTCAAAGATAACTGAATGGTAGAGAAATCAGCTTTTAAAGCAGCGACAAAGAGATGAGGCATCGTGCCGTGATAACATTTTGATTCGTACCAAGTGGAGAGCTCGTAGCAACTTTGGTAGCCTGATAAAGTAATTAGGATCTCAGCCCCTTCGTCTCCTGCAATTTCTATTGTTGCTATTGGAAGTCCACCATAGATTTGAGATGGTCCGGATTAGCCCCTCACTCATTTGACTCATTTCCTCCGCTTTCGTTTTAAGCTTCGAGATGAGTTGTTGATGTAGCGGCGTGCCCAAATTTACCTCACAAAAATACACAAAAAAAGATTGGTATGAGAATTCCATTCAATGAAAGGTCGAACAAATAAGTATACAAATGTGTATTAAAAAGTATGCATAAAGTCAAATGTAATGAAGATCTACGTCATTTAATTCCAATGCCTTTGCACATATAACGCTTGGGCTTCACTCATTCACCTAACACTCAATTCTTACGTATTTAAACATCTAGTATCCACATTTCATGTTTAAACCATCCCAATCCAATGAAGGATCAAAAGCACATGGTTGACCAAAAGTAGAAAGAAAACAAGTATTTACTATAACATATTTAAGTCGTCCAAACATTGAATCGTTGACCTCAAGCTAACAATTACCTCTTTATAAACATATTTGTTTCTTCGTGAAATCAATAGAACGTTTAAGCCACATGATGATGTACAACTTCCAATAATTAAAGAAACAAATAAAATGTATATCATTTCAGCCAAGCTCAAAAATTGCATTCTTCAAGATCATAAAAAGAAAAATATCTGCAAGTTTTAAACCTCCAGCTAACTTAAGCAAAAGAATTTCAAATTAGATTCAAATTAATCACAAATAAGAATTAATCCAAATGTGCACATTAAGTCTAAAGCTTTCATCTCCATATGATAAGTTCACATAGCATAAATTGACTAGGAAATTCAAGAAAAGTATTATTAAGAACATTCCTTGTTTCGAAGAGGATTCACTCAAAACTATTTGCACAAAGATTTTGTACTTGTCTTATATCATGAGTTTTCGTCGTCATTTGAGGCCCGCAATCTTTATTTTAATTTTATTCATGAAAAGAGAAATCTATGCCACAAATAAATTTAAAAAGATTTTCCCGACATCAAACTCATAAATATGAATACATAAATGAAATTTGGTATGAACAGAATTATACCTTTTACGGAGAATGGTCCAACTTAGCTATCACGCTCGCTAGCCTTCTCTTTACATATCTTTATGAGAGGTTGTTGGCATCGACGCGAGCTCAGGTTTACCTCGCAAGGAATCACAAAGAAGATTGGTAGATTCTTTCTCATTTCCATAGTATCAAGAGTAAATGTTGCATTTATTCAGGGAACAAGTATGTTTCCAGCTTGCATCTTATCATAGAATTGAAAGTAAGTAGTTGAATGCTCCAACATACAGTTTTACAAGCAAGAAAGGAATGCATGATGCAAAGTTCAGTCTAAACACGAACAACAAATTCAACTATTGATATGCACGCAAGCAAGAATTACTAATTAGTTCTTAAAATTAAGCATTATTATTCATAAGGGTTTCATAGTTCATTCCACCAATGCAGTATTTAGCTTCAAGGTAAGATGGCCCAGTCAAAGCTAATTTTAAAACGACATATCTGATATATTTTTTTTTTTTGTTTTTTTTTTCTTTTGCTTCCTGTACCAACCATTATATTCTGAAGAGTAGAATTGCTCCATTTCAGAAACCTCAACAAGATAGATTCTCTTAGTCAAAACTTAATTTTTTCACTAAATTACAACTATCCTTGACATTTTTGTTGCTATTTCATAGCCTTATAGTTTTCACTGCCCAGTTTTTAATATGGTTAATTAAACCATTTGTGGCTTAAGTTGTTATTAGATATGCATAGTCTCAATTCTATAATCAACTATCAATGAGATGTGACGCCTTTTTTTAACTGGTTTATAGCAGACACCTATCTGATATTGAGAGTTTACCAATAATCATATATATATATATAATTATATTTGAGGATTTACCCATCAAAGCAAAACTAAAACCTGTAATTTTACATAAATTTGATGAAACCATTCATAGAAAACCTCGTAAAAGAACTGCTATAAACCTAAAAAACAAAGCTAAATTTTTTTATTGTTTCCCTGGTCAAACATTTCACGCATAAAAGAAATAAGAAGCAAAGAATAAGTCCAAATATCTATAAACAGAATGCAGCAAGGATTTCAATCAAGCAATAAATTAACTTTGTAAACTTTGCAATGTCGCAGAACATTGGAGCAAGAAGACAATACCTCTGTAGCCAAACAAGCAAATCAGTAAGAACATCGAGTAGTCGAGCAAGATTACCGAGCAATCGTCTCTTCGAGGAGAAATAGAAGAAGATGTTAGGAGAAGAACGCAAACGACGGAAGCTTCTCCTGGCCACAAGCAGTGGGGAAGATGGTGAGAACTCGATGCTAGCGCTCAAGAAAGCCGGTGAAGCGTCGCCGGTGCGAAAGAGGGAGAAGCGATGCTTTCGGCGCTGGGAGGAGTATCACGCGATTAGGGCTTTCGTGAGAGGGTGTCGTGAGGTTTAAATAGGAGATTTTCCTTTTTTTTAAATTTTAAATAGCATGCATCAATTTCCTTGCAATTTGCTCGTGCACGGAACACTAGCAAAATGGGTATCCTACCCGGCTAAAATCGACGTTCCGGATGCAACGGTGCGGTCCATTTCGTCATCCGAGGTCGTTCGGACAAACCTCGGCGACAGTCACGTCAAAAACGGGTCGAATGGGGATATTGATAAAATTGGATCAAATTGGCAAAATTGTCTTATGGTGTAGTTGAACAAAATGAAATTAGGAATATTTGAGATTTTTTGGAATTTTCTGGAAATTTTTGGAATTTTTGGATTTTTGGGTTAAAAAGGGTATTTTGGGTATTTAGAGGTTATTTGGATGGAATTAGGGTATTTTGGTGGGTTTAAGAGGTGAGAATTGTGTGTGAGAGTGTGTTGTGTTCAAGCTTACCCTCACCAAGACCAGGCCACCCAGGGTACTCCTAAGGCCAAAGAGTCCTATAGGAACTCATCCTTTAAACTTCCACATATTGGTCTTAACCTTCCAAGTGGCCTGGGGGTTTACAATCAAACATGTGGGGTTTGAAGGGAGTCAAGAAGTGTTTTGAATTTCTAAGTGGTGGGTCTCATTTCTAGTTCTTTAGGATAGTCGAAGGGAAAACCTATGGCTAAATCCTAAGTACTAAGGAGAGGGATATCAAACCTCACCAAAAATGAGGTCAACAAATGGACCCCCAATAGGTGTGGTGTGCTAACCAAGCACACCGCGCGTATTGGCGTTGACCGAAGAAATCAACAAAACCAACACAAATGTTTGAGTGACAAACTCAGGATAGAGCGTAGGAAATTCCCGCTGGGGAGTATCAGGTAAACCTTCAAGAATGAAGTTTCCAGAACTCTCGTCGGGGAAGAAGAAGGTGAATTTCAAATCACAAAATTTCAAGAGATTGGATTTTAGATTTGTTTCATTTTTATTTCAAGTTTCAATTTTGAGTTTGAATTTTCGATTCAAGTTTTAATTTCAGTTGCAGTTTGACTTAATCGGAATTTTGTTTTAAATTTAATTTGGGATTTAGATTTCAAGGTGAATTTGGCAGAGATTTCAGATTTGAAATGAGAATTGGAACCTAGGTTCCAACCTCAGGATTGCAAAGAGAACTGGAGTTTAGGTACTAGCCTCGAAGAGAAGATCAGAATTTAGGTATTGATTGAAAAGGATGAGAATCAGAATTTAGGTACTGATCTCAGAAAGAGAGTCGGAATTTGGTACAAACCTCGAAAGGAGAGAACTGGAATTTGGTACCAGTCTCGAAAGGGAGTATTGAAATTTGGTATCAATCTCGGAGAGAGAGTCAGAATTTGGTACCGACCTCGAAAGGAGAGAACTGAAATTTTGTACCAATCCCGAAAGAGAGAATTGAAATTTGGTATCAATCTCGGAAAGAGAGTCCGAATTTGGTACCGACCTCGAAAGGAGAGAACTGAAATTTGGTAACAGTCTCGGAAGAGAGAATTGAAATTTGGTATCAATCTCGGAAAGAGAGTCCGAATTTGGTACCGACCTCGAAAGGAGAGAACTGAAATTTGGTACCAGTCTCGGAAGAGAGAATTGAAATTTGGTATCAATCTCGGAAAGAGAGTCGGAATTTGGTACCGACCTCGAAAGGAGAGAACTGGAATTTGGTACCAGTCTCGAAAGGATGGGAATTGGAATTTAGGTACCAATCCCAAAAGTTTGAATTTGATTTGGTTTTGAAGATTTTATGGAAATTTTAGTTTAGTGGAGGATTGGAACGAGACATGAAAGTGTTTCACATCCCAAGAGAGTTGATTAAAGTTTGATTGTTTGGCGAAGGATATGAATCCATGCCATCAGAACCAAATCAAAAATTTTGTGGTTCTGTGTCAGTAGACTCAGTCGACCTTCTCAAAAGAGGGAAGAAATCGTGGATAGTCGAAAGGATTTCAGGATGACGACAAAGTTTAGAAGTTTGGAATTAAGGTTTGAGTCTTCCATGGGGAAGAATCAACTTGAAAGAGGGTTCAAAAGAGTTTCAAATGGATTTCAATTTGAAGAAGAATTGAAAGATTTGAATCGACGAATTCAGATCGGAATTCAATTTGAGATTTAGATTTGTTTTGTTTGTTTCAGTGATTCAATTTCTTTTTTTTTTTGTTTAATTAGAGCTCATGTCAATTTGGAATTCGTTTTGGCATTTGGATTTTTAAAAGAATTTTCGTTCATCTTCTTTTCTTTCATTTTCATTTTCTTTTCTCTCTTTTTTTTGTTGTATGTTCATTTTGTTTTGATCTTTAAATTTTTTTTAGATTGAAATTTCATTTTGATTTGCATACACATATTTTATTTTGTTTATTTTTGATGGATTCATTATTTTTTCATTTTTATTTGTTATTTAATTGTTCGCTTTTTCATTCATTGGGAGATTTATTGTTATTTATTCGTTGTGAAATTTTATTGTATTTATTTTTTTTGTTTTATAACTTTTCTTTTTTTTATTGTATTTTTATTAGGATTTGGACCCAGTTACAAGCAAGTGCAGCATCTGTGTTCGTAGAACGAGGCTACCTTTGAAACATCACGATGCTTAGACTTCCTGAGATATCGTCTACTGACTAAAGCCACATTTAGAAAATAACCCCGCTCTTCAAGGTACTATTGAAAATTTTTATTTTTTTTAAGTACCTACAAAGAGGTGTTATTTCTACAGAAACCATAGCTAGAAATGTTGTAACTTTGTAGCTTCGTCACAACGATCGTCGTTTCTTTGACACGGATTTGTAAGGATTGTACAAGTTGTCTTTGAGAAGTCGCTCTGACGCTCTTCGAATTGATGTTGGAGTTGTATTTGTTGGGTACTGAATGATATGACTTCAGGGTTGAATTTCCATCAATTGCTAATAACAAAACCTTTCTACTTCAATTCTTTCTTTCTGAGCCTAAGCAGATTTGAAAAGTTCTGCTAATGTGATAGAAATATTTTTCATTGTCCAAAGATATTTCTAAGTCAATTAATGACCGACCAAAAGACATAAAATCACTTGACTCTCTTCAAAGCATAATATCAGAGAAAACTTCTTATGGTAGCCTTTCAAGTTTTATTAATCGGACACCAATTTTTGATTATATGGTTGCCTCAAGCTTCTTCTCAGGGAGCCTTCTTATTTCCTTTTCTTTTTTTTTGAGTTTTTCATTTTTTTTATTGAGGATTACTATATCTGGTGGAGTACATGTTTAAGATTTTGAATTTCTGGATTGTGACACCAATTTTTGATTTTGTGCTCGCCTCAAGCTTCTCCTCAGTTGAATCTTTACTTTTTTTTTTGCTCCTTTTGTTTTCTGAGAATTACTGTATCTGGTAAGACATATTTTTGTTAAAGATTTTGAATGTCGAAACTCTCATAATTAATAATTCTGAAATATTTCTTAATATGAATCCTGGGATATTATAACTCATCCAAAAATCAGGACCCAATCACATGGCAGAAAATTAAAATACCCTTGATATCCTGGATCAATTACTTGTATTTCAGCCACAATTGCTTCATTTTGAAATCTACTTAGGACCCAGTCCGAATTCCTTAAAGTGAAGGACCCAGTTATTAGTGCACTAATTTCACTCTCCCCTGAAGTCATGATCATGCCAAAACAACAGATGTTTTGCCTTGGATTACTCCATTCTTGATTGTCTTTCTGCCAAACTTTCAACATCCTTGAGCGTATTATCAATATTTTTTTTTATTTTTGTTACGGTGGGAGGGTTGGGACCCACAAACTATTATCCAGTCGATGTCTCTTTTAACTATTTTGTGGTGGGAGGGTTGGGACCCACGACCAATCATCAAGTCGTTTTGACTGTTTTGTGGTGGGAGGGTCCGGACCCACCACCCATTATCCTTCTCGTATCTATTTATTTGTCAATCCATGGCATTTGAACTTGTTGGCAGCTTCGTCGCGGGGCAGTCCTTCAGTGGATGTGTAGATTGTCTTTTGAAGAACATTCAGAAGTCAGTGACGTCCTTCGCCTTGTAATTTCAACGGTAATACTCAAGTTAACGCACTTGTCTTGTAAATTTGGCAGTCTTTAAAATTTATTCGTGTGAATTTTTTTTATTTCAAAATTCTGTATTTTGTTTTATTATTATGTATTCGATGGGTTTTAGAATTTAATTTTGAATTGAAATTTTAACAAAATTTTATTTTGTTTAGAGTTTATTGGAAGGTTGTTAGAGCGGAATTTCAGTTTGACATGTTTACAACAAGTCAAACCTAAAGAGGAATGAAGTATCGGACCCAGTCCGAAATTTAGAGGAGGTTGAATTCGCATTGAACTCGCTTCGACAGACCGCACCTACTCTAACACACCTATTGGGGGTCTACCCGCCTCTTTAGGGAGGTGGGAGGATTCCGGAACCTCTCTATTTAGGGGTGTCTAAACAGTGGCTCCAGAATCCAAGGAGTTGACTATACTCGCTCAAGACAGAAATGAGCGAGGTATGCCAACGGAAAGAATGGTAGTTTGGTCCACTAGGGGCATGGACTCACTACCGATTTATGAAAGCAAAACCATCTGATCAAAATGGAGAGAGGAACTAATCCCAGCGGAGTCGCCAGAAATTGTCGGCATATTTTTAGGTTTGTGTTGTATTTTGAAAACATGGTCGCCTACAGAAATTGTCGGCGAATTTTTTATTTTAAATTTAATTTAAATATATATATAATTTAAAAAGTAGCATTTGATTTTGAAAATAATTTTAAGTTTGAAAATTTTAAGATATGAAATCAAACCGATCTCACGTCCCAAATAGTTTATATAAACGAGCATCACATCACAAACCGTGTATCTATCTCGAAGGACAAACACACTGCTTGACGATGGGGCTCGATTAAATAAACTAGAAGATTTATGACATCCATTTGGTCTGCGAATACATTTTATAAGCCGACAAGTTCCCCTATTTAATATAAAGAAATTAAACAGGGTTTATATTACCTGGGTTCTTAATGTTCCCTATAAGGGCAAGCCCCTATAGTTAATTACATCTTAAATGACGGGAATCATTTAAGAAAACTCTCGATAATGATCAGTGGTTTTGCTCTCAAGAATTTCAAAGTTTAAGGTTTTCAAAGGATTGGATTTTGGAAATTCAAAAGGGATTAGCTCAAATTTGGGACAATTAATTTTAGGAGTCCAAAGGAAGAGAAGTAGGAGAAGGCGAGGATCCAAGAAGAATCTTGGCAACTTCCCAAACTATCCTATGGTTTGGCTTCAATCTTGAGAATTTATTTAATGTTTCAATCCTGCCAATTTTAGTTACTTAGGACTTATATTTATATGACATGATCATATAAATAGCCTCTAAGATGTGAGGGTTTATGTCGTACCAAACGACTACCTCATAGTCCTAAAACAGGTTAAGGCTTAATTTGCATAACATGATTATGCAAATTCCTAAAGAAAAGCTGGGGATTTATGTTGCACTAGACATACTACCTCGAAATCCTATGGTTCGGTTATTTAATTCTAAGAAAGGTTTTGTTGAAGTAGACGTAAGTTTTGCTGATGAAGATGGTTGTGCTGCCCGCTGTGCTCCAAGCTCCTTGTTGTTGCAGAGGTTTGGTTTAGAAGGTGGCAATCAGGAGGTGAGAGAAGTGTTTTGGCTTAGAAAGTCTTAAGGTTCAACTGTCTTAATGTTTTAATTAAAAAAAATCTTAAAGTTTGTTAAACAGAACCGATTAAGATCCCACAGTTCCGTCATCCCGACATCATTATTTTCATCGGATTCACTTAGTTCAAATGAATTTGCTAAACTCAACTAAATGAGTTCCACACTTTCATTCAGACCGTAGGAAATCCCGTTAGTAACACGTGGGTTACATCATCCGAGGGATTCTCGATCATCCAATGAGACGTTTTAATTTTAGTTGTAATTGCAGTTTTGTTTTGTTGGTGATTAAATTTTGAGATGTTTAAACATGCTGGGTTCGATCATTTTCGTGCATTTACAAGTATAAAAAAGTAAGACATTTAATAAATTGCTAAATGTAAATTGCAATAAACTTAAAAGCGTACCTGGTGAGCATTCCTGTCATTTTAACCTGCACTTGAAACACACGTCAGAGCAAATACCTAGGTAATACTAAGGGATAGTTTTGGTTATCTACCAAAATTCTAATCTTATTGCTAGTTACTTCCTATGATGTCTAGGCTCTTGTGTTTTGTTAAGGATGATTTTTCACCAAAGAACAATGAGGTCTCACTGTTCCTTTAAAACATCTCATCAAGTAAGAGAAATGCTCGGAACTGAATTCTGAACATCTTCTTAAACATTTTAGGGATTATTTTGAATTCAGTTAGTTTCATTGTGGTGATGAATCAACCACCCGGGTTACTCTTGCTCAGTGAACTAGGATGTTTGGTTATCCTTATGAGTAAGGTGATAGTTTCATTTGATGTTTCATTTAAGAGTTATAATAATGAAAGTCTTTAAGGGCAAATTGATTCATTAAAGATTTTAACCATTCTTAATTTAAGTTTGAGTTCATGGTTTAAAGTGATTTAATTTAGTTATAAGGCTTAAGTTGGTCTTTTTAAATGTTTTAAATTGTTTTAAGTTTGAAAAAGTGTTCAAATCGTTTAATTCAATTAATTTTTATTATTTCGGATGGTCTTGACATTTTAAATTAATTTTAAATATTTCAATTATGGATTGTTCCGAGTTAACATTAATGTTTCAAATTTATTTTAATTTAAGTTTTAAACAATTTTAGATTAGTTTGATATTTTAAGTTACCTTTAATTTGATTTTCTTACTTCAAATTGGTTTTAATGTTTTAAGTTTTAGTTTAATTATGAAATTTTTGGATTATCTTCCTTTCATTAGTTTCAATTATCATTTTATAGCTTAATTAATTAATAAGAACTTAATGATATTTAATTAAATCATTGATTAGGTATTCAATTTCAAAGTATTAGAATCTTCTTATATCAAAATCCCTTAACCTTAATGGTCTATTTCTTAATTATCTTCCAAAGTTTAATGATTAGATTCATTAAGGCTTCTTCTTTTAAATTTTCAAGGTGATTAATGAGTTTCTACCCCTTAGCTACTTTAGTTTCTATCATCCAAATGGAAAATCAAGTTCAAATATTTTACCCTTCCCTTTGGTTGAGCCTAAACATTAATTAAGGTTAAAGCCTTTTAATTACCTTAATGCCCTCTTAAATTTGTTCATCTCATAACTCATCAAATTAAGCTCAAATGAACTTAAAATTTTCTCTGTCACCTTACTCACATAAAATAAAATTTGAAAGGATCTCACCCAAATAAAGTATGATGTTGTCCATTTTGTCCGCCTTGGAGTAATTCCACAATCCTTCAACGTCTTGACCACGATTGGATGTACCTCGCAAAAGACGCACAGAGAAATTTGTATGAGAATTTGGGAACAAAATAGAGTGCTAAGTATACATAAATGTTATAATGAATAAATAAATAAAATGATTATGCGAGTGCTGTGATAATTGAAAGATTTACCTGCAATCAACTTAATTTTTTTTTGTATCAATATATCTTACACTTAAGCTTTCATATTTACATATACAGTACTAAAATTCTCAATATCATATCAAAATATCATAGTTCTTTTTTAATTTTTAAACGAAAGACATTTTTCTTTGTATAAGTTGAAAATGCTAAAGCACTGTGTTTGTAAATGTAAAAAATTCAGTTTTGAGATATGTGAGTACATAAGAATTGTGTGCAATGTATGTAAATTACCCTAAATTTAAAATAGTGATATATATATATTTTAGATGACATGAGTGCTATAGGTGATACAAATATAAAAGGTTAAGTTTAAATGTTAGAAACATAAATACATAAGAATTGGGTATAGCCACATGCAAATATTAAAATTTAAGTGATGTGTATAAAATACGTAAGAATTGTATGTCGTGAAATTTCCAACCTAAAATATGTTTGTAACCTCACACAATTAAATACGTTTATTAATCATTAGACGATCAAATTATTTGAAACTATGTGTATTAATTTAATGTAGAAAATAAAGAGCTTAAATTTTATATTTAAACTCCATGACTTCAAAATTATTAGGTATTCGAACATATATAGTTATTTTATATTTACTTATTTAACATCCAAACTTTCATATTCAGTTATACAAAACATATCAAAAATACTATATATTTTTTTTATATCTTTATTACATATAAAATATTAAGTACATAATCATGTGCTGTGGAGGATTTACATGCATACCCACCAATTCTAATGTGCTGATTTATCTAGCACCTAAACTTCAATTTGTATTTATTTGTGAGAAAGTGTATTTTCTATTTTAAGAATTTGAACAGGAATAATTTTTTTATATGATATGAAATATATGTGGTGTAAATGTAGATGGCAAAAGTTTAGGTGTTAAATATGCAAAATGCATAAACAATGAGTGGTATACATGTAAAGTTTCCAATCATAATATATTCACATATCCTACATCCAAGCTTCAATTTATACATATCTGCCACCACACTCGTGTCTATCATGTAATAAGAATCAAATCAGTAAACCACAAAAATCTTAATCCATGAAACAATAATTAATTTCAATAAACTATAAGATTTCAACTCTTGAAATAAGGATCAACTTCAATGGACTAGAAAGATTCCAACTCATATGTAGCAAGAACCAAACAAACAAACTACTGAATCCCCAAAAAGTCCTCAATCAAACAACTCTGAGGCTATAGTTAATAACCACAAAGATAAGGCATCCAACAACAAGGTTTTCATGCATTCAAAGATAACTGAATGGTAGAGAAATCAGCTTTCAAAGCAGAGACAAAGAGATGAAGCATCGTGCCGTGATAACGTTTTGATTCGTACCAAGTGGAGAGCTCGTAGCAGCTTTGGTAGCCTGATAAAGTAATTAGGATCTTAGCCCCTTCGTCTCCTGCAATTTCTATTGTTGTTATTGGAAGTCCACCATAGATTTGAGATGGTCCTGATTAGCCCCTCTCTCATTTGACTCCTTTCCTCCTCTTTCGTTTTAAGCTTCAAGATGCGTTGTTGATGTAGCAGCGTGCCCAAATTTACCTCGGAAAAATACACAAAAAAAGATTGGTATGAGAATTCCATTCAATGAAAGGTCGAACAAATAAGTATACAAATGTGTATTAAAAAGTATGCATAAAGTCAAATGTAATGAAGATCTACGTCATTTAATTCTAATGCCTTTGCACATATAACACTTGGCCTTCACTCATTCACCTAAAACTCAATTCTTATGTATTTACACATCTAGTATCCACATTTCATGTTTAAAACATCACAATCCAATGAAGGATCAAAAACACATGGTTGACCAAAAGTAGAAAGAAAACAAGTATTTACTATAACATATTTAAGTCTTCCAAACTAAACATATTGAATCGTTGACCACAAGCTAACAATAATCTCTTTATAAACATATTTCTTTCTTTGTGAAATCAATAGAATGTTTAAGCCACATGATGATGTACAACTTCCAATAATTAAAGAAACAAATAAAATGTATATCATTTCAGCCAAGCTCGAAAATCGCATTCTTCAAGATCATAAAAAGAAAAATACCTGCAAGTTTTAAACCTCCAGCTAACTTGAGCAAAAGAATTTCAAATTAGATTCAAATTAATCACAATGAAGTATTAATCCAAATGTGCACATTAATTCTAAATCTTTCATCTCCGTATGATAAGTTCACATAGCTTAAATTGATTAGGAAATTCAAGAAAAGTATTATTAAGAACATTCCTCATTTCCAAGAGGATTCACTCAAAACTATTTGCACAAAGATTTTGTACTTGTCTTATATCATGAGTTTTCGTCGTCATTTGAGGCCCGTAATCTTTATTTTAATTTTATTCATGAAAGGAGAAATCTATGCCACAAATAATTTTAAAAAGATTTTCCCGACATCAAACTCATAATTGTGAATGCATAAATGAAATTTGGTATGAGCAAAATTATACCTTTTACGGAGAATGGTCCGACTCAGCTATCACGCTCGCTAGCCTTCTCTTTACATAGCTTTATGAGAGGTTGTTGGCATCGAAGCGAGCTCAGGTTTACCTCGCAAGGAATCACAAAGAAGATTGGTAGATTCTTTCTCATTTCCATAGTATCAAGAGGAAATGTTGCATTTATTCAGGGAACAAGTATGTTTCCAGCTTGCATCTTATCATAGAATTGAAAGTAAGTAGTTGAATGCTCCAACATACATTTTTACAAGCAAGAAAGGAATGCATGATGCAAAGATCAGTCTAAACACGAACAATAAATTCAACTATTGATAAGCACGCAAGCAAGAATTGCTAATTAGTTCTTAAAATTAAGCATTATTAGTCATAAGGGTTCCATAGTTCATTCCACCAATGCAGTATTTAGCTTCAAGGTAAGATGGCCCAGTCAAAGCTAATTTTAAAACGACATATCTGATTTTTTTTTTTTTTGTTTTTGTTTTTTTCTTTTGCTTCTTGAACCAACCATTACATTCTAAAGAGTAGAATTGCTCCATTTCAGAAACCTCAACAAGATAGATTCTCTTAGTCAAAACTTAATTTTTTCACTAAAATTACAACTAGCCTTGACATTTTTGTTGCTATTTCATAGCCTTATAGTTTTCACTGCCCAGTTTTTAATATGGTTAATTAAACCATTTTTGGCTTAAGTTGTTATTAGATATGCATAGTCTCAATTCTATAATCAACTATCAATGAGATGTGACTCCTTTTTTTAACTGGTTTATAGCAGACACCTATCTGATATTGAGAGTTTACCAATAATCTTATATATATATAATTATATTTGAGGATTTATCCATCAAAGAAAAACTAAAGCCTGTAATTTCACATAAATTTGATGAAACCAATCATAGAAAACCTCGTAAAAGAACTGCTATAAACCTAAAAAACAAAGCTAAATTTTTTTTATTGTTTCCCTGGTCAAACATTTCATGCATAAAAGAAGTAAGAAGCAAAGAATAAGTCTAAATTTCCATAAACAGAATGCAGTAAGGATTTCAATCAAGCAATAAATTAACTTTGTAAACTTTGCAATGTCGCAGAACATTGGAGCAAGAAGACAATACCTCTGTAGCCAAATAAGCAAATCAGTAAGAACATTGAGTAGTCCAGCAAGATTACCGAGCAATCATCTCTTCGAGGAGAAATAGAAGAAGATATTAGGAGA
Organism: Papilionanthe hookeriana x Papilionanthe teres; assembly: GCA_022702705.1. NCBI lineage: Eukaryota > Viridiplantae > Streptophyta > Magnoliopsida > Asparagales > Orchidaceae > Papilionanthe > Papilionanthe hookeriana x Papilionanthe teres. The sequence goes on along the minus strand of CM040432.1, from coordinate 63,288,179 downwards.
AGAACAAAAACGACGGAAGCTTCTCCTAGCCACAAGCAGCGGGGAAGATGGTGAGAACTCGAAGCTAGCACTCAAGAAAGCCGGTGAAGCGTCGCCGGTGCGAGAGAGGGAGAAGTGATGCTTTCGGTGCTGGGAGGAGTATCACGCGATTAGGGCTTCGTGAGAGGGTGTCGTGAGGTTTAAATAGGAGATTTTCCTTTTTTTTTTAATTTTAAACAGCATGCATCAATTTCCGTGCAATTTGCTCGTGCACGGAACACTAGCAAAATCGGTATCCTACCCAGCTAAAATCGACGTTCCGGACGCAACGACACTGTCTATTTCGTCATCCGAGGTCGTTCAGACAAACCTCGGCGACGGTCACGTCAAAAATGGTCGAATGGGGATATTGATAAAATTAGATCAAATTGGAAAAATTGGCTTATAGTGTAGTTGAACAAAATGAAATTAGTAATATTTGAAATTTTTTGAAATTTTTTGGGATTTTTTGGGAATTTTTGAAATTTTTGGATTTTTGGGTTAAAAGGGTATTTTGGGTATTTGGAGGTTATTTGGAGGGTATTTTGGTGGGTTTAAGAGGTGAGAATTGTGTGTGAGAGTGTGGTGTGTGCAAGCTTACCCTCACCAAGACCAGGCCACCCAGGGTACTCCTATGGCCAAAGAGTCCTATAAGAACTCATCCTTTAAACCTTCACATATTGGTCTTAACCCTCCAAGTGGCCTGGGGGTTTACAATCAAACATGTGGGGTTTGAAGGGAGTCAAGAAGTGTTTTGAATTTCTAAGTGGTGGGTCTCATTTCTAGTTCTCTAGGATAGTCGAAGGGAAAACTTATGGCTAGATCCTAAGTACTAAGGAGAGAGATATCAGACCTCACAAAAAATGAAGTCAACATCCTGTATCTCTTTTTCTCTCTCTCTTCCTTTCTGATTATGTCTCTCACTCTTTAACATGTTTCTCTCTCACCCTTTGCTCTCTCTTCCTCTCTTCCTCTTATTCTCTATCTCTTTTCTTTATCACCACGCTTCTTTCTTATTGTTTGTTACTTTTCCTCCCTCCCTTATTTTGCTCTCTGTTTCATTCTCTTTTTGTCTCTCTCCTTCTTCTTGGCTCCCTCACTCTCTTTAATTTCACTCTCACTCTTACTCTCATTCTCTTCTCTCTCTCTATTGCTCACTCTCACCCTTTCACTCTCCCTCTCTCTCCTCTTGCTCCATCTATCATTCTCTCTTGCTCTTATTCTCTTACTCTCTCTTCCACTCACTTTATTCAGCTTCACTCTCACTCTTACTCCCTCTCTTTATCTCTTCCACAATCTCTATTCTCTCTTCTTATTTCTATCGTCATCTTGCTCTCACTCTCTATTCTCTCACACCTTCTCTCTTACTCTTCCCACCTTTTCTCTTCCTCTATCCCCCACTCTCTCTTTCTTTATTTTTCTCACATCCCTCCCTTCCTCCTCTCTCTCAAGCTCTCTCCACTTGCCCTCCCCAGCTCTCCCTCTTCCTCTTCTCACTCTTCATCGCTGTCTCTCACTCTCTCTAATTCTTATATTCTCTCTCTTGCTCACTCTCACTTTCTCTATCTTCCTTCACTCATCTTACCTCCCTTTATCTCTCTCACTCTCTCTTCCTACTTTGCTCCCTTCCTCTCTCTTTCTCCCTATTTATTTGCTTTCTCTTTCTCTATGGTTGCTCACTCTTCTCTAACTTTTTCTCTTATATTTGTTTCTCTCCTCTCTCTTTGTCCCTTCTTCTCTTCATTCTTATTTCTCACACGCAATCTCTCTCTCTTTCTCTCTCCATCCAGACATTGGGAGGGATGGAAGCAATAGAGAGGAAGTGGGGGATGGGGAGAGAGAATGGGAGATAGGGAGAGCTAGAGAGAGCAAGGGATAGAGTAAGAGAAAGAGAGAGAATAAAAGGCAACGTAAGAGAGCAAAAGACTGAGAAAGAGAGATTTAATAGAAAGTGTAAGAGAGAGCATGAGTGGTAAAGAGAGTTCGTGAGAAAGATTGAAGAGCAAGAGGGAACAAGAGAGGGAGAGATAATGGAGAGAGAAGGGGAGAGAGAGGAAGAGCACTGAATGGATGATAAAAAGTTAGAAAGGGAAGTTATAAAGGGAGAGGGAGAGAAGTGTGTTAAAGAGATAGAGGAAAGCGTAAGCAAGAATGGGAGGGTGGGCAGGGAGATAGAGGAGAGAGAGTGGGAGGATGGACGAAGAGAAATAATTAGAGAAGATGGAGCAGCAGTATAGAGAGTAAGTGAGAGAGAGATAACAAAAAGTGAGAAAGAGAGAAGCGAGTGAGCTAAGTTGAAATGAGGGAAGGAGTGACAGATGGAGAGAATGAGTGAGAGAGAAATTGGGAGAGAAGGGAATGATAGAAAGTGGGAGACGGTGATAGAGAGGTAGAGCAGGGGGAGAGAGATTGAGAGAGAGACAGACAGACAACAGGGGGTGAGAAAGAGAGCAAGTAAAAGTGAGAGTGAAATTTAATAGAGAGAAGGAGAGAGAAAGGAAAAGGGAAGAGATTTTGAGGTAAGAGAGAGGAAGTGAGATGGAGTAAAAGAAAGCATGAGAGGTTGCAAAAGAGAATGTTTGTGAGTGAAAAAATCGGACATGAGAGACCATCATAATAAAAGTAAGAGAGAGAAAACAAATAGGAGAGGATTATAATAAGTGAAAGAGTGGGAGAAAAATAAATTGGGAGACAGAGATATTTTGAGAGAGGGAGAGAATATATATACATAAAGATTATAAGAAAGGTCTAAAAAGAAAGAGAGAGAGGGAGATAGAGTGAGAAGGAGATAGTGTGGGAGAGGGAATGAGAGGGAGATAGGAGAAAGATAAAGTGGAGAGAGGGACGAAGAAAAGCAAGAAAAAAGTGTAGAGCAAGGGAAGAGACAAAAAGAGAGCAAAGAACGGAACTAAAGAGATCGAGAGAGAGTAAAAATGAGAAGATATGAGGTTGAAAGAATAGTAGGGAGGACGTATGGAGAGCAAGGGGAATAAAGAGAAAAATAGAGAAAAAGAGAGAGAGTGAGAAAGCATGGCAAAGAGAGAGAAGAAGGGTGGTAGAGGGGGCTAGAAAAAGTAGGTGAGGGGGTGGGAAAGGTGAGGGGGTGGGAGAAAGAAAGAGGGGGAAGTTAAAGTGGGATAGGAGGATGGAGAGGGAAAGTTGGGGGAGAAGGAGAGAGATTGAGATAGAGAGAGTGAGAGGGATGGTAGCGAAGGTAGGGAATGAGAGAGAAGAGATGAGAGAGAGAAAGAGAGAAAGGGAGAGAGAGAATAACAAAAAGTGAAATTGAGAGAAGATACAGCAAGCGAGAGGGAATTAGCGAGAGTGAAAGAGAAAACGAGAGGGAGGGAGGGAGAGTGAGTGAGTGAGTGCAAGAGGAGAGAGGGAGGAGTGAGATAGGGAAGGAGGGATTGAAAGAGGGAGGGATTGAGGAGGAAAGGGAGATGACAACAATCAAGAGAGAATGTATGAGAGAAAATAATAAATAATGAGATGGATGTGAGGGGAGGGAGCAAGATATGATATCATTCAAGAAAGAACGTGTGAGGGAGAGAGAATGAGAAATAGAGAGAGAAAGTGTGAGTAACGCGAGAAAAGAGAGGGAAGAAGAAAGTGCAAGAGTGAGACATAGAGGGGAAGAAGAGAGCAAATGAACAACAAATAAAGATAAAATATAGAGTGAGAGTTAGGGATTGAAGAGTGAGCGAGAAGGAGAGAGGGTAAGGCAGTAATAGAGAAAGAAGAGAGACGCAGGGAATATAGAGTGAAAGATAGTAAGTGAGAGGTAAAGAGAGGAGATATAGATGGAGATATGGACAGAGAGGGAAAGAGAGGGAGAAAGAAGAGTGATCTACATAAGGGAGACCTAAAGAGAGCACGAATGAGTGATTTTCCCTCTCTCTCATCATTCTCTAGTTCTTGCCTTCTCTTACCCCTAACTCACTTACTCTTACTCTCCCACAGATTCTTTTCTTACACTCTCTTCCATTCATTCTCCCTCACTTTCTCTTTCCTACTCTCTCCTTAGATCCTCTTACTTTCTCTTATATTTCTTTTCCCTAACTACCTCCATCTCTCTCTCACTCTCTATTCCATCTCTCACTTATGTTCTTCTCTCCTCTCTCTCTTCTCCCATTCTTTCTCTCCCTCTCTCCCCTGTCTCTCGCTTCCTTCCCTCCCTCCCTCTCTCTCCGACTCTCTCTTTCTCTCACTCAGACACACTATCTCTCTCCCTCACTCACACTTCTAGTTCATCCCCCACTCTCACTCCCATAAATTCTCATTCTCTTCCCCCTCTCTCTCCCTCTTTCTCACTCTCTTTAGTAGATCTTCCCTTAATCTCTCTTCTCTTCCACTCTATCTTCCTCTCTCACGCCCACACATCAATCTCTCTCACATTCTCTCTCTTTCTCTCTCTTTTTCACCCTCTCCCTCTCTCATAATTTTCTCTATTTATGCCTTATCACATTTTCTTTCTCTTCTGCTCTCTCCCTCCGTCTTTCTCTCTCACAAACTCTCTCTTATCATTTTTTTCACTCTTTCTCTCCAACATCACTCAGTATCTTTCTCCATCCCTCTCTCTATCTCTCACCCTCTATCTCTCTCTATATCTCCCTCTCTCTCCACCTCTCACTGCCTGTCTTTTTATCAATCTTCCTTGAGTCTCTCTTTTCTCTTTATTTTTGTCTTACTCTCACACCCTTCTTCCTCTTGCTCTCTCCTCAATCCCTATCAGTCCCTCCCTCTATTTCTCTGTTTCTAGTTCACTCCCTCTCTTGGTCTCACTCTCACTCTATATTTCATCTCTCTTTATCATTTTCTTGCTCCCTCTTGCCCTTTCTCTGTCGTCTCTCTTGCGCTTTATTCTATCACCCAATCTTCTCTATATTTACTCATTATTTCTCTTCTCTATCCCTCATATCTCTCTCTTAGTCTCCCTCCCTCCCTCTCTCAATCACTCTCACATCTCACTCTCGCTCCTCATCCTCATCTCATTATTTCTTAGGTTCTCTCACACATCCATCTCTCCTTCTTTTCTCCCTCCCTCTTTCACTTCATCCTTGCCTCTCTTTCTCCCTTTCTCCCTATCTCTATCTTCTCTCTCTCCTCTTGCACTCACCCACTCAATCTGCCTCCTCTCTCATTTTCTCCATCGCACTCTCCCATTCCCTCTCTCGTGATCTCACTTCTCTCACTTTCTCTTCTCTCTATTTCTCTCTCATTCTCCCTCATCCTTTCTGACTCCGACTCTCCCTCCCACTTCTTGCCCTACCACTCTCTCTATCTCAATATATGTCTCTCTCCAACTCTCTTTCTCCCTCCTTCTCTTAATCTCGCCTCTATCTCCATCTTACTCCCTACTTTCCCTCTCTCTCTCTCCCTCTTAAAATCTTTCATGCTCTCTCTCTCCCTATCTCACTCGCTCTCTCCCTCTATCTCCCTCATCTCACTCTTTCCTTTACTCTTGCCATCGATCTCTCTTTCTCACTCTCTCGCTTTCTTACTATATCTCTTACACTATTTTGTTTGTCTCTCACTCTCTTACTATCTTTTCTCTCTTTTTACTCTTCCCTCTATCTCTCTTTTTCTACATCTCTTCCTTTCTCACTGTCTCTCACTTCTATTATGTTTCTCTCCCTCTCGCTCTCTTGCTCAGTCTTCCTCTCTTTTCTCACTCATTATCTCCCTAAATCCATCACTCAATCTTTCTCTACCTTCTTCTCATTCTCTATCTCTTTTCTTTTTCACTCCCTCTTCTCTCTTATTTTTTATTACTTCCCTCCCTCTTTATTTCATTATCTGTGTCTCTCACTAGTCCCCTCTCTCTTACCTCACTCTCTATTCGATCTATATTTCTTTCTCTTTTTGTCTCTCCCTCCCTTCTTGGCTCCTCACTCTCTACCATTTCACTCTCACTCCTACTCCCTCACCCTCTTCTCACTTTCTCTCGTGCTCTCTCACCCTTTTTCTCTCCCTCTCTCTCTCACACCCTCCTTCCCTAACTCTCTCTCTTACTCCACTAATCATTCTCTCTTGCTCCCTTTCCCTTACTCTCTCTTGCCCCACTCTCACACTTACTCCCTCTCTTTATCTCTTTCACAATCTCTATTCTCTCTTCTTCTATATTTCATCATCTCTCTATCAATCTTTATTCTCTGTCACCTTCACTCTTACTCTTCTCACTTTTTATCTTCCTCTTCCCTCCACTCTCTCATTCTCTATTTCTCTCACTTCCCTCTCTTCCTCTCTCTCTCTCTCTCTCTCTCTCTCTCTCTCGTGCTCTCTCCACTTGCCCTCTCTAGCTCTCCTCTCTCGCTCACTTGATTCCATCCCACCCTCTTTCATTCTCTCTATCTCTTTCCCTCCCTCTCTCTTCTCCCTTTAATCCCTCACCAACTCCCTCTCCCTCCGTTGCTCCCTCTCGGTCTTATCATTCTCCTATTCTCCCTCTCTTTATACCCCCACTCACACATTCTGTTAATCTCCCTCCCTCTCTTCTTTCTTTCTTTATCTTTCTCTCCCACTCTGCCTCTATCTCTCACTATCTACCTCCCATTCCATCTCCCTCTCCCTCCGTCCCTCCTCACTTTTCTCTCTCGCTCTCTCCCTCTACCTTTAACCATTTCTCTCTCCACCCCCTATTCTCATACTTTCCCTCACTCTCTCTACTTATCATGCTCTCTCTTACACTCCCTCCCTTTATCTCTCTCTTCCTCTATATATATCCTCTCACACTTTCTCTCCCTCTATCCACCACATCTCTCTACCATCTCTCTTCTCTCTCTCTTGCACACTCTCGCTCTCTCCCTTGATCTCCCTCTCTCTCTCTCACTCTGTTTTCCACCTTAATTATTGCATTGTTGCTCAATCCATCTCTCTTATTTTTCTCTTTCTTTTCTTTCATTACTTTACACTTTTTCTCCTTCTATCTCCCTCTCACTCCCTCCCTCCCTCCCTCCCTCCCTCTATTTCAATCTTTCTCTCTTCTCACTCTTTCCTTCTCATCTCTTAATTATTTCTTAATTTCTCTCACACTTCTCTCTCTCTTACTCCCTCCCTCTTCCCTCTCTCTTTATCTTCATATCTCTCACTCTCTATCCATTTCTCATTATTTTGCTCCCTTTCTTTCTGTTTTGCTCTTTCTTCACCCTCTCTTCTATCTCTATTTCTCTCTCACTCTCTCTCCTTACCTATCTCACTTTAATTACACTCTGTCTTTATCTTACTCTTTCTCCTCTCACTCTTTCGCTCTCTATCCTCCACAAACTCTCTCTCCTCTCTTGTTTTCTTCCCTCGCTCTTCCCTACGTCCCTCCCCCTCTCTCTCACTCACTTTATCTTCCACTCTTCCACACTCTCTCTCCATCTACCTCCCTCTCTCCCTTTCCATCTCTCTCTAGCTCTCTATTTCCTCTCTTTTCATGCTCTCTCTTTAAACCTTTCACTACCTCTTTTTTCTCTCTTTGTGACACACTTTGTCCCTCTCTCTCTCTCTATTCCATAAGTTTTTATCTCTCTCGCTCTCTCTTTCTCTTTGTTACCATTTCTCACTCTCTATCCCACTCTTTGTTACCATTTTGTTTTTTCTCTCTCACTCTTTTTATCCCTTCTCTATTATATTCTCTCAGTCTCTCCCTTTCTCACACACTATTCTCTTTTTATATCTTATACTCTCTTTTACACAGTTTTTTATTGCTCTCTATTCTTTCATTTCTCTTACATTCTGTCACTCCATCCCCCACTTCCTCCCTCTCATTTTATCTCATCTCTCCCTCCTTCTCCCTACCATTATCCCTCTTTGTCTCCCTCTCTCTCTTAACAATGTCCTATTCTCCCTCACCTTTTACCCCTCACTCACTCTTACTTGATCTTCTCGCAGTCTCTCTTCTCACTCACTGTCCCTTCCACTCTCTCTTTCTTTCTCTTTCCTGCTCTCTCTTTAAACCCTCTCAATACCTCCTTCTATCTCTCTTTCTTACTCACTCTTAACTTCTCTCTCTCACTCTCTGTTCCACCCCTTTTTATCTTTCTCTCGCCCTCTCTTCTGTCTCTCACTTTTCACACTCACTTTGACCCTCACCGCCACTCTCTCGCCCTCCCTCCCTCTTTCACTCCTTTCAACCCTCCACTGTCTCCTGCTTTCCTTATCTTGGTATCTCTTGCTCCCTCACTCACTCGCTCACCCTCTCCCTCTCTCCCTCTCTTTCATCTGTCAGCCTTTGTTCTCTCTATTTCTCTCTCACACACTCTCACTTTCTCGTTTCCTTTTCCTATCTCTTAAGTTTCACTCTCACACATACTCCTTCATTCCCTCTCTCTTTCTCGCTCCATGTTCACTCTCTCTTCAATTGAGCTCGCTCCTCTCTCTCCTCTCAATCATTCTCTCCCACTCTCACCCACTCCATTCATCCTTCCCTTCCTCTCTATCCCTCTCGTGCTCTCTCATCAAATTCAAACCCCTCTCGCTCGCATTCTCTTCCAATTCATTCCCCCTCTCTCTCCCACTAAATCTCATTCTATATCCCCTCTCTTCATTCCTCTCACTCACTCTCCATATCTTCCTTCACTCTCTCGTCCTCTCTCACTCCCACTCTCTTCCATCCCCCTCACTCCTCCATCCATCTCTCTCTTCCTCACTCGCTTTTTTCTCTATTTATGCTTTATCACTTTTTCTTTCTATATTGCTCTCTTCTTGCTCTCTTTGACAAAATCTCTCTTGCTCTCTTTTATTATCCTCTTATCACTTTGCTCACTCTTTCTCTCCAACCATCTCTCACTCTCTTCCTCCCTCCATCTCTCCCTCTTTCATTAATTCAATCTCTCGCTATGTCTTTTCTCCCTCCCTCTTTTTCCATATTTCCCTTAATACCCTTTTCTACCTCTCACTCACTATCTTTTGCGCTATCTTCCCTGAGTCTCTCTTCTCTCTCAATTTATGCCTTACCCTTTCTCACTCACTTCTTTTGCTCACTCTTTAATCCTTATCTTAACTCCGTCTCTCACTCTCTCTCACTCTCTATTTCATCTCGCTTTGTTATTTAATGCTCATTTTTGCCCCTCTCAGTCTCTCTTTTGCTCTTTCTTCTATCTCGCTCTCTTCCCTCTCTATACTCATTATTCCTCTCCCTCTATCTATCATACTCTCTGTCACACTCCGTCACACACTATCTCTTAATTGTTCTCACATATTGCTCTCTCTCCTCATATCCATCTCATTTTTTATTATTTTCTCTCATACATCTCCCCTTCCTCCTTGATACCTCCCTCATTCAATCCATCCCTCCCTATCTTTCTTCCTCTCTCTCTCCCTCTCTTTTTCTCTATCTCTCTCTCTCGTACCTTTCTTTTGCTTTCTTTTCTCTCACATTCTCTTTTTTCTATTTCTCTCTCGCTCTCCCTATCCCTTTCTCTCACCCTCTCTCTCATCCTTTCTCTCTCATTCCCTCCGTCAGGTACCCTCCCTCCCTCGCTATCTATCTCAATCTCTCTCCCTCTCTATCCCACACTCCCTCTCCATTTCCAACTCTACTTCTCTCCTTTTAACTCGTTCTCTTACTCTCCCTCCCGATCTCAATCCCTCCCACGCTCTTATCTCAGTCTCCCTCCTTCTCTATCCATCAACCCCTCTCCATCTCTCTCCTTCTCTCCTTTTAACTCAATCTCTTACTCTCCCTCCCTATCTCAATTCCTCCATCCTTCCCTCTCTTTCTATCTTTCCCCTATCTCTCTCCTCTCTCTCCTCTTGCACTTAATCAATATCCCTCGTTCCCTCTCATTTCTGCTATCGCTCTCTCTGATTTTTCTTATTTGCTCTGTTTTCTCTTACTTTCTCTTCTCTCTGTTACTCTCTCACAGCCTCCCTCTATCTCTCTTTCTCCTTCTTTTTACCACTCATGCTCTCCCTCACTCTCTCTATTTCTTTCTTTTTCCCCTCTTCTCTCACTTTCTCTTCTCTTTATATCTCACTCCCTCGTCTTTTCCCTCCCCTCTCTCCATCTCACTTCTCACTCTTTTTCTCATTTATCACTCTCTCTTATCACTTACTCATTATCTCTATTTCTTTTTTTTTCCCCTCTTCTCTCACTTTCTCTTCTCTCTATATCTCTCTCACTCTCCCTCATCTTTTCCCTCCCCTCTCTCCATCTCACTTCTCACTCTTTCTCTCTTTTATCACTCTCTCTTATCACTTATTCATTCTCTCCAACCTTCTCTCACTCTCTTCCTCCCTCCTTCTCTCGCTCTTTCATTATTTCAGTCTCTCACCCTATCGCCCTCTTACCCTCTCTCTATCTCCATATCCCATTCATATCTCCATCTCTCTACCTCACAATCAACTCTATCATCTCTAAGTTTCTTTTCTCTCTATATTTTGTTTCACTTTCTCTTTCTCTCCCTCCTGCTAACATTTCAATCCCTATTTTACTCCCTCTCTTTCTCTCTCTCACTCTCTATTTCATCTTTCTTTATTGTTTTCTTTCTCTCTTTGCCCCCTTTTTATTTCTCTCTTGCTCTTTCTTCTATCACCCTCTCTTCTCTCTCATTAGTCACTCTTTCTCTCCCACTATCTTTCACTCTCTCTCAGTTTCTCTCAGACCATGCTTTCTTTCTTATTTTCTCTCACAGATCTCTCTTTCCTCCTCATCCCTTCCTCTTTCAATCCACTCTTCCCTCTCTTTCTCGCTCTCTCCCTATCTTATCCCTCTCTCGCTCGTGTTGGGCTCACTCATTCCCTCTACCTTGCTCCCTCTTCTCTCACTTTCTCTTTTCTTTATTTCTCCTCTCTCATTTTTTTCTCTCATACTTTCTCTCTCATTCTCGCCCTTTTGCTACCTTCCCTCCCACTCCACCTATCTCAATCTCTCACTCTCTCTCTCCCTGTCTGCTTCTTAATCTCTTTCTCCTTTCCTTACCTCAAATTCTCTTAATCTCCCTCCCTATCTTATTCTTCCTCACTATATTTTGCTCTCTTCCTCTCTCGCTTCCTATCTCTCTTAAATCTTTCTCTCGCTCTCTCTCTTTCTCTCCACACTCACTCTCTCGCTTTATCTACCCTCTCTCACTCTCTCCTTACTCTTTCCCTCTATCTCTCTCTTTCTCACTTCCTCCCTTTCTCACTATGTCTCACTCTCTATTATGTTTCTTTCTCTCGCTCTCTAGCTCTCTTGCTCTCTTTTATCTCTTTACTCACTCTTGATCTCTCTATGTCTATGAATCTAACTCTTACTCCATTCTTCTCATTCTCTCACTCTCTTCTCTCTCACCCTCTCTTCTCTCTCATTGTTTATTACTCTCTCTTCCCTCCCTCCCTCCCTCCCCTACCCCTTATTTTGATCTTTTTTCTCTCACTAGCTCCCTCTCTCTTGCCCTCTCTTCCCTCACTCTCTTTTCTTTATTTATTTCTCTCTAGCTTTGTCACTCTCTTCCCTCATTGACCCCTCACCTCTTTAGATTTTACTCTCACTCTTACTCCCCCACTCGCTCCATTCTCTGTCCCGCTCTCCCTCTTTAATTTTCTCTTGCTCCATTTATCATTGTCTCTCTTGCTCCTTTTCTATTTCTCTCTCTTCACTCACCCTCTCTCTCATACTCTCTATTTTAACTCTCTTTCTCGGTCTTTTGCTCTACTTTGTTGCTCTTTAATCTCATTCCTTCTCTCACTCTATCCCTCACTCTCCCTCACTCTCCCTCTCTCCCTACTTCTCTCACTATCAATCCACTCTCAACTCTCTTTATTTCTCTCTGCCTCTTCTCTCTCTCATTATTTCTCACTTTCACTCACAAATCTCTTCCTCTCTCCCCCTCCATATTTTGCTCCCTCCCTCGCTCTCTCCTTCTCTCTCCATATATCTCACTCTCTTTACCTTACTTTTCTTCTCATGCTCTCCCACTTTCTTTATATATCTTTTTCTCACTCCATTGCTCACTCTCTTTATCTGTCACTTCTCTCCCCCTTCCTCTCTCTCTGATCCATTTCATCTCTCCCTCTATCTCATACTTTCATATCATTCTTATTGTTTCACACTCTATCTAACATTTCTCTCCCATCCTCCCTACCCTTTTCTCCTTATTTCACTTCCTCCCTCCTTCCCTCCCTTTCTCTCTCATCCAATCTCTCTCACACACTCTATCTCTCTCTATTAGTCTCACTCTCTCACTCTCTCTTTCTCTCTTTTTCCTCGCTCTCTCTTCACTCTATTTTCTTCTTTCACTTTCTTTCTCCCTTTCCTAATCTTCACTTTCTCACTCTTACATTATCCCTCTCTCTCTTTCCTCATGATTACTCTCACCAGCTCTCTTTTCCTCTCTCTTTTCTCCCTATCTCTCTCTCTTCAGTTTCACTATCACTCTTCATTCCTCCCCCTCTCTCGCTTTCTCTCAAACACATAAATTCTCAGACTTCCTCTATCTCAATCCCTTAAGCTCTCTCTCTCTTTCGATCTCTCACGCTCCCTTTTGCCTTGCTCTCTATTTCTTTCTCACTATTTTATTCTCTCTCCCTCTCTATCTCACGCTTTATCTCTATCTCTCTCCATCTACCAATTTATATGTATTATCTCTCGCTCTCTCTCTCTCAATCTAACCCTTCATTACTATCATTTTCTAACACCACCTCTCTCCACTCCCCTTTCACTTCCGTCTTCCTTTCCCTTATCTTCTCTCTCACACTCTCTCATTCTTCTCTCCCTCCCTCTCTTCTGCTCTTTCTTCACCTACTCTCTCTTTTCTCTCTATTTTGTCTCTATTTCTTTGTCCATATCTCCCTTTATTCAATTTCAATCTCAATCTTACTCCCTCCCTCTCCCTTTCTCATTCTCTATTCTCTCTCTTCATCTCTCTCTTACTCTCTCATGTTACTCTATTCTCCTCTCCTCTTACACTCTCTCCCTGTTATCCCACATTCTATCTCCCTCTACCTCCCTGGCTCTCTCTACCCCTTTCACTATCTCACACACACTCTCTCTCACATACACATGCACTATCTCTTTCTCTTCCTCTTTCCCTCCCTCGCTCTCCCTCTCTCCATCTCCCCATCCCTCCCTTCCCCATCTCTCTCACTCATTATCTTCTTCAGCGTCCATCTCACTTACTATATATTATATTCCTCTTTCTTCTATGACTATTTCTCTCCCTCTATCTCCCACTCGTCCCTATCTCTCTCCTACCTCCCTCTCTCTCACTTCCATCCCTCCTATTCACACACACACACAAAACTCTCCATTCTCTCTTTTCTCTCACTTTTTCTCCATCTCTTCGTCCACTCTCTCTATCACAAACTCTATCCCTCGGTCACTCTCCATCTTCCTCCCTCGATCACTCTCCATCTTCCTCCCTCCATCTCTTGTTCTCTCTCCTCTTTTCATGCCTCCTCTTACCTCTCTCTCTCTCAGCTCCTTTCACATAATCTTTCCCTCTCTTTCTCGATCTTTCTTGCTCTATCTTCATCTCTCTCTCTCACTCATTCTCTTGCTCTCCTTCCCTCTCTCACCCTCACTCACATTTTCTTACTTTATTTTTCCTCAAACTTTTTTCTCTTTATTTCAATCTATCTCTCTCCGTCTCAACTCATAGCTCTTAAATATCTCTCACTCTCTCATTCTATCTTGCTCACTCTATTCATTCTTTCTTGCTCCCTTACTCTCTCTCTTGTTCTCTTATATGTCACTCTGTCATCTATTTTTCTTTGTCTATATCCCTCGCACACTCACTCACTCTCTTCTGTCGCTCATCATGTCTCACTTTCTCCCTCTTTCTCTCTCCATTTCTACATGCCTCTTTAACCCTCTCCCTCCCTCTATCTGACCCCTATCTCTCACTTTCTTTTCTTTACTGTTGTTCTCAGTCTTTTCCTTTTTCCTATATATCTCTCTTGCTCCCTAACTTACTATCCCTCTCATTCTCCAGCTCTCTATCTTTCTTTTCTCTATCTCCTTCCCTTACTCCCTCACACTCTCTCCCCCTCCCAATCTCCTATTATCTCTTTTTGTCACTTGTCCCTCTCCATCATTCCCTCTGTTATATACTCTCTCCCTTCCCACCCTCCCTCACACTCGATCACACACACTCATACACTCTCTCTCACCCTCATAACTCCATTTCTTGATCTCTATCATTCTCTCTCTTACCAACTTGCTTTATCTCTTGCATTCCTTCCTCTCTCTTCATTGTTGCATCTATATCTCTTCTCTCTATCCCCGTCTCCATTATTCACTCTTCCTTACTCTCTCTTACTTGCATTGTATTACTTTTTCTATCTTATGCTTTTGTTTGCTCTCTTCATTGTTGCTCTCATTTCTCTCTTTCATCTCATTTTTTCTCTCCCTATATCCCCCACTCTCTCTCTCTCTCTCTCTTTTTTCCTTCCATTCTCCCACTGTCTCTTTCCCTCTCTTTTCTCCCTCCCTCCCTCCCTTCCTATCTGCCTCTCCCTCTTTCTTGTTCTCTCTCTCTTTCTCTCTCAATTCTTATATTCTCCCTATCTTCCCTCAGTCTCTCTTCCCTCTTTATTTCCTTTTCGCAATCTACAACTTTCTCACTACTCCTCTCTCTTTAACACATCTCTCTCTCTCTCTCTTACTCAATTCCTTCCACTCCCACTATTCATCCTCATACATTCTCCCATGTTCTATCTCTCTATCTCAATCTCTTTAGCTCCGTTTCTTGATCTCTCCTTCACTCTCTCTTTCATCTCTTGCTCTCTATCTTACACTTTACTTCCTCCTTCCCTAGCTCACAGTCTCTCTCCCTTCGCACCCTCCTAATATCTTTTTTCTCTCTTGTGGTTCTCGCTCTCTCCTCTATAATTCTTACTTCCTCATTCATGCCTTATCTACATCTCCCCTTTCTAGCTCACTCTTCCCTCTCCATCTCACAAACTCATGCACTCTCTCACCCTCTCTCTCAATCTTTCTCCCTCTCACCCTCTTTAGCTCCATTTCCTGCTCTCGATCTCACTCTCTCTCACTATCATGTTCTATCTTGCTCATTCTCTCTTATCTCTCCCTCGCTCCTTCTTTATCTCTTCATTATCTATTCTCTTCTCTATTTTCTCTCTCCCTCTCTCACTTTTTCTCACTCTATGTTCCCTTTTTATGTCTTATACCCTCTTTTACACTCTGCTTCGTTGTTTTCTTTTCACTCTTTCCTCTTACTCTTTCTCTCATTCTATCCTTCTCTCTCTCTCTCTCCCCATCTTGTTTCCATCCCTCGCTCTCTCTTTCTCTCTCTTCTCTCACTCCCCCTCCGTCCCTCTCCCTCGCTATCTCCCTCTCTGTTTTCCTCTCTCTTGCTCCCTCTCTTTCACCATTCTCCCGTTCTTCCCCTCTCTTTACCCCTCACTCACTAATCTTACTAAATCTTGCCACAGCCTCTATTCTCACTGTCTCTCTCTCCCATTGACTCTCTTTTAAACCACCCTCTCACTTCCTCCTGTCTCTCTTTCTCCCTCACTACCTCCATCTCTCTATCCTTCTATTCCATCTCTCTTTATCTCTCGCTATTAATTCTATCTCTCACATTTGACCCTCGCATTATCCATCACCACCTCTATCTCACTCTCCATCCCTCTTTTACTCCGTTAACGCCTCTCTCTCCCCCGCACTCCTTGTTCCTCTCTTTCTTAATCCCTCTCTCGCTCTCTCAATCTCTCCCTATTTCACGCTCTTTATTCCCTCACAATCTCTTCACATTATTTGTCTTTCACACTCTCTCCCTTTCTTGCTTCCTCTTTCTCTCTGTTTAGTTTTATTCTTACTCTTACTCCCTCTCTCCTCCCTCACTCTTTCTCATTCTATGTTCAGTCTCTCTCACACACTCTAACTTATGTATCTCTCTCTTCTCTCTCATATATTATATTTTCTCTCTCTCTCTCTCCCCATGTCTCTTGCTTCTTTCCTTCCCTCCCTCTCTCTCCCTCTCTCTTTAACACTCTCAGACACACTATCACTCTTCCCCTCACATTCTTCTTGTTCATTCCTACTCTCGCTCACTCAAAATCAGATTATCTATCCTCTGTCTCCCTCACTCTCTATATATTCCCTCACTGACTTCCACTATCACTCCCACTATCACTCCCACTCTTCAATCTCTCTCACTCCCCTTTTTCTCCCTCTTTCTCAATCTTTCCCTCTCTCGTACTTTTCTCAAATTTATGAATTATCACTTTTCTTTCTCTTTTACGCTCACCCTCCCTCTTTCTCTCTCACACACTCTCTCCCGCTCTCTTTCATCACTCCCTCCCATCTCTTTACTCACTCTTTTCTCTCTAACTATCATCTAGTCTCTTTCTCTCTCCCTCTCTCTCTCTCTCCCACCTTTTGGCTCTCTTTCTCCCTTCTCCCTCTATCTCTCTCTATACCCTCCTCTATATCTCCCTCTCTTTACCTCTCACTTCCAAAATTTTGCTCTATCTTCCCTTAGTCTATCTTCTCTCTCTCTATTTCTATCTTTCTCTCTCTCTCCTTTCCAATCTCCAGCTCTCCCATTAATCTCTATCTCTCTATTTCTAGTTCACTCCCGCTCTTGCTAGCTCCTCATTTTTTATTTCATCTCTCTTTATCATTTGCTTGCTCTTTCTGTCCCTCCCTCTATCCTCTCTTGTTTTTTCATCTATCACTTTCTCTTCTCTCTTTACTCACTCTTTCTCTCTCTCTCTCCCTCTCTCTCCCTCACACACACTCTCTCAATTGCACTCACATCTTGCTATCTCCCCTCAAATACATCTCATTATTTCTTATTTTCTTTCATACATCTCTCTTTCCTCTCAATATCTTCCTCTTTCAATCCTTCTTCCCTCTTATTCTACCTCACTCCCTATCTCACAACTCTCTCTTTCTACTTGAGAGAGGGAGGGATTGAGAGGAGAGAAGAAAGTATGAGACATAATAAGAAATAATAGATGGATTTGAGGGGAGAGTGCAAGATGTTAGAGCAATTGAGAGAGTGTGTGTGATGGAGTGAGAGTAAGAGAGAGAGATAAATAGTGGGTAAAGAGAGAGAAGAGATGGAGGGAGGAGAGAGGGAAGGAGAGACAGGGCAAGAGGAGAGAAGGAAGGAGAGAGGGCAAGAGGAGAGAGAGAGAGAAATAGAGAAAAAAATGAGTTTAGAGAGAGAGAGAGAGTAAGAGTTGGAGTAAAATTCAAGAGAGAGGGAGGAAATGAGAAGGGATGAGAGAGCGAGAGAGTGTGGAAGAGAGTGAACAAGAGTGAGGAAGAGATAGAGCTTGTGTGTGAAAGAAAGGGGAGGGAGGGAGGGCGGGTATGAAAGAGGGAGAGAGGGAGAGAGGGAGGATGAGAGAGAGAAATGTGAGAGAATGTGAGAAATAGTGAGACAGAGATGAGGTGGAGCAAGATAGAGAGATAAGAGAAAGAAAAAGAGGAGATAAGAAAAAATAGTAATAAGAAATGGAGGAGGAAAGAGAGAGAGTGGGGAAGAGCAAGAAAGGGAAAATTGAATGAGAGAGAGAAAGTAAGGGAAGATGAGGTTGAGAGGAAGGGATGTAGGAAATGATGGAGTATAAGAGGGAGAGAGAGAGATAAGGAAAAATAGGGAAGGACTCAGAGAGATGGTTGGGGATAGAGTGGAAGGGAGTTAGGGAGGGAGAGGGATTGGGAGGGAGAAATAACGAGGGGGCGATATTGCACAAGTGTGAGAGATTGAGAGGAGAGAGTGGAGAGAGAGTAGTAGAAGAGATAGTAAGTGCGAGAGAATGAATATAGAACGAGAAAGAGAGAGGGACTGAGTGAGTAAGAGTGAGAGTGAAACAAAGAGAAAGAAATGGAGGTAGAAAGGAGGAGAGTGCGAGAGAGAAATAGAGATAAGTGAGAGTGAGGAAAGCGAAAGCGAAAGTGAGGCAATGAGTGACCGAGCAAGAAAGGGAGCAAGAGAGAGGGAGATAAAAAGAGTAGGAGGAAGAGAGGGACGAAGAGAGTGAAAGCGAGAGAGATTCAATGAGGGATAAAGGAAGCAACAAAAGATAAAGATAAAAGAGAGAATGATAGAGATAAAAATTGGTGGAATAAAGTTTGAGAGAGAGGGGGTGAGAGTGAGTTCGAAAGAGAGATAGAATGAGGCAGTGAGAGGGTGTGATGGTAATAGAGAGAGTGAAAAAAGAGACTAAGGGAAAGGAAGAGAGAGTGAAAGATAAAGAAAAAATTGTAACAGAGAGTGAGATGGAGCGAGAAATGGAGCTAATGAGAGGAAGAGGGAGAGAGATTGAGAGAGAGTGAGAGTGTATGAGTGTGTGCAATGGAGAGAGAAAAGTGAGCTACATAGGGGAGACCTAGAGAGGGCATGAATGAGGGAGTGAGAATGATAGAGAGAGAATGAGAGAGATAAAGGGAACAATACTGAGACAATAAGAGAGATCTAAAGAGAAATAAGGAAAAAGTGTGAAAGGAGAAGAGTATATAAGAAAGTGAAAGAGAGAGAGGAACAAGAGAGAAAGAAAGATAATCGGAGGGTGAGAATGGAGAGAGAGTGTGAGTGAGAGAAGAAGGAAGAGAACAGGAAGATAGAGAGCGAAGAGAGAGTGATAAAAGAGAGATTAAAATAGATTGATTGAAAAATAATGCAATAATGAAGGTGGAATAGAGTGTGAGAGAGAGGGAGAGCAAGGGAGAGAGAGAAAGTGTGTGTGAGAGAGAAAAAAGATAAGAGAGAGAGATGTTTGGGGGTAGAGGGAAAGAAAGTACGATAGGATATAAATTTAGAGAGGAAGAGAGAGAGATAAGGGTGGGATTGTAAGAGCATGATAATAAGAGAGAGTGAGAGAAAGTATGAGAATAGGAGGTGGAGAGAGAGATGGCTAAATTTAGAGGGTAAGAGCGGGAGAGAAAAAGGGAGGATAAACTAAGGGAGAGGAGAGGAAGGGAGCGAAGGAGGAAGGGAGAGTGAGAGAGATATATGGAGAGGAGGAGAATGAGTCAAGATATAGAAAGAGAGACTGAGCAAAAGAGAGAGGAAGGGACAATGAAGAATGAGAGAGAGAATGAGGGAGATTGAGAGAGTTAGAAATAGGAAGGGAAAGTGGGAGAGAGTGTGAGAGAAAGTGACAAAGGAAGGAAGTGAGAGAAATAGAGAAAGAGTGAGAGATATAGAGAAAGAGAGTGGGAATATATAAGAAGAGTGAGAAGAGTAAGAGAGAAGTTGATAGAGAATAAGAAGTGCGTTCGAGATAATGATAAATAATGGAAGAGAGAATAGAGAGTGTGAAGGGATGAAGAGAGGGAGTGAAGCTGAAGAGAGAGAGTGAGTGAAGAGAGAGTAAGAGAAAAGGAGCAAGAGATATATGAAGGGAAAGTGAGAGAAAGTAAATGAGAGAGAAAGGGAGAGAGAAAGGGAGGGAGATAGAGAGAGAAGGTGAGTGAGGGAGTAAGACTGGGAGAATCTGAAGGGAGTAAGGGCGCAAGGAAGGGAGAGAGACAAAGAGAGAGAGAAATAGAGAAAGAATGGAGAGTGAGAAAAGAGAGGGTGAGAGAGAAAAAGAGAGAAAGTAATAAATAATGACTGAGAAGAGGGGGTGAGAGAGAATTAGAGGAATGGAGAGATAGTTATAATGATGGATATAGGAAGAGAAACTGAGTAAAGAGAGAGAAAAGAGAGCAAGAGAGAGACACATAATAGAAAGTGAGAGCCATAGTGAGAAAGAGACAGACAAACGACAAGAGTAAGAGAGAGAGTGAGCAAGGGGAGATAATGGTCGAGAAGGAGAGAGAATGAAGAGAGAGGGTGTGAGAGAGGTAGAGAGAGCAAAAATGATTTAAGAGGAAGAGTGAGCAATGTGGAGATAGGGAGGGAGAGTGATCACAAAAAAATATGTTAAGAAATTCATACCTATTTTTTATGAAATTGCACTTTAAAGAAAGGTATTTTCTTTATTTTTATTGCAGGAATCAAGATTTATAAGTGATGAAAACAAAAAGCATGAAATGGAGCGAATTTGGATCAAAAAGGAAGAAATTCATGCAAAATGAACTATGTCGCTGACGGCGAGATCGAGCCCGCCGACGGCGAGATTATTAAGAAAATTTCTGAAGGATTTATAACTACCTCACCGACAGCGAGCCCGAGCCCGCCGACAGCGAGATCGTGCGGTTTGGAGACCTTCTAGAAGCCCCGCCGACGGCGAGGTCGTTTCTTACCGACGGCGAGATTGTTCAAAATGTCAGATACATTGAACTTGGACGCTTTTTTGAAGAGGTGCTTAAGTACCCCTTGGAGCTTTGCCTACCTCTATAAATAAAGGATGAATTTGTGTCTTTTTGTATGTCTATTTGTGTTTGTGTGTCAATTTTAAGAGTTTTAAAGTGTAATTAGTGAGTTTAGAAGTGTGCTGTACTAGAAGGAAAAGTCAAAGGAACTTCAAGGAGTCTGCTTGGGGAGGAAATTAAGATAATTATCTTTGTTTATTGTTGTTAACTTTAAATGAAATCCATGCTTTGTTTAATTCCCATGCATTTTGAGTAGTTTTCTTAGTCTTTCTCCTTGTTTATGAAATTATGTGAATTTATGAAATTAAATAGAAGTGCCAAATATATTAAAATAAGTTGTGATAATTTTTACTTAAAACTTAATTTACTTTCAATCTGGCCCATTTATTTGTTAAAACATGTTGAATTATCAACTATAGTAAAGATTACATCCAATATTCAGGGAAGTCAAAAGCCTTGGAAGGAGGGTGCAAATAAATATGGAAATATTATTTATCGGACGTAGAATTGGACATTTTAGTGTGACGGACTAAAATATTCAATTTGGTCCTATTGTTTGAGAGTTGAAGTGTAGATGTTAGCCCTCAGGTGAGGGGAACGTGGGAGCTCTGAAGTGGCAGCCAATATCCTCCCAGCCTAGCCGCAGATTCGATAATCAAACATAGGACTAGTCAATGTTCTTTGCACCTGGACTAAAGGGTAAAGAATAGGAATGCTCCTATTTGTCACAATACAATAAAAATTCTATTTGAATTCATCTTTCACTTAATTTTCTAAAAACAAGGAGAATGATACTTTTTCTAAAATCTTTTTAATCAACTTTATTTAAAGCATTAGTTTACTTTAGTTTGCTTTAGTTACTTTAAATTTCCGTATACTATATTAGTAAGTAAATCCTTTAATTTAGCTGATACAAATCTGTTAAAACTTCCCTGTGGGATCAATAACCAGGACTCCACTAGAGCCTCGTATTACTTGATACGATACGTATACTTGCGTAGAATCCACATTATACATTCCATCATAAAATCAAATATATATATTAAAGCGGGATCAAGTTTTTGGTGCCGTTGCTATTAACATAATTTCCAAACATATAAAAAGTGGGTGAAGTTTTTGGCGCCGTTGCCGGGGAGGTAAAGAAATTATTTACTAGAGTAACGGACTATTTTGTTTTATAAAATTGTATGCAAAAATTTGGAAACGAAAATTTAATACCTTGCGATTCAGAATTAGAGCGTACAATTAAAAGAATTAGAAAACAAAAAAGAGAAATTATAAATTTAACACAAATGACAAATATTCCTGAAAATGAAAATATCAAACAACAGAGACCATTAAGAGATTATGCCAACCCTACATTAGATGAAATTCATTTAACGTTCAAAACCCTGATGTAGCTGCTAACTCATTTGAACTTAAACCTACAATTATCCAAATGGTACAAAACAATCAATTTAGTTGTTCACCTACTAAAGATCCTAATTTACATCTTGCTAGTTTTTTAGAACTATGTTCTACTTTCAAATATGAAGGAGTATCTAACGATGCTATTAGACTTAGAATTTTTCCTTTTTCTTTGAGAGATAAGGCTAAAATGTGGTTAAATTCGATAGCACCTGGATCTATTAAAACTTGGGGAGAGTTATCACAAAAATTTCTATCCAAATATTTTCCACCATCTAAAACTGGTAAGCTTAGAAATGATATAACTTCTTTTAGTCAGTTTGATGGAGAATCAATATATGAAGCCTGGGAGAGATTTAAAGAACTTCTTCGGAAATGCCCACATCATGTGTTACTAGATTGGTTAATTATTCAAACTTTCTATAATGGATTAGTAGGATCTTTAAGATCAATCATCGATGTTGCTGCTGGAGGATCATTAATGTCAAAACCATTTGATGAAGCCTATACACTAATCGAAGAAATGGCTACCAATAATTTTCAATGGCCTCGTCGATAGAATGAATCCGAAAAAGATAGCCAGTATTCGTGAAAATGATGCAATATCTATGTTAGCTTCGCAAATCGCTGTTATATCTAAAAAATTAGATCATTTTAGAATGAATTACTCTCCAACTATATTAGAAGAAAATTCATCTGGACGACTTATAGAATCCCAATCTCAATATGAAACTATAAATGCTATTAATAACAGATCCAATAATCCTTATGTGAATTATTATAATCCTGGATGGAAAAATCATCCTAATTTTAATTGGAATAATAACACAACTAATCAACCATGGATGAACAACATAACACAACCATTAGGAAATCCCTCTAATCAAGGAAATTCTAATTATAAACCTAATTATCCACCTGGATTTAATAATAATAACCCTCAATTTAAAGATAAGAAATTTTCTATAGGAGAATTAATATTAAATATGGGTCAACATTTACAAAATCAAGGAAATCAATTACAAAATCAATGAAATCAATTACAAATATAAGGAAATCAATTACAAAATCAAGGAACAGCTATTAAAAATATTGAAACTCAACTTGGACATATCGCTACCGCGCTTAATAATAGAATACCTGAAACATTTCCTAGTAATGTGGAAATAAATCCTAAAGACAAAGGAAATGAACAAATTAAAGCGATACAATTACGAAGTGGAAAAGAATTAGAACCTTGAATTCAGAAAAAACTTGAAAGTCAAAAAGAGGAAGTGGAAATCGAAAAGGAAAAGAATTAACAAGATCTAAACTTAGAAAATCCTTTAATACCAATGAAAATTTCTGTTGAAAAACCTCCACCACCATTTCCTCAACGATTAATTCAACATAAAAAAGATAAACAGTTTGCTAAATTCCTTGAAATTCTGAAGAAATTAACAATAAATATTCCTTTCATATAAGCTTTAGAACAGATGCCAAACTATGTAAAACTCATGAAAGATATTCTAAATAAAAAAAGAAAATTTACCGATAATGAAACGGTCGCACTTAGTGAAGAGTGTAGTGCTATTATTCGAAAAAGCTTCCCGAAAAATTAAAAGATCCCGGTAGTTTCACTATACCTGCGTTATTGGAGAAAAATTCTATGGAAAAGCTTTGTGTGACTTAGGAGCAAGCATCAACCTAATGCCTCTATCAATTTTTAAGAGATTAGGATTGGGAGAAATTTCACCTACTTCAGTAACCCTTCAGTTAGCTGATCATTCTGTTACATATCCTAAGGGAGTTATTGAAGATGTATTAGTAAAAGTGGATAAATTTATCTTCCCTGTAGATTTTATTGTTTTAGATATGGAAGAAGATAAATAAATTCCTATCATTTTAGGAAGACCATTTTTAGCCACTGGGAAAGCTATGATTGATGTTCAAAAAGGAGAATTAACTATGAGAGTAAATGACCAAAAATTAACCTTTAATATTGCTAAATCAATGAAATATCCTACGCTAGAAAAAGATGATGAGTGTTTTCGAATGGAAATACTCGATCATTTACAAAAAGAACATTTTAAGGAATATTATGAAGAAAAATTAGAAAAAGAAAATACTGAATTAATTGAAAAAGCCGATATAAATGAAGAATTAGATTATATTCAAGAGAAATTAGAATTTTTGGATAATACAGAAAACACTGAAAAAAATATAGTTCCATCGATTATTAAACCTCCTAAACTTGAGTTAAAAATATTACCTAATCATTTGAAATATGCTTACTTAGGTAATTTTTCAACTCTACCAGTTATTATTTCATCTGAATTAAATGAATCTCAAGAAAAAAAACTTTTAAATACCTTAAAAAATATAAGAAAATTTTTTGTTGGACTTTAGCCGATATTAAAGGAATTAGTCCTTCAATCTGTATGCACAAAATTATTTTAGATAATGAACATAAGCCTAAAGTAGATCCCCAAAGGAGATTAAACCCGAGAATGAAAGAAGTAGTCAAGAAATAAATTTTAAAATGGTTAGATAATGATATTATATATCCTATTTCTGACAGTGCTTGGGTAAGCCCGATTCAATGCGTGCCTAAGAAAGGAGGAGTGACCGTAAAAGCTAATAAAAATAATGATCTTATCCCTATAAGACAAGTTACTGGATGGCGAATATGTATTGATTATAGAAAATTAAACACAGCCACCGGAAAGATCACTTCCCTTTACCATTTCTAGACCGGATGTTAGATAGATTAGCCGGACATAAGTATTTTTGTTTCTTAGATGGATATACTCAGGTTATCATCAAATACGTATTGCACTCGAGGATCAAGAGAAAACTACATTTACTAGTCCTTATGGAACTTTCGCTTTTTGAAGGATGCCTTTTGGATTATGTAATGCACCCGCAACATTCCGGAGATGTATGATGTCTATATTTAGTAAATTAATTGATAATGGAATAGAAGTATTTATGGATGACTTCTCTGTATTTGGAACAACATTTGACACATGCTTAAATCATCTTGAAAAAGTATTTGAAGTATGTGAGAAAACTAATTTAGTTCTTAATTGGGAGAAATGTCAACTTATGGTTACGAGCGGCATTGTATTAGGGCATAAAATTTCGAAAAGGGCATGGAAGTAGACCTCGCAAAAATTCAAGTTATAGCTAAATTACCACCTCCAACTACGGTCAAAGGGGTAAGAAGTTTTCTTGGATATGTTGGATTCTACAGACGCTATATAAAAGATTTTTCAAAAATAACTAAACCTCTATGCCAACTTCTTGAAAAGGACAAGAAATTTGAATTTACAACTGAATGCCTAAATGCTTTCGAATTATTAAAATATAAATTAATTACAGCACCTATAATAGTTTCACCTAATTGGGAGAAACCATTTGAGCTTATGTGTGATGCTAGTGATTATGCTTATAGGAGCGAGTTCTTGGGCAAATATATGATAAGATTTTCAAAGTTATATATTATGCTAGTAAAACTCTAAATGATGCTTGAAATAAATTATACGATTCTTGAAAGAGAATTATTAGCAATCGTATATGCTTTTAATAAATTTCGGCATTATCTAATAGGAACTAAATATATTGTGCATACTGATCACTCTGCTATAAAGTATTTAATGCAAAAGAAAGATTCTAAACCAAGATTAATTAGATGGATATTATTAATGCAAGAATTTGATTTTGAGATCGTTAACAAAAAGGAAATGATAATCAAATTGCTGATCATTTATCAAGATTAGAAAATCATGAATTATCCGATACCGATAATGAAATTTTAGACGATTTTCTCGATGAACAACTTTATAATATAAATGAGTGGAAAATACCTTGGTATGCTGATATAGTAAATTATATTGTAAGTGACATTTTACCACCTATGTTAACTTTGCAACAACAGAAAAAATTCATTCATGGTACTAAAATATACTTTTGGGATGAACCATACTTATATATGCAATGTAAGGATCTAATTATTAGAAGATGCGTGCCTTATGAAGAAAGCCGAACCAATTATTCAAAAATATCATGATTCGATTTTGGAGGACATTTTGGGACGGATAAAGCTGCGTATAAAATTCTACAACTGGATTCTACCGGCCTACTCTATTTAGAGATGTATACGGATATATAAAAACTCGCGATAAATGCCAAAGAGTAGGAAATATATCAAGAAAAATGAAATGCCTCCGAATTTTATATTAGAAGTTGAAATTTTTTATGTTTGGGGATTAGATTTCATGGGACCTTTTATTCCTTCATTTGGAAACTCATATATATTAGTAGCTGTTGATTATGTTTCCAAATGGATCGAAGCGCAAGCTTTACCTAGGTGTGATGCTAAAAGTGTTTCAAAATTTTTAATGAAAAATATTTTTTTCTAGATTTGGAATGCGAGAGTGATTATCACCGACGGAGGAACTCATTTTAGAAACAAATATATTCACAAACTAGTAGAAAAATATAATATTATGCATAAGATATCAACTGCTTATCATCCACAAACTAGTGGATTAGCTGAAGTTTCTAATCGTGAGATTAAACGTATTTTAGAAAAGTCTGTAAACCCTAATAGATTGGACTGGTCTATAAGACTAGACACTGCATTATTGGCATACAGGACTGCTTATAAAACTCCGATTGGAGTGACTCCTTACAGGCTTATATATGGAAAAACTTGCCACTTACCGGTTGAATTAGAACATAAAGCATATTGGGCGATTAAAGAATTTAATTATAATATGAAAGAAGTCTGGTGAGAAGAGATTGTTGCAATTAAATGAATTAGAAGAATTAAGGAATGAATCATATGATAATGATAGGATTTATAAAGAAAGGATGAAATTATGGCATGATCGGAAGATTAATCAGAGAAATTTTGAACCAGGATAAGAAGTTCTACTATATAATACTAGATTGAAATTATTTCCTGGGAAATTGAAATCTCGATGGTTAGGACCTTTCACCATAGCTCAAATATTTTCATATGAAACTATAGAAATTGAAGATCCAAAAATAGGACATAAATTTAAGGTAAACGAACATAGATTAAAACCATATTTCGAAGGAAGAAGACAAATTTTAAAGAGGTTTTAATGCTTAGGCAACCTGATTACTAACTGAAATTAGGTCGGGCTGACGACGTTAAACCAAGCGCTTTATGGGAGGCAACCCATAGGAGTCTTTTATTTTAATTATCTACAAATTAGTGAGTCTATATTATTAAAACAAATCTTACTACTCAAATTTTTAATTAGAATCATCACAAATTCGAACCTATATGATGAGATCAGAAAATATTCGAATTAGAGCAAAATTGGGCAATTTTATGAAATCTCACCGACGGCGAGGTCGATTCTCGCCGACAGCGAGATCGGCGCCTAATTACATTTCGGTTTTATAACTAGCTTGCCGACTGCGAGAAACTTCCCGCCGACGGTGAGGCAGTTGAAAATTTGGTTTCTTAAGGTTTTTTGAGCGGTTTTGGACGGTTCTAAAGCCATTTCTTTGTAGAAAACCATCCCAAATTCATTTTTACACTGTTTTCTTCCTTAGAAACGACTAGAGACCATTCCTTTCAATCCAAAATGGCCACCAAACTCTTAGAAACCACAAAAACTGAAGTTTTCAACCGAAGAAAATTCGTCAATTCAGAGGCGCAGCGTATCTTCAACAAAGTCTTGATGAAGAAGCGACTTATTAAAGAAAGGGTATTTGTCAACAGAGGAGTAGAGAATTCCACCACAAAAATTGATGAAATGATCGCACAGCGGCATTGGGAGGTATTTTACTATACGACATCCGCTGTAGTTATTCCTGTAGTTAAAGAGTTTTACTCTAATCTACACGCGATCAACAATGGAAATGTCTACATCAGAGGAAGATGGGTAACATTTACTCCTTCAAGGGTAAATGAATTATTTTCTATAGAGAATACCCCTGTCTGTCATTATTCAAACTTTGTGCCTTCAAGATACAATATGAACGAGATTTATAGATACCTAACCGACGAACCTGATGATTGGGAGTTGTGCGAAGACGAGTATGTCAGTTTTTCTGCATCACTTCTTAACCCTGTCTCGAAGCATTGGCATTTCTTTATCTCATCAAAATTATTACCCACTATGAGGGTAAATAAGGTTTCAAAGGAATGCACTTATTTTAAATTACTCGTATTCAAATTGGACTACCTATCGATGTTGGATCAATTATAGTAAAATCGCATTGGAATTGATTGTGCATGGGTCGGTTCATGGACTTGGACACCCATCAACTATATTTGCTTTATGCGATCGATACCAAGTTTCGTATGAGGCTTGGGAAAAGGTACTTTTGCCATGGAAACCACTCGATCATACGGATATGTTTCCAACTTTGGATAACAATGATGAGATTACCATTATTTCTGACAAAGCATCACAGAACAATCCTTTAGTAAGGCCCCTTACTGATAAAACAAATTTCATTCTGAAAAAGATTAAAGGATTGGAGAAAGAGTTACAAAATGTGATGAATTCCATCGACAATATCTCTGATATATTTGATCACATTGACTGGAGGATGAAGGAGCACTTTGATCATACTGGACATCTGAAGGCCAGTTTTATTCATTTACTTAGACAGAAAGGGTGAATTAATGAAGAATCTACTGCAGAATTCCCTTTCAGGTCTTTCTACAATCTATTTGTGCACCTACGTCGCATCGGCAATATCAGAGAGGATGATAGTTCAGACACTGAGGAGTAGTAAAGATTTCTATCTTATATTATATATTTGTGTATATATGTGTTCATTCGGATTTAGTTTTTATTATGATTTGAATTTTCATTTGATCATCTTAGATTTGATGAGATTATATGTAATTGTTATGTCTCAGCATTTAGAGTGTTGTGGTGTGGATTACAATGCTGAGTATCACGGATTTGACATTTAAGTTAAGTATGTTGTTAGTTGTTAGTGTGGAGTTTGTAAGTCTCATGGATTTCATATATAAAGTTATATTGTTTGTGTTGTGTAAACTTTTTGTGAGTATAAGTATCTAATATTCATACTATTATTAAATTAAGTGATCGGAAGATTGATTAAGGGCAAATCGAGGTTGAAAATGTTTGACAAATTTCAAAAATTTAAAAATTTTGGGATCTCGCCGACGGCGAGAATTATCCCGCCGACAGCGAGGGAAAGCCCGCTGACAGTGAGAACGAGCTCGCTGACGGTGGATTTTTCCCGAAACTTTTGCCTTTGTCAAATTAATTATCTCGCTGACGGTGAGAAAAGTCTAGCCGACAGCGAGATCGCGAAAAGACCTATATTTGACCAGTCAACCGACACTATTCATCATCCCCTTCCTCAAAACTTCAAAAAAACCGACCAAGGGCTTGAGAGATCTTGGATTTGAGGCGATTTCAACATTTTTTGACACCGGATTTCATCTTCCCTTGGTAAGAGCTTCACTCCTATGCAAAAATTTTTGATTTTCACCATGGATTTCTTCTACATTGGGAAATTTTTGAGAAATTTCGAAATGTGGAGAAAATACTTGGAAGAAATTTATGGAAATTGATTTAAATGGATTTTAGATGTTGTAGGAAGCCTTCTTAGTAATATTTGGGAGTTTAGTTAAAATTTTTGCAAATTTCACAGATCGAAAATGGCTCCACGACAAAAGCGACGGTTGGACTACGACGAAACTCGTTTTGTGAATGCAAGGGCACAATCAAGATATTTTCACAGTATTCAAGCCAGAACATGCATTCAAGATCGAGTTTTCAAAAATCCTGGAGGAGAAGTTGAGCGAATCATTAGGGAACGAGGATGGGAAAATTTTTGTTTCGTGACCAACGAAGCCGTTGTAGAAGTGGTAAAGGAATTTTATGCGAACCTTACACGAGTGAAGATGCACCGGTTAAGGTAAGAGGATTTTTGTGGAATTCGGTCTTTGCAAGAATAAATGCTTATTACGAGGTACGAGACACCTACACCAGTGAGTATGATACATTTGGAACTATGGAAGGACCACTGGAAGAAGTGATCGACTTTCTCACTGATGGGAAAGGCGTCTGGAAGATAAAGCAACGAGAATGGGTAAACTTCCCTCTTTTTATGTTAAATGCAACATCAAAAGCCTGACACTATTTTATTTGTTCTACTTTGTTACCTACCTACCACCATAGTGAGGTAACAAGAGATAGAGCAGTTCTGAATTTCTATATTCAGAACCAAAAAAGCATTAATGTGGGAAATGTAATTTATAAGAATATATTAGCCACCTCAAGAAATGAAAATGGAGGAGAACTAGAACATCCTGGTCTTATCTATGCACTCTGCTAATTATCTGGGGTAGAGGCAAGAGATGATGAGGAATGGGTTGAGCCTATGAAACCCATTACTCAGGCGAATATAAAGAAATATGAATCCCACGAAGAATGGAGATCTTGGATAAGGGATTATGTACCTTCTTCAAGTAGAGATATACCCTCTACTAGTTATGAACCTCCTCAGTACACCACTCCTACTCTTCAAGATCTGATGAATGAGCTGACCCTGAGTAGAAAGAGTTTTGAGCAATTTGGAGAGAATATGGAAAGAAAATTTGAGCATATAGACCACAGGATTGATGGCTTGGAAATAAGACATGATTATGATAGTGAATATCTCCAGCGACATTCAGAGTGCAAAATTGCATATTATGAGGCTGTCGATATAGGAGTGGTGATTTAGTTGGTGTCTTTCCTGAGTGCCCCCGCTACACACAGTACCAGCCTGCTCAGCCTTCTCAGCCTGGAGATCAGGGAGATGATATAGCCTGGGATTTTGATGTGGAAGATTAGAGACTTTGTTTAGTTTGTTTAGATTAATTGTTATTTTGAAAACTTTATTGTTCTGTATGTAATTATTTTGTACTTTCTGTGGACTATGGCTTTGGTGTGTTTGTTTGTTTACTTATGCTATAATGTTAGACTTTTTATGTGTGTTAAGTTAGTTTGCAATTTTTTTTAGATAGGATGTTAGTTTTTCTTTAATGTGTTGTTTAAGTTTTTATAAGTTATGAACTTTTAATAAGTTTAGATTGTTTTAATATGTTTAAAGTAGGTTAGTTGATTGTATGTGTAGTAATAGATTAAGTTTTCATTTGTTGTGTTTTATACTTATTAAAAATTTCCTATCCCAGCACTTTCTTTTAAATATTATATATGTGGAAGAATACTAACAGTACATGTTCTTTAAATAATGAAAAAGCCTGCAAAAATTTCAAGAAAAAGAAACACCTAAAAGCTCAAAGGTATGATTCATTGTATATTTTCCTTTTCACCATTTAGAAATAGATAGAAAAATTTAAGTTTGGGGGAGAGTAAAAATACAAATTTAATTATTAAATTGTTCTCAATTTCTATTTTCAAAAACTATTATCAAATGATTTTTCTATAGTAATTTTTCAATTCAATAAACATGAATTACTTTATATAATTATTATAGAAAGTTAAATAAAATGTTTCTAGTAATTCAATTATTTAATAGAATGAGATATTTGGTTAAAAGAAATAAGAATATAGTAAACTATTTAAAGTAAGGGAAACTATATTCTAAAAATTGAAATTCTTAAGTATTTAAGTGAAAAAGAAGAGATTGAAACTCAATGAAGTAAAGGCTATGAAATACATATAAGCAAAGAAATATTTTAAGTTTCAAATTTAGGAAGAGAAAGTTGAAGTTCAAACTTATTAACAGACAATCCAGATACAGTAATTCTCACTTGAAAAAGAAAAAGAGAAGGATTGAAAATCAATTCCGAAAAAAAAAAGAAAAAAAGAAAAGAAAAGAAAAATATAAGTGAGGAGAAGTTTGAGGAGAAGCCTTATCAAAAATTGGCTTCAATGGAATCAACCTAAAGGGTAAAACTCAATATATTTTTAAACTTATATATATGGATTAGTATTTTACTAAATAGTGTTTTCTTGAACTTCCTATCATCTAAATATCTTAAGTAAATTACTCTTTTTAAATATAGTCTTTCCTGAAATAAATAGCAAGCTAGAAATCTTCGATCTGATAACTAAATAATCTTATAAATATAAAGTTAATTTAATTACTTGAAAATATTTCTATTTAACTTTACTATAGTATTATTTAAATTTAATTCATAGTATATCTACATTGAAAAGTTCTATTACAGAAATCATCACTTTTATTTAGTACTAAAATTACTTGAGGACAAGCAATAATTAAGTTTGAGGGATTTTGATCACAGAAAAATATGTTAAGAAATTTATACCTATTTTTTATGAAATTGCACTTTAAAGGAAGGTATTTTCTTTATTTTTATTGCAGGAATTAAGATTTATAAGTGATGAAAGCAAAAAGCATGAAATGGAGTGAATTTGGATCAAAAAGGAAGAATTTCATGCAAAATGAACAATGTCGCTGACGGCCAGATCGAGCCCACCGACGGCGAGATTATTAAGAAAATTTCTGAAGGATTTATAACTACCTTGCCGACAGCGAGCCCGAGCCCGCCGACAGCGAGATCGTGCGGTTTGGAGACCATCTAGAAGCCCCGCCGACGACGAGGTCATTTCTCGCCGACGGCGAGATTGTTCAAAATGTCAGATACATTGAACTTGGACGTTTTTTTGAAGAGGTGCTTAAGTAACCCTTGGACATTTGCCTACCTCTATAAATAGAGGATGAATTTGTGTCTTTTTGTGTGTCTATTTGTGTTTGTGTGTCAATTTTAAGAGTTTTAGAGTGTAATTAGTGAGTTTAGAAGTGTGCTGTACTAGAAGGAAAAGTCAAAGGAACTTGAGGAGTACGCTAGGGAGGAAATTAAGATAAGTATCTTTGTTTATTATTGTTAACTTTAAATGAAATCCATGTTTTGTTTAATTCCCATGCATTCTGAGTAGTTTTCTTAGTCTTTCTCCTTGCTTATGAAATTATGTGAATTGATGAAATTAAATAGAAGTGCCTAATATATTAAAATAAGTTGTGATAATTTTTACTTAAAACTTAATTTACTTTCAATCTGGCCCATTGATTTATTAAAATATGTTGAATTATCAACTATAGTAAAGATTACATCTAATATTCAGGAAAGTCAAAAGCCTTGGAAGGAGGGTGCAAATAAATAGGGAAATATTATTTATCGGACGTAGAATTGGACATTTTAGTGTGACAGACTAAAATATTCAATTTGGTCCTATTGTTTGAGAGCTGAAGTGTAGATGTTAGCCCTCGAGTGAGGGGAACGTGGGAGCTACGAAGTGGCGGCCGGTATCCTCCCGGCCTAGCCGCGATTCAGTAATCAAATAAAGGACTAGTCAATGTTCTTTGCACCTGGACCAAAGGGTAAAGAATAGGAATGCTCCTATTTGTCACAATACAATAAAAATTCTATTTGAATTCATCTTTCACTTAATTTTATAAAAACAAGGAGAATGATACTTTTTCTAAAATATTTTTAATCAACTTTATTTAAAGCATTAGTTTACTTTAGTTTGCTTTAGTTACTTTAAATTTCCGTATACTATATTAGTAAGTAAATCCTTTAATTTAGCTGATACAAATCTGTTAGAACTTCCCTGTGGGATCGATAACCAGGACTCCACTAGAGCCCTGAATTACTTTATAAGATACGTATACTTGCGTAAAATCCACATTATACATTTCATCATAAAATCAGATATATATATTAAAGCGGGATCAAGTTTTTGGTGTCGTTGCTATTAACATAATTTGCAAACATATAAAAAGTTGGTCAGAGAGTAAGAGAACAAGTGAGATGGAGAGAGGAAGAGAGGGAGATGGAGCGGGTGAGAGGGTAAGAGAATAAGATGGAGAGAGTGGGAGGGAGGGTAGCGGAGGGAGAGAATGAGAGAGAAAGAATGAGAAAGAAAGGATGAGACAGAGTTCGAGAATGAGAGAGGGGAAGTGAGAAAGAAATAGAGAAAAGTGAAGGTTAGACAAGAGAGCAGGATATTAGGAATGGGAGAGAGCGATAAAGAAAATGAGAGGGAGGGAGAGGGCGTGAAAAAGTGAGTGCAAGGGGAGATAAAGAGAGGGGTGAGATAAGAAGAGAGGGAGAAAGAGAGGGAAGGAGGAATTGAAAGAGGGAGGGATCGAGGAGGAAAGAGAAATGTATAATAGAAAATAAGAAATAATGAGATGGATATGAGTGGAGAGAGCAAGATGTGAGAGGAATTGATAGAGAGTGGGAGGGAGGGAGAGTGAGAGAGAGAGTGAGAGAGAGATTGAGAGAAAGAGTGAGTAAAGAAAGAGAAGAGAGGGAGATAGAAGAAAGGGCAATAGAGAGAGACAAAAAGGGTGCAAAAAAGAGAAAAAAACCAAAGTCAGATGAAGAAGAGAGCGAGAGAGAGCGAGAGAGAGCAAGAGAGGGAGTGAAGGTCGGGATTGAAGAAAGAACGAGGGAGGAGAGTGAGAGATGGTAAGGCAAATATGGAGAGATATGGACAGAGAGACAGGGGTAAAGCATGAGAGAGAGAGAGAGAGACTGAATTAATGAAAAAGGGAGATAGGGAGAGAGGAAGATCGTGAGAGATGGTTGGAGGGAAAGACTTTGTAAAATTATAAGTTTGTGATGACAAAGAGCAATAGAAAATAAATAGTGATAAGGCATAACAGTAAAAAGTGCAAGAAAGGGACGAAGTGAGAAAGAGGGAGATAGACGGAGGGAGGGGATATAAAATGAGATTAAGTAGGAGAAAGAGGAGGACGACTTGAAAGACTGTGTGAGAGAGAGGGGGAGAGCATTTGAGAGAGAGAGAAAGGAAGAGCGAGAGAGGAAGAGAGAGGGTTGGAGTGAAGGAAGCAAGAGTGGGGGAGAGATTGAGAGAATGATTGAGAAAAGAAAGTGGAGAGAGAGAAATAGAAGAGAGTGAGAGAAAATGAATATGGAATGAGAAAGAGTGAGGGAGTAAGAGTGATGAAGAACTGAAGAGATAAGAAGAGGGACCAAGGAAGGAAGAGAGTGTGAGAGAGAAATAGAGAGAAGAGAGAGTGAGCGAAGAGAGAGCAGGAGAGAGGGAAAGAGTGAGAGAGCAAGAGAAGGAGCATGATAGAGGGAGATAAAAAGAGCAGGAGAAAGAGAGGGATGAAAGGAGTGAAAGCGGGAGGGAGAGCTAGAGAGTTGAAATGAGGGATAAAGGGAGATAACAGAGTGGGTAAAAGAGAGAGTGGGAGACTAAAAGTTAGTGAAAGTAAAGAGAGAGAGGGAGGGAGAGTGGAGTGAGAATGAGAGAGAAATGGAAATATAAGAGAGAGTGAAGGAAGATTGAGCAAGAGATATGGAGCAAGACAGAGCAAGAAAAGGGTAGAAGAAAGTTAAATATATAAAGTGAGAGATATGAAGATAAAGAGAGGAAAGAGAGAGGAAGGGAGAGATGTAGAGAGAAATTGTGAGAGAAAGTAAGAAATAATGAGACAGATGAGGTGCAAAGCTTGATAAGAGATAATGAATGAGAGAGAGAGAGAGAGAGAGAGAGAGAGAGAGAGGACGAGAGGGAGAAAGAAAGGGAGTTAGAAGGAGAAAAAAGAGTTGAGTAATGAGAGAGAAGAGAGATCAATAGCATAGAGATTATAGAGATTGACAAAGTGATAATGCAATAATGAAGGTGGAATAGAGAGTGAGAGATAGAGGGAGAGCAAGGTAGAGAGTGAAAGTGTGCGAGAGAGAGAAGAGAGATGCAAGAGAGAGATGTTAGGAGTATACGGAAAGAAAGTGTTAGAAGATATACAGAGAGAGGAAGAGAGAGAGGGAGGGAGAGTAAGAGAGAGGATGACAAGAAAGAGAGTGACAAAAAGTATGTGAATAGAAGGTGGAGAGAGATGGTTAAACGTAGAGCAAGAGAATGAGAGATAAAAAAGAGGAGGGATGAGGGGAGAGGGAGAAAAGAGGAAGGGTGCGAAGGAGAAAGTGAGAGTTAGAGAGATATAAGAAGAGAAGGAGAATGAGTCAAGATAGTCAAAGAGCGAGTGAGCAAGACAAAGGGAGGGAGAATAAGAGAATGAGAGAGAGAATGGGAGGGTGATGGAGAAAAGAGAGATATCCAGAAAGAGAAAATGGGAGAGTGTTAGAGAGAGCGACGAAGGAGGGAAGTGAGAGAAATCGAGAAAAATAGTGGGGGTATAGAGGAAGAGAAGGAGTGAGAAGAGTAAGAGAGAAAGAAGTTGACAGTGAATAAAGATAGCCATATAAAGTGAAAGAGAGGATATAGAGTGTGAATAGATAAGGAGAGGGAGTGGGAGTGAGAGTTAAGTTGAAGAGAGAAAGTGGGTGAAGAGTGAGTAGGAGAAAAGGAGCAAGAAAGAGATATTTAGGGATGTGAAGTGAGAGAGAGAAGAGAAAAGGAGAGAGAAAGGGAGATAGAGTACATGAGAGAAAGAGAGAGGGCGAGTGAGAGAGTAAGTGTGAGAGACAAATTAAATATAGTAAGGGAGCAAGGATGGAGAGAGGAAAATAGAGAAATAATGGAGAGTGGGGAAAGAGAGATAAAATTAGAGAAAGTAATAAGCAATGACAGAGAAGATGGGTTGAGATAGAGAGAAGAGAGAGATAATGAGAGGAAGGGAGAGAGAGTTAGAGTGATAAATATAGATGAAAGAGTGAGTAAAGAGCTAATGGAGAGAGAGAGGAAAGAGACAGGGAGTTAGAGAGAAAAGGATAGCAAAATAAGGAGGGAGGGGGAGAAAGAGGCAGGGAAGGAGAGAAAGTAATAAACAATGACAAAGAAAAGGGGGCGAGAGGGAGAAAAGAGAGAACGAGAGGAAGGGATAGAGAGTTAGAGTAATGGATATAGGAAGATAAGTGAAGAGAGAGAAAAGAGAGCAAAAGAGAGCGAGAGAGAGAAACATAATATAAAGTATCAAATAGAGTAAGAAAGGGATAGAGTGAGAAAGAGAGTAATAGATGACAACAGAAAGGGAGAGTGTGAGGAGGGGGAGATAGAGGGAGTGAAGGAGAGAGATTGAAGAGAGGGAAGGAGTGAGAGAGGGAGAGAGAACAAGAAAGATTTAAGAGAAAGAGATAGAATAGGAAGCGAGAAAGGAAAAGAGCACAAAAAGTCGTGAGCAAGATTGAGATAGGGATGGAGAGTAAGATAATGAGTGAAAAGGAGAGAAGAGAGGGAGATGGAGAAGGAGAGAGGGAAAAAGAGGGAGAGAGTGAGAGGGAGGGTAGCGGATGGAGAGAATAAGAGAGAAAGAATGAGAGAGAGAGAGAGAGAGAGAAAGGGAGAAGAAGAGAGAGAAATAGAGAAAAGTGAGTAAGAGAAGAGAGAGCGAGAAAAAGCGATGGAGAAAATGAGAGGGAGGGAGAGGGAGTGACTGAGGTAATGCAAGAGGAGATAGAGAGAGGAGTTAGATAGGGAGAGCAGGAGAAAAAGAGGGAATGAGGGAGTGAAAGAGGGATGGACCAGGAGGACGGAGAGGCGTATGAGAGAAATAAGAAAGAATGAGATGGATATGAGGAGAGAGAGCAAGATGTGAGAGCAATTGTGAGAGTGTCTGTGAGGGAGGGAGAGTGAGAAACAGAGGTAAAGAAATAACTAGTAAAGAGAGGGAAGAGAGAGTTGGTGCAAGAGAGAGATAAGAGAAAGAGAAATATCAAGAAAGTAAGAGAGGATGTAAGAAAGAGTGAAAAAGGTAGCTATGGAGAGCAAGAGGAAGAGAGAGGGTGGAATACGAGAAAGTGAGGGAAGTGGGGATTGAAAGGGGGAGTGATGGAGGAGGGTATAGGGATATATGAGAGAAAATAAAAAATAATGAGCTGGATAAGAGGGGAGAGAGCAAGATGTGAGAGAAACTAAGAGAGAGTGTGTGAGGGAGGGAGAGTGAGAGAGATAGATGGAGTAGTAAAGAGAGAGAAGAAAGGGTGATAGAAGAAGATAAAGAGAGAGAGATAGAGAGGTACAAATGAAAGCAAGAAAACAATAAAGAGAGATGAACTAGAGTGTGAGAGAGAGAGCATGAGAGGGAGTGAACATAAGGATTGAAGAGTGAGTGGGAGGGAGAGGAGAGAGGGTGAGACAGAAATGGAATGAGAGAGAGCGATAGTGAGAATACAAGGGAGGGAGGGGGAGTGAATGAGTGCATGAGGAGAGAGAGGTAAGTTAGATAGGGAGAGCGGGAGAAAGAGAGGGAATGAGGGAGTGAAAAGGAGAGGGATCAAGAAAAATAGAGAAATTTTTCTCCATTTACTCTTGCCTTCTGTCTCTCTTTCTCTCTCTCTCCATTTCTCTCTATGTCTCTCACTTTCTCTTTTGATTCTCTCTCACTCACTTGCTCTCTTTTCTTTCTTTACTTACTTTATCTCCTTATATCCATCACTCTATCTCTCTACCTTCCCTCATTTTCTCTCTTCTATTTGTCACCCCCTCTCTCTCTTATTGTTATTTACTTTCACCCCTCCCCTTAATTTACTCCTCCCTCGCATACCTCACACTTTATTCTTTCTCTATTTCTCTGTTTTTGTCTCTCTACCTTCCTGGCTGCCTCACACTCTTCGATTTCACTCTCATTCTTACTCCCTCGCTCTCTTCTCTCTTTCTTTCTCTCTTGCCTAAACGGACTCTCTCTCTTCCTCCATCTATCATTATCTCTTGCATCCTTTCTCTTACTCTCTATTCCTCTACTTTATTTCTTCAGCTTCACTTTCACTCCTGCTCTCTAGGTCTCCTTCATGTAGCGCACTCTTCTCTCTCCATCTCACACACTCTTACACACACTAACTCACTCTCAATCTCTCTCCCTCTCACTCTTATTAGCTCCTCTCACCATTTCTCACTCTGTTAACATTTTGTTTTTGTCTCTCTTTTTATCCTTTTCTCTATTATATTCTCTCAATATCTCTCTTTTACACACTCTATTTTTTTATATCTTTTACTCTCTTTTACGCACTCTTTTGTTGCTCTCTTTTCTTTCATTTCTCTATCTCTTGCTTCTATCCCTCCCTCTCTCATTTTATCTCTTCTCTTCCTCCCTCTCTCTCCCTCCCATTATCCCACTCGTTCTCCCTCTCTCTCTCTCAACAATCTTTTATTCTCCCTCGCCCTTTATACCCCTCACTCACTCACCCTTGCTTGATCTTTCCTCTCTTTCTCTTCTCACTCACTGTCCCTTCCACTCTATCTTACTTTCTCTTTCGTGCTCTCTTTAAACTCTCTCAATACCTTCTTATATCTCTCTTTCTTACTCACTCTCTCCTTCTATGTCTCGCTCTCTGTTCAACCCCTTTCATCTCTCTCTCACCCTCTCTTCTATTTCTTTTTTCACACTCACTTTAACCCTCACCGCCACTCTCTCACACCCTCTTTCTCTTTCACTCCCTTCATCCCTGTCTTTCTCTTACTCTCCTTATCTCCCTATCTCTTGGTCCCTCTCTTGTTAACTCACCCTCTCCCTCTTTCCGGCTCTCTCTTCCCTCACCCTTTCTTCTCTCCATTCTCTCTCCCACTCTCCCTTTCTCTTTCCCTCTTCGTATCTATTCTGTTTCGTTGTTACACATACTCCCTCATTCCCTCTCTGTTTCTCACTCCATGTTCACTGTTTGTCACTTACTCTCTCTTCTATTGCGCTCACTGCTATGTCTGCTCTCAATCATTCTCTCTCACTCTTCCCCACTCCCTTCATTTCTCCCCCTCTTCCTCTCTCTCTGTTTCTCTCTCTCACACACTCTCCCCCTCTCGCCCTCTCACTCTCCTCCAATTCATCCCACCTCTCTCTCCCATTAAATCTCATTCTATGCCCCTTTCCTCCATCTCTCACACTCTCTCTCCACATATTCCTTCACTCTCTCTTCCTCTCGCACTCCCACTCTCTTCCATCCCTTTTACTCCCTCCATCCATCTCTCTCTTCTTCCCTCTCTTCCTCTCTTGCTCTTTTCTTTATTTTTGCATTATCACTTGTTCTTTCTCTGCTTCTCTCTTCTTGCTCCCTTTAACACACTCCCTCTTGCTCTTCTTTATCACTCACTTATCACTTTACTCATACTTTCTCTCCAACCATCTCTCACTCTCTTCTTCCCTCCCTCTTTCCCTCTTTCATTAATTCAATCTCTCACTATGTCTTTTCTCCCTCCCTCTCTTTGCATGTTTCCCTCAATGTCTCCCTCTATCTACCTCTCACTCACTATCATTTTCTCTATCTTTCTTGAGTCACTCTTCTCTCTTGATTTCTGCCTTACCCGCTCTCACTTTCTTCCTTCGCTCCACTCTACAATCCCTATACTAACTCGCTCTCTTACTCTCACTCTCTCACTCTCTATTTCATTTCTCTTTGTTAATTGTATGCTCACTTTTACCCCTCTCTGTCTCTCTCTTGCTCTTTATTCTTAATGAATCTGATTCAGAATTAGAAAGGAAAAGAAAGTCTTATGCAAGACTTCTCGACTCGAAGGATCACTCCTAAACTAACACCTATTGGGGGTACACCCTACCTCAGAAATGAGGTAAAAGGATCTCGGAACCTCTCTGTTTAGGGGTGTCTAAACAAGTGGCTCCTAAATCCGAGAGAATGTTGGCTATACTCGTTCAAGGTAGAAATGAACATAATATTCCAACGGAAAGAAGGGTAGTTTGATCCATTAGGGACATGGATACACTACCGATTTTTGAAAGCAGAACTATTTGATTAAAAATGGAGAGAGGAATTGTCCCCAGCGGAGTCGCCAGAAATTGTGCGGCTTATTTTTAGGTTTGTGGTGTTGTATTTTTGAAAAGGGGTCTTCTACAGAAATTGTCGGCGAATTTTTAATTTAATTTAAATAAATAATTTGAAAAGTAGTATTTGATTTTGAAAATAATTTTAAATTTGAAAATTTTAAGATATGAAATCAAACTGATCTCACATCCCGAATAGTTTATATAAACGAGCGCCGCACTACAAACCCTGTATCTATCCCGAAGAATAGACACACTACTTGATAATGAGGCTCGATTAAATAAACTAGAGAAGTTTGTGACATCCGTTTGATCTGCGAACCAATTTTATAAGCCGACAAATTCCCCGTTTAATATAAAAACATTAAACAGGGTTTATATTACTCAGGTTCTTAAAATTCCCTATAAGGGCAAGCCCCTATAGTTAATTACATCTTAAGTGACGGGAATCACCTAAGAAAACTCTCGATAATAATCAGTAGTTCTGCTCTCAAGAATTTCAAAGTTTAAGTTTTTCAAGGGATTGAATTTTAGAATTTCAATAGGGAATGGATCAAGTTTGGAACATTTTGTTTTGGGAATTCAAAGGAAGAAAGGTAGGAGAAATCACAGATTCGAAGCGAACTTCGGTAATTTCCCGACTATCCTATTGTTTGGTTTGAATTTAGGAAAGTCCTAATGTTTATTTAATATTTTGATCTTGCCAATTTTAATTAGTTAGGACTTATATTTGTATGATAAAATCATACAAATAGCCTTGAAGATGTGAGGGTTTATGTCGTATCGGACGACTACCTCGGAGTCCTAAGACCGATTAGGGCTTAATTTACATGACATGATCATGCAAATGCCTAACGAAGAGTTGAGGATTTATGTTGCACTAGTGCAAGCTACCTCGAAGTCCTATGGCTTGGTTATTTAGTTCTAAGAAAGTTTTGTCGAAGCAAACTCGAGTTTTCTTGGTGACGATGGCTGTGCTGCCCACCATGCTCCGAGCTCCTTGTTGTTGCAGAGGTTTAGTTTTAGAAGTCATAAATCAGGAGATGAGAGAAGTGTTTTGGTTTAGAGAAGGTCTTAATTTCCAGGTGTTTTTAATATTTTAATTAAACAAATCTTAAAGTTGATTATAACAACACCGGTTAAGATCCCACGGTTCCATCCTTCCGGCATCGTTATTTTTATCGGATTTACTTAGTCCAGTATGAATTTGCTAAACTCAACTGAATGAGTTCCACACTTTCATTTAGACCGTGGGAAATCCCGTTAGCAACACGTAGGTTACATCATCCGAGGTATTCCCGATCATCCAACAAGACGTTTTAATTTAGTTGTAGTTGTAGTTTTGTTGTTCTGTTTGTGATTAAATTTTGAGTTGTTTTATATTTTGAAATGTTGTGGCGGTGAATTTTATCTTGTAATGACTTTTAATTTAGTTTTGGTTTCAGTTTTAGGGACTATCCTAAAGGTGTAGGTTTTCATGCAACAGTTGTTTATCATGCAAGAAAAGTAAGTGCGATGCGATTAAATAAATTGCAATATAGTAAATTGCAATAAAATAAAAGCGTACCTGGAGGGTCTTCCCGTCATCCCATGCTGTACTTAAAACACAGTTAGAATATTTAAGCATTTAAAGTAAGTTCCTAGGTAAAGCTAAGGGAAGGGTTATGGTTTTCTACCAAGTTCCTAATCCTATAGCTAGTCATTTCCTATGACGTCTAGGTTCTTGTATTTTTGTTTGAGGACGATTTTCTTCATCAAAGAACAACTAAGTTCAATTCTTCTTATAAATATCCTATCATATCGAGGAAGTGCTTAAGACGAATCTTAAACATCTTTTCAATATTTCTAGGATTATTCTAAGTCCAAGTGAATTTAATTATACAAATGAATTAATCGTCCGGGAGTTTAAGTTTTGTTATCTTGCTCAGTGAACTAGGATATTTGAATATCCTATAAGTGAAGTAACACTTCATTTAACACTCCTTTTAAGGGTTATGACATCACGAGCTTTCGAGGGCAAATGGATGTTCAAGTGGTTCAAGATTTAATTTTAGTTAATGGATTTAAGTTTGGAATAGTGTTCAAGTTGTTTTAGATTTACTTTTGAATTCTTTATGTCTTAAGTGATGTTATATTTAATTTAATTTAATTTAATTTAATTTAATTTGACTTAATTTTAATTTAATGTGGTTTAATTTAATTTAATTTAATTTAAGTTAATTTAATATAATACGATTTAGCTTAATTTAATTTAATTTAATTTAATTTAATTTAATTTAATTTAATTTAATTTAATTTAATTTAATTTAATTTAATTTAATTTAATTTAATTTAATTTAATTTAATTTTTAATTTGATTTAATTCAATTTAATTTAATGTGTTTTAATTTAATTTAATTTAATTTAATTTAATTTTTTTTATTTTAATTTAATATTTTATTTTAAAAGGGTTTGCTTTAAATAATTTAACTTTAATTTAATTTAATGATTAAATCTTTTAGCATTTTAAACCTTAAGTTTGGATTATCATTTTAATTAGGAATTAAATATTATTGGGATGATTAATTTAGGGATTCTTAAATTAAAGAACAAATCTCTTCCTAATAATATCCCTATTTTAATAATTCCAATTTTATTATTCTTCCAAATTTAATTAATTATTTTATTAAGGTTCATTTTAATTATTTTTGAATTGTTTAATAGGTTTCTACCCTTTAATTATTTAAATTTCAATCATCCAAATCATATTAAGATCAAATATTTTACTTTTTCCATTTCATTAAGCCTAAAGTTTTAATTAAGGGTTAAAATTTTAATTACCATTTTGCCCTTCAAGCTTAATAATTTCATAACTCACTAAATTGAGCTTAAATGAACTTGAAATTTTTATCTGACTTCACTCATATGTCAATAAAGACATGAGAGGAGAAAATGTGATTTTTCTGTATTTAATTTATTTATGTAATTATTTTTGGTGGAAAATAAGGATTTCCAAGGAAAATTTTTTGTCCTTAAGAAAATTATGGGACATTCCTAATGACCAGAGGACCACTTGGATGAAGTTTGGTGATTTTTTGAATTATATTATTTTTATTATAATTATTTTGAGTTTTGGAGTATTAATTAATTTAAAAATAAAATAAAGTTTGAAAAATGAATTTTATATTTTTCAAAAATCTCTCTGATATCAAGGAAATCAGAGAATCAATTTTTATAATTTTCTGATTTTTCTTTGATTTATTAGAATTATTTTAATGGAAATGCTAGAAAATACATTTTTTTTTATTTTAAAATTACCCTAGGGCTTTAAAATTTAATATCTCATCATAGAGACCTAAGAAAAATATGGGGTTTGTTCCTATGTGATTAAAATTCAAAATATGACATTTTGGTGGATTTTATTATTTTTGTGATTTTTATTATTTTTTTAATTATTAAAATATTAAAATAATGCAAAAAATCAACTTTTTTAGAAAATTAAAATTTTAATTTTCTTAAATTCCCCTGATATCAGAGAGGCTCCAAAACCAATTTGGTGAATTTTTGAAAAGTATTTTGAAAGTTATGAATTTTCAAAGTTTAAATTGGCTAAATGGCTTAATCAACCCATTTAGTAGGGCTAACCAAGTCCAATTGACTTCAAATTTTTATGGTGGGTTCCTCTGATCCTAAAGGTCAGTGGAGAATTGATTTCAAGTCAATTTGATGTATAATTAGCTCTAATTAATTAAAGACCTATTTAGGGTGTTTAAGCCAATTAGGGTTATTCCAAGTGGACTAATTGAAAACCTATTTTTCCTAGGGTCCTCTGGTCATAAGAGAAATCACCAAATTTTCCTAGAATTTATTTCACAACATGCTAATTATTGGATTTAAAATACTCAAAACAGTAACATGAATTTGAAAAATCAATAACTTCTCATAGGGATGGCCTCCGACTTTGGAAAATTCAGGGAATGTTCCCAAATTCGGAGGCTTCAAAAGCCCTATGGTCTCATGCCATGGTGAATTTCCTATATGCATGGAGAATTAAAACAA
The DNA here is from genome assembly GCA_022702705.1 of Papilionanthe hookeriana x Papilionanthe teres. Taxonomy (NCBI): domain Eukaryota; kingdom Viridiplantae; phylum Streptophyta; class Magnoliopsida; order Asparagales; family Orchidaceae; genus Papilionanthe; species Papilionanthe hookeriana x Papilionanthe teres. The sequence continues at coordinate 63,243,820 of CM040432.1, read as the reverse complement.
TGCGAGAGGGTTAATAAATCATTAAAAATAAAATACTGGATGAAATTAAATGATTTCTTTTCCACATTATTCTCCTCTCGTTCACTCGAGCGAGAGGGTATTTTTATTTTATTTTTATGATTTTTCTACACAAAGTTATGTATTTTTGAAGTTTAGGGAATTAAATAAATAAGAAAATACCCTAATTTTCTATTTAAAACGGCGGCGCCGACTCATCCTAGGCGGCTCGAAGCGGCTGCGTGGCACTTTCCGATTCGGCGCCGCCATCCGACTCAGCGGTCCAGGGCCCCGCGGATCATGTACCAACGCGCCGTCTGACTCAATCCAGATCGTTCACTCGATACACGCTCGATCCGACGGCTCATGGTCATCGTCTACGACTGGTGTGCACCCGTGACCGTCAACCTTCTAACCCTAATTTCTCACTCGATTCTCAACGGATTTTCTTGTTCTTATGCTCTGTGGATTCGTCTTGAGGAGACGAACACATCCATATGGTAAACATGTATTTAAATTGACTCAAATTAAAAGGAGAATCTCTGGAAGCTCGGGAAGAAGAGTGAGTCCATACCTTTGCTCAGAGAAGTGAAGCTTAGATCTGAGAGTTGTGTCACCTTCGATTGGGTCCAAGCAAGCTCCAGATGAAGTCCCTTGGCACGGTGAATTGCCTAGCTATGAAAGTGACCACGGCCGATCACAAAGCTTGGAGGTCGGAGCAAGCTGGGTGGCCTGGAGATGGGGCTTTCAGTGGGAAACTTCTCCTCTTTGTCTGGTGAAGGTGTAGGATCAATCAATTTGGGGATTGATCCACTGTGGAGAAGTGTCCTGGTTTTGGGCTTGGATTTCAACTCTGAAAATTGAGCTCACAGAGAGGAAATGGCAGGGGGATTTCAATGGGGATCAAGTTCTCTATGTGTGGGGAGTAGTCTGGAACAATTTTGGCAGAGTTTCCTTATGGTTTGGTTCAGCACCTTCCATGGCCGAGAAGGGGTGGTGTTTAAATAGAGGTGGCTGGAGAGCCTCACAGGGATGGCGAGGGTTGGGATCGGTCGCTTAGGTTAAGGGCGAACAACCATGGTGGCCATTGGGCATGGGGCGGCTCGGCAAGGTGGAATTCCAAAGTTTGGCTCCTCCCCATGTCTCGGCCATGGAGTTTTCCGGCGACCCGGGGCTGGCCGGCGGGCATGGGTCACCCTCGGGTCCAGGTGGGTCGTGGTCGGGGTTTAGTGCGATCGATTGGGCCTTGCCATGTGTAAAGGGGATGGCTTGAAATGGAATGGGGAAGAGGCCATTTTGGCTTGGTTTGGGTCAACCCATCATTTTGGGCTTGGTTCACCCTTCAAGGTGGCTTTGGGTGTTGTGGGGAGTCAAAAGGATCAGTTGGTTTGGCATGGAGAAGTCCTTATCCAAATATATTTGGATTAAATTTGGGTTAAGGTGAAACATGCTTAAGGTTAATGACTTTTAGGAGGTGCTTAAAGGACCTCCTCCTTTTGCCATTTAAGGAGGGTTGACAACTTAGAGATCCTCATGGCTTGCCAATGGCTTGCACGTGGCTTCATGGCTCCATGTGGCTTGGGAAAAGATTGGGTCGATTTCATAAAAGGGATTTTGTGGATTTTGGCATTTTAATGGAAATTGTTATGGGGCTTGATTTGGAATTGTTTAATTGATGATTTTGAAACTTAGGGGTGATTTTGATTAAATGGATGATGAGGGGAAGTGTCATGTGGGCTTTGGATGAATTTGGGCTTTCGAATTTGAAGGAAGTGGGCTTTTAGGAAGGTTTAAGGGAAGTGGGCTTTTTGAATTTTAAAATGGACTTTAGGATGAAATTTTGGTAAAGGCTTGGGCCAAATAATTGTTGGGTTTGGTTTAGGGATGTTTCATGAGTGATTTGGAATAAATTTGAGGTGGTTTGGGTTTGAATTGGGTTGGATTTGGGTTTATTTGGTAAATGGGCCGATGTAGGTCAAATTGGGCTAACTTGGGCCAATGTTGGGCTAGGGTTGAAATTGATGTAAAATAAATGTTGAGAAATGTTTATGGGAGTGTTTCAAAGAGGTTTTGGCTTTGGTTGGGTTTTGATTTTGAGGTTTGGGTTTATTTGGGTTAGGTTTGGGTTTAGGTCAAAATTGGGCTTTAAGGCTAAAAGTGAAATTGGATCCAAATGTCAATCAAATTGGACTTGGATTTGGTCTATATTGGTGTTGGGGGATGTTGAATTGAAGTTTAGAATTGAATTGGACCAGAATTTGGGTCAATTGGATAGGTTTGGTTTGACATTGGGTTCACTTTGGGTTAAAATGGGTCAAATTGGGGATTTTGACAAAAGTTGGGTAAATTGACAAAATTGGCCCATGGTGTAGTTGAACAAAATGAAATTGGAAATATTTGGGATTTTCTGGAATTTTTTGGGAATTTTCTGAATTTTTGGATTTTTTGGCTAAGAGGGGCATTTTGGGTATTTGGAGGGTATTGGGAGGTATTTTTGGAATTTTTTGTATTTTTGGGTATGGATGATCAATTTGATTGGTGAGGAAATTTTTAGGATTGGTCTTGAGGATTTTTGGGTGATTTAGGTGATTTTGCAAATTTTGGGTGGTTTCAAGGGTATTGGGTAAGTTAGGCGGGTGTAGGGTCCGGGGGTCAAAAATTGAAAATTTGGAAAATTGAAGCTTGGGTGAATGTAAGTGGAATGAAATCATTTTGGTTGAGCCATGAAGCCATATCAAGCCCACATGAGCCATGAAGGGACTCATTTGAGGCACCCACTATGTTGTTCCTAACCCTCTTAGCCAAGGGCTTAGGGGTTAAAGACCATCCATGTGAATCACCTCGCATGAGTTAGGAGGTCAAGTGGGTATGGGTGTGTTTTTAAGAGGTGTGTGAAAGTGTAGTGTATAGGTGTAGTGTGTGTGTAAGTCAGCCCCTTCACCATACCAGGCCACCCAGGGCAGTCCTAAGGCCAAAGAGTCCTATGGGAACTCATCCTTTAAACTTCCACATTTGATTTCAACCCTCTAGGTGATTAGGGGTCTACAATCAAGTTTGTGGAGTTTGCAGGGAGTTAGGAAGTGGTTTGAATTTCTAAGTGGTGGGTCCCAATTCTAATCCTCTAGGATAGTCAAAGGAAAAGCCTAAGGCTAGATCCTAAGTACTAAAAAGAAGGAGAGAAGACCTCATCAAAAAATGAGGTCAACAGAAGTGTGAACCACAACTTCAAGAACAGCATGTGATCGGTATTTTGCTCAAAAGTATCCACGGCCCGATAGCACTTCTCCTTAAAGGATTTACAATCAAAACTTTCGAGAAGCTGCTTAGCAAGGCCGGGAGCTTACAAGAGGAAGCAAAGCAGCTAAGTTTTGTGGACAAGACCGATAAACAAAAACCGGTGAAAGCATTCGAAAAGAAGTCCGAAATCGTCGCGGCAGTAGATAAGGGCAAGCAGCCAGTGCAGATACAGCCAGAGCGGCCATAGCCTAGCTATCAAACACCTCAACGTACTTACCAACAACCTCAGCAGGGTTATCAACAGCCTCAATCGAGCTATCAGTCGCCTCAGCATTATGAACAATTGCCTCGTCCACAGCGTACCCTGAAAGATTTTCTGAATAAGGAATATCCATTTAAAACTGAAGCAGTATCGAAGTTGTTCCGCAGTTTAGTGAAGACACCCGATTTTCAGCTACTAGAGCCCAAAAGGCCGGAAGAAGTCAATAAGAGAGATCATCCAACCTATTGCCCTTACCATCGGATGCTCGGGCATAAGATAGAGGATTGCATCACTTTCAAGAGTTGGCTTGATGACAATCTCCGGAAAGGGAACATAACAATCCCGAAGGAATACATGAAGGAACCCCAAAAAGGAGGTTCCGTCAATGTTATCTCGACGGATCCTATTGTTCCGATAAACCTGTATACGACCGATGATGGATGGAGTACCATCTGGACAATGTCTTCAACAAAATTTTTGGATCACATCCATACTGCTTTGGTGCGCGCATCAACTCAAAGTTTGAAACCTGCCGAGCCGGTGCTATCGCTTCCGATTGAAGAACAGCCCCAGAAGGAGGAGAAAATTGTGGAAGAGAAGAAGATCGAGGATCCGAAGGGTAGACTAGAGGCTGCGTATCCTAGGATGGTTGTTTCCGATTCGGGGAAGAAATACCTCGAACCTCTAACTCTGTATGATTATTTGCTCACCCCGGCGGGATCTTATAATGATAAGAGTTTTGGTGTTGGCTATGTTTTGACTGTTTCTAACGATTACGTAACTAACGACAACCAACCTAATCTGGATCTTGATTCCAATATAAATAACAATTCTCAAATCATACTAAACCTCGATGACCACGACGAAGAAGATGTTCACAAAAGAGGCTACGAAAGCTAAACAAGCAACGAGTCCATTTGTGAATTTCGAGGAGCTCCAATCACGATAGAATTAGAGTCATCAGATTCCGAAGCAACACTATAAGAGCCAGTCGTTCCGATTCAAGGGGACACACCGACAGATTCAACACCAGATTCAGAAGAAATAACTGAAGTCAATTTAAGAAGTGGAAAAGTTCTACCCCCGAGAATGGGTCCAAAGGATAAAGGAAAGTAGGTGATTGCTCAGGAGGAGCCAACCCCAGCAGAGGAATTGGCCATTCGGGAAGAAACCGAGGAACATGGTAATAAAGTGGACTATAACGTGCTAGCCCATCTTAGGAAGCTGCCAGCCAAACTAAGCATATACAATGCTCTGATCCTGTCAAAGGAGATGAGGGAAGCTCTGATCAAGGCTCTAATTGATCCAGAGATTTGTTTAGCTCAAATGGCCGATAATTCCTTCGACGAGGTTTGCTCGTTAACAGAACAGCGAGGTGTTACCTTCACGGATAATGATCTATTACTGGGAACAGCTGATCACAACCGACCATTGTACATTTCAGTCTCTATCAGAAATTTTACGCTCTCCATGGTGTTAGTTGATCCGGGAGCATCAATCAACATAATGAGCCTTCGAACGTTAGCATATTTGGAAATTGATGCTCGCAAACTCGAAGCAGACAAGATGTTATTGAGAGGCTTCAATCAAAAAGGAGAAAGAGCCATTGGATCGATAACACTATTAATGAAGACCAGTGATTTAGCAAAGACAACCGCAAAATTTTACATAATTGATTCTGAGACATCATTCAATGATCTACTGGGTCGGCCATGGATCCAGGAAAACCGGATGGTACCATCGTCTCTGCACCAGTGCATAAAATATTATGATGGAGGAGAACAATGTATCAAAGGTGACTTGCAGCCGTTCTCCGTACATGAAATTGGAATTCATGAAGATGCAGCCTATTACGTGCCTCCGAAGAAAACAATATTCTCCAGAAATGTCATACCAAATGAAGCAAAAGAAGTGCAAGACGATGAAGAACATGAAATTCTAGTCCAACAGTTACTCACCACTCCCTTACGGCGAGATGGTGAAGGTTTCTCCAGAACTCACACCCGAGGTCGAGGCTGGGGACGAGGTCGTGGAAGAGATGTTGGAACAGTTGGACAGAAGAAACTAGTCTTCGATGTTGATTGGGAGAACAGTTCCGAAGAAGAAGGAATCAAGAAAGAAGCAGCGGCGATAAGTCAGAAGAAACCTCAGTTCAAGATCTCTCTCGAAGACGAAAAGAATGAAGAATATAAATCAATTTATGAGAAGATTAACCACTATGTACATACTATGATCCTGACCCCGATCCATTCTAATAAGATCGAGGTTTTGGTGGTCAAGGAAGTGCATGGTGGTGGTGCTAAGCCAATCAAGTTTCATCGTGGTGCTTCTTCTTCCAAAACTGAAAAAGATGTACTATTTGAAGATGTTGCTTCATCTGAACTAATGGAACTGCCTTTTGAGTGGTACTCTCCCTGTGTTCAAAATTTAATTCAACGTGGTGTCTTACCTCGACGTTGGACAAAAGGTCAATCACAACATTTTGAAAAATTATGGAATAATGCCAGTCGGCCTTTCACTATTATTTTCTCACACTCTCTCTCTTTCTCAATCTCTAGTTACTTTTCTATATTATAGTTTTTTTACACTATCCGTTATTGCTATCTCTTCTCTCTCTTCTTTTACTTTTCTCTCACACTATCCTCCACTCTCTCTCTCTCTTGCTTCTATCTCTCCCTTTCTCATTCTTTCTCTTTTCTCCATCTCCTATCCTTTTCTTTATCCTTCTCTTTGTCCCAATCTCTCTTGCTCCCTCTCTCTCAACACTCTGCGATGGTCCTTCAGTTTTTTGCCCCCACTCACTTACCCTTACTCAATCTTCCCTTAGTCTCTCTTCTCACTTTCTCTGTCTTTCACTCTCTTTTACTTTCCCTTTTTTGCTCTCTCCTTAAACCCTCTCGCTCTCTCTTTATATCTCTCTTTCACACTAACTCTCTCCCTCTCCCTCACACTTTATTCCACCTCTTTATATCTCTCTCTCTCTCTTCTGTCTCTCACTTGTGATGATGCCTTTATCCCTCACTACATCTCTCTCGCTCTCCCTCCGGCTTTCACTCTCTGCATCCCTCACTTCTCCCTGCTCTCTTCATCTTCCCCTCTCTTGCTTCCTCTCTCGCTCACTCACGCATTCCCTCTCTCCCTCTCTCTCTCTTCCCTCACTCACTCTTCTCTCTATTTCAATCTCACACTCTCTCCCTTTCTCACCCTTTCTTCCTCTCTCTACAGTTTCGTTCTCACTGTTACTCTCTCATTCTATCTATCTTTCTCTCTCCATGTTCACTCTCTCACACTTACTCTCTTTCTACTGCTCTCTCCACTCTCTCCTCTCAATCTTTCTCTCCCTCTCTCTCCCACACTATTGCTTGCTTTCCTACCTCCCTCTCTCTCCCACTCTTGCTCTTCATTCTCTTGCTCAAACACTCCACCCCTCTCCCTCTCACTCCCTTCCACTTCATCCACCCTCTCTCACCCACTAAATCTCATTCAATACCCCCTCTCTCCCTCTCTCACCCTCTCTTTATTTACTCTATATTCCTCTCTCACGCTCGTTCTGTTCCTCTCTCACTCCCGCTTTCTTCCATCCTCTGACTTCCTCTGCCTATCTCTCTCTCACACACTCTCTCCCTCTCTCGCTCTCTCCCACTCTCGCTCTTTTCTTTGTTAAAGCTTTATCACTTTTTATTTCTCTATCGCTCTTTCTCTCTCTCTCACATACTCTTTAATGTTTCTCATTCATTACACACTTATCACTATACTCACTCTTTCTCTCCAACCATCTCTTACACTCCTCCTCTCTCCCTCTCTCCCTCTTTCATCAATTCAATCTCTCTCTCTCTCTATCTTCCTCTCCCCTCCCTCTCTCTCTCCATATCTCACTCTATTTGTCCCTCTCTCTAAATCTCACTCACTATCTTTTGCTCTATCTTCCCTGAGACTATCTTCTTTCTGTATTTCTTACTTACCCTCTCTCCCTCTTTCTCTTCCGCTCACTCTTCAACACCTATCTCACTCCCTCTCTTGCTCTCTCTCTTATTAACTAATTCATCTCTTTTTATTGTTTGTGTTGCTCTCAATTTTCCCCTTTCTATCTCTCTCTCTCTTTCCCTTTCTTCTATCTCCCTCTCTTCATTCTCTTTCCTCTTTCTTTCTCTCCCTCTATGTTTCATTTCTCTCCATCCCACATACGCTATCTCTCAATTGTTCCCACATCTTTCTCTCTCCCCTCATATTCATCTCATTATTTCTTATTCTCTCTCATACATCTCTCTTTCCTCATCATTCCCTCTCTCTTTCAATACCTACTTCCCTCTTATGTTCTTCTGTCCGTATCTCACGCCTCTTTCTATCTCCACTTCCACTCAATCCTACTTCCTCTCATTTTCTCTATCGCTCTCTCTTGTTCACTCTCTCTTGCTCTCTCTTCTCTCAGTTTCACTTTTCTCTATTTCTCTCCACTCTCCCTCTCCCTTTATCTTGCTCTCTCTCATTCTTTCTATCTAGTTCTCTCCTCCGCTACTCTCCCTCCCTCTCAATCTATCTCAAACTCTCTCCCTCTCACCTTCCTTCCCTCTCCATCTCCGTCTCTTCTTCACTCCTTCTCACTCATTCTCTTACTCTCCCTCCTTATCCCATTCTTGCTCACAATCGTTTGCACTCTTTTTATCTCGCTTCCTATCTCCCTCTCTTAAGTCTTTTCTAATCTCTCTCTCCCTCTCTCTCTTTAATCTCTCTCCGTCCCTCCCCCTTTCTCACTATCTTTCATACTCTTGCCCACTATCTCTCAATTTCTTCTTCTCTTGCTTTCACTCTATGTCTCTTACTTTCTATTATGTTTCTCCCTGTCGCTCTCTCTTGTTCTCTTTTCTCTCTCTTCACTCATTCTTTAACTTCCTATATCCATCACTCTAACCTCTTTCTCTTCCTCTCATTCTCTCCCCCTTCTTCTCTATCATTGTTTATTACTTCCTCTCCTTCACTACCTCTTTCCCTCCCCCCTCTTTGCCTCCCTCCCTGCTTATTTCACTCTCTTTTTCTCTTAATAGCTCCCTCTGTTTCCTACTATTTCCTCACTCTCCCTTTATTCTCTATTTCTCTATCTCTCTGATTCTCTCCCCTATCCTCACTCCCTCACTTTTCTCAAATTCTCTCCCACTATTACTGCCTCACTCGGTTCTCTCTCCCTTTCTCTCTTGCACTCTTTCTTCCTTTCTCTCTCATTTTCCTTCTCTCACTTTCCCTCCTTAACTCTTTCTCTCTTGCTCAATCTATCATTTTTTTTCTTGTTTCTTTTCATTAGTCTCTCTTCACCCACTCTTTCTCTTCAGCTTCACTCTCACTCCTACTCCCTCTCTTTATCTCTTTCACACTCTCTATTCCCTCTTCCACTTTCAATCACTGTCTTTATTCTCTGTCAACTTCTATCTTACTCTTCTCACTTATTCTCTTCATCTATTCACAGACTTTCTTTCTCTATTTCTCTCACTTCCCTCCTTCATCACTCTCTCCCACTTTCCCTTTCTAGCCCTCTTTCATTATATCCCTCATTCTCGTATTGTCCTCCCTCTATCTCTCTTGCTCACTCTCTATTTCTCTATCTTTCCTCATTCTCCTTCTCTCTCTATATCTTTATCACTCTCACCTCCTCCTTTGCTCCGTTTCTCTCCTCTCCCTCTGTCCCTCATCTCTTTTTCTCTCCCGTATTCTCCCTCTACCTCTACTATCTCTTTCTCCACCTCTTATTCTCATACTTTCTCTCACTCTCTCTTCTTATCATGCTCTCTATTACTCTCCCTCCCACTATCTCTCTCTTCCTATATATATATATATATATATATATATATATATATATATATATATATATATATATATATATTAAAAAAAGGGCTACATAGGCTCCTTACATGTAATACCAAAAGAGGGATTACAAGCAAAAACCCATTGGGAGTAAACCAAAACTATCCCAATGACCCCAAAGAAAAACAGAAGAAGTACATACCAAACAGAAATTACAACAGAATTTAAACATGAGTGGGGAATCTTGGCACAAATGAGGTATTGACACTTCAGGCAAATCAGATTGTAGACCAAATCCATGTCAGGAGACTGCATCAGAAGGAAATGGTTCTGCCAGAGAAGAAAAATTGAAAACTCAGATATACGAGTGATGTTCTAGTCCGAAGTGGGGAGAGCTCGGATTATCCCCGAGTGATCAGAAAATGAAGTTCAGAGGGAGGGATATTAGAGACCAGAACTGTAGAGGAATCAGCACCATTCCGGGCCAACCAGTTCGCTGGTTGGTTACCCTCTCTGAAAATAAAAGAGAATTGGGTCTGGGGGGGGTTTAATTGTATGGATATGCTGCAGCCAATAATTATGATGCCAATTAGTATGAGGAGGATTATTAAGGCTGTTGATCAAATCGTTTGAGTCCACCTCAATCCAAATATTGGTCCAGTAAGCTTTACTGGCTAAATGTAGTGCCCACAGCACATCAATAAGCTCAACCTCAAAATCATCTTGTGCAGCAACTGGGGCTTGAAAAAATAAAAGACATTTACCAAGATGGTTTCTGAAGATGCCCCCCACTCCAGCACTATCTTTAGAGTAACTCCCATCAGTGTTAATCTTAATTGTGTTGCTATGAGGAGGCTGCCATCTAACAATTTTGATAAGAGGAGGAAAGACAGTAGATGGTAGACTCAATTGTAAGATATTAGGGAACCTCTTATATGTAATGATTTTGCTTTTGTAAGATCTGCAGTTCCTCACCACAGTAGATACAACTGCAGGAATGTCTTCAAATTTGGACTAGTTTCTGGCCATCCAGGTGAACCAAAGCACAATAAATTGAATGGTATTAAATTTTTTACCATTCCACTCTTGCCAGCAGGTGTGAAACTGATCCCAGTGAAGATTAGTGCACCCCTTTCTTAGATGAGAAATAAGGTCTTGCCAAACTAACTGTGAGAAGCTGCATCTGAAGAAAAGATGAGGTAAAGTTTCTTCCTGCTGGTGACAAAGTACACACATGGAAGGCCCTCTCAGTCCTTTCAATTTGAGTATGTCATCTGTGGGGATGATGATGTGAAGTGCTCTCCAACAAAGGAAGGACATGGATGGAGACAGGAATTTGCTCCGAATAGTTTGCCCCCAAGGTACAGAAGGCCATTGAACAATTTTACTATAGAGGGAGTTGGTAATGCTTTGAAACTTATTGATTTCCAGATTAATATGGTCAGGTCTCCCCCTTGAGAAATTGACAGTAGAAATCTGATGAGCTGAGTGATCCTGCAGGATTGCTCTAAGGTGTGGGAGAGACCAATTTTGGCCATCCCAAAGATCAGCCACTTTAAGAGAATGATCAACCTGAGCAGCTCTAGGAATAAGCCAGTCTTTAGGACACCAGTTGTCAAGCCAGAAATTTATCGCCCCATTTCCCAACTTCCAAATGAAATGGTTCTCAGCCTCCTGTCTAGCTTTAATCATTTTTACCTAGATTTTAGAATCCCTCACTCTTCTAACAACATGAGAGGGATGGATATGTCTGCAATACTTTCCTTTCAGGAATTTTGCCCACAAAGAGGTCTGAGCTCCGAAATGGATCCAAAGCTTATAGTAGTTAATCTGCTACAGGTGTTGTAGTCCTTTGAATCCCAATCCACCAGCCAAGGTAGGTTTAGTAGCCTTTTGCCAAGAAGTCCAGTGCAACTGATGTCTCCGCCCAGACCAAAGGAATCTGTTAAAGGCTCTCTTAAGTTGCAGTTGAGTGCTCTTTTTCAGGGTAGTCACTTGCAGCAGATAAGAAGGGAAGGTGGTGAGTATACTCTTAAGTAAAGTGATTCTGCCTCCATTAGATAAGAAAGAGTTGGTCCAGCAGTTTAACTGGAGGTTAATCTTATCTAGGATATCATCAAATTGAATTTGCTTAGTCCTTCCCAGGGTAAGATAAACCCCCAGATATTTAAAAGGAGGGGTAGTACAGGAAAAACCAGTCTGATCCAGAATCCAGTGCTTGATGTGGGAAGGTGTGTGTTTGGAGAATATCATCTGACATTTGTCTGGGTTGAGAACCATACCTGACTGAGCTTGAAATGAGTCCAGGCAGTGTTTTAATTTTTTGACAGCTGTTTTGTGGGCCTTTGAATAGAGCATAATATCATCTGCATACATGAGGTGAGATATGGCAACATTAGATCTATGATGGTACCTGGAATAATTCTGGTGCAGATTATCTCTGTCAATCATTCTAGAGAAGTAATCCAATGACAGGATGAAGATTGTAGGTGATAGTGGATCTCCTTGCTTAAGTCCCATAGTTGCTTTAAAATTACCCTAAGCTTGGCCATTAATCAGAATAGAGTGATCATTGGACTCCATCCATCTTCTGATAAGGTTGCAAAACTGATGCTTAAAGCCTCTAGCAGTTAGAACTTCCATTATAAAATCCCAATTAATAGTGTCATACTCCTTTTGAACATCCAACTTGTAAATCAAATTGCCCCCCCTATGCACTTTATCCAGGTCCTGAAGTAGCTCCTGTGCTAGAAGAATATTATCATTGATGGATCGCCCTTTAATGAAGGCTGATTGGTTAGGACTGACCAATTTATCAAGGTGAGGTTGAAGCCTTCCCACTATAATTTTGCTAATAGTCTTGCTGATCACAGATGTGAGGCAGATTGGCCTGTACTGGTTCCAGTTTTTAGAATTGTTATTCTTGGGAACCAACACAAAATTAGAAGCACAAAAGTAGCTTGGGAAAGGTTGGCCCTGGAAGAAACATTGAATTGCATTAACCACATCCCACTTGACCACTCCCCAAGCTTTTTTATAAAAGTCTGCTGTGTAGCTATCCAGCCCAGCAGTTTTAGAGCTATCCGCAGAATTAATTGCACTCCAAATTTCATTCTCAATGGGAATATCAGTAAGCTCCAAATTTCTGGTGTAATGAACATCATCCTGGAAGAGTGAACCATCAATATGCAGTCTAGAATCCTTATTGTGTGTAAGTAACTTTTCAAAATGCTTCACAGCATCCTGGGCCATAGCAAGAAGATCCACAAGCATGATTCCCTCTTCAGATTGAATACTGTGGATGTTGTTGCATTTCCTTCTGTATTTAATATATGCATGGTAGAATTTTGTGTTCCTGTCACCATGTAGGAAATGATTTATAGAAGCTTTTTGTTTTAATAATAAATCCTGTCTTTCAGTTACAAGCATGAGGTTAGATTGTGCAACAATAAGCTGTTCTTCATTAGCAGTGCCAGCCTGAACTCTAGCTTCCAGATTAATAACCTCTTTCTCAGCCACATTAACAGCTTGGAAGATATCACCAAGTGAATTCCAACTCCAATTTCTTAGAGCTTTACTGAGTTTAATCTGTAAAAGACTTAATTTGATAAGGGGGGAGGGATGAGCAATATTGCACCAACTGTGATGAACAATACTCTGGAAATCAACATGAGTAGACCACACATTAAGGTATCTGAAAGGGGGAGGAGAATTAGAAGGGTTGGGAGAAGTAATGGTGATAAGAAGTGGCCTATGGTCAGATTCAGCAAAGCTCAGATGGGTCACATAGGTTAGGAGCCACTTGGAGAGCCAGCAGCTATTTACCAGAATTCTATCCAACCTTTCCCAGATATTCCCCCATTTCCAAGTGTAAGCAGGACCCCTGAAACCAACATCAAATAAATTTGCTGCATGTATATTATCATTAAATATAGACATCTTGGCCAGATTAGGATTCCTACCCCCCAACTTTTCACCAGAAGAGCCAATACTGTTAAAGTCCCCACCCACTAACCAGGGAGAGTTGAGATTAGCACCAATGTTATGTATATTTGCCCATAGAATCTGTCTATCTTCATTTCTACACCCAGCATAAACAAAGGTAGCAAAGCCACTTTGTCCATTGATATGGAAAGAGGAGTGAATGAACTGCTGATTGTCAATGAGAAGTGTTCAGGAGACTTCCTTTCTACAAAAAATCTAGATCTTATTATTACAGTTGGTAAATTGGGCAAAACCATGAAATTTATTGATAATTTTGTTGGGGTGTTTGTGCACTAGTGGTTCAAAGGTAGCAAAACACCAAAGCTAGTGTTTTTTAATGAGGTATAGAATTCTTTTCAGAGATAAGGGGTTTCCAATACCCCTAATATTCCAGCATAGCAGATTAATCATTAATTTGGGGGGAGGGAAGTGGAGGGCTCAGATCAAGATCTGGACCTGCTCCTAGTTAAAGATCCGGCCAATTCCTCCACAGTTAAGGGAGTCCCTAATTTCTGAGTTTCGATAGTAATCTTTTTTTTTCTTTCTTGATATTTGGTTATGCCATTTCCCCTCTAAATCATTCTGCATCTCTTCAATGACATTGGTGGTTAAAGCTTATGATAAAACTTCAGTTGATTATGAAGGAGAGATAATTCTGATGTCTTCGACTTCTCTTCTACACCAGTTAACATTCTCAACAGTGGGGGACCCCAACACAGGAGGAGACCCACTAGTGGAATTATCCAGCTTAGTGGGGGAGATAATCAGCCCCTTATCAGAAACTATTTTTAAATTTTCCATTAGGGAAATAGGGTATCTCACATCAGGTTCCTTCTGTAAAGGGATGTTAGGCTCCTGTACTCCAGCTATACTTGGTGCAGCACCCATAACATGTGTTTCAACAGCCACAGTAATACTGGGAGGTGCTTTATCCAAATTAGGAGCTCTTCTATTAGGGGGATGAAGTCTATATCACCTATCATCAGTGTGACAAAACAATTTACAATGTGTGCATAAGTAAGGTTTTTGTTGCATAATGACCTCTTGCCATTGCCCATCTTTAGCAGACCCAATCCAAATTTTCTTTATCTCAGGCAAGGATACATCCCTTTCAACATGAATTCTAGCAAGTTCAGGTTTTGCTTTATTAATGGTAGCAGCATCACATCTGAGAGGGTTCCCAAGGGATCTACCAATATGAAAAAGAGCAGTTTGATTGAAGTATCTATAAGGGAGGTTTGGGAACTTCAACTAGATTGGTACAATGGGAGGGTCTTTACTAGGATCAAAATCTGAAGTCCACTTAATTATCTTCATTTCCACTCCTACAATACTAATCAACTGTTTAGTAAAAAGCTGTGCATAGTCCTCCTCAGTAGAGAAATTGATTAACAAGTGTCTACCATCCAAGAGACTAATTTTCCAGTATCCTTTGAAATTTAGAGACTCAAAGTATTTCCTCACAAGCTCCATCTTAGGGTGGCCCAACATAAATTTATCGATTAAAGTTAACTTGACCTCTTCATCCAACTCCTCCAACTCCTCTTCTGTAAAAATGACAGCTGGACAGCCCTCCTTCTCCTCAATAGGTCTAATAAAAGGACAAGAGGATCTCCCAGCTGCTGCATCATATAACCTTTGAGGGAAAAAAAGTTTAGAAGGATCAGAAATGGAAGGGGAATTGCCAACCACACCAGCATAAGTTGCTTTAGCCCAGGCAATGTTAGTATCCAAATCAATAGGGCGAGCCATTGGAATGCTCCAAGGCAGAACCAAAATCCAGCAGATCACAAAAAGCAGGCAGGGACTGAGCCAAACCAGCAGGAAGAATCAAACCAACCAGGAGAGGTATTCAACCCAGAAAATCCAGGAAAAAACTAAAAATAGAGAGTTCAGAAGACCCTCCTGGACAGAAGCACAAGAAGCAAACCACAGCAGTAGGGAACCAAATCCAATGGAACAGTAAAATTTGAAAAGAATACAACCCGGGAAAGATCAACCACCCAGCAAAGGAACCAAAAACTGAAGCCACACTCCTCGGAAGACCAAAGCATACTAGTAACAACCTTCCCACTCACACCGAGCCACCACCGAGAGAACCGGCCGCCGGCGAGTCATGGTAGAAACCCTAGCAGAGCACGGATCCCAGCGGCCATTACATATATATATATATATATATATATATATATATATATATATATATATATATATATATATATATATACTCTTACACTCTCTAACCCTCTATCCCCACATCTCTCTCTCCCCTCTCCTCTTCCTCACACTCACTTTCTCTCTTGCTCCCTCTCTCAATCTCTATTCTACCTTCACTATTTTGTTGTTGTTCAATCAATCTCACTTAATCTCTCTTCTATCGCTCTCTCTCTCATTACTCAACTCTTTTCTCCTTCTATCTCCCTCCCTCCCTCTATCTCTTTCTCCTTCTCTCTCTCTCTAATTATTTCTTACTTTCTCTCACTCTTCATTCTACCTTTCTCCCTTCCTCCCTCTTTCCTTTCTATCTATTTATCTATCTTCTGCTTCCTTTTCTTACTCTCCTTATCTCTCTTGATGTATATCTCTCCCTCCTTCACTCTCTCTTATATCTCTATTTCTCTCTAATTCTCATTCCTCTCTCCTTCCCTCTCTCTTCTTAATTTCATTATCTCTTAGTTTCCCTCTATCTCATGAATTCTATGTTCTCTCCCTTTATCTTACTCTCTTTTCTGCTCTCCATACTCCCACTCCTTCATTCTCTCTATCCTCCATGCACAATCTCTCTCCCTCTCATGCTTCTTTCCCTCCCTCCTACCACCACCTTCTCTCTCTTACTCACTCTAACTTCAACTCTCCCACACACTCTCTCCATCTACCTCCATCTCTCCCTCTCTATCCTCTTTTGTTCTCACTGTCTTCCACTCTATCATATATCAACACTCTCTCTTTCATTCTCTCACTCTCTTTGTCTCTCTTCTCTTTCTCCCTTCTCAACCTCCTAATATCTTTTTTTCACTTTCTGTTCTTTTTTACTCTTCTCTCACTTGCTCTCTTTTCATATTTCTATTTAGATCTCTTTCACTCTCTCACCTGTCCTCGTTATCGCTGTCACTCTCTCCCTCTTCATTCTCACTTCCTCAATGATGCCCTCTCTAGGTCTCCCTTATGTAATTCACTCTTCTCTCTCCATCTCACACACACACTGACACACTCTCTAGCGCTCACTCACTATTAATCTCTCTCCCTCTTGCCCTCATTAGCTCATTTTATGGCTCTTTATCTCACTCTCTATTACCATTTTGTTCTTTCTCCCTCTCCTGTCCCTTGCTTCATTTTTCTCTATTCTCTCTCTATCCTCTTCTCTATTATTTTCTCTCACTCTCTATTCTCTTTTTCTATCTTATACCCTCTTTCACACTCTCCTTTGTTGCTCTCTTCTCTCTTTTTTTACTTTTCTCTCACTATATCCGCCACTCTCTCCTCTCTCTCTTGCTTCCATCCCACCACTCTCATTCTCTCTTTTCTCCCTCCCTCTCTATCTCCCATTATCCCTCTTTTTTCTCTCTCTCTTTTGCTACCTCTCTCTCTTACATTCTCCTAATTTCCCTTACTTTTCACCCTGCACTCACTTGCTCTTACTTGATCTTCCCTCAGTCAATCTTCTCACTGTCTCTCCCTTTTACTCTCTCTTCCTTTCTCTTTCGTTCTCTTTAAAACATCTCACTACCTCTTTCAGTCTCTCTTTCTCACTTGGTCTCTCCCCCTCTCTCACTCTCAATTCCAACCTTTGTTTATATCTCTCACTCTATCTTCTATCTCTATCATTTGACGCTCCCTTTATCTCCCTCTCTTCCTCCAACTCTCCTTATCCTCCTCTCTCTTGATCACTCTCTCACTCGCTTACTCTTTCCCTCTCTCTTGCTCTCTTCCCTCATTTTCTCTTCTCTCTATTACTTTCTCACACTCTCTCACTTTCTTGCTTCCTCTTCCTCTCTCTTCAGTTTCACTCTCATTATTACGACTTCATATCCTCTTTTTTTCTTGCTCCATGATTACTCTCTTCTATTGCTCTCTCTCTCAATCTTTCTCTCCAACTCTATCACACTCTCTTGATCCCTTCCCTCCCGCCCTCTTTCTCACTCTCTTGCACTTCTTTTTCTCTTACACACTCTCCCCCTCTTCCAATTCATCTCCCCTCTCTATCCTGCAGAATCTCATTCTCTACCTCTCTCTCTTTCTCTCACTCTCTCAATATCTTCCTTCAGTCTCACTTTCTCCAACTCGCACTGTGTCTCTCTAACTCCATTTCATTCTTCTCACTCCATCCATCTATCACTCTCTTTCTCACTCTCTCCATCTCTCATTGTTTTCTCTATTCATGCTTTATCACTTTTTCTTTCTTTATTGCTCTCGCTCATTCTCTCACGCACACAATCTCTATTGCTCTTTTTCATCATTCTCTTATCACTCTGCTGACTCTTTCTCTCCAAACATCTCTCACTCTCTTCTTCCTCCCTCTCACCCTCTTTCATTAATTCAATCTCTCTCTCTCTCTCTCTCTCTCTCTCTCTCTCTCTTAATCTCCCTCTCGCCCTCCCTCTCTCTCTCTCTCCATATCTCCCTCTTTATCTTCCTCACTCCACCTCTCACTCACTATCTTTTGTTCTATCTACCTTGATTCTCTATTCTCTCTTTATTTCTGCCTTACACTCTCTCCCTCTCTCACTCCCGCACACTTTTCAATCTCTATCTTTACTCTCTTTCCTCTTCGCTCTCTCACTTTCTATTTCATCTCTCTTCGTTGTTCTTGTACTCTCTACTCTCTCACACTCACTCTTTCTTTCTCTCACCCTCAAATCCATCTCATTATTTCTTATTTTCTCTCATACATTTCTCTTTCCTCTCTATCCCTCCCTCCCAGTTGAAAGGAACATCGCTGTTCATCGGAGGTTAGCTGCTACCCCCAGAACTGTCATCTCTACCCCCACCGGTCTGGTCATCACTGCACCTACCCCGACTCCCGCCAAACTGAAAGGGAAGGAAGTCCAAGTCGGTGATGAGCCTGTTACCGTGGAGGGTTTGGAATTTGCTGAAATACCGTCTATCTTCGAGATAGGGTCCAGTTCAAGATTTACACCCTTAACCTGGACACAAAGAAGGAATAAGAACAGAAAGATTGCTAGGATCAGAAAGGCCAGAGCTGCTGAAGCTACTTTTCTTGAAGAGATTCCTAAGGAGGAAGAAGAACTACCTGAGATCTCACCGCTGTTGGGATGGAGTAGGTTCCACCCTTTCTCTGCTGCATTTGATGAGGAAGATGCCCGAAGGATTGCCGCTACATTGCCTTTGCCTGCATACTACAGTGACTGTAAGAAGAAGAAGATCAAGGATATGCCGCTTACCTGACTGTGAGCGGTAGTGGAGAAGTTAGCTAAGAACGAGGGATGCCCCTTGTCAGAGATTCTGAGAAGAATGAGACGAGTACCAGCTAGATCCCACCTTGGACCACGAGTAGACCCTGTCACTTCTATAGAAAAACTAAAGAAGAAAGTGCGAGCTAGCGAGAGAAGTTTGCCTATTGTTGTATCAGGTCACCATATTAGGGAACACACCACCTACCGACGTACAGCCGACAGACCATCTGGTCCTAGGCCTCCTACTGCAAGAAGGATGGTGTGGCAACCTATTATTGCTGAACCGATACCGACAGAATACTCTGGGAAGAGAAGTCTCACCAGAAAGCCCGAATCTAAAGAAAGTATTGCAGCTCTAAAGGAAACTCCCGAAGATGAAGTTCAACAGTCATTGCCTGACAACCGCGAGACCATTTAGAAAACACCCCTGTTTTGGTACTGTTTGTAAAATTCTAGAAAAATTAGGATATGTTCCCTATGACCAGAGGGACTTGGGATAATTATTTCATGGCTTAAAATATTTTAAATAATCTTAATGGTTCACTTAACCAAAAATCAACCTTGAATCAATTAGGGCAAATTAAAAATAAAAATGACTTGAAATCTTTGCTCCACTGATCTTTAGGGTTAGAGGAAGCCCCATAAAAATTTTGAAATCAATTGAAAATATTTTAACCCACTAAATGAATTTTCTAAGTAACATGGCCTTTTTAAACTTTAAAAATTCATAAAACCCAAAATGTATTTCAAAAATTCACCAAATTCATTTTGAGGCCTCTCTGGTATCAGAGAAGTCTAAGAAAATTAAAATTGAAATTTTTCTAAAATTTTCATTTTTAACCTATTTTTGAATATTTTAATAATTAAAAAATAATAAAAATCACAAAAATAATAAAATTCACAAAAATGTTACATTTTGCTCCCTAATCACTTAAAAACCAACCAAATATTTTTCCTAAGTCCCAAAACAAAGATGTTGAATTTTAAAGGCTTAATGCATTTTTAATATTAAAAATGGATTTTTCAACTTTTCCCACTAAAATAATTTTAAAAATACAAAGAAAAATTAGAAAAATATAATTTCAACTTTAATTTTATTTTATAATTAATTAATACTCCAAAACATAAAATAATTATAATAAATAAAATATAACTAAAAAAATCACCAAAATTGATCCAAGTGGTTCTCTGGTCAGTAGAAACCTCCCATAATTTTTCTAAGGACAGAAACTTTGTCTTGGTCATGTTATTGAATTTTCATTGAAAATCTTTATTTTCCACTAAAATAATTATATAAATTAAATTAAAATTTGAAAAATCACACTTTCTCCTCTAATGTCTTAATTGACATGTGAGTGAGGTGACACCAAATTTTAAAGTTCATTTGAGCTTGATTTAATTAATTATGGGATGAATAAGCTTAAGAGGGCATTAAGGTAATTGAAAGGTTTTAACCTTAATTAATCTTTAGTCTTAAACAAAGTGAGGGTAAAATATTTGATCTTAATTCTCTTTTGGATGATTAAAACTAAGGGAGCTAAAGGGTAGAAATCTATTAATCACCTTGAACATTTTAAAAAAAAACCTTCATTAATTAAATCATTAAACCTTCGAAGCTAATTAAATAAGTGAATTATTAAGGTTAAGGGATTTTGACCCAGGAAGATTCTAATACTTTGAATTTGAATCTCTAAATCAATGAATTGATCAAACATCACTTAATCACTACTAATGAAGTCATAATAAATAACGTTTTGAAACTAAAAAGAATGATCTTGAAAATTTTATAATTAAATTAAAAGCTTAAAAGTACTTAAGTTAATGAAAGATGATTTAAATTCAAATTAAGGTAACTTAAGATAATAAAATCAATCAATTTGAAATCACCCAAAACTAAGATCATAATAAAACTGAAGTATTAAGACTAACTCAAAACAATTCACAATCAAGACATTAAAGTTTTAAACCAATTAAAAAAAAATATATATATCATGATTAAGCTACAACAAACTTAATTCATTAAAACTCAACTAAATTAAAGAAACCCAAAAACACCTTATCAATTTAAATGATCTAAAACAAAAAAAAAATCAATATGGAAAATTTATAATTGAATTACCTTTAAAATCATCAACTCAACTTCAATTAAGAACGGTTAAATCCTCTGATGAACCGATTTGCCTTTAAAGACCATCACTCTTATAATTCTTGAATAAAACATAAAGTGAAATGTCACTTCACTTACAGGATAATCAAACATTCTAATTCACTGAGCAAGAGTAATCTGGGTGATCGATTCATCACCACAATGAACCTAACTGAACTCAAAATAATTTCTAAAATGTTTAAGAAGATGTTCAGAATTTATTTCCTAGCACTTCTCTAACTTGATGGGATGTTTTAAAAGAACAGTGAGACTTCATTGTTCTTTGGCGAAGAAAATCATCCTTAACAAAACACGAGAACCTAGACGTCATAAGAATTGACTTGCAATAGTACTAGGATTTTGGTAGACAACCAGAACCTTCCCTTAGTCTTACTTAGGTATTCGCTTTAACATGTGTTTCAAGTGCAGGTGAAAATGACAGGAATGCTCACCAGGTATGCTTTTAAGTTTATTGCGATTTACATTTACCAATTTATTAAATGTCTTACTTTCTTGTACTTATAAATGCATGAAAATGATTGAACCCAGCATGCTTAAACAACTCAAAACCTAATCACCAACAAAAATAAAACTGCAATTACAACTAAAATTAAAACGCCTCGTTGGATGATCGGGAATCCCTCGGATGATGTAACCCATGTGTTGCTAACGAGACTTCCCACGGTCTAAATGAAAGTGTGGAACTCATTCAGTTGAGTTTAGTAAATTTATTTGGACTAAGTGAATCCGATGAAAATAGTGGTGCCGGGATGACGGAACTGTGGGATCTTAATCGGTTTTGCTTAATTAACTTTAAGATTTGTTTTAATTAAAACATTAAGCCATCTCAATTTTTAACCTCTCTAAACCAAAACACTTCTCTCATCACTTGATTGTCACCTTCTAAAACCAAACCTCTGCAACAAAAAGGAGCTTGGAGCACAGTGGGCAGCACGACCATCTTCATCAGCAAAACTTGTGACTACATCAACTAAACATTTTCTAGTTTTAAATAACCAAGCCATAGGATTTCGAGGAAGTTTGCCTAGTACAACTTAAATCCTCAACTTTTTGTTAGCATTTGCATAATCATCTTATGCAAATTAAGTCCTAACCGGTCTTAGGACTCCGAGGTAGTCATTTGGGATGACATAAACCCTCACAACTTCGAGGCTATTTGTGTGATTATGTCATACAAGTATAAGTCCTAATTAACTAAAATTGGCAGGATTGAAACATTAAATAATTCTTTCAAAATGAAGCCAAATAATAGGATAGTCGGGAAGTCACTGAAGGTCACTTCAGGTCAGTGATATCCCCTACTTCTCTTCCTTTGGATTCTCAAAATAAACTGTTCCAAATTTGATCCAATCCCTATTGAAATATCCAAAATTCAATCATTTGAAACTCTAAAATTTAAAACTCTTGAAAACAAAACCACTGACCATTATCGAAAGTTTTATTAAATGATTCCCGTCATTTAAGATGTAATTAACTATAGGAGCTTGCCCTTATAGGGAACTTTAAGAACCCAGGTAATATAAATCCTGCTTAATTCCTTTATATTAAGCAGGGGAACTTGTCGGCTTATAAAATTGGTTCGCAGACCAAACGGATGTCACAAATCTTCAAGTTTTTTTAATCGACCCCATCATCAAGCAGTGTGTCTATTCTTCAGGATAGATACACGGTTTGTGGGCGACAACTTCTGTAGGCGACCCCTTTTCAAAACACATAACCTAAAAATATGCCGACATCTATCCTTCAAAATCTCATTCTCTACCCCTCTCTCTCTTTCTCTCACTCTCTCTATATCTTCCTTCAGTCTCACTTTCTCCAACGCACATTTTGTATATCTCCAACTCTATTCCATTTCTCTCACTCCATCCCTCTCTCTCTTTCTCACTCTCTCCATCTCTCATTTTCTCTATTCATGTTTTATCACTTTTTCTTTCTCTATTGCTCTCTCTCATTCTGTCTCACACACAATCTCTTTTGCTCTTTTTTATCACTCTCTTATCACTCAACTTTATCTTTCTCTCAAACCATCTCTCACTTTCTTCTCCCTCCCCCGATCGCCCTTCGTCTCTCTCTCCATATCCACCCTATATCATTCTCACTCCACCTCTCACTCACTATCTTTTGTTCTATCCCTCTTAAGTCTCTATTCTCTCTCTATTTCTGCCTTACCCTCTCCTTCTCTCTTGCTCCAGCACACTTTTGAATCCCTATCTTTACTCCCTTTCCTCCTCACTCTCTCATTTTCTATTTCATCTCTCTTCGTCGTTTGTGTGCTCTCTTTTGTCCCCTCAACTTCTCATAGATTGCGTTATTTTCCTCTCTCGCTTCCAATCTCTCTTTCTCTTAGATCTTTCTTGCTTCTCTCCCTCTCTCATTCCTCTCTTCAATCTCTCTCCTTCTCTCCTTTTTTTATCCTTTCTCACTCTCTCCCTTACTCTTGCCCTCTGCCTCTCGCTTTCTCACTCTCTCCCTTTCACTCTCTCACTCTTTATCTTTCTTCTTCTCTCTTTTAACCTCTTTATTTCACTCATTCGCACGCTCTCCTTCCTTATCTCCCTCTCACTCACATTTTAATTATTATTCCTCACTCTTCTATCTCTATTTATGTCATACAATCTTTATCTCTCTCTATCTCAATCCCTAAATCTTAGATACCTCTCGTTCCCTCGGTCTATCTCTCTCTCACTCTCTATTCTTTTTGTATTGCCCATGCTCTTCTCTCTCTTGATCTCTCTTTTGTCACTCTATCATCTCTCTTTCTTAGTAATTATCCCTCATACACTATCTCTCTCCAAATTTTGTCTCTCTTTATCCCTGTCTCTTCTCTCTCTCATTGTTTCTCACTTTCTCCTTATTCCTCTCTCCCTTCGTTCTTCCCTCTTTACCCCTCTCCCTCCCTCTATCCCCTATCTCTCATTCTCTATGTCTCTATCTCCCTCCCTCCATTCCTCACACTCTCTCCCTTCCCACTCTCCTAACATCTCTTTTTCTCTCTTGTCCCTCTCTCTCATCCCCTCTATTTCACTCTCTTTTTATCTTTCTCTATAGGTCTCTTTTGTTCTCCCGCTCTTGTTCTATTTATCACTCTCTCACTCTCCCTCTATATTTCTCACTCCATCATTCTTGCCCTCTCTAGGTCTCCCTTGTGTAGCTCATCCTTCTCTCTCCATCTCGCTCACTCTCGCTCTCGAGCTCTCACAGACATTCATACATTCTCTCACTCTCTGTGTCTCTCAATATCTCTCTGTCTCTCCCCATATGCTCCATTTCTCAATCTCTATCTCGCTCTCTCTTATCATCTTGCTCCTTCTCTTGCACTCCAGCCTCGCTCTTCATTACTGCATCTTTCTCTCTTCTCTCTCTATACCCTTCTCTATTATACTCCCTCCCTCGCTCTCTCTTTTTTGCACTCTATTCTCCTTTTCTATTTTATGCTCTATTTTGCTCTCTTCATTGTTGCTCTCTCTTCCCTCTATCATCTCACACTTTCTCTCCTTTAATTCCTTAATCTATCTCTCCCTCTCTAGTGCTTTAATCCCTCCCAATATCTCTCTCTTTCTTCTCTCCCTCCTTCCCTCTCTTTTCCCATCTCCCTCTCTGTCTCCCTCTCTCTCTTGCTCTCTCTAGCTATTCTTCTATTCTCTCCATACCTTTACCTCTCACTCACTCTCTCTTACTCAATCTTCCTTTAGTCTCACTTCTCTATCTATTTCCTTTTCACTCTCTATCACAGTCTCTCCACTACTCTATCTTTAATCCATCTCACTCCCTCCTTCCCTCACTTATCTTTCTCACTCAATCCATCCTTCTCTCTTACTTACACTATATTCCACCTTTTCATATCTCTCTATATCTCTCTCACTCTCTCTTCTATCTCTCTATCTTTAAACACCTTGTATCTCACACTACCACTTTTTCACTCTTCCTGCCTCTTTAACTCCCTATATCCCTCTCTTTATCTGCTCTCCTTATCTTTTTCTTCTCTCTTACTCCCTATCTCGCTCGCTCACTCTCTCCCATTCTCGCTCCCTCTTTCTCTCTCTTTCATTTCACTATCACTCTTGCTCTCTCGTACCACTCTCTCTTTTTATCATCCATTCTCTTTTACACTTCTCACTCTCTCTTCCTCAATCCCCCACTCTCTCTATCTCTTTCACTTCCCTTCTTCCTCCCTCCCTCTCTTCCTCTCTCTCGCTCTCTCCCACTTTCCCTTCCAGGCTCTCCTTCTCTCTCCATCACTCTCTTATTCTCTTATTCTCCCTCCCTCTCTCAATCTTAACCACACACTCTCTCTATCTTCTCTCATTCTCCTTCTTTCTCTATATCTCTCTCAATCTCACTTCCTCTTTCTCTCCCTCTCACTTTCATACAAATTGTTTTCTCTTTCTTTCTTATTTTTTTGCTCACACTTCTCTAACTCTTTCTCTTATGTTTCACTCTCACTCTATCTTCCTCACACACACAATCTCTCTCTTTACTTAATCTTTCTCTTCATTTATACCTTAAATGCACTCTCTCCATCATATTCCAACTTTTATCTCTCTCAAATCCTCTCTTCTCTCTCATTGTCTCTCACGTGCTCTCACTTTTGGCACTCTCTCTCTATCTTTATTGAGATAGGGAGGGAGAGTAAGAGAATGAGTGAGAAAGAGTGATGAAGAGATGGAGATGGAGAGGGAGAGAGGAAGTGAGGGAGAGAGATTGAGATAGGAAGAAAGGGAGGGAGAGTAGTGGAGGAGAGAGTTAGATAGAAAGAATACGAGAGATCAAGATAAAGGGAGAGGGAGAGTGGGAGAGAGATAGAGAAAAGTGAATGTGAGAGAAGAGAGCAAGAGAGAGGGAATGAGAGAAAGTGATTGAGAAAATGAGAGGAAG
The DNA here is from genome assembly GCA_022702705.1 of Papilionanthe hookeriana x Papilionanthe teres. Lineage (NCBI taxonomy): Eukaryota > Viridiplantae > Streptophyta > Magnoliopsida > Asparagales > Orchidaceae > Papilionanthe > Papilionanthe hookeriana x Papilionanthe teres. Next base: position 63,218,094 of record CM040432.1, on the reverse strand, counting down.
GGTGAGGGAGTGAAGGAGTGAGTGCATGTGGAGATAGAAAGAGGCGTGAGATACAAATAGAGGAACACAAGAGGAAAGTAGGTATTGAAATAAAGAGGGAACGATGTGGAAAGAGAGATGTTTGAGAGAAAGTAAGAAATAATAAGATGAACATGAGGAAAGAGAGCAAGATGTGAGAACAATTGATAGAGAGTGAGTCATGGAGGGAGAGTAAGAGAGAATGAGAGAGAGAGGGAGAGAAAGTGAAAGGAAAGAGAAAGAAGAGAGGGAGATAGAAGAAGGGAAAGAGAGAGACAGAAAAGGGAAAAATGAGAGCAAACAAACAACAAAGAGAGATGAATTAGACAGTGAGAGTGAGCAAGAGAGGGAGTGTAGATAGCTATTGAAGAGTGAGCAGAAGAGAAAGAGGGAGAGAGTTAAGAGAGAAATACAGAGAGAAGAGAGTCTCAAGGAAGATAGAGCAAAAGATAGTGAGTGAGAAGTAGAGAGAAGGTCAAGTAGAGTGAGATAAGGAGAGAGAGAGAGGGTGGGGGAGAGGAAGAGAGAGAGAGAGAGAGAGAGAGAGAGAGAGATCAGGAGTGTGAGAGATGGTTGGGGAGAAAGAGTGAGTAAAGTGATAAGAGTGTGATGATTGAGAAGCATTAGATAGTGTGTGTGATATAGAAAGAGGTAGAGCAATAGAGAAATAAAAAGTGATAAAACTTTAAGAGAGAAAAGAGTGAGAAAGGGAGAGAGCGAGAGAGGGAGAGAGTGAGAGAGAGAGAGATAGACAGAGGGAGTTAGAGAGATGGAAGACAATGGGAGTGAAAGAGGAAGAGAGAGTGAATGAAGAGACAATGAGAGAAAGAGGGAGAGAAGGGGTAAAGAATGTATTTAGTGAGAGAGAGGGGAAGAAGTGGAAGGGAGTGAGGGGGAGAGGTTTAGAGTGTGTGAGCAAGAGAAAGAAGAGTATGAGTGGGAGAGAGAGGGAGGGAGGAAAGGAAGCAATAGTGTGGGGGGAGAGAGGGAGAAAGATTGAGAGGAGAGAGTGGAGAGAGCAGTAAAAAGAGAGTAAGTGTGAGAGAGTGAACATGGAGAGAAAAAGATAGACAGAATGAGGGAGTAACATTGAGAGCGAAACTGCGATAGAGGAAGGAGTGAGAAAGGGAGAATGCGTGTAAGAGAAATAGAGAGAAGAGTGAGTGAGTGAAGAGAGAGGGAGAGAGAAAATGTGTGAGCGAGCGAGAGAGGAAGCATGAGAGAGGAAGATGAAGAGAGCATGGAAAACTGAGGGATACAAGGAGTGAAAGCAAGAGGGAGAGCAAGAGAGAGGCATTGAGGGATAAAGGGAGCATCACAAGTGAGAGACAGAAGAGAGAGTGAGAGAGAGATATATAAAGAAGTGGAATAAAGAGTGAGGGAAAGGGAGAGAGTAGTGTGAAAGAGAGATAGAAATAGAGAGCATGAGGGTTTAAAGAGAGAGCAGGAAAGGGATAGGAAAAGAGAGAGAAAGGCAGAGAGAGTGAGAAGAGAGACTAAGAGAAGATTGAGTAAGATTAAGTGAGTGGGGGCTAAAAACTTAGGGACCACAAGAGAGTGTTGAGAGAGAGGGAACAAGAGAGTCGGGGAGAGGGAGAAGGATAAAGAGAGGGATATGGAGAGCGAGAGAAGAGAAAGAATGAGAGAGGGATGGATGGAAGCAAGAGAGAGAGAGTGGTGGATAGAGTGAGAGAAAAGTAAGAGAAAAGAGAGAAGAGAGAGCAACGAAGGAGAGTGTAAAAAAACTATAAGATAGAAAAGTGAATAGAGAGTGAGAAAGAGAGAGTGTGAGAAAATAATAGTGAAGGGGATAGAGTGAGAAGAGAAAAAATATGAAGTAAGGGAGGGAGAGGAGAGAGTGAGAGAGAAAACACAAAATGGTAATTGAAAGTGAGATATAGAGCAAGACATAGGGCTAATGAGGGTGGGAGACTGAGAGAGTGAGAGAATGTATGAGTGTGTTAGATGGAGAGAGAAGAGAGATCTACATAAGGGAGACTTAGAAAGGGCGTGAAAGAGGGAGATGAAGAATAAAGGGAGAGAGTGGGAGTGATAAATAGAACAATAGTGAGAGAATGAAAGAGATCTAGAGAGAAATAGGAAAATAGAGTGAGTGAGAGATGAGGATATGAGAAAGGGAAAGGGAGAGAGGAACAAGAGAGAAAGTAAGATATTAGGATGGTGAAAAAGGAGAGAGAATGCGAGCATGGGAGGGAGAAAGTGAAGAGATAGACAAAGAGCAAGAGAATGGAAGAGAGAGTGAGAAAGATAGAGATGAAGTGAAATATATAGATAAAGGACAAGTGCAAGGAAAAGGGAGTGTGAGAAAGAAGAGACAGAAAGAGGGAGGGAGAAAGGTAGAGAAAGAAAGAGTGAGAGAAGTGTGAGTGCATGTGAGAAATAACAAGTAAGAAGAGAGGGACCGAGAGGCATAAATATTGGAGAGAAAGAGTGTGTGTACGGATAGGTAGAAAGAGAGATTTTTCTCTATGACGAAGAGAAAGTGAGAGAAACACGAGAAAGAGTTAGAGAGGTCTTAGCAATAAAGGAGAAAGAAAAAGAGAACAAACTATGAGAATGAGAGAGGAAGGGAGTGAAGGAGGAAGTTAGAGTGAGAGAGTATTGAGAGAGAAGGAGAATGAGCGAAGGCAGAGAAAGAGAGTGAGCAAGAGAGAGAGGGAGGGAGAAAAGAGAATGAGAGAGATAATGGAAGAGAGATGGAGAGAGAGAGAGCCAGGAAGGGATATTGGGAGAGAGCGTGAGAGAGAAAGAGGGAGGAAGGAAGTAAGAGAAATAGAGAAAGAGAGTGGGGGATTGAGAATGAGTGACAAGAGTAACAGAGAACTTACAGAGAATAAAGAGTGAGAGCAAAATAGTGATAGAAAGTGGAAGAGAGTATAGAGAGTGTGAAAAAAGATAAAGAGAGGGGGTAGGAGTGAGAGTGAAGTTGAAGAGAGAAAGTGGGTGAAGAGAGTAGGACATAAGGAGCAAGAGAGAGAATGATAAATGGAGCAAGAGAGACAGAGTTAGGGATGGTATGTGAGAGAGAAAAAAAGAGAGCAAAGAGAGAAAGAGAGAGAGCGAGAGAGGCGAGTAAGGGAGTAAGAATGAGAGTAAAATTTGAAAAGAGGGAGGAACCAAGGAAGGGAGAGAGATAGACAAAGCAAGAGAAAGAAATAGAAAAAGAATGGAGAGTGACGAAAGAGAGGAAAAAAAGCGAACTAGAGAGAAAAGATAGTAAAATAAGGATGGGGAAAAAGAGAGAAAAGAGAGTGAAATAAGGATGGAGGGAGGCAAAGAGAGAGAGAAGGAGACAAAGTAATGAACATTGACAAAGAACTGGTGGAGAGAGAAGAGAAAGAGAATGAGAAAATGGAGAGAGAGTTAGAGTGGTGGACATTGGAAGATATTGAGCGAGTAGAGAGAGCAAGAGAGTGACAGAGTGAGAGAGAGAAACATAATAGAATGTGAGAGACATAGTGAGAAAGAGAGAGCAGAAGGCATGAGTAAGGGAGAGAGTGAGAAAAGCCATGATAGAGGGAGAGAAGAAGAGAAATTAAAGAGAGAGGGAGTGAGATGGAGAGAAAGAAAGATTTAAGAGACAGGAACAGAGAACAAAAGATTTATTATTATTATTGAGATAGGGAGGGAGAGTAAGAGAATGAGTGAGAAGAGAAGGAGAGAGGGAGAGAGATTGAGATGGAGAAAATGGGAGGGAGGGTAGGAAGCGAGAGAATGAGGGAGTAAGGATAGGAGAGTGAACAAGAGAAATGGGAGCGGGAGTGTGTGAGAGAAATAGAGAAAAGTGAAGAGCGTATGAGAGAGAATGATAAGAAAAATGAGAGGGAAGGAGTGTGAGTGAATGAGTGAGTGCAAAAGAAGATAAAGTGGAGTGAGATAGGGAGAGAGGGAGAAAGAGTGGGAAGGAGGGAGTGAATGAGGGAGGGATCAAGGATGAATGAGAGAGGTATGATAGAAAATAATAAATAATGGGATTGATATGAGGGGAGAAAACAAGATGTTAGAGCAATCGAGAGAATGTGTGTGAGGGAGGCAGATTAAGAGTTAGAGTGAGAGATAGAGGATGAGAAAAAGTGAGTACAGAGAGAAAAGGATTGAGAGGAGAGTGAGGAGAGAGTGCAATAGAAGTGAGAGTAAGTGAGAGAGAGTGATCATGGAGCAAGAAAGTGAGAGGGAATGAGGGAGTAAGTGTGAGAGTGAAACCAAAGAGAGAGGAAGAGAATCTAGAAAGGGAGAGAGTACGAGAGAGAAATAGAGAGAAAAGAGAGTAAGGGAAGAGCGAGTGGGAGACAAGGTAAGAGTGAGCAAGTGAGAGAAGGAGTAAGAGAGAGAAATATAAAGATTTTGAAAGAGATAAAGAGAGGGTTCCTCTGTATCTCTACTGCTTTATCTTTACCACTCATGCTCTCTATCACACTCTCTATTATATCTCTCTCTCTCTTATGTTGCCCTCTATTCTCTCTCTTTCTCTCACTCTATCCCTCACACACTCTCTCTCCCTCTCTTTCTACTTATCTATCTTTCAATCCCACTCTTAGCTCTCTCTGTCTTTCTCTCTCTCTACCTCTTCACTCTCTCTCATTATTTCTCACCTTCTCTCACACATATCTTCCTTTCTCCCCCTCTTTTTCACTCCCTCCCTCATACTCTCCCGGTCTCTCCATATATCTCACTCTCTTTTCCTTATTCTCACTCTCTCCCACTATTCTTGTACATCTTTCTCTCGCACTCCCTCCTTCACTCTCTTGCTCTTTATTCTCTAACTCCATCTCTTCCTCCATCTCTCTCCATATCTCCCTCTATATCTCCCACTCTCTACCGCTCACTCACAATATTTTGCTCTATCTTCTTTGAGTCTCTCTTCTCTCTCTATTTCTGTCGTACCCTCTCTCCATCTCTCTTTCCCGCTCACTCTTCAATCCCTTTCTTCACTCCCTCTCTTGCTCTCTCTCACTCTCTATTTCATCTCTCTTTGTTGTTTCTTTGCTCTCACCCCACTCTATATCTCTATTGCTCATAATTCTATCTCCCTCTCTTCTCTCTCTTTACTCATCTTTCTCTTTCGCTATCTCTCACTTCCCCTCCCTTACACACACTCTCTCAATTGCTCTCCAATCTTGCTCTCTCCCCTTATATCCATATCATTATTTATTATTTGTGCTCATACATATCTCTTACCTACTCGATCCCTCCCTCTTTCAATCCCTCCTTCCCTCTCTTTATGCCTCCCTCCCGATTTAACTCCTCTCTCCCTCTCCTCTTGCACTCACTCATTCACTCCCTCTCCTTCTCCCATTTTCTCCATCTCTCTCTCATTCTCTCTCTTACCTACTCGATCCCTCCCTCTTTCAATCCCTCCTTCCCTCTCTTTATGCCTTCCTCACTATCTAACTCTTCTCTCTCCCTCTCCTTCTGCATTCACTCATTCACTCCCTCTCCTTCCCTCATATTCTCTATCTCTCTCTCTCATTCTTTCTCTTACTCTTGCTCTGTCTTCAATTACATACACTTTTCTCTACTGGCTCGCTCTCTTCCTCTCTCACTTTATCTCTCCCCTCACTCTCTATTCACTCTATTATCTTTCACACTCTCTCCCTTTCTTGCTCCATCTTCTTCTCTCTTCAGTTTCACTCTCACTCTGGCTCCGCCACTTCCTCTATGTTTCTCACTCCATGTTCACTCTCTCACTTTCTCTTCAATTGCTCGCTCTACTCTCAATATTTCTCTCCCTCTATCCCCCCTCTCTCGCTTCCCTCCCTCCCTCTCTCTGCCTCTCTCGCTCTCTCTTTCTCTTTTACACACACACTCTCTCTCTAACATTCTCTTCCAATTCAACTCCCCTCTCTCTCCCACTAAATCTCATTCTCTACCCACTCTCTCCCTCACTCTAAATTTATCTCTATATCTTGCATCACTCTCTCTTTATCTCTCACCCTCCCATTCTCTCTCACTCCCACTCCCTTCAATCTCACTCACTCCCTCCCTCTATCTCTCTCTATCTCTCTCTCGCTTCTTGCTCTTTTCTCTATTTATGCTTTATCACTTTTTTCTCTCTCTTTATCTTTCACACACATGTACTCTTGCTCTTTTTTATCACTCTCTCTTATCACTTTACTCACTCTTTCTCTCCAACCATTACTCACTCTCTTCGTCCCTCCATCTCTCCCTCTTTCATTAATTTAGTGTCTCTCTCTCTCTATCGCCCTCTCACTCTCTTGCTATCTCCATATCCACTCTATATCTCCCTCTCTCACCTTCCCTTCCATAAGTCCTTCTCTATATTTCTATCTCACCCTCTCTCTTTCACTCCCTCTCGCTCACTCTTCACTCCCTGGCTTTACTCTTTCTTTTGCTCTCTTACTATTTCATCGCTCTTTATTATTTTCTTGCACTTCTTCACTCCTCTTTGTTTCTCACTCTTCCTCTTTCGTCTATCACCCTCTAATCTCTCTCTTTACTCACTCCATCTCTACCTTTATCTCGCTCACTCTCACTCTCCCTCCCTCACACACTCACTCTCAGTTTCTCTAACATATTGCTCTCTGCTGTCATATCCATCTCATTGTTTCTTATTTTATCTCATATATCTTTCTTTCGTCCTTGATCCCTCCCTCTTTTAATCCCCACATCCCTCTCTTTCTCTCTCTCCCTACTTTTCTCTTCTCTCTCGCTCCTATTGCACTCACTCATTGACTCCCTCTCCCTCCCTCACTTTTTCTTTATCGCTCTCTTTCACTCCCTCACTCTTGCTCTCTCCTCTCACCTTTTCTTTTCTATATTTCCCTCTCACTCTTGCTTTCCCATTCTCTCGCTCTCTCTCATCCTTTCTCCCTTATTCTCCCCTTCCCGCATCCCTCCCTCCCACTCTCTATGTCATTCTCTCTCACTCTCCATCTCCTTCTCTCCTTTCCTTCTCACTCATTCTCTTAATCTCCCACCCCATCTCAATCTTGCAATCTTTCGCTGTCTCTTCCTCTCTCACTTCCTATCTCTCTCTTAAATCTTTCTTCCTCTCCCCTCGCTCACTCCATCTCTCTGTTCAGCCTCTCTAACTCACTCTTTCTCTCTCTCTCTCTTTCTCTCACTACCTCGCACTCTCTATTATGCATCTTTCTCTAGTTCTCTAGATCTCTCTTACTCTCTGTTCTCTCTCTTTATTCACTCTTTATCTTCTATATCCATCACTTTAACTGTCTCCATTCAACTCTTTCTTTCTCTTCTCTCACTTCTCTCTCTTTTCCCTGTCTTCCTCTCACATTGTTTATTACTATCTCTCCCTCCCTCCCTCCCTCCTCATTTTTTTGATCTATTAATCTCTCTACCTCTTTTTCTGTTGCCCTTTATCTCTCACTCTATTTTTATGACTCTTGTTCTCACTCATTTCCTCTCTATCTATATATCTCTCTTGCTCCATTCCTCCTTCATTCTCTTGCGCTATTTCTCTCTTATTTTCCTTCCTCTCTCACTCACACTTTCTCTCCATTCTCATCCTATTAATATATTTTCTTCTCTTTTGTCCCTCTCTCTCATTCCCTTTCTTATATTCTCTTCTCTCCCTAAGTCTCTTTTCCTCTTTCTATCAATATCTCATTCACTCTCTCACACTGTTGTTATCTTTATCGCTTTCACTCCTTCCTTCATCCTTCTCACTCCTTAATTACTGCCCTCTCAAGGTCTCTCATATGTAGCTCACTCTTTTCTCAATCTCATACACTCATATGCTCTCTCACTCTCTCAATCTCTCTCACTCTCACCTTCTTTAGCTCCATTTCTTGCTCTCTACTCACACTCTCTTACTATCTTGTTCTTTCTCGCAAAATCTCTCCCCACTTTTCCTAGCTCCATCTTTCTCCCTTCACTCTCTATCCTATCTTCTCTATTATTCTCTCTCCCTCTCTTTTTCTTTCTCACTATCTGTTATTTTTTCTATCTTATGCTCTCTTTTACACTCTCCTTTGTTGCTCTCTTTCCTCTTACACTCTCTCACACTACCTCCACTCCCTCTCTCCTTTCTCTGGCTTTGAAACCTATCACTCTCTTTTCCTCTCTTCTCTCCCTCGGTCCTTCCTGCTCTATCCCTTCTTATCTCCCTCTTTGTTTCCCTCTCTCTTGCTTCCTCTCTCACTCACTAATATCTTCTCTTGTGCTCACTTTACATCTCACTCACTCACTCTTTTTAAATTTTCCCATAGAATCTCTCCTCACTCTCTCACTTTCTCTTTTCTACTCTGTCCTTGAATGCTCTCACTTCCACTTGTCTCCCTTTCTCCCTCACGACCTCCATCTCTATTTCACTCTCTATTCCCACCATCATTATCTCTCCCTCTGAATATCTCTTCTGTCACACACTTTTGCCTTTACATTTCACCTCACTTCCTCTCTCTCGCTCTCCATACCTCTTTCGCTCTCTTAATCCCTCTCTCTCTTTTACACTCTCCTTTGTTGTTCTCTCTTCCTCTTACTTTTCTCTCACTCTATTCCCCACACTCTATCTCCTCTCTCACTCACTTAATTCTATCCCACCCTCTATCATTCTCTCTCCCTCTCCCTCCCTCCCTTCCTTTTCCTCTCCCCCTCTTCCTCCATTTATCCCTCTCAATTTCTCTCTCCCTTCGTTGCTCCCTCTCGCTCTCATTATTCTCCTGTTCTCCCTCTCTTTCTACCCCCACTCACGTACTCTTGCTTGATCTTCCCTTAGTCTCTCTTCTCAATCTCTCCCTTTCATCTCTCTTCCTTCCATTTTCCTGCACTCTCTTTAATCCCTCTCACTACTCCTTCAATCTCTCTTTCTCACTCACTCTTTTCCCATCTCTCTCACTCTCTATCCCATCTCATTTTATCTTTGATTCATTCTCACTTCTATCTCTCTTTTAATGCTCCCTTTATCTCTAACTACCTTTCTCTCGTCTCCCTCCCTCTTTCACTTCCTCCAATCCTCACTTTCTCTCGCTCTTCTTATCGCCCTCACTCAGGCCCTCCCTTTAACTCGCTCACACTCTCCTTCTCTGTTGCTTTCTCTTTGATCACATTCTCTTCACTCTATTTATCTCTCACACTTTTTCCCTTTTTCATCCCTTTCCTCTCTCTTCATTTTCACTCTCACTCTACTCCCTCACTCGCTCTCTTTCTCGCTTCATGTTCACTCTCTCTTTGATTGCTCTCTCTCCTCTCTCCTCTCAATCTTTCCTCCCTCTCTCCCCTCTCTCTTGCTTCCTTCCCTCCCTCCCTCCCACTCACCCTATCTCACTCTATCTCCCTTTCTCTTTCTATCTCTCCCTCTATCCCTCTCTCCCTCTCACTCCCTTCCAGCTCATCCCCCTTTCTTCCCACTAAATCTCATTCTCCACCCTATCTCTCCCTCCCTCTCACTCTATCTCTATATCTTCCATCACTCTCTCTTCTCTCTCACTCTCTCTTCCTCTATCACTCCTCCTCTCTTCAATGTCTATCACTCTCTTCGTCTATCTCTTTTTTCTTCACCCTCCTCTCTCGTACTTTTCACTATTTTGCATTATCTCCTTTTTTTTCTCCATTTCTCTCTCTTTCTCTCTCACACACAGACCCTCTTGTTCTCCTTTAACACTCTCTCATAGCACTTTACTTGATATTCTCTCCAACCATCTCACACTCTCTTCTGCCCTCCCTCTCTCCCTTTTTCATTATTTCAATCTCTCACTCTATCGTCCTCTCACCCTCCCACTATCTCCATGTCCCCTCTACATCTCCCTCTCTCTACCTCACACTCAACTCTATCCTCCCTTACTCTCTATTCTCTCTATTGTTTATCTCATCTTCTCTCCTTCTCTCCCTCCTGCTCTATCTCAATCCCTATCTTCAATCCCTTTTTTGTTCATCTCTACTTATTGTTTTCTTGCCCTCTTTTGCCCTCTCTCTATTTCTCTCTTGCCCTTTCTTCTATCACCCTCATTTCTTTCTCTTTCCTCACCTTACTCCTCTCTCTCACTTCTGTTGTACTCACTAAGTCACTCCTTCTTCCTCACTCTCCTTTTCTCTATTGCTCTCTCTCTTTCCCTCTCCCACGCTCCCTCTTTCTCACTTTCTCTTTTCTCTATTTCTCTCACACTCTTACCTTCCCATTCTCTCTCTCTCTCTGATTATCTCCATCCTGCTTCCCTCCCTCCACTCCCATATCTCAATCTCCCTCCCTCTTCCTACCTCTTTCCCTCTCCATCTCCCTCTCTCTTTTCTTCTCACACATTCTCTAATATCTGTCCTTATATCAATATTGCTCACTAACATTTGCGTTATCTTCCTCTCTTAATTCCTATCTCTCTCATAAATATTTCTCTCTCTTCCTCTCTCACTCCCTCTCCCTCTTCAATCTCTCTCACTCTCTCCCTCTATCTCCCCCTCTCACTCTCTCCCTCTATCTGCCTCTCTCACTCTCTCCCTTACTCTTGCCCTCTATCACTCTCTTTCTCACTCCTTACCTTTCTCACTATGTTTCAGTCTCTATTATTTTTCTTTCTCTCTCTCCCAGGCACTCTCTTGCTCTCTTTTATCTCTTTGCTCACCTTGATCTCTCTATATCCATCAATCTAACTCCTCTCTTTTCTCTCTCTCTTATCTCTCACCCCCTCTTCTATCTTATTGTTTATTACTTTCTCTCATTTCCTCCCCCTTCCCCCTCCCTCCCTCCCTCCTTCCCTCCTTATTTTGCTCTATTTTTTATTTCTAGCTCCCTCTCTTATCCTCTCTTTCCTCACTCTTTATTCATTATCTATTTCTCTCTATCTTTGTCACTCTCTCCCCTCCTTGCTCACTCACTATCTTTCATTTTACTCTCACTCTCATTCCCTCACTCGCTTCTCTCTCTCTTTCTCTGTTGCAGTCTCTCTCCAACTCTCTCACACTCCCTGACTCACTCTTGCCCCATCTATCATTCATTCTCTTTCTTTCTCCTTTTCTCTTTCTCTCGCTTCACCCACCCTCTCTCTCTCTCTTCAACTTCACTCTCACTCCTACTCCCTCTCTCTCCCACTTTCTATCTCATTTGTTTTATCTTCCTTGACTCTCTCTTCTCTCTCTATTTCTACCTTACCCTCTATCCCTCTCCCTATCCCGCTCACTTTTTAATCTTAATCTTTACCCCCTCTCTTGCCTCTCTCTCTCCCACTATCTATTTCATCTCTTTTTATTGTTCCTTTTCTTGCTCTTGCCCCCTCTGTATCTATCTCTTCTTTCTTCATCTATAACCACTCTCTCTTCTCTCTCCTTACTCACTCTTTCTCAGATCTATCCCCCACTCTCTCTCTTATTCTCCCTCCGTCCCTCAATCTCAGTTGCTCTCAGATATCACGCTCACCTATTATGTCCATCTCATTATTTATAATTTTCTCTCACACTTCTCTCTCCTCCTTTATCCCTTCCTCATTCACTCCCTCCTTCCAACTCATTCTCCTTTTCTCCTATCTCTGTCCTCTCTGTCCTTTTGCACTCACTAGATCTCCCTCCCTTTCACTTATTTTCTCCATTACTCTCTCATTTCGTCTCTCTTGTTCTCTTTTCTCTCATTTTCACCTTTACTTATATCTTACTCTCCCTTTCCCTTTCTCTCAGTCTCTCTCTCATTCTCTCCCCCCGCTACCCTCCCTCCCACTCTCTCTATGTTAGTCTTTCTCCCTCTTTCTCCATCTCTCACTCCCTGCCTGCCTCTCTCCTTATCTCCTCCTCATTCATTCTCTTACTCTCCCTCCCTATCTCAATCACTCCTTCCTTCCCTCTCTTTCTCCCTTCGTCTCTATCTCTCTAGTCTTGTAGTCATTCACTCAATCTCTCTCCCTCCCTATATTTTTTTCCATTTCTCTATCTCATTCCCTCTCTCTCTTCTCTCATTTTCTCTTCTCTCTATTTCCCTCTCACTTTCCCTCAGTCTTTCTCTCTCCCGCTCTCCCTCCCACTTCTCACCCTCCCACTCACTGTATCTAAATCTCTCTTCCTCTCTCTCCCTCTCCATCTCCATCTCTCCTTCTCTCTTTCTCATTCATTCTCTTAACTTCTCTCCCTATCTTTATCTTGCTCACTATCCTTTCCTCTCTCGGTTCCTCTCAATCCCTCTTAAATCTTTCAAGCACTCTCTCCCTATCACACTCCCTTCCTCTCTTTAATCTCTTACTCTCCCCCTCTATCTCCCCCATTCTCACTCAATTCGTTACTCTTACCCTCTATCTCTTTCTTTCTCACTCTCTATCTTTCTTACTATGTCTCTTACTTCTACCTTTTTTCTTTCTCTCACTCTCTTTCTTTCTTTCATCTATCTTTTCTTTCTCTTTACTCTTGCCGTCTATCTCTTTTCTCTCCCACTCTCCCTTTATCATTATCTCTCTCACTCTCTATTATGTTCCTTTTTCTCGCTCTCTTGCTCTCTCTTCCTCTCTTTTTAAGGGGAGATAGAGAGGAGTCAGAAAAGAAGGGAGAAGACAGAGTGGGATGGAGGGATTGAATGAGGGATGGATCGAGGAGGAAGAGAGATGCATGAGAGAAAATAAGGAATATTGAGATGGATATAAGGGGAGAGAGAAAGATGTGATAGCAATTGAGAGAGTGTGTGTGAGGAAGCAAGAATGAGAGAGAGAGTGTGTGTGTGGGGGGAGAGAGATAAAGAGTGAGTAAATAGAGAAAAGAGAGGGAGAAAGAAGAAATGGCATGAGAGAGAGACAGGAAGGGGGCAAAAGAGTAAAAGCAACAAAGAGAGATGAAATAGAGAGTGGATGAGATCTGAGAGGGAGTGAAGATAAGGATTGAAGAGTGAGAAGAAGTGATAGAGAGGGAGAGTTGGTAAAATAAAATAAAATCTAGTGAATGACAGGTAGCGAGAGGGAGATATAGAGGGAGATATGGAGAGAGAGAGAGGGCAAGAGGGAGAAAGAGAGAGACACTGAATTAGTGAATGAGGGAGAGAGGGAGAGAGGAAGAGAGTGAGAGGTGGTTGGAGGGAAAGGGTTTGTAAAGTGATAAATGAGTGATGATATAGAGCAATAGAGAGTGTGAGAGAGAAACATAGTTCAATAGAGAATGAAAAAGTGATAAGGCATAACAGAAAAAAGTACAAGAAAGGCAGAGAGAGAGAAAAAAAGAGATAGACTAATGGAGTCAAAGGGATGGAATATAGCTGGAGTGAGAGAGGAAGAGAGAGTGAATGAAGATATAGAGAGTGTATAAGAGAGAGGGATAGAGGGGATATAGAATGAGATTTAGTGGGAGAGAGAGGGGGATGAACTGAAAGAGAGTGAGAGGGAGAGAGGGAAGGTGAGAAGGAAGAAAGCGAGTGAGGGTGAGAGGGAGAGAAAGATTGTGAGGAGAGAAGGGAGAGAGATCGGTAGAAGAGAAAGTAAGCAAGAGATAATGAATATGTAATGATAAAGAGGGACAAAATGAGGGAGTAAGAGTGAGAGTGAAACTGAGGAGAGAGGAAGAGGGAGTGAGAAATAAGAGTGTGAGAGTGAACGAAAGAGAAGAGAGGGTTAGGGAAGATAGAGAAGGAGAGAGGGAAAGAGTGAGTGAGAAAGTGTGGGAGCTAGAGAGCGGAAGATAAAACGGTTAAGATAAAGATAGGGATGAAGGGAGTGAAAATGGGAGGGAGAGAGAGAGAGAGGCAGTGAGGGATAAAGGGAGCATCAAAAGAGAGTGACAGAAGAGAGTGAGAGAGAGATAAAAAAGTGATGGTAAAGTGTGAGATAGAGGAGAAGAGTGAGTGAAAAAGAGAGATAGAAGGAGGTAGCGAGCGGGTTTAAAGAGAGTAAGAAAGGGAAAGGAAGAGAAAGTGAATGAGAGAGAGAGTGAGAAGAGAAACTTGGGGAAGATTGAGTTATGCAAGTGATGGGTTAAAAGTGAACGAAAATAGGAGAATGTTGAGAGAGAGGGAGCAAGAGAGTGGGAGACCGAGAGGGATAATGGGAGGGAGAGGGAGGGAGGGAGAAAGCAGAGAGAAGGAGAAAGGAATGGATGGAAGCAAGAGAGAGATTGGTGGATAGAGTGAGAGAAAGATAAGAGAAAATAGAGAAGAGAGAGCTACAAAGGATAGTGTAAAGAAGAGTATATGGCAGACAATGACAATAGAGAATGAGAAAGAGAGAGAGAGAGAGAGAATAATAGAGAAGGGGATAGAGAGAAAAGAGAGAAAAGTATAGCAAAGAAGGGAGAGGAGAGAGTGAGAGAGAAAGAAGTAAATGGTAATAGAGAGTTAGATAGAGAGCAAGAAATTATGCTAAAGAGGGTGAGTGTAAGAGAGATTGAGAAAGAGTGAGGGAGTGTATGAGATTGAGAGAGAAGAGTTAGCTACAAAAAAAAGCCCTTGAGAGGGTACGAATAAAGGAGTGAGAATGATAGAGGGAGATTGTGAGACATAAAGAGAACAATAGTGGGAGATTGAAAGGGATCTAAAGAAAAATAAGATAAGAGAATGAGGGAGAGAAGAGAAGATAAGAATGAGAAAGAGAGTGAGGGACAAGAGAGAAAAATGATATTAGAGGGTGGGAAAGAGAGAGAGTGTGATCGAGGGATAGGAAGGAAAGTAAGAGATAAAGAGTGAGGGAATGAAATAGAGTGTGAGGAAGGGATCAATAGAGATAAATAGATTAAAGGGAGAGAGTGAGGACAAGTGTAAGGAAAAGAGAGTAAAATTTTGGAGAGACAGAGACAAGGAAGGGGAGAGAGAGAGAGAGAGAAAGAAAGAGAGAAAGGGAGGAAATGTGAGAGCATGTGAGAAACAATGAGAGAGAAGAGAGAGGGTATGAGAGATATAAAAGATGGAATGCGATGGAGAGAGTGAATTTGAGGTATAGGGGAAGAGAAAGATTGGAAAAAGAGAGAGATTGTGTGTTTGAGGAAGAGAGATTTAGAGGGAAACGTAAGAGAAAAAGTTAAAGAAGGCTGAGCAATAAAAGATAAAGAAAGAGAGAACAAAGTGTGAGAAAGTGAGTGGAAGGGAGTGAAAGAGGAAGTGAGAGTGAGAGAAATATAGGGACAAAAGGAGAATGAGGGAAGATAGAGAAAGAGAGAGTGGTTAAGAGAGAGGGAGAATAAGAGAATGAGAGAGTGATGGAGATAGAAGGAGAGCCTGGAAGGGAAAGTGGGAGAGAGCGAGAGAGAGAGAGAGAGGAAGGAGGGAAGTGAGAGAAATAGAGAAAGAGAGTGAAGGATTGAGGAAGAGTGAGTGAGAAGAGTAAAAAGAATGGATGATTAAAAGAGAGAGTGGTACGAGAGAGTAAGAGTGATAGTGAAATGGAAGGGAGAGAAGAGGGAGTGAGAATGGGAGGGAGTGTCAAAGACAATAAAGAAAGAGTGAGGAAAGAGAAAGCATGAGAGAGGGAGAGAGGGAGGGAGTGAGAGAGCGAGATAGGGTGCAAGAGAAAGAGATAAGGAGAGTGGATAAAGACAGGGATGTGGGTGTTGACCTCATTTTGGGTGAGGTCTCTTCCTTCCTCTTAGTGCTTAGGATCTAGCCATAGGACTTCTCCTTGACTATCCTAGAAGACTAGAGATGGAACCCACCGTTTAGAAATTCAAACCAAATCCTGATTCTCTTTGGAATCCTACATAGATGGTCACTAACCTCTAAATCACTTGGAAGGTTGGGACCAATGTGTAGGAAGACAAAGATGAATTCCTATAGGATGTTTAAACCTTAGGACTGCCCTGGGTGGCCTAGTCTTGGTGAGGGCTGGTTGGCACACACACTGCACTCCCACACTCATCCTAAACCCTGAACCATCATTACCCAATCCTGACCCCTAGTTCATTGGAGCACTCATGTGGCTAAGTCCAAACCCCTAGCCCTTGGCTAAGAGGGTTAGGAACAACCCATGAGATGTTCAAAATGGACATTTCTTTGTCCATGGCTCAATCTAAGCTTTTTCACCCTCCCAACCATAATCGAATACCATTTTTTGCCAAAATTCCTGGTTCTAACATTGGGTCCTCAAGCCTACCCAAAAATTACCTAAATACCCCTGCCACCACAAAATCATCCAAAAATTCCTAAAATTACCCAAAATTCCTAAAAGTCCTAAAAATCATTCTGAAACAATTCCCCCAAATTCCACCAAAATACCCCAATACCCTCCAAATAACCTCTTACTACCCTAAATACCCTTTTAGCACAAAATTCCAAAAATTCCCATAAAATTCCAAATAATCCCAAATATTCTCAATTTTATTTCGTCTAACTACACCATAGACCAGTTTTGCCAATTTAACCCACTTTTATCAAAATCCCCAATTTGACCCATTTTTAACCTAAATGGACCCAATGTCAAACCAAACCAACCCCTTTGACCTCAATTTTACCCAATTTCAATTCTAAACTTCAATTCAACATCATTACTATCAATCTAAACCAAATCCAAGATCAATTATATTCACATTTGAGTTCAATTCCATTTGAAATCCAAAATCCCCAGCTTTGCCTAATTAATCCAAAACCCTCAATTAACCTAATACCAACTTTTTTTCCCCAAATTTCAATCCTAAACTTTCCATGACATGCCCGCAAAACCTATGCAACCTTCAATTGCCCCAATTTGAGCCTAAGCTTAACCTAAATCTATTTGAAAACCAAAAATACCCCCCATCTTAGCCTAGAGTGAATCCATGCCCTAAACCTATCAAATTGGTTAGCCAAATCCTAAGATTTCTTCCTAATTGATGTTGGAAACTCTTCAATACATTCCCCTAGACCATTTGAAACTTTCAATTGAGTCTAAACCCCACTTTAACCCAACTTGGACCCAAGTTCATTCAACCTTGCCTAAATTAACCAAAATACCAAAATCCACCAAATTGACCTTCCAATTGAACTCAAAACCATTCCATGTCTTCATGAAAGTTTTTCATGGCAATCATTTCTACAATTTTCCTCAAGACACTTGGACCTAAATCAAACCCAAACCCAAGTTAGCCTAACTTAAAACCAAGTAAGTCAATTTGAACCTATGGCCTAATCAAACCAAATTGAACCAAGTGTGGCTAAACCAACCTTTCCACAGCCACCAAGTGAACCCTAGGAACCACCCTAGATCCACCTAGCCCAAGCTAAGTGAGCTATGGACCAAGAGTCCCCCATTTTAAGGGATTTCTTCCATTAAGTGGTTAAATTCTCTTTTGCCTTACCCCAAAACATCCCCACAACTGCTAATTACCATTAAACCTCTCCATGACTCACCTTACCTCAGGGGCCAGCTCCCCTGTCCTTGCCGGCTGGCCTAGCCGCCGGAGGGGGTCAAAACCGAGAGCCACTACCAAGTGAAACTCACCCAAACTCACCCAATTGGCCACCTCAGCCAAATCAAACTTTGGAAGCACTCTTCCCTCCACCTAAGCAGCTGAATCCACCCTCTAATTGAACCCAAACCCAGCTGAATGGCCCTGGCCATTTGGCCATGAGAGAGGTGTTGAAATTTTTCTTAATAGAAACCCTCCAAATCACTCCCATAGCTTCTCCCAACCTAGAGAAGAAGAACCCCACTGCTTTCCTGCCTCCTCCCCCACTGGTTGAGCTCAATTTTTGAGTTCAATCTCAGGCCAAAAACAGGACACTCTCTGAAACTTCACTAAATCCACATTAACTCTTCCCACACCTTCACTAGAGGTAGAGAAGAAGTTCCCCAGTGGAAGCCCCCTCACCAGGCCACCCAATCCTTCCAGTCGTCAAAGCTTGAAATCGACCTTAGTCACTTTCATACCTGGACAATTCCTCAGAGCTAGAGACTTCATCTGGAGCTTCCTTGGGATCAATCGAAGGTGCCACAACTCTCTGATTGAAGCTTCACTTCTCAGAGCAAAGGTATTGACCTCTTCTTCCTCCCGAGCTTCTATAGATTCTCCATTTTTTTTGGCTTGATTTCAATGCATGTTAGCCGTATAGATGTGTTCGTCTTGTCGGGATGAGTTCATAGAGCCCAAGAACGTGTGATTTGGTTAAGTATCGAGTGAGATCTTAGGGCTAGAAGCTGGACGACTCTCAACTCATACTAGTCGGGATGATGAACGGATACCGTCGGATCGCGCATGTATCGGACAAACGGCTAGGATCTCTCCGGATGGAGCAACGGGACATGAACCGCGGGCCGCGTGGTTGCCGAGTCAGATGGCAGCGCCGAATCAGGAAGCGACGCATGGAGCTTCGACCCACGGTAGGTTGAGTTGGCGCCGACGTGTTTAAGTAGGAAATTAGGGATTTTCTGATTTATTTAAATACCAGAACCTTGGAAAATTTATATCTTTGCATAGAAAAATCATAAAAATAAACTAAAAATGCCCTCTTGCTCAGTGAACAGAGGAGAATAATGTGGAAAAAGAATTAAATGATTTTGTTAAGTATTTTATTTTTAATTAATTAAATACTATTTTGAGTATTTTAATTCTCCATGCATGTATACATTTCACCATGACATGAGACCATAGGGCTTTTGTAGCCTCTGTTCTTGGGAACATTCCCTGAATTTTCCAAGGCCAGAGGCCATCTCTATGGCAAGTTATTTATTTTCTAAGATTATGTGCCTGTTTTGGGTATTTTAATTCCAGTAATTAGCATGTTTCTTAAAAAAATCCAGGAAAATTAGAAGTATCTTATGACCAGAGGACCTCAGGATAATTATGCCTTGGCTTAAATCACTCAAATGAACCTTAATTTGGCCAAAACTCTAAAACTAAGATGGAATTAATTTGAAGAAATCACTCATCAAAATAACTTGAAATTAATTCTCCACTGATCTTTAGGATTAGAGGAAACCCCAAAAAAATTTTGAAGTCAATTGAAGATGTTTTAACCCACTAAATAAATTATCTAAACAACATGGCCAAATCTAAACTTTAAAAATTCATAAAACTTAAAATACAACTAAAAAATTCACCAAATTGGTTTTGGGACCTCTCTGTTGTCAGAGGAATCTAAGAAAATTAAAATTGGATTTTTCTAAAAAACTTCATTTTTTAACCTATTCTCAATATTTTAATAATTAAAAAATAATTAAAATCACAAAAATATTAAAAATCACAAAAATGTCATATTTGGTCCCCTAATCACTCAGGAACTAACCAAATATTTTTCCTAAGTCTCTAGGTTAAGATATTGAATTTTAAAGGTTTAAGAGAATTTTCAATATTAAAATGGATTTTTTAAATTTTTCCACTAAATTAATTCTAATAAATCAAAGAAAAATTAGAAAATTAGAAAATTTGTTTCTTTGGACTGCTTGAGACCAGAGAGATTTAAGAAAAATATAAAACATAATTTTCAACTTTTAAAATATTTTAAAATTAATTAATACCCTAAAACTTAAAATAATTATAATAAATAAAATGTAGTTAAAAAAATCATCAAAATTGGTACAAGTGGTCCTTTGGTTAGTAGGAACATCCCATAATTTTCCCTTGGTCAGAAACTTTACCTTGGTCATGTTGTTAAATTTTCATTGAAAACTCCTATTTTTCACTAAAATAATTATATAAATTAAATTAAAAATGGAAAAATCACATTTTCTCCTCTAATGTCTTAATTGACATATGAATGGGGTGACATAAAAATTTCAAATTCATTTGAGCTTAATTTGATGAGTTATGGAATAAATAAGCCTAAAAGGGCATAATTGTAATTAAGGAATTTTAACCATAACTAAAATTTAGGCTAAACCAAAGGGAGGGATAAAATAATTGATCTTAAATTCTTATTAGATGATTGAAACTAAGTTAATTTAGGGGTAGAAACCCTTTAATCACCTTGAACATTTAAAAGAAACTTTAATTAATTAAATCTCCTAATCTTTGGAAGATTAATTAAGGCTTGAATGACTAAGGTTAAGGGATTTTGATATAAGAAGATCCTAATACTTCAAATTGAATCCCTAATCAATAATTTGATCAATATTATTTAAACACCAATCAATGAAGCTATAAAATGATAATTGAAATTAATGAAATGAAGATAATCCAAAATTTCATAATTAAACTAAAACTTAAAACATTAAAACCGATTTGAAGTAAGAAAATCAAATTAAAAGAAACTTAAAATATCAAAACTAATCTGAAATTGTTTAAAACTTAAATTAAAATTAAATTTAAAACATTAAGGTTAACTCGGAACAATTCATAATTGAAATATTTAAAATTAATTCGAAACGTCAAGACCATTGAAATAATAAAACTTAACTGAATTAAATGATTTGAATGCTTTTTTCAACTTAAAACAAGTTAAAACATTTGAAAAAGACCAATCAAAATTTCATTACTAATCACTTTAAACCGTGAACTCAAATTTTAAATTAAGAATGGTTGAAATCTTTAATGAATTTGCCCCTAAAGGTTTTCATTATTATAACTCATAAATGAAGCATTAAGTGAAATGTCACTTCACTCATCGGACAATCAAATGTCCAAGTTCACTGAGCAAGAAGCAAAATTTAACTAAATTCTCGGATGACCAAATCACTTGTACAATGAAATTCATTTGGACTCAAAAAAATCTCAGAAGTATTGAAAAGATGTTCAAGACTCGTCCTAAGCACTTTCTCAATACGATGAGGTGTTTTAAAAGAACAATTGAACTTAATTGTTCTTTGGTGAAGAAAATCATCCTTAACAAAACAAGAGAACCTAGACGTCATAGGAATTGACTAGCAATAGGATTAGGATTTTGGTAGACAACCAAAACCTTTCCTTAGCTTTACCTAGGTGCTTGTTGAAAATATACAAATGTTCTAACATGTGTTTCAAGTACAGCCGGGAATGACGAGAAGACCCTCCATGTACACTTTTACTTTATTACAATTTACTTACCTGTACTGTACTTTATTTTTCTTGCATGTTAAACAAAAATGTCACCTTGCATGAAAACTGGAACTTATAAAATTGAAACCGAAAACTAAATTAAAAGTCACAACAAGATAAAATTCACGGCCACAACAAGATAAAATTCACCGCCACAACATTCAAAATATAAAACAACTCAAAATTTAATCACAAACAAGAACGACAAAACTACAACTACAACTAAATTAAAACGTATTGTTGGATGATCGGGAATCTCTCGGATGATCTAACCTATATGTTGCTAACGAGATTTCCCACGGTCTAAATGAAAGTGTGGAACTCATTCAGTTGAGTTTAGCAAATTCATTTTGACTAAGTGAGTCTGACGAAAATAACGGTGTCGGGATGACAGAACCGTGGGATCTTAATCGGTTCTATTTAATCAACTTTAAGATTTGTTTTAATTAAAACATAAAGACGCCTGAACCTTAAGACCTTTCTAAACCAAAACACTTCTCTCATCTCCTGATTGCCACTTTCTAAAACTAAACCCTCTGCAACAAGAAGGAGCTTGGAGCACAGTGGGCAGCACGGCCATCTTCATCAGAAAAACCTGAGTCTACATCAACTAAACCTTTCATAGAATTAAATAACCAAGCCATAGGATTTCGAGGTAGTATGCCTAGTGCAACATAAATCCTCAACTTTTCGTTAGGCATTTGCATAATTGTGTTATGCAAATTAAGCCCTAACCGGTTTTAGGATTCCGAGGTAGTTGTTTGGTACGACATAAACCCTCACATCTTCGAGGCTATTTGTATGATTATGTCATATAAATATAAGTCCTAAATAATTAAAATTGGCAGGATTACAACATTAAATAAATTCTCAAATTGAAGCCAAACAATAAGATAGTCGGGAAGTCACCGAAGTTCACTTCGGGTCCGTGACATCCCTTACTTCTCTTCCTTTGGATTCTCAAAATAACTGTTCCAAACTTGAGCTATTCCCTATTGAAATTCCAAAATCCAATTTGTTTTGAAACCTTAAACTTTGAAATTCTTGAGAGCAAAACCACTGATCATTATTGAGAGTTTTCTTAAATGATTCCCGTCTTTTAAGATGTAATTAACTATAGTGGGCTTGCCCTTATAAGGAACTTTAAGAACCTGAGTAATATAAACCCCGCTTAATTCCTTTATATTAAGCAGGGGAACTTGTCGGCTTATAAAATTGGTTCGCAGACCAAACGGATGCCACAAATCTTCTAGTTTATTTAATTGAGCCCCGTCATCAAACAGTGTGCCTGTTCTTCGGGATAGATACACGGTTTGTGGTGCGGTGCTCGTTTATCTAAACTATTCGGGATGTGAGATCGGTTTGATTTCATATCTTAAAATTTTCAAACTTAAAAATTATTTAAAAAAAAATCAAATGCTACCTTTCAAATTATATATACTTAAATTAAAATTTAAAATTCGCCGACAATTTCTGTAGGCTACCCCTTTTCAAAATACAACAAACACAAACTTAAAAATATGCCGACAGTGGGGAGTGAAAGAGGGAGGAAGTGTGAAAAAGTGGTAGTGCGAGATACAAGGTGTGAAAAGATAGAGAAATAGAAGAGAGAGTGATAGAGAGATTGAGAGATACAAAAAAGTGGAATAGAGGGTATGTGAGAGAGAAGGATGGAGAGAGTGAGATAAATAAGGAAGGGAGGGAGTGAGATGGATTAAAGAGAGAGTAGTAGAGAGACTAAGATTAAGTGTGAAAGGAAATAGATTGAAAAGTGAGATTAAAGGAAGATTGTGTAAGAGAGAAGTGAGACTAAAGGAAGATCGTGTAAGACAGAGTGAGTGAGAGGTAAAGAGATAGGGAGAATAGAAGAATAGCTAGAGAGAACAAGAGAGGGAGGGAGACAAAGAGGGAGATGGGGAGAGAGAGGGAAGGATGGAAAGAAGAAAGAGAAAGAGATAGTGGGAATGATTGAAGCAATAGAGAGGGAGAGATAGAATAGGGGATAGAGGGGGAGTAAGTGTGAGATGAAAGAGGGAAGAGAGAGCAACAATGAAGACAGCAAAAGAGAGCATAAAATAGAAAGAGAGAATAGAGTACAGGAAAGAGAGAGCAAGGAAGGGAGAATAATAGAGAAGAGTATAGAGAGAGAAGAGAGAAAGATGCAGTAACAAAGAGAGAGCCTAGAGTGCAAGATAAGGAGCACGATGGTAAGGAGAGCGAGATAGAGAGAAATGATGAGATTGAACGAGTGAAAGGGGGAGAGAAAAATAGAGAAAAGTGAAAGTGAGAGAAGAGAGAGCAAGAGAGAGGGAATGAGAGAGAGCAAGAGAGAAAACAAGAGGTAGCAAGCTGAAGTGAAAGCATGAGTGCAAGAGGAAAGAGGGAGGTGTGAGATAGGGAGTGAGGTAGAAAGAGAAGGAAGAAAGATTGAATGAGGGAGGGATAGAGAGGAAAGAGACATGTATGAGAGAAAATAAGAAATAATAAGATGGATTTGAGGGTGAGAGAGAGAAAGAGTGAGTGAGAAAGAGTAGAGAGGAAAATAGAAGAAAAAGTAAAATAGAGACTAAGGGGACAAAAGAGAGCACAAGAAGAACGAAGAGAGATGAAAAAAAAGCGAGAGAGTGAGGAGGAAAGAGAGTAAAGATAGGGACTGAAAAGTGTGGGGGAGCGAGAGAGGGAGAGAGTGTAAACCAGAAATAAAGAGAGATAGAGACTCAAGGGAGATAAAACAAAAGATAGTGAGTGAGAGGTGGAGTGAGGAAGATATAGAGGGAAAAATGGAGAGAGGGAGGGAGGGTGAGAGGGAGATTAAGAGAGAGAGATTGACTTAATGAAAGATGGTGAGAGGGATGGAGAAGAGAGTGAGAGATGTTTGGAGAGAAAGAGTCAGCAGAGTGATAAGAGAATGATGAAAAAGAGCTATAGAGATTGTGTGTAAGAGAGAATGAGATAGAGCAATAAAGAAAGAAAAAGTGATAATGCATGAATAGAGAAAACAATGAGAGATGGAGAGAGTGAGAAAGAGAGAGATAGATGAATGGAGTGAGAGGAATGGAATGGAGTTAAAGAGACACAAAGTGCGAGTTGGAGAAAGTGTCGCTGAAGGATGATATTGAGAGAGTGAGAGAAAGAGAGAGGGGGTAGGGAATGAGATTTTGTAGGATAGAGAGGGGAGATGAATTGGAAGAGGGGGAGAGTGTGTAAGAGAAAAAGAAGATGAAGAGCGAGAAAGAGGGCGGGAGGGAAGGGACCAAGAGAGTGTGATAGATTTGGAGAGAAAGATTGAGAGGAGAGAGAGCAATAGAAGAGTGTAATCATGGAGCAAGAAAAAGAGAGGATATGAAGTCGTAACAGTGATAGTGAAACTGAAGAGAGAGGAAGAGGGAGCAAGAAAGTGAGAGTGTGAGAAAGTAATAGAGAGAAGAGAGAGTGAGGGAAGAATAATCGAGAGAGAGAGAAAGACTGAGCGAGTGAGAGAGTGTGAGAAAGTAATAGAGAGAAGAGACAGTGAGGGAAGCGAGAGCAAGAGAGAGGGAAAGAGTGAGCGAGTGAGAGAGTGATCAAGAGAGAGGGTGGTAAGTAGAGTTGGAGGAAGAGAGGGATGAAGAGAGTGAAAGAGAGAGGGAGATAAAGAGAGCGTCAAATGATAGAGATAGAAAATAGAGTGAGAGATATAAAAAAGGTTGGAATTGAGAGTGAGAGAGGGGGGAGAGACCAGGTGAGAAAGAGAGAGTGAGAGAGGGGGGAGAGACCAGGTGAGAAAGAGAGAGTAAAAGGGAGAGATAGTGAGAAGAGTGACTCAGGGAAGATCAAGTAAGAGCAAGTGAGTGCAGAGTGAAAAGTAAGGGAAAATAGAAGAATGTAAGAGAGAGAGAGAGGGAGCAAAAGAGAGAGCGAAAAAGGAGGGATAATGGGAGATAGAGAGGGAGGGAGAAAAGAGATAATGAGAGTGGTGGGATGGAAGCAAGAGAGAGAGGAGAGAGTGGGGGATATAGTGAGAGAAAAGTAAAAAAAGAGAGAAGAGAGCAACAAAGGAGAGTGTGAAAGAGGGTATAAGATAGAAAAAGAGAATAGAGAGTGAGAAAGAGAGAGAGTGAGAGAAAATAATAGAGAAGAGGATAGAGGGAGAAGAGAGAAAAATGGAGCAAGGTATAGGAGAGAGAGAGAGAAAGAATAAAATGGTAATAGAGAGTGAGAAAGAGAGCGAGAAATTGAGCTAATGAGGACAAGAGGGAGAGAGATTAATAGTGAGTGAGCGCTAGAGAGTGTGTCAGTGTGTGAGATGGAGAGAGAAGAGTGAATTACATGAGAGAGACCTAGAGAGGGCACAAATGAGGAACTGAGAATGAAGAGGGAGAGACTGAGAGAAATAACGAGGACAGGTGAGAGAGTGAACGAGATCTATATAGAAATATGAAAAGAGAGTAAGTGAGAGAAGAGTAAATAAGAACGGAAAGTGAAAAAAAGATATTAGGAGGTTGAGAAGGGAGAGAGTGTGAGTGAGGGAGAAAGAGAAGAGAGACAAAGAGAGTGAGAGAATGGAAGAGAGAGTGTGAATATATGATAGAGAGGAAGACAGTGAGAAGAAAAGTGGATAGAGAGAGAGAGAGAGAGGGAGGTAGATGGAGAGAGTGTGTGGGAGAGTTTAGGTTAAAGTGAGTAAGAGACAGAAGGTGGTGGTAGGAGGGAGGGAAAGAAGCATGAGAGGGAGAGAGATTGTGCGTGGAGGATAGAGAGAGTGAAGGAGTGGGAGGAGAGAGAGCAGAGAAGAGAGTAAGATAAAGGGAGAGAACAGAGAATGGTGAGATAGAGGAAAACTAAGCGATAATGAAATTAAGAAGAGACAAGGAGGGAGAGAGGAGTGAGAATTAGAGAGAAATAGAGATAGAAGAGGGAGTGAAGGAGGGAGAGATATACATCAAAAGAGATAAGGAGAGTAAAAAAAGAAAGCTGAAGATAGATAAATAGATAGACAGTGAGAGATATGAAGATAGAGAGAGGGAAGAGGGAGGAAGGTAGAAAAAAGAGTGAGAGAAAGTAAGAAAAAATGAGAGAGAGAGAAGGAGAAAGAGATAGAGGGAGGGAGGGGGGAGGGAGGGAGATAGAAGGAGAAAAGAGGTTAGTAATGAGAGAGAGAGAGAGAGCAATATAAGAGAGATTAAGAGAGACTGATTGAATAGAAGCAAAATAGTGAAGGTGGAATAGAGAGTGAGAGAGGGAGCAAGAGAGAGAGTGAGTGTGAGGGAGAGAAAAGAGAGGGGAGAGAGAGATGTGGGGATAGAGGGTTAGAGAGTGCGAGAGTATATATATATATATATATATATATATATATATATATATATATATATAGGAAGAGAGAGATAATGGGAGGGAGAGTAATAGAGAGCATGATAAGAAGAGAGAGTGAGAGAAAGTATGAGAATAAGAGGTGAAGAAAGAGATAGTAGAGGTAGAGGGAGAGAGCGGGAAAGAAAAAGAGAGGAGGGACAGAGGGAGAGGGAGAGGAGAGAAAGGGATCAAAGGAAGAAGTGAGAGTGATAGAGATATAGGGAGAAAAGGAGAATGAGGAAAGATAAGAGAAATAGAGAATGAGCAAGAGAGATAGAGGGAGGAGAATACGAAAATGAGAGAGACAATGAAAGAGGGCCAGAAAGGGAAAGTGGGTGAGAGTGATGAAGGAGGGAAGTGGGAGAAATAGAGAAAGAAAGTTGGTGAATAGAGGAAGAGAATAAGTGAGAAGGTAAGATAGAAGTTGACAGAGAATAAAGAAGTTGATTAAAAGTAGAAGAGGGGATAGAGAGTGTGAAAGAGATAAAGAGAGGGAGTAGGAGTGAGAGTGAAGCTGAAGAGATAGAGTGGGTGAAGAGGAAGTAATGAAAAGAAACAAGAAAAAATGATAGATTGAGCAAGAGAGAAAGAGTTAGGGAGGGAAAGTAAAGAAGGAAAAGGAGAGAGAAATGAAGAAAGAGTACAAGAGAGAAAGGGAGAGAGAACTGAGTGGGGCAGTAATAGTGGGAGAGAATTTGAGAAAAGTTATGGAGCGAGGATGGGGGAGAGAATCAGAGAGATAGAGAAAAAGAGAATAAAGGGAGAGTGAGGGAGTAGTAGGAAAGAGAGAGGGAGCTATAGAGAGAAAAAGAGAACGAAATAAGCAGGGAGGGAGGGAAAGAGGGGGGAGGGAAAGAGGTAGGGAAAGAGAGGAAGTAATAAAAAATGATAGAGAAGAAGGGGGAGAGAATGAGAGGAAGGGAAAGAGACTTAGAGTGATGGATATAGGAAGTTAAAGAATGAGTGAAGAGAGAGAAAAGGGAACAAGATAGAGCGAGAGAGTGACAGGGAGAAACATAATAGAAAGTGAGAGACATAGAGTGAATGCGGGAGAGGGAGAAATTGAGAGATAGTGGGTAAGAGTAAGGAAAACAGCGAGCAAGGGGAGGGACATAGAGAGATTAAAGAGAGAGAGGGAGAGAGAGCAGAAAAGACTTAAGAGAGGGAGATAGGAAGTGAGAGAGAAAAAGAGTGCAAACGATTGTGGGCAAGACTGAGATAAGGAGGGAGAGTAAGTGAATGAGTGAGAAGGAGTGAAGAAGAGACGAAGATGGAGAGGGAAGGAAGGTGAGAGGGAGAGAGATTGAGATAGATAGAGAGGGAGGGGGAGTAGCTGAGGAGAGAACTAGATAGAAAAAATGAGAGAGAGAACAAGATAAAGGGAGAGGGAGAGTGGGAGAGAAATAGAGAAAAGTGAAACTGAGAGAAGAGAGAGCAAGAGAGAGTGAATGATCCATGAAAAAAATACCTATTTTTATGCCTTGATTTTTATCAAATTTTTAAGGATATTATGCTTTAATGAAAGGTATTTTGTGTTTTGGACGTAGGTGATGCAAAAATGTCCAAGAAGGAAAAAAAGATGAAAAAGGAGCAAAAAGGAGCAAAAATGGAGCCAAAATGCAAAATTGTCAAAATAATTGGCCTGGCGCCTAGGCTCCAGAATCCGGCGCCTAAGCCGGCGCCTAAGCACCAGTTCGATACGGAATTCTGTAAGATTTTTGACGACTTTTGGATGGTTATTTTGACGGTGTTAGCGATTATTGGACCATCTAGAAGATTGGCAGTTATTCCTGGATTATAGAACATGTGATACATTGTATTTGGATGCTTGGAAACGGTTAGGATCATGAAGAGGTGCGACCTAAAGTGAAGAGGTGCGAAGAACTGGAAGCAGAGTCCGGCGCCTAGGCACCAGATTTCGGCGCCTAGGCACCAAATTCCGGCGCCTAGGCGCCAGACACACCTTCTAGATGATTTATTGAACATGGACACATTTTGAAGAGGTACCTCAAGGCAACTCTTGAAGCCTATAAATAGGAGGCTACTCCTTCAGACAAAAATGCCCAAAAATCCACAACCCAACCAAAAAGCACCTAGCCCCATAGTTCCATTTAGAGAGAGAAATTAGAGAAATATTTTAAGGGCCATATTTATAACTGAGTTTATTTTATAGTTTGTATTGAGAGTATTTGAAGAGTCGGTGCTTTTGAAGTCTATTTACTTTGGAGTCAGAAGGATTTAGAGGTTCAGTTGGAGAAACACTTGAGATAAGTTTTTGTATTTTGATTCAAAGTTTTATTTATATGTTTTGTTGTTTAAATTCAATGTGTTCTGAGTAGTTACCTTACTTTCTCCTTTCAATTATGAAAAAATAAATAAGATAATATAAAATTCGATGGAGAATTAAAAACTTTATATATATTTTAAATATTGTGATGATCTTAATACCAGATCTTAATTTACTATTTAAATTGGCCATTTAAATTGTTAAAATCTGTTGAAGAGTTTTGAGACCTAGAAGGAGATGAACTCTTAACTAGTAGATATCACATGAATCCTTGGGTAGTCGAAGGCCTTGCGCGGGTTATTCAAGATGAAGTGCAAATAAATAGGAAGATATTATTTAATGGGCGTAGAATTGATAAGTTTTTAGAGTGACGGGCTAAATACTTGTAATTTGGTTTATAGAGAAGGAAAGGGTCACTAGTAAGGCCGACCATAGCCACCCTTGGACATCTAGTAGTGTGAGCCTACATTAACCCATTTTACTAACAATACATCCAGACCTAATCTATAGATTAACCAATGTTTTTTATACTATCAAGTGTAGGTAAAGAATAGGAATGCTTCTATTTTGCACAATACCATAAATTTATATTCTCCACGAATATTACATTATCTAAAAAGTCTTGGATTAATTGAAAGGAAGAAAGTTGTTTGCTTATTTTTATTTACATCAATCATTACTTTATTTCTGCATCTAGTAAATTAAATATCAACTTTTTAACTTTAAAAGAAATACATAAAAATAAAATCAAAATATTTAAAAAAATCTATAATCCTCCTCGTGGGATCGATACTGGAGTCTTTATTTAAAGCTCTATATTACTTGAAGCGATACGTATACTTGCGTAGTACCCCTAGTGTGTAAAATATTTTCCATAAAATTATATTTATATACACTAGCCACTATTATTATTTGAGTCAAAGTATTGACTATAACATATTTTTGATAAAGATAAATTACCGCATTGTTTGGCGATTGCAAACCAAGATTTTGGTGCATTGCCGCGGATCGAGGGTCAAGTTTTTGGCGCCGTTGCCGGGAGACAAAATTTATAGATTTTAAATATTTTTATTTTATCTATATCTTTTATTGTCAAAAATACAAAAAAAACAAAAAAATAAAAAAAAACAAAAACTACAAAAACAAAAATAATAATACTTTTATTTCTTGTAATTTTATTTAATTTTTTTGCGTAGTTCTGGATCTGAAGGATTATTACCTTTAGATTCTGAATTTGAAAGAACTGTTAGAAGATTTAAAAAAGGAAAACAAATTCAAAAATATCAAGAGATGGCTAATTTACATATTAATTACAAAATCCAATTGAAATTAATGAACAAAATGTTTACAAACCATTAAGAGATTATGCTAACCCTACAGCTGATGAACTTCATAGTAGTATTCAAATACCTACTGTAGATGCTAATTATTTTGAGCTTAAACCGTCTATTATTCAAATGGTTCAAAATAATCAATTTGGGGGAACACCAAATGAGGATCCAAATTTACACCTTGCTAGTTTTTTAGAACTGTGTGCTACCTTTAAATATAACAATTTTTCTGATGATGCTATTAGACTTAGAATCTTTCCTTTTTCTTGAAGAGATAAAGAAAATATGTGGTTGAACGCATTAGCAACATGTTCTATTAAACCATGGGCTGAGATGGCACAAAATTTCATTGCTAAATATTTTCCTCCTTCTAAAACTGCTAAATTGAGAAATGAGATTACTTCATTTAGTCAATTTGACGGGGAGACAATTTATGAAACTTGGGAAAGATTTAAAGAACTATTAAGAAAATGTCCTCATCATGCTTTACCTGATTGGTTAATTATTCAAACATTTTATAATGGACTAATTGGATCACTTAAATCAATTATTGATGCTGCTGCTGGAGGTTCTTTAATTGCTAAATCATTTGAAGAAGCTTATACTTTAATTGAAGAAATTGCTAACAATAATTTTCAATGGCCTTCTGAAATGATTAATCCTAAAAGAATGGCAAGTATTCATGATTACGAAACCTTTTCTATCTTAGCTTCACAAGGAGCTGCTATATCTAAGAAATCAGATATTTTTGCTATCAATATATCACATAACAACTCTGCTAATATTGAAGATTCTCAAACTATTGAAACTTTACAAGCTATTGCTAGTAAAAATAACCCTTATTCCAATTATTATAATCCTGGATGGAAAAAATCACCCTAATTTTAACTGGAATAATTCAAAACAACAATGGGGTAATAATCAATCCCATCCAACTGGAAATTGGAACAATCAAGTAAATTCAAACTATAAACCACCTGGATTTAATAATCAACATAAAAAGTTATCTATAGAAGAATTAATTTTACAACTAAGTAATCAATTACAAAATCAAAACACTGCTATTCGTAATATTGAGAATCAAATGGGACAAATTACTAATTTAATTAATTACAGACCTCTAGGAACACTTCCTAGTAATGTTGAAACCAATCCAAAAGAAACTGGAAAAGAACATGAACATGTTAAAGCTGTGCAACTTAGAAGTGGAAAGGAATTAAAAGAAGAATGCAGAATGAAATTGAAAATGAGATTGAGGTTGAAGAGATTGAAAAACCTAAAGAAACTCCTTCTCCTAGTCAAGATCAAACTTTTATTCCTATTAATGTGGAAGTTGAAAAACCACCACCACATTTTCCTTAAAGACTAAAACAACAGAAGCT
Source organism: Papilionanthe hookeriana x Papilionanthe teres (assembly GCA_022702705.1). Lineage (NCBI taxonomy): Eukaryota > Viridiplantae > Streptophyta > Magnoliopsida > Asparagales > Orchidaceae > Papilionanthe > Papilionanthe hookeriana x Papilionanthe teres. The sequence goes on along the minus strand of CM040432.1, from coordinate 63,186,940 downwards.
TGATCATCAATTTTCTAAGTTCTTTGAAATTTTTAAGAAACTTACCATTAACATACCTTTTGCTTAAGCTTTCGAACAAATGCCAACTTATGCAAAATTTATGAAGGATATTTTAAGTAAGAAACGAAAATTTGATGCTTTTGAATCTGTTGCATTAAGTGAAGAATGTAGTGCAATAATTCAAAATAAATTACCTCAGAAACTTAAAGATCGTGGAAGTTTTACTATACCATGTGCTATTGGAGAAAAATTTTGTGGAAAAGCTTTATGTCATTTAGTAGCAAGTATTAATCTCATGCCATTTTATATTTTTTGAAGGTTGAATTTATGAGAGATTACTCCCACCACTATAGCCCTTCAGTTAGCTGATAGATCTATCACCTACCCTAAAGGAGTTATAGAGGATGTTCTTGTTAAAGTAGATAAATTTATTTTCCCTGTGGATTTCATTATACTTGATATGGAAGAAGATTAAGAGATACCGATTATTTTAGGGAGACCTTTTCTAGCTACGGGACGAGCTATGATTGATGTGCAAAAAGGAGAATTAACCATGAGAGTTAATGATCAAGAGATTAAATTCAATGTTCTTAAATCAATGAAGTACCCTGATAAAGAAAAATGTTATCGAATGGATATTATTGATTATATAATTGAAAAACATTATCAAGAAAGATGTAAAGTCATTTCTAAAGAGAAAATTGAATTATTAACTGATGAAAATGAAGAACTAAAAAAAGAAGAATTATCTAAAGAAACTCATTATATTAAAGATAACTGGGAAATTTTGGACATAACTCAAAATGATATACTTTTACCCTCAATTAAAAAAGCCCCTGAACTAGAATTAAAAATGTTACCTGCACATTTAAAGTATGCTTTTCATGAAAATTCATTAACTTTACATGTTATTATTTCTTCTAAACTAAGTTTAGAACAAGAAGAAAAACTGATAGGAGTGTTAAAGAATTATAAGAAAGCTTTTACTTGGACTATTGCTGATATAAGAGGAATAAGCCCTTCCATCTGTATGCATAGAATTTTAATGGAAGAAGATTTTAAACTGACTATTGAACCTCAAAGAAGATTAAATCCTATCATGAAAGAGGTTGTTAAAAAAGAATTTTTAAAATGGTTAGATGCTGGAATTATTTATCCTATTTCGGATAGCCAATGGGTAAGTCCTATTCATTGTGTTCCGAAGAAAGGAGGAGTAACTGTCATTGTCAATGATAAAAATGAATTAATTCCTACAAGACAAGTTACTGGATGGCGAATTTGTATTGATTATCGAAAATTAAATGACGCCACTAGAAAGGATCATTTTCCTTTACCTTTCTTGGATCAAATGCTTGATAAATTAGCTGGACACTCATATTTTTATTTTCTGGATGGATATTCTGGTTATCATCAATTACCTATCACTCCTGAGGACCAAGAGAAAACAACATTTACAAGTCCTTATGGAACATTTGCGTTTAGAAGAATGCCTTTCGGTTTATGTAATGCACCCGCAACTTCTCAATGATGTATGATGTCAATATTTTGTGATTTGATTGACAAAGGAATTGAAATATTTATGGACGATTTTTCGATCTTTGGAACTTCTTTTGAATCTTGTTTGGAAAATATTTCCAAAGTTCGAAAAGATGTGAAGAAACAAATTTATTTCGAACCGGAAAAATGTCAATTTATGGTCATAGAAGGCATTGTACTTGGTCACAAAATTTCACAAAAAGGGATGGAAGTTGATCAAGCAAAAGTGAAAATTATTATTGAACTGCAACCACCTACTACTGTTACTGATATGAGAAGTTTTTTGGGTCATGCTGGATTTTATAGAAGATATATAAAGGATTTTACTAAAATTACTAAACCTCTTAGTCATTTATTGGAAAAAGAAGCTAAATTTGAATTTAATGAAGACTGTATTAATGCTTTCAATATTTTAAAAGAAAAATTAATAACTACACCTATAATTATTGCACCTAATTGGAGTAAACCCTTTGAATTAATGTGTGATGCAAGTGATTTTGCAATTGGAGCTGTATTGGGACAAAAATATGAGAAAATTTTCAAAGTTATATATTATGCTAGTAAAACTCTTTCTGAAACTCAAAAAATTACACTACTACTGAGAAAGAGCTTTAAGCTATAGTCTATGCCTTTGATAAATTTCGACCTTATCTTCTTGGTACCAAATGCATAGTTCATACTGATCATTCCGCTATTAAATATCTAATGACAAAAAAAGATGCTAAGCCTAGACTGATAAGATGGGTTTTACTTCTACAAGAATTTGATTTTCAAATAGTGGATAGAAAAGGAACTGATAACCAAATTGCGGATCATTTATCTAGAATTAAGAATGATGTTATTACTGAGGAAAATATAAATGAGAAATTTCCTGATGAACAATTATATGTTATTCAAGGATGCCAAACACCTTGGTATGCGGATATAGTTAACTATTTAGTTAGCAATATTTTACCTTATGGATTGAATAAGAAATATATTAAAAAAATTTAAAATGATGCTAAATCTTATATTTGGGAAGATCCTCATCTATTTAAATTAGGAAGAGATTCTGTAATTCGAAGATGTGTACCTTATGAAGAAACTTTTGTTATTATTCAAAAATGTCATGACTCTGATTTTGGAGGACACTTTAGAGTAGATAAAACTGTATTTAAAATTTTAAATTCAGGATTTTATTGGCCTACCTTGTTCAAAGATGTGAGACTTTACGTGAAAACATGTAATTAATGTCAAAGGATGGGAAATATATCTAGAAAAGATGAAATGCCTTTAAACTATATATTGGAAGTTGAAATTTTTGATATATGAGGTTTAGACTTTATGGGACCATTTGTACCATCATCCGGAAAAATTATATTTTATTAGCAGTCGATTATGTTTCAAAGTGGATCAAGCCGTAGCTTTACCTAACCGTGATTCCAAAAGTGTTTCAAAATTTTTAAAGAAAATGATTTTTTCAAGATTTGGAATGCCTAAGGTAATTATCACAGATGGTGGAAGTTATTTTAGAAATATAAGAATTCAATTATTACTGGAAAAATTTGGAATAAAACATAGAATTGCAACTGTGTATCACCCTCAAACAAGTGGATTGGCTGAAGTATCAAACAGAGAAATTAAAAGAATTTTAGAGAAGACTATTAATCCTAAAAGAACTGATTGGGTTGATAGACTTGATTATGCATTATGGGCTTATAAAACAGCTTATAAGACACCAATCGGAATGTCACCTTACATGTTAATTTATGGTAAACATTGTCACTTACCAGTTCAACTTGAACATAAAGCTTATTGGGCGATAAAGGAGTTTAATTTTGATTTGAATACTGCAGGAGAAAAATGATTATTACAATTAAATGAGATGGATGAAATAAGAAATTAATCCTATGAAAATGTTAAAATTTATAAAGAGAAAATGAAGATGTTACATGATAAAAAGATTTCAGGAAAAATATTCGAGCCTCGACAAGAAGTATTATTATTTAATACTCGTTTAAGACTTTTTCCTAGAAAATTAAGATCTAAATGGATAGGACCATATATAATTGAGAAAGTATACCATTATGGAGCTGTGGATATTAAAGACCCCAAAAGAGGAAAAATATTTAAAGTTAACTGATTAAGACTGAAGCCTTATTTTGGAGACATTAAAATGATTTATAAAGAGGCTTACGAGTTGAGTCTACCTGATTAAAGACTTCATTAGGTCACGCTGACGACGTTAAACCAAGCGCTTTGTGGGAGGCAACCCATATTTATTATTGTGTGTTTTTACATTTTTAATGTAAGGTTATTCCTCAGTTTTGACTAATTTTATATAACTTTAGAAAATTGGAGGCTAACAAGTCTTCATTGACTTAAGCTAAAAATTATCTCGAAGTATATAAAGTTTGGACTTTGGATGACTCCATTTCATATGTGAGTAAAAAGGAGATCAAGTTAACCTTCATTATGATTGTTTATAATTTATGTTACTAAGTCTATATTGATCTTACCATTCTAACTTACCTATTTTGGAGAACGAAACTTTGAAATTTGACGATAGGAGAAACGGAGTTGAACGTGGTTCCGGCGCCTAGGCGCCGAAATTTGGCGCCTAAGCGCCAGAGTAAAACTGGGTATCGATGGGTTCGGCACCTAAGCGCCAGATTTGGCACCTAGGCGCCAGATTTGGCGCCTAAGCGCCACAGTTACTGGATCGTGTAAAAACTGAAAATTTTCAGTTTTTCACACGATTTTCTTCTTTAAATTACCCCATCTTCGTCCCCAATCCCTAAGCAATCAAAATTACGACCTAGAAATTTCATTCTTGAGAGATTAGAAAGGATTTTTGAAGAAATGGAGAGAAGAAATCTAGGAGAAGAAGCTAGAGACAAAGGTTCAAAGGATCCTCAACCCTACTTCAATGGTTTTATCACTGTAAGTTTGGAGAAAATTTCAAGTCATCTAGATAAATTTAAAGCAGAATTCAAAAGTATTGAAGATCGCCTCCATGAGATGTATCATCAAATTGAACATCTGGAATGGCAGGCGAAGCTTCAATTTGATCATCTAGCGGCTTATCAAGATGCTCAAGTGGAGATGTATGCGAAGGACAAATGGATCGACGAGAAAACGACTATGGATTTTCTGAGGGCGTTAGTATTCTTCCTAAATAGGCCTACTCCCTCTTCTCCCAGTATTTCTCTTCATCCATCCTCTCACTCACTCTCCTCTCTCTCCCTTCCTCCCTCCCTCCCTCCTCACCCATGCTATCCTCTATCTCTCTCTCTCTCTCTCTCTCTCCCTCTCTACTTTTACAACTCCTCTCTCTCACTCTTTATCACCCTTCTTCTGCTCTCCCTCTCTCTTCCCTTTTCGTTCACTCTCTCTTGCTCTATCATCCAATACTCTCTATTTCTCTTTGACACTCTCCCTCTCCTGCTCCCTCTCTCTCTTCAATCATTCTCATGGCCTCCCTCCATCTCTATATTTCTTTTCTCTTTAACACTCTTGCTCTCTCTGACACTCTCTATTATATCTTTCTTTCTCTTTCTTTTGCTCTCTCTTATGTTGCCCTTTATTTCCTCTCTTTATCTTACTCTATCCCCCACTCTCTTGTGTTCCCCTTCTCACACTACTTATCTCTGTTTCAATCCCACTCTCGGCTCTCTCTTTCTTTCTCACTCTCTGCCTCTTCTCCATATCACTATTTCTCACCTCTTCTCACATATTTCTTCTTTTGTCCACATCCCTCTTTCACACCCTTCTCCCTCTCTCCTTCTCTCTCCAAATATCTCACTCTCTTTACCTTACTCTTCTTTTCAGTCGCTCCCTCTTTCTTTATAAATCTTTATCTCTCACTCCTTCACTCAATCTCTTTCTCTTTATCTCTCACTTCTATCTTGCTTCCTCACTTTCTCTAATCTCTTTCATCTAGTCTTCAAAGTCACACTTTCATTATTTTCTCATTATTTCTCACGTTATCCAACATTTATCTCCGAACCTCCCTCCCTCCTTCCCTCCTCCCTCCTTCCCTCCTTATTTGGCTCCCTCCCTCCTCCTTCCCTCCCTTTTTCTCTCATCTATTTCTCTAACAAACACTCTAACTCTCTCTCACTCCCTCTCTTGCTCTTTTTTTGTATTTCTCTCGCACACTCTCTTTCTTCACTTCTCTTTCTCTATAATTTTGCTCACAGTTTGCTCTCTCTCTTTCCTCATTATTACTCTCACCCTCACTTTTTCTCTCCCATGCTTTCTCACACCCTCTCTTCCTTCCCCTCACACTCTTTCTCTTCAATTTCACTGTCACTCTTCCTCCCTCCCCCTCAATCCCTTTCTCTCAAACCCATACCTTGTCACAGTTTCTCTACATCAACCACTTAAGCTCTCCTTCTTGATCTCTCTAGTTCTCTTTTCCCACACTCTCCATTTCTCTCATTCCCTAAAACCCATACATTCTCACACTTTCCTAAGATTAATCTATTTTATTTTCTGTCTCTCCCTCTCTATTCTCATGTTCCTATCTTTATCTCTCTCTATCTATGAATTTAACACTCTATTTCTTGCTCTCTCTCTCAGTCTAGTCTTTTATAACTCTCTCTTTCTCACGCCCTCTCTCTCCTGCTCTTTTTTTAGTCTTGCTCTTTTTTCCTCTCTTCTTCTCCCTTGCACTCTCTATCTTTCTCTCGATCCCTCTCTCTTTTTTCTCTCATCTCTCTCTCCCTTTGCCACCCCCTTTCCCTTCTTCTCCCTCAGTTTTTTTTTCACCCTATCTCTCTCACTCTTTCTCACCCCCTTTCTATCCTTCTCCCACAATCTTCCCAAACCTTTATACCTCACTCTCTATTTTTTTCTCTATCTCTCTCTCACACTTGCTCTCCAACACTTCATCCCTCCTCCTACCTCCATTTCTCTCAACCTTAAACCCTCTCTCAACCTCCACTCTCTCTCCCCCCTCTCTTTTGCTTCCGTCTCTCCCTCTCCCTTTCTAACATTTCTCTCCCTCCATCCCTCCTTCTCCTTCCCTATCTCCTTCTCTATCTCCCTCTCTCTCAATATTCTCCTATTCTTCCCCTTTCCTTCCCTCCCTTTTTCCCTCCCACCTCTTTATTTTTCTCTTTTTTTCTCCCTATCTCCCACTCTTCTTCCCTCTCTTTCCTCACTTTCCATTCTTTCTCTATTTCTCTCTCAGTTTTTTCTCTCTCTCCCTTCCTCGTTCACTCTTCAATTTTACTCTTACTCTTGCTCCTTCAATCACCTCTCTCTCTTTCTCACTTGTTCTCTCTCTCTTTATTTGTCTAATTTTCTCCCTCTCTCACTCTACCTTCCTAACTCTCTCTCTCTTGATCCATCAATCATTCTCTCCCTTTAACTCTTGCTCTTCCGCTTCACTCTCACTCCCACTCCCTCTCATCTCTTTCATGACCTTTATTCTCTCTTCCACTTTCTATCACTCTCTCGCTCGCACTCTTTAGTCTCTGTTAGCTTCTCTCTGTCTTCTCATTATTTCTCTTTCTCTATTCCTCCACAATCATTCTCCATTTGTCTCACTTCCCTCCTTCCTCTCTCTATCTCTTTCTTATGCTCTCTCCCACTTTACCTTCTAGGCTCTCCATCTCTCTCCATCTATCTCTCATTCTCTCTCTCAGACTCACTCTTCATCTCTCGCTCTCTTCTGCTCACTCTCTCTTTCTCTATCTTCCCTCAATCTCCTGCTCTCACTTCTCTCTCACTCTCACTTCCTCCTTTATTCGCTTCCTCTCTTTTTCTCACTGTTTGTTCTCTCTTTATTTCTCTTTTGTTGCTCACACTTCTCTAACTTTTTCTCTCATGTTTTGCTCTCACTCTCTTATCCTCATGCACACACACAATCTCTCTCTTTGCTCAATAAAATTTTCCCCCTATCCCTCACATGCAAACTCTCTCTCGTACTCTCCAATTATTATCTCTTTCAATCCACCTCACTTCTACATATTAGTTTTTGATATTCTCACACTTCTCTCTCTATCTATCTCCTCTATCTCTCACTCTCTTTTCCTTACTTTGTTTCTCATTCTCTCGCTCTTTACCTATATAGTTTTCTTGATCACTCCCTCACTCTCTCTTTCATTCTCTCACTTTTTATCTCTCTCTTCTCTTCGCCCCTCCCTGGCTCACACACACACTCTCTCTCCCATTTCACCCTCCTAATATCTTTTTTTCTCTCTTGTCCCCCTCCCTTTTTCCCTTTCTTATTTCCTCTTCTCTCCCTCATTCTCTTTTCCTATTTCTCTCTAGATCATTTTCACTCTCTAACTATTGTTCTCTTTATCACTCTCACTCTCTTTCTATCATTCTCGCTCCACCATTCATGCCATATCTAGGCCATCCTTTTGTAGCTAAATCTTCTTTCTCCATCTCACAAACACACACTCTCCCTCAATCTCTCTCAATATCTCTCCCTCTCACTCTCTTTTGCTCCATTTTTTGCTCTCTATGTCACTCTCTCTTACTATCTTATTCTTTCTCAATCACACTCTCCTATTTATCCCTCACCCCATCTGTCTCTCTTAACTCTTATCCTCTTCCCTCTCTCTCTTTTTCTCGCTCTCTATTTCCTTCTTCTATTTTTTACTCTCTTTTACCCTCACCATTGTCACTCCTTTCTCTTTCTTCTTACTATTTCTCTCAATCCATCCACCAGTCTCTCTCCAACTCTCATGCTACGATCCCTACCTCTCTGTTTCTCTATCTTCTCTCCCTCCCTCCCTTTCCATCCCTAACTCCCTCTCTATCTCCCTCTTTCTTACTCCCTTTCTCTCAACCTTTTCCTATTCTTTCCCTCTCTTTACCCTCACTCACTTACTCTTACTCAATCTTCCCACAGCCTCTCTTCTCACTCGCTCCCACTCACTCTCTCTTGGATCTCTTTCTTAATCTCTTGCTTTCTTTCCCACCCTCTTACTTCCTCTCTCTTCCCTCAATATCTCTTCCTTCCCCTTTTCTCTCTCCTCTCACTATTAAATTTAACTCTCACTCAACTCCCTCTTCCGCACCCGCCTTTCTTTGTATCTCTCCTCCCTCTCTATCTTGCACTCTCTCCACCTCACTCTACCTCTCTCTCTTTCTATCGCTCTCTTCTCTCCCAATTTCTCTCTCACTCTCTCTACTTATGTCGCTCCCTTGTTCTCTTCAACTTAGCGCAATCCCTTCTTCACTCTTTCACACTCTTTGTTATCTCTCTCTAAATTAATCTATGTACTACTGCTCCCTCCCTCTCTTACTATTTCACTTCGTCCGTCCTCCCACTCTCTTCTATCTCCTGTCCTCTTCCTCTCTCACTCACACTTTCCTCTATCTCCCTCTGTCTCCCTCTCTCCACCTTCTCTCTCTCTCTCCCTTTACAACTCATCTCTCAATAGGGACTTAGAGTAAAAGAGCGAGGGAACAAGAGGAAGAGAGAGTGTGTGTGTGTGAGAGAGAGAAAGAATAATAGAAGAGAGAATAGTAGACAAGACAACAAGAAAGATATAGAATTTATAGTGAAAATAAAGAGAGAGAGGGAGTGAGAGAGAATGAAGAGAGAGGGAATGATAGAGGAAGAGATATGAAGAGAGAAATAGGGAGAGAAGAGAGTGTGAAGATAGAGCAAGAGTGAATGAGCTAGAGGAAAATAGGGAGAGAGAATAAGAGAATGAGTGAGAGAGAGAAAGGTCATGAGAGATATAGTGAGAAAGAGAAAGAGGGAGATGGAGAGGATAAGAGGGAGAGAGAGAGAGGAAGGGAGGGAGGGTGAGTAATTGAGAGGGAAGAAAGAGGAAGGGAGGATGTGAAAGAAAGAGAGTGTGTGGGGGATAGAGGTGGAGAAAAAGTGAGAAGAGAAAAAGAATATGTAGCAACAGAAGAGATAGCTAGAGCGAACAAGGGAAAGTGAGAATGAGAGGGAGAGAGTAGTAAGTTTGAGTGAAATTGAAAAGAAAGAAAGGGAGGAAGAATGATTGAGAGAGCAATAGAGAAATTAAGAGAGAAGATGTGTGAGAGAAGAGAGAACAAGAGGAACGGATGAACAAGAGAGAAAGCGAGGAAGGGAAAGCAGGAGAGAAGGAGGGAGTGCATGTGTGTGCGAGGGTGAGATAGAGAGTGCGGGAGAGTGGGGGGGATGTGGGAGGGAGAGCGAGATAGAGTAGTGGATCGACGAAGAGAGAGAGTAAGAGGAGAGGCGAATTGAGTAATATCAGAGAGTAAGAGAAAATGGAGAGTGAGAGAATTGGGAGTTAAGAGATTGAGACATGGAGTAAGAGTGAGATTTAAATTGAATAAAAGGACAAATGGAGTAGATAGAAATTTAATAAAGGGACAGAGGGAGTAGATAGAAAATTCAGGTTAAGGGAAGGAATAGCAAGAGTGAGAGATGGAGAGAGGGAGAACGAGAGAGTGCGAGAGAGAAGAAGAGAGAATAGTACAACAAGAGTGAATAAGGAGCAGGAGAGTGGGGGTGTGAGAAAGAGAGAGTAAGAAAGGGTTAGATTGAGAGGAGCAAGAGAACAGACAGATAGATTGGTAGATAGAGAGAGATAGAGATAGAAACATGAGATAGAGGGGGAAAGAGAGAAAATAAAATAGCGAGAAAGAAATGAAGAGTGTGGGAAAATTGAGTGAGAGAGAACGAGAAAGAGAGCTTAAGGAATGAGTTATAGAAAGTGTTAGAATGTATGGGTTTGATAGAATGGGAGAGAGGAGGAGGAGGAAGAGTGACAGTGAAATTGAAGAGAGAGGAAGGTAGAAAGGGAGAGAGAAAGCATTAGATAGAAAGAGAGAAATGGTGATAATAATCATGAGGAAAGAAAGAGGGAGAAAGTAAGAGTGAGTGTGAAATTGAAAAGAAAAAGAAGAGAAAGAAAGGGGGACAAAGTGAGAGAGAGAAATAGAGAGAAGAGGGTGAGGAAAAAGAGAGCAAGTTACAGAGTGAGACAGATAGAGTGATAGAATGTGTGAGAGAAATAGATGAGAGAGAATGGGAGGGAAGGAGGGAGGTTAGGAGAGAAATGTAGGATAGAGTGAGAAACAATGAGAAAGCGATGAAAGTGAAAGATTGAAGAAGAAATGAAAGGCATCAGAGAAAGTGAGGAAGAGAGGGAGAAGTGAGAGATAAAGAGCAAGAGAGTAAGAGATGGAACGATAGAGAAAGATATATAAAGAAGGTGGGAGAGAGACAGACATATGGAGAGAAAAGGAGACAGGGAGGGCGGAAGTCAAAGAGGGAGGGAAAGAGAGGAAGAAATGTGTGAGAGAAGGTGAGGAGAGGAAGAAGAGGCAAAGAGAAAGAAGAGACAGCTAAGAGTGGGATTGAAAGAGAAAGAAGTAGAAAGAGAGGGAGAATAAGAGAGAGTGCGGGATAGAGTGAGAGAAAGAGAGATAGTAAAGTGCAGCATAAGAGAGAGTAAAAGACCGAGCAAGAGAGAAATATAGTGTTGACCTCATTTTTGATGAGGTCTTCTCTTCCCTCTTTAGTGTTTAGGATCTATCCTTAGGCTTTTCCTTTGACTATCTTAGAGGACTAGAATTGGGACCCATTCATTAGAAATTTGAACCACTTCTTGCCTCCCTACAAACCCCACAAGCTTGATTGTAGACCCCTAATCACCTAGAGGGTTGAAATCAAATATGAAGGTTTAAAGGATGAGTTCCCTATAGGACTCTTTGGCCTTAGGACCACCCCAGGTGGCTTGTGCACGTGAGGGTTGACTTACACACTCACTACACTCACACTCTACACTCTCACACACACAATCCAAATCCTAAAACCATACCCATACCCAACTTGACTCCTTGACTCATGTAGGTAATTCATATGGATGGACCTTAACCCCTAAGCCCCTAGTTAAGAGGGTTAGGAACAACATAGTGAATGCCTCAAATGAGTCCTCCCATGGCTCACATAGGCTTAACATGGCTTCATGGCTCAATCAAAGTGATTTCATTCCACTCATATTTGATCAATCTTCATTATTCCAAAATTTTAATTTTTGGCCCCGGGGACCCTACACCTACCAAACCTACTAAAAGCCCTTAGAATTGCCCAAATCCTCCAAAATTTCCAAATCACCCAAAATTCCCCAAAATTAACCTTGAACATTTCCTCATCAATCAAATTGATCATCCATAGCCAAAAATACCAAAAATTCCAAAAATACCCCCCAATACCCTCCAAATACCCAAAATGCCCCTCTTAACAAAAAAATCCAAAAATTCAGAAAATTCCCAGAAAATTCTAAAAAATCCCAAATATTCCCAATTTCATTTTTTCCAACTATACCATGGGCCAATTTTGTCAATTTACCCCACTTTTATCAAAACCCCCAATTTAGCCCATTCTTAACCTAAGTGAACCCAATGTCAAACCAAATCTACCCAATTGACCCCAATTTTGGTCCAATTCAATTCTAAACTTCAATTTAACATCCAAAATATCAATCTAGATCAAATCCAAGTCCAATTTGATTAACATTTGAATCCAATCTCACTTTTGACCTTAAAGCCCAATTTGGACCCATGACCCAAACTTAGCCCAAACCAAACCAATTCAACTCCAATTGACCCCAAACCTTTTCCAAAACTTCCCTAACATCCCCACAAACAAAAAACTAACATAATTTGCCCAAAATTTGGACCCAAACCCTACTCAAATTCAACCCAAAACCAAAAAGCCCAATTTTGACCTAAACCCAAACCTAACCCAAATAAGCCCAAGTCCCAAAACCAAAACCCAACCAAAGTTGAAACCTCTTTGAAACACTCCCATAAACATTTCCCAATATTAATTTTACATCAGTTTCAACCTTAGCCCAACGTTGGCCCAAATTAGCCCAATTTGACCTACATTGGCCCATTTACCAAATGAACCCAAATTCAACCCAATTCAATTCCAAACCACCTCAAATTTGCTTCAAATCATTCAAGACACATACTTAAACTAAATTCAACATTTATATGGCATGGCCCTTTGCAAAATTTTTCATCTAAAAGCCCATTGCTAAACATAAAGGCCCACTCCCTTAAACCTTCCTAAAAGCCCATTTCCTCCAAATTCAAAAGCCCAAATCAATCTAAAGCCCACATGACATTTTCCCTCATCACACATTCAATTTAAAATCATTCCTAAAGTCCTAATTTATCAATTAAACAATTCCAAATCAAGCCTCATAACAATTCCCATCAAAATGCCAAAATTCACAAAATCCTTTTTTATGAAATTGACCAAGCTCTTGCCAAGCCATAGGTGAGCCAAAGACAAGTCATGTACAAGCCATATGAAGCCATGGGATGTTTGACATGTGACCATACCCAAAGTAGCAAGAGGAGGGCCCCCTTTCTTAAACCTTCATTAAGCTTTTTAACTCCTTCCATGTTACACACTAAACCATGATTAGCCACATCACTTTAGATGGGGACTTCACCACCCCATTCTAGCTGATGCAAATGATCCTCTCTCAGCCCAAATCAGCCATGGGGAGGTGAACCTAACCCAAAATCATGGCTTGGACCAAATCAAGCCAAAATGGCCTCTCCCCCATGCCATTTTAATCCAAGACCTTTACACATGGCAAAGCTCAATTGCTCGCACAAACCTCCAGACCCGACCCACCCGAACCTAAGGGTGACCCATGCTGCACGGCCAGCCGCCCGGATCGCTGGAAAACACCATGGCCGAGACCTCGGGAGGAGCCAAATTTTGGAATTCCACCTTGCTGAGCCGCCTCACTCCAAATGGCCATTGCAGCTCGTTCTTCTCCTCACCAGAGCAGCTGATCCCAACCCTTAAACCCCCCTGGGAGGCCCTCCATCCTCTCCTATTTAAACACCCCCTCCTATCGGCCAAGGGAGGTACTGAACCAAACCTTACTGAAACCTTGCCAAAATCATCCCAGACCACTCTCTACACATAGAGAACTTGATCCCCACTGAAATCCCCCTACCATTTCCTCTCTGTGAGCTCAATTTCTGAGTTGAAATCCAAGCCCAAAACCAGGACACTTCACCACAGTGAGTCAATCTTCAAATTGATTGACTCTACACCTTCACCAGACCAAGAGGAGAAGTTTCCCAATAAAAGCCCCCTCACCAGGCCAGCCATTGCTTCCAGCCTCCAAGCTTTGTGATCGGGCTTGGTCGAAATCATACCTAGACAATTCACCAGGCCAAGGGACTTCATCTGGAGCTTGCTTGGACCCAATCGAACGTGACACAACCCTCAGATTGAAGCTTCACTTCTCTGAGCAAAGGTATGGACTCACTCTTCCTCCCGAGCTTACAGAGATTCTCCATTTATTTTGAGTTAATTTCAGTGCATGTTTACCGTATGGATGTGTTCATCTCTTCAAGACGAATCCATAGATCATAAGAACACATAAATCCGTTGAGAATCGAGTGAGAAATTAGGGTTAGAAGGTCTACTGTCACGGGTTCGCACCAGTCGTAGACGATGACTGGGAGCCATTGGATCGCGCGTGTATCGGGTGGACGGCTCAGATCGCGTTGGACCAGAACATGTTACGTGAAAGGCGAGTCCTGGGACGGCTGACTCAGATGGCGGCACCCAATCACAGCGCGACACGCACCCCCTTCGGAGCTGCCGAGGTTGAAGCGGTGCCGCATGGATAAGTAGATAAATAGGCTATTTTTCTATTTATTTAATTACCAGAACTTCAAAAATTCATAACTTTGTGTAGAAAAATCATAAAAATAAAATAAAAAATACCCTCTTGCTCAGTGAATAGGGGAGAAGAATGTGGAAAAGAAATCAAGTAATTTCATTAAGTATTTTATTTTTAATGATTTATTTACTCTCTGCATTGTTTTAATTCTCCATTTGCATAGGCAATTCATCATGGCATGAGACCACAGGGCTTTTGAAGCCTCTGAAGTTGGGAACATTCCCTGAATTTTCCAAGGTCAGAGGCCATCCCTATGAGAAGTTATTGAGTTTTCAAGTTCATGTTACTGTTTTGAGTATTTTATTTCCAATAATTAGCATGTTGAGAAATAAATACTAGGGAAATTTGGTGATGTTACTTGTGACCAGAGGGACCTAGGAAAAATAAGTTTTGAGTTAATTCACTTTGAACAACCCTAATTGGCCTAAATACCCAAAATTGAACTTTAATTAATTAGGGTTAAGCATTCATCAAATTAACTTAAAAATAATTCTCCACTGTCCTCTAGGGATAGGAGAACACCACATAAAAATTTGAAACCAATTGGACTTGATTAACCCCACCAAATGGGTTAATTAAGCCTCTTAAGCAAAAATGGGTAAAATTAAACTTTAAAAATTCATAACTCACAAAATACTTTTCAAAAATTCACAAAAATGGTTTTGGAGCCTCTCTGATATAAGAGGAACTTAGGAAAATTAAAATTGTAATTTTCTAAAAAAGTTGATTTTTATCATTATTTTAATATTTTTAATAACTAAAAAAATAATAAAAATCATAAATATATTAAAAATCACCAAAATGTCACATTTTGAATTCTAATCATTTAGGAACAAACCAAATATTTTTCTTAAGTCCCTAGGGTAAGATATTGAATTTTAAATGCTTAATGTAATTTTTAATATTAAAAAATGTATGTTCCAACCTTTTCACTAAAATAATTCTAATAAATCAAAAAAAAATCAGAAAAATATAAAATTTGTTTCTCTAAACTCATTGAGGTCAGAGAGATTTAATAAAAATATAAAATCCATTTTTCAACTTTAATTTTATTTTAAAATTAATTAATGCTCCAAGCCTCAAAATAATACTAATAAATAAAATATAGTTCAAAAAACCACCAAAATTGGTCCAAATAGTCCTCTGGTCATTAGGAATATCCCATAATTTTCTTAAGGACAGAAACATTTCCTTGGTCATGTTATTCAATTTTCCTTGAAAATCCCTATTTTCCATTAAAAATAATTACATAAATAAATTAAATAAAGAAAAATCACCTTTTCTCCTCTAATGTCTTAATTGACATGTAAGTGAGGTCACATAAAAATTTCAAGTTCATTTGAGCTTAATTTAGTGAGTTATAGAATTATTATGCTTGAAGGGCAAAATGGTAATTAAAATTTTCAACCTTTAATTAAAATTTTAGGATTAATCAAAAAGGGGAGGGTAAAATATTTGATTTAAACTGATTTTGGATGATTGAAACTTAAAGGGTTAAGGGTAGAAACCCACCAATCATTTTAGGAATATTTAAAGTAAACCTTAATTAATTAATTAATTAAATTTGGAAGATTAATGGAAAATTGAAATTATTAAAGTAGGGATATTATTTAAGAAGATATTTACTCTTTAATTTTAAAATCCTTAATTAAATCACTTCAATAATAATTAAAAAGAAAATTAAAAGAATAATCTAAATTAATTTGAATTAAATTAAATTAAATTAAATTAAATTAAATTAAAATTGAAATTAAATTAAAAATTAAATTGAAATTAAATTAAATTAAATTAAATTGAAATTAAATTAAAATTAAACTAAATTAAAATTAAATTAAATTAAATTAAATTAAATCAAAAAATTAAATTAAATTGAATTAAATTAAATTAAAATCATTTAATAACAAACCTAAATGAAATCATTGAGAATTAAATCTAAAATAACTTGAACACTATTCCAAACTTAAACTAATTTTCTATAATTAAATCAAAATTAAAATTAAATCATTAAGTTTAAATCATCAAAGTATTTAATAATTTGATTTGCCCTTTTTTTAAAAAAGCTCTTGTTATTATAACTCTTAAATGAAGTATCAAGTGAAGTGTTACCTCACTTATAGGATATTCAAATGTCCTAAGTTCACTGAGCAAAAGAACAAAACTTAAACTCCCGGATGATTAATTCACTTGTATAATTAAATTCTCTTGGACTTAAAATAATCCTAGAGGTATTGAAAAGATGTTTAAGACTCGTCTTAAGTACTTCCTCAATATGATAGGATGTTTATAAGAACAATTGAACTTAATTATTCTTTGATGAAGAAAATCGTCCTTAAGCCAAAACACAAGAACCTAGACGTCATAGGAGATGACTAGTTATAGGATTAGGACTTTGGTAGACAACCAAAACATGTGTTTTAAGTGCAGCTTGGGATGACGGGAAGACCCTCCAGGTACGCGTTTATTTTATTGTAATTTACTTTATTGCAAATGTACTTTACTTTTCTTGCATGATAAACAATTGTTGCATGAAAATCAAAACCTTTAGGATAGTCCCTGAACTGAAACCAAAACTAAAATAAAAGTGATTACAAGATAAAAATCACCGCCACAACATTCTAAAATATAAAACAACTCAAAATTTAATCACAAACAGAACACAAAACTACAATTACAACAAAATAAAAACGTCTCGTTGAATGATCGGGAATACCTCGGATGATGCAACCCATGTGTTGCTAACGGGATTTCCCACGGTCTAAATGAAGGTGTGGAACTCATTCAGTTGAGTTTAGCAAATTCATCTGGACTAAGTGAATTCGATGAAAGTAACGGTGTCGGGATGACGGAACCGTGGGATCTTAATCGGTTCTGTATAATCAACTTTAAGATTTGTTTTAATTAAAATATTAAAAACACTTGGATTTTAAGATTTTCTCTAAACCAAAACACTTCTCTCATCTCCTGATTTATGACTTCTAAAACTAAACCTCTGCAACAACAAGGAGCTCGGAGCAAGGTGGGCAGCACGGCCATCGTCATCAGCAAAACCTAAGTCTACTTCAACGAAAGCTGTCTTAGAATTAAATAATTAAGCCATAGGACTTCGAGGTAGTTTGCCTAGTGCAACATAAATCCTCAATTCTTCGTTAGGCATTTGCATGATCATATCATGTAAATTAAGCCCTAACCGGTTTTAGAACTCCGAGGTGATCGTTCGGTACGACATAAACCCTCACATCTTCGAGGCTGATGGTATGATTATGTCATACGAATATAAGTCCTAATTAACTAAAATTGGCAAGATTGAAATATCAGATAATATTAGGATTTTCTCAAATATAAGCCAAACAATAGGATAGTTTGGGAAGTTGCTAAGATTCTTCTTGGATTCTCAGTTTCTCCTACTTCTTTTCCTTTGGATTCTCAAAAATAAAATTGTTCCAAATTTTGAGTCATTCCCTTTTGAATTTCCAAAAATCCGATCCTTTGAAAACCTTAAACTTTGAAATTCTTGAGAGCAAAACCACTCGATCATTATCGAGAGTTTTCTTAAATGATTCCCGTCATTTAAGATGTAATTAACTATAGGGGCTTGCCCTTATAGGGAACTTTAAGAACCTGGGTAATATAAACCCTGCTTAATTCATTTATATTAAGCAGGGGAACTTGTCGGCTTATAAAATTGGTTCGCAGACCAAACAGATGTCACAAATATCCTAGTTTATTTAATCGAGGCCTATCATCAAGCAGTGTGTCTATTCTTCGGGATAGATACACGGTTTGTGGTGCGGTGCTCGTTTATATAAACTATTTGGGATGTGAGATCGGTTTGATTTCATATCTTAAAACTTTTAAACTTAAAATTACTTTCAAAATCAAATGTTATCTTTTAAACTATATATTTAAATTAAATTTAAAATATAAAAAATTTGCCGACAATTTCTGTAGGCGACCCCCTTTTCAAAATAAAACACATAACCTAAAAATATGCCGACATATAGTAAGTGTGACGGAGAGCATGAGTGTTAAAGTGAAAGAAATAGAGAGATAGAGGGAGGTCGTGAGAAATATTGAAGAGAGAGAGAGGGATCAAGAGAGGGAGAGTGAGCGAGAAGGAGAGAGAGAGGAGAGCAAAAGAATAGATGGTAAAGAGTGAGAGAGAAGAGTTGTATAGGGAGTGTGGGAGAGAAAGTGTGAGAGAGAGTGAGATATAGAGAAAAGAATGAGTGAGAGAGGGAGGGAGGGAAGGGAGAGAGAGGAGAGAATGTCAAAGGATGGATGAAGAGATTTCAAAGAGAGTAAGTGTGAGAAATAACAAAAAGTGAGAAAGACAGAAGAAGAGAGTGAGAGGGACGGAAGTGAGAATGTGAGAGAAGAGAGAATGAAGGAAGATATAATGAGAGAGTGAGAGAGAGTGTGAGAGAGGGAGTAGAGAATGAGATTTAGTAAGAGAGAAAGATGGATGATTTGGAAGAGAGTGAGAGGGACAGAGGGGGAGAGTGTATGGGAGACAGAAAGAGAGAGTGGGAGAGAGAGAGAGAGAGAGGGAGGGAAGGAATGAAGAGAGTGGGCGAGAGTGGGGGAGAGTGGGAGAGAAAGATTGAGATGAGAGAAAAAAGATAGAGCAATAGAAGAGAAAGTAAGTGACAGAGAGTGAATATTGAGCGAGAAAGAGGGAATGCATGAGCTAGAGTGAAAGTGAAACTAAAGAGAGAGGAAGAGGGAGCGAGAAAGGGAGAGAGTGTGAGAGAGAAATTGATAGAAGAGACGGTAAGGGAAGAGGAAGTGGGAGAGAGGGAGAGGGTAAGCGAGTGAGAGAGGGAGCAAGAGTTAAGGAGATAAGGAGAGCAAGATAAAGGGAGGAATTAAGGAAGTAATATAGGAAGGGAGAGCGAGAGAGTGGCAGTGAGGGATAAGGTGAGCGTGAAAAGGGAGAGGTAGAAGAGAGAGCGAGAGAGAGATATGAAAAGTGCTGGAATAAAGAGTGAGAGAGAGAGAGAGAGGAAGAGATTGAGTAAAAAAAGAGAGATAGAAGGAGGTAGTGACAGGGTTTAAACAGAGTGCAAGAAAGAGAAAGTAAGTCGGACTGAGAGAGTGTGAGAAGAGAGACTGAGGAAAGATCAACTAAGAGCAATTGAGTGAGAGATAAAAAGTGACAGAGAACAGGAAAATGTTGAGAGAGAGGTAGAGAGCAGGAGAGAGTAAAGAGTGAGAAAGAGAGAAAAGAGTGAGCTACATAAGGGAGACCTAAAGAGGGCAATATTGAGGGACTGTGAAAGATAGTGGGAGGGTGAGGCCGTTGAAGAAAACAAAAGTGAGAGAGTCAAATAGATCTAGAGAGAAAGAGGAAATAAAAGTGTGAGAGAGAAAAATATATAAGTGAGGGAAGGAGAGTGAGAGAGCTGAGAGAAAAAAGATATTAACAGGGTGAGAAAGGAGAGAGAGTGTAAGAGAGGGAGGGAGGGAGAGAGGAGAGAGATAGACAGTAAGGGAGGAAGAAAGAGTGAAATATTGATCGAGAGGGATGATATAGATATAGCGGTGACTGAAAGAGGAAGGTAGAGAGGGATAGAGAGAGAGAGAGAGACGTTCGAGAGAAAGTGAGAAATAATGAGAGAGAGAAGAGAGAAGGATTGAGAGGGAAGAAAAGATTGAGCAAAGTGTGACTGAAGAGTGAGCAAGACAGAGAAGAGCAAGAGAGCGAGAAAGAAAGATAGGATAGAGAGTGAGAGAGAGAGGTAGAGATGAAAAATAGAGAGATGAGAGGAGTGAGAGAATTTGAACAGTGAAAGATTGAGGCACAAAGAGATTATGAGAGACAAATATATAGGAAAAAGATTGAGAAAAAAAGAGCTAGAGAGGGTTAGTGAGAGGGATAGAGGGAAGGCAAATAAGAGAATGAGTGAGAGTTAATCAAGGGAGAGAGAGATTGAGAGAGAGAGTGAGCGAGGAGGATGCAGAGGTAGAGTGAGAGAGTGGAAGGGAGAGAGTGAGAGAGTGTGGGAAAGAGAGAGTGGGGAGAGCGTGAAAGAGGGAGACATAAAGAGGGAAGGAAGAATGCAAGAGGGGGAGAGAGAGTTGGGGATATATGGAGAGAAAGGGTAAAAGGAATGAGAGAGAAGAAAGAAAAAAAGTCATATTAGGAAAGAGAGAAACAATACAGAATGAAAAAGATAGAGGGACATGTTAAGAGTGGGAGTGATAAAGAGATAAATAGAGGGACTTAGAGAGAAAGAGCGAGGGAACAAGAGGAAGAGAGAGAGTGTGTGTGTGAGAGAGAGTAATGTAAGAGAGAATAATAGAAGAGTGACCAAGAAAAGATAGAGATTATTTAGTGAAAATAGAGAAAGGGAGGGAGTTAGAGAGATTGAAGAAAGATGGAACAAGAGTGGAAGAGAGATGAAGAGAGTAATAGAGAGAGAAGAGAGTGTGAGTGAGCTAGAGGAAAAGTGGGAGAGAGAATAAGAGAATGAGGGAGGGAGAGAGGAAGGGGGAGATATAGTGAGCAAGTGAGAGAGGAAGATGGAGGCAATATGAGGGAGAGAGAGGGAGGAAGCGAGGGAGCATGCTTAATTGAGAGGAAAGAGGGAGGGAGGGAGGGATACAAGCATGGGGGATAGAGGTGGAGAGTGAGAAGAGAGATGAAATAGGTAGCAGTAGAAGAGATAGTTAGAGCGAGCAAGAGAGAGAGTGAGAAGGAGAGGGAGAGAGTAGTTGGAGTGAGTTAAATTTAGGAGAAAGAGAGTAAGAGCAATAGAGAAATTGAGAGGGAACAGAGAACAATAGGAAAAGGAAGTGCAAGAAAGAAAGCGAGGAAGTGAAAGCAGAGAGAAAGAGTGTGTGCATGTATGTGTATGAGACATAGCGAGAGAGAGTTACTCTTTCTCTCATTCTCTCACACTCTCTTTCCACTCTTTCTTACTTACAGCTCTCCCTCTCTCTTTCTCTCTTCTCTCCCTCCCTCCCTCCCTATCTCACTCTCGTCACCCACTCTCTTGCTTCCTCTCTCTTATCATTCTCCTGATCTTCAGCTCTTTACTCCTCACTACTTACTCTTACATGATCTTCCCACAACCTCTCTTCTCTCTCTCTCTCTCTCCCCCATTCACTCTCCCTCACTTTATCTTTCCTACTCTCTTTAAACCCTCACACTTCCTCCTTCTGTCTTTCTTTATCCCTCGCTACCCCCATCTCTCTCTAACTTTTTATTCCATATCACTTTATTTATTTCTCTCTCTCACTGTCTCTTCTGTCTCTCACCTTTTACCCTCCCATTATCCCTCACCGACCTCTCTCTCTCTCTCTCCCTCCCTCTTTCACTCCCTTAATCCCTCTCTCTCTCCCACTCTCCTTATCTATCTTTCTTGCTCCCTCTCTTGATCTCTCACTATATCCCTCTCTCTCGCTCTCTATTCCCTCACACTCTCTTCTCTCTATTTGTCTCTCACACTCTCCCTTTCTTGCTCCCTCTTTCTCTCCCTACAGTTTTACTCTCACACTTACTCCTCTCCCTCACTCTCTCTCACCTACTCTCACTTGTGTTTTTCTCTCTTATCTCTCTCCTCTCAGTCTTTCTCTCACTCTCTCCCCCTATCTCTTGCTTCCTTACCTTCCTCCATCTCTCTCCCTTTCTTAGTATCTCTTTATATCTCTCAGATGCACAATCATTCTCTCTCTCTCACCCTCCTCTGGTTCATTCTTGCTCTCTCTCCTGCAAAATCACATTCTCTATCCCCATCTCTCTATCTCACTAACTTTCTCAATATATTCCCTCACTCTCTCTTCTCTCTCACTCCCACTCTTTAATCTCTCTCACTCCCTCCCCCTCTCTCTCTCTTTCTCACTCTATCCCTCACTCCCTCTCTCTTTCTTTTCTCTATTTATGACTTATCACTTTTTCTTTCTCTTTCTCTCTCTCTCTCCCTCTCTCTTTCTGTCTCACACTCTTTCTTTTTCTCATTTATCAATTCCTCCTATCTCTTCACTCAATATTTCTCTCCAACAATTGGTCAGTCTCTTCCTTCCTCCCTCTCAATCTCTCTCTCGCCTTCCATCTCTCTCGATCTCCCTCTCTCTACCTCTCACTCCCTATCTCTTGCTTTATCTTCCCTTAGTCTCACATCTCTCTCTATTTCTGTCTCACTCTCTCTCACTTTCTCCCTCCGGCTCTCTCTTCATTCCCTATCACTTCCTCCCTCTATCTCTCTGTTTGTAGTTTACTCCCTCTCTGAATCACTCTCTCACTCTTTATTTCTTTATCATTTGCTTTCTCTCCCATGCCCTCTCCCTCTCTCTCACTTTTTCATCTATCACCCTCTTTTCTCTCTCTTTACTCACTCTTTCTCTCACTCTATCCCTCACTCTCTCTTATACTCTCCCTCCGTCCCTCTCTTCACAGTATCTCTCACATCTCACTCCCGCCCTTATCTGCATATCATTATTAATTATTTTCTCTCACACATCTCTCTCTCCTCCTCTGTTCCTCCTTTTACTCTCTCCTTCCTTATCTTTCTCCCTTTCTCCTTATCTCTCTCCTCTCTCTCTCTCCTCTTGCACTCACTCACTCAATCTCCCTCTCTACCTTTTATTTTCTCCATCACTCTCTCTCATTCCCTCTCTTGCTCTCTCTTCACTCACTTTTTCTTCTCTCTAATTTGCTCTCGCTCTCCCTCATCCTTTCTCTCTCCCTCTCGCATCTTTCCTCTCTCCCTCTCTCCCTCTCCATCTCCTTTTCTCCTTCTCTCTTTCTCACTCATTCTCTTAATCTCGCTCCCTATCTCGATATTGCTCACTGTCTTTTTCTCTCTCTCTTCCTCTCTCGCTTCCTCTCTCTCCCTCATAAATCTTTCATGCCTCTCTCCCTCTCTCTCTTTAACCATTCGCTCTCTCCCTCCATCTACCATTTCTCACTGTCTCCCTTACTCATGCCCTCTATCACTCTCTTTCTCACTCTCTACCTTTCTTACTACGTCTCTGACTCTCTATTATAATTCTCTCTCTCGCTTCTCGCTCTCTCTTGCTGTCATTTTTCACTTTTTACACTTGCCCTCTACATTCTTTCCATTTCTTACTGTCTCTCAGTCTCTATTTTTATTCTCTCTATTACTCTCTTTTCCCTCTCTTTGCTCACTCTTTATCTCCTTATATCCATTATTCTATCTCTCTTCCTTCCTCTCGTTCTCTATCTCCTCTCTTTGTCACCACCTCTTCTCTCTTATTATTTATTACTTCTCTTCCCTCCCTCCTTCTCTCCTTATTTCGCTCTCTCTTCCCTCAATTACCTCGCTCTCTATTCATTCTCCTTATTTTGCTCTCTCTTCTCCTTATTTTGTACAATCTCTTAAATTTCACTCTCATTCTTACTCCCTCACTCTCTTGTCTCTCACTTTCTCTCTTGCCCTGTCTCTCCCTTTCTTTCTCGCTCTCTCTCCCACTCCCTCCGTCTCGAACTCTCTCTCTCTCTTGCTCTATCTATCCTTATCTCTTGCTCCCTTTCTCTTACTCTCTCTTCCCCAACTCTCTTACCATAGCTCTACTTTAACACTTCCTCTTTTTATCTCTATCACAATCTCTACTCTCTCTTCCTCTTTCTATAGTTATCTCGCTCTCACTCCCTATTCTCTGTCCTTCCCTCTTACTTCCTTAACCTTTCTTGTCTCTCTATTTTTATCTCTATTTCTTGGTCCCTCTATCCCTTTATTCAATTTAAATCTCACTCTTACTCCCTCTCTCCCTTTCTCACTCTCTATTCTCTCTTTTCCTCTCTCTCTTAAATGAAGACTTTCGAGAAGTTGCTTAGCAAGGTCGGGACCTTGCAGGAGGAGGAAAAACAACTAAGTTTTGTCGATAGAGCTGATAAACAGAAACCAACGAAAGTGTTCGAGAAGAAATCAGGAGTCGTCGCGGTAATAGATAAAGCTAAACAGCTAGCGCAGATACAGGCAGAGCGGCCACAACCAAGTTATCAACCACCGCAACGGAATTACCAACAACCTCAGCAGAGCTATCAACAGCCTCGACCGAGCTATCAATCACTGTAGCATGATCAACGGCCGCTCATCAACCACAGGCCTTGAAGGAGCTTTTGAATAAGGAATACCCCTTCAAGACTGAAGCAGTGGCCAAGATGTTTCATGGTTTGACCAAGAAGCCTGACTTTCAGCTTCTAGAGCCCTAGAGGCCGGAGGAAGTCGACAAGAAGGATCATCCGAATTATTGCCCCTACCCCCGGATGATCGGACACAAGATCGAGGACTGCTTCACTTTCAAGAACTGGCTCGAGAACAACCTTTGACAAGGGAACATAACGATCCCGAAAGAATACATAAAGGAGCCCCGGAAAGGAGGTTCTGTTAATGTTATTTCTGCAGATCCTATTGTTTCGATAGACCCGTAGATAACCAATGATGGATGGAGTACAGTTTGGATGAAGTCTTCGAAGAGAATATTGGATTACATCCAAACCTCTTCGGTGCATGCTTCAATTAAAAATTTGAAACCTGTCAAGCCGACACTATCAATTACAATTGAGGAACCGCCCCAGAAGGAGGAGAAAATTGCCGAAGAAGAGAAGACCAAGGCTCCGAAGGGTAGAGTAGGGGCTGCTTTTCCTACGATGGTTGTTTCCAATTCAGAGGAAAAATCCCTTGGACCTCTGACTTTGTATGATTATTTACTCGCTCCGGCGGGATCTTATAATGATAAGATTTATGGTGTTGGCTACGTTTTGACTGTTTCTATTGATTACATAACTAATGATAACCACCCTAATCCGGATCTCGATTTTGATACAAGTAACGATTCTCAAATCATACGAAACCTCGACTACCACGATGGAGGAGAAAACGTTCACAAGAATGGCTACGAAAGCTCAAGAAGCGACAAGTCCATTTATGAATTCCGAGGAGGTCTGATCGCGATAAAATTAGAGCTGTCAGATTCCGAAGCAACATTACAAGATCCAGTCATTCCGATTTAATAGGAGACACCGACAGGTCCAGCACTAAATTCAGAGGAAATAACAGAAGTCAATCTAAGAAGTGGAAAATTTATACCCCTGAGAGTGGGACCGAAAGATAAAGGAAAGCAGGAGGTTTCTCAGGAAGAGCCAACCCCAACAGAGGAATTGCCCATTCGGGAAGAGGTTGAAGAACCTAGTAATAAAGTGGACTATAATGTGCTAGCCCGTCTTAGGAAGCTACCAGCCAAACTAAGCATCTATGACGCTTTGATCCTGTCAAAGGAGACGAGGGAAACTCTGATCAAGGCCTTACTAGATCCAGAAATTTGTTTAGCTCAAATGGCCGATAATTCCTTAGACGAGAATTTCTCGTTGAAAGAACAACGCGGTGTTACTTTCACGAACAATGATCTTCTACTTGGAACAACCGATCACAACCGACCGTTATAAATTTCAGTCACCATCGGGAAATTCATGCTCTCTAGGGTGTTAGTTGATCCGGGAGCATCAATCAATGTGATGAATCTTCGGACGTTAGCATATTTGGAAATTGATACCTGCGATGTTGAAGTAGACAGAATATTACAGAGAGGCTTCAATCAGAAGGGAGAAAGAGCTCTTGGATCAATAACATTATCGATGAGGATCGGTGATTTGGAAAGGACAACCGCAAAATTCCATATAATTGATTCTGAGACGTCATTCAATGCTCTACTAGGTCGGCCATGAATCTATGAAAACTGGATGGAACCGTCGTCTCTGAACCTGTGCATAAAATATTATGAAGGAGGGGAAGAACAGTGCATCAAAGGTGATTTGCAACCGTTCTCCATGCATGAAATTGGAATTCACGAAGATGCTGCCTACTACGCACCTCCGAAGAAAACCATCTTCTCCAGAAATACCATACCAAATGAAACAAAAGAAGTTCGAGATAACGAAGAACCTCAAATTCTAGTTTAACATTTACTCACCACTCCCTCTCGGTGAGATGGTGAAGGTTTCTCTAGAACTCGCACCCGAGGTCGAGGTTGGGGATGAGGTCGAGGAAGAAACAGTGGAACAGTTGAACAGAAGAAACCGGTCATCAATGTTTATTGGGAAAGCGATTCTGAAAATCAAGAAATCAAGAAAGAAGCAATGAAGATAAAACAAAAGAAAACCCAATTCAAGATCTCTCTCGAAGATGAAAAGAATGAAGAATACAAATCAATGTACGAGAAGATTAACCACTATGTACATATTATGACCCTAACCCCGATCTACCCTAGCAAGGTCGAGGGTATTATGGTCAAGGAAGTGCATGGTGGCGGTGCTAAGCTGATTAAGGTTTACCTTGGTGCTTTGACCTAATACTATATATATGCGTACTAAAAATTCAATCCCCGGCAATGACCCCAAAAACTTGACCCAATGCTATATATATGCGTACTAAAAATTCAATCCCCGGCAACGGCGCAAAAAACTTGACCCACAATCCGCTGATGATAAATATAATAATTAATGCTTTCAAATATATGTGATAGATAATAATAGCAACTAGTGTATACAAATATAATTTTATTGAAAATATTTTACACACTAGGGGTACTACGCAAGTATACGTATTGTATCAAGTAATGTAGGGCTTTGAAACAAAGACCCCAGTATAGATCCCACGAGGAGTGAGTTATGGATTTTTAAATATTTTAATTTTATTTTTATTTATTTCTTTTATAGTTTATAAATTTGATATTATTAATTTAACAGATGCAATAATAAAGCAGTAATGAAAGATGCAATAATAAAGCAGTAATGAAATGATTGGTGTAAATAGCAATAAGAACACAACTTTCTTCCTTTCAATTAATCCAAGATTTTCTAAGATAATGATAATATTCGTGGAGAATATAAATTTATGGTATTGTGCCAAATAGAAGCATTCATATTCTTTACCCTTTGATCCAGGTGTAACGAACATTGGCTAGCTTTATAGATCGGCTACGGATGTATTGTTAGTAGAATGGGTTAATCTAGGCTCAAACTACTAGATGTCCAAGGGTGGCTATGGTCGGCCCTACAAGTGACCCTTTCCTTCTCTATAAACCAAATCACAAGAATTTAGTCTGTCACTCTAAAAACTTATTAATTCTACGCCCATTATATAATATCTTCCTATTTATTTGCACTTCACCTTGAATAACCCACACAAGGCCTTCGACTACCCAAGGATTCATGTGATATCTACCAGTTAAGAATTCATCTCCTTCTAGGTATCAAAACTCTTCAACAGATTTTAACAATACAAGTGATCAATTTGTAAAGTAAATGAAGATCCGGTATTAATATCATCACAATGTTTTAAAATA
Source organism: Papilionanthe hookeriana x Papilionanthe teres (assembly GCA_022702705.1). NCBI lineage: Eukaryota > Viridiplantae > Streptophyta > Magnoliopsida > Asparagales > Orchidaceae > Papilionanthe > Papilionanthe hookeriana x Papilionanthe teres. The sequence goes on along the minus strand of CM040432.1, from coordinate 63,159,419 downwards.
TAAATAGTTTTTAATTCTCCATCGAATTTTATATTATCTTATTTATCTTTTCATAATTGAAAGGAGAAAGTAAACTAACTACTCAGAACTCATTAAATTTATACAACAAAACATGATAATAAAACTTTGAATAAAATTACAATTACTTATCTCAAGTGTTTCTCCTATCGAACCTACGAATTCTTCTGACTCCAAAGCAAATAAACTTCAAAAGCACCAACTCTTTAAACTCTCAATACACACTCTAAATAAAATAACTAACTAATTTATGAAGGATAGTAAAATGTGGCCCTAAAGTATCTCTCTAATTCTCTCTCTAGATGGGGCTCTAGATAGGGCGACTAAGTTGGGCGTTTTTCTCTGAAGGAGTAGCCTCCTATTTATAGGCTTCAAGGGTTGCCAAAAGGCACCTATTCAAAATGTGTCCATATTCAATGAATCTTCTAGAAGGTGTGTCTGGCGCCAGGCGCCTAGGCGCCAGACTCTGCATCCAATTCTTCGCACCTCTTCACTTTGGATCGCGCCTCTTCGCAATTAAAACCGTTTCCAAGCGTCCAAATACATTGTATCACATGTCCTATAAACCAGGAACAACTGCCAGTATTCTAGAAGGTCCAATAACTGCTAACACAGTCAAAATAACCGTCCAAAAGTAGTAAAAACTTTTGACAGATCCCGTATCGACCTGGCGCCTAGGCGCCAGACCAATAAATTTGACAATTTTGCATTTTTGCTCCATTTTTGCTCCTTTTTTGCTCCTTTTTCACTTTTTTTTCTTCTTGAATATTTTTCCATCACCTATATCCAGAAACACAAAAATATCTTTCATTAAAGCATAATATCCTTAAAAATTTGATAAAAATCAAGGCATAAAAATGGGTATTTTTTTCATGGGTCCAAATCCCCCAAACTTAAATGTTACTTGCCCTCAAGTAACCCTTTTTACTATATAAAATGTATAACATTTGGAATGAAAGATAAATATTTAAGACTCCTTGTAATTTTTGATCTTATAAAGGGTTTATTAAATCATTAACCAAATTTCACAAACTAAGATTAATTTTAAGAATTTAAAGAATACTCAACTACCAAATCATAAGACTTCAAAAATTTTTCATTCATTTCGAAAATAATAGAAGTTTATAATATTAAGATCACATAGATTATTTACAAGAAAAAGATTTTCATGAAAAGTCTTTCTTAAATAAATATTCATGCATGAAAATTAAGTAAAAGTATGTAACTAGTTTTCTTCATATAAGATAATTCAAATGAAGCCAATTTTTGATTAGGCATATCCTCAAGCTTTTCCTCTTTTTGTCTCCTTTTTTTTTCACGGTGAGGATTACTGTATCTGGATAGCCTGTTAATGATTTTGAACTTTACTATCCTTAACTTATATTTTCAAACTTTTACATTTTCACTTAATTATTATAACATGAATAAAATTTCAAAAATATTTTCAATCTTTTCTTTTTCAAGTTATAATTTTTGATTTCTTAAAACTTCTAAAATTTAATTATTTCTGTTATGAATAGAAAAATTTCTTAATCTTATTCTTCTTTAAGTTAAATAATTCTATTCTTAAAATCAATCAAAGTTATTAAAATTTTGGTTAAGTCCACTAAATTATTTATAATTTCAAAAATTTAAGTGATCTTAAATAGATTCTTCATTCCTTATGTTATGTTAATATTTTTTTTTATAGAAAATATTAGTTTATTAAGGACAAATAAAATTTAAATTTGCATGTATTTTCTCATCCCCCAAACTTAAGTTTTGGTATATCATGAAAATAATAAAGTATGAGAGAAAGAAAGGTATATTTTAAATATGAATTTTATAAGCATGTAAAAAAAATTCTAGAATGAAATATAATTTACTTCTACACATGCTTTTTATGAATATTACAGAAATAATGGAGCATATAAAAGTAAGCAGGCTCAAAAGTTTTATATAGCAGTAGTTGAATTAAATAACTATATTACTAATAGAAATAAAATAACATTACTAACTATTCTAAAATACTAAGTAGTAGGCTGAAACCAAAAATAAACACAAATTCATTCAAATTTCAGTCTGCAACTAAATATCTAAAATAGTCTCAACATCAAATAATTCATACAAAGTCTCATAAACAAATCTAAACTAGCAAACAACAAACAACAATCAAGTACTTAGCAAACAAAAACTAAACTAACAACGGACTCGAGCACATCTCGGAGGTAAATCGGGCTACTAATCATCGTCCGTAGCCTCGTCATCGTCATCACCAAAAGAAAACTCCACATCCTTAGGATCAACATATGGTGAAAATCTAGGACGGGTAGGAAACCGAATATCATGCTCACCCCTCGAGAATCTAACTAAAGACTCCGAATACTCGACATCATATTCACTCTTCCTCTAGGTGTAATCAGATAGGTGATCAATCTTCTTATCCATAGTATCAACTCTGCAGTAAGTTAGAAATAACTCATTCTGTTGCTCCAGAAGTTGATCATGCATCGATTCCTAAAAACTAGATGGTGGCTCAGCAGTAGAAGTAGAAGGTCTGGAAGTGGAAGCTCTACCTGGAGTAGGTGCAGAAGTAGAAGGGGCTGTAGATCTCTTCCAACGAAGACGATCATAGATACTAACACTCTCCTGCCCGATTGGCTTGGTAGACTTCGGCTTCTCCTCGAAATATCGGCGGTGACTCCATTGTTCACATAAAGAATAAATCGGAGATGGGAATCCTAGTCCTACGGAAATCTGGATCTAGCGAGTAGACTCCACAGAATCATAAATAATACTGCCGACATCTATTGGCTTCCTCTCCTGAATGCAGTAGTTTAAGATAGCTCGATCTCTAGTCACTTCGCTCAGGTGTTTGGAAGGTATAAGTCTTGCAAAAATAAAGTAATGTCATGCCTTTGAATACCATTTAACTTAGAAGATTTGAAATTTACCCGTTTATTGTTCCGGATCTTCCAAGCTCCAGTGCCGCCAGTCAAATAGGCAATAATCATATCAAGATCTCCTTTAGATGGAGATAATCCAGAATAGTGGCACTCGATGGTAGGTGGCAGTCCATAAAAAACATTGATCCTTTCTAGAGTAAATCCTACTCCAACACCTCTGAAGAAGACTTCGTAGTCTTCCGCATCCAAAAAGTTAGCATAAAATTCGCGCACGACTGGAATAACAGCAACAGTGGTGAAATAACAGAATCGTTGCCAGTTGTGCGCAACGATCGTGTTCTCGATCATTTCACCGGGATTGTAAAAGCTTCGCTCTGAGATAAATTTTCTGGAAGTCGCAAATTCATGATATCAAAATGCTGCTGCCGCATGATCGCGAACTTGCTACTTATCAAAATTTTCTCGTGCCTTTCCTCGCTTAGATTTCAGTGCCATCTAAACGTGAAAGAAAACACAAATAATTTAAGGAATCAAAGATTTAAACTCTTTTTAAGCTTAAGAAACTTAAAATGAGTTTATAAATTCATGGAGAAACACTAAAAATCAAAATTTTTCTCAAAATTTTGGTTTTTAGTCAAAAATAGGAAAAACTATTGTGAAAATAAAAAATAAATGGATTAGAGTGTAGATCTGACCTTGAGATGAAGAAATCAAGTGATTTCAGGCTCAAAATCTTGATGTTTTGACCTCAAAATGGATTTGGGAGGTGGGTTTCACGAAAAAAGAACAAGAAGATGAAGCTTTGGCGTCAAAAATGGCTAATGGGGGTTTAAATGGTGTTTTTTGGGTAAGCAAGCCGAACCGGCGCCTAGGCTCCGAATTCTGGCGCCTAGGCTCCAGACTCGCCTTTCCAAAAAATATCTCTTAAAATTTTTATTTTCCACCAAAATTCATAAATTAAAGTTCTAATTACTCATATAAGAGTATTGCTTCAGTTTTTATCTTCCAAAATATTTTCCAAAAATTTTAAAAATTAAAAATTAAATCCACCAATTAAACACAAGTTTAAATCAAACTCTTCTAATTCCATTCATCATTTTCAATTTCGGGCTCAATACAATTCAGATAAGTATCATAACATGATTCAAGTTCTAACAAGAATCAAACAACACAAATTTGAAAGCAAATACAACACACATTGAACATGAAAGCAAACACATAAACAAACACAATCGATTCACTAAATTGATACAACGACACACTAGATAAATTACAATCTCACCACATCACTATCTAATTCCCATTATCTTGGCAAGGAAAACTTTTCAGCCCACTTGGAAAGAATACTAACGCCCTCAGAAAATCCGTAGCCGTTTTCTTGTCGATCCAATTATTCTTCATATACATCTCCACTTGAGCATCTTGATAAGCTGTTAAATGATCAAATTGAAGTTTCGCCTGCCATTCCAGATGTTCAATTTGATGATACATCTCATGGAGGCGATCTCCAATGCTTTTAAACTCTGCTTCAAACTTATCAAGATGACTAGAAATTTTCTCCAAACTTACAGCGATGAAACCATTGAAGTAGGGTTGAGGATCCTTTGAAACCTTGTCTCTAGCCTCTTCTCCAAGATTTCTCCTCTCCATTTCTTCCAAAATCCTCTCTAATCTCTCAAGAATGGATTGTATGGGTCGAAATAATGATTGCATAAGGATTGGGGACGAAGATAGGGTCATTTATAAGAGAAAATCGTGTGAAAAACTGAAGATTTTCGGTTTTAACACAATCCAGTAACTGTGGCGCTTAGGCGACGGACCCATTGACACATAGTTTTACTCTGGCGCTTAGGCGCCAAATCTGGCGCCTAGGCGCCAGAACCATGTTCGACTTCGTTTCGCCTAACGTCAAATTTCAAAGTTTCGTTCTCCAAAATATGTAGTTTAGAATGGTAAGATCAATATAGACTCAGTAACACAAATTATAAGCAATCCTAATGATGGTTAACTTGATCTCCTTTTTACTCATATATGAAATAGAGTGATCCAATGTTTAAGCTTTATAATTCGAGATAATTTTTAGCTTTAGTCAATAAAGATTTGTTAGCATCAAATTTTCTAAAATAATATAAAATTAAACAAAAACAAGTCGTAACCTTACATTACAAATGTAGAAACACACAAAACAACAAATAACTATGGGTTGCCTCCCACAAAGTGCTTGGTTTAATGTCGTCAGCCTGACCTAATTAAGTCTTTTAATCAGGTAGACTCAACTCATAAGGCTCTTTATAAATCTTTTTAAAATCTCCCAAATAAGGCTTCAGTCTTAATCCATTAACTTTAAAAAGTTTTTCACATTTTGGGATCTTTAACATCTACAGCTCCATAATGGTATACTTTTTCAATTATATATGGTCTTATCCATTTTGATCTTAATTTTCTAAGAAAAAGTCTTAAACGAGTATTAAATAATAATACTTCTTATCCAGGCTCAAATATTTTTCCTGAAATCTTTTTATCATTTAATATTTTCATTTTCTCTTTATAAATCCTTGCATTTTCATATGATTCATTTCTTATTTCATCCATCTCATTCAATTGCAATAATCATTTTTCTCTGCCAGTATTCAAATCAAAATTAAACTCCTTTATCGCCCAATAAGCTTTATGTTCGAGTTCAACAAGTAAGTGACAATGTTTACCATAAACTAACCGGTAAGGTGACATTCCGATTGGTGTCTTATAAGTTGTTCTATAAGCCCATAATGCAGAATCAAGTCTATCAACCCAATCAGTTCTTTTAGGATTAACAGTCTTCTCTAAAATTCTTTTAATTTCTTTGTTTGATACTTCAGCCATTCAACTTGTTTGTGGGTGATATGCAGTTGCAATTCTGTGTTTGATCTAAATTTTTCCAATAATGATTGAATTCTTATATTTCTAAAATGGCTTCCACCATTTGTGATAATTACCTTAGGCATTCCAAATCTTGAAAAAATCATCTTCTTTAAAAATTTTGAAACACTTTTGGAATCACAGCTAGGTAAAGCTACAGCTTCAATCCACTTTGAAACGTAATCAACTGCTAATAAAATATAAATCTTTCCAGATGATGGTACAAATGGCCCCATAAAGTCTAAACCCGATATATCAAAAATTTTAACTTCCAATATATAGTTTAAAGGCATTTCATCTTTTTTAGATATATTTCTCATCCTTTGACATCGATCACATGTTTTCACATAATGTCTCACATCTTTAAATAAGGTAGGCCAATAAAATCCTGAATTTAAAATTTTAAATGCAGTTTTATCTACTCCAATGTGTCCTCCAAATTCAGAATCATGACATTTTTGAGTAATAGCATAAGTTTCTTGAAAAAATGCAGTTTTTTGTGCAAATTGACTGGGAAACTCCATTAGAGTTAAATGAACTATGAACGAAGAACAGAAAAGAAAAGAAAATAAATGAGAACTTTTCCTAAAAAGAAATCTGAATATTAAAATGAACTTTAAATTCACATGAACACTAAATAAACAACAAAAAAAATAAAATAGGATCGCTAAAGGACAAACAAAATGAATCTAAACTCCGAATTGAATTCCGATCTTAATCCTCTGATTCAAACCTTTCAGTTCTTTCCTCCATCGAAATCTGTTGTAAACTCTTTTGAAATTTGAATATTCTCTTCGACTTGTCGATAAGTCAAAGTCTTTTCAGCTTGGTACGCTTACCAGTTCCTTTCAGCTCTCTTTCCTCTGTGTTTTAGAGGATCGACTAGTTCTACTGACACGGAGCCACGAACTTTGTTCGATTTGGTTCGGATGGCATAAGACTGGGTCCCTCTTCATACAGATAAATTTCCGAGACTGGTACCAAATTCCAGTTCTCTTCCTACAAGGTCGGTACCAAATTTTGACTCTCTTTCGAATTGATACCAAATTTCAATTCTAAATTTCCTAGACTGGTACCAAATTCCAGTTCTTCTTCCTTCGAGGTCGGTACGAAATTCCGACTCTCTTTCAAATTGATACCATATTTCAATTCTATATTTCTGAGGCTGGTACCACATTCCAGTTCTCTTCCTTCGAGGTCGGTACCAAATTCCGACTCTCTTTCGAATTGATACCAAATTTCAATTCTAAATTTCCGAGACTGGTACTAAATTCCAGTTCTCTTCCTTCGAGGTCGGTTCCAAATTCTGAATCTCTTTTGGATTGATACCAAATTTCAATTCTAAATTTCCGAGACTAGTACCAAATTCCACTTCTCTTCCTTCGAGGTCGGTACCAAATTCTGACTCTCTTTCGATTTGATACCAAATTTCAATTCTAAATTTCCGAGACTGGTACCAAATTCCATTTCTCTTCCTTCGAGGTCGGTACCAAATTCTGACTCTCTTTCGAATTGATACCAAATTTCAATTCTAAATTTCCGAGACTGGTACCAAATTCCAGTTCTCTTCCTTCGAGGTCGGTACCAAATCCCGACTCTCTTTCGAATTGATACCAAATTTCAATTTAAATTTCCGAGACTGGTACCAAATTCCAGTTCTCTTCCTTTCGAGGTCGGTTCTAAATTCTGACTCTCATTCGAATTGATACCTAAATTTCAATTCACAACTTTCGAGACTGGTACCAAATTCCAGTTCTCTCCTTTTGAGGTCGGTACCTAAATTCCAACTCTCTTTCCGAGATCGATACCTAAATTTCAATTCTCATTCAGGATTGATACTTTAACTTCAAATCTCACTCTCTCGAGATCAGTACCTAAATTCTGATTATCATCCTTTTTCCGTCGATATTTAAACTCTGATTCTCACTCCGAGGCTGGTACCTAAATTCCAGTTCTCTTCGCAATCCCGAGATTGACACTCAGGTTTCAATTCTCATTTCAAATCCAAATTTCAAATTCAAAATTTCCTTAAATTGATTTTAAATTAAAACTTCAACCGAAATTGAAACTCAGAACAAATCAAAATTTAAACTCACACATTGAAACTTGAAATTTAAAAGTAAAATGAAATCTAAATCGAATTCCCCAGATCTTCAGATTTGGAGTTCACCTCCTTTTCCATTCCCCAGCGAGAGTTCAGGAATCTCCAGTCTTGGAAATATACCTGATACTCCCCAGCGAAAATTCTTCTACTTCTTCCTAAGTTTGTCACTTGGACATCTGTGTTGGTTTAGTTGTTCTCTTCGGTCAATGCCAATACGCGCGGTGTGCTTGGTTAGCACACCACACCTATTGGGGGTCCATTTGTTGACCTCATTTTTTGTGAGGTCTTTTGCTTCTCTCTTTAGTACTTAGGATCTAGCCTTAGGCTTTTCCTTTGACTAATCTTAGTGGACTAGAAATGGAACCCACCATTTATAAATTCAAACTACTTCTTAACTCCCTGCAAACCCCACAAGCTTGATTGTAGACCCCTAATCACCTAGAGGGTTAAATTCAAATGTGGAGGTTTAAAAGATGAGTTCCCTATAGGACTCTTTGGCCTTAGGACTGCCCTGGGTGGCCTGGTCTGGTGAGGGTTGACTTGCACATACACTACACTATCACACACATTCCAAGTCCTAAAACCACACTCTCACCCAACTTGACTTCCTAACTCATGTAGGTAATTCATATCGATGGTCCTTAACCCCTTAGCCTCTGGCTAAGAGGGTTAGGAACAACATAGTGAATGCCTCAAATGAGTCCTCTCATGGCTCATATGGGCTTAATATGGCTTCATGGCTCAACCAAAGTGATTCCACTTCACTCACACTTGATCAATCTTCCTTTTTTCAAAATTTCAGTTTTTGACCCCCGGGGCCCCGGACCCATCAAACCTACCAAATACCCTTAAAATGACCCAAAATTTGTAAAATTACCTAAATTACCCAAGATTCCTCAAAATCAATCCTAAACACTTTCCACCACTAAAATTGACCATCTTTGGCCAAAAATACCAAAATTTCCAAAAATACCCCTAAACCCCCCCCCCAAAATTACTAAAATACCCTTCTACCCCAAAAATCCAAAAATTCTAAAAACTCCCAGAAAATTCCAAAAAATCCCAAGTATTCTCAATTTCATTTTGTTCAACTACACCCTGAGCCAATTTTGCCAATTTACCCCACTTTTACCAAAACTCCCAATTTGACCTATTTTTAACATAAGTGAACACAATGTCAAACCAAACCACCCCAATTGACCTTAATTTTGGTCCAATTCAATTATAAACTTCAATTCAATATCCCCAATATCAATTTAGACCAAATCCAACTCCAATTTGATTGACATTTGGGCCCAATTCCAATTTGGGGCTTAAGGCCCAATTTTGGCCCATGACCTAAACCTAGCCCAAACCAACCCAATTCAACTCCAATTGGCCCCAAATCTTTTCTAAAGCCTTCCTAACATCACCATAAATAAAAAACTAACTTGATTTGCCCAAAATTTGAACCTAAACTCCACCCAAACCTAACGCAAAACCAAAATCCCTTAAATTGACCTAAGCCCAAACCTAACCCAAATGGGCCCAAATCCCAAAATTAGAGCCCAACCAAAGTTTAAAACTCTTTTTAACACTCCCATAAACATTTTTCAACATTAATTTTACACCAAATTCGACCTTAGCCCAAGTTAGCCCAATTTGGCCCACCTTGGCCCCTTGACCAAAAAAGCCCAAATTCTACCCAATTCTACTCCAAATCACGCCAAATCTCTTCCAAAATCTTCATGACACATTCCTAAACTAAATGCAACATTTATTTGGTACAATATTTTACAAAATTTTCATCCAAAAATTTATCTTAAAATCTAAAAGCCCATTTCATTAAAACATTTTAAAAGCCCATCCAAAACCATTTCAAAAGAACAAGTTTTCAATCCAATGCCCACATGACATTTCTTTCCATCGTCCATTTAATCAAAATCACCCCTAAGTTTCAGAACCATCATTAAAACATTCCAAATCAAGCTTCATGAAAATTTTCCACCAAAATGCCAAAATTTCTAAAACCCACTTCCATGAAACTAAGCCAAGCTACCCCTAAGCCAAATGGAGCCATTGAACCATGCACAAGCCACATGCAAGCCTTGGGAGCCCCTTTACACATCACCATGCCATTAATTGCAAAAGAAGGAGCCTCTTTTAAACCCCCTTAAAAAAGTTTTAACCCTTTTAATGATACACCCTAACCCATGATTAATCTAAATATTCATGGATGGGGACTTCACCACCTTCACTTGGCTGAACCCACTGATTTCCCTCAGCCCAAAATCAGGCCTTGGGGAGGTGCACCAAGCCTAAAGCATGCATTTGATCCATTTGAACCCAAAATAGCCACTTACCCCATTCCATTTGAATTAAGTCCTTTACACATGGCCAATGCTAATTGCTTGCACCATTGCCAACCCCTGACCCTCCTGATGACAACAGTGACTTGACCCTAGCCGGCCAGCCACCACAGCCGCCGGAAAACACCACATCCGTGAGCACCTATTTGATTCAAATTTTAAATTCCTCCTTGCTGAGGTGTCCCAACTCAATTGAACTCAATGGTTGTTCTTCCCTTGCCCTGAGCAGCTGATCCCAGCCTCCAATTGCCCCTGGTGAGCCCTCCAGTCACCTCTATTTATACACCACCACCTCTAGGCCAAAGGAGGAGTTGAACAAAACCATACCAAAACTCTGCCAAAATCACTCCAGATCCCTCTCCAGACATAGAGAACTTGATCCCCACTGAAATCCAGCCCTAAAACCCTCTCTGTGAGTCCAATTTTGGAGTTGAAATTGAAGCCCAAAACCAGGACACTACACCACAGTGAGCCAATCTTCAAATTGATTGACTCTACACCTTCACTAGACCAAGAGGAGAAGTTCCCCATCAAAGGCCCCCTCACCAGGCCAGCCATTGCTTCCAACCTCCAAGCTTTGTGATCGGCCTTGGTCACTTTTGTACCTAGGCATTTCCCCAGAGCAAGAGACTTCATGCGGAGCTTGCTTGGACTCAATCGAAGGTGACACAACCCTCGGATTGAAGCTTCACTTCTCTGAGCAAAGGTATGAACTCACTCTTCCTCCAGAGCTCCTGGAGATTCTCCATTTAGTTTGAGTTGATTTCAATGCACCTTAACCGTATAGATGTGTTCGTCTCTTCAAGACAAATCGATAGAGTATAAGACACAAAAATCCTTGGAGAGTCGAGTTAGATCTTAAGGTTTTAGTGTGGACGGTCACGGGTGCACACCAGTCGGAGACGACGACCAGGAACCGTTGGATCGCGCGTGTATCGAGCGGAAGATCGAGATCAAGCCGGACAGCGCAATGGTACGTGAATGGCGGGCCCCCGTAGCACTGACTCAGATGGCGGCACCGAATCACAGAGTGACGTGTGGGCTTTCGATCCGGATTACGATGACGCGGCACCGAGTCAGATAAGTAGAAAATTAGGATTTTTTTGGATTTATTTAAATACCAGAACTTCAAAAATTCATATCTTTGCATAGAAAAATCACAAAAATAAAATAAAAACAACCTCTTGCTCAGTGAACAGAGGAGAATAATGTAGAAAAGAAATCACGTTAATTGGATAAGCTTTTTATTTTTAATAATTTTTTTACTGTTTCCAATGTATTGATTCTCCATTTTCATAGACAATTCACCATGGCATGAGACCATAAGGCTTTTGAAGCCTCTGATCTTGGGAACATTCCCTGAATTTTTCAAGGTCAGAGGCCATCTCTGTGAAAAGTTATTGATTTTTCAACTTCATGTCACTGTTTTGGGTATTCTAATTTAAATAATTAGCATGTTGTAAAATAAATTCTAGGAAAATTTGGTGGTGTTTCTTAGGACTAGGGGACCCTATGAAAAATATATTTTGAGTTAATTCATTCATAATAACCTTAATTGGCCTAAACTCCAAAAATTGAATTTGAATTAATTAGGGTTAATCACACACAAAATTGACATGAAGATACTTATCCATTGCTCTTTAGGGTCAGAGGAACCTTACATAAAATTTTGAAATCAATTGGACTTGATTAACCCTACCAAATAGATTGATTAAGCCTCATAAGCAAAATGGAACTTTAAAAATTCATAACTCCAAAAATACTTTTCAAAAATTCACAAAAATGGTTTTGGAGATTCTTTGATATTAGGAGAGTTCAGGAAAATTAAAATTAGAATTTTCTAAAAAAAGTTGATTTTTAACAATATTTTAATATTTTAATAATTAAAAAATAATAAAAATCATAAAAATATTAAAAATCATGAAAATGTTACATTTTGACTCCAGATCACTTAGGAACAAACCAAATATTTTTCCTAAGTCCCTAGGATAAGATATTAAATTTTAAAGGCTTAATGTAATTTTTAATATTAAAAAATGAATTTTCAACCTTTTTCACTAAAATAATTATAATAAATCAAAGAAAAATTAGAAAATTATAAATTTTATTTCTCTGGACTCCTTGAGGTCAGGGAAATTTAAGAAAAATATAAAATCTATTTTTCAATTTTTATTTTATTTTAAAATTAATTAATACTCTAAAATTTAAAATAATTATAATAAGTAAAATATAATTCAAAAATTCAGCAAAATTGGTCCTAATGGTCCTCTAGTCATTAGAAACATCCCATAATTTTCTTAAGGACAGAAACTTTACCTTGGTCATGTTGTTGAATTTTCTTTGAAAACCCCTATTTTCTATTAAAAAATAATTATATAAATAAATTAAATTCAGAAAAATCACATTTTCTCCTCTAATGTCTTAATTGACATGTGAGTGAGGTGACATAAAAATTTCAAATTCATTTGAGCTCAATTTAGTGAGTTATGAAATAAATAAGCCTAAAAGGGCATAAAGGCAATTATGGAATTTTAACCCTTAATTAAAACTTTAGGTTTAATCAAAATGGAGGGTAAAATATTTGATTTTAATTTTCTCTTGGATGATTGAAACTTAGGAAAATTAAAAGGGTAGAAACCCATTAAACACTTTGAAAATATCAAAATGAAACTCTAATTGATTAAATAATTTAAATTTTGGAAAGAATATATTTAAAATTTGGATTATTAAAATAGGGATATTGTTAATAGGATAATTATTCTTTAATTTAAAAATCCCTAAATAAGTCACTTCAATAATATTTAGTTCTTAATTAAAAATTAAAATAATATTCCAAACTAAATAAATTAAAAATTAAAAGAATATAACCCTTAAATGAATTAAAGCTTAAAATGTTAAATGGTCCAATAATTAAAATCAAATTTAAAATCTTAGAGTTAAATTAAATTAAATTAAATTAAGTCAAGTCAAAGTTTAAATTAAATTAAATTAACACCTTAACAATTAAATTAAATTAAATTTAAAATATTGAAATTAAAATTAAATTAAATTAAATTAAAACTAAAATTAAATTAAATTAAAATTAAATTAAAATTAAATTAAAATTAAAATAAAATAAATTAAATTAAATTAAATTAAATTAAATTAAATCAAATTAAATTAAATTAAAATCACTTAACAACAAACCTAAATCAAATCATTAAGAGTTAAATCAAAACATATCAATAATTTCAACACCTCTTTCTATCTAAGTAAATTTAAAACATAAGCATCAATCTGAAACACTAAGATAATTGAAAGTGTAAAAATTTAAATTAAATCTACAATAATATGAACATTATTCCAAACTTAAAATTATTAATTAAAACCTCATAATTAAATTAAATTACTTTAAATCATTAACTCAAATTTTAAGTTAAGAATGATTAAAATTCTCAACAACCCAACTTGCCCTTAAAGGCTTTAATTATTATAACTCTTAAATAGAGTATTAAGTGAGATGTCACTTTATTCATCAGGTAATCAAATACCTAGGTTCACTGAGCAAGAGACAAAGCTTAACTAAACTCCTGGATGATTAATTCGCCTGTGCAACTAAATTTACTTGGACTCAAAATAATCCCAGAAGTATTGAAAAGATGTTTAGGATTCGTCCTAAACACTTCCTCGATACAATGGGGTGTTTTAGAAGAATAATTGAACTTAATTGTTCTTTGATGAAGAAAATCATCCTTAAACCAAACCAACAACCTAGACGTCGTAGGAAATGACTAGCAACAGAATTAGGAATCTGGTAGACAACCAAAACCCTTCCTTTAGCTTTACCTAGGTACATGTTGAAATATTTAAATGCTCTAACATGTGTATTAAGTGCAGCGTGGGATGACGGGAAGATCCTCCATGTACGCTTTTATTTTATTGAGTTTACTTTATTGCAATTTACTTACATGCATTGTACTTTACTTTTTCTTGCATGATAAACAAGACTGTTGCATGAAAACCAAAACCTTTAGGATAGTCCCTGAACTGAAACCAAAACTAAATTAAAAGTCACCACAAGATAAAATTCACCGCCACAACATTCCAAAATATAAAACAACTCAAAATTTAATCATAAACAGAACAACAAAACTACAACTATAACTAAATTAAAACGTCTCGTTGAATGATCGGGAATACCTCGGATGATGTAACCCACATGTTGCTAACGGGATTTCCCATGGTCTAAATGAAAGTGTGGAACTCATTCAGTTGAGTTTAGCAAATTCATCTGGACTAAGTGAATTCGATGAAAATAACGGTGCCGGGATGACGGAACCGTAGGATCTTAATCGGTTCTGTTTAAACAACTTTAAGATTTGTTTTAATTAAAACATTAAAAACCCTTGGATTTTAATATTTCCTCTAAACCAAAACACTTCTCTCATCTCCCGATTTATGAATTCTAAAACTAAACCTCTGCAACAACAAAGGGCCTGGAGCATAGGGGGCAGCACGGCCATCTTCATCAGCAAAACTTGTGTCTACATCAGTTAAACCTTTCTTAGCATTAACTAACCAAGCCATAGGACTTTGGGTTAGTTTGTCTAGTGCAACATGATTCCTCAACTTTTTGTGAGGCATTTGTACAATCATGTTATGCAAATTAAGCCCTAACCAGTCTTAGGACTCCGAGGTGGTCATTTGGTACGACATAAAACCTCACATCTTCGAGGCTATTTGTGTGATTATGTCATACAAATATAAGACCTAAATAAATAAAATAGCAGGATTGCAACATTAAATAAACTCCTAAATTGAAGCCAAACACTAGGATAGTTTAGGAAGTCGCCAAGATTCTTCTTGGATCCTCAGCTTCTCCTACTTTTCTTCCTTTGGACTCTTAAAATAAACTGTTCCAAATTTGATCCAATCCCTATTGAAATTTCCTAAAGTCCAATCCTTTGAAAACCTTAAAATTTGAAATTCTTGAGAGTAAAACCACTGATCATTATCGAGAGTTTTCTTAAATGATTCCCGTCATTTAAGATATAATTAACTATAGGAACTTGCCCTTATAAGGAACTTTAAGAACCCAGGTAATATAAACCCTGTTTAATTCCTTTATATTAAGCAGGGGAACTTGTCGATTTATAAAATTGGTTCGCAGACCAAACGGATGTCACAAATCTTCTAGTTTATTTAATCGAGCCCCATCATCAAGCAGTGTGTCTATTCTTCAGGCTAAATACACGGTTTGTGGTATGATGCTCGTTTATATAAACTATTTGGGATGTGAGGTCGGTTTGATTTCACATCTTAAAATTTTCAAACTTAAAATTATTTTCAAAATCAAAAGCTACTTTCCAAATTATATATAAATATATTTAAATTAAATTTAAAAACCTAAAAATATGCCGACAACTTCTGGCGACTCCACTGGGGACTAGTTCCTCTCTCCATTTTGATCAGATGGTTTTGCTTTCATAAATCGGTAGTGTATCCATGTCCCTAGTGGAGCAAACTACCATTCTTCCGTTGGAATACCCCGTTCATTTCTGTCTTGAACGAGTATAGCCAACTTCTCTCGGATATAGGAGCCACGGTTTAGACACCCCTAAACAGAGGGTTCTGAAATCCTTTTTGCCTCTTTCTGAGGTGGGTTGGACCCCCAATAGTGTTAGTTTAGGAGCGGTCCTTCGAGTCGAGAAGTCTTGCATAAGACTTTCTCTTCCTTTCCAATTCTAAATCGGGTCCTTTACCTTTTCTATACCTTTAATCATTTCATTCTTAACAAACAAGTCTTCTAATAAATAACCCTTTAAACAATCTCTTTTAAATACAAAAACATTAAATAAACGAAAATGTGTTCGGACTCTTTCTTTTTCGTCCTAAGTTTTGTGACAAAGGGAAGCATAATTCGGGACTGACGTTCGGAATCTACCCTGCAGAAAATGACTGCGCCAAAGTTAATTTTCTCCTTCACCAATGGATTGGACTTCACCTTCTATAAGGATGAGCTGCCTGACAATGGGATCATCCGTTTTGGACAAGGATTTGGTAATACAGATATCAAGTTGGCTGACGTCACTCTTTTCACACTAATGGACAAACGCCGTAAGCCGAGAAACCCCCGATTGAGTTCAATCCGAAATCGACTCAAGAATTCCCTCCCCGCAAAGGGTTCCAGATTGAAAGGAGTACTACTGTTCGTAGGAGGACTGTTGTCTTTACCCCCACCGGTCTAGTCATCTCTGCACCTACCCCGACTTCTGTGAAACTGAAGGGGAAGGAAATCCAAGTCTGTGATGAGCCTGTCACCGTGGAGGGTACAGATTTTACTACAGTACCATCTGTTTTAAAGATTGGGTCCAGTTCAAGAGTTGCACCCCTAACTCGGAGTTAAAGGAGAAATAGAAGCAGAAAGATTGCCAAGATCGAGAAAGCCAAAGCTGCTGAAGTTGCTTTCTAGAAGAAATTCCTGAGGAAAGAGAAGAACTGCCTGAGTATATACCTCTGTTGGAAGGAAGAAGGTTTTGTCCTCTGTCTGCCGCATCAGATGAAGAGGATGTCCGTAGGATCACCGCTGCATTACCCCGACCTGCGTACTACAGCAACTGCAAAAGAAAAAGGGTTAAGACTGCGCCATTTGCTCGGCTATGAGCTATGATAGAAAAATTGGCAAAGAAAGAAAGATGCCCTGTGTCAGAAATATTAAAAAGGATTGGATGGGTGCCAGCTAAATCCCACCTCGGACCGCGAATAGAGCCTATTGCTGCCACAGAGAAACCAAAGAAGAAGATAAAAGCCAGTTCACCCATTGTTGTATCGGGTCTGCAAATTAGGGAAGATACCACCTTCCAGCATATAGCCGACAGACCATCCGGTCCTAAGCTTCCGTCTGCAAGAAGGATGGTATGGCAACCTACTACTAGCGAGCTAAGACCAAAACAATGTCCTGAGAAGAAAAGTCTCGTCAGGAGACTTGAATCAGAAGAAAGTGCTACTGCAATAAAAGGGACTCCTGGAAAGGAAGTTTAACAACCGTCACGTGACAACTGCGAGACCGTGCGGAAAAGGCCACTAGAGGATGCCATGGACAAGGTAAGGACCGACATCCGACGGTTAGCAAAAGAAAGAGAAGAAAAACTAGAAGATGAAGTTGATTCATCAGAAATTAAGGATGACGAGTATGCTGAAATCAACATGGTTGAGATGCGAGCATCATCAGCTTCACATGGTGCTCCAGCAGCTGCAGAAAGACATGAACCGGAAGTGATGAGAGCACAACTTCGGGAAAGAGATGACACAATTTCCCAGATGGCAAAGAGGATGGAAGAGATGACTGCTACCTTAGCCACTCTCCAGAGTCAGGTACAACCTCAGAAAGAAACACCCCCAGAGATCATCCATATTGCAGATGGAGGAAAAGAGATCACATCCGTCAACGGAGACGAGCCACCAAAGAAAGATTATGCACAAATCATGATTCCAGAAAAGGACATCAAAAACATGGTAGAACAGCAGGTGCGAGAAGCCCTAGCACAATCTAAGAGTGGAGCATCTATTCAGACGGGTAGACCTTACCCCGACGAGTTCGATGCAGTCCAATACCCGAAAGGCTTCGTACCACCTCTGTTTAAGACTTTTGATGGAACGGGAAACCCCCGGCAGCATGTCGCACATTTCCGTGCTAGTTGCTGCAATGAGGGCAGGGCTTAGCAATAGTGAAGTCAATTGGAGTTGGCCATGTTTAAAAATGTTGAATTGAAATGGAATGGGGAGAGGCTCATTTTAGGTTCAATTTGGTCAACCCACGTATTTGGGCTTGGTTGACCTTCCCATGGTCTGATTTTGGGCCAGGGAGATCAGTTGGGTCAGCTGCCATGGAGTGGTGAAGTCCCCATCCATGGTGAGGTGGCTAAACTTGGTTTAGTGTGTGGCATGGTTATGGTTTAAAAGGCTTAATGAAGGATTAGGAAAGGGGGCCCTCCTTTTGCCATTAATGGCTTGGTCACATGTCAAACCTTCCATGGCTTCATATGGCTTGTAAATGGCTTGCTCATGGCTCCATGTGGCTTGGGACAAAGCTTGGTCATTTACATGAAAGAAGGTTTTGATTTTTTGGGATTTTATGGGTGATTTTGGCAGGAGGCCTAATTTAGGATTATTTGATGATTGATATAGGACTTAAGGGATGATATCAATTAATGGGGTGATGAAAAGAATGTCATATGGGCTTTAGCATGAAGTTTGAGCCTTTAAAATTTAGTGGAGATGGGCTTTTAAAATGGTTTAGGGAAGTGGGCTTTTGGATTTTAAAATGGATTTTAGGATGAAAGTTTGGTAAATTCTTGGGCCAAACAAGTGTTGGGTTTAGTTTAGGGATGTGTCATGAATGATTTGGAATTGGTTTGGAATAATTTGGAGTTGAATTGGGTTTAATTTGGGACTTTTGGTAAAGGGGCCAAAGTGGGTTAAATTTGGTTAACTTGGGCTAAGGTTGGGCTAATGTTGGGTTTGATGTAAAATTAATGTTGAGAAATGTTCATAGGAGTGTTACAAAGAGTTTTCAACTTTGGTTGGGATCTAATTTTGGGATTTGGGCCTATTTGGGTTTGGTTTGGGTGTAGGCCCATTTAGGAAATTTTGGTTTTGGGTTGAAATTGAGTAGGGCTTGGGTCCAAAATTTGGGCAAATTATGTTAGTGTTTTGTTTGTGGGGATGTTAGGGAAGGTTTAGAAAAGTTTTGGGGTTAATTGGAGTTGAATTGGGTGGGTTTGAGCTAGGTTTAGGTCATGGGCCAAAATTGGGCCTTAAGCTTCAAATTGAAATTGGGCCCAAATGTCAATCAAATTGGACTTGAATTTGGTCTAAATAGATATTGGGGATATTGAATTGAAGTTTAGAATTGAATTGGACCAAAATTGAGGTAAAATGGGGTGATTTGGTTTGACATTGGGTTCATTTGGGTTTAAAATGGGCTAAATTGGGGGTTTTGGTAAAAGTAGGGTAAATTGAAAAAATTGGCCCATGGTGTAGTTAAATAAAATGAAATTGGTAATATTTGGGATTTTCTGGAATTTTTTGGGAATTTTTGGAATTTTTGAATTTTTTTGGTTAAGAAGGGCATTTTGGGTATTTGGGGTGTTTTTGGAAATTTTGGTGTATTTGGCTATGGATGATCACTTTGAGTTGTGGGAAATGTTTAGGACTGATTTTGAGGAATTTTGGGTAGTATAGACAATTTTGCAAATTTTGGATTGTTTCAAGGGCATTTGGTAGGTTTAGCGGGTGTAGGGCCCCGGGGTCAAAAATTGAAATTTTGGGAAAATGAAGATTGATTAAGTGTGAGTGAAATGAAATCATTTTGGTTAAGCCATGAAGCCATGTTAAGCTCACAAAAGCCATGAGAAGACTCATTTTAGACATTCACTATGTTGTTCCTAACCCTCTTAGCCAGAGGCTTAGGGGTTAAGGACCATCCATATGAATTACCTACATGAGTCAGGAAGTCAAGTTAGGTGAGAGTGTGGTTTTAGGACTTGGAATGTGTGTGATAGTGTAGTGTATGTGCAAGTCAACCCTCACTAGACCAGGTCACCCAGGGTAATCCTAAGGCCAAAAAGTCCTATAGGGAACTCATACTTTAAACCTCCACATTTGATTTCAACCCTCTAGGTGATTAGGGGTCTACAATCAAGCTTGTGGGGTTTACAGGGAGTTAAGAGGTGTTTGAATTTCTAAGTGGTGGGTTCTATTTCTAGTCCTCTAAGATTAGTCAAAGGAAAAGCCTAAGGCTAGATCCTAATTACTAAAGAGAGAAGCAAAAGTCCTCATCGAAAATGAGGTCAACAAATGGACCCCCAATAGGTGTGGTGTGCTAACCAAGCACACCGGGCATATTGGCGTTGACCCAAGAGATCAACAAAACCAACACAGATGTCTAAGTGACAAACTTAGGACTAAGTAGAAGAATTTCCACTGGGGAGTATCAGGTATATTTCCAAGACCGGCGATTCCTGAACTCTCGCTGGGGAATGGAAAAGGAGGTGAACTCCAGATCATAAGATCTGGGGAATTTGATTTAGATTTCATTTTACTTTTAAATTTCAAGTTTAGATTTCAATTTGTTCTGAGTTTCAATTTCGATTGAAGTTTAATTTAAAATCGACTTAAGGAAATTTTGAATTTGAAATTTGGATTTGAAATTGAAACCTAGGTTTCAACCTCGGGATTGCGAAGAGAACTGAAATTTATGTACCAGCCTCGGAGTGAGAATTAGAGTTTGAGTGTCAACGTAAAAAGAGGGATGAGAATCAAAATTTAGGTACTGATCTCGAGAGAGTGAGATTTGGAATTTAAGTATCAAACCTGAAAGAGAATCGAAATGTAGGTATCAATCTCGAAATGAGAACTGGAATGTAGGTACCAGTCTCAGAAATTTTAAACTAAAATGTAGGTATCAATTCAGATGAGAATCAAAATGTAGGTGTCGATCTCGAAATGAGAACTGGAATGTAGGTACCAGTCTCAGAAATTTTGAATTGAAATGTAGGTGTCAATTCTAATGAGAATCGAAATGTAGGTATCGATCTTGAAATGAGAACTAGAATGTAGGTACCAGTCTCATAAATTTTGAATCGAAATGTAGGTATCAATTCAAATGAGAATCGAAATGTAGGTATCGATCTCGAAATGAGAACTGGAATGTAGGTACTGTCTCGAAATTTTGAATTGAAATGTAGGTATCAATTCGGATGAGAATCGAAATGTAGGTATCGATCTCGAAATGAGAACTGGAATGTAGGTACCAGTCTCGAAAATTTTGAATTGAAATGTAGGTATCAATTCAGATGAGAATCGAAATGTAGGTATCGATCTCAAAATGAGAACTGGAATGTAAGTACCAGTCTCAAAAATTTTGAATTGAAATGTAGGTATCAATTCAGATGAGAATCGAAATGTAGGTATCGATCTCGAAATGAGAACTGGAATGTAGGTACCAGTCTCGAAAATTTTGAATTGAAATGTAGGTATCAATTCAAATGAGAATCGAAATGTAGGTATTGATCTCAAAATGAGAACTAGAATGTAGGTACCAGTCTCGAAAATTTTGAATTGAAATGTTGGTATCAATTCAAATGAGAATCGAAATGTAGGTATCGATCTCGAAATGAGAACTGGAATGTAGGTACCAGTCTAGGAAATTTTGAATTGAAATGTAGGTATCAATTCAGATGAGAATCGAAATGTAGGTATCTATCTCGAAATGAGAACTGGAATGTAGGTACCAGTCTCAGAAATTTTGAATTGAAATGTACTGTGGAAATTTGGATTTAGCGGGAGATTGAGATGAGACGTGAAAGTGTTCCACATCCTACGAGAATCAATCAAAGTTTGTTTATTTGGCGAAGGGTATGAATCCATGCCATTAGAACCAAATCAAAAATTTTTCGTGGTTCTGAAATCATCCCAAGAGAGAGTTTCAAAGGAGGTCTGAAGTAGATCTTTATTTGAAGAAGAATTGGAGGATTTGAAAAGATGGGTTTAGACTGGAATTCAATTTGAGATTTAAATTCATTTCATTTGTCCTTTAGCGATCTGATTTTATTTTTGTTGTTCATTTAGTGTTCATGTGAATTTGAAGTTCATTTTACTATTTAGATTTTTAGGAAAAGTTCTCATTTATTTTCTTTTCTCTTCTGCTCTTCGTTCAAAGTTCATTTAACTCTAATAAAATTTCCCAGTCAATTTGCACAAAAAGAGGTGAAGGCAAAATACGACGTAGCCGTTTTCATTCCAACTTGTTGAACATACATCATACAACTTGATCTAGTCATGATGACATTTTATTCAGAAATTTAATGTCTCATACAATCCATGTAAGTTCAAAACGGACTGTGTGAATTCCTTGTTGATGTATCCAAAAGCATCTGTCAAAAATCCATGTCTGAATAGTAAGAAACATGGGTAATAACATCACCTTCCAAGCTACCCTCAGCGGTGAATGCCGCATGGATGTGCATTGGAGGTGTGCTATTTCCCATGTAACTCACGACTCGTAGGGCCGGAGATTCTCCAACTCCGGATCTGGCTGGAAGTGGTAAGGCGCCTTTCTGTCGTCCATCCTTCTAAAAGTATAGGAGATCCGCTCCACTGGCACTCCCGGTATACAATGTTTTGCGACGACTGCTCCATTTCCTTTTAATATCATAACGGAACCTACCGGAAGTGGTATCTCTACCGGCCCTCGGAACTTACCCGGGTCTGCTATCCGGAGGTCAGATCCGAACATGATATTGCATTGGTTGACGAACAAAACCGTGCAGAAAGGTCTGACAAAGTCGTGGTGGTCTATGTGTGGAGGTATGCAGTCGCCTTTCTGGTAAATGTTGATGATGCAACTGTTGGGTATGCGGTCCGTCGGCGACACCTCCACGTTACCATTCTTTTCACCATTCTTTTAATTATCCTCGGCATTGGATACACCTTACTGTGACGTAGTATCCCTGGTGGATTTCCTTTTCTGTCCTCTGCGAAGTTATTAGTATTGTATTGTGACTCTTCCTTTTCCCTTGCATCCATCTACGGGGTTCTGAATAAGTCTTTTCCCTCAGACGGCCTGCTCGACCCATCTTCTGAAGCTCTAAGATGCAGTCCACAATCTGCTACTGCTCGTACTCTGAGAATACATCTGTGTGTAACTTGAGACCTTCCAGAATGTTGATTCTTTTGCCTTTAATTCTTTCGAAGTATTCGAAAGTCTTTTTCTCAACATTTTGCATTCTTTCTAATTCATATTCTGGGATGATCCGCAAGCGACGAGGCCTCAGTAACGTATCGCGGGATGTATGGCTCAATCCCGTCACGCTCTCCCGCATACCTTGGCTCCTCGGGATTGTCTCCGTCGGGACATCCTCCGGGCTGCTTCCACAACAAGGTTCTTCAGATCTGGTCTCTCTGTCCGGCGTCGAGGCACTGGCTCTATTTCTGTTCTTCTTGGCACTTCTTCGATTTGTTCTAATTTTCTTAGCGTTGACTTTCTTCTTTCTGGTTCCTGATGAACCGGTATCTTTGAAATGTGTGTGTCGGCAAAAGCAGCTGTCTCTTCGTGTTGATCCGCTGCTAGTTTAGTCAACATCTTGCGGATACGGCGATTCTTATTCCTTCTTTGGGTAGCAGTGAGAGTAGCTCTCCTTACCCCTCGACTTTCGCGGCGCGGCGCCGACGAGCCCGCCCTCCGCCGCGGCAACTACCGACATAATTTTCGCTTTCCTCGATGTTTGTCCTTCTCTTTTTGTTGTGGGATTGGTGGCTCGGGCCACCCATCTTCATCACTCTGTCCGTCCGTGAAGCTCTTCTCGGTCAATCGGGACCCAATCATTTTCTTCGTATCGTAGGCCGGCCGGTGTGAAGTCGAATCAATTTCTATCACTTGCTCCATCCTTCACCCTCTTTTCATCGAGTGCGAGACTCACGCCATTTTTAAAGTTTAGGACCAACCGCCCGTTCGACATTTCCCTGCGAAAAAGATAAGGAAAGGATCAGGGGTTGTACTAAGAACAAGAACATTAAGAAAATATTTATTACTGAAGATTCTTATTCACTTATTTTAATTTAAAGGAAGTAGGAAGAGATGAGAATATATCAGGAATGAATGCATTTAAAAGGAAAGATTGACATTTTATTATTACGATTTCCCATGTTTTCTTTTTAACATTTTCGTTGATGAGATTATTATTATTTTTTTTTTATCATCCATTTTATTTTGTTTTGGGTTCGGACCCGATCCACAAAGTGATTACTTCACCCGTGTTTCTAGTGGATAAGATTCTATTTTAGAGGCCACCCTTCGAAACATCGAGTTGCGTAATACTTCTTTAAATACCGTCCATCGATTGGAAGCATTTGTCGTTCTCCTCGGCAATTCACAAGTTGGTAGGAGCCTCCCGAGTGATCGCCTCGACCACAAACGACCCTTCCCAAGTCGGTTCAAATTTACCTCCTATCTTGCGATGTGCAAGAATAGGTCTTCCGAGAACAAGAACTAAGTCACCAACTTTGAAAGTTCTCGGGCGGACCAGTTTATCATGGGCCTGGATCATCTTAGCTTGGTACAGTTCCAAAGTTTGCTGCGCTGCAAGTTTTTTTCCTTCCAAGCTTTCCAGTTCTTCCTGTAGTAATCTGGCATTTTCTCCTGTAGTAATTTTATTTGCAACTGCAATTCTGAGTGATGGAAGCTGGACTTCCAATGGTAACACTGCCTTGGACCCGTACACTAAAGCTTAAGGCATAGACTGAGTAGGAGTCCTAAAAGTCATCCAGTAGGCCCATAAGGCTTCTAACAACTTCTCGTGCCAATTTCTCTTGTTGTCGTCCAAAGTTTTCTTTAGAATTTGAACGAGAGTTTTATTAAAAGCCTCGGCCAAACCGTTTGCTCTTGGATAGTAGATTGTTGAGTATCGCCAATCGATCCCATGTCTTCTGACAAAATTGTTGCTTTTTGTAATTCTGAATGCTGACCCATTATCTGAAATGATTCTGCGCGGAACGGTAGACAACTTGATTCTTGAAAAACTGCAAAGACGTAGTGTGCCTTTACTTCTCTGAGTGGAATAGTTTCCACCCCTTTAGAAAAGTAGTCTGTAGCTGCAAGGATGAAGCGATGTCCTCTTGAAGAAGGCGGTTCTATCGGACCCACTATATCTGTGCCCCAACATTCAAATGGCCACGACGCAATTGTCTGATGTAGCACATTTGGAGGTCGATGTAGAACCACTCCGTGCACTCGGCACCGGTGACAACTTTTGGCAACTTTCATACAGCTCGGTCATCATCGAGGGCCGTAGTACCCTAGTCTTTTAATCTTCATTTTCATTTTCGTACCCGATCGATGAGCGCCACGCAGTCCCGAGTGTACCTTTCGACAATTTCACGAGCCTCGGGCCCGCTCAGCATCTTAGCCACATCCGATCAAAAGACCTCCTGTATAATGTATTGTTTATTAATGCGTAAGATAGAGTTCTTTTTTTGATTTGATGGGCTAATGACTTATCGTTTGGTTTGTTTCCTGTTTGCAAATAGTTTATTAGCGGTTGTCGCCAATCTTCTGCATTCTCTGCTATTGTTGCAACTGATTCCCCTGCTTTTTCTGATTTCTGTATCATATCCATGTCGAGCTGTGATAGGACCTGTCGTCCCTGAACTGACACTTCAACTGACTCATCTTGTAAGCAGGCAAATTCTTTTGCAAGGCGAGATAGCGCATCCGCAAGAGCATTTTCTTTTCTGGGGTTCTTGTAGATCGTTACATTTGGAATTTGCTCCAACAGCTTCATGGCATACTGAAAGTACTGCTCGAGTCTTGGCTTTAAAATTATGTACTGTCCGGCGACCTGTTGAATGATCAACTGAGAATCTCCGTAGATATTGATGTCCGTTATTCCCATTCGAATGGTTAGTTCTAGTCCCGTTATGAGGGCTTCGTATTCCGCCTCGTTGTTCAGTGCATGGTTCCGTTAAGTGGTAGGAGTATCTTAACATCCCCCGCTCCGGTGTTATAAAGATTAGTCCGATTCCTGCCTTACCGAGCACTATCGTTTGCAATTCTTTGTCTTTCTGTGCTGAGGACGCACCGTCGAAGTATAGTTCCCAACGTTGATCATCAGGGTCTTCTAGATTCATGATCTGCTCATCAGGTAAGTCGTCATCGAGAGGCGAATCTGCCGGTAAAGGGTGTGCTGCAAGGAAGTCAGCTAGTACTTGTCCCTTTATGGCGCGAAGAGGAACGAAAGTTATGTCAAATTGCAATAGTATCATTGACCACCTGGTAAGTATGCCAGAAAGTGTCGATCGGGTCATCAAATATTGCAACAGATTAACTCTCGAAATAAGGTTGACCTTATGAGAAAGCATGTAATGCCTGAGCTTCTGTGCGGCGAAGATCAGGGCCAAGCAGTGCTTCTCAATAGTAGGATACTTTACTTCCGTCGGGATTAGACGACGGCTTAAGTAGTAGAGAGCATTTTCTTTTCCCTCATCATTGACCTGGGCTAGCAGGGCTCCAAGGGAGTCGTCTAAAGCCGCGGTATAAAGTATTAACGGCCTACCCGAGACCTGGGTCGCTAAGACAGAGAGGTGTCATTAAGTATTGTTTGATGTCATCGAAGGCATGTCGACATTCGGAGTCCCAAGTAAACTTGTCATCCTTCTTAACTGTGAGCGTAAAAGGCTGACACCTTCCTGACAAATTCGAGATAAAGCGTCGAAGATATGCCAACTTTCCTTGAAAGGATCGTAACTGTTTCAAGGTTTTAGGAGGTGGCATTTCTAAGATAGCTTTAATCTTTTCCGGATTAATTTCAATCCCGTGATGTCGGACAACAAATCCTAAGAATTTCCCGGAGGTGACGCCGAAGGCGAATTTTAAGGGATTCATCTTAAGGTTGTATTGTCTTAATCGTTCGAAAACAATTCTCAAATCATACACGTGATCTTCTTTCAGTTTGCTTTTGATGACCACATCATCCACGTAGCACTCAACTTGGTTGTGAATGAGATCATTAAAAATCTTCGTCATCGCTCTTTGGTATGTTGCTCCTACGTTCTTTAGTCTGAATGGCATTACTGTGTAAAGAATACACTCTAATTGGCGTTTTGAAGGCTGTGAGCTTTTCGTCTTCTGGTGCCATCTTTATTTGATTGTATCCTGATGATCCATCCATAAAAGAGAAAATTTCATGTGTTGACGCTATGTCGATCATCAGTTCTGGGATTGGTAGTGGAGATTCGTCCTTTGGACATGCTTTGTTTAAATCTCTGAAGTCTACGCAGATTCTGATCCGACCATTCTTCTTTCTGTCTGGTACCACGTTGGCTAACCAAGTTGGGTATTGTTCTTCACGGACAAATTTAGCTTCTATTAGCTTCTTAACTTCGGCTATTACTTGTTGTTCAATTTCTAGACGCATTCTTCTGGGAGCTTGTCTATCGGAACAGTAGCGGATCTACTCCTAACTTGTGAACTGCGACTTCTGGAGCTAATCCTGGCATTTCGTCGTAACTCCAAGCAAAACAGTCCTTGAATTCCATTAGTAGCTTGATTATGTCTTCGGAGTCTTTTTTATTGAGTAAGGAGCTAACAAAGGTTGGCCTAGGCTCTTCGCCAGTACCTAAGTTAACTTCCATTAACTCGTCTATTGTAGATTTGATTTCTTCTTCGAATTCTGGTGGAGCGTCTCCGATTGGTAGATCTTCGGGATCTTCTGAAGCTTCCAAGCAGTCTTTATTAAGTTCGCAAATGACAACCAAGCAAAATCTCGTATCGTCAACTGATCCTACTGTGCCGAATCCGAGACCATGTTTTGAATTGGGAGGCCGACCGGCATTATTCCATAATTTTTCAAAGTGTTCTGATCGGCCTTTTGTCCATTGTCGAGGTAAGACACCACGTTGAATTAAATTTTGAACACAGGGAGAGTACCACTCAAATGGCAGTTCCATTAATTTTGAAGAAGTAACATCTTTAAATTGTACATCTTTTTCAGTATTGGAAGAAGAAGCACCACGGTAAAACTTGATTGGCTTGGTACCACCACCATGTACTTCCTTGACCACCATACCCTCGATCTTATTAGAATGGATCGGGGTCAGGGTCATAGTATGAACATGATGGTTAATCTTCTCGTACATTGATTTATATTATTCATTCTTTTCATCTTCGAGAGAGATCTTGAACTGTGGTTTCTTCTGATTTATTGTTGCTGCTTCTTTCTTGATTTCTTCTTCTTCTTCGGAGGTGTTCTCCCAATCAACATCGATGACCGATTTCTTCTGTCCAACCGTTCCGATATTTCTTCCACGTCCTCGTCCCCGGCCTCGACCTCGGGTGCGAGTTCTGAAGAAATCTTCACTATCTCGCCGTAAGGGAGTGGTGAGTAACTGTTGGACTAGAACTTCTGATTCTTTATCATCTCGAATTTCTTTTATTTCATTTGGTATGGCATTTCTGGAAAAGATTGTTTTCTTTGGGGGCGCGTAGTAAGCCGCATCTTCATGAATTCCAATCTCGTGTACGGAGAATGGTTGTAAGTCACCTTTGATGCACTATTCCCCTCCTTCGTAATACTTTATGCACCGGTGCAGAGATTACGGTACCATCCGGTTTTCATGGATCCATGGCGGACCCAGTAGAGCGTTGAACGATGTCTCAAAATCAATTATGTGGAATTTTGCGGTTGTCTTTGCTAAATCACCGGTCTTCATTAGTAGTGTTATCGATCCAAGAGCTCTTTCTCCTTTTTGGTTGAATCCTCTTAATAACATCTTGTTCGCTTCAAGCTCACGAGCATCAATTTCTAAATATGCTAGCGTCCGAAGATTCATTATGTTGATTGATGCTCCCGGATCAACCAACACTCGGAGAGCGTAAACTTTCCAATAGTGATCGAAATGTATAACGGTCGGTCGTGATCGACTGTTCCCGCAATAGATCATTGTCCGTGAAGGTAACACCTCGCTGTTCTTTTAACGAGCAAACCTCGTCAAAGGAATTACCTGCCATTTGAGCTAAACAAATTTCTGGATCAAGTAAAGCCTTGATCAGAGCTTCTCTCATTTCCTTTGATAGGATCAGAGCGTCGTATATGCTTAGTTTGGCTGGTAGCTTCCTAAGATGGGCTAGCACTTTGTAGTCTACTTTATTACCATGTTCCTCGGTTTCTTCCCGAACGGGTAATTCCTCTGCCGGGGTTGGTTCTTTCTGAGCAACCACCTGCTTTCTTTTATCCTTCGGACCCATTCTCGGAGGTAAAATTTTTCCACTTCTTAAATTTACTTCAATTATCTCTTCTGAATTCCTTATTGAATCTGCCGGTGTATCCTCTTGAATTGGAACCTCTGGCTCTTCTGATGTTGCTTCGGTGTCTGATATTTCTAATTCTAACATGATCGGAGCTCCTCGGAATTCATAAATAGACTCGTTGCTTATCGAGCTTTCGTAGCCTCCTTTGTGAACACCTTCCTCATCGTCGTCATCAAGGTTGCGTATGATTTGAGAATCGTTATTTGTAATGGAATCGATATCCAGATTAAGCCTGTTGTCGTTAGTTACGTGATCGTTAGAGACAGTCAAAACGTAGCCAACGCCATATCCCTTATCATTATAAGATCCCGCCGGGGCGAGCAAATAATCATACAGAGTCAGGAGTTCGAGGGATTTCTCCCCCGAATCGAAAACAACCATCCTAGGATAAGCAGCCCCTAGTCTACGCTTCGGAGCCTCGGTCTTCTTTTCTTCCACGATCTTCTCCTCCTTCTGGGGTGGTTCTTCAATTGCAAGTGATAGTGCCGGCTCGACAGGTTTCGAACTCTGAGTTGAAGCATGTACCGAAGCGGCCTGGATGCGATCCAAAATTTTCTTCGATGACTTTGTCCAGACAGTACTCCATCCATCATCAGTCGTGTAAGGGTCTATTGGAACAATGGGATCCGTTGAAATAACATTGATGGAACCTCCCTTCCGGGTTCCTTCATGTATTCCTTTCGGATCGTTATGTTCCCTTTTCGCAGATTGTCATCAAGCCAACTCTTGAAAGTGATGCAATCCTCTATCTTGTGTCCAAGCATCCGGTGGTAAGGGCAATAGTTCGGATGATCTTTCTTATCGACTTCCTCCGGCTTCTCGGGCTCTGGCACTCGAAAATCCAGTTGTCTTCATTAAGTCGCGGAACATCTTCGCCATCGCTTCGGCTTGAATCTGTATTCTTTGTTTAGAAGTTCTCTTAAAGTACATGATGAACGAGGTGGTTGTTCATAATGCCGATGCGACCGATAGCTCGGACGAGGTTGCCGATAATCCCGCCGAGGTTACCGATAAGTCCATTGTGGTGGTCGATAACAAGGCCGTGGCCGCTCCGATCGTATCCGAACCGGCCGCTCGCCCTTATCTACCGTCGCTACGATTCCGCATTTCTTTTCGAATGTTTTCACAGTGCTTCGCTTATCGTTCTTGTCTGCGAAACTTAATTGTTTTGCCTCTTCTTGCAAGCTCCCGGCCTTGCTAAGCAACTTCTCGAAAGTCTTCGATCGTAAATCCTTTAAGGAGAAATGCTATCGGGCCATGGATACTTTTAAGCAGGATACCGACTGCATGTTGTTCTTGAAGCTGTGGTTCACACTTCATGCTTAAGTTTCTCCATCGAAGTATGTAATCCACTAAAGTCTCGTTCGGGTTTTGCTGCTCCATCACTAGATCACCGATAGTGATGTGGTGCTGAGCCCCGGCAAATCTTTTCACGAAGAGATTTTCTAGTTCGGAAAAGGTCTTTACTGAACCGTTCGACAATTCTACGTACCAGTCGAAGGCAATCCCTGACAAACTGCTGACGAACTGGAGGAAGAGTAAAGCGTCGCTCCCACCGGCATTGCAGCAACTGGCACGAAAATGTGCGACATGCTGCCGAGGGTTTCCTGTTCCTTCAAAAGTATTAAACAGAGGTGGTACGAAGCCTTTCGGGTATTGAAATGTATCGAACTCTTCGGGGTAAGGTTTACCCGTCTGAATAGATGCTCTACTCTTGGATTGTGCTAAGGCTTCTCGCACCTGCTGTTCTACCATGTTTTTAATATCCTTTTCGTGGATCATGCTCGTGTAGAATCCTTCTTTGGTAGTTCGTCTCCGTTGACGGATGTGATCTCCTTTCCTCCATCTGCAATATGTATAATCTCTGGGGGTGTCTCTTTCTGAGGATGGGCCTGACTCTGGAGAGTGGCTAAGGCAGCAGCCATCTCTTCCATCCTCTTTGCCATCTGGGAAATCGTATCATCTCTTTCCCGAAGTCGTGCTCTCAACACTTCCGGTTCATCTCTTTCTGTGGCTGCTGCACCTTGTGAAGCTGATGATGCTCGTGTCTCAACCATGTTGATCTCGGCATACTCCTCATCCATGAACTCTGATGAGTCAATTTCATCTCCTAATTCTTCTTCTCTTTCCTTTGCTAACCGTCGGATGTCGGTCTTTAACTCGTCCATGGCATCCTCTGCAGTGGCCCTTTCCACACGGTCTCGCAGCTTGTCTCGTGACGGTTGTTGAACTTCCTTCCCGGGAGTCCCCTTTATTGCAGTAGCACTTTCTTCTGATTCAAGTTTCCTGGCGAGACTTTTCTTCTCAGGACATTGTTTTGGTCTTAGCTGACCGGTAGTAGGTTGCCACATCATCCTTCTTGCAGCCGGGAGCCTAGGACCGGATGGTCTGTCGGCTATATGCTGGAAGGTGGTATCCTCCCTAATTTGTAGACCCGATACAACAACTAGTGGACTGGCTTTTATCTTCTTCTTTGGTTTCTCTGTGGCAGCAACAGGCTCTATTCGCTATCCGAGGCAGGATTTGGCTGGCACTCGTCCTATCCTTCTTAAGATTTCTGATACAGGGCACCTTTCTTTCTTTGCCAATCTTTCTATAACAGCTTGCAGCCGAGCCAATGGTGTAGTCTTATCCCTTTTCCTCTTGTAATTGTTGTAGTATGCAGGTCGGGGTAATACAGTGGCGATCTTACGAACATCCTCTTCATCTGATGCGGCAGAGAGGGGGTGAAACCTGCTCCCTTCCAACAGAGTTATATACTCAGGCAGTTCTTCTCTTTCTTCAGGAATTTCTTCTAGAAAAGCAACTTCAACAGCTCTAGCTTTCTTAGCGATCTTCCTGCTTCTATTTCTCCTTTGAGTCCGAGTTAGGGGTGCAACTCTTGAACTGGACCCAATCTCAAAAACAGACGGTACTGTAGCAAAGTCTGCACCCTCCACGGTGACGAGCTCATCACGGACTCGGATTTCCTTCCCCTTCGCTTGGCAGAGGTCGGGGTAGGTGTCGAGATGACTAGACCGGTGGGGGTAGAGACAACAGTCCTTCTACGAGCAGTGGTACTCTTTTCAGCTGGAACCCTTTGCAGGGGAGAGAATTCTTGAGTCGATTTCAGGTTGAACTCAATTACGGGCTCCTCAGTTTCTGACACTTTGTCCATTAGTGTGAAGAGAGTGACATCAGCAAATTTGATATCTGTGTTGCTAAATCCTTGTCCGAAATGGATGACTCCATTGTTGGGCAGTTCATCCTTATAAACGGCGAAGTCCATTCCATTGGTGAAGGAAAAGATTAACTTCGGGGCAGTCATTTTCTGCAGGGCAGATTCCGAATGTCAATCCCAAATTATACTTCCTTTTCATCGTAAAGTTTAGGACGAAAAAGAAAGAGTCTGAACACATTTTCGTTTATCTTAGTGTATTTGTAATTTATAAAAGAGGTTGTTTGTTAGAAGGTTTGTTTGTTAGAAACAAAACGATTAAAGGAAAAAGGTTATAAAAAAAAGTAAAGGACGCGATTTAGAATTGGAAAGGAAGAGAAAGTCTCATGCAAGACTTCTCGACTCGAAGGATCGCTCCTAAACTAACACCTTTTGGGGGTCCACCCCACCTCAGAAAAGTGGTAAAAGGATCTCGGAACCTCTTTGTTTAGGGGTGTCTAAACAGTGGCTCCTAAATCTGAGAGAAGTTGGCTATACTCGTTCAAGACAGAAATGAACGGGGTATTCCAACGGAAGAATGGTAGTTTGGTCCACAAGGGGCTTGGATTCACTATAGATTTATGAAAGCAAAACCATCTGATCAAAATGGAGAGAGGAACCATTCCCCAGCGGA
The DNA here is from genome assembly GCA_022702705.1 of Papilionanthe hookeriana x Papilionanthe teres. NCBI lineage: Eukaryota > Viridiplantae > Streptophyta > Magnoliopsida > Asparagales > Orchidaceae > Papilionanthe > Papilionanthe hookeriana x Papilionanthe teres. Next base: position 63,126,492 of record CM040432.1, on the reverse strand, counting down.
GTCGCCAGAAGTTGTCGGCAAATTTTTAGGTTATGTGTTTTGAAAAGGGGTCGCCTACAGAAGTTGTCGGCGAATTTTAGATTTTAGATATATATATATATATAATTTAGAAAGTAGCATTTGATTTTGAAAATAATTTTAAAATTGAAAATTTTAAGATATGAAATCAAACTGATCTCACCTCCCAAATAGTTTATAAAAATGAGCGACACATCACAAGCTGTGTATTTATCCTGAAGAATAGACACACTACTTGATGATGGGGCTTGATTAAATAAACTAGAAGATTTGTGACATCCGCTTGGTCTGCGAACCAATTTTATAAGCCGACAAGTTCCCCTGGTTAATATAAAGGAATTAAGTAGGGTTTATATTACCTAGGTTCTTAAAGTTCCCTATAAAGGCAAGCCCCTATAGATAATTACATCTTAAATGATGGGAATCATTTAAGAAAACTCTCGATAATGATCAGTGGTTTTGCTCTCATAATTTCAAAGTTTAAGGTTTTCAAAGGATTGAATTTTGGAGAATTTCAATAGGGAATGGATCAAATTTGGAACAATTTATTTTGAGAATCCAAAGGAAGAGAAGTAGGAGAAGTTGAGAAGCCAAGTAGAATCTTGGCAACTTCCCAAACTATCTTATTGTTTGGCTTAGATTTGGGAATTTACTTAATGTTTCAATCTTGCCAATTTTAATTAATTAGGACTTATATTTGTATGACATAATCATACCGAACGACTACCTCGGAGTCCTAAGAGCAGTTAGGGCTTAATTCACATAAAATGATTATACAAATGCCTAACAAAAAGTTGAGGATTTATGTTGCACTAGGCAAACTACCTCGAAATCCTATGGCTTTGTTATTTAAAACTAAGGAATGTTTTGCTGAAGTAGACCCGAGTTTTGCTGAAGACGATGGCCGTGCTGCCCACCATGCTCCGAGCTCCTTGTTGTTGCAGAGGTTTAGTTTTAGAAAATGATAATCAAGAGATGAGAGAAGTGTTTTGGTTTAGAGAAAATCTTAAAATCCAAGTGTTTTTAATATTTTAATTAAAACAAATCTTAAAGTTGTTTAAACAGAATCGATTAAGATCCCACGGTTCCGTCATCCCAGCACCGTTATTTTCATTGAATTCACTTAGTTCGGATGAATTTGCTAAACTCAACCGAATGAGTTCCACACTTTCATTTAGATCGTGGAAATCTCGTTAGCAACACGTGGGTTACATCATCCGAGGTATTCCCGATCATTCAACGAGACGTTTTAATTTAGTTGCAATTGTAGTTTTATTATTCTGTTTGTGGTTAAATTTTGAGTCGTTTTATATTTTGGAATGTTGTGGCGGTGAATTTTATCTTGTAATGACTTTTAATTTAGTTTTGGTTTCAGTTCAGGGACTATCCTAAAGGTTTTGGTTTTCATGCAACAGTTTTGTTTAACATGCAAGAAAAGTAAAGTACAGTGCATGTAAGTAAATTGCAATAAAGTAAATTGCAATAAAATAAAAGCGTACCTGGAGGGTCTTCCCGTCATTCCAAGCTGCACTTAAAACACATGTTAAGATATTTAAATGTTTCAACAAGTACCTAGGTAAAGCTAAGGGAAAGGTTTTGGTTGTCTACCAAAGTCCTAATCCTATAGCTAGTCATCTCCTTTGACGTCTAGGTTCTTGTGTTTTGGTTTAAGGATGATTTTCTTCACCAAAGAACAATTAAGTTCAATTGTTCTTATAAACATCCCATCATATTGAGGAAGTGCTTAAGATGAGTCTTAAACATCTTTTCAATACCTTTAGGATTGTTTTAAGTCCAAGAGAATTTAATTATACAAGTGAATTAATCATCCAGGAGTTCAAGTTTTGTTCTCTTGTTTAGTGAACTAGAACATTTGAATATCCTATAAGTGAAGTAACACTTCACTTGATACCTCATTTAAGAGTTATAATAATAAGAGCTTTAAAAGGGCAAATCAACTTATTAAGTATTTTAATGATTTAAACTTAATGATTTAATTTTAATTTTAACTTAATTATAAAAAATTAGTTTAAGTTTGGAATAGTTGTTCAAGTTATTTTAAATTTAATTCTTAATGATTTCATTTAGGTCTCGTTGTTAAATGATTTTAATTTAATTTAATTCAATTTAATTTTAATTCAATTAAATTTAATTTTAATTTAATTTTATTTGATTTTAATTTAATTTAATTTAATTTAATTAAATTTAATTTAATTTAATTTTAGTTTAATTTAATTTAATTAAATTTAAATTTAATTTAATTTAATTTAATTTAATTTAATTTAATTTAATTTTAATTTAATTTAATTTTAATTTAATTTAATTTTAATTTAATTTGATTTTAATTTAATTTAATTTAATTTAATTTAATTTAATTTTAATTTGGATTATTATTTTAATTTTTTAATTAAGAATTAAGTATTATTGAAGTGATTTATTTAGGGATTTTTAATTTAAAGAATAAATATCCTCTCAATAATATCCCTACTTTAATAATTCCAATTTCTATTATTCTTCCAAAATTTCAATTAATTAATTAATTAAAGTTTTATTTTAATTATATTTGAAATGGTTAGTAGGTTTCCACCCTCAATCATTTAAGTTTCAATCATCCAAAATCAGTTTAAAATCAAATACTTTACCCTCACCTTTTTGATTAATCCTAAAATTTTAATTAAGGGTTGAAAATTTTAATTACCCCTTTTGCCCTTCAAGCTTAATAATTCTATAACTCACTAAATTAACCTAAAATGAACTTGAAATTTTTATGTAACCTCACTCACATGTCAATTAAGACATTAGAGGAGAAAATCTGATTTTTCTATATTTAATTTATTTATGTAATTATTTTAATGGAAAATAGGGGTTTTCAAGGAAAATTCAATAACATGACCAAGGAAATGTATATGTCCTTAAGAAAATAATGGGATGTTCTTAATGATCAGAGGACCATTTGGACCAATTTTGGTGATTTTTTGAATTATATTTTATTTATTAGAATTTTTCTTAATTTTGGAGTATTAATTAATTTTAAAATAAAATTAAAGTTGAAAAATAGATCTTATATTTTTCTTAAGTCTCTCTGACCTCAAAGAGTCTAGAAAAACAAATTTTATATTTTTCTGATTTTTCTTTGATTTATTAGAATTATTTTAGTGAAAAGGTTGAAAAATACATTTTTTAATTTTAAAAATTACATTAAGTCTTTAAAATTCAATATCTTATCCTAGGGACTTAAAAAAACATTTGGTTTGTTCCTAAGTGATTAGAATTCAAAATGTGACATTTTGGTGATTTTTAATATTTTTATGATTTTTATTATTTTTTAATTATTAAAAATATTAGAATAATGATAAAAATCAACTTTTTTAGAAAATTACAATTTTAATTTTCCCAAGTTCTGCTAATATCAGAGAAGCTCCAAAACAATTTTTGTGAATTTTTGAAAAGTATTTTGTGATTTATGAATTTTCAAAGTTTAACTTTATCTATTTTGCTTAAGAGGCTTAATCAACCCATTTAGTGGGGTTAATCAAGTCCAATTGACTTCAAATTTTTATGTGATGTTCCTCTGATCCTAAAGATCAGTGGAGAATTTTTTTCAAGTTAATTTGATGTGTAGTTAACCCTAATTAATTAAAGTTCAATTTTGGGTGTTTAGGCCAATTAGGGTTGTTCCATGTGAATTAACTCAAAACCTATTTTTCTTAGGTTCCTCTGGTCATAAGAAACATCACCAAATTTTCCTAGAATTTATTTCTCAATATGCTAATTATTGAAATTAAAATACTCAAAACAGTAACATGCAATTAAAAAATCAATAACTTCTCGTAGGGATGGCCTTTGACCCTGAAAAATTCAGGGAATGTTCCCTAGATCAGAGGCTTCAAAAGCCCTATGGTCTCATGCCATGGTGAATTGTCTATGCAAATGGAGAATTAAAATACCACAGAGAGTAAATAAATCATTAAAAATATAATACTTGATGAAATGACTTGATTTCTTCTCCACATTATTCTCCTCTATTCACTGAGCAAGAGGGTATTTTTATTTTATTTTTAGAAATTTTCAACACAAAGTTATGCATTTTTGAAGTTCTGGGTATTTAATAAATAGGAAAATAACCCTATTTTTCTACTTATCCACGCGGCGCCGCGTCAACCTCGGCGGCTCCGAAGGGGTGCCTGTCGCGCTGTGATTGGGCGCTGCCATTTGAGTCAGCTGTCCCTGGGCCCGCCTTTCAAGTAACATCTTCCGGTCCGACGCGATCCGAGCCGTCCATCCGATACACGCGCGATCCAATGGCTCATAGTCATCGTCTACGACTGGTGTGCACCCGTGACTGTGCACGCTAAAACCCTAAGAACTCACTCGATTCTCAACGGATTTTTGTGTTCTTATGCTCTATGGATTTGTCTTGAAGAGACGAACACATCCATACGGTAAACATGTATTGAAATCGATTCATATCAAATGGAGAATCTCCAGAAGCTCGGGAGGAAGAGAGAGCTCATACCTTTGCTCAGAGAAGTGAAGCTGCGATCTGAGAGTTGTGTCACGTTCGATTGGGTCCAAGCAAGCTCCGCATGAAGTCCCTCGGCCCGGTGAATTGCCTAGTACAAAAGTGACCACGCCCGATCACAAAGCTTCGAGGCCGGAAGCAATGGCCGGCCCGGTGAGGGGGCTTTTACCGGGAAACTTCTCCTCTTGGTCCGGTGAAGGTGTAGAGTCAATCAATTTGAGGATTGACTCACCGTGGTGAAGTGCCCCGGTTTTGGGCTTGAATTTCAACTCCGAAATCGAGCTCGCGAGAGGAAATGGCAGGGGGATTTCGGTGGGGATCAAGTTCTCCGTGTGTGGGGAAGAGTCCGGAATGATTTTGCGCAGTTTCGTATGGTTTTTTTCAATGCCTCCCTTGGCCGAGAGGAGGTGGCGTTTAAATAGAGTGGTCGGAGGGCCTCCTGTGGGGGTTTAATGGTTTAGATCAGCTGCTTAGGTCAAGGGAAGAATAGCCCTGGCAACCATTGGGCATGGGGTAGCTCAGCAAGATGGAATTTCAATGTTGGGCTCCTCTCAAGGTCTCGGCCATGGGGTTTTCCGGCGGCTGTGGTGGCTGGCCGGCCAGGGTCAGGTCACCATCTTGACCAGTGAGGGCGGTGGCTTCGGCAATGGTGAAGTCAATCGGAGTTGGCCATGTGTAAAGGCGGTGAATTGAAATGGAATGGGGAGAGGCTCATTTTAGGTTCAATTTGGTCAACCCATGTATTCGGGCTTGGTTCACCTTCCCATGGTCCGATTTTGGGCCGTGGGGATCAATTGAGTTAGTCGCCATGGAGTGGTGAAGTCCCCATCCATGGTGAGGTGGCTAAACTTGGTTTAGTGTGTGGCATCGTTATGGTTAAAAAGGCTTAATGAAGGATTAGGAAAGGGGGCCCTCCTTTTGCCATTAATGGCTTGGTCACATGTCAAACCTTACATGGCTTCATATGGCTTGTAAATGGCTTGCTCATGGCTCCATGTGGCTTGGGACAAAGCTTGGTCATTTACATGAAAGAAGGTTTTGAATTTTTGGGATTTTATGGGTGATTTTGGCATGAGGCCTAATTTAGGATTATTTGATGATTGATTTAGGACTTAAGGGATGATATCAATTAATGGGGTGATTAAAAGAATATCATATGGGCTTTAGCTTGAAGTTTGGGCCTTTAAAATTTAGTGGAGATGGGCTATTAAAATGGTTTAGGGAAGTGGGCTTTTGGATTTTAAAATGGATTTTAGGATGAAAGTATGGTAAAGGCTTGGGCCAAACAAGTGTTAGGTTTAGTTTAGGGAAGTCTCATGAATGATTTGGAATTGGTTTGGAATAATTTGGAGTTGAATTGGGTTTAATTTGGGACTTTTGGTAAAGGGGCCAAAGTGGGTCAAATTGGGTTAACTTGGGCTAAGGTTGGGCTAATGTTGGGTATGATGTAAAATTAATGTTTAGAAATGTTCATAGGAGTGTCACAAAGAGTTTTCAACTTTGGTTGGGCTCTAATTTTGGGATTTGGGCCTATTTGGGTTTGGTTTGGGTGTAGGCCCATTTAGGAAATTTTGGTTTTGGGTTGAAATTGAGTAGGTCTTGGGTCCAAATTTTGGGCAAATTATGTTAGTGTTTTGTTTGTGGGGATGTTAGGGAAGGTTTAGAAAAGGTTTGGGGTTAATTGGAGTTGAATTGGGTGGGTTTGAGCTAGGTTTAGGTCATGGGCCAAATTTGGGCCTTAAGCTTCAAATTGAAATTGGGCCCAAATGTCAATCAAATTGGACTTGGATTTGGTCTAAATTGATATTGGGGAAATTGAATTGAAGTTTAAAATTGAATTGGACCAAAATTGAGGTAAATTGGGGTGATTTGGTTTGACATTGGGTTCATTTAGGTTTAAAATGGGCTAAATTGGGGGTTTTGGTAAAAGTAGGGTAACTTGACAAAATTGGCCCATGGTGTAGTTAAACAAAATGAAATTAGGAATATTTGGGATTTTCTGGTATTTTCTGGGAATTTTTGGAATTTTTGAATTTTTTTGGTTAAGAAGGGCATTTTGGGTATTTGGAGGGTATTGGGGGGTGTTTTTGGAAATTTTGGTGTATTTGGCTATGGATGATCACTTTGAGTGGTAGGAAATGTTTAGGACTGATTTTGAGGAATTTAGGGTAATTTAGGCAATTTTGCAAATTTTGGATAGTTTCAAGGGCATTTGGTAGGTTTAGCGGGTGTAGGGCCCCGGGGGTCAAAAATTGAAATTTTGGGAAAATAAAGATTGATTAAGTGTGAGTGAAATGAAATCATTTTGGTTAAGCCGTGAAGCCATGTTAAGCTCACAAAAGCCATGAGAAGACTTATTTTAGACATTCACTATGTTGTTCCTAACCCTCTTAGCCAGAGGCTTAGGGCTTAAGGACCATCCATATGAATTACCTACATGAGTCAGAAAGTCAAGTTGGGTGAGAGTGTGGTTTTTGGACTTGGAATGCGTGTGATAGTGTAGTGTATGTGCAAGTCAACCCTCACCAGACAAGGTCACCCAGGGTATTCCTAAGGCCAAAAAGTCCTATAGGGAACTCATCCTTTAAACCTCCACATTTGATTTCAACCCTCTAGGTGATTAGGGGTCTACAATCAAGCTTCGTGGGGTTTGCGTGGGAGTTAAGAGGTGTTTGAATTTCTAAGTGGTGGGTTCCATTTCTAGTCCTCTATGATTAGTCAAAGGAAAAGCCTAAGGCTAGATCCTAAGTACAAAAGAGAGAAGCAAAAGACCTCATAAAAAATGAGGCCAACAGGACCCAATCCCATGCCATCAGAACCAAATCGAACAAAGTTTGTAGCTCCGTGTCAATAAAACTAGTTGATCCTCCAAGACACAGAAGAAAGAAAATTGAAAGGAGCTGGTAAGTGTACCAAGCTGAAAAGACTCGACTTAGCAATAAGTCGGGAAGAATATTTGAATTACAGAAGAATTTCAAACGGATTTCGATTCGAAGAATAATCGAAGGATTCAGATTGATAGATTCAGACCGGAATTCAATTCGAGATTTAGATTCATTTCGTTTGTTTTGGTGATTCAATTTCATTTTCATTTTTTTTATTAGAGTTCGTGTTTATTTACAGTTTGTTGTGACATTTAGATTTTTAAAAAGAGTTCTTATTCATTTTCTTTCTCTCTCTTTTTTTTCGTCTTCATTTTTGTTTTTCATTTTCTTTTCCATTTTCTTTTTATTCTCATTCATTTTTTTATATTCTCTTTTCTTTCCGTTCTTTGCTCAAAGTTCATTTAACTTGATGGTGTTTCTGAGTTAATTTACACAAAAGAGGTGAAGGCAAAACATGACATAGTCGTTTCCATTTCAATTTGTTGAAAATACATCACATAGTCTGATCCAAAACATGATGATATCTTCCTTGAGAATTCAGTGTCTCATACAATCCACATAAATCCTAAACTGATTGTGTAAAATTCTTGTAAGTTCTTCTAAAAGCATCTGTCAAAATCCATGTCTGAATAGTAAGTTATATGGACAATAACATCACCTTCCAAGCCACCCTTGGCAGGAAATGCCGAGCAGATGTGCATTGGAGGTGTGCTATCTCCCATGTAACTCACAGCTCGTAGGGCCGGAGACTCTCTAACTCTGGATCTGGCTGAAAGTGGAAAGACATTTTTCTGTCATCCGTCCTCCTGAAAGTGACGGAGATCCTCTCCACAGACACTCCTGGGATGCAATGTTTTGCTACGTCAGCTCAGTTTCCTTTTAACATCAGGACGGAACCTACCGGTAGTGGTATCTCTACCGGCGCTCGGAATTCACTGGGGCCTGCTATCCGGAGGTCAGATCCGAACATGATGTTACACTGGTTGACGAAAGACACTGTGCAAAAAGGTCTGACGATATCACTATGGGTGGAGGTATGCAGACGCCCTCCCTTTAATGATGCAGCTATTGGGTATGTAATCTGCAGGCAATACCCTCCATGTTACCATCCTTTTTACCATTCTCTTGATAATTCTTGGCATCAGATCCACCTCACTACGACGGAGTATCCCTGGTGGATTTCCTTTTCTGTCCTCAGCAAAGTTGTAGCAACACCCGCACTGAATCGTAACTCTTCCTTTTCCTCTCATCCACTTTAGAGGTTCTGAGTAGATCTTCTCTCTTAAACGACCGGCTCAACCCATTTTCTGAAGCTCGACGACACAGTCCACAATTTGCTGCTGCTCGTAGTCTGAAAACACATTTGTATGCAGCTCGGGGCCTTCTAGGATGTTGATCCTCCTGCCTCGAATCCTTTCAAAATATTCAAAAGTTTTCTTTTCAACATTACGCATCTTTTCCAGCTCGTATTCCAAAATTATCTGCAATCGGCGTGGCCTGGTGACGTACTGAGGAATGTATGGTCCAACCCCAGCATGCTCTCCTGTATGTCTTGGCTCCTCGGGGATAGTTTCTATCGGGACATCCTCCAGGGTTGCTTTCGCAACAAGACTCTTCAGAACTGGTGCATCTGTCTGGCGTCGTAGCACCAACTCTATTTCTACTCTTTTTAGAGTTTCTTTCATCCTTTTTGCTGTTCTTGGAATTGCTTTCATCCTTTCTGCTGTTCTTGGAATTGACTTTCTCTTTTCTGGTTCCTGACAAACCTATTTCTTCGGAGTATTTGCATTGACGGTAGCAACTGTCTCTTTTTATTTATCCGCTGCCAGCTTGGTCAGCATCTTGCGTATGGGACGGTTCTTATATCTTCATTGGGTCGGAGTGAGAGTAGCTCTCCTTACTTCTTGAATTTCTGTGGGCATGGCGCTGACAAGCCTGCCATCTGTTGTAGCAACCACGGACTTTATTTTCTTGTCTTCTCCCATTGCATGAGTGGCGTTTGCTTTTCTTTTCTTGCTAGTAGACGGCTGACTTGGGTCACCCAATTTCATCACTGTATGGCTGCGGAGCTCTTCCCGATCAATTGGAGTCCAATCAGTTTCTTCATATTGTAGCCCGACTAGTGTGAAATTGGAGTCAATCTCAATCACGGCTCCATCCATCACCCTCTTTTCATCAAGTGCTAGACTCACGCCATTTTTAAAGTTCAGAACCAACTGCCCGTTCGACATTTCCCTGCGAAAAACAAGGAAAGGATCAGGGGCTGTACTAAGAACAAGAACAATAAGAAAACATTTATTAGTGAAATTTTTTTTTATTTATTTCTTTTAAATTTTAAAGAAAGTAGGAAGGGATGAGGAAAGATTAGGAATGAATTGAATTAAAAGGAATGATCAACATTTTATTATTACAATTTCACATGATTTCTTTTAACACATTTTTGTTAATGAATTTTTTTTTATCATCCATTTTATTTTGGGTTCGGACCCAGTTACAAATGATTACTCTACCCGTGTTTCTAGGAATGAGACTCCACTTTTAAAATCTATCCTTCGAAACATCAGGTTGCGTAATATTTCTTCAAATATCATCCATTAATTGGAGGCATACGTCGTTCTCCATGGCAATTCACCAGTTGGTAGGAACCTCCAGAGTAAACTGTCTCGACCACGAATGGCCCCTCCCAAGTCGGTTCAAATTTACCTCCTATCTTGCGGTGTGCAAGAATAGACCTCTTGAAAATTAAAACCAAGTCACCGACTTTGAATGTACTGGGCGGACCAGTTTATCGTGGGCCTGGATCATCTTGGCTTGATACAGTTCCAAATTCTTCTGCGCTGAAAGTCGTTTCCCTTCCAAGCTTTCCAATTCTTCTATTCATAATTTGGCATTTTCCTTTGTAGTGATCTTATTTGCAACTGCAATTTTGAGTGAGGGAAGCTGTACCTCCAAGGGTAAGACGGCCTCGGACCCGTACACTAGAGCATAGGGCATATATTGAGTAGGAGTTCTGAAAGTTGTTATGTAGGCCCATAAGGCTTCTAACAGCTTCTCGTGCCAATTTCTTTATTGTCGTCCAAATTTTTCTTTAGGATTTGGACGAGAGTTTTGTTAAAAGCTTCGGTCAAGCCATTCGCTCTAGGGTAGTAGATCGTCAAATAGAGCTAGTCAATCTCGTGTCTTCTGACAAAATTATTGATTTTCATGCTTCTGAATGCGGACCCGTTATCTGAGATAATCATGCGCGGTACCCCGAAACGGTAAACGACTAGGTTCTTGAAGAACTGTAACACGTGGTGTGCCTTTACTTCTCTGAGCGGTACTGCTTCTGCCCACATGGAAAAGTAATTTGTAGCTGCAAGAATGAAGCGATGTCCTCTTGATAAAGGTGGTTCTATTGGGCCCACAATATCTGTGCCCCAACATTTAAACGGCCACGATGCGATTGTCGGATGTAGCACATTTGGAGGTTGATGTAGGACCACTCCATGCACTTGGCACTGGTGACAACTTTTGGCAACCTTCATGCAATCGGTCATCATTGAGGGCCAGTAGTACCCCAGTCTCTTAATCTTCATCTTCATTTTTGGACCCGACTGATGAGTGCCACAAAGTCCTGAGTGCACTTCTTTAACAATTTCACGAGCCTCGGACCCGCTCAGGCACCTTAGCCACATCTGATCGAAAGACCTTCTATATAATGTATTGTTTATTAATGCGTAAGACAGAGTTCTTTTCTTAATTTGATGGGCTAACGACTTATCGCTCGATAGGTTTCCTGTTTGTAGGTAATCCATTAAAGGCTGCTGGCAATCGTTTGTAGTTTCTGTTACTGTCGCAACTGATTCTTCTTCCTCTTTTTCTGATTGGTATATCGTGCCTGTCGAGCTGTGAGAGAACCTGACGTCCCTGAACTGACACTTCAACTGATTCATCTTGCAAGCTGGAAAATTCCTTTGCAAGGCGGGCTAACGCATCTGCGGGAGCATTTTATCTTCTGGGAATCTTATAGATTGTTACATTCAGAATTTATTCTAGCAACTTCATTGCATATTGAAAGTACTGCTCGAGTCTTGGCTTCAGAATTTTGTACTGTCCGGCGACCTGTCGAATGATCAACCGAGAATCCCCGTAGATGTTGATGTCCGTTATCCCCATCTGAATAGTTAATTCCAGTCCAGTTATGAGAGCTTCGTATTCGGCCTCATTGTTCGTACACGGCTCTGTTAAATGGTAGGAATACCTTAACATTCCCCGCTCCAGTGTTATAAATAGCAGTCTGATTCCTGCCTTACCGGGCACTATCGTTTGCGATTCTTTGTCTTTCTGTGCTGAAGATGCTCCATCGAAGTATAGCTCCCAACACTGATCGTCGGGGTCTTCTAGGCTCATTATCTACTTGTTAGGCAAGTCGTCGTTGAGAGGCTATTCTGCCGGTAAAGGGTGTGTTGCGAGGAAGTCTGCTAGGACTTGTCCCTTTACGGCAAGAAGAGGAACGAAAGTTATATCAAATTACAATAGTATCATTGACCATCTGGCAAGTCTGCCGAAAAGTGTCGGTCAGGTAATCAAATATTACAACGGATTAAACTTCGAAATAAGGTTGACCTTATGAGAAAGCATGTAGTGCCTAAGCTTTTGAGCGGCAAAGATCAAGGCTAAACAATGCTTCTCAATCGGAGGGTACTTTAATTCCGTCAGAATCAGACGACGACTTAAGTAGTAGAGAGCGTTTTCTTTCCCCTCGTCATTGACTGGGCTAGCAGAGCTCCAAGGGAGTCGTCTAAAGTCGCGGTATAAAGTATTAACGGTCGACCCGAGACTGGGGCTGCTAAAACAGGTGTCATTAAATACTGCTTAATGTCCTCAAAGGCCCGCTGGCATTTCTCTTCCCAAACGAATTTGGCATCCTTTTTAACCAATGCCGAGAAGGGCTGACAACTACCTGACAAGTTCAAGATAAAGCGTTGAAGATATGCCAACTTCCCTTAAAAGAATCGTAGTTGTTTCAAAGTTTTTGGAGGAGGCATTTCTAAGATAGCTTTAATCTTCTCCGGATCGATTTCAATTCCACGATGTCGGACAACAAATCCTAAGAATTTCCCAGAGGCGACGCCGAAGGAGCATTTCAAGGGATTCATCTTATAGTTAAATTATCTTAGTCGCTCGAAAACAATTCTCAAATCATACAGGTGATCTTCCTTCAATTTGCGTTTGATGACCACATCATCCATGTAGCACTCCACTTAGTTGTAAATGAGATCATAAAAAATCCTCGTCATTGCTCTTTGGTAAGTTGCTCCTGCGTTCTTCAATCCAAAAGGCATGACTGTGTAGCAGTATACTTCGATTAGTGTTCTGAAGGCTGTGAGCTTCTCATCTTCTAGTGCCATTTTTATTTGATTGTATCCTGAAGATCCATCCATGAAAGAGAAGATTTCATGTGTTGAAGCAATGTCGATCATCAGTTCTGGAATTGGTAGTGGGAATTCATCCTTTGGACATGCTTTATTTAAATCTCTGAAATCCACACAGATTATGATCTGTCCATTCTTCTTTTTGACTGGTACCACGTTGGCTAGCCAAGTCTGGTATTGTTCTTCACGGACAATTTTAGCGTCTATTAGCTTCTTAACTTCAGTTATTACTTGTTGTTCAATCTCTAGACGCATTCTTCTCGAAGCTTGCCTGACTGGAACGGAAGTGAGATCCACTCCTAGCCTGTGAACTGCCACCTCTGGAGCTAATCCTGGCATTTCATCGTAACTCCAAGAAAAACTGTCCTTGAATTCCATTAGTAGCTTGACCATGTTCGGAGTCTTCTTTATTGAGCAAGGAGCTAACAAAGGTCGGCCTAGGCTCTTCGCTAGTACCTAAGTTAACTTCCATTAACTCGTTTATTGTAGATTTAAAATCTCTTCTTCAAATTGGGGTGGAGCGTTTCCAATTTGCAGATCTTCGAGATCATCTGAGGCTTCTAAGCAGACTTCATTAGGCTCGCAAGTGACAACCAAGCAAAATCTCGTGTCATCAACTGATCCTACTGTGCCGAATCCGAGACCATGTTTTGAATTGGGAGGCCGACTGACATTATTCCATAATTTTTCAAAGTGTTGTGATTGACCTTTTGTCCATCGTCGAGGTAAGACACCACGTTGAATTAAATTTGAACACAGGGAGAATACCACTCAAAAGGTAGTTCCATTAATTCGGAAGAAGTAACATCTTCAAATTGTACATCATTTTCAGTTTTGGAATAAGAAGCACCATGGTAGAATTTGATCGGTTTAGTACCACCACCATGCACTTCCTTGACCATCATACCCTCGACCTTATTAGAATGGATCGGGGTCAGGGTCATAGTATGTACATAATGATTAATCTTCTCGTACATTGATTTGTATTCTTCTTTCTTTTCGTCTTCGAGAGAGATCTTGAACTGTGGTTTCTTCTGACTTATTGCCGCTGCTTCTTTCTTAATTTCTTCTTCTTCGGAATTGATCTCCCAATCAACGTCGATGACCGATTTCTTCTGTCCAACTGTTCCAACGTCTCTTCCTCGACCTCGTCCCCGGCCTCGACCTCAGGTGTGAGTTCTGGAGAAACCTTCACCATCTCGTCGTAAGGGAGTGGTGAGTAACTGTTGGACTAGAATTTCAGGTTCTTCATCGTCTTGAACTTCTTTTGCTTCATTTGGTACGGTATTTCTGGAGAAGATTGTTTTCTTTGGAGGCACGTAGTAGGATGCATCTTCGTGAATCCCAATATCGTGTATGGAGAATGGTTGCAAGTCACCCTTAATACACCGTTCTCCTCCTTTGTAATACTTTATGCATTGGTGCAGAGACGACGGTACCATCCGGTTATCATGGATCCATGGCCAACCCAGTAGAGCGTTGAACGATGTCTCAGAATCAATTATATGGAATTTTGCGGTTGTCTTTGCTAAGTCACCGGTCTTCATTAATAGTGTAATCGATCCCAGAGCTCTTTCTCCTCTCTGATTGAACCCTTTTAATAACATCTTGTCTGCTTCAAGCTCGCGAGCATCAATTTCCAAATATGCTAGCGTTCGAAGATTCATTATGTTGATTGATGCTCCCGGATCAACCAACACTCCGGAGAGCGTAAACTTTCCAATAGTGGATCGAAATGTAAAACGGTCTGGTCGTGATCGATCTGTTCCCGCAGTAGATCATTGTCCGTGAAGGTAACACCTCGCTATTCTTTTAACGAACAAACCTCGTCGAAGGAATTACCGGCCATTTGAGCTAAGCAAATTTCTGGATCAAGTACAGCCTTGATCAGAGTTTCCGTCATCTTCTTTGACAGGATCAGAGCGTCGTAGATGCTCAGTTTGGCTGGTAGCTTCCTAAGATGGGCTAGCACGTTATAATCCACCTTATTGCCATGTTCTTCGGTTTCTTCCCGAACGGGCAATTCTTTTGCTAGGGTTGGCTCCTCCTGAGAAACCACCTGCTTTCCTTTATCCTTTGGACCCATTCTTGGAGGTAGAATATTTCCACTTCTTAGGTTGACTTCAGTTACTTGTCCTGAATCTGGTGGTGAATCTACCGGTGTCTCCTCTTGAATCGGAACTACTAGCTCTTCTGGAGTTGCTTCGGAATCTGATAACTCTAATTCTATCGTGATTGGAGCTCTTCGAAATTCACAAATAGACTCGTTTCTTGTTGAGTTTTCGTAGCCGTCTTCGCGAGCGTCTTCTCCTTCGTCGTGGTCATCGAGGTTCAGTATGATTTGAGAATCGTTTATCCTTTTAGAATTGAGATCCAGATTAGGTTGGTTGTTGTTAGTTACGTAATCGTTAGAAACAGTCAAAACGTAGCCAACACCAAAAATCTTATCATTATAAGATCCCAGAAGCGTGAGCAAATAATCATACAGAGTCAGACATCCGAGGGATTTCTACCCAATCGAAAACAACCATCCTAGGATAAGCAGCCCCTAGTCTACCCTTCGGAGCCTCGGTTTTCATTTCTTCTAAGATATTCTCCTCTTTCTGGGGTGGTTCTTCAGTCGCAAGCGATAGTGCTGACTCGACAGGTTTCAAATTTTGAGTTGAAGTGCTCACCGAAGCGGTCTAGATGTGACCCAAAATTTTCTTCGAGGACATTGTCTAGATAGTACTCCATCCATCGTGGGTCGTGTACGGGTCTATCAGAAAATAGGATCCGTTGAAACGTTGAAATAACATTGACAGAACCTCCTTTTTGGGGTTATTTCATGTATTCTTTCGGGATTGTTATGTTCCCCCTTCGGAGATTATCTTCAAGCCAATTCTTAAAGGTGAAGCAGTCTTCGATCTTATGTCCGAGCATCCTATGGTAGGGACAGTAGTTCGGATGATCCTTCTTGTTAACTTCTTCTGGCCTCCTGGGCTCTGGCAACTGAAAATTGGGTGTCTTCATCAAACTGCGAAACATTTTAGCCACTGCTTCAGTTTTGAAAGGATATTCCTTGTTCAGAAGTTCCTTCAGGGGACGTGACGAAAGAGGCAGTGGTTGATCATGCTGCCATGGCTGATAGCTCGGTCAAGGCTGTTGATAGCCCTGCTGAGGTTGCTGATAAATCTGTTGCGGTTGTTGGTAAGTCCGTTGCGTTGGTTGATAACTGAGCTGTGGCTGCTCTGGCCGTATTTGCATTGGTTGCTTTCCCTTATCAACTACCGCGACAATCTCGGATTTCCTTTTAAATGCTTTCACGGGCTTCTGTTTATCGGTCTTGTCCACGAAACTTAGCTGCTTTGCCTCCTCTTGTAAGCTCCCGGCCTTGCTAAGCAACTTCTCAAAGTCTTTATTGTAAATCCTTTAAGGAGAAGCGCTATCAGGCCGTGAATACTCTTAAGCGAGATACCAACTGCATGTTGTTCCTGAAGCTGTGGTTCACACTTCATGCTTAAATTCCTCCATCGAAGTATGTAGTCCACTAAAGTTTCGTTTGGTTTCTGTTGCTCCACCACTTGATCACCAATAGTGATGTGGTGCTGAGCCCCAGTAAACCACTTAACGAAGAGGTTTTCTAATTATGAAAAAGTCTTGACTGAACCATTCAGAAGTTCTGCATACCAATCGAAGGCAATTCCTGACAAACTGCTGACGAACTGACGGAAGAGTAAAGCAGCACTTCCACCGGCATTGCAGTAACTAGGAAAAAAATGTACGACATGTTGCCGGGGATTTCTTGTACCATCAAAAGTCTTGAACAGAGGTGGTACGAAGCCCTTCGGGTATTGGACTGCATCAAATTCTTCAGGGTAAGTTCTACCCGTCTGAATAAATGTCCCGCTCTTAGACTGTGCAAAGGCTTCTCGCACCTGCTGTTCCACCATGTTCTTGATATCCTTCTTGGGAATCATGCTTTGTGCAGAATCCTTCTTCGGCTGTTCATCTCCGTTGACGGATGTGATCTCTTTTCCTCCATCTGCAATGTGAATGATCTCCGGGGGTGTTTCCTTCTATGGTTGAAGCTGACTCTGGAGAGTGGCTAAAGCGGCAGCCATCTCTTCCATCCTCTTTTCCATCTAAGAAATCGTATCATCTTTCTGTAAGACATGCTCTCATTACTTCTGGTTCATCACTTTCTGAGGCTGACGGAACTCCTTGCAGAGCTGATGATGCTCGGGTCTCGACCATATTGATCTTGGCATACTCGTCATCCATGAACTCTGATGAATCTACTTCATTTTCTAATTTTTCTCCTCTTTCTTTTGCTAACCGTCGGATGTCCATCCTTAGCTTTCCTATGGTGTCCTCTAGTGGCCTCTTCCAGACGGTCTCGCGATTATCACGTGATGATTGTTGAATTTCTTTATCAGGAGTTTCTTTTAATGCAGTGGCACTTCCTTCTGATTCTGGCTCTCTGACGAGGCTTTTCTTCTCAAGACATTTTGTCGGTATCGGTTCAGCGATAATAGGTCGCCACACCATCCTTCTTGCAGCAGAAGGCCTAGGACCAAACAGTATGTCGGCTATATGCTGGTAGGTGGTGTCCTCCCTAATATGGTGACCCGATACAACAACAGGCGAACTAGCTCGCATCTTCTTCCTTGGTTTCTCTACAGCAGTGACAGGCTCTACTCGCGATCCGAGGCGGGATTTGACTGGCACTCGTCCCATCCTTCTTAGGATCTCTGATACGGGACAACCTTCCTTCTTAGCTAGTTTTTCTACTATGTCTTGCAGTCGGGTAAGCAGCGTAGTCTTGACCCTTTTTCTTTTACAGTCATTATAGTATGCATATCGGGGTAATGCACCGGTGATCCTCTAAACATCTTCTTCATCCGATGCAGCAGAGAGAGGGTGAAACCTACTTCCCTCCAACAGAGGTGAATACCCGGGCAGTTCTTCCTCTTTCTCAGAAATATTTTCCAGAAAGGCAACTTCAGCAGCCTTGGCCTTCTCGGTCCTAGCGATCTTTCTGCTTCTATTTCTCCTTTGAGTCCGAGTTAAGGGTGCAACTCTTGAACTGGACCCTATCTCGAAGACAGAAGGTATTGTAGCAAAATCTGTACTCTCCACGGTGACAGGCTCATCACAGACTTGAATTTCCTTCCCCTTCAGTTTGGCAGGAGCTCGAGTAGGTGCAGAGATGACTAGACCGGTGGAGGTAGAGACAACAGTCCTCCTACGAACAGCAGTACTTCTTTAAGCTGGAATTCTTTGTAGGGGAGGGAACTCTGGAGTTGATTTCAGGTTAAACTCAATTACGGGCTCCTCAGTTTTCGATACTTTGTTCATTAGGGTGAACAGATTAACATCTGCAAACTTAACGTCTGTATTGTCGAATCCTTGTCCAAAATGAATGATCCCATTGTCAGGCAGTTCATCCTTGTAGACAGCTAAGTCGAGTCTGTTGGTGAAGGAGAAAAATAACTTTGGTGCAGACATTTCTTACAGGGTAGAACCGAACGTCAGTCCCGAATTAGGCTTCCTTTTGTCGCAATACTTAGGACGAAAAAGAAAGAGTCTGAACACATTTTCCTTTATCTTGGTATATTTGTGATTTTTAAAAGAGTTTGTTTGTTAGAAGGTTGTTTATTAGAGGATTTGTTTGTTAGGAAAAAAACAATTAAAGGAGGAAGGTTATAGAAAAGGTAAAGGATCCGATTCAGAATTGGAAAGGAAGAGAAAGTCTCGTAAGACTTCTCAACTCGAAAGACCGCTCCTAAGCTAACACCTATTGGGGGTTCACCCCACCTCGAAAGAGGCAAAAGGATTTCGTAACCTCTCTGTTTAGGGTGTCTAAACAGATGGCTCCAAAATCCAAAAGGAGTCGACTATACCCACTCAAGACAGGAAATGAACGTGGTATGCCAACGGATAGAATGGTAGCTTGGTCCACTAGGGACACGGACTTGCTACCGATTTATGAAAGCAAAACTATCTGATTAAAATGGAGAGAGGAACTATTCCCTTGTGGAGTTGCCAGAAATTGTCGGCATATTTATAGGTTGTGTTTTGAAAAGGGCAGAAATTGTCGGTGAATTTTAGATTTTAAATTTAATTTAAATATATATATATATATATATATATATATATATATATATATATATATATATATATAATTTGAAAAAAAAACAACATTTGATTTTGAAAATAGTTTTATGTTTGGAAATTTTAAGATATGAAATCAAACCGATCTCACATCCCAAATAGTTTATATAAACGAGCACCACACCACAAATCATGTATCTACCTTGAATAATAGACACATTGCTTGATGATGGGGCTCAATTAAATAAACTAGAAGATTTGTGACATCCGTTTGGTCTGCGAACCAATTTTATAAGCCGACAAGTTCCTCTATTTAATATAAAGGAATTAAAATGGGTTTATATTACTTGGGTTCTTAAAGTTCCCTATAAGGGCAAGCCCCTATAGTTAATTATATCTTAAATATCTGAAGACACTTAAGAAAACTCTCGATAATTATCAGTGGTTTTTCTCTCAAGAATTTCAAAGTTTAAGGTTTTCAAACAATTGGACTTTGGAAATTTCAATAGGGAATGGATCAAATTTGGAACAGTTAATTTCAGGAGTCAAAAGGAAGAGAAGTAGGAGAAGCTGAGGATCCAAGAAGAATCATGGAAACTTCCCATACTATCTTATTGTTTGGCTTCAATTTAAGAGTATGTTTAATGTTTCATTCCTGCCAATTTTAATTACTTAGGACTTATGTTTGTATGATATAATCACACAAGTAGCCTCGAAGATGTGAGGGTTTATGTCATACCGAACAACTACCTCGGAGTCCTAAGACTGGTTAGGGCTTAACTTACTTAACATGATTATGCAAATGCCTAACGAAGGTTGAGGGTTTATGTTGCACTAGGAAAACTACCTTGAAAACCTATGGCTTGTTATTTAAACTAAGAAAGGTTTTGCTGATGTAGATTCCAGTTTTGTTGACGAAGATGGCCGTGCTGCCCTTTATGCTCCAAGATCCTTATTGTTGCAGAGGTTTAGTTTTAGAAAGTGCAAGTCAGGAGATGAGAGAGATTTTTTGGTTTAGAAAAATCTTAAAGTCCAAATATTTTTAATGTTTTAATTAAAACAAATCTTAAAGTTGGTTAAACATAAGCGATTAAGATCCCACAGTTCCGTCGTCCCGGCACCGTTATTTTTATCGGATTCACTTAGTCCAGTTGAATTTGCTAAACTCAAATGAATGAGTTACACACTTTCATTTAGACTGTGGGAAATCCCGTTAGCAACACATGGGTTACATCATCCGAGGTATTCCCGATCATCCAACGAGGAATTTTAATTTAGTTGTAGTTGTAGTTTTGTTGTTCTGTTTGTAATTAAATTTTGAATTGTTTTATATTTTGAAATGTTGTTGCGGTGAATTTTATCTTGCTGTGACATTTAATTTAGTTTTGGGTTATAGTTTTGTGGCTATCCTAAAGGTTAGATTTCATGCAGGGTGACATTCTTGTTTAACATGCAAGAGAAGTTAAGTACAGTGCAGGTAAATAAATTGCAATGAAATAAAAGCGTACCTGGTAAGCATTCCTATTTATTTTCTCCTGCAATTAAAACACAGGTTAAAGAATTTATATAATTGCAAGAAAACACCTAGGTAAAGCTAAGGGAAGGTTTTAGTTGTCTACCAAAATCATAATCTTATAGCTAGTCAATTCCTATGACGTCTAGGTTCTTGTGTTTTGTTAAGGATGATTTTCTTCACCAAAGAACAATTAAGTTCAATTGTTCTTCTAAAACATCCCATCGTATTGAGAAACTGCTTAGGACGAGTCATAAACATCTTTTCAATACTTCTGAGATTATTTTAAGTCCAAATGAATTTCATTGTACAAGTGAATTAATCATTCAAGGGATTTAGTTGAGTTTTGCTTCTTACTCAGTGAACTAGGATATTTGATTATCTTATGAGTGATGTGACATTTCACTGAATGCTTTATTTAAGAGTTATGATAAAGAAAACCTTTAGGGGAAAATTAATTTGTTGAAGATTTTTAACAATTTTGAATTAGGAAATTGATGATTTTGAAATAATTTGGTTTAGTTATACAATTTTAATTAATAATTTTAAGTTTGAAATAGTGTCCAAGTTGTTTCAATTCAATTAAATCTTTATATTTTAATGATCTTAATATTTCAAATTAGTTTTAATGTTTTAAATTTGTTTAAGGTTTGTTTTCAAATGATAAATTAATTTTACTGTTCTTAATTTAATTTAATTAAGTTATTAAATCACTTAATATTTTAAAGTTTAATTTAATTAAGGGTTATTTTCCTTATAATTATTTAATTATTAATTCCAATTATCATCTTTAGTTTAATTAAGAGCTAAATATTATCAAAGTGATTTATTTAGGGATCTTAAATTAAAGAATTGGTATCTTCCTAAGTTACATCCCCAACATTAATAATCCAAATTTTGATTATTCTTCCAAAATTTTAATTATTTAATTAATTAAGGTTTACTTTAAATATTTTCAAGACGATTAATAGGTTTCTACCCATTCATTACTTAAGTTTCAATCACCCAATGGAAAATTAAGATCAGATATTTTACCCTCCCTTTGATTAGACCTAAATATTAATTAGGGTTAAAGTCTTTAATTACCTTTATGCCCATTTAGGCTTATTTATTTCATAACTCATCAAATTGAGCTTAAATGAATTTAAAAATTTTTATGTCACTTCACTCATATGTCAATTAAGACACTAGTGGAGAAAATGTGATTTTTCTGAATTTAATTTAATTTATATATTTATTTTTGTAAGAAAATAAGGGTTTTCAATGAAAATTCAACAACATGACCAACGTGAGGTTTCTATCCTTAGGAAAATTGTGGGATGTCCCTATTGACCAGAAGACCACCTAGACTAATTTTGGTGATTTTTTTTAATTATATTTTATTTATTATAATTATTTTGATTTTTATGGTATTAATTAATTATAAAATAAAATTAAAGTTGAAAAATGAATTTTATATTTTCCATAATTCCCTCTGACCTTAAGGAGTTCAGAAAAGCAAATTTTCTATTTTTCTGATTTTTCTTTGATTTACTAGAATTAATTTAGTGAAAATGTGGGGAAATTCATTTTTTAATATTAAAAATTGTCCTAAGCCTTTAAAATTCAATTTCTTAACCTATAGACTTGAGAAAAATATTTGGTTTATTCCTAAGTGATTATTAGGCAAAATGTGACATTTTTATGATTTTTAAGATTGTTGTGATTTTTATTATTTTTTAATTATTAAAATATTAAGAATACGATTAAAAATGAAAATTTTAAGAAAATTCTAATTTTAATTTTCTTAGACTCCTTTGATATCAGAGAGCCCACAAAACCATTTTGATGAACTTTTGAAGTGTATTTTAGGTTTTATGAATTTTTTAATTTTAAAAAAAGTCATACAAGTTAAATAATTCATTTAATGGGTTAAATTATTTCCAATTGACTTCAAATTCTTATGTGAGGTTCTCTGCATCTTAAGTGACAGTAGAGAATTGTTTTCAAGTAATTTTGATGTGTGGTTAATCCTAATTAATTAAAATTCAGTTTTGGGTGTTTAGACCAATTAGGGTTATTCTTAAGGAATTAAACCAAACCAAAATTTTCCTAGGGTCCTCTGGTCATAAGATACCCCCCCCCCCCAAATTTTCCTAGAATTTTCTAAGCAACATGCTAATTACTGGAATTAAAATGGAAAAACAGACACATAAATTTTGAAAAATCAATATCTTGCCATAGTGATAGCCTCTAGCCTTGGAAAATTCAGGGAATATTCCCAAGAATAGAGGTTACAAAAGCCCTATAGTCTCATGCCATTGTGAATTATGTGCATGCATGGAAAATTAAAATTCTGAAATCAGTAAATAATTAATTAAAAATAAAATACTCATGAAAATAACTTAGTTCTTTTTCCACATTGTTCTTCTCTGTTAGCTGAGTAAGAGGGTATTTTTATTTTATTTTTGTGATTTTGCCTACACAAAGATATGAATTTTTGATGTTCTGGGTAATTAAATAAATCAAAAATACCCTATTTATCTACTTAAACACATCGGCGCCTTGTCATCCTATGGCGGATCGAAAGCCCATGTGGCGTGCTCCCATTTGACACCGCCATCTGATGGGATGCCACGCGGCCCGCGGTCTTGTCCCATCTCCTCGTCCGGCTCGATCTGGACTATCCATCTGATACACGCGCGATCCGACGGATGCTGGTTATTGTCTCCGACTGGTGCGTCCCGAGAGTCGTCCACACTAAAACCCTAAGATCTCCCTCATTTCTCCACCAAAATTCATGTACTTATACTCTATGGATTCGTCTCAAAAAGACGCACACATCTATACAACTAACATGCTATGAAACTGAGCCAAATAAAATGGAGAACTCACAGAAGCTCGGGAGGAAGAAGAGGTCCAAACCTTTGCTCTGAGAAGTGAAGCTTCAATCAGAGAGTTGTGGCACCTTCGATTGAACCCAAGGAAGCTCCAGATGAAGTCTCTAGCTCTGGTGAATTCCTAGACCCAATTTCCACCAAGCCCAATTTCAAAGCTTGGCCGATAGGGAGAATGACTGGCCTGGTGAAGGGGCTTTTGCTAAGGAACTTCTTCTCTTGGTCTGGTATAGGTGTAGGGCTGCTCAATTTGGAGTTTGGTTCACTGTGGAGAAGTGTCCTGGTTTTGGGCTCAAAATTGAACTCAGAAATTGAGCTCGCGAGAGGGGGTTTTAGGGCTGGATTTCGGTGGGGATCAAGTGCTCTATGTTTGGAGAAGGGTCTGGAATGATTTTGGCAGAGTTTTGGTAAGGTTTTGTTCAACACCTCCTTTGGCCGAGATGGGGTGGAGTTTAAATAGAGCTGGCTGGAGGGCTTCGCAAGGGCAATTAAGGGTTGGGATTTGCTGACTAGGTCAAGGGAAGAACAGCCATGGTGTCCACTGGCCATGAGACAGCTCAACAAGTGAGTTTTGAATTTTTTGGCTCACATGGAGCTCTCGACCATGGGGTTTTCCGGTGGCTGTGGTGGCTGGCCGGCCAGGGTCAGGTTAGCATCTTGACCAGTGGGGTCAGGGATGGGATTTGGTGAACTCAATTGGCTTTGGACATGTGTAAAGTGGTTTGATTTAAATGGTATGGGGAAAGGGCTATTTTAGGATTGGTTTGGTCAACTCATGCAAATGGGTTGGGTGCACCCTCCCATGACCTGGTTTTGGGCTTAGGAAATCATTTGGGTCAGCTGAATTGGAGTGGTGAAGTATCCATCCATGGTGAGGTGGCTAAGCTTGGTTTAGAGTGTAGCATAAATGAGGTTAAAAATTTTTAATGAAGGGTTAAGAAAGAACCCCTCCTTTTGCCATTAATGGCTTGGTGAGGTGGAAAGTGGCTTCCATGGCTTGTAAGTGGCTTATGCATGGCTTCATGGCTCCATTTGGCTTAGGGAAAAGTTAGCTCATTTTCATGAGAAAGGATGTTGGCATTTTTGATAAATTTAGGGGAGAATGGCATGAGGCTTAATTTAGGATAATTTGATGATGAGTTTGAAACTTAGGGAATGATTTAAATCAAAGGGATGATGAGAGGAAATCTCATGTGGGCTTTGGAATGGATTTTGAGCTTTTTGAAATCATTTTGGATGGGCTTTTAAATATTTTAAAAGAGTGGGCTTTTAGGTTTTAAAACAAGTTAGTGGATAAAAGTTTTGTAAAATATTAGGCCCAATAATTATTGGATTCTATTTGGGAATGTTTCATGAATGGTTTGGAGCAAATTTGGGGTAATTTGGGGTTGAATTGGATTTAATTTGGGTCTCTTTGGTAATGGGGCCAAAGTGGATCAAATTGAGCTAACTTGGGTTAAGGTTGGGCCAATGTTGGGTTTGATGTAAAATTAATGTTGAAAAATGTTTATGGGGTGTGACAAAGAGTTTTCAACTTTGGTTGGGCTTTGATTTTGGGATTTGGGCTCATTTGGGTTCATGATTAATTTAGGCCAAATTGGGGATTTTTGGTTTGGGTTAGATTTGGGTGGAGTTTGGGTTTAAATTTTGGGCAAATTAAGTTAGTTTTTTGTTTGTGGGGATGTTTGGAAGGTTTAGGAAAACATTTGGGGTTAATTTGAGTTGAGTTGGGTTGGTTTGGTCTAAGTTTAAGTCATGGGCCAAAATTGGGCTTTAAGCTTCTAATTGAAATTGGATCCACATGTTGATGAAATTGGGTTTGGATTTGGTCTAAATTGGTATTGGGGATATTAAATTGAAGTTTATGATTGAATTGGAACAAAATTGAGGTCAATTGGAGTGGTTTGGTTGGACATTGGGCTCTCTTAGGTTAAAAATAGTTCAAATTGGGGGTTTTAGTAAAATTGGGCTAAATTGATAAAATTGTCTTATAGTGTAGTTGAACAAAATGAAATTAGGAATAGTTGGGATTTTCTAGAATTTTTTGGAAATTTTCTGAATTTTTGGAATTTTTGGGTTAAAAGCGTATTTTGGGTATTTGGAGGTTACTGGGGGTATTTTGAATATTTTGGTATATTTGACCAAGGATGATCAATTTGAGTGTTGGGAAATTTTTAGGACTGATTTTGAGGAATTTTGGATAATTTAGGCAATTTTGCAAATTTTGGGCAATTTCAAGGGCATTTGGTAGGTTTGGTGGGTTTAGGGTCCCGGGGGTCAAAAATTGAAATTTTGGAAAAATGAAGGTTGATCAAGTGTGAGTGAAATTAAATCATTTTGGTTGAGCCATAAAGCCATATTAAGCTCAGAAGAGCCATGGGATGTCTCATTTTAGGCATTCACTATGTTGTTCCTAACCCTCTTAGCAAGGGGCTTAGGGGTTAAGGTCCATCCATATGAATTACCTACATGAGTCAGGGAATTAAATTGGGTATAGATGTGGTTTTAGGGTTTTGGAATGTATGTGAGAGAGTGGTGTGTGTGCAAGTCAACCCTCACCAGACCAGACCATCCAAGGTAGTACTAAGGCCAAAGGTCCTATAGGAAACTCATCCTTTAAACCTCCACATTTGATCTTAACCCTCCAAGTGGTTTAGGGGTTTACAATCAAACTTGTGGGGTTTGAAGAGAGTCAAGAAGTGGTTTGAATTTCTAAGTGGTTTGAATTTCTAAGTGGTGGTGGGTTACATTTCTAGTCCTCTAGGATAGACAAAGGGAAAACCTATGGCTAGATCCTAAGTACTAAGGAGAGAAGAAAAGACCTCACAAAAATTGAGGTCAACAGACACTTAGACGTCTGTGTTGGTTTTGTTGATCTCTTCGGTCAACGCCAATACCTGCGGTGTGCTTGGTCAGCACACCACACCTATTGGGGGTCCATTTGTTGACCTAATTTTTAGTGAAGTCTTTTCCTTCCTTTTAGTACTTAGGATCTAGCCATAGGACTTCACCTTGACTATCCTAGAAGACTAGAGATAGAATCCACCATTTAGAAATTCAAACCAAATCTTGGTTCTCTTCGGAATCTTACATAGATGCAATCAACCTCCAAATCACTTGGAAAGGTTGGGACCAATGTGTGGGAATACAAAGATGAATTCCTATAGGATGCTTAAGCCTTAGGATAGCCTTGGGTGGCCTGGTCTTGGTGAGGTATAGCTGGTACACACTACACTCCCACACCCATCCTAAACCCTAAACCATCCTTACCCAATCTTGACTCCTGGTTCATTGGAGCACTCATGTGGCTAAGTCCAAACCCCTAGCCCTTGGCTAAATGGGTTAGGAACAACCTATGAGATGTTCAAAAAGGACATTCCTTGGTCCATGGCTCACTTTAAGCTTTTCCACTCTCTCAACCATAACCAAACTCCACTTTTTCCAAAATCCCTGGTTTTAACATTGGGTCCTTCAGCCTACCTAAAATTACCCGAATTGACCCTACTACTACCAAAACTTTCCAAAATTTTCCAAAACTTATCCAAAAATCCTAAAAATCATTTCGAAACAATTCCCACCTCTTAAATCCACCAAAATACCCCAATACCCTCCAAATAACCTCAAAATACCCTAAATACCCTTTTAGCCCAAAATCTAAAATTTCCAAAAATTCCCAGAAAACTCCAAAAAATCCCAAATGTTCCCAATTTCATATTGTTCAACTACACCATAAGCCAATTTTGCCAAAATAACCCACCTTTATCAAAATCCCCAGTTTGACCCATTTTTAACCTAAATGGACCCAATGTCAAACCAAACCAACCCATTTGACCTCAAATTTGCCCAATTTCAATTCTAGACTTTAATTCAACATCCCCACTACCAATCTAAACCAAATCCAAGTCCAAATTGATTCACATTTGAGTTCAATTCCATTTGAAATCTTAAACCTCAATTTTGCCTAATTAATCCAAAATTCCCCAATTAACCTATTGTCAACCTTTTCCCTCCCAAATTTCAATCCTAAACCTTCCATGGAACTCCCATGAAACCCATACAACTTTCAATTGTCCCAATTTGAGCTCAATTCTAACCTAAATCCATTTGAAAATCAAGATTACCCCATTTTTACCTAACTTGAATCCATGCCCTAAATCCACCAAATTAATTGACCTAATCCTAAATATTTTTCCCAATTAATGTTGGGAAATCTTCAATACATTCCCCTAGACTATTTGAAACATTCAAGTGGGTCTAAACCCCAACTTAAACCTACTTGGACCCAACTTGATCCAACCTTGCCCAAATTAACCAAAATAAAAAAACCCATCAAATTGACCTTTCCATTGAACTCAAAACCATTTCATGTCTTCATGAAAGTTCTTCATGGAAATCATTTCAAAAATATTACTCAAGACAGTTGGACTTAAATCAAACCCAAGCCCAAGTTAACCCAACCTAAACCCAAGTGAGCCAATTTGAACCCATGACCTAACCTAGCCAATTTGAACCTAATATGGCTAAACCAACCTATCCACTGCCACTAGGTGAACCCTAGGAACCACACTAGATCCACCTAGCCCAAGCTAAGTGAGCCATGGACCAAGGGTCCGCCAATTTAAGGTATCTCTTCCCTTAAATGGTTAAATCCTCCTTTTGCCTCACCCCAAGTCCCCCCTTGCCTGGTTTATCACCATTAAACCCTGCCACCTGACCCACCTGACTTGGGGCCAGTTTCCCTGTCTTTGCCGGTCGGCCTAGTCACCGGAGGAGGTCAAAACTAAGAGCCACCATCTACCTAAGCACACTCAAACTTACCCAATTAGCCACCTCAGCCAAAATTGACCTTGGAGACTCTCTGCCCTCCACCTAAGCAGTGGAATCCACCCACCAATTGAGCCCTGCTTAGACCTATGGCCCTGGCCATATAATTCACACCTCTCAGCCATGAGAGGGGTTTGAAAATTTTTCTCACAAAGCTTCCCCAAATCACTCCTAGAGCTCCTCCAAGCCAAGAGAAGCTCAGCTCCACTGTTTTCCAGCCCTCATCCCCACTGGCTGAGCTCAATTTTTGAGTTCAATCTCATGCTAAAAAACAAGACAACCCTTAAAACTCCACAAAAACCCAATTAAATCTTCCCACACCTTTACCAGATGTAGAGAAGAAGTTCCCCAGTGAAAGCACCCTCACCAGGCCAGCCATTTCTTCTATCGGCCAGAGGTCAAAATCAGACTTGGACGAAGTCATAGCCACGCATTTCACCATCGCTCGAGACTCAATCCGTAGCCTCCTGGGACTCTAACGAACGTGCCGAGCACCTATAATCAAAGCTTCACATCTCAGAGCAAAGGTATTGAGCTCTCCTTCTTCCCAAGCTTCCATGGATTTTCCATTTTGTTTTACTTAATTTCAATGCATGTTAGTTGTATGGATAGACTCCTCTAGGCTAGACGAGCATGTAGGACAAAACCCCATGTGATTTGGTTGAGTATCGAGTAAGATATTAGGGCTAGAAGGTAGACGGTTCTTAGCTCACACCTGTCGGGATGACGATGCAAGACCGTTAGATGGCGCGTGTATCTGATGGATGGCCAGGACCATGCTGGATGGAACAACGGAACATGAACGGCGGGTCGCGTGGCTGTCGAGTCAGATGGCAGCATTGAATCAGGAGAAGACGCGTGGAGTTTCGACCCGCTGTAGGTTCAGGTGGTGCCGATGTGGTTAAGTAGGAAATTACCTATTTTTTGATTTAATTAATTACCCAGAACTTTAAAAATGCATATCTTTGTGTAGAAAAATCATAAAATTAAAATAAAAATATCCTCTTTCTTAGTGAATAGAGGTGAATGATGTAAAAATGGAATTAGGCTATTTTGTTGAGTATTTAATTTTTAATTATTTTTATACTGATATGAGTATTTTAATTCTCCAATCACACACACAATTCACCATGGCATGAGACCATAGGGCTTTTGTAACCTCTGATCTCAGAAATATTCCATGAATTTTCCAAGGTCAGAGGCTATGTATTAATGAAGTTATCTATTTTCCAATTTTCTTATGCTTGTTTTAGTATTTTAATTATAATAATTATCATACTCTTTGAAAAATTCTAGAAAATTTAGGGTAGGTTCCTTATGACCATAGGGAGTCAAAAAAAT
Source organism: Papilionanthe hookeriana x Papilionanthe teres (assembly GCA_022702705.1). Classification (NCBI taxonomy): domain Eukaryota; kingdom Viridiplantae; phylum Streptophyta; class Magnoliopsida; order Asparagales; family Orchidaceae; genus Papilionanthe; species Papilionanthe hookeriana x Papilionanthe teres. The sequence continues at coordinate 63,097,000 of CM040432.1, read as the reverse complement.
TACCTACTGAATTAAAACATTGTAAATTACCCTGATGGTTCACTTGACCTAAACTCAACATTGAATTAATTAAGGAAAATTAAAAATCAAAATAGTTTGAAATCAATTCTCCACTGATCTTTAGGGTCAGAGGAAGCCCCATAAAAAGTTTGAAATTAATTGAAAATGTTTTAACCCATTAAATGGATTTTCTAAGTAACATAGCCACTTTTAAATTTTAAAAATTTATAAAACTTAAAAGTACATTTTAGAAATTCACCAAATTGATTTTAGAGTCTCTCTGGTATCAGAGGAGTCTAAGAAAATTAAAATTGGAATTTTTCTAAAATCTTCATTTTTAACCTAACTTTTAATATTTTAATAATTAAAAAATTATAAAAATCAGAAAAATAATAAAATTCATAAAAAATTCATTTTTGGTCTCCTAATCACTTAGGAACCAACGAAATATTTTTCTTAAATCCCAAAGTAAAGATATTAAATTTTAAAGGCTTAAGGACTTTTTAGTATTAAAAAATGGTTTTTTTAACCTTTCCCACTAAATTAATTCTAAAATTTTAAATAAAAATCAGAAAAATAAAAATTTTGTTTCTTTGAGTTCCTTGAGGTTAGAGGGATTCAAGAAAAATATAAATTTAATTTTCAACTTTAATTTTTTTATAATTAATTAATACCCCAAAAATTGAAGTAATTATAATAAATAAAATAAAATTCAAAAACTCACCAAAATTGGTATAAGTGGTCCTCTAGTCAATAGGAACCTCCCTTAATTCTCCTAAGGATAGAAACTTCATTTTGATCATGTTATGAAATTTTAATTGAAAATGCCTATTTTCATAAAAATAATTATATAAATTAAATTAAAAAAAAGAAAAATCATATTTTTCTCCTCTAATGTCTTAATTGACATATGGGTGAGATGACATAAAAATTTTAAGTTCTTCTGAGCTTAATTTGATGAATTATGAGATGAATAAGCTTAAGAGGGCATTAAAGTAATTAAAAGGTTTTAACCTTAATAAAAATTTAGGTTTAACCAAAGGGAGGGGTAAAATATTTGATAATAGCTTCACTTTGGATGTTTGAAACATAGGAATCTTAAGTGGTAGAAACTCATTAAAATCACTTTCAGCATTTAAAAAAAAATTAATTAATTGAATCACCTAAACTTTGGAAGATTAATTAAGGCCTAAATTATTAAAGATTGGGGATATGGTATAAGCAGATTCTAATTCCTCAAATTGAATCCCTAATCAATGATTTAATCAATTGTCATTAAGTTCTTAATAAAATGATGATTGAAATTAATGAAAGATAGATAATCTAAAAATTTTTATATTTAAATTAAAACCTAAAATATTAAAACTAATTTAAATTAAGAAAAATCAATTTAAAACAAACTTTAAACATTAAGACTAATCTGAAATTGTTTAAAACTTAAATTAAAACAAATTTAAAACATCAAAGATTAATCTGGAACAACTCATGAATAAAATATCATAAATTGAAGATTAAATCAGCTTTAAAAATATTTAAAATTAATCTAAAAAGTTAAGACCATTTGAAATAGTAAAATTTAACTGAACTAAACAACTTGAACTTTCTTCCAACTTAAAATAATTTTAAACATTTGAAGAAAAAAAATCAATCAAACCTTATAACTTAATTGAATCACTTTAAACCATTAATTCAAACTTCAATTAAGAATGGTTAAATTCTTTATTGAATTAATTTGTCCCTAAAGGCTTTCATTATCATAATTATCAAATGAAGCATCAAATGAAATGTCACTTTACTCATACGATAATCAAACATCCTAATTCACTGAGCAAGAGTAACCCGGGAGATTGATTCATCACCTCAATGAAACTAACTGAACATAAAGTAATCCCCAAAATGTTTAAGAAGATGTTCAGAATTCAGTTCCAAGCAATTCTCTAACTTGATGGGGTGTTTTAAAAGAATAGTGGGACTTCATTGTTCTTTGGTGAAGAAAATCATCCTTAACAAAACACAAGAACTTAGACGTCATAGGAATTGACTAGCAATAGGATTAGAATTTTGGTAGACAACCAGAACCTTCCTTTAGCTTTACCGAGGTACTTGTCGCAAATAATAAATGTCTTAACATGTGTTTTAAGTGCAGGTGAAAATGACGGGAGTGCTTACCATTGTTCTTTGGTGAAGAAAATCATCCTTAACATGTGATTTAAACAACTCAAAATTTAATCACCAACAAAATAAAACTGCAATTACAACTAAAATTAAAACATCTTATTGGATGATCGGGAATCCCTCGGATGATGTAACCCACGTGTTGTTAACGAGATTTCCCATGGTCTAAATGAAAGTGTGGAACTCATTCAGTTGAGTTTAGCAAATTCATTTAGACTAAGTGAATCCGATGAAAATAGCAGTGCCGGGATGGCGTAACTGTGGGATCTTAATCGGTTCTGCTTAATCAATTTTAAGATTTGTTTTAATTAAAACATTAAGCCACCTCATTTTTTTTTCAACCTTTCTAAACCAAAGCACCTCTCGCATCTCTTGATTGCCACTTTCTAAAACTAAACCTTCTGCAACAACAAGGAGCTTGGAACACAGTGGGCAACACGACCATCTTCATCAACAAAACCTGAGTCTACTTTAGCAAATCCTTTCTTAGAATTAAATAACAAAGCCATATGATTTCGAGGTAGTTTACTTAGTGCAACATAAATCCTCAACTTTTTGTTAGGCATTAGCATAATCATGTTATACAAATTAAGCCCTAACCGGTCCTAGGACTCCGAGGTAGTCGTTTGGTACGATATAAACCCTCACATCTTCCAAGCTATTTGTGTAATTATATTATACAAGCATAAGTCCTAATTAACTAAAATTAGCAGGATAACAACATTAAGTAAATCCTTAAATCGAAGCCAAAACATAGGATAGTTTGGGAAGTTGCCAAGATTCCTCTTGGCTCTTCAACTTCTCCTACCTTTCTGCCATTGGACTCTTAAAATAAACTGTTCCAAATTTGAGCTATTCCCTATTAAAATCTCCAAAGTCCAATTGTTTGAAACCTTGAACTTTGAAATTCTTGAGAGCAAAACCACTGATCATTATCGAGAGTTTTCTTAAATGATTCCCGTCATTTAAGATGTAATTAACTATAGGGGCTTGCCCTTATAGGGAACTATAAGAACCCAGGTAATATAAACCCTGCTTAATTCCTTTATATTAAGCAGGGGAACTTGTCGGCTTATAAAATTGGTTCACAGACCAAACGGATGTCACAAATCTTTTAGTTTATTTAATTAAGACCCATCATCAAGCAGTGTGTCTATTCCTCTGGATGAATACACGGTTTGTGATGCGGTGCTCTTTTATATAAACTATTTGAGATGTGAGATCAGTTTGATTTCATATCTTAAAATTTTCAAACTTAAAATTATTTTTCAAAAATCAAATGCTACTTTTTAAACTATATATATATATATATATATATATATATATATATATATTAGTCATGGTGGTGGCGGTCGCCTTAGCTCTGCTAGGGTTTGAGGCTGTGATGGAGTTGTTTGGGGGCGGCGAGTACGTGGTGGTGTCTTTCAGGCTGTTGGAGGTTTGTTGCTGGGCTGGTAAGTGGTGCTCACCCTTGGTGGACTCACTCTGAGGACATTTGTTGGTTTAAAGCTTTCCCGGGCTCCTGATGTTTTGAATTCGACTACTGTTCCATTGCCTTCTGGTTTGGTAGTTTGATTTGAACTCTTGGTCTTTACTCGATTCTTTCGGGGTGTGTTCCTTGTGGCTTTTGGCTAGCTCTTGTGTCATGATGACCCCCCAACTTATGCTTCTGCTCGTCGGTAACGATCGGGGGCCTAAATCTGTAGAACACCTTACTTTTCCTCGGATATCGCATGATGCGACTGTCGGTAGGGCTGATTGCCCTTTTGTTAGACCTCCGGGCACCAAGGATGGTCGACCTCGCTATAGTTTTTACTACTCGGGAAATGAATGCCCCAGTCGATTCCGTTAAGTTCACCATTGTGGGTCAATTCCAATATGGACATCCCAAATTGGAAATGGTCGGGAGACATTTTGAAAATTTTCGGTTTGAAGGACGAGTGGAAGGCTCGGGGGTGATGGATGGAAGGCACCTCCTTATTAGGCTATCTAAGGAGGAGGACTATGCAAGGCTGTTGGGAATGCGAGGTTATGCAACCGGCTAATTCATCTATGAAGCTTATCAAATGGTACCCGGGATTTGACCACGCCAAAGAACCCCTCTAAAACCTTTGTGGTTTACTTTCCCAAACCTACCAATCCATCTATACCACACCAATTCCATTTTTCGGATTAGCGGGGCTCCGGGCACACCCCTTAGAGTTGACTCTCCAACTCATGATATGGGTAACTCCCATCGCTGCAAAGGTTTTGATAGAAAGAGATGTGTCACTCTGCCGGACATTGATAAGATCTGGATTACTACTTCGATAATGGTGATGGGTTTTGGCGGGAAGTAACACTAGAAAATAAACCTATCTATTGCCACCACTTGCGGGATGTTTGGCCATCCTAAGGAAAAATGCTATAGGCTCGGACCTCCTTCCAAAAACCAGATAAAGGTAAGGGTGTAACCCAATCTGCCCAAGTGGTTAATGACACTCAGATGAACAGGTGTAACTCAGAACTAATTGATGTAATCTCCTCTGCTCAAGCACAACCAGAACCCAAAGAGTCTGTTCTTCCAGAACAGGTTTTGAATGCTGAACTCCACATACCAGTTGATTGTCCCTCTCCAGCAATGTTAGAGGAAAATCAAAAGAAAATGGAAGAAGCCTGGCAAATTCAGAAGTCAAAGAAGAAAAAGCATCACTCTACTGAGCTGCAGAAATTAACAGGTCCTTCACAGGAACAATCTGAATTAATGAGAATTCACAATGGATCTCCTCAGCTCCCTCCCAGGAGCAGAACTACTACTAGATCCAGGTCCAGATCTAAATCTACTCCTACATCACCCAACCCTAAACCTCCAGGATGATCAATCGCTCGTGTTGGAATATTAGAGGGGTGGCACACCCCCTCACCTTAAAGAGATTATTACACTTGTACAAAAAACACCAGCTTTGGTGTATGATTCTTTTGGAACCAATGGTCCATAAAAATCATTCTAGAATCCTAAATAAATTCCCTGGATGCACTTTTTATGCAAATTGCACAAACAAAATTTGGGTGATCTGCAGAAAAGAGCTCTCTTGGAAGGTTATGGTTGACCACTCCCAGTTTTTACACTGTCATTTTCAGTTGATGGGTAATAGCTTTGCGGCAACATTTGTTTATGCTGGCTGTACCAAAACTGAGAGGCTAACTCTGTGGAATGAGATTATAAAAATCAGTAAGGAGGAACATCAAAGTTGGATTGTGGGGGTGACTTTAATAGCATAGCTTCTCCAAGTGAAAAATTGGGTGGGAGAATTCCCAACCAAGGTATGATTGCTTGAATTTAATGATAATATCCTTTTGGCGAGGCCTTTTTGATCTTGGCTTCACTGGGAACCAGTTCACATGGAGAAGAGGGGCCATTTGGGAGAGGCCTGGATAGGTTTTGGCTAATGATTCCGGCACCACCAATTTACGCATACCACTTATTTCTCATCTTAATTTTGCTTTGGATCCGATCACGGACCCCTTCTTTTAACCATTTCCACTCCACAGCCCCAAACCTCCTCCCCTCCATTTAGATACCTAAGCTTTTGGTCAGGCCATCCTGAGTTTAATAAAATTATGCAAGACAACTGGAAAGGGATTTCCTCGACTAACCCTTTTACTAAAGTGCAATACCTACAACAGAAACTTGCTAAAGCTCTCAGGAAGTGGAGCTGGGAGTCCATTGGTGATGTCTTCAAGGAGGTAATCAAAGCTGAATGGGAGGTCAACAATGCGAGGTTGCTGCACAAGTCGATCATAACAAGTTTAAGGATTTTGTTGCTTGCCCAAGAAAAGTTGCTAACTTACATCAACTGGCAAGACCAAATCCTTAGTCAGAAAGCTTCTATTAACAAATTTAAACTTGGGGATAGGAATACTAAATACTATCATGCTTGTATTAAGTACAAAAGGAAGTGCAATGCCATTTTTTCAATCAGGACTGATCAAGGGACACTTCTTACTAATGGAACTGATATTGCTAATAGTGCTGTTTCCTTTTTTCAAAAGCTTCTGACCTTCAAGCCAGGCTCAGGTATTCCTATTGATAGCAATCTGTTTAATGATGTCCACAACTACACCGGCTCTCTCCATCTCATCGACACTCCCTCTATGGAAGAAATTTGGTCGGCTTTGCGAGTCCATTGACAATTCTAAAGCTGCTTGGACCGGATGGGTTTAATGCTGAATTCTATAAAAAGGCTTGGAATTTTTGCCACCACTGAAGTAGTTCGTTGTAGTTCGAGGTTTCTTTAATGGCATTGATCTTAATCAATACTTCTACTCATCTAACACCGTGCTCATCCCTAAAACAAATGCTCCTGTAAATTGGAACCACTACGGACCTATAAGTCTAACTTCGGTGATAAGCGAAGCTAATTAGCAAAGTTATTGTGGGGAGATTACAACCTCATCCGGACAAAATTATTAGCCCTCGGCGGTCGGCTTTTGTGAAAGGAAGGTCCATAGCTGACAATGTTACGCTTGCCCGGGAATTACTTCTTGATCTTGACAAAACATGTAGGGAGGTAACATCATATACAAACTTGACATTAAGAAAGCATATGATACTCGTAGATTGGAACTTCATTCTCCAAGTGCTTGCATGCCGGAGGCTTTCCACCGAGTTCCGCAAATGATCAAAAGATGGTCGAAGTTCAACCATCACTCGATTCGGTAAATGGTCGGTCTTGGGGAGGTTTCCAAGCTACCGAGAGGTCTTAAACGGGGAGACCCTCTTTCCCCTCCATTTTTATATTAGTGATGGATTATCTCTCTAGACTCCTTGAAGCTCGAATTTCTCCTCACCACTATGCTAGATACCACCATAAATCAAATGTTATCATCTCACATCTATTGTATGCAGATGATGCGATGTTATTTTCCGAGCTTCCAAGCTGGTCGTCAAGAGAGTTAATGAATGCCTTACTCGATTCCAAAATATTTACGGGCTCCAATTTAACAAATCCAAATGTGAATTGATCTTCTCTAGTAACACCAAGCCTGACCTCATCATCCTTTGGATTACTAGCTATACTTGGATTTTCTACTGCATCTCTTCCTATGAAATACCTAGGAGTGCTTCGATCGAGGGAAATCTAAGCGGCTCCACTTTGATGAGATCATTGGTAAGCTGAATACCCAACTCTCTAATTGGGCTAATTCTTATTTATCTGATGGGGGAAGAATCACTCTACTTCACAGTATCCTTACCACCTTCCCTAATTATGTTCTCCAAATGGCTTGTTTAAAGAAAAGCTCCAGAATCCAAATTGAAAGAATTTTCAATAGGTTTCTTTGGTCCGGTCGGAGGAAGCAAATGCACTCGGCAAGTTGGCGAAACTTGCCAAACCTACTGAGGCTGGAGGATTGGGTTTCAAAGGGTTGCATCATCCGCGAAAGTCAATTTACGCAAGTTATGGGTGGAATTCGGACAACTGAAGTCTCTATGGGCACTTTACTTGACAGGGAAAATATTGTAAAGATAGCCACCCTGGCTTGGCCCAAATTAAACCAGGTTGCTCTAGAATTTGGAAACAAATGCTTATCAATAGAGATCCGGCTGAATCACTTTTCACATGGGAGCTTGGTCGAGGGAAGATTATGTTACGGCGGGATACTTGGTGCCCACTGAAATGAAGATTGCTATCCCACATACAAACCATCAGCTTTTCCCTGTGGCTACCTGCTGGGACAATAACCATTGGTCCCTCACTAAGCTTCAGGAATTGCTGACTGATTTTTCTGCTCAACAGGTTTCTGCTATTCATTTTGATACTTCCCAACCTGACAAAATTATACGTGCGAATGGTAAGCCCCACGGCCTTACTAAGCATATCTACCACACCATTTACAATTGGCTCGACATTACTTGGGGCAAACATATCCGGAACAATTATCTAACTCCATCCATGTCTTTCTTCATCTGGAGGCTCTTTCACCATCTACTTCCTACTGATGACATCCTCAAACTCAAGGGAATTAGAGGACCTTCAAAGTGCTACCTCTGTGGGACTGCTGCTGAATCTCTGCAACATCTTTTCTTTAACTGTCACTTTTCTCAGGAAGTCTGGAGGGGTGTGATCAATTTATTAAACATAAATACTATTCTACTTGATTGGAAGGACATATCCACCTGCTGGCAGCAATGGAATAAAGCTAATTTAGTGGTCTGTCCCTTTTCGATTGCATGGTTCATCCGGATGCACGGGAGCAAAGTAAAAAATGAGGAGGAGAGCAGCAAAGTATTAAGCTGTGGTAACAAATTGTCGAGCCTTCTTGACTAAAATCATACTTTGGAAGCACTTCCCCAACATTCTTCACTATCCTACCCTTCTTCACCCCAAGCGAGTTTAAGATTATTTTAGTTAATTGGAAGGCTCCTCTCTCCCCTTTCATTAAAGTTAACACCGATGGGGCTTTTGCGACTGCTGGTGCTTGGGTGTGGTGGTGTGTTCGGGGATCCATATGGCAAGTGTATCTGTCTCTTCCATTCTCCTACTGTGGCGGCTGATGCTTTAGAAGTCGAGTTAACGACAGTTTTTGGGCTATTCATGTGGCCATTTCCTGCCATTGGCATAATATCCTTGTGGAATGTGACTCGCCACTATTCCGCAATACTTACATAACACTCTCCATCCTCCTTGGCATCTTTCAAATTGGATACATAAGATCGGAAGACTCTCCCAACAATGTAATATCCAGTTCTCTTTCATTTACGAGAGAAGGTAATAGGCCCGCTAATTGGCTAGCTAGGAAAGCCCTCCACTCTCGACGAGTCCTTGTGTCGGCTCGCCCCTCCTCCTACCCCGTCCTACCTTTTGGATGCGAGACCTTGTGCGAGGCTCCACATTTTAGATTGGTGTACTATTAGTGGATGACATATGTTTTGCTTTTGTTTTCTTTTTCTGTTGGAAGTATACTGGGGTCTGTATAGGGTGTGGTGTGTAGCATCTTATACCACCATAGTATTTTTGGTTACTTCAATCAGGGTATGTAATTGTTTTCTTTCATCATTAACATGTAGGGAGCTACTCTAGCTCTTTCCTTTAAAAAAAAATATATATATATATATATATATATATATATATATATATATATATAAACATACAACCAAAAAATACGCCGATAATTTCTACTACAACAATTGAAGAGATAATTAAAGAAAGTCGTTAGGAAGTGCGTTGTCACACTACCTCTACCGTAGTCGTTTCGGTTGTGAAGGAATTTTATGCAAATCTTCACGGGATCAACCAAGGATTCGTCTTTGTGCGAGGTAGGTTTGTGCAATTCACTCCTGCGAGAATTAATGATCTCTTTATTATTGAGAATGTACCTATTTGCCATCATTCCAATTTCATTTCCACAAGTGATAATATGAATGATATGTATCGTTATTTGACAGATGAGAACGAAGATTGGGAAGTTAGAGAAAATGAATATATTAGTTTCCCTTCTGAATCTTTAAATCCGGTGTCAAATCTGTGGCATTTCTTTATTTCGGCAAAGTTATTTCCAACTTTGAAGATTAGCAAGGTAACCAAGGAATGTGCCATTTTAAGTTTCTGTATTCAAACTGGGAGGCCGATTGGTATTGGTAATATAATTGTGAAATCAGTTTTAAGATTAATTTTTCATGGATCTAAATATAGGCTTGAACACCCGTCCATCATATTTCTGTTGTGTAGTCAATCACAAGTTCCATATGAGAGTTGGGAAAAGGTTCTTCTTCCCTGGAGGCCTATTGATCCAACTAATCTTTATGACTACCAAACAGTAGGAGACGAAGATGATATGACTCTGCTTGCTGATCAACAAACTCAGACTTCACAACCGATTCGGCCCTGTTTTCTTGAAATTTCTAGAATGATACTAAAGAGAATCAAACAGTTGAAAAAAGAGGTACAAAATGTAATGAATGCAATCAATAATATTTCAGATTTATTTGATCATATAGATTGGAGGATGAAGGAACAATTTGATCACACTGGTTAGATTGAGATGGGTATGATTAATCTGATGAAGAAGAATGTTGTGATTTTTGAGGATTCATCTGATCAATTCCCATTTCATCCATTCTATAATTTGTTCGTGCATCAGCAATCTATTTGAGAAATTAGAGAGGAAGATAGTTCTGAAACTGATGTGGAGTGATACTGGATTCTACTTATGTTTGATGTATGTTTAGTTTACTTTGCTTAATTCTGTTTGGTGTGTTTAGTATTTACTATGATTTGTTTTGTAATTTGAATTTGGATTTTCTATGCCTAATTTATTTGTGTGTGCTTAGATTTTAGTGTTTGCTTATCGTAGTGTACTTGCAACACTAAAAATCTAAAGAGATGTTGGTTTAATTTGAATGAAAATATTTAGTGTTTATGATGTAACGTAGATTTTATATATAAAAGTATGTTTTGTATTGTTTGTGTAAGAATTGTGTTAGTTATTATTTCTGTGATGAAGTAGATGCTTAATGAAGTGTTAAATGTCATTGTGGAGGTCAAAACGATCGAAATTACGAAAAAAATTTCGGACCCAGAAAAATTTTTGTACTGGCACCATCGGCACCCAAATCCAGAGAGTTTTGACATTTTTAATAAATAGAGCGCCGTCGGCGCCCAAGTATAGAAAAAGGCCAAAAACCCTTTATTTCATGATTCTGACCCTGGAACCCGCAGTTTTTTTCATTGCTTTCTTCTTCCTCCATCATTTCACAATTTTGAAGACCTAGGGCTTGCTAGATCTCGGATTTGAAGTGATTTCAAAGCTTTTCAAGACCGGATCTACACTTCTCTTGGTAAGAGCTTAACTTTAAGTTAAAAATTTTTTATTTTCACCATAGGAATCTCTCACATTGTTTAGATAGGAATTTTTGGATCTTTGAAGAAATTTTGAGATTTCCTATGATGAAATGTGCTCTTACTTGTTTAGAATAGTATTTGGAGTTTGCTACATTGTGGATTTGGAATTTATTGGAATTTTCTTGCAAATTTTTAAAAATTCACATTGCTCCAAGGATGAGTAAAGGGAAGGAAAAATTGGATTTTGATGAAGAAAAATTTGTTAATGTTAAAGCGCAATTTCACTTTAACTCTTACCTTTACAATAAGAAGTGTATTCAGGATCGAGCTTTTGATAATCCTGGTGGATCTATAGAACAGTTAATTGCAGAACGGAATTGGGAGAGAATTTTTTATTTTAATGCAAATGCTGTTATGGGTGTTGTTAGAGAGTTCTATTCAAATTTGCCCTGGACTGAGACTGAATATGTGTTAGTTAGAGGAAAAATGGTTGAATTTACTCCTCGGCGTATTAATGCATTCTATCAGAATCGGGAACCATTTATTTGTGAATATGAAAACTTTGATACTCGAGAGGCAAATATGAAGGAAGTGATTGCTTTTTTGACGGATGGAAGAGGGGAATGGAAAGTAAGTCAAAAACAACTGATTAACTTCCCTGCTTCCAAGTTAAATGTTGCTTTAAAAGTTTGGCACTATTTCATCTTTACAAGACTGTTACCTTCTTATCACCACAGTGAAGTTACAAGGGATAAAGCAATTCTGAACTATTGTATTCAGAAGATGAAGAAGATTAATATTAGAGCTATTGTCTTCAAGAACATTCAGACTATTGCTAGAGGCAAGACCACTGGTGGATTAGGAAATTATGCCTTAGTTCATTCCCTGTGTGTTCAGTCTGGAGTAGAGTTCAGCAGTTCTGAAGAGCTATACCGCTAAGAACGTTTATAAAGACTATTATTCATACTTATGAGTCTCATGTGGGAGCCCGAGATGAGAGTAGGAGTACTGATATTCCTACTACGAGCTAGGATATTCCATCTACATTTGAGTCTCTTACATTATCTGATATTATGGAGCAGCTGAGATTACAGAGTGCTAGTGTGGATAGACTCCATGGTAGAATGGATGTGTTTGAGGCCATAAGTGATGTGAATGAAGATTATATGAGAAGAAGAGTTGACTTTGACATTTCCTATTATGATGCTCAGGTCAGATTCATGAGGGAGGAGACTGATGTGATATTTCCTATCTGTCCCAGCTATACACCGTATAGACCTGATCATGCTGAGCCTGCTGATGAACCGGTGATGAAGATTGGTAGATTATTTGTCTATTTCTGTTTTTCTTTTTATGTGATGTATTGTTGTGATGTAGTAGTTATTTGCTTTTCATGTGATGTGTAAACCTGTTGGTGTACTGTTATGTTGTAAAAAAAAATTGAAATTGTTAGATGAACTGTGTAGTGATGTGATAATTTGTTTAGTATTGTGATGTTTTGTTGGATGTTTAGATTTCTAAAGTTAATTTCTCTTCACCTTGCAAATATTTAAAATTTTTTTATATATCACTGTTACTAATTGTCTCATGCCTGCTAGTTGTAAATTTTGACTAATACCAGATAGTTGTTGAAAATTTCAATATCCCAGCACAAAAAGATTAGTTTCTTTTACTCTCAACTGTTTTAAATTTATTAAAAAAATTAAGTTTGGGAGAGAGTTGAAAAAATATTAACTCTTATTTGTTCTCAATTATTATCATTTCAAAAAATTTTAGCATAACTTCTGGCAGTTGAACCTTATTGTAGGTAACTAAAACTTTTTATTTCACTTGAATACTATGGAAGGATTGGATGAAAGTTTTTAGTAATAAAGGTTAATTTTATAGAGGTAAGATATTTGATATGAAAGGATTTAATTATAGTTAACTATGTAAAGTAAAGGAAAACTATATTTTTGAAATGTTAAGAGACCTAAAGTATCGTGTGTTAAGAAGAGATTGTGACTTTATAATGAATAATAAAGCTCATAACTAATTATAAAGTAAGGAGGTATCACAAGTTTGAACTTTAGAAAGAAGAGAGTGAAGTTCAAAATCATTAAAGGCTATCCAGATATAGTAATCCTCGTTTAAAAAAAAAGGAAAAAAAAAGAAAACTAGGATTGAAAAATAATCCCAAAACGAAAAAGAAATAGAAAAAGAAAGAAAAAAGTAATTATGAGGAGAAGCTTGAGGAGATGCCTAATCAAAAATTGGCTTCACTTGAGTCACCCTAAAGGGAGAACTTGATTTCATTTCTGAATTTATATTTAAATTATTGACCTACATTCTGATAAAGTTTGCATGAACTCCTTTTTCACATAATCTTTCAAGGCACTCTTAATGTGATAAATTATGGTTTATCTTGAAATAAATAGAAGACTAGAACCCTTAGACTTGATTGCTGAATATTCTTAAACCTGTCGTGTTGACCTGAGTTACTAAATTTATTTCTAAAAGTCTAACCAATATATTCTTTTGAATGAAAAACTTTAGTGTCTTACAGGTGAAAAGTGCATTGCCTAGAGTTATATTTTTATGTAGTAAAAGGATTACTTGAGCATAAGTAATTGTTAAGTTTGGGGGATTTTTATGCACCAAAAATATAAACTATTTTTGCTATATAATTTTACCCATTTTTTGTGGTATTGCACTTTAAAGAAAGATATTTTTCATGATTTGTTGTAAGTATGATGATTTTAGGTGATTAGAGCGAAAAGAATCGAAAAGGAACGAATTTGGAGCAAAAAGGAGCAAAAAGGAGGAAAACAGTTTCTGGCGCCGGTGCAAGATTGGGCTCCGCTAGTGCCATTTTCTTGAGAGTTCAGTAAATATTCAGATGATAGAGCGCTGCCGGCGCCCAATGTCTGTGGATTTTAAATTTGAATAGTTTTGGCGACTTTTTGAATGGATGCCTATGGAAACTCTTTGGATTTTGTTTCTAACTTATAAGTAACTTTTTTTGGACTAAAATAAGGGGGGTCTACTGTGTTTCTAGTGTAGTTTTAGTGAGGGAGAGTGTGTGTTGAGTGTTAGGGCTTAGAAGAGAAGAGTGTAGAAGTGAGAATTTGAGAGGAATTCTTCTCTAAGGAGTGAAAGAGAAGGAGTAAAGTGAGAGATTGCTTCTTCCTTTCCATTCTAAAGAGGGAATTGAGTGTTGCAAAGAAGACAAAAAAGGATTCAAAGGAACTTCATGGGAATTGCATTGGGGAAGAGAAAAAGATAAGTTGTATTTTCTTTTTTGGTTTGTCTGACTTTTATTTTATATATAAAATCCATGTTTTGTTGTATCTTCTTCATGAACTCTGAATAGTCTCCTTTGTTTTTCTTCTTGCATAGAGATGTGATGATATGTTGATGTGGATTTGAAGTGCTTTTAACGTAATGAAGAAATTGTGATGGTTTTTCATTTTGAACTTAATTTACTTTTCGATCTGGCCAATTGAATTGTTAAAATATGTTGTTGAACATTAACTCTGAAAGGATTTAGTGTCCTACAATAATAATGAAGAATTCATTCCATTTCCATGGATGAATTGCGTAGTTCATGGGAATTGAGTGCAAATAAATAGGGAAATGTATTTTGATAGACTTCAAATTAGAGGTTTCATGGTGACAGGCTGAGATCCCCAATTTGGTCCTAAGATTAGTAACTAAACTCAAAGGTTAGCCTTCAGGTGAAGGGTGAGTGGGAGCTCCGTAGTGACAGTCGGTATCCTCCCAGCCTAGCCTTAGATTTAGTGACTAAACTTAGGATATGTCAATGTTCTTTTAATGCTTGGAAGAGGGGGTACTCTTTTGAGGGTAAAGAAACATTTATGCTCCTATTTAATCATTCCATATCATCCACACATCATATTCTCGTTGCAAGTGGAAAGATACTATTCTTATATATCAAAACCTTTCAAATATATAGCTTACTGTGTGTCTGTTAATTAATTCTATTTTAATGAAATTAGAAGTAATTGTAGTTTGCTTAATTGTTACTGTTTTCTGCATCTTGGTAGTAGAAGTAAACATTAAAATTTAATTGCAATTTGAGTATTGGAATTCAGTATTACATTATCTACTATAAGACTCGTGCCTTCCTGTGGGATCGATAACCAAGACTCCATTAGAGCCCTGTATTACTTGATATGATACGTATACTTGCGTTGAATGTTTGGACTTTACAAAATCATTAAAAATATATATAAACTTGAGTTCATAAGTTCTTTCAATATTAAAGTCCGCCACATCATTTATGTCACACCCACTCTCTCACACACACTTTCTCTATCCCCCTCTCTATCTCTTCTTCTTTCTTTCACCCTCTCCTTCCTATATTCCACCCTCTCTTTCACACTCTTAGTTCCCTTTCTAACTCTTTCTCTGTCACTCACCCTTGCCTTTTTGATATTCTTCTCAGTCCTCTCTTTCTTGCTCCATCTATCTCTTCTCTTTTTCTCCTAGTTCTCACTATCTCTCAGTCACCTTTAGCACACTATCTCTTACTCTATCTTCTTTTGCCCCCTCTCTCTCCATCTATCTCTCACACTTTTTCCTTCCCTCCCTCATCAATCTCTCTCTATCAATTTTCCCACCCTCCTTAACTTTGTCCCTCTCTTTCTTTCTCTCATTCACACTCTTCCCTCTTTCCCTCCCTCGCTTCTCCCCTCTTCTCTCACTCTCTTTCTCTCTACTCCATCTTTCAATTTATCAATGGCTTACCCTCTCTCTTACTTTTTCCTTCTCTCTAAGTCTTATTCTCTCTTGCTTGTTCTATCATTGTTACTTTCTCTAGGTTATTATTGTGTCTCTTACACTTCTCTCTCTCTCCAACCTGCTCTCCCTCTCTCTTTTCTCTATATCTCTCTCTCCCTTTCCCACCCCCTCTCTCAACTTCTCCCACTCTCTCCCCAAACCTCTCTCTCCCTCTATCTCTAGTTTCTCTCTATCTCTCTCTCACTCTTGCTCTCCAACACTTCATCCCACCTCCTGCCTACCTTTGTCTCAAATTCATACCCTCTCTCACTTTCTCTATCTCAATCTCTTTAGTTGCCTTTCTTACTTTCCCTCGCTCAATCCTTCCTCAAACACCGTTTTCTTCTTGTTATTTTCTCTATCTCTCTCCTCGTTCTCTTTCTCTATCCCTCCCTCAGTCCTTCTCTTTTTCTCTCTCTCCCTCTTTAATAGTTTCTCACACATCTCTCTCTATTCCCTTGCTCTTTCTCACACACTCTCTCTCTCCTCATTCTATCTCTCTATTATTTTCTTGCTTAATCTCTCTCATTCACACTGTCTTCCTACCTCTGTTTGGCTCTCTCCACTTACTCTCTTCAATCTCCATTTCTCTTTTTCTCTCTCTATGTTGCTTTATCTCCCTCTTCCGATCTCTTCTCCCACCTAATCTCTCCCTTTCTCTTTCCTTCCCTCTATTATATCTTATTCTCTCACTCTCTCTTTTTTCATTCTCTCTCTAGATCACTCTTTCAATCTTCCTTTATCTCTCTTATGTTTATCTCTCTCTTTCTCCCTCTATCTTTCTCACTCCCTCTTTTATGCTTACTCTCGAGTTTTCACTTATGTCAATCCCTTTGTCTCTCCCCTTCTCTCAGACACACTCTCTTTTCCCCATATCTCCTCTTCTCTCCTTTTCCCTTTCTCTGCTATAGTCCACACTCTCTCTATCTTTAGCTCCATCTCCGTCAATATTCCACCCTCACTCTTCATCTCTTTCCTTAGCTCTCTTTCTCACTTTCTCTCTTCTCTCTCTTGTTATGCTCTCTTCTCAGCCTCTTTTCCCTCCTTCTAACTATTTTTTTCACTCTCTTTGCCTCTCACTATCTCTCTCACCCTTCCTACTCACCTTCTCATCTGTCTCTTTCTCTCTCATTCATTCTCTTCTCTCCTTCCCTCCCTCTCTTCTGTCCTCTATTATCTCCCTCTCTTGCTCTTTCTCTCAATCATTCACTCTCTCCTACTAACTCTTCCTCTCCCTGACTATCCTTCTCTCCTTCTCTCTTTCTCCCTCTCTCTCTGTCACTTGCTCTCTACTTCTTGCACTGACTAGGAACTTATTTTTTTGTTCTTCTATTCCTATCTCTCACGCTTGTGCTCTATCTCCCCCTCTTTATTTCTCCCTCTCCCGTCCCCTCTCCCTCCGACCTCCACTCTCTCCCTAACTATCTCTCCAAGTCCTTCCCTTTCTCTCTCTCTCTCTATCTTCTACTTGCACTCCATAACTTCCCACTTTCCTTTCTCTCAACCTCATTTCTTTTCTTACTTTCTCTCTCTCAATCTCTTTAGCTCCCTTTCTTGCTCTTCCCCCTCTCTCTTTCCTCCATTTCTTATTATTACTTTTCTCTCTCCACTTTCCCCTATTCTTATCTCCCTTTCTCTTGCGCTCTTTTATCCCCCCTCCCCTTCATCTCTGTCACAATATTTCTCACATTATATTACACTTCTCCCTCTCTCCCACTTTCAACCCTCCCTTCCTCTCTTCCTCTTTAAGAACCCCCCTCCTTCTCTCCCTCCCCTATCATTCACACACGAGTTCTACCTATTCCTCTCTTGTTTACTTTTTCACACAATCTCTTGCTCTCTCTCCCCTTTTCATTCCCTCCCTCTCTCTTTAATTTCACTCTCACTCTTACTCTCTCTCCCTATGCCCCTCTCTCTCAAAACACTTTTTTCTCTCAATTTATCTCTTACACTCTCTCTTGCTTTCTAGGTCTCTCTCTATCTTTTACTCTCCTTCCCTCTCCCTCCCTCTATCTCATCTCCATACATTCTCCCGTATTCAATCTCTCTATCACAAAATTTTTAGATCACTTTCTTGATCTCTATTACTCTTTCTTTGCTTTCTCTCCAATTTCTTATCACTATTTTAATCTTTCTCACTCTCTCCAATTTTTTATGCTCCACTCTCTCTCGCAATCTCACTCTCTTTCTCCATATCTATCTATATATCTATCTACTCTCATGCTCTCACACACACGGTCTCTCTTTTTCTCTCCCTCTATCCCTCCCATGCACTTCCCCTCAACCTTTCCATCTCTCTATCGCACTATCTCTCTCTCTCATTCATTCTACTCTTCATCCTAGCTCTCACCCTCTCCCTCACTCCCTCATGCTCTATCTTTCCCTACTATCTTATCTTTTTATTTCTCTCTCCC
The DNA here is from genome assembly GCA_022702705.1 of Papilionanthe hookeriana x Papilionanthe teres. Taxonomy (NCBI): domain Eukaryota; kingdom Viridiplantae; phylum Streptophyta; class Magnoliopsida; order Asparagales; family Orchidaceae; genus Papilionanthe; species Papilionanthe hookeriana x Papilionanthe teres. The sequence continues at coordinate 63,078,807 of CM040432.1, read as the reverse complement.
CTCTCTCCACCTCCATCACTTGCTCTCACTTAAATCTCTTTCTCCCTCTCTCTTCCTCACTCTTTGTTATCTCTCTCTTACTTTATATTCTATTGGTCTCAATGTTCTGATTTTTTTCTCATCCACTTTCCCCCACAAACGGTCTCTCTTTCTTTCTATCACTCCCTCTCACTTCCTCTCTCTTCCCTCTCCCTTTCTCTCTCTTTCTCCCTATATTAAATTTCACTCTCACTCTTACTACGCATTCTCACCTTTTCTTTGTCACCCTCCCTCTCTCTCACTCACTCTACCTGTCAATCTTCATCTCCCCTTTTCTCTCACTTTCTTCTCTCCAAATTTCTTTCTCAATCTCTCTCTCCTTCTATCGCTCCCTCCCTTTCCTGAACATTGCTCACTCCCTTTTTCTCTCTTTTTCACTCTTTGTTATCTCTCTCTCACTAACTCTCTGTACTGCTCTCTTTACCTTACTCTTACACTCATTCTCTCCCACTTTCTTAATATATCTTTCTCCCTCACTCCCCTCCTCACTTTCTCTGATCGCTTTCATCTATTCTTCAATCTCAAACTTTCATCACGTTCTCATTATCTCTCACTTTATCCCACATTTCTCTCCCAAGCTCCCTCCCTCCTTCCTTATTTTTGACTCTCTTTCTCCTTCCCTCCCTTTTACTCTCTTCTATTTCTCTCACACACATTCTATCTATCTCTCTTTGTCTCACTCTCTCTCTTTCTCTCTTTTTCCTCACTCTCTTATCTCAATTTCTCTCTTACACTTTGTCTCCCTTTCCTTTTCTTCTCTTCTCTTCAATTTCACTCTCACTCGTAAATTCTCCCTCTCTCTTTTTCCTCATGATTACTCTCACCCTCTATCTCATTCTTTCTCGTGCTTTTTCTCACCTTTTCTCCTTTCCTCTCTCTCTTTTCAATTTCACTGTCACTCTTCCTCCCTCCCCCTTTCTCCTGTTCTCTCAAACCCATACATTCTCACACTTTGTCTAGCTCATTCTCTTAAGCTCTCTTTCTCGTTCTCTCGTGCTCACTTTTCTCACCTCTCCATTTCATTCTCACTATTTTATTTTCTCTTTCCCCCTCTATCTCTTGTTCCTATAAATATCTATCTCTATATATTAATTTTTTTTATCTATTATCTCTCTACTCTCAATCTAGCCCTTTGTTGCTCTCTCTTTCTCACACCATCTCTCTCTTGCTCCTTTTTCACTCTTGATGTTTTGTTCTCTCTACTTCTTTCTTTCCCTCCCTCTCCCTTCTTATTCCTTCCCTTAGACTCACATTTTTATCTACTCCCTCTGTCCCTTCATTTAATTTTGCTATCTACTTCCTTTATTTCTTTATTCAATTTAAATCTCACACTTACTGCCTCCCTCTCTCTTTCTGACTCCCAATTTTCTCACTCTCCCTCCCTCTCTTACTCTCTTATGTTACTCTATTCTATTCCTCTTACTATTTCTCTTCGTCGATTCCCCCACTCTATCTTGCTCTCTCTCTCACTCCCTCCCACTATATCCCGTACACTTCTCTCTCTATCGCTCTCTATCACACACATGCACTCTCTTTCTCTTGTGCTTTCCCTCCCTCACTTTTCCTCTTGCTCTTCCTTTTCCTCTTGTTCTCTCTTCCCTCACACCTCTTCTCTCCTGATTTCTCTATTGCTCTCTCTCTCTCTCTCTCTCTCTCTTTCTTCCTCTCTCGCTTTCTCTTCAATTTCACTCACTTTTACTACTCTCTCCCTCTCCTTCTCACTATCTCTCTTGCTCTAACTATCTCTTCTATTGCTGCATATTCCCTCTCTCTTCTCACTCTTTCTCCACCTCTATCCCACACACACTCTCTTTCTCTCACATCCCTCCCTCCCTCCTCCATCTCAATCACTCACCCTTGCTCCCTTCCACCCTCTCACTCTCACTCTCATTCCATACATCTCCCTCTCTCACTTGTTCAATCTATATCTCCTTTCCACTCTCTCACACATTCACTTATTCTCTTTCTCACTTTTCCTCTAGCTCACTCTCTCTTGCTCTATCTTTCTTCACACTTTCTTCTCTTTCTATTTCTTTCTTCATCTCTCTTCCTCTCTTGTTCCCTCTTTCTTCATCTCTCTTCCTCTCTTCCTCTCTTTCTATTTCTTTCTTCACACACTCTTCCTCTCTCTTTATTTTTCACTATATACTTCTATCTTTCCTGCTCTTTCTTCTATTATACTCTTTTCCATTACTCACACACACACACTCTCTCTCTCCCTCTTCCTCTTGTTCTCGCACTCTTTCTCCCAAAGTCCATCTCTTCATCTCTATATTACTCTCATTCTTAACCTTTCTCTCTATCTTTTACATTCACTATTGTGTCTCTCTATCCTAATATGTTTTTTTAATCTCTCATCTCTCTCTTTTCTTTCACAATTTTCTCTTAATATTCCCAACTCTCTCTCTCCCTCTCACTTTCTTCCTTCCCTCTTTGTGCTCCCCCCTCACTTTCACACACTCTCTCACTCTCCCCCTTCCACTCACTCCCTCTACTTCTGCATCCCCATTGCTCTCTCTCAATCTCTCTCTCTCTCTCTCTCTCTCTCTTAATCTCACTCTCACTCATTCTCATGCTCGTGTTCCCTCTGTCCCTCTCACTAATCCTCACTTGCTCTATTTTTTCTCAATATTTTCCTCTCTCTTTGTCTCAATCTTCACTATTTAATCTCTCTCACTCCTTCATTCTATCTCTAGCTCTCTCTTCCTATCTACCTCTCACTCCCTCACTCTCAATTCTATCATTCTATCTCACTCTCTTACTCCTCTCTCTCTTGTTTGCTCTTTATTCACTCTATCTTCTCTCTTTGTTCAAATTTTTCTCCCTTTTCAATCCTTATCTCTTCTATCTCTCTCGTTATTTCTCACATTCTCTCGTACTTATCTCTCTTTTTTTCTCTCTTCCTCTCTCCCTCCCTCTCTCTACCACCCCTCTCTCTCACTCTATTTCATTTCTCTTTTTCTCACTTTATCACGCTCTATCATTATTTCTCTCTTGGTCCCTCTCTCACTCTCTCTTTCATTCTCTCCATCTCTATCTCTCTCTTTTCTCCCTCCTTCATATTCTCTCTCCTTTCCCACCCTTTTAGTATCTTTTTTTCTCTCTGGTCTCTCACTTTCCTTCCCTCACTTTTATCCCTTCCTCTCTCTCACTTTCATCTCTTATTTCTATCTAGATCCTTTTTGACACTCTCACCCTTATTCTCTTTTTGTTGGTCTCACCTATATTCTTTTTTCTCTCACACTTTCATTTCCTCTTCTCTCTCTATCTCACACTTCCCTCTCTCTCGATCCCTCGCTCTCTTAATATTCTCATGTTCTCCCTCACTTTTTACCCCTCGCTCAATTAATTTTGCGCGATATTCCCATAGTCTCTCTTGTCATTCTCTCTCTCACTCACTCACTCTACTATCCTTTCTCTTTCTTGTTATCTCTAGACCCTATCAATACCTCCTTCTATCTATCTTTTTTACTCACTCTCGCCCTTTCTCTCTCATTCTTTATTCCACCTCTTTTCATCTCTCTTTTCCTCGCTCTTTTATCTCTCTCTTTACATGCTCACTTTAGCCCTCACTGCCACTCCTCACTCTCCCTCCCTCTTTCACTCCAATAATCCCTCTCTTTCTCCTGCTCTCCTTATCTCCTTGTATGTTTCATTTTTCTCTATTTTTCTCTCATCCTTTCTCTCTCACTCTCTCTGTTTGCTACCATCCCTCCCACTTTGTCTATCAAAAACTCTCTCTGGCTCTCTCCTACCCTCCTTCTCCATCTCCCTCTCTTCTTCTCTCCTTCTTACTCTTTCTCTTACTCTCCCTTGCTATCTCAATCTTGCTCACAATCTGTTTTGCCCATTTCCTATCTCTCCCTCTTAAATCCTTTTTCTGTCTCTCCCTCTCTCTCTATCTCTTACTCTCCCTCTATATCCCTCTTTCTCACTCTATCCTTTACTCATTCCTTCTATCTCTCTCTTTCTCACTCTCTATCTTTCTCACTATGTCTCTCACTTTGTATTATGTCTCTCTCTCACTCTCTACTCTCTATTTCTCTTTTTTATCTTTTCAAACTCTTTACCTTTTTGTATTCATCCCTCTAACTTTCTCTCTCTTCTTCTCATTCTCTCCCTTCTTTCTTTCACTCCGTCTTCTCTGTCTTCATTTATTATATTCTTTCCTTCTCTCCCACTTTTGCTCCCCCACCTTATTTTTCTCTCTTTTTTTCTCTCAAGCTCCCTCTACCTCTCACTCTCTTTCCTCACTCTCTAATCATTCTCTATTTCTGTCTCGTTTTGTCCCACTCTCCCTTCCTCGCTCACTCACTCTCTTCAATTTCACTCTAACTATAAATCCCTCACTCACACCTCTCTCTCCTTTCTTTTGTACTCTCTCTCTCTCTCTCTCTCTCTCTCTCTTTGTCTCTCTCTCTTCTATCTCCTTTTCTCTCTTTCACTCTCCTTCCTAACCCTCTCTTCCTCCTTAAATCATTCTCTCTCTTGCTCCATTTCTATTACTCTCTCATTACCTTCACTCTCCTACTCCCTCTCTTTATATATTTTATGCCCTCTATTCACTCTTCCACTTTCTATCGCTATCTCACTTACACTCTTTATTCTCTGTCAACTTCTCTCTTACTATTCTCATTCTATCTCTTCCTCTATCTGATGTGAATATATGCAAGACAGGACCATAAGGATAAGAAAACCCGGTGTACTAAGACACTAAAAGGAATTTATGTCAATTCATATCAGATGCATGAAACAAACTAAGAAAACTGTCCCAAAGCTAGAACAATCCAAAATAAAGGATGGATATAACCTGGCGGTAAAATGGATGGATGGATGGATGGAGATAAACCTTGACCCAATGCTCAATGCAAACAAGAACATTGGTATAAGCCTTCACCCTAAGGTTGACGTGAGGAAAGACCTTGGTACAATGTTAGATGACACAAACGGGGTGGAAATCTGTTTGATAAGTTGGGGTAAAACTACTTGGGTGGTGGCCAAGAGTTCTATTGGAATCCTAAGGAATCCATGGGAAACAACCCAAATACAAGTTTTCCCAAAATCAAAAGTATTCAATTCTCATTCAATGTAAGGCTTATATGTTGGCTAAAGGTTACAAGAAAAAAAAGAGTAGATAAAATATCTTCTAAAACAAATATAAAACTACATCAAGTTTACATGCAAGCCATTATTAAACAACAATAAAAAGATGAAAATATCTGACAATAATAATATGACTGCTTTATCCTTGACCTTGAGTAAGTTGACAAATCTTTATGGCTCTCTCCTTAGATGCCCATGAATTTCTTGAGTCCGCACCTTATGGACTAATCAATTAAGAGTTTCTTTCAACCTCGTTGCACTGCATCTAGAAATCAACCTACATAGAGCATAAATTAAATCTTTTCTTGAAGTCGTGTCATTACCATCCATGCTATCATTTGCATTAGATGGGACGGGGTAGGAGAGAGAGAAGGAAAGAGGGGGATGTTAGAACGCGTGCAGGAGAGAGAGAAAGTGGGCAAGTGAGAGATATAGATCTAGGAGCAATGGAAAAAGGAAAGTGGAGGAAGTTAGAGAGATAAACATAATTAGTAAAAGTTAGGGGAGAGAGGGAATGTGAGAGACACAAAAAGAGAGATTGAGGAAGAGAAAGAGAGTGAAGAAAAGAAAGAGAGAACCACAAGAGAGAGTGGTGGGGGATAGAGGAAGAGAAAGAGTGAGAGGAGAGAGAGGAGAGATAGAAAAGTAACGAAGGAGAGAGAGAAAGAGAGAGAATGACCAAGACTGAATAGAGTGTGAAAAAGAGGAAGAGAGAAGCAAAGAATAAGTGTTAGAGTGAAATTGAAGAGAGAGAGAGAAAGTATGAGGGGTTGAGGGAGAAAGACAAAGAGAGTAAGAGAGATAGAGAAATAGGGAGTGGGGGTTGTGAGAGACAAAGGGAAAGAGAATAAGAAAAAGAGAGAGCAAGAGGGAAAAGGATAGAGAGCACAATAAAGGGAGAGTGAGGGTGAGAAGAAGAGAGAGATATATAAAGGGAAGGATAGAGAGTGTGTGAGAGTGAGTGAGGATTAGATAGTGGGAGAGAGGTAAAGATGGATGGAGAGAGAAAGGAAGAGATTATGTGTGAGAAAGTTGGAAGAAGAGAGAAAGGGCCAAAGAGAGAGGAGAAAAAAAATGGAAGAGGAGTTAGAGAAGAGCGAACAATAAAAGATAAAGAGAAAGCAAACAAACAGTGAGAAAGAGAGAGGAAGGGAGTAAATGAGGAAGAAAGAGTGAGAGAGATAAAGGGAGAGAAGGTGAGTGAGGGAAGAAAGAGAATGAGAGTGAGTAAGAGGGAGAGGGAGGGAGAATAAGAGACTGAGAGAGAGATGGAGAGAGAGGGAGAGCCAGAGAGGCGAAGTGGAGAGAGAGTGAGAGAGAGAGGGAGGGGTGTGAGAGAAATAGTGAAAGAGGGAGCGGAGGGATAGAGGAATAGAGAGTGAGATTGAGAAAATGATAGAAAGTGTAAAGAGGAGTAAGAGTGAAAGTGAAGCTAAAGAAAGAGAGTGGGGGAAGAAAGAATAAGAGAAAGGGTACAAAAGATAACTTAAATGGAGCAAGAGAGAGATAGTTTGGGTGGGAGGGAGCGTGAGAGAGAGAGGGAGAGAGAAAGGGAGAGAGAGAGGAAAATAGTGAGAGTGAAATTGAAGAGAGTGAGGGAGCCAGTAAGGGAGAGTGAGACAAAACAAGAGGAAAATAAAGAAAGAATATAGAGTGAGGTAAGCGAAAGGAGAGAGCAAAATTAGGAGGAATGGAGGTGGGGGTGAAGTAGTAAACAATAAGAGAGAAGAGGGGGTGAGAAAGAGAAAAGATAAAGAATGAGAGGGTAGTAGACAAATAAAGTGATGGATACTGGAAGATAAAGAGTGAGTAGAAAGAGAGAAAAGAGAGCAAGAGAGTGCAAGAGATTGAGAGCGAGAGAGAGAAACAAAAAAAGAGTGAGAGACATCATGGTGAGAAAGGAAGAGTGTGAGGATGAGAGAGATGAAGGTCAAGAGTAAATAGCAAGTAGAAATAGTAAGAGAGAGTAAGAGAACGAGAGAGAAAAATAGAATAGAAAGTGAGAGAAATAGAAAGAAAGGGAGAAAGTGAGAGAGAGAGATATAGAGGGCAAGCGTAAGAGAGAGTGAGAAAGGGAGAGATAGAAAAAGAGAACGAGAGATTGAAGAGAGAAAGGGAGTGATAGAGGGTGAGAGAGTGAGAAAGATGTAAGAGGGAGAGAATGCAAGAAAGAGAGGAAGAGAGAGGAAAAGATTGTGAGCAATATGGAGATAGGTAGCAAGATTAAGAGAATGAGTGAGAAAGAGAGTAGGAGAGAGGGAGATGGAGAGGGAGAGAGAGGGAGTGAGATTGAGATATAGAGAGTGGGAGCGAGAAGTTGGAGAGTAAGGGAGAGAGAAAGGATGAGGGAGAGTGAGAGAGAAATAGAGAGAAAAGAAAGTGAGAGAAGAGAGAGCAAGAGAAAGGGAATAGGAGAGAGTGATGGAGAAAATAAGAGGCACAGAGATTGAGTGAGTGCAAGAGGAGAGAGATAAGGAGAATGGGAAAATAGAGGAAGGAGGTAGTGAAAGAGGGAGGGGCAAAAGAGGAGAGAGAGATGTGTGAGAGAAAATAATAATCAGCCCACATGGAACTTAAATTAAATATTCTCTTGAAGTCGTGTCATTTCCATCCATGCTATCATTTGCATCAAATGGGAGAGGGTGGGAGACGAAGAAGGAAAGAGGGGGATGTTAGAATGCGTGGGGAAGAGAGAGAGAAAGTGGGCAAGTGAAAGAGTGAAGTAGGAGCTAGGGAAAAAGGAGACATGGGGAAGTTTGAGAGATAAACTGAATTAGTGAAAGTTTGGGGAGTGAGGGAGTGTGAGGAACACAAGAAGTGAGACTGAGGAAGAGAAAGAGAGTGAGAAAATGAAAGAAAGAGGAAGTGGAGGATAGATAAAGAGAAAGAGTGAGAGGAGAGAGAGAGAGATAGAAAAGTAATGAAGGAGAGAGAGAAAGAGAGAAAATGAGTGAGATTGAACAGAGTGCGAAAAAGAGGAAGAGACAGGCAGAGAATAGTTTTAGAGTGAAGTTCAAGAGAGAAAGAGAAAGTGAGAGGGTTTTAGGGAGAAAGGCAAAGAGACTAAGAGAGATAGAGAATTATGGAGATGAGAAAAAGAGGGAGTGAGAGGAAGAGGATAGATAACACATGAGAAGGAGAGTGAGGGGGAGGAGAAGAGAGAGATATAGAGCGAAGGAGAGAGAGTGTGCGAGAGTGAGTGAATATTACATATTAGGAGAGAGGGTAAAATGGATAGAGAGAGAAAGAAAGAGATTATGTGTGTCAGAGTGGGAAGACGAGAGAACGGATCATGGGAGTAAGGATCACTCTCTTGCTCCTTCAGTCACTCCCTCTCTCACTCTTTCTCTCTCGATTTCTCTCTTCTTTCTCTCTTTCACACTCTCTCTTGCTCTTTTTTATCACTATATTATCACTTTACTCACCCTTTCTCTCCAACCATCCCTCACTCTCTTCCTCCCTCCCTCTCTCCCTCTTTGATTAATTCAGTCTCTCTCTATGTACCTTTCTCCCTTCCACTCTCCATATCCCCTTTATATCTCACTCTCTGAACCTCTCAGTCACTGTTTTTTGCTCTATCTTCCCTAAATCTCTCTTCTCTCTCTTTTTCTGCCTTATCCTCTCTCCCTCTGCTCACTCTTCAAACCATATCTTCACTCCCTCTCTTGCTCTCTCTTACTCTATATTTTACCTCTTCGTGTTATTTTTTGCTCTCTTTTTCCCCCTTTCTATCTCTCTCTCTCTCTCACTCTTTCTTCAATATCCCTCTCTTCTCACTCTTTACTCACTCTTTCTCTCCCTCTATCTCTCACACTCTCTCTCCCTCCTTCCCTCACACACTCTTAATTGCTCTCATTTCTTTCTCTCCCCTCATATCCATCTCATTATTTATTATTTTCTCTCATACATCTTTCATTCCTCCATGATACCTCCCTCTTTCAATCACTTCTTCCCTCTCTTTCTCTCTCTCTCCCTATCTCCCATCTCTCTCTCCTCTTGCACTCACTCATTCACTCTCTCTATCGTTTTCTCTATCACTCTCTCTCATTCCTTCACCCTTGATCTCTCCTCTCTCACTTTCACTTTTCTCTATTTATTTCCCACTCTCCCTCTCCCTTTCTCTCTCTCTCATCCTTTCTTTCTCATATTCTCCCCCACATTACCCTCCCTCCCACTCTATCTATCTCAATCTCTCTCCCTCTCTCACCCTCACTACCTCTCCATCCACCTCTCTCCTTCTCCCCTTCTCTCTCATTCTTTTATACTCCCTCCCTATCTCAATCCCTCCCTCCCCTCCCTCCTTCTCTGTCTTTCTCCCTATCTCTCTTCCTCTCATTTTTTTCCATCATTGTCCCTCATTTCTTTGTCCTGATCTCCATTCTCTTTGTTTCTCTCTCACACTCACCCATCCTTTCTCTCTCCCTCTATACCACTTCATAGCCTACCACTCTCTCTATCTTAATCTCTCTCCCCTTCTCCACCTCTCACTCTCCATCACTCTTTCTCATGAACTTCTTAATCTCGCTCCCTTTCTCCATCTTACTGTTATCCTTTTCTTTCTGACTTCCTCTCTCTCCCTCTTAATTCTTTCATGCACTCACTCTCACACAGACTCTCTTTCAATCTCCTAGTCTCTCACTCTATCTCCCCTGTTCTCATACTCTCCATTACTCTTGCCCTCTATATCTCTCTTTTTTACCTGTCTCTTTCTTACTATGTCTCTCACTCTCTAGTTTGTTTCCTTCTCTCTTTGTTGTTCTCTCTTACTATCTTCTCACTCCCTTTAGTCCTTCCCTCTTTCACACTATGTCTCTCACACTCCATTATGTTTCTCACTCTTTCTCACTCCCTTCCTCTCTCTACCTCTCTTTTCTCTCTCTTTATCTTCCAATATCAATCACTCAATGTCTCTCTAACTTCTTCACATACTCTATCTCTTTTGTTTCTCACTCACACTTCTCACTTATTATTTATTACTTCCCCCACCATCTCTCTTCAACTTCGCTCCCACTCTTACTCCCTCCCTTTATCCCTTTCACAAACTCTATTCTCTCTTCCTCTTTCTGTAGTTATCTCGCTCTCACTCTCTATTCTCTCTCACCTCCTCTCTAATTCTTCTCACACTTTCTCTTCATGTACCCCCCTCTCTCTTTCTTTATTTCTCTCACTTACCTCCTTCCCCTTTCTCTATCACGCTCTCTCAACTTGCCCTCCCTGGCTCTCTTGCTAGCTTCTCACTCTTCATCACTCTCTCACATTCTCTTATCATCCATCCTCTCCCACTTGCTCATTCTCTCTTTCTCTATCTTCCCTACTCTCCTTCTCTCCATATATCTCTCTCGCTCTCTCTTCCTCCTTTGCTCCCTTCCTCTCTCTTTCTAACTATTTGTTTGCTTTATCTTTCTATATTATTGCTCACTCTTCTCCAACTCTTTCTCTTATATTTATCTTTTTCCACTCTCTTTGTCCATTTCTCTTCTTCCCACTATTTCACACATAATCTCTTCCTTTCTCTCTCCATTCTTCTCTCTTTCTCTCTATTAAATTTTACTCTCACTCTTACTACCTCACTTTCTCAATTTTTTTCGTTGTTTCTCTCTCTTCCTCCTCACTCTACCTTTCTATCTCCTTCTATCTCTTTCACTCACTCTCTTCTCTCCCAATTTATCTCTCACTCTCTCTCCTTCAGTCGCTTCCTACCTCTCTTTAACTTAGCTCACTCCTTTCTTCTCCCTTTCTAACTTACTCTTTGTATTGTTGCTCCCTCTTATCTCACTATTTCTCTTCATCCATCCATCCACACTCTCTCCTCACTCCCCTCCCTCCCTCTCTCATTCATGCTTTCCCTCTCTGTCTTTCTCTCGCACTTTTTCTCACTCTATCCCTCCTTCTCTCTCCTTCTCTACATTTACAACTCCTCTCCCTCTCACTCTTTATCACCCACTTCTACTCTCCCTTTCTTTCCCCTTCTCGCTCACTCTCTCTTGCTCTATCATCCTGCACTCTTTATTTCTCTCTGACCCTCTATCTCCCTCTCTTTCTCCCTCTCTCTTTTCAATCTTTCTCACGGCCTCCATCCATCACTCTATTTCTTTATCTTTACCCCTCATGCTCTCTCTCACACTATTTATTCTAGATAGAGAATAAAGAGAAAGAGAGTGAGTGAGGGAGTGGTAGAATAAGATATATAAAGAAAGTGGGAGAGTGAGATAATAAGTGAGGGAAGGTAATAGTGGGATTAAGAGAGAGAGAAGTAGGGAGAGAGGGAGAGCAAGAGAGAGAGGGATAGAATGAGACAAAGTGAGAGAATAAAAAGCAATATAAGAGAGTGCAAGTGACCGAGAAAGTGAGATATAATAGAAAGTGTGAGAGAGAGCATGAGTGTGAAAGAGAAAGAAATACAGAGATAGAGGGAGATCATGAGAATGATTGAAGAGAGAGAGGGAGCAAGAGAGGGAGAGAGAATGTGAGAGATAAATAGAGAGTTAGCAAGAAGGGGAGAGAGAGGAAGAGAAAGAGAATGAATGATAAAGAGACAAAGAAGAGGTGTAAAGGGAGAGAGGGAGAGGGAAAGAGGGAGAAGGGGAGAGAAATTTTAGGAGAGAGTGAAGGAGGGAGAGGATAGTGTGGTTGAGAGAGGGAGGTGGAGGGAAAGAGAGGAGAGAGAGTGGGAGGATGGACGAAGAGAAATAGTGAGAGAAGAGGGAGCATCGTACAAAGAGTCAGTAAGAGAGAGATAACAAGAGTGAGAAAGAGAGAAGAAAGGAGTGAGCTAAGTTGAAGAGAAGGAGGGAGCATCAGAAGTAGAGAGAGGGTGAGAGAGAAACTGGGAGAGAAGTGGTTAAAAGAAAGAGGGAGATGGAGATAGAGAGGTGGAGTGAGAGGGAGAGATAATGAAAAGAGGGTGAGAAAGAAAGGGAGTAAGAGTGTGAGTGACGTTTAATAGACGGAGAAGAAGTGTGAAAAGGAGAATGGAGAGATATTGAGGGAAGAGAGTGGAAGTGAGAGGGAGTGAAAGAAAATAAGAGAGTAGGAAAGCAAAGCGAGAAAGAGTGAATGGAAGAGAGAGTGAGAAGAAAATTTGTGGGAAGATCAAGTAAGAGTAAGTGAGTGAGGGGTAAAGAGAGGGGAAGAACAGAAGAATGTTGAGAGAGAGGGAGATAAAGAGGGAGATAGGGAAAGAGAGGGAGGGAGGGAGGGAGAGAAAAGTTAGAAAGAGAAAGGGAGAGACAAAAGCAAAAGAGAGGGGGGAGAGAGAGTGGAGGTTGAGAGAAATGGAGGCAAGAGGAGGGATGAAGTGTTAGAGAGCAAGTGTGAGAGAGAGATGGAGAAAAAAATAGAGAGTGAGGTATAGAGGTTTGGGGAGATAGTGGGAGAAGGAGAGAAAGGGGTGAGAAAGGGAGAGAGAGATAGGGTGAACAAAAAGAGAGGGAGAAGGAGGGGGGTTGGTAAAAGGAGAGAGAGATGAGAGAAAAAAAGAGAGGGATCGAGAGAAAAAGAGAGAGTGCATGGGAGAAGAAGACAAAAGAGCAAGACTAAAAAAGAAGCAGGAGCGAGAGGGCGTGAGAAAGAGAGAGGAATAAAAGACTAGACTGAGATAAAGCGAGAAATATATGGTTAAATTCATAGATAGAGAGAGATAAAGATAAGAACATGAGAAAAGAGAGGGAGAGACAGAAAATTAAATAGATTGATCTTGGGAAAGTGTGAGAATGTATGGGTTTTAGAGAATGAGAGAAATGAAGAGTGTGGGAAAAGAGAGCCGGAGAGATCAAGAAGGAGAGCTTAAGAGGTCGATCTAGAGAAAGTGTGACAAGGTATGGGTTTGAGAGAAAGGGATTGAGCGGGAGGGAGGAAGAGTGACATTGAAATTGAAGAGAGAGAGTGTGAGGGGAAGGAAGAGAGGGTGTGAGAAAGCAAGGGAGAGAAAAAGTGAGGGTGGGAGTAATAATGAGGAAAGAGAGAGAGCAAACTGTGAGCAAAATTGTAGAGAAAGAGGAGTGAAGAAAGAGAGAGTGCGAAAGAGAAATACAGAAAAAGAGCAAGAGAGAGAGTGAGAGAGAGTTAGAGTGTTTGTTTGAGAAATAGATGAGAGAGAAAGGGAGGGAGGGAGGAGGGAGGGAGCCAAATAAGGAGGAGGGAGGGAGGGAGGGAGGTTTAGAGAGAAATGTAGACGTGAGAAATAATGAGAAAGTAATGAAAGTGTGACTTGAAGACTAGATGAAAGAGATTAGAGAAAGTGAGGAAGCAAGAGAGAAGTGAGAGATAAAGAGAATAAGAGTGAGAGAAGGAGTGGGAGAGAAAGATTTATAAAGAAGGAGGGAGAGACTGAGAAGAAGAGTAAGGTAAAAAGAGTGAGCTATATGGAGAGAGAAGGAGAGAGGGAGGGAGGGCGTGAAAGAGGGATGTGGAGAAAGGAAGAAATGTGTGAGAGGAGGTGAGAAACAGTGATAGTGAGAAGTGGCAGAGAGTTAGAAAGACATAGAAAGACGAGAGTGGGATTGAAAGAGAGAAGTAGGGAGAGAAGGAGAAAGCAAGAGAGTGTGGGATAGAGTAAGAGAAAGAGAGGAAATAAAGGGCAACATAAGAAAGAGCAAAAGACCGAGAAAGAAAGAAATAATAGAGAAATTAGCCACCTCTCTAGTCACCCAATGATGAGGAGACAAAGCTTAAACTCATATTCATACCATGGTTAAGCTCATCATGACATTTCATAAAAAATGTTAAGGGTGAAGCTAATGTGTCATCTCCCTATGAAATGTTAAATGAGGTGTTGAATGATGGATACCTTGCCTCATTTGAGTCACCATTAACCTCCTCCCTAACCAATAGAAAGGAAACAAAGCAATGAAGAGTTCATCATGACAATTTGGAATCAATAATTGCCATGACACATGAGTTTGCTTAAGTGTCACTTTCTCCATGGAATATGGAGTGGTGATGATTGGATTACATGGGGAAGGCTGTTACAAGACCATTCTCTACAGCCATAACCACCCAATGGTTAATCCCAAGCTAACCATGGTCTAACCATGGTCATCCATGGCTATAAATAGCCCCTTACCTGAAAACCATGGAGGAGGAAGAAAAATATTCCTAGAGGCTTATAGGCTGCCCAAACCCTCTTACTCCCAAGACCAAAATCTTGCTTAGAGCCTAAACAATGAGCCTCAAACAAGATTTGATCCAATTAGCTACCTCATTGAGCCAATTTGACCAAATCGAGCCAAATTCATAGATTAGATCACCTTCTCCAAACCTCTTACATAAACTCGACACAAGTCCAAATTGGAGTGGGAAATAACTTCCCTAGAACCACAAGAGGCTGACCAACAAGTCCAATCGAGCTCAGGTTCATTGTGGCTAAGGTATGAATTTTTTATATCCAAATAATTTGTAAATTTGATTAATCATGGACTAAACTAGTCGAAAACACCATGATCACCTTATAGATGTGATCTACATCTTTAGATGATTCCATAGGTTCCAAAATCATTCAATTTCATTGAGAAATGAGTGAGATATTGAGCGTAGAAGGTGGACGGTTCAAAAAATTTTTGAATTAATGGGATTAAACCTCAGCAGTCCGTTACTGTGTTTTGGAACAGGCGGCTCTGATCAAACCGCAAGGCGTTTCCTGTCCAGCTCCCCCGCAGCGGATCCTCCTGCTTTTGACCCGTACGAGGACACGCGACGGGCTGAGGGATTTTTGGGCCAAGGTTAATTCAGATTAACCTTAAAATAATAAAAAAATCATAACTTTTTACACAAAGGTCTTTAAAATAAAATAAAAATACTTCTGGAAAGAGCAAAAAGAGAAGAAAATTATGAAATAAAAATCATAAATTTTTTTTCACTAATTAATTTTTAAATAATTAAATACTCTCTCGATTATTTTAATTATTAAAAATTATTTACAAATCAGAAAAATCTGAAAATTTGAGGGATTTATCTTTATGTCTTTAGAAATATTCTTTGATTTTTCCTAGGCCAGAAAACCTCTCTATGACATCTTTTTCTAATTTCCAAGACACTTTGTAATTATTTTAAATAATAATTATAAAAAAGATGAAAATTGAGAAAAATAAAATTAAAAATGGTTAGAGAATTTAGGGTGAGTGACATTAACCCTAAAATGACATTTCTTAAGCCATTGAATAATTTTAAATGACATTTTTAAATTAAGGGTTAAAATTCATTAAAATTTAATAATTTAAACCCTTGAAAATATCCTGCTCACTCAAATTGGCTTATTCTCCCATGAATCAAATCAAAATTGAACCAAACTCAAAATAAACATAAAACAAATCCTAATCAAGTCTAAAACACAAAATTAGGCTTAATTAGATTGGATTAATTAACTAAACCTTAAGACATTAAGGTTTAAGAAAAAAATAAACAACCCTTAATTATGTTTAAAGATAAATTAGACTTAATTAACCATTTAAACCCTAATCACATTTGGTTTAAGACATAAACAATCCTTAATTAAGTTTAAAAGACAAATTAGACTAAATTAACCATCTAAACCCTTATCAGATTAGGTTTAAGACATAAATATCCCTTAATTAAGTTTAAAAGATAGATTAGACATAATTAACCAATCAAATCCTAAATACATTGAGTTTAGACTTAATCAAATTCCAATGAAGACATATTTAACATAACTAAACTCAAAACCCTAATTAGACATAACCCCAATTAAGTCTAATTAATCTAATTAAACCATACACAATAAGGTTTAATTAAACCATAAACCCTAATTAGGTTTAACCCCAATTAAGTCTAATTAATCAAATTAAACCCTACATAACAAGGTTTAATTAAAGCATAAACCCTAATTAGACTTTACCCCGATTAAGTCTATTTAATCTAATTAAACCTTACATAACAAGGTTTAATTAACCCTAATCTAATTAAACCCTATATAACAAGGTTTAATTAAACCATAAACCCTAATTAGACTTAACCCCGATTAAGTCTAAATAATCTAATTAAACCTTACTTAACAAGGTTGAATTAACCCTAATCTAATTAGACCCTACATAAGAAGGTTTAATTAAACCATAAACTCTAATTAGACTTAACCCCAATCAAGTCTAATTAATCTAATTAAACCCTACATAGCAAGGTTTAATTAAACCATAAACCCTAGTTAGACTTAACCGCAACCAAGTCTAATTAATCTAATCAAACCTTACACAACACGGTTTAATTAAACATAAATCCTAATTAGACTTAACCCCAATTAAGTCTAATTAATTTAATTAAACCTTACACAACAAGGTTTAATTAAATCATAAACCCTAATTAGACTTAACCCCGATCAAGTCTAACTAATCTAATTAAACCATACAAAAAAAGGTTTAATTAAACCATAAACCCTAATAAGATTTAACCCCGATTAGGTCTAATCAATATTAAACCTCATATAATAAGGTTTAATTAAATCTTAACCCCAATTAAGTCTAATTAAATCTAATTAAACCTTACAAAACAAGGTTTAATAAACTTAAGTCTAACACATATTAGACTTAAATTTAAACTTAGATTCAACCCGACATGAACCCAAGTTAAACCTAACTTAAACTCTAACTCAAAGTAGACTTAAACTAAGACATAAACCTTAGGTTCAACTTAACTTGAAATTAAACCAAAACATAAACTTAAGTTCAATCCACATTGAACTTAAGTTCAAATCTAAACCATACGTTCAACCTAACTTAAACCTAAACCAAACTATAAACTTAAGTTCAACCCACATTGAACTTATGTTCAACCCACATTGAACTTAAGTTCAACCCACATTGAACTTAAGTTCAAATCTAAACCATACGTTCAACCTAACTTGAACATAAACCAATATATAAACCATAGGTTCAACTCAAATTAAATCTAAATCAACATACATTTTAAGTTCAATCCAAATTAAACCTAAATCGACATAAACCTTAGGTGCAACCCAAATTGAACCTAAATCGACATAAATTTGATATTTTTTAACATAATCGACATAAATCTGACCTTTCAAATCTAAATCAACATAAACCTTAGGTTTAACCTAAATTGAACCTAAATTGACATAAATCTGACATTTCAAACAAAAATCTACATAATTAACTTAAATCTGACATTTCAAACAAAAAAAAAAATTGACATAATCAATATAAATCTAACATTTCAAATAAAAATCAACATAAATTGGCACAAATTGACATTTTACACAAAATTTGACACAAACCGACATTTTAAACATAATTTGACATAAATTAATGTAAACTGACCTTTTAAACATGAATTAATATAAATCAACATTTTAAACATAATTTAACATAAATTGACACAAATTGACATAAATAAAACTTTTAGACAAAATTTAACACAAATTGGAAACAAATCAACATTTCAAATATGAACCCACATTTTAAACAAAATTTGACACAAACCGATATTTTAAACAAAAATTTGACACGAACCGATAATTCAAATAAATTTGACATACACTGACATAAATCAATATTTTAAACATCATTCGACATTAATCGACATTCCAAACATAATTTGACATAATTTGACATCAAATTTAAGTTCAACCCAAATCGAACTTAATTCAACATTATTCAACATAATTTGACATCAAATTTAAGTTCGACCAAAATCAAACTTAACTCGACATTATTCGACATAATCTGACCCAAATCAAATTTAAATCAAACTCAAATTCAACCCCATCGATATATATATTATCCTAAATTGAAACTAAATCTGAAATCAATCAATGACAAATCAACACTTAAACAAGTTTTAAAACGACATCCTTATCATTGCAAAACTATTTTCGCCAATGTTTTCTTTGCTGGACAAAAGTAAATTCCACATTAGATTTTCTTTGTATGTTATAGGATGTGCTAAGTCTTTTTTGCAGGACATCGACGACAAAACATGACATAAATTGAAAACAAAATAAGATCAGGACTTTTAGGTTAGCCACAAAACCTGAACTTTCAACAAACAACAAAACAAAATATATCATGAAAATAAAGACAACTGGACTATTAGGATAGTCATAAAACCAGAAAACAAATTAGACAAGAAAACTAAACATCGATATGATATTAATAAACCAATATGACATCAATAACAATGGTAAAGTGACATGACATGTAAATAAAAGACAAAATCAACAAAAAACATCGACATTAGACATAACAGAATACCGACATTGATAACTATTGATATGAAATTGGTGTTGACATAACATCAAAACAACGTCATCGACAAATGACATTGACATTAACATCGATAAATCAAAACACCTTCCAGGATTGGGTATTGATATTCTATTCCTTAATCATAGAAAACCCCCTCTATGAAACAAGTAATTTAACATTAATCATAAGATTTCTTAGATGATTGTCTAAGATGTAATTAACTATAGGGGCTTACCCTTATAGGAAATCTAAGAACTTGGAACTCTTATTAGTCAAAATTATCAGATGAGTTTCTTATACGAACCTCATCTTCTTTCTCTCAATCTATATTGTGATCAAGATCCCTTTTTCTTCACATTCAGCCAATATTTTCGGCATTAAAGTCCAGGGAGAATATAAATTAGGGTAATAGATAGAGAGAGAGACTGACGACTCCTTGACAATCGGCATGAAATAAGGGAATTGATGACAACATAAGACAACCATGTCCATCCCGATAATATGCGGGACTATTATTTGATTTTCCGTCGTCGTCAAAGTGGGACAGAGGTTGGAAGAGATAAGAGAGAAATTGAAGAGCGATCCAGAGAGTGGAAGAGGCAAAGAGATAAAGATAATGAATCATATAGAGAGAGGAACATAGAGAAAGAGAAAGATAGTGTTGGAAAGAGGGAGAGAGAGAAAATGTGGGAGTAAGGAAGGTCAGGAGGAAGCAATATAGAGAGGTGATGAGAGAGAAAGAGTGGGGAAGAGAGGCAAAGACAAGTGAGATGTGAAAGGGAAAGAAAAAAGTGAGGGATTTAGAGTAATCAAGAGACTGAGAGAGAGAGAGAGATTAAAAGAGGGACTTGGAGAGAGAGAGATAGAGAGAGGGAAAGAGGAAGGGAGAGATGGGGTGATATAGAGCGAGTGTCGGTCAGACAATGGGAGAGTGAGAATGTTGAAAGAGAATGAGATAAGTGAGGGAGAGAAGAGAGTTAAGAGAATAAGAAAGAGAATTTGAGTGAGAGAGATTTCATGATAATGAGAGAGTTGGACATGGTGAAAGATCAAGTAAAAGAGGGGGAAAAGATGAAGAGAGCCAAAGAAGAGAGCAAGAGAATATATAAAGAGAGAGAGGGAGAGAGAGACATTAGCTGATAGAGATGCAAAGAGAGCGAGCTTGCGAAAGAAATATAAACAGCTAGAGAGATAATAATAGGGAGATAGAGCAAGAGAGTTATTGTGAGCATGATTTAAAGTGAAAGAGAATTGAAGAGAGAGTGAGGAGAGCAATTAAGAGAGAAACACATAGATATATAAGGTCGGAGGAAGAGAGAAGGAGAGAGAATAGATAGAGAAAGATGGAGAGGGAGGGAAAGAGAGAGAGAGAGCGAGTGACGGAGCAAGTGAGAGCGAGAGAGAGGTGTGGGTATTAGAGGGAGAGCAAGGGAGAGATAGAAAGAGATAGAGTAATATCAAGATTGAGATGAGAAAAATACAGTGAAAGAGAGGGTGATTATGAGGATGAGAGAGAGAAAGCAAAAAGAGAGAATGCGAGAGAGTAAAAACAGAATGTATGTGAGAGTGAGTGTGTGAGTATTGGTGAGAGAGAGAGAAGAAAAAAAATGCGAGGTAGAGAGAGCGTGTGTGTGTGAATACCAAAGAAGTGTGTCTGTGTGAAAGAAAGGGAGTGAGAGACAGAGAACATAACATGGGAGAAGAAAAAATGAGAGAGTAAGATATAGAGAGAAAAAGAGAGTGGGATAGAGAGACTTTAGCAAGCAAAACAAGAGAAGAGGGAATGAGAAGATTAGAGAGAAATAAAGAGATGGAGGGAGAGGAGAGAGATAGAGTAGTGACAGACAGAGAGAAGAGAGAGCAAGTGAACAGAAAATTAGAAAGATGAAAATGTATGATAGATAATGGGATGCAAAAGGGAAAGAGAAGAAAGTGTGAATGAAGGGACATAGAGAGAGAGAGAGAGTGAGATGGAGCGGGTGAGAGATATAGAGATGGAGAGAGAACAGATAGAAGAAAGAAAAATAAAAAGAGTGGGAGAGAAGGAGAGAGAGTGGAAGAGAGGAAGATAAATGAGGAGAGGGAGATAGAGAAAAATGAGATAAAGAGAGAGAGGAAGAGAGAGGGAGGGGTGATGGAAAGAGAGAAACAAAGGTAAAATGAGAGAGAGGGAGAGGGAGTGGGGGAGAGAAAGTGAGAGTTAGACGAGCATGAGAGAGTGATAGTGGGGGCATGAAAGTGAGAGATAGAGTGAAGGAGAGAAAGCAAGAGAGTGAGACGAGCATGAGAGATTAAGCAGGAGAATGAGAAAGTGAGAGAGAGAAAAAATAAATAGAGACCAAGAGAGTGGGGAGAGGGAGAGGGTGAGAGTGGAGAGGGGTAAGGATGACAGAGAGAGATAAATGAAAGGAGAAAGCTAAGAGAAGAGTGAGAGTAAAGAGAGGGAGTGAAATAGATTGAGAGTGAAAGAGAGTAATAAAATGAGAGAGAGAAAGAGAGTGCGCAAGAAAAGAGTGGGAGAGGGAGATATACTGCTAGAAATAGCAGGATAATGATAAGAGAGAAACACGGAGAGAGATAATAGAGCAATAAAGTGATTTTGAGAGATATTCAGAGTGAGAGAGAGAGTAAGCGAGAGGGAAGGAAAGCGAGAGAGAGGAGAGAAACATATAGAGAAGATTGAGAGAGAGTGTGGATAGAGAGGGAGAGGCAGAGTGAGTGAGAGAGAAAGGAAGGGAGCTAGAGGGAGAGAGCAAGAGAGAGAGATAGTAAGAGAGATAAGAAAAGTTTGATAGAGTAAGAGAGTGATTATAAAAGAGATTCAGATAAAGAGAGAGAGTGGGAGACAAAGAGAAGGGTAGGAGGGAGGGGTTTGATGGAGATAAGAAGAGTGAGAAGGAAGAGTGAGAGAGTAGAATAGTGAGCCTTAAATAGTGATTGAGAGTACAGGGGAGGAAGCTAAATAGAATGGTAAGTGATGAGGAGAGACTAGGAGAGAGTGGGGGACAGAGAGGGACATAGAAAGAAAAGAATGAGAGGGAGGGAATAATGAGTAAGAGCACTAGAGAGAGCGAGAGAGAGGGAGGAGAGAGGGAAGCGGGAGATGATCAGATAGAAAGAGAGATCAATAGGGCATGATAAAGATAGAGAGGAGGGAATGAGAAAAAAGATAGAGGGATACAATGAGTGTGGGAATAGAGAGTGTGAGATAAACAGTAAGTGAGCACTGTAGTTCTGTTGACCTCATTTTTGGTGAGGTCTTCTTCCTTCCTCTTAGTGCTTAGGATCTAGCAATAGGACTTCTCCTTTACTATCCTAGAGGACTAGAGATGGAACCCACCACTTAGATATTCAAAATAAATCTTGATTCTCTTTGGAATCCTATGTATATGGTCATCAACCTCTAAATCACTTGAAAGGTTAGGACTAATGTGCTGGAGGACAAGGATGAATTCCTATAGGATGTCCAAGCCTTAGGGGTACCCTGGGTGACCTTGGGTGACTTGAGCTTCTCTTGCACACACACATACACCCCTAAGCCATTCCATCCTTTAACCCTAAACCTTGAGCCTTGCCCATTCTACCCTTTAAGAAACTCACATGATTGAACCAAAGCCACTAGTCTTTGAACAAGATGGCTAAAGGTCAATATGTGAAGGAGCATAAAGTGGTTACCATTTGGCTAAGTTTGGTCCCAAAGTAGTTAGACTTGTTTAAGGTCCATAAGCTACCCCCATGACCATCCAAAATTCTCAAAAACTGCCCAAATTACCAAAATTCCTCAAAATCAATCCTAAACACTCCCCACCACTCAAATTGATCATCCATGGCCAAATATACCAAAAATTCCAAAAATACCCCCCCAATACCCTCCAAATACCCAAAATACCCTTTTTGGTTCAAAAATCCAAAAATTCCAAAAATTCTCAAAAAAATTTTAGAAATCCCAAATATTCCCAATTTCATTTTGTTCAACTGCCATATATCCCAATTTTGTCAATTTAACCCAATTTGATAAAATGTCCCAAGTTAGCCCTTAAGGCCCAAAATTGACCAAGTGACCCAATCCATCCCAAATTCAACCCACATGCCATCCAATTTTCCCCAAATTTATTTTGAAACCTTCCTAAAATCCCGATAAATAAAACTCTAACTTAGATTACCCAATATTTGGATCCAAACTCCACCCAAGCCTAGCTCAAACCAAAATTTCCCAAATTGGCCTAAACCAATCATGAACCCAAATAAGTCCAAATCCCAAAATTAAGATCCAACCAAAATTTAAAACTCTTTTTCACACCTCCATAAACATTTTTCAACATTAATTTCACATTAAAACCAACGTTAGCCCAACTTTAGCCTAAGTTAGACCAATTTGACCCACTTTGGTCCTATTACTAAAAGACCCAAATTATACCCAATTCAACTCCAAATTACCCCAAACTTGTTCCAAATCATTCATGGCACATTCTTATACCAAACAAAACATTTATTTCACAAAAATTTTGACCAAATTTCACCCAAAATTCATTTGGACTAAAAAGCCCAATTTTGGCCCACAAGCCCAATTCCCTTCAAATTAAACCCCATGACCCATGAAAATTTCCAAATCAATTTTCAATCAAATTTTGACATGTCCAAAATCAATTTCAATCAATTCTTAATCATTTTGATGAATCCACAATTAATTTAAAAATCCAAATCATCATATGCATGTTAAAGGCATATACCCTTATAAATTTTGAAAAGCCCACAAAATCAAATTTTAAAGGCCCAATTTTGAGCCCACATGCCATATATCCCTTCTATTAACATTCCATGGCATTTAATTTACCATCTTATGGCATTACATCCAACTCATGCATACATACATGACATCATACCAAATTGGGCATGTTGGCCTAAAATCCCAAAAGTCATGAGAATTTTTAATTCCTTTTGCATGAAACATTGCCATAGCTCATGTACATCATGGCATGACCCATGGACTCTTCCATGACCATCCAAAGTCAAGTCTTACCAAAATAGGTAAGGGGAGGTGACCCTTCCCTTCTCCCCTCATATCAAATTCCCCCCACTTCCAAACAATCAAATATTCCCCTAACTCCCAAACCAGCCACTAAAGTTCACCTAAACCTACCTATGGACCTTAAAATTAGCTCAAACCACTTTGTGCAAGGGCTTAACCAAAGAACCAAGGGGCTAACCCGAGTTAGTCACCTTTAACCCAAAATCCAAATTCCCATTGAATCTTATCCATGGAGCCACCAAATACTCAAATTGAAACCTCCACTCAACCTCTCTGACCTCACTGAGCTCAGACTTGACCTGACCCTGGCCGGACCACCACCTCAGCCGCCAGAAAACACCAGGTCGAGAGCCCTGATTTAATTCAAAAATTAAATCTTGCCTTGCTGAGTTGTCCCATTCCAATTGAACTTCACAGCTCTTCTTCCCTTGACCTAAGCAACTGATCACAAGTCCTAACTCCCCCTGGGAAGCTCTCCAGCCATGGCTATTTAAACAGCAATCGTCCACAGCCAAAGGGTTGGCTGAAATCAATTCTCTCAAAACCTCCATCTAAGTAGCCTAAATACTTCCCCTAACACAGAGAAGAAGTTCCCCACTGTTCCCCTGCTCTCTTCCCCACTGATTGAGCTCAATTTGAGGGCTCAATTCTTAGGTCAGAATAGGACAATCTTGAACCTGCACAGAGATCAAATTAACTCTTCTCACACCTTCACCATAGGTAGAGAAGAAGTTTTCCAGTGAAAGCCCCCTCACCAGGCCACTCAACCCTCCAGCTGTCAAAGCTTGAAATCGGGCTTGGTCGAAGTCATACCTTGGCATTTCACCACAGCTCTAGGCTTCATCCCTAGCTTCCCCAGACTCCAACGAACATGCCAAGCCTCTCTGATTGAAGCTTCACTTCTCAGAGCCAAGGTATTGACCACTTCTTCCTCCTAAGCTTCCAACAATTCTCCATTCTGTTTGGTTTGATTTCAATGCATCATAGCCATATAGATGTGTTTGTCTTGTTGAGACGAGTTCATAGAGCCCAAAAACGTGTAATTCGGTTGAGAAATGAGGGAGATATTAGGTCTAGAAGGTGGACGGTTCTCGGCTCACACCAGTTGGGATGATGAACGGATGCCGTTGGATCACGCGTGTATTAGATGAATGACCAGGATCACGCCGAATGGAGAAACGATACATGAACCGCAGGCCGTGTTGCATCCCAGTCAGATGGCAGCGTCGAATGGAGAAGCGCCGCGTGGGACTTCGAAGCTGCCGAGGATGATGAGGCGCCGCGCTTGATAAGTAGGAAATTAGGATATTTTTTATTTATTTAATTACCCCAAACTTTAAAAATGCATAACTTTGCATAGAAAAATCATAAAAATAAAAGAAAAATACCCTCTTGCTCAGTGAACAGAGGAGAATAATGTGAAAAAAGAATTAATCTATCTTTTTGAGTATTTTATTTTTAACAAATTTAATACTGTTATGAATGTTTTAATTCTCCATGCATGTATGAAATTCACCATGGCATGAGACCATATGACTTTTGTAGCCTTTGAGCTTGTGAGCATTTCCTAAATTTTCCAAGCCCAGAGGATACCTCTATGGCAAGTTATTTATTTTCTAATTTATGTTCCTATTTTGGTATTTTAATTCCAATAATTAGCATGTTGATTAGTAAAATCTAGGAAAATTAGGGGAGGTATCTTATGACAAGAGGAACCTTGGAAAATTATGGCTTGACTTAACTCCTTAAAAATAACTCTAATTAGCCTAAACACTTAAAACTGAATTTTAATTAATTAGGGGTAACCACATATCAAAATCACTTGAAAGCAATTCTCCATTATCACTTAGGATGTAGAAAACCTCACATAAAATTTTCAAGTCAATTGGAGTTAATTTAACCCATTAAATGAATTAATTAAGTGACATAGCTATTATAAAAATTAAAAAATTCATAAAATCCAAAATGCATTTCAAAATTTTACCAAATTGGTTTTGGGGCTTCTCTGATGTCAGGGGAGTCTAAGAAAATTAAAATTGGGATTTTTATAAAATTTTAATTTTTGACCTAACTTTTACTATTTTAATAATTAAAAAAATTAAAAAAATCATAAAAATATTAAAATTCATAAAATGTCATATTTAGTCCCCTAATCACTTAGGAATCAATCAATTATTTTTCCTAGGCCCCAAAACAAAGATATTGAATTTTAAAGGCTTAGGACAATTTTTAATATTAAAAATGAATTTTCCAACCTTTTCACTAAATTAATTCTAAAAATTCAAAGAAAAATAAAAAAAATATAAAATATTTTTCTTTGAACTCTTTGAGGTTAGAGGGACTTAGGAAAAATATAAAATCCATTTTTTAACTTTAATTTTATTTTATAATTAATTAACACCCAAAAATTTAAAATAATTATAATAAATAAAATATAGTTTAAAAAATTGTCAAAATTGGTCCAAGTGGTCCTCTAGCCAGTAAGAATATCCTATAATTTTCTTAAGAACAGAAACCTTACCTTGGCCATGTTGTTGAATTTTCATTGAGAACCCTTATTTTTCATTAAAATAATTATATAAATTAAATAAAAAATAGAAAAATCACATGTTCTCCTCTAATGTCTTAATTAACATGTAAGTGAAGTGACATAAAAATTTCAAGTTCATTTGAGCTTAATTTAGTGAGTTATGAGATGAATAAGCTTAAGAGGGCATAAAATGTAATTAAGGATTTTAACCCAAATTAATACTCTAGGCTTAATCAAAGGGAGGGATGAACATTTGATCTTAAATTTTCTCTTGGATGATTGAAACTTAGGGAACTAAAAGGGTAAAAACCCATTAATCACTTTTAATACATCAAAATGAAACTTAAACTAATTAAATTATTTAAATTTTGGAAGAATAATTAAAAATTTGGATTATTAAGATTAGGGATATGACTTAAGAAGATATCAATTCCTTAATCTAAAATCCCTAAATGGAACAATTCATTAATATTTAACTCTTAATTAATTATAAAGAAATGATGATTAAAATTAATAATTAAAAAGGGAAATAATTTGTTAAATAAATTAAAGCTTAAAACATTAAATGATTAAATAATGAAATCGAAATAAGATTAAAACATTAAAACTAATACAAAATCACTTAAGAACAGACTTAAAACAAATTTGAAACATTAAATAATCTCAAAACAATTTATAATTAAAAATGTGAAAATCAAACCAATTTAAATTAACCTAAAGTAATATGATTAATTCGAATCAAATTTAAATCGTCAAAATTTAATAAAATTAAGTAATTTAAACAAATCTTTCAACTCAAGTAATTTAAACCATTTAAAAAAAATCAACCCGAATTTTGAAACTAAATTGAATTATCTTAAATCATCAACTCAACCTTAATCAAAACGGTTAAATTCTTTAACGAACTAATTTGCCCCTCAAGACTTTCATTGTTATAACTCTTAAATGAAGCGTCAAATGAAATGTCACTTCATTCATAGGATAATCAAACATCCTAATTTACTGAGCAAGGGTAACCCAGGTGATTGATTCGCCACCTCAATGAAACCAACTGAACTTAAAGTAATCCATAAAATGTTTAAGAAGATGTTCAGAAATCAATTCCGAGCACTTCTCTAACTTGACGAGATGTCTCAAAAAACAGTGAAACTTCACTGTTCTTTGGTGAAGAAAATCATCCTTAATGAAACACAAGAACCTAGACATCATAGGAAGTTACTAGCAATAGGATTAGGATTTTGGTAGATAACCAGAACCTTCCCTTAGCTTTACCTAGGTGCTTTCCATGAAATATATAAATGCTCTGACATGTGATTCAAGTGCAGTCGGGAATGACGGGAAGACCCTTCAGGTACGCTTTTATTTTATTGCAATTTATTTACCTGCAATGTACTTTACTTCTCTTGCATGTTAAACAATAATATCACCATGCATGAAAACTAAAAATTTTAGGATAGCCACAAAATTGAAACCAAAACTAAGATAAAAACCATATCAAGATAAAACTCACCGCCATAATATTTAAAATATAAGACAACTCAAGATTTAATCACAACAGAACAACAAAACTACAACTACAACTAAATTAAAACGTCTCATTGGATGATCGGGAATCCCTCGGATGATGTAACCCACGTGTTTCTAAAGAGATTTTCCACGATCTAAATGAAAGGGTGGAACTCATTCAGTTGGGTTTAGCAAATTCATTTGGACTAAGTGATACCGATGAAAATAGCGATGCCGGGATGACGGAACCGTGGGATCTTAATCGGTCCTGCTTAATCCACTTTAAGATTTGTTTTAATTAAAACATTAAGCCATCTCAATTTTCAACCTCTGTAAACCAGAACACCTCTCTCATCTCTTAATTGCCACTTTCTAAAACTAAACCTTCTGATCTATAAAAAAATACCTATTTCTTTATGTCTTAATTCTTATTAATTTCTAAGGATATTATGCTTTAATGAAAGTTATTTTTTGTGTTTTTAGATGTAGGTAATGTAAAAAGGTCTAAGAAGGAAAAAGGAGCAAAAAGGAGCAAAAATGGAGCAAAATACCAAAAGTATAAAAAATTATGGCCTGGCACCTAGGCGCCAGAAACTGACGCCTAAGCGCCAGACTCGATACAAAAATTGTCAAGTTTTTTACAACATTTGATCAGTTATTTTGATGGAGTGAGTGGTTATTGGACATTCTAGAAGGCTGGCAGTTGTTCCTTGATAATTGGACATGTGATACATTGGATTTGGATGCTCCAAAACGGTTTTAATCGCGAAGAGGTGTGAGCCAAAGTGAAGAGGTGCAAAGAACTGGAAGCGGTGTCCGGCGCCTAGGCGCCCGATTCCGGCGCCTAGGCGCCCGATTCCGGCGCCTAGGCGCCAGACCGACCTTCTAGAAGATTCATTGAATGTGGACATGTTTTGAAGAGGTGCCTCAAGGCAACCCTTAAAGCCTATAAATAGAGGTCCATTTCTTCAAAAAACGTGCCCCTCCCATTGTACCCCTTTCTCTTATCTACTTTAGGATCTCTCATCCTTAGAGAGAGAATTAGAGAGAGAAATTTAGGGCCACTTTTGTTTAGTTTAGTGAGTTTATTTTCAAGTTATTGCATCTGGAGTTCATTACACTATGGAGTTAGTAGGAATCAGAAGATTTGTAGAAGAAATATTTGAGATAAGTATATTTTTACATTTGATTCAAAGTTTAATTATCATGTTTTCTATTTATTTTCAATGTATTCTGAGTAGTTAGTTTACTTTCTTCCTTCAATAATGAAGAGATAGATAAGATAATATAAAGATTCGATAGAGAATTAAAATTCAAAATATTTTCAAAACATTGTGATGACATTAATACCGATCTTACTTTACTTTTTAAATTGGTCGTTTGAATTGTTAAAACCCGTCGAAGAGTTTTGAGACCTTGAAAGAGAAGAACTCTTAACTTGTAAATGTCACATGAATCCTTGGGTAGTCGAAGGCCATGAGCGGGCTATTCAAGGTGAAGTGCAAATAAATAGGAAGATAAGATTTAAAGGGCGTAGAATTGATAAGTTTTTAGAGTGACAGACTAAATTCTTATAATTTGATTTATAGACTAGGAAAGGGTCACTAGTAGGGTCGAACATAGCCACCCTTGGACATCTAGAAGTGTGAGCCTAGATTAACCCATTCTACTAACAATACATCCGAACCTATTCTGTAAATTAGTCAATGTTCTTTGCGCCTGGATCAAAGGGTAAAGAATAGGAATGCTTCTATTTGGCACAATACCATAAATCAAATTCTCCAACGAATATTAAATTATCTTAAAAATCTTAGATTAATTAAAGGAAATAAAGTTGTTTATTTTATATAGAATTCATAAAATCATTTTCTTATTATTGTCTTCTTTATTTGCATCTAGTAAATTAATAGTAATTTAATTAAAAGATAAAATAAAAATATTTTTACTATTTTATTTTTCTCTATAAATCTTCCCTGTGGGATCGATACTGGGGTCTTTGTTTAAAAACCTTATATTACCTGAAACTATACGTATACTTGCGTAGTACCACTAGTGTGTAAAAATATTTTCTAAATTATATAATATTAATTTTATACACTAGCCACTATTTATAAATCGAGTCAAAGCTTTTGCTATCTTTTGAAGCAAACATTACTGCGTTATTTGCGGTCGGGTCAAGTTTTTGGTGCTGTTGCCGGGGAAGGAAGTAAGAAATAAAATAGTTTAAATTTTATATTATATTCCTTGTTTTATGCGAAGATTTGGTTCTGAAGGATTAATACCTTTAGATTCTGAATTGGAAAGAACAATTAGAAAAATTAAAAAGGGAAAACAAATTCCAAATTTCAAGAAATGGCTACTTTACAAAATCCAATTGAACTTAATGATCAAAATATTTATAAACCATTAAGGGATTATGCTAACCCTAAGTTGATGAACTTCATAGTAGTATTCAAATACCCACTGTAGATGCTAATTCTTTTGAACTTAAACCGTCTATTATTCAAATGGTGCAAAACAATCAATTTGGTGGATCACCAAATGAGGATCCAAATTTACATCTTGTTAGTTTTTTAGAACTTTGTGCTACCTTTAAATATAACAATGTTTTTGATGATGCTATTAGACTTAGACTCTTTCCTTTTTCTTTAAGAGATATAGCAAAGATGTGGTTAAACTCATTAGCGACTGTTCTATTAAAACATGGGCTGAAATGGCACAAAAATTCCTTGCTAAATATTTTCCTCCTTCTAAAACTGCTAAATTAAGAAATGATATTACTTCATTTAGTCAATTTGACGGGGAGAATATATGAAACTTGGGAAAGATTTAAAGAGCTATTAAGAAAATGTTCTCATCATGCTTTACCTGATTGGTTGATTATTCAAACATTTTATAATGGATTAATTGGATCTTTAAAATCAATTATCGATGCTCACTACTGGAGGTTCTTTAATGTCTAAATCATTTGAAGAAGCTTACACTTTAATTGAAGAAATGGCTAATAATAATTTTCAATGGCCTTTCGAAAGTATTAATCCTAAAATGATGGCCAGTATTCAAGATAATAAAGCCTTTTCTATCTTAGCTTCACAAGTTGCAGCAATGTCTAAGAAATTAGATAATTTTGCAATTAATATTATGCATAATAACTCTGCTAATATTAAAGATTCTCAAACTATTGAAACTTTACAAGCTATTGCAAGTAAAAATAATCCTTATTCAAACTATTATAATCCCGGGTGGAAAAATCATCCTAATTTTAACCGGAATAATTCACAACAACAATGGGGTAATAATCAATCTCATCCCACTCGAAATTGGAATAATCAAGTTAATTCAAATAATAAACCTCCTGGATTTAATAATCAACGAGAAAAAGTTATCAATAGAAGAATTAATTATGCAAATGAATAATCAATTACAAAATCAAAATACTGCTATTCGTAATATTGAAAATCAAATGGGGCAAATTGCTACTTTAATTAATAACAGACCTGTAGGAACACTTCCTAGTAATGTTGAAATCAATCCAAAAGAAACTGGAAAAGAACATGAACAGGTTAAAGCTGTGCAACTTAGAAGTGGAAAGGAATTAAAAGAAAGATTGTAGAATGAAATTGAAAAGAGATTGAGGTTGAAGAGATTGAAAAACCAAAAGAAACTCTCTCTCCTAGTCAAGATCAGACTTTTATACCTATTAATGTGGAAGTTGAAAAACCACCACCACCTTTTCCTCAAAGACTTAAACAACAGAAACTTAATCATCAATTTTCTAAGTTCTTTGAAATTTTTAAGAAACTTACTATTAACATAACTTTTGCTGAAGCTTTGGAACAAATGCCAGCTTACACAAAATTTATGAAGGATATTTTAAGCAAAAAATGAAAATTTGAAGCTTTTGAAACTGTTGCATTAAGTGAAGAATGCAAGGCAATAATTCAAAAGAAATTACTCGAAAAGCTTAAGGATCCCGGAAGTTTCACTATACCCCGCGCTATTGGAGAAAAATTTTGCGGAAAAGCTTTATGTGATTTAGGAGCAAGTATTAATCTCATGCCATTTTCTATCTTTCGAAGATTGGATTTAGGAGATATTACTCCCACCACCGTAACTCCTCGCTTAGCCGATAGATCTATCACTTATCCTAAAGGAGTTATAGAGGATGTCATTGTTAAAGTGGATAAATTTATCTTCCCTGTAGATTTCATAGTACTTGATATGGAAGAAGATAAAGAGATACCTATTATTTTAGGAAGACCTTTTTTAGCTACCGGACGAGCTATGATTGATGTACAAAAAGGAGAATTAACCATAAGAGTCAATGATCAAGAAATTAAATTCAATGTTCTTAAATCAATGAAGTACCCTGATAAAGAGAAATGTTATCGAATTTATATAATTGATTATTTAATTGAAAAACATTATCAAGAAAAATGTAAAGTTATTTCTGAAGAAAAATTTGAATTTTTAACGAAGTAATAGAAGAAGAAGAGACTCATCTTATTAAAGATAATTGGGAAACTTTAGACATAACTCAAAATGATATACTTTTACCTTCAATTAAAAAAGCACCTGAACTGGAATTAAAAATGTTACCTTGCCATTTAAAATATGCGTTTCTTGGAAATTTGATAACTTTACCTGTTATTATTTCTTCTGAACTGAGTAAAGATCAAGAAGAAAAATTACTAGGTGTGTTAAAGAATTATAAGAATGCTTTTGGTTGGACTATTGGTGATATAAGAGGAATAAGCCCTTCCATTTGCATGCATAGAATTTTAATGGAAGAAAATTTTAAACCTACTATAGAATCGCAAAGAAGATTGAATCCTATTATGAAAGAGGATGTTAAAAAAGAAATCATTAAGTGGTTAGATGCTGGTATTATTTATCCTATTTCGGATAATCAATGTGTAAGTCCTATTCATTGTGTTCCGAAGAAAGGAGGTGTAACTGTCAGTGTTAATGATAGAAATGAACTTATTCCTACAAGACAAGTTACTGGATGGCGAATTTGTATTGACTATAGGAAACTAAATAAAGTCACTAGAAAGGATCATTTTCCTTTACCTTTCTAGGATCAAATGCTCGATAAATTAGCTGGACACTCATATTTATGTTTTCTGGATGGATATTCTGGTTATCATCAATTACTTATTGCTCCTGAGGACCAAGAAAAGATAACTTTTTCAAGTCCTTATGGAACATTTGCTTTTAGAAGAATGCCTTTTGGTTTATTTAATGCACCTGTAACTTTTCAAAGATGTATGATGTCAATATTTTGTGATTTGATTGACAAAGGAATTGAAATATTCATGGACAATTTTTCAGTCTTTGGAACTTCTTTTGAATCTTGTTTGGAAAACATAGCAAAAGTTCTGAAAAGATGCGAAGAAACAAATTTAGTTCTTAATTGGGAAAAATGTCAATTCATGGTCACAGAAGGCATTGTACTTGGTCACAAAGTATCACAAAAAGGGATGGAAGTAGATCAAGCAAAAGTGAAAATTATCGCTGAATTGCAACCACCTACTACCATTATCGATGTGAGAAGTTTTCTAGGTCATGCTCGGATTTCATAGAAGATATATAAAGGATTTTTCTAAAATTGCTAAACCTCTTTGTCATTTATTAGAAAAAGATGCACAATTTGAATTTAATAAAGAATGTATTAATGCTTTTAATATTCTAAAAGAAAAATTAATAACTGCACCTATCATTGTTGCACTCGACTGGAATAAATCTTTTGAATTAATGTGTGATGCAAGTGGTTTTGCAATTGGAGCTGTATTAGGACAAAAATATGAGAAAGTTTTCAAAGTTGTATATTATGCTAGTAAAACTCTCACTGAAACACAAAGAAATTACACTACCACTCAGAAAGAGCTTCTAGCTATAGTATATACCTTTGATAAATTTATACCTTATCTTCTTGGTACTAATTGCATAGTTCATACTGATCATTCTGCGTTTAAATATCTAATATCTAAGAAGGATTCTAAACCTAGACTTATAAGATGGGTTTTACTTCTACAAGAATTTAATTTTCAAATAGTATATAGAAAAGGAACTGAAAACCAAATTGCTGATCATTTGTCTAGAATTAAAAATGATATTATTTCGGAAGAAAATATAAATGAGAAATTCCCTGATGAATCTTTATATGTTATTCAAAGATACAAAACACTGTGGTATGTCGATATTGTTAATTATTTAGTTAGCAATATTTTGCCTTTACGACTTGGATAACAAATTTATTAAGAAATTTAAATATGATGCTAAATCTTATATTTGGGAAGAACCTCATTTATTTAAAATTGGTAAAGATTCTATGATTTGAAGATGTGTACCTTATGAGGAAACTTTTGCTATTATTCAAAAATGTCATGATTCTTATTTTGGAGGACACTTTGGCATAGATAAAACTGCATTTAAAATTTTAAATTCTGGATTTTATTGGCCTACCTTATTTAAAGATGCGAGACAACATGTGAAAACATGTGATCGATATCAAAGGATGGGAAATATATCTAGGAAAGATGAAATGCCTTTAAACTATATATTGGAAGTTGAAATTTTTGATATATGGGGATTAGACTTTATGGGACCATTTGTTCCATCATCTGGAAAAATTTATATTTTATTAGCAGCTGATTATGTTTCAAAGTGGATCGAAGTCGTTGCTTTACCCAACTCGTGATTCCAAAAGTGTTTCAAAATTTTTAAAGAAAATGATATTTTCAAGATTTGGAATGCCAAAGGTAATTATCACTGATGGTGGAAGTCATTTCTAGAATATAAGAATTCAATCATTACTACAAAAATTTGGAATCAAACATAGAATTGCAACTACTTATCACCCTCAAACTAGTGGAATGGCTGAAGTATCAAACAGAGATATTAAAAGAATTTTAGAAAAGACTCGTTAATCCTAAAAGAACCGATTGGGTTGATAGACTTGATTCTGCATTATGGGCTTATAGAACAGCTTATAAGACACCAATCGGAATGTCACCTTACCGGGGATTTATGGTAAACATTGTCACTTACCTGTAGAACTTGAACATAAAGCTTATTGGGCGATAAATGAGTTTAATTTTAATTTGAATAAAGCAGGAGAAAAACGATTATTGCAACTAAATGAGATGGAAGAAATTAGAAACGAATCGTACGAAAATGCAAGAATTTATAAAGAGAAAATGAAGATGTTGCATGATAAGACAATTTCGGAGAAAATTTTTGAGCCTCGACAAAAAGTATTACTGTTTAATTCTCGTTTAAGACTTTTTCCTGGAAAATTAAGATCTAAATGGATTGGAACTTATTTAGTAGAGAAAGTATACCATTATGGAGCTGTGGATATTAAAGATCCCAATACAGGAAAAATTTTTAAAGTAAATGGATTAAGATTGAAGCCTTATTTGGGAGATATTAAGAAGATTTATAAAGAGGCTTATGAATTGAGTCAACCTGATTAAAGATTTACTTAAGTCGGGCTGACGACGTTAAACCAAGCGCTTTGTGGGAGGCAACCCATAATTATCTTCTGTTTTTGCGTTTTAATGTAAGGTTATGCCTCGATCTTGATTAATTTTATATTACTTTAGAAAAATTTGATGCTTATAAGTCTTATTTGACTTAAGTCGAAAATTATTTTGAAGTATGTAAGATTTAAAAATAAGATCACTCTATTTTGAATACGAGTAAAAAGGAGATCAAGTTAACCATCTTTATGATAGTTTACAATGTGAGTTATCGAGTCTAAATTACTCTTACCAAGTATAATTTACCTATCTTGGAGAACGAAATTTTGAAAATTTGACGATTAGGCGAAACGGTGTTGAACATAGTTCCGGCGCCTAGGCGCCAGAATTCGGCGCCTAAGCGCCATAATCAACTATGTATCAATAGGTCCGGCGCCTAGGCTCCAGATTTGGCGCCTAAGCGCCACGGTTACTGGGTCATGCAAAAACTGAAAATTTTCAGTTTTTTCACACAATTTTCACCTTTAAATCAACCCATCTTCTTCCCTAACCATCAAGCAATCAAAATTACGTCCCTTTCACTTCATTCTTGAAAGATTTGAGAAATTTTTGAAGAAATGGAAAGAAGAAATCTTGGAGAAGAGGCTAGGGACAAGGTATGAAGGGATCCTCAACCCTACTTCAATGGTTTCATCGCTGTAAGTTTAGAGAAAATTTCTAGTCGTTTGGATAAGTTTGAAGAAGATTTTAAAAGGATTGGAGATCGCCTTCATGAGATGTTTCATCAATTTGAACATCTAGAATGGCAAATGAAACTTTAATTTGAGCATTTTGCGGCTTAACAAGATGCTCAAGTTGAAATGTATGCGAAGAACAAATGGATTGACAAAAAGACGGCTACGGATTTCCCGAGAGCGTTAGTATTCTTTCCAAGTGGAATAGACAATTTCCCTTGTGAAGATTAGAATATTCTGGTAATAAGATAGTTATTATGGTTTGTTGAGTCGTTGTATCGATTTAGAGAATCGATTGTGTTTGTTTGTGTATTTGCTT
Organism: Papilionanthe hookeriana x Papilionanthe teres; assembly: GCA_022702705.1. Lineage (NCBI taxonomy): Eukaryota > Viridiplantae > Streptophyta > Magnoliopsida > Asparagales > Orchidaceae > Papilionanthe > Papilionanthe hookeriana x Papilionanthe teres. The sequence goes on along the minus strand of CM040432.1, from coordinate 63,042,849 downwards.
TCATGTTCAATGTGTGTTGTTTTGCTTTAAAATTGTTATTTTTGAGTGTGTATTAGGAACTTGAATCAAATGTAGTACTTATCTAGAATGTATTGAGTCAATATTGAAGATTTTAAATGGAAATTAGTGAGTTTGATTGAAACCTTATGTTTGATTGGTGGATTTAATATTTAATTTTTATAAATTTTTGAAAAATGTTGTGGAAGTTAGAAACTGAAGCTCTACTCTGATATGAGTAATTGGAAGTTGAATTTATGAATTTTGGTGGAAAAATAAATTTAAAAAAAAATTTTTGTGAAAGGCGAGTCTGGCGCCTAGGTTCCAGAATTCGGCGCCTAAGTGGCAGTTCGGCCTGTACCCGAAAATTTACTTAAATAACCCCCAAAAGCCATTTTTGATGCCTAAGCTTCATCTTCTTCCCCATTTTCACGAAAATACATCCTCTAGATCCATTTTGAGGTCAATACATCAAGGATTTGAGCGCGAAACCACTCAATTTCTTCGTCTCAAGGTCAGATCTACACTTTAAATCATTTATTTTCGATTTTCACCATAGATTTCCCTAAGTTTTGCTAAGAACCAAAAATTTTGAAAAAAATATTCGATTTTTAGTGATTTCTTTAGATTTCTAAACTTATTTTAAGTTTTATAAACTTAAAAAGAGTTTAAATCTTTGATTCCTAAATATGTTCTTGTTTTCTTTCACGTTTAGATGGCTCCAAAATCTAAACGCGGGAAGGCACGAGATAACTTTGATAGCAGCAAATTCTCTACTGCGGCTGCGCATTTTCACTTCCATTAATTTGTGACGTCCAGAAAGTTCATTTCTGAACGAATTTTCTACCATCCTGGAGAAATGATCGAAAACACTATTGTTGCGCACAACTGGAAACGATTTTGTTATTTTACTGCTGTTGCTGTTATCCCGATTGTTCGAGAATTTTATGCAAATTTTCTGGATGTCGAGGATTATGAAGTCTTTGTTAGAGGAATGGAGTAGGATTTAGTCCAGAAAGAATCAACATATTTTATGGCCTGCCATCGACTATTGAGTGCTATTATTCTGGATTATCACCATTTGAGGGAGATTTGGATATGATTATTGCTTATCTGACTGACGGTACTGGATCTTGGAAGATCAGGAACGGAAAAAGGGTAAACTTCAAATCCTCTGAATTAAATGGTGTATCTAAAGCATGACATTATTTTATTTCTGCAAGATTGTTACCTTCCAACCACCTGAGTGAAGTGACTAGAGATCGAGCGATCTTAAATTACTGCATTCAGGAGAGGAAGCCTATTGATGTCTGGGAGCATTATTTATGATTCCGTGGAGTCTATTGCGAGGTCCGAGCACTTCGTTGGATTGGGATTTCCATCTCCGATCTCGCTCACTATGTGTTAGTAAGGGAGTCACCGCCGATATTTCTAAGGAGAAGCCGTAGTCTACTAAGCCAATCAGGGCAGAGAGTGTTAGTATCTACGATCATCTTCGAGGGAAGAGATCAACCGCTCCTTCTACTTCGCACATACTTCAGTAGACCTTCTACTTCTAGACCCTCTACTTCGCCGAGCCACCATCGTATTTCGGGAATCAATGCATGATCGCTTTTAGAGCAGCAGCTAGGAGTTATTTCAAACTCACCTGCAGGATCGATACTATCGATAGAAAACTAGATCATTTATCTGATTATACCCAGAGGAAGAGTAGTTAAGATGCTGAATATGATGAAGCCCTAGTCAGATTTCTAAAGGGTGAACATGATGTTAGTTTTCCTACTTTTCCTAGTTTCACACCATTTGTAGATTCTAAGGACGTAGAATTTTCCTTTGGTGATGAAGATGATGATGAGGCTACAGCTAGTGATTAGTAGTTATAGAACTATATGATGTGTTACTATGTTAGTTTGTTTTATTTGGATTGTTTGTTAGTTTTGTATTTTATGTATGTTGACTGTTTAGTATTAGGATTCTGTTGTGTTGAGATTGAAGTTAGAATTAATTTATATTTTGGTTTAGTTTAATGTTTAGTAATTAATTATTTTGCTCTGTTTTAATTCTGTTTCAAATTTAATATCATCATAAAATTAGCCTGCTTACTTTTTATATACATGCTTCAATTTTATCTTAATTATTCATAAAAGCATTATTAGAAGTTAATTTTTCTTTTTAAGATTATTTTTACATACTTATTAAAAATTCTTATGATTTTCTTTCTCTCATACTTTCAAATTATCATAGTATACCAAAACCTAAGTTTGGGGGAAGGGAAAATCCATTCAAAGTTAAATTTTATTTGTCCTTAAAGAGCTAATATTTTCTTAAAAATAAAAACATTTTAACATAACTTAAGGAATGAAGAATTTATTTGAGATCACTTTTATTTTTGAAATTATAAACAATTTAGTGAAATTAACCAAAATTTTTCTAACTTTGATTGATTTTAAGAATATAATTATTTAACTTAAAGAAGAATGAGATAAAAAATTTTTCTATTCATGGTAGAAATAATAGAATTTTAGAATTATTAAATAATCAAAAATTATCACTTGAAAAAGAAAAGATTGGAATTCTTTTTGAATTTTTATTTATGTTATAATAATTAAGTAGAAATGTATAAGTTTTGAAAATATAAGTTAAGGATAGTGAAGTTCAAAACCATTAACAGGCTATCCAGATTTAGTAATCCTCTCTATAAATATATATATATATAAAAAAAGAAAGAAGAAAAAAAGAAAAAAAGAGAAAAAAAAAAGAAAAAAGAGATAGAGAGGAGAAGCTTGAGGAAATGCCTAATAAAAAATTGGCTTCACTTGAATTATCTTATAAGAAGAAAACTAATTACATGCTTTACTTAATTTTTATACATAAATATTTATTTAGAAAAGATTTTTCAAGAAGATCTTTTTCTTGTAAATAATCTATGAAAGCTTAATATAATAAACTTCTATTATTTTCAAAATGAATGAAAAGTTTGAAATCTTATGATTTGGTAGTTAAATATTCTTTACATTCTTAAAATTAAACCTTGTTAGTGAAATTGGGTTAATAATTTACTAAGAACTTTATAAAATAAAAAATTATAAGGAATCTTAAATATTTATCTTTATTTCCAAAAGTTATATTTTATATAGTAGAAAGAGTTACTTGATGACAAGTAACATTTAAGTTTGGGGGATTTTGATCTATAAAAAAATACCTATTTCTTTGTCTTAATTCTTATTGATTTCTAAGGATATTATGCTTTAATGAAAGGTATTTTTTGTGTTTTTGGATGTAGGTAATGTAAAAAGGTCTAAGAAGGAAAAATGAGCAAAATGGAGCAAAATACCAAAAGTATAAAAAATTATGGCCTGGCGCCTAGGCGCCAGAAACAGGCGCCTAAGCGCCAGACTCGATACAAAAACTGTCAAGTTTTTGACAACGTTTGATCAGTTATTTTGACTGAGTGAGCGGTTATTGGACATTCTAGAAGGCTGACAGTTGTTCCTTGATAATAGGACATGTGATACATTGCATTTGGACGCTCCAAAACGGTTTTAATCGCGAAGAGGTGCGAGCCAAAGTGAAGAGGTGCGAAGAACTGGACGCGGCGCCAGATTCCGGCGCCTAGGCGCCAGACCGACCTTCTAGAAGATTCATTGAATGTGGACATGTTTTGAAGAGGTGCCTCAAGGCAACCCTTGAAGCCTATAAATAGAGGTCCATTTCTTCAGAAAACGTGCCCCTCCCATTGTACCCCTTTCTCTTATCTACTTTAAGATCTCTCATCCTTAGAGAGAGAATTAGAGTGAGAAATTTAGGGCCACGCTTGTTTAGTTTAGTGAGTTTATGTTCAAGTTATTGCATCTGGAGTTCATTACACTGTGGAGTCAGTAGGAATCAGAAGATCTATAGAAGAAATATTTTAGATAAGTATATTTTTACATTTGATTCAAAGTTTAATTATCATGTTTTGCTATTTATTTTCAATGTGTTCTGAGTAGTTAGTTTACTTTCTTCCTTCAATTATGAAGAGATAGATAAGATAATATAAAGATTCGATGGAGAATTAAAATTCAAAATATTTTCAAAACATTGTGATGACATTAATACCTGATCTTACTTTACTTTTTAAATTGGCCGTTTGAATTGTTAAAACCTGTTGAAGAGTTTTGAGACCTTGAAGGAGAAGAACTCTTAACTTGTAAATGTCACATGAATCCTTGGGTAGTCGAAGGCCATGAGCGGGCTATTCAAGGTGAAGTGCAAATAAATAGGAAGATAAGATTTAAAGGGCGTAGAATTGATAAGTTTTTAGAGTGATAGACTAAATTCTTATAATTTGATTTATAGACTAGGAAAGGGTCACTAGTAAGGCCGTCCATAGCCACCCTTGGACATCTAGAAGTGTGAGCCTAGAATAACCCATTCTACTAACAATACATCCGGACCTATTCTGTAAATTAGTCAATGTTCTTTGTGCTTGGATCAAAGGGTAAAGAATAGGAATGCTTCTATTTGGCACAATACCATAAATCATATTCTCCAACGAATATTAAATTATCTTAAAAATCTTAGATTAATTGAAGGAAAGAAAGTTGTTTATTTTATGTAGAATTCATAAAATCATTTTCTTATTGTTGTTGTCTTTATTTGCATCTAGTAAATTAATAGTAATTTATTTAAAAGATAAAATAAAAATATTTTTACTATTTTATTTTTCTCTATAAATCTTCCCTGTGGGATCAATACTGGGGTCTTTGTTTAAAAACCCTATATTACTTAAAACGATACGTATACTTGTGTAATAACCCTAGTGAGTAAAAATATTTTCTAAATTATATAATATTAATTTTATACACTAGCCGCTATTTATAAATTGAGTCAAAGCTTTTGGCTATCTTTTGTAAGCAAACATTACTGCGTTATTTGTGGTCGGGTCACCTTCTATAACAACAAGGAGCTTGGAGCATAGTGGGCAGCACGGCCATCGTCATCAGCAAAACTTGTGTCTACTTTAGAAAAACCTTTCTTAGAATTAAATAACAAATCCATAGGATTTCGGGGTAGTCGGCCAAGTGCAACATAAATCCTCAACTTTTTGTTAGGCATTTTGCATAATTGTGTTAGCAAATTAAGCCCTAACCGGTCTTAGGACTCCGAGGTAGTCGTTTAGTACGACATAAACCCTCACATCTTCGAGGCTATTTGTATAATTGTGTCATGCAAATATAAGTCCTAATTAACTAAAATTGGCAGGATTACAACATTAACCAAACTCTTAAATTGAAGCCAAACAATAGGATAGTTTGGGAAGTTGTCAAGATTCTTCTTGGATCCTCAGCTTCTCCTATTTCTTTTCCTTTGGATCCCTGAAATAAATTGTTCCAAATTTGAACTAATCCCTTTTGAAATTTAAAAATTTAATCCTTTGAGACCTTAAACTTTGAAATTCTTGAGAGCAAAACCATTGATCATTATCGAGAGTTTTCTTAAATTATTCCTGTCATTTAAGATATAATTAACTATAGGGGCTTGCCCTTATAGGGAACTTTAAGAACCCAGGTAATATAAACCTTGTCTAATTCCTTTATATTAAGCAGGGGAACTTGTCAGCTTATAAAATTGGTTCACAGACCAAACGGATGTCACAAATCTTCTAGTTCATTTAATCGAGCCCCATCATCAAACAATGTGTCTATTCTTTGGGATAGATACACAGTTTGTGGTGTGGTGCTCGTTTATAAAAACTATTTGGGATGTGAGATCGGTTTGATTTCATATCTTAAAGTTTTCAAAATTAAAATTATTTTTGAAAAAAAAATTATAATGCTATTTTTCAAATTAAATATGTATTTAAATTAAATTTAAAATCGTAAAATTTCGCCGGCAATTTCTGTAGGCGACCCCTTTTCAAAATATAACAAAATCTAAAAATATGCCGACAACTTCTGGCGACTTCGCTGGGGACTAGTTCCTCTCTCCATTTTGATCAGATGGTTTTACTTTCATAAATCGATAGTGAATCCATGCCCCTTATGGATCAAACTATCATTCTTTCCGTTGACATACCACGTTCATTTCTGTCTTGAACGAGTATAGTCAACTCTCATGGATTTTGGAGCCGCTGTTTAGACACCTCTAAACAGAGAGGTTCCAGAATCCTTTTACCTCTTTGAGGTAGGTTGGACCCCCGATGGGTGTTAGCTTAGGTGCGGTCCCTCGGGTCGAGAAGTCTTACGAGATTTTCTCTCCCTTTCCAAATTTTGAATCAAATCCTTTACCTTTTCTATAACCTTCTTCCATTAATGGTTTTGTTCCTAAACAAATAAACGTTCTAATAAACAACCTTTTTATAAACAAACTCTTTTAAAATCATAAATAAACGAATAAGACGGAACCTGAAGATACCTTGCAAATAAAACTAAGAAGACTAAGAAAAGATAAATGAAAATGTGTTCAGACTCTTTTGGAGAAATTCATTCTTTTTTCATCCTAGAAAGTTTTGTGACGGAAGGAAGCATAATTTGGGACTGACAATCAGAATCTACCCTGTAGAAAATGTCTGCGCCGAAGCTGATTTTCTCTTTCACAAATGGAATAGACTTAGCTGTCTAGAAGGACGAGCTGCCTAACGATGTGTTCATTCGCTTTGGATAAGGGTTCAACAATACGGACATTAAGTTTGCTGATGTAACTCTCTTCGCACTGATGAACAAAGCACCTGAAACTGTGGAGCCCATAATTGAGTTTAACCTAAAATCGACTCAAGAGTTCCCTCCCCTACAAAGGGTCCCAACTGAAAGAACCATCGCTGTTCACAAGAGGTTAGGTGCTACCCCCAGGACGGTCATCTCTACCCCCACCGGTCTGGTCATCACTGCACCTACCCCGGCTCCCGCCAAACTGAAAGGGAAGGAAGTCTAAGTCTGTGATGAGCCTGTTACCGTGGAGGGTTTAGACTTTGCTGCAATACCGTCTGTTTTCGAGATAGGGTCCAGTTCGAAGTTTAGACCCTTAACCTGGACACAAAGGAGGAATAAGAACAAAAAGATTGCTAAGATCGGAAATGCCAAGGTTGCTGAAGCTGCCTATTTTAAAGAGATTCCTAAGGGAGAAGAAGAATTGCCTGTGATTTCACCGCTGTTGGAAGGGAGTAGGTTTCACCCTCTCTCCGCTGCATCTGATGAGGAAGATGCTCAAAAGATTGCCGCTACGTTGCCTTTACCTGCATATTACAGTGATTGCAAGAGGAAGAAGATTAAACTAGACCGCTTACCCGTTTGCGAGCAGTAGTAGAGAAATTAGCTAAAAAAGAAGGTTGCCCCGTGTCGGAGATTCTAAGAAGAATGGGACGAGTACCAGCTAGATCCCGCCTCGGACCACGAGTAGACCTTGTCACTGCTCCAGAAAGACCAAGGAAGAAAGTGCGAGCTGGCGAGAGAAGTTCGCCTATTGTTGTATCAGGTCACCATATTAGGGAGGACACCACCTACCGACGTACAACCGATAGAACATCTGGTCCTAGGCCACCTGCTGCAAGAAGGATGGTGTGGTAACCTATTATCGCTGAACCTATACCAATGGAATGCTCTGGAAAGAGATGCCTCGTCAGAAAGCTCAAACCCGAAGAAAGTGCTACTGCATTGTAAGAAACTTCTGAAGATGAAGTTCAACAGTCGTCGCCAGACAACCCCGAGACCGTTTGGAGAAGACTACCTGAGGATGCTATAGAAAAGCTAAGAGCTGACATCCAATGGTTGGCAAAGGAAAGAAGAGAAGGATTGGGAAATGAAGAGGAGTCATCAGAGTTCATGGATGAAGAATGTGCTGAGATAAATATGGTTGACACCCGAGCATCGTCAGCTCTGCAAGGAGCTCCATCAACTTCAGAAAGAGACGAACCAAAACCAATGGGAGCGTGTCTTCAAGAAAAGGATGACATGATCTCTCAGATGGCAAAGAGGATGGAGGAAATGGCTGCCTCCTTAGCCACTCTTCAGAGTCAGCTTCAACCTCAAAAGGAACACCCCCAGAGATCATCCACATTGTAGACGGAGGAAAAGAAATCACATCTGTCAACGGAGATGAACAGCCGAAGAAGGATTCAATGCAGAGCATGATTCCCAAGAAGGATATTAAGAGTATGGTGGAACAGCAGGAGCAAGAAGCCTTAGCCCAGTTTAAGAGTGGAGCATCTATTCAGACAGGTAGACCTTACCCCGAAGAATTTGATGCAGTCCAATACCCGAAGGGCTTCGTACCATCTATGTTTAAGACTTTTGACGGTACGGGGAACCCCCGGCAGCATGTCACACATTTTCGTGCTAGTTGCTACAATGCCAGTGGGAGCGACGCCATACTCTTTCATCTGTTCATCAGTAGTTTCTCAGGGATCACCTTTGATTGGTATGAAGAATTGCCGAACGGTTCAGTCAAGACCTTTTCAGAATTGGAAAGCCTCTTCATTAAGCGGTTTGCCGAGGCTCGGCACCACATCACTATCGGTGATCTAGTAGTGGAGCAACAGAAACCAAATGAAAACTTGGTGGATTACATACTTCGGTGGAGGAACTTAAGTATGAAGTGTGAACTACAGCTTCAGGAACAACATGCAGTCGGTATCCTACTGAAGAGTATCCATGGCCCGATAGCACTTCTCCTCAAAGGATTCACAATTAAGACTTTCGAGAAGTTGCTTATCAAGGCCTGGAGCTTACAGGAGCAAGCGAAACAGCTGAGTTTCGTCGTTAAAACTGATAAGCATAAACCAACGAAAGCATTTGAGAAGAAATCAGGAATCGTCGCGGCAGTAGATAAGGGTAAACAACCAGTGCAAATATAGCCAGAGCGGCCGCAGCCAAGCTACAAACCACCGCAACGGACCTATCAACAACCTCAACAAATCTATCAACAGGCTCGACCAAGTTATCAATAACTGCAGCATGATCAACCACCGCCTCGTCAACCGCGTGCCCTAAAGGAACTTTTGAATAAGGAGTATCCCTTCAAGACTGAAGCAGTGGCCAAGATGTTTTGCAGTTTGATAAAGACGTCTGACTTTTAGCTGCCAGAGCCCAAGAGGCCAAAGGAAGTCGATAAGAAGGATCATCCGAATTACTGTCCCTACCATAAGATGCTCGGACACAAGATAGAAGACTGCTTTACCTTTAATAATTGGCTAGAGGATAATCTTCGGAGAGGGAACATAACGATCCCAAAGGAATACATGAAGGAGCCCCAAAAAGGAGGTTTCGTCAATGTTATCTCAACGGATCCTTTTTTTCCGATAAACCCGTACACGACCAACGATGGATGGAGTACTGTCTGGATAAAGTCTTCAAAGAGAATTTTGGATCGCATCCAGACCGCTTCGGTGCGTGCTTCAATTCAGAGTTCGAAACCTGCGGAGCCGACACTATCGCTTGTGATTGAAGAACAACCCCAAAAGGAGGAGAAGATTGTGGAAGAAAAGAAGACCGAGGCTCCAAAGGGTAGAGTATGGGCCACTTTTCCTTAGATGGTTGTTTGTGATTCGGGGGAGAAATCCCTCGGACCTCTGACTCTGTATGATTATTTGCTCACCCCAGCGGGATCTTATAATGATAAGAGTTTTGGTGTTGGATACGTTTTGACTGTTTCTAACGATTACATAACTAATGACAACTAACCTAATTCGGATCTCGATTTCAATACAAATAACGATTCTCAAATCATACAAAACCTCGATGACCACGCCGAAGGAGAAGAATTTCACAAGGATGGCTACGAAAGCTCAAGAAGTGACGAGTCCATTTGTGAATTTCAAGGAGCTCTAATTGCAATAGAATTAGAGCTATCAGACACCGAAGCAACATCAGAAGAGCCAGTCGTTCCGATTCAAGAGGAGACACCGGTAGATTCAACATCAGATGTAGAAGAGATAAAAGAAGTCAATCTAAGAAGCAGAAAAGTTCTACCCCCGAGAATGGGTCCAAAGGATAAAGGAAAGCAGGTGGTTGCTCAAGAAGAGTCAGCCCCAGCGGAGGAATTGCCCATTCAGGAAGAAATTGAAGAACCTGGTAATAAAGTGGACTATAACGTGCTAGCCCATCTTAGGAAGCTGCCAGCCAACTGAACATCTACGATGCTATAATCCTATCAAAGGAGATGAGAGAAACTCTGATCAAGGCCCTACTTAAATCAGAAATTTGTTTAGCTCAAATGGCCGGTAATTCCTTAGATGAGGTTTGCTCGTTAAAAGAACAGCATGGTGTTACCTTCTCGGACAATGATCTACTACTCGGAACAGCCGATCACAACCGATCGTTGTACATTTCAGTCACTATCGGAAAATTTAAGCTCTCCAGAGTGTTAGTTGATCCAGAGCATCAATCAATATAATGAATCTTCGGACGTTAGCATATTTGGAAATTGATGCCTGCGACCTCAAAGCAGACAAAATGTTATTAAGGGGCTTCAATCAGAAAGGAGAAAGAGCTCTTGGATCGATAACACTATTAATGAAGACTGGCGATTTGGCAAAGACGATCGCGAAGTTTCATATAATTGATTCTAAGACATCGTTCAACGCTCTACTGGGTCGGCCATGGATCCATGAAAATTGGATGGTACCGTTGTCTCTGCACCAGTGCATAAAGTATTATGAAGGAGGAGAACAGTGTATCAAAGGTGATTTGCAACCATTCTTCGTGCATGAAATCAGAATTCACGAAGATGCAGCCTACTATGCGCCTCCGAAGAAAACTGTCTTCTCCAGAAATACCATACCAAATGAAGCAAAAGGAGTTCAAAACGATCAAGAACCTGAAACTCTTGTTCAATAGTTGCTCACCACTTCCTTACGGCGAGATGGTGAAGGTTTCTCCAGAACTCGCACCTGAGGTCAAGGCCGGGGACGAGGTCGAGGAAGAAATAGTGGAACAGTTTAACAGAAGAAACCGGTCATCGATGTTGATAGGGAGGACAATTCTGAAGAAGAAGTCAAGAGAGAAGCAGCAACAATAAATCAAAAGGAACTGCAATTAAAGATCTCCCTCAAAGATGGAAAGAATGAAGAATACAAATCAATGTACGACAAGATTAACCACTATGTACATACTGTGACCCTAACCCCGATTAATCCTAATAAGATTGAGGGTATGGTGGTCAAGGAAGTACATGGTGGTGGTCCTAAATCGATCAAGTTCTACCGTGGTGTTTCTTCTTCCAAAGTCTAAAATGATGTAAAATTTGAAGATGTTACTTCATCTGAATTAATGGAATTGCCTTTTGAGTGGTACTCTCCCTGTGTTCATAATTTAATTCAACGTGGCGTCTTACCTAAACAGTGGTCAAAAGGTCAATCACAACGCTTTGAAAAATTATGGAATAATGCCAGTCGACCTCCCAATTAAAAGCATGGTCTTGGATTCGACACAGTAGGATCAGTTGATGATATGTGATTTTGCTTGGTTGTCACTTTCGAGCCTAATGAAGACTGCTTGGAAGCTTCAAATGATCTCGAAGATATGCCAATCGGAGATGCTCCACCAGAATTTGAAGAAGAAATTAAATCTACAATAGACGAGTTAATGGAAGTTAACTTAGGTACTAGCGAAGAGCCTAGGCCGACCTTTGTTAGCTCCTTACTCAATAAAAAAGACTCCAAAGAAATGATCAAGCTATTAATGGAATTCAAGGATTGTTTTGCTTGAATTTATGATGAGATGCCAGGATTAGCTCCAGAGGTTGCAGTTCACAAGCTAGGAGTGGATCACACTGCCGTTCCAGTCAGACAAGCTCCCAGAAGAATGCTTCTAGAAATTGAACAACAAGTTATAGCTGAAGTTAAGAAGCTAATAGATGCTAAATTTGTCCATGAAAAATAATATCCAACTTGGTTAGCCAATTTGGTACCAGTCAGAAAGAAGAATGGTCAAATCAGAATCTGCATGGATTTTAGGGATTTGAACAAAGCACGTCCAAAAGATGAGTTCCCACTACCAATTCCAGATTTGATGATCGACATCACTTTGACACACGAAGTCTTCTCTTTCATGGATGGATCATCAGAATACAATCAGATAAAGATGGTAATGGAAGATGAAAAGCTCACGGCCTTTAGAATGCCAATCAGAGTGTATTGCTACATAGTAATGCCCTTCGGATTAAAGAACGCAGGAACAACCTACCAAAGAGCAATGACAAGGATTTTTGATGATCTCATTCACAACCAAGTCGAGTGCTACATGGATGATGTGGTCATCTAAAGCAAATGAAGGATGATCACTTGTATGATTTGAGAATTGTTTTCGAGCGATTAAGACAATTTAACCGTAAGATGAATCCCCTGAAATGCGCCTTCGGCGTCACCTCCGGGAAATTCTTAGGATTTGTTGTCCGACATCGCGGAATTGAAATCGATCCGGAGAAGATTAAAGCTATCTTAGAAATGCCACTGTTGACCTCATTTTTTATGAGGTCTTTTCTCTTCTCTCTCCTTAGTACTTAGGTTCTAGCCATAGGACTTCTCCTTGACTATCTTAGAGGACTAGAAATGGGACCCATCACTTAGAAATTCAAACACTTCTTGGCTCCCTTTAAACCCCACAAGTTTGATGATAAACCCTTAAGCCACTTGGAGGTTTAAAATCAAATGTGGAGGTTTAAAGGATAAGTTTCCTATAGGACTCTTTGGCCTTAGGATTACCCTGGGTGGCCTGGTCCTGTTGAGGGTAAGCTTGCACACACCACACTCCCACACACACATTCCAAACCCTAAAACTAACTTTAACCGATTTGACTCCCTGACTCAAGTAGGTAACTCATATTGATGGACCTCAACCCCTAGGCCCCTGGCTAACAGGGTTAGGAACAACATATTGAGTGCCTAAAATGAGTCCTCTCATGGCTTTTGTGAGCTTAATATTGCTTCATGGCTCAACCAAAATGATTTCATTTCACTCACACTTAATCAATCTTCACTTTTCCAAATTTCAATTTTTGACCCTCGGGGCCCTAAACCCACAAAACCTACCAAATGCCCTTGAAATTGCCCAAATTTTTGCAAAATTGCCTAAATTACCCAAAATTCCTCAAAATCTATCCTAAACATTTTCCCCCACTCAAATTGATCATCCATGACCAAATATACCAAAATTTCCAAAAATACCCCTCAATACCCTCCAAATACCCAAAATACCCTTTTAACCCAAAAATTCCAAAAATTCAGAAAATTCCCAGAAAATTCCAGAAAATCTCAAATATTCCCAATTTCTTTTTGTTCAACTACACCATAAGCCAATTTTGTCAATTTAACCCACTTTTACCAAAACCCCAATTTGACCTATTTTTAACCTAAGTGGACCCAATGTCCAACCAAACCACTCCAATTGACCTCAATTTTGATCCAATTCAATCCTATACTTCAATTTAATATCCCAATATCAATTTTGACCAAATCCAAGCCTAGTCTTACTAATATGTGAATCCAATTTCAATTTGAAGCTTAAAGCCCAATTTTGGCCCATGACCTAAACGTAGCCCAACCCAATCCAATTCAACTCCAATTAGCCCCAAATATTTTCTAAAACCTTCCTAACACCCCCACAAACAAAACACTAACTTGATTTGCCCAAAATTTGAACCCAAACTTCACTCAAATATAACCCAAATCCAATTTGGCCTAAAGCCCACCATGAATCCAAATTGGCCCAAATCCCAAAACTAAAGCCCATCCAAAGTTGAAAGCTCATTGTTACACACCCATAAACATTTCTTAACATTTATTTTACATCAAATCTAACATTAGCCCAACATTAGCCCAAGTTAGCCCAATTTGCCCCACTTTGACCCCATCACTAAGGAAGCCCAAATTAAACCCAATTCAACACCAAATTATTTCAAATCTATTCCAAATCACTCATGACACATCCCTAAACTAAACCTAACTTTTGTAAGGCCCAATCTTTAAAAAAATTTTCATCCATCAACTTGATTTAAAATCTAAAAGCCCACTTGCCTAAAGCCTTTAAAAGCCCATTCCTAAACAATTCTAAAAGCCCAAAATTGACCCTAAAGCCCACATAGCATCTCTTTCCATCATCCCTTTCAATTGAAGCCATCTCTAAGTTTTAAATCAATGGTTAAATCATTCTAAATCAAGCCTCATGACAATCTCCCCAAAATTCATCAAAAATCCCTAAAACTTACTTCCATGAAATTAACTAAGATTGACCCCAAGCCAAATGGAGCCATGCATAAGCCATATGCAAGCCATGAGGAGCCCTTTCCACCTCACCATGCCACTTATGGAAAGAAGAGGGGAGCCTTTCTTAAGCCTTCACTAAGCTTTTTTAACTTCATTCATGAAACACTTTAACCAAAATTAGCCACCTCACCTTGGATGGGGACTTCACCACCTTCTCTTGGCTGACCCAAATGATTCCTCCCAGCCTAAAGTCAAGCCTTGGGGAGGTGCACCTAGCCTAAACCATGCCTTGGACCAAATCAAGCCATAATAAGCCTTCCCCCCTTTCCACTTAAATCAAATCCTTTACACATGGCCAAAGCCAATTGCTTGCACCAAACTCAATCCCTGGACTAACTGAGTCAAGATGGTGACCTGACCCTGCCAGCCAGCCGCCTGGATCAACGGAAAACGCCATGGCCAAGAGCTCCATGTGAGCCAAACTCCCAAATTCTCCTTGGCTGAGTTGCCCCATGCCCAATGGCCACTGTGGTTGTTCTTCCCTTGACCAAGGCAGCTGATCCCAAGCCCTAACTCCCCCTGGGAAGCCCTCCAGCCAGCTCTATTTAAACTCCACCCCCTCTCGGCCAAATGAGGTGATGAACCAGAGCTTAACAAAACTCTGCCAAAATTGCTCCAGGACCTTGTCCTACCCTAGACCAATTGATTCCTAGTGTCCCTTTGCCTTAATCCCCATTAACAGAGCTCAATTTCTCAGTTAAAAATCCACCCAAAAACCAGGACAACTCTGAAACCTCCACCAAAATCAAATTAAACTCACCCACACCTCCACAAGACCTAGAGAAGGAGTTCCCCATTGAAAGCCCCCTCACCAGGCCAGCCATCCTCTCAATCGGCCAAGCTTTGAAATAGGCCTTGATCACTTTCATACCTAGGCAATTCCCCAGAGCTAGAGACTTTATCTGGAGCTTCCTTGGGTGCAATCGAAGGTGCCACAACTCTCTGATTGAAGCTTCACTTCTCAGAGCCAAGGTATGGACCCCTTCTTGCTCCCGAGCTTCCAGCGATTCTCTATCTTGATTGGCTTAATTTCATAGCATATAAATCGTATGGATGTGTTCGTCTCCTCAAGACGATTCCATAGAGCCTAAGAACACAAAAATCCATTGAGAAATTAGAGAGATCTTAGGGTTTTATAGTGGATGGCTCACGGGACACACCAGACGTAGACAATGACCAGGCACGGTCCGATCGCGCGTGTATCGAATGGACGGTCAAGATTGCGCCGGATTGAAGGATGGAGCGAGACCGCAGACCGCGTGGCTTCCGAGTCAGATGGCAGCGTCGAATGGGAGCGCGCTGCGTGGGCTTTCGGATCCGCCGAGGTTGAGTCAGCGCCGCGCTAGATAAGTAGATAAATAGGCTATTTTATATTTATTTAAATACCTAGAATTTGAAAAATCCATAACATTGCATAGAAAAATCATAAATATAAACTAAAAATACCCTCTTGCTCAGTGAATAGAGGAGAACATTGTGAAAGAAGAATTGAGTTAATTTGATGAGTATTTTATTTTTAATTAATTATTTTCTCATTACAATGTTTTAATTCTCCATTTGCATAGACAATTCACCATGGCATGAGACCATAGGGCTTTTGTAGCCTCTGATCCTGGGAACATTCCTTGAATTTTCCAAGGTTAGAGGCCATCTCTATGACAAGTTATTGATTTTCCAAATTTTTGTACCTTTTTTGATATTTTAATTCCAGTAATTAGCATGTTACATAGAAAATTTTAGGAAAATTTGGGGAAGTATCTTAGGACCAGAGGACCCTAGGAAACATATGGTTTGAGTTAATTCATTAAGAATAATCCTAATTGGCCTAAACACTCAAAATTGAATTTTAATTAATTAGTATTAACCACACATCAAAATAACTTGAAAATAACTCTGCACTGGTCTTTAGGATTAGAGGGACCTCACATAAAAATTTGAAACCAATTGGAGGTGATTAGCCCCACTAAATGGACTAATTAAGTTACATGACCAAAAATAAACTTTAAAAATTTATAACTCCAAAAATACATTTTAAAAATTCACAAAAATGGTTTTGGGGCTTCTCTGATATTAGGGGAGTCTAAGAAAATTAAAATTAAAATTTTCTAAAAATTTTCATTTTTAATCATATTTTAATATTTTAATGATTAAAAAATAATAAAAATCACAAAATCATTAAAAATCATAAAAATGTCATATTTTGATTCTTAATCACTTAGCAACAAACCAAATATTTTTCCTAAGTCTCTAGGTTAAGATATTGAATTTTAAAGGCTTAAAACAATTTTTAATATTAAAAAATGAATTTCCTTACATTTTCCCAAATTAATTCTAATAAATCAAATAAAAATTAGAAAAATATAAAATTTATTTCTCTGAACTCCGTGAGATTAGAGAGATTTATGAAAAATATAAAATCCATTTTTGAACTTTAATTTTATTTTATAATTAATTAACACTCCAAAACTCAAAATAATTATAATAAATAAAATATAATTTGAAAAATCACCAAAATTGGTCCAAATGGTCCTCTGGTCAGTAGGAACATCCCATAATTTTCCTAAGGATAGAAACCTTACCTTGGTCATGTTGTTGAATTTTTATTGAAAACTCATATTTTTCATAAAAATAAATATATAAATTAAATTAAATTCAGAAAAATCACATTTTCTCCTCTAATGTCTTAATTGACATGTGAGTGAAAATTCATAAAAATTTCAAGCTCATTTGAGCTCAATTTGGTGAGTTATGTAATAATTAGGCTTAAAAGGACATAATAGTAATTAAGAATTTTGAACCCCTAATTAAAACTTTAGGTCTAATCAAGGGGAGGGTAAAATATTTGATCTTAATTTTCTCTTAGATGATTGAAATTTTGGGAAATTAAAGGGTAGGAACCCATTAATCATTTCTAATAATCAAAGAAAAATGAAACCTTAATTAATTAAATAATTTAAATTTTGGAAGATTAATTGAGATCTAAATTATTAAAATGGGGAGTATAACTTAGGGAGACTATAACCCTTTAATTTAAGATCCCTAAATAAATCACTTTAATAATATTCAACTCTTAATCAAACTCAAAAATGATAGTTGAAATTAATAATTAAATAATTAAAAGGAAAAAAAACTTTAATTAAATTAAAATGTTAAAACATTTTGTGATTTGATAATCAAATTGAAATAAATTTAAAACATCAAAATTAAATTGAAGTTACTTAAAAAACAAATCTAAAACAAATTTGAAATATTAAAGAAAATCAACCTTAAGACAATTCATAATTAAAAAAAAATCAAACCAATTTAAAATTAACTTAAAATATTTCAATTAAATTAAAATTAAATCATTAAGATCTAAATTGAATAATCTAAACACCACTTTCAACCTAGATTAATCTAATACATTGAGATCATTTAAAATGTAAAGATTTAATTAAACTAAAACAACTTTAACACTATTCTAAACTTAAAATTATTAAAATTTCATAACTAAATTAAATCATTTTAAATCATCAATTCCAATTTTAAATCACTAAAATCTTTAATATATTAATTTGCCCTTAAAGGCTTTCATTATTATAACTCTTAATTAAAGCATCAAGTGAAATGTCACTTTACTCACAAGATAATCAAACATCCTAATTCACCGAGCAAGAAACAAACTAAACTAAATTTTTGGATGATCAATTCACCGATACAATAAAACTCATTTGGACTCAAAATAATCCCAAAAATATTGAAAAGATGTTTAGGACTCATCCTAAACACTTCCTCAATAAGATGGCGTGTTTTAGAAGAACAGTTGAACTTAATTGTTCTTTGGTGAAGAAAATCATCCGTAAAACAAAAGAACCTAGACGTCATAGGAATTGACTAGCTATAAGATTAGGACTTTGGTAGACAACAAGAATCTTTCCTTAGCTTTACCTAGGTACTTGTTGCAAATATATAAATGCCTTAGCATGTGCTTTAAGTATAGCTTGGAATGATGGGAAGACCCTCTAGGTACACTTTTATTTTATTGCAAGTTACTTACATGTACTGCGCTTTACTTTTCTTGCATGTTAAACAAGATTGACACCCTGAATGAAAACTGAAACCTTTAGGATAGCCACAAAACTGAAACCCAAAACTAAATTAAAAGTCAAAAAAAGATAAAATTCATCGCCACAATATTTCAAAATATAAAACAACTCAAAATTTAATCACAAACAGAACACAAAACTACAACTTTAACTAAATTAAAACATCTTGTTGGATGATCGGGAATACCTCGGATGAGGTAACCTACATGTTGCTAACGAGATTTCCCACGGTCTAAATGAAAGTGTGGAACTCATTCAGTTGAGTTTAGCAAATTCATCTGGACTAAGTGAATCCGATAAAAATAACGGTGTCAGAATGATGGAACCGTGGGATCTTAACCGGTGTTGTTATAATCAACTTTAAGATTCCCCTAATAAAACATTAAAGACATTTGGACTTTAATATTTCCCTAAACCAAAACACTTCTGTCATCTCTTGATTATCATTTTCTAAAACTAAACCTCTGGGACAGTGACAAGGAGCTTGGAGCACGGTGGGCAGCACGACCATCTTCTTCAGCAAAACTCGGGTCTACTTCAGCATAACCATTCTTAGAATTAAATAACCAAGCCATAGGATTTCGAGGTAGTTTTCCTAGTGCAACATAAATCCTCAACCTTTTTGTTAGGCACTTGCATAATCATTTTATGCAAATTAAGTCCTAACCGGTCTTAGGATTCCAAGGTAGTTGCTCGATACGACATAAACCCTCACATCTTCGAGGCTACTTGTGTGATTATATCATACAAATATAAGTCCTAATTAATTAAAATTGGCAGGATTACAACATTAAATAAACTCTCAAATTGAAGCCAAACCATTAGGATAGTTTGAGAAGTTGCCAAGATTCCTCTTGGGTCCTCAGCTTCTCCTACTTCTCTTCCTTTGGACTCCTGAAATAAACTGTTTCAAATTTGAACTAATCCCTATTGAAATTTCCAAAATCCATTCCTTTGAAAACCTTAAACTTTGAAATTCTTGAAAGTAGAACCACTGATCTTAATCGAGAGTTTTCTTAAATGATTCCCATCATTTAAGATGTAATTAACTATAGGGGCTTGTCCTTATAGGGAACTTTAAGAACCCAAGTAATATAAACCCTGTTTAATTCCTTTATATTAAACAGGGGAACTTGTCGGCTTATAAAATTGGTTCGCAGACCAAACGGATGTCACAAATCTTCTAGTTTATTTAATCGAGCCCCATCATCAAGCAGTGTGTCTATTCTTCAAGGTAGATACACGGTTTGTGGTGTGGTGCTCGTTTATATAAACTATTTGGGATGTCAGATCGGTTTGATTTCATATCTTAAAATTTTCAAACTTAAAATAATTTTCAAAATCAAATGCTACTTTCTAAATTATATATATATATATATATATATATATATAATTATATTTGAAATTCACCGAAAATTTCTGTAGGCGACCCCCTTTTAAAAATACAACACAAACCTAAAAATATGCCGACAGCCGCCTCCCAAAACTTTGAAACAATTACGATCCTTTCAAGGGAAATTGGCATATATTTAACGCTTTATCTCGAATTTGTCAGGTAGGTGTCAGCTCTTCTCGGCATTGGTTAAAAAGGACGCCAAATTTGTTTGGGAAGAGAAATGTCATTGGGTCTTCGAGGACAATAAGCAGTATTTAATGACACCTCCTGTTTTAGCCGCCCTAGTCTCGGGAAGACCGTTAATACTTTATACCGCAGCTTTACACGACACCCTTGGAGCCCTGCTAGCCCAGGTCAATGACGAAGGAAAAGAAAACGCCCTCTACTACTTGAGTTATCGTCTAATTCTAATGGAAATAAAGTATCCTTCGATTGAGAAGCATTATTTGGCCCTGGTCTTTGCAGCCCAAAAGCTCAGGCATTACATGCTCTCTCATAAGGTCAACCTTATTTCGAAGTTTAATACATTGCAATACTTGATGACCCGACCAACACTTTCCGGCAGACTTGCCAGGTGGTCGATGATACTATTGCAATTCGATATAACTTTCGTTCCTCTTCGTGCCGTAAAGGGACAAGTCCTAGCAGACTTTCTCGCAGCACACCCTTTATCAGCAGAATCCCCTCTTAACGATGACTTACCAGACGAGCAGATAATGAGCTTAGAAGACCCCGACAATCGGTGTTGGGAACTGTACTTCAACGGAGCATCTTCAACACAGAAAGACAAAGAATTACAAACGATAGAGCCCGCTAAGGCAGGAATCGGACTAATCTTTATAACACCGGAGCGGGGGATGCTATGATACTCTTACCATTTGACAGAATCGTGTACGATTAATGAAGTAAAATAGGAAGCCCTTATAACTGGATTGGAGTTGACCATTCAGATGGGGATAATAGATATCAACATCTACGGTGATTCATAGTTGATCATACAGCAGGTTGCAGGACAGTATAGAATTTTGAAGCCAAGACTCGAACAACACTTTCAGTATGCCATGAAGTTGCTAGAACAGATTCCGAATGTAACGATCAACAAAATTCCCAGAAGAGAAAATGCCCTTGCAGACTGACCCGACCCGTAATAACGCAGTAATATTTTCTTCCAAAAGATGGCCAAAAACTTGACCCAATTTATAAATAGCGGCTAGTGTATAAAGTCAAAATGTTGTAAATTTTTAGAAAATATTTTACACACTAAGGGTACTACGCAAGTATACGCATCGTTTCAAGTAATATAGGGTTTTCTTTTATAACCCCAATATCGATCCCACGGGGAAAAATTATAGTAATAAATTTTCTAAATATTATATTTCAAAAATATTTTTTTATCTTTTAATTTAACTATAAATTACTATTAATTTACTAGATGCAAATAAAGAAAACAATAATAAGAAAATGATTTATGAAAACTATATAAAATAAACAACTTTCTTCCCTTCAATTAATCTAAGATTTTTAAGATAATTTAATATTCGTTGGGGAATTGGATTTATGGTATTGTGCCAAATAGAAGCATTCATATTCTTTACCCTTTTATCCAGGCGCAAAGAACATTGTTTAATTTATAGATCAGGTCCGGATGTATTGTTAGTAGAATGGGTTAATCTAGACTCACACTTCTAGATGTCCAAGGGTGGTTATGGTCGGCCCTACTAGTGACCCTTTCCTAATCTATAAATCAAATTATAAGAATTTAGTCTGTCACTCTAAAAACTTATCAATTCTACGCCCTTTAAATCTTATCTTTCTATCTATTTGCACTTCTCCTTGAATAGCCTGCACATGGCCTTCGACTACCCAAGGATTCATGTGACATTTACAAGTTAAGAGTTCTTCTCCTTCTAGGTCTCAAAACTCTTCAACAGGTTTTAACAATTTAAATGGCCAATTTAAAAAGTAAAGTAAGATCAGGTATTAATGTCATCACAATGTTTTGAAAATATTTTGAATTTCAATTCTCCATTGAATCTTTATATTATATTATCTATCTCTTCATAATCGAAGGAAGAAAGTAAACTAACTACTCGTAACACATTGAATATAAACAACGAAAACATAATAAATAAACTTTCGAATCAAATATAAAATACTTATCTCAAATATTCCTTCTACGGATCTTCCGATTCCTACCGACTCCACAAGTGTAATGAACTCCAGATGCAACAACTTGAAAATAAACTCACTAAACTAAACAAAAGTGGCCCTAAATTTCTCTCTCTATTTCTCTCTCTAAGGATGATAGATCCTAAAGTGGATAAGAGAAAGGGTTACAATGGGAGGGGAACATTTTCTGAAGAAATGGACCCCTATTTATAGGCTTCAAGGGTTGCCTTGAGGCACCTCTTCAAAACATGTCCACATTCAATGATTCTTCTAGAAGGTCTGTCTGGCGCCTAGGCGCTGGACACCGCGTCCAGTTCTTCACACCTCTTCACTCTGGCTCGCACCTCTTCTCGATTATAACCTTTCTAGAGCGTCCAAATGCAATGTATCACATGTCCTATTATCAAGAAACAACTACCAGTCTTCTAGAATGTCCAATAACCGCTCACTCCGTCAAAATAACTGTTCAAACGTTGTCAAAAACTTGACAGTTTCTGTATCGAGTCTGGCGCTTAGGCGTCAGGCCATATTTTTTTTATACTTTTTGTATTTTGCTTCCTCTTTGCTCCTTTTTGCTCCTTTTTGCTCCTTTTTCCTTTTTAAACCTTTTTACATCATCTACATCCAAAAACACAAAAAATACCTTTCATTAAAGCATAATATCCTTAGAAATTAATAAGAATTAAGACATAAAGAAATAGGTATTTTTTTATAGATCACAGACGTGCTAGCTCGCCTAGCAAAAGAGTTTGCTTGCTTACATGACGAGTCAGTTGAAATATCATTTCAAGGATGACGGGTCCTCTCATAGCTCGACATGGATACAATACACTAATTAGAAAGAAAGGAAGAAGAAACAGTTGCAGCAGTAACAGAAACTACAAAGGATTGGCGCCAACCACTCATAGACTACCTGCAAACAGGAAACCTACTGGATGATAAGTCTTTGGCCCATCAGATCAGGAAAAGAACTCTGTCATATGCATTAATAAACAATACGTTACACAGAAGGCTTTCGATCAGATGTGGCTAAGGTGCCTGAGTGGTTTCGAGGCTCGTGAAATTGTTAAAGAAGTGCATTCAGGACTTTGTGGTGCTCATCAGTCGTGTCCGAAGATGAAAATGAAGATTTAGAGACTAGGGTACTACTGTCCCTCGAGGATGACTGATTGCATGAAAGTTGCCAAGAGTTGTCACCACTGCCAAGTGCATGGAGTGGTTCTACATCAACCTCCAAATGTGCTACATCCAACAATCGCGTCCTGGCCATTTGAGTGTTGGGGCATATATATTGTGGGTCCGATAGAACCAGCTTCTTCAAGAGGACATCGCTTTATCCTTGCAGCTACAGATTATTTTTCAAAATGGGCAGAAGCTATACCTCTTAGAGAAGTGAAGGCACACCACGTGCTATAATTCTTCAAGAATCAAGTCGTCTACTGTTTCGGGGTACCGCGCAGAATTATCTCAGATAACGGGTCAGCGTTCAGAAGTACGAAGATCAATAATTTTGTCAGAAGAAACGGGATTGATTGGCGTTATTCGACGATCTACTACCCAAGAGCAAACGGCTTGGCCAAGGCTTTTAATAAAACTCTCGTCCAAATCCTAAAGAAAACTTTTGACGACAACAAGCGAAATTGGCACGAAAAGTTAATAGAAGCCTTAAGGGCCTACAGGACGACATTCAGAACCCCTACTCAGTCTACGCCTTACGCTCTAGTCTACGGGTCCGAGGCCGTCATTCCTTTGGAAGTTCAGCTGCCGTCACTCAGAATTGCAGTTGCGAATAAGATTACTACAGAAGAGAATCTCAAACTACGACTAGAAGAATTGGAAAGCTTGGAAGGGAAATGACTTTCAGCACATCAGAATCTGGAACTGCATCAAGCCAAGATGTACCAGGCCCACGTTAAGCTAGTCCGCCCAAGGACGTTCAAAGTCGGTGACTTGGTTCTAATTCTCAGAAGACTTATTCTTGCACACTGCAAGATAGGAGGTAAATTTGAACTGACTTGGGAGGGGCCATTCGTGGTCGAGACAGTCTACTCAGGAGGTTCCTACTAGCTTGTGAATTGCCATGGAGAATGACTTATGCTTCCAATCAATGGACGATGCTTGAAGAAATATTACGCAACCTGATGTTTCGAAGAATGAAGTCTCATTCCTAGAAGCACGGGCATAGTAATCACTTGTAACTGGGTCCGAACCCAAAATATAAGAATACAACAACAATAACAACAAAGCCTTAATCCCACTAAGTGAGGTCAGCTACATGAATCCTTTTACTCCATTGAGTCATATTTAGTGTCAAATTTTCATTTAATTCTAATAAATTAAGATCATTTTTTATATAATAAGCCCAAGTTTTCTTAGGTCTACCTCTGCCTTTCTTAACATAAGTTGTATTTAAAACATCTACTCTCCTAATCGGATCATCAGGTGGTCGACGTTTAATGTGACCAAACCATCTAAGGTGACTCTCTCTAATTTTATCCGTCACTGGTGCAACACAAACCCTATTACGGATATATTCATTTTGCATTTTGTCTCTAAGTGTAAAACCACTCATCCACCTAATCATTCTCATCTCGGCAACACTTAACTTAACATTATGCTTCTCTTTTAAAGGCCAACATTCAGCACCATAGAGCATTGAAGGTCTCACCACCATCTTATAAAATTATCCTTTCAGTCTAAGCGATACTTTTCTATCACATAATAGGCCGGACGCATTCCTCCACTTCAACCAACCAACCTGAATTCTATTATTAACATCCCCATCTATA
The DNA here is from genome assembly GCA_022702705.1 of Papilionanthe hookeriana x Papilionanthe teres. Taxonomy (NCBI): domain Eukaryota; kingdom Viridiplantae; phylum Streptophyta; class Magnoliopsida; order Asparagales; family Orchidaceae; genus Papilionanthe; species Papilionanthe hookeriana x Papilionanthe teres. Next base: position 63,018,177 of record CM040432.1, on the reverse strand, counting down.
TCACCATCGCTTTGAACAATGGACCCGAGATATCTAAATCGTTCACACCTTTTAATAATTTGATCACCTAAAGTTATAATTCTGTCACTAGACCTACTATTACTAAAATTACATTCCATGTATTCAGTTTTAGTTCTACTCAAACGAAGACCTTTAGACTCCAATGTAGACCTCCATAATTCAAGTTTTTCCTGGACTTTTTCTCTTGTCTTATCCACAAGGAGGATATCATCAGCAAAAAGCATACACCAAGGTACATCCTCTTGTAAATGCACAGTAAGGCCATCCATAATTAAAGAAAAAAGATATGGTCTTAAAGCCAATCCTTGATGTAAACCAACAGAAATAGTAAAATATTTGGTCAATCCTCCTTCAGTTCGAACACATGTAATAGCTCTAGCAAACATATCTTTAATGACATGAATATAAGTCATATCAACACCTTTCTTCTCAAGGACTCTCCAAAGAACATCTCTAGGAACCTTATCGCAAGCTTTTTCTAAATCATTAAAAATCAAATGTAGATCATCCTTATTATCTCTGTACTTCTCCATCAAACATCTCAATAAATGTATAGCTTCCATGGTAGACTAGCCCGGCATAAAACCAAATTGATTATGAGAAACCTTCGTAATACGTCTTAACCTATGTTCAATTACCCTCTCCCATAATTTTAAAGTATGACACATCAATTTAATTCCTCTATAATTTGCACACTCTTGTGCATCTCCTTTATTCTTAAAAATGGGGACCAAAATGCTCTTTTCTCCACTCCTCAGGCATCTTTTTAGTTTTTAAAATAATATTAAAAAGTTTACTATGCCAGGAAACCCCCAAATCACCTAAACATTTCCACACTTCAATTGGGATATCATCAGGTCCTACAGACTTTCCCCCCTTGGTTTTCTTTAAGGCCTCATCAACTTCTTTTTTACTAATGCGACGGTAAAAATGAAAAGTTTTATTATTGATATTAAGATCGCTAAGGTCGATCGTACTTTCAGCATCTTCATTAAAAAGTTTATCAAAATAACTCACCCACCTATGTTGAATATCTTTTTCTAAGAAAACCACTTTTTGATTTTCATCTTTAATACACTTTACTTGAGTTAAATCTTTACTTTTCATTTCTCTTTGTTTGGCTAGTTTATACATATATTTTTCACCGTCCTTAGTATCTAACATGTTATAAAGATCACTAAAAACAGAATTATTAGAGTCACAGATTATTCTTTTAAACTCTTTGCGGGCCGTTTTATATTTTTCCCAGTTCTCTACACTTTTACATTTAAACCAATTTTTTATAACATAACTTCTTATATTTTATCTTTTCTTGCACATTATTATTCCACCACCAACTATTTTTATTTATATAAACTTTTTCTTTTGATTCTCCAAGTACATCTTTAGCCACTTGTTTAATAGTATTAGTTAATTTTTCCCACATAGCAGTCACGTCTTAATGAACATCCCAAATATTTAAATCTTGAATTTTACTCATAAAAATAATTTTATTTGTGTATTTTAGGTGCCCCCATCTAATTCTACGATGTTGAATCCTAGTATTCTTTATTTTACAACACTTCATCTTAAAATCTCGAACTAATAATCGATGTTGGGTACTTAATTCCTCACTTGGAATGACCTTACAATCCTTACAATCTAAATGATCTCTTCTTCTCATAAGAAAATAATCAATTTGTGTTTTATTAGATCCATTCTTATAAGTAATAAGATGCTCATCTCTTTTCTTGAATAAAATATTAGTAATAATCATATCATACGCTAAAGCAAAATCTAAAATGGCTCTACCTTCTTCATTAATCGCTCCATAACCTAGCCACCATGAATATTTCTGAAATCTTCTACCACTCTACCGACATGTCCATTTAAATCTCCTCCAATAAAAATTTTTTCTTCAAGGGGTATCAAGTGTATTAAGTCTTCTAAATCATTCCAGAATTCATCATTAGAGCTTGTGTCTAAACCAACCAGAGGAGCATAAGCACTTATAATATTAAAAATCTTAGTATCAATAATAATCTTAAGTGCTATAATTCTATCTCCAACTCTATTAATTTTAACAACATTATCTTTGAAACTCTTATCTATAATTACACCTACACCATTTCTAGTACGACTCTTACCAGAATACCATAGTTTAAAACCTAAGTTATCAATCTCCTTAGCTTTTTCTCCAACCCATTTAGTTTCTTGAATACATAAGATATTTATCTTTCTATGGATCATAATATCAACCAATTCCATTAATTTACCATTGAGAGTACCTATATTCTAAGATCCTATCTTAATACTAGTATCATGGACTAACTTCTTTACCCGCATCTATCCGTAATGTGGGAACCCTTGCTTACTTGACACTACACCCGGGCACCGGTGTAGCGGCCCTTGCACATTTTCCACTGTATTCAGGCCAAACAGTGCGTCTCTTCCAGGGGACGCCCTAGCACTTACACAATGATCAAAAGGATTCATGTCATGACTTTTTTTTCGACAAGTTTTACACTGGCTGTCAACTACCTAACTCAACCCTCCACTTTTCACATCCGGGCTTGGGACCGGCAACGACAGTGTTAAAAAAATGATATAAGAATAAATGATAAAAAATGATTAACAGAAAAAATGTGTTAAAAAGAAAATATGTGAAATCATAATAATAAAATTTTGATCCTTCTTTTCGAGTTAACCTCACTCCTGATCTTTCCTCGTCTTTTCCTACTCTTATTAAAATTTGAATAAAAACTTTTCATTAATAAGTAAATTTTCTTATTGTTCTCGTTCTCAGTACAGCCCCTGATCCTTTTTCCTTGTTTTTTTCTCTTCTCGCAGGGAAATGTCGAACGGGCGGTAGTTTCTAAACTTTAAAGATGGTGTAAGTCTTGCACTTAAAGAAGAAAAGCTGAAAGCTGGTGCCGTGATCGAGTTGACTCAGACATTGCACAGCTGAAGCTAGGATATGAAGAAACCGTTTGGACTATTGTAGACCTCGGGCAGTCCCATGGAAAGACAGTAATGAAACTCAGTGAGAAAGTTCCCCATACTGCAAACAAGAAAAGGAAGATCAACGCGATTAAAGAAAGCAAGATGAAATCAGTAATAACTGCCGCTGGAGGACAGCTTGTCAGTGATGTTCCTACCGAAATCTAGGGGAGAGAAGAGACACTTTGACCCCAACTCAAAGAAGAAACAATAACCTCCGTATCACCAAGATGCTGAAGAAATTAACAGAAGAACAGAACAAGGAGGAAGTTCCAACGACCACAACAGTTGTCCCGAAGGGGCCAGTCCTCAGGAGCACCATAGCAGAGGTTGTTCCAGAGGAGGCCACTACAGAGCCTACACCTGAGACAGTGATGATTCCAGGAGAACGTGACGGCGTGGAGCCATACATCCCACAATACGTCACTAGACCCCGACGGTTGCAGATAATTTTGAAGCACGAAGTGGAGATGATTCAGAGGGTGCGAAAACAGAAGTTTGAATACTTCCATAGAATCAGAGGCAGATATGTCAACATCCTGGAAGGACGAGAGTTATATACGAATGTCTTCTCCCACTACGAGCAGGGTGAGATTGTGAACTACATCGATGAACTAAAGAAGCAGGGTCTTGCAGGACGACTATGTAGTAGGACCTGCTCCGAGCCAAAGAAATGGAAACGAGGCAAGGGGAGGATTATAATCCAGTTTGGATGCTGCTACAACTTTGCTGATGACAGGAAAGGAAATCCACCAGGGATACTTCGCTACGATGAAGTGGATCCAATGTCAGTTCTGATTAAGAAAATGATAAAGAGGATGGTGGCTTGGCGAGTCTTACCTGCTGACTGCATACCAAACAACTGTATAATCAACATCTATGTAGAAGGAGACTGCATTCCACCTCACGTAGACCACCACGACTTTGTGAGATCCTTCTGCACTGTTTCCTTCATCAACCAATGCAACATCATGTTCGGGACAGAACTCCGGATAGTCGGCCCCAGGGAATTCCGAGGGCCAGTGGAGATACCTTTACCGATAGGCTCTGTCCTCGTACTACAAGGAAATGGTGCAGATGTGGTGAAGCACTCCATCCCAGGAGTTCCCTACGAACGAATCTCCATCACTTTCTAGAGGATGGACGAGAGCAAGATCCCGGTCTACTTCCAGCCAGATCCAGAACTAGAGAATTTGCAGCCCTACGAGCTGTAAGCTATATAGTAGTAGCACACCTCTAAATCACACATGAGTGGGATTCTCCTCCGGAAGGTGGCTTAGAAGGTGATGTTACTACCTATGCAGCTTACTTTTCAGACATGGATGAGTAGGGCAGACAGTTTTATCAGAATAGAGGACGATATCAGTGCAGTCTGTGTTCAGATATATATGAATTTTGTAGAAATCTATCTTCGGAAAGATGTCATCAGAAATGTTTTGATGGAATCACCTGATGTACTATCGACATTTTTAATGGAAAAGACTGTCATGTTTTGCCTTCAGTTTCGTGCAATTGACTGCAAACGACACTAAATCTGTGTTTGACTTTATTTAAAGAAAAGTTGAACGAAGAACGATTTGAATGAAATAATAACAACAAAATAAAAATTCAAATTCAAAGTTTGAGTAAAACACGAAACCGAAACTTAAAGCAAATCAACTTAAAACCTCAAATTGTAAACCAAATAAATGAATGAAAATCCAAATCAACATGAAATTTCAATCGAAATGAAACTTGAAAATCCAAACAAGATCAAATCACTAAGGCCAACGAACAATGAAAACAAAACTCCGAATCTGAAATCCCCAGCCTCCAGCTGTTCTTGAAATCTTTTCGATTCCCTGCGATCTCTTTCCTCTTTTGAGAAGGTCGACTGAGTCTACTGACACAGAACCACGGAATATTCGATTTGGTTCTGATGGCATGGATCCATATCCTTCACCAAACAATCAAATTTTGATCAACTCTCTTGGGATAGGAAGCACTTTCATGTCTCATTCCAATTTTCTGCTATGCCAATGTTCCGCAGAATCTTCAAAATCAAATCAAACATTGACTTCCCAGATCAGGAGTTAAATTCTGATTCTCACCCTTTTGGGACTAGTACCTAACTTCCAGTTCCCACTCTTTTGAGGTCGGTACCTAACTTCCGACTCTCTTCCGAGGCTGGTACCTAACTTCCAGGTCTCACCCTTTTGGGACTGGTACCTAACTTCCAGTTCCCACTCTTTCGAGGTTGGTACCTAACTTCCGACTCTCTTTCGAGACTGGTATCTAACTTCCAGTTCTCACCCTTTTGGGGCTGGTACCTAACTTCCAGTTCCCACTCTTTCGAGGTCGGTACCTAACTTTCGACTCTCTTCCGAGACTGGTACCTAACTTCCAGTTCTCACCCTTTTGGGGCTGGTACCTAACTTCCAGTTCCCACTCTTTCGAGGTCGGTACCTGACTTCCAACTATCTTCCGAGACTGGTACCTAACTTCCAGTTCCCAACCTTTTGGGGCAGGTACCTAACTTCCAGTTCCACTCTTTCGAGGTCGGTACCTAACTTCTGACTCTCTTCTGAGATTGGTACCTAACTTCCAGTTCTTATCCTTTTGGGACTGGTACCTAACTTCCAGTTCCCACTCATTCGAGGTCGGTACCTAACTTCCGACTCTCTTCCGAGACTGGTACCTAACTTCTAGTTCTCACCCTTTTGGGGCTGGTACCAAACTTCCAGTTCCCACTCTTTCGAGGTCGGTACCTAACTTCTGACTCTCTTCCGAGACTGCTACATAACTTCCAGTTCTCACCCTTTTAGGATTGGTACCTAACTTCCAGTTCCTACTCTTTCGAGGTCGGTATCTAACTTTCGACTCTCTTCTGAGACTGTTACCTAAATTCTAGTTCTTATCCCTTTCGAGGTCGATAATAAACTTTCGACTCTCTTCTGTGACTGGTACCTAACTTCCAGTTCTCGCCCTTTTCTCGATTGATACCTAATTTCCGATTCTCTCCTCGAGGCTGGTACATAAATTCCAGTTCTCTTTGCAATCTTGAGATTGGAACCAAGGTTTCAATTCTCAATTTAAATTCTGAATCTTTTTTAAATGAATCTTAAGTCAAATTTTAACCAAAATTGAAACCCAAATCAATTCGAACTCAAACTTAAAACTTGAAATAAAATGAAACGAATTCAAAATCCAATCTCTCCAGATCTTATGATTTGGAATTCACCTCCTTTTTCCCTAGCGAGAACTCTGGAATCCTCCGTCTTGGAGATTTACCTGATACTCCCAAATTGAAATTTTCTACGCTTTGTTCTAAGTGTGACACTTAGACGTCTGTGTTGGTTTTTTCGATCACTTCATTTAATGCCAATACGTGCGGTGTGCTTAGTTAGCACACCACACCTATTGGGGGTCCATTTGTTGACCTCATTTTTGGTGAAGTCTTCTTCCTTCCTCTTAGTTCTTAGGATCTAGCTATAGGATTTCTCCATGACTATCCTAGAGGACTAGAGATGGAACCCACTATTTAGAAATTCAAACAAAATCTTGATTCTCTTTAAAATCCTATGTAGATGGTCATCAACTTCTAAATCACTTGGAAGGTTAAGACGAATGTGCAGGAGGACAAGGATGAATTCCTATAGGTTGTCCAAGCATTAGGGCTACCCTGAGTGACCTTGGGTGACTTGAGCTTCTCTTGCACACACACACACACACCCCTAAGCCATTTCATTCTTTAACCCTAAACCTTGAGCCCCTTCAACCGTTTAAGAAACTCACATGATTGAACCAAAGCCACTAGTATTTGATGAAGATGGCTAAAGGTCAATATGCGAAGGAGCATAAAGTGGTTACCATTTGGCTAAGTTTGGTCCCAAAGTGGTTAGACGTGTTTAAGGTCCATAAGCCTGCCCCCATGACCATCCAAAATTCTCAAAAACTGCCCAAATTACCAAAATTCCTTAAAATCATCCTAAACACTACCCACCACTCAAATTGATCATCCATGGCCAAATATACCAAAAATTCCAAAAATACCCCCCAATACCCTCCAAATACCCAAAATACCCTTTTTAGCTTAAAAATCCAAAAATTCCAAAAACTCTCAAAAAAATTCCAGAAAATCTCAAATATTCCTAATTTTATTTTGTTCAACTGCCACATATACCAATTTTGTCAATTTAACCGAATTTGATCAAAAGTCCCAAATTAGCCCTTGAGGCCCAAAATTGACCAAGTGACCCAATCCATCCCAAATTCAACCCAAATGTCATCCAATTTTCCCAAATTTGTTTTGAAACCTTCCTAACATCCCCAAAAACAAAAATCTAACTTAGATTACCCAATATTTGGACCCAAACTCCACCCAAGGCTAGCTTAAACTAAAATTTCCCAAATTAGCCTAAACCAATCATGAACCTAAATAAGTCCAAATCCCAAAATTAAGATCCAACCAAAATTCAAAACTCTTTTTCACACCTCCATAAACATTTTACAACGTTAATTTCACATCAAAACCAACAGTAGCCCAACTTTAGCCCAAGTTAGCCCAATTTGACCCACTTTGGTCCTATTACTAAAAGACCCAAATTAAACCCAATTCAACTCCAAATTACCCCAAACTTGTTCCAAATCATTCATGGAACATTCCTATACCAAACACAACATTTATTTGACACAAATTTAACCAAATTCCACCCAAAATTCATTTGGGCCAAAAAGCCCAATTTTGGCCCATAAGCCCAATTCTCTTCAAATTGAACCCCATGACCCATGAAAATTCCCAAATCAATTTTCAATCAAATTTTAAAATATCCAAAATCAATTTCAATCAATTCTTAATTATTTTGATGAAGCCACAATCAATTTAAATATCCAAATCATCATATGCATGTTAAAGTCCTATACCCCTATGCATTTTGAAAAGCCCACAAAATCAAATTTTAAAGGCTCAATTTTGAGCCCACATGCCATATATCCCTTCTATTAACATTCCATGGCATTTAATTTACCATCTTATGGCATTACATCCAAATCATGCATACATACATGACATCATACCAAATAGGGCATGTTGGCCAAAAATCCCAAAAGTCATGAGAATTTTTAATTCCTTTTGCATGAAACATTCCCATAGCTCATGTGCATCATGGCATGACCCATGGACTCTTCCATGACCATCCAAAGTCAATTCTTGCCAAAATAGGCAAGGGGAGGTGACCCTTCCCTTCTCCCCTCATATCAAATTCCCCCACTTCCAAACAATCAAATCATTCCCCAAACTCCCAAACCAGCCACTAAACTTCACCTAAACCTCCCCATGGACCATAAAATTAGCTCAAACCACTTTGGGCAAGGGCTTAGCCAAAGAACCAGGGGGATAACCAAAGTTAGCCTCCTTTAACCCAGAATCCAAATTCTCATTGAATCTTAACCATGGAGCCACCAAATACTCAAATTGAAACCTCCAGTCAACCTCACTGAGCTCAGACTTGACCTGAACCTGGTCTGACCACCACCTCAGCCGCCGAAAAACACCAGGCTGAGAGCCCTAATTTAATTCAAAAATTGAATCTTGCCTGGCTGAGCTGTCTCATTCCAATTGGACTTCACAGCTCTTCTTCCCTTGACCTAAGCAGCTGATCCCAGATCCTAACTCCCCCTAGGAAGCTCTCCAGCCATGGCTTTTAAATAGCCATCTTCCAGGGCTAAAGGGTTGGCCGAAATCAAGTCTCTCAAAACCTCCATCTAAGTAGCCTAAACTCTTCCCCTAACACAGAGAAGAAGTTCCCCACTGTTCCCCTACTCTCTTCCCCACTGATTGAGCTCAATTTGAGGGCTCAATTCTCAGGTCAGAACAAGACAACCCTTGAACATGCACAGAAATCAAATTAACTCTTCTCACTGTTGACCTCATTTTTTATGAGGTCTATTTCTCTTCTCTCTCCTTAGTACTTAGGATCTAGCCTTAGGTTTTCCCTTTGACTATCTTAGAGAACTAGAAATGGAACCCATCACCTAGAAATTTAAACACCTCTTAACTCCCTGCAAACCCCATAAGTTTGATTGTAAACCCCTAAGTCACTTGGAGGGTTAAGATCAGTGGAGGTTTAAAGGATGAGTTCCTTATAGGACTCTTTGGCCTTAGGACTACCCTGGGTGGCCTGGTCTGGTGAGGGTTGACCTGCACACATTACACTTTCACACACATTCCAAATCCTAAAACCATTCATACCCAACTTGGCTTCCTGACTCATGTAGGTAATTCATATGGATGAACCTTAACCCCTAGGCCCTTGGCTAAGAGGGTTAGGAACAACATAGTGAATACTTCAAATGAGTCCTCTCATGGCTCTTATGGGCTTGATATGGCTTCATGGCTCAACCAAAGTGATTCCATTCTACTCAAACTTGATCAATCTTCATTTTTTCAAAATTTCAATTTTTGACCCCCGGGGCCCTACACCCACAAAACCTACCAAATGTCCTTGAAGCTACCCAAAATTTGTAAAATTGCCTAAATTACCCAAAATTTCTCAAAACCAATCCTAAACATTTCCCACCATTCAAATTGATCATCCTTGGCCAAATATACCAAAATTTCCAACAATACCCCCAATACCCTCCAAATACCCAAAATGCCTTTCTTAACCAACAAATCCATAAATTCAAACAATTCCTAGAAAATTCTAGAAAATCTCAAATATTCCCAATTTCATTTTGTTCAACTACACCGTGGGCCAATTTTGTCAATTTAGCCCACTTTTACCAAAACCTCCAATTTGACCCATTCTTAACCCAAGTGGAACCAATGTCAAACCAAATCAATCTAATTGACCTCAAATTTGACCCAATTCAATTCTAAACTTCAATTCAATATCTCCAATATCAATTTAGACCAAATCCAAGCCCAATTTGATTAACATTTGGATCCAATTTTGGCCCATGACCTAAACCTGGCCCAAACATCCCCAACTTCACTCCAATTAACCCCAAATCTTTTCCTAAACCTTCCTAATATCCACACAAACAAAAAATTAACTAGATTTGCCCCAAATTTGAACCTAAACTCCACCCAAACCTAACCCAAAACCAAAATCCCCATTTTTGGCCTAAACCCATAATAAACCCAAATGGGCCCAAATCTTAAAATCAAAGCCCAACCAAAGTTGAAAACCCTTTGTGACACTCCCATAAACATTTCTCAACATTAATTTTACATCAAATCTAACATTAGCCCAACCTTAGCCCAAGTTAGCCCAATTTGACCCACTTTAGCCCCTTTACCAAAAAAGCCCAAATTAAATCCAATTCCACCCTAAATGATACCAAATCTTTTCTAAAATGTTCATGAAACATCCCTAAACTAAACCCAACATTTGTTTGGCCCAATCCTTCACAAAATTTCCATCCACCAATTTGGCCCACCAATCTTTTCTAAAAGCCCACATGAAGTTTCCCCTCATCACTCCTTTGATTTAAATCACTCCATAAGTTCCAAATTAATCATCAAATTTTTCTAAATTAAGCCTCATGCCAATTTCCCCTAAATTCATCAAAAATGCCAATATCCTTCTTCATGCAAATGACTTGACTTTTCCAAAGCCAAATGAAGCCACAATGGAGTTATTCACAAGCCATATGAAGCCATGATAGCTTGGCCTTGTCATCAATCCATTTATGGCAAGAGAGGGGAGCCCTTTAAAGATTCCCTTAAAGTTGATTAAACATTCCCATGCTTCCCTTAACCTATGCTTAAACTTAATTGTACTTGGATTGTGACTTGACCCCACTAATCAATCTGACCCAAGTGACTTTCTCTTCAGCCCAAACCAGCCTTGGGTGGTGCACTCAACCCAAACTCATGACTTGACCAAATTAAATCTAAAAAGACCCCCTCACCATACCACTTAAAGCCAAGCTCTTTACACATGGCCAACCTCCAATGCTTGAACCAAATTCAAGCCCTGACCTCCCTGACCCTGAAGGTGACCCATGCCTGGCCGGCCAGCCACCACAATCGCCGGAAAACTCCATGACCGAGAGCACCCATTTGATTCAAAAATTGAAACTCACTAGCTGAGTTGTCCCAACTCAATTGGACTCCATGGCTGTTCTTCCCTTGACCAAGGCAGCTGATCCTAAGCCCTAACTCCCCCTGGGAGGCCCTCTAACCATGCCTATTTAAACCCACCACCTTCTCGTCCAAACAAGGTGATGAACCAGAGCTTAACAAAACTCTGCCAAAATTTCTCCAGGACCCTCTCCTAACCTAGAGCAATTGATCCCCAGTGTCCCTTTGCCCTAATCCCCATTAACAGAGCTCAATTTCTCAGTCAAAAATCCACCCAAAAACCAGGACAACTCTGAAACCTCCACCAAAATCAAATTAAACTCACCCACACCTGCACATGACCAAGAGAAGTAGTTCCCCAGTGTAAGCCCCCTCACCAGGCCAGCCATTCTCTCTATCGGCCAAGCTTTGATATTGGGCTTGGTGGAAGTTGTACCTAGGCAATTCCCCAGAGCCAAAGACTTCATCTGGAGCCTCCTTGGGTGCAATCGAAGGTACCACATCTCTCTGATTGAAGCTTCACTTTTCAGAGTCAAGGTATTGACCTCTCCTTCCTTTTGAGCTTCTAGTGATTCTCTATTTTTATTGGCTTAATTTCATAGCATGTAAACCGTATGGATGTGTTCGCCTCTTCATGATGAATCTATAGAGCATAAGAACACAAAAATCCATTGAGAAATGAGAGAGTTCTTAGGGTTTTAGTGTGGATGGTCACGGGTGCACACCAGTCGTAGATGATGACCAGGCGCCGTCCGATCTAGCGTGTATCAAGTGGACGGTCCAGATTGCGCCGGACCAGAGAACGATACGTGAACCACGGGCCCCTGGAGCGCTGAGTCAAATGGCAGCGTCGAATGGAAGCGCGACGCTTGGGCTCTCGGAGCTGCCAAGGATGAGTCGGCGCCGAGTGGATAAGTAGGAAAATATGGATTTTTTTATTTATTTAAATACCTAGAACTTAGAAAATCCATATCTTTGTGTAGAAAAATAAAAAAAATGAATTAAAAATACTCTCTTGCTCAGTGAATAGAGGAGAATAATATGGAAAAGAAATCAAATTATTTTGATGAGTATTTTATTTTTAATTAATTATTTACTCATTTTAGTATTTTAATTCTCCATTTGCATAGACATTTCACCATGGCATGGGACCATAGGACTTTTGAAGCCTCTGATCTTGGGAACATTTCCTGAATTTTTTAAGGTCAGAGGCCATCTCTATGGCAAGTTATGTATTTTTCAAGTTTATGTCAATGTTTTTGGTATCTTAATTCCATTAATTAGCATATTGCTTAGAAAATTCTAGGAAAATTTGGGGAGGTTTCTTTAGACCAGAGGACCCTAGGATAATTATATTTTGAGTTAATTCATTAAGAATAACCCTAATTGGCCTAATTACTCAAAACTAAACTTTAATTAATTAGGGTTAACCACACATCAAAAGAACTTGAAAATAATTCTCCACTGATCTTTAGGTTCAGAGGGACCTCACATAAAAATTTGGAATCAATTGGAAATGTTTAACCCCACTAAATGGATTAATTAAGTCACATGACCAAAATTAAACTTTAAAAATTCATAACTCCAAAAATATACTTTAAAAATTCACAAAATTGGTTTTGGGGCTTCTCTGATATTAGGGGAGTCTAAGAAAATTAAAATTAAAATTTTCTAAAAATCTTCATTTTCCACCATATTTTAATATTTTAAATAATTAAAAAATAATAAAAATCACAAAAATATTAAAAATCATAAAAATATCAACAAACCAAATATTTTTCCCAAGTCTCAAAGTAAAGATATTTAATTTTAAATGCTTAAAACAATTTTTTGAATTAAAAAATGAATTTTCCAACCTTTTCATTAAAATAATTCAAATAAATCAATGAAAAATCAGAAAATTATAAAATTTGTTTCTCTGAACTCCTTGAGGTCAGAGAGATTTAAGAAAAATATAAAACTTAATTTTTAACTTTTTATTTTATTTTAAAATTAATTATCACTTTAAAAAACAAAATAATTATAATAAATAAAATATAATTAAAAAAATCACCAAAATTGGTCCATGTGGTCCTCTGGTCATTAGAAACATCCCATAATTTTCTTAACGACAGAAGCCGTACCTTGCTCATGTTGTTTAATTTCTATTGAAAATCCCTATTTTCCATTAAAATAATTATATATAAATTATATTAAATTCAGAAAAATCACATATTCTCTTCTAATGTCTTAATTGACATATGAGTGAAGTGATATAAAAATTTCAAGATCATTTGAGCTCAATTTAGTGAGTTATGAAATAAATAAGCCTAAAGGGGCATAAAGTTAATTAAAGGATTTTAACCCTAATTAATATTTAGGGGAGGGTAAAATATCTGATTTTAAAATTTTCATTAGAAGATTGAAACCTAGAGAATTAAGGGGTAGAAACCCATTAATCATCTTGAAAATATTTAAAGTAAACCTTAATTAATTAAACAATTTGAATTTTGGAAGAATAAGTTAAAATCTGGATCATTAAAATGGGGATATAATTTAGAGAGACTATAATAACTTAAACTAAAATACCTAAATGAATCACCTTAATAATATTTAACTTTTAATTAAATTTAAAGTGATAATTGAAATTAATAATTAAATAATTAAAAGGAAAATAAACCTTAATTAAATTAAAACATAAAACATTAAATAATTTTATAATTAAATTGAAATAAATTTAAAACAAAAAAAAATTATTAATTTCAAAAATCACTTGAAAACAAACTTAAAACAAACTTGAAACACAAAAATCAATTTCACAAAAATAAATTCTTAATTAAAAAAATCAAAACAATTAAAAGTTAATCTATAATATTGCAACTAAATTAAAATTAAATCATAAAAGTCTAAATTAAATAATTTAAACTCCTCTTTCAATTCAAATGGTTTAAAACATTTAAGAATAAAACAACTTGAACACTATTCCAAACTTAAATTTATTAAAATTTTATAACTAAATTAAATCACCTTAAAAACATTAATTCTAATTTTAAATCGTTGAAATTCTTAATAAACTGATTTGCCCCCTAAAGGTTTTCATTATTATAACTCTTAGATAGAGTATTAAGTGAAATGTCACTTCACTCATAGGATAATCAAATATCCTAATTCACTGAGCAAGAAACTAAACTAAATTTTGGGGTGATTAATTCACCTGTGCAATAAAACACATTTGGAATCAAAATAATCCCAAAGATATTGAAAATATTTTTAGGACTCGTCCTAAACACTTCTTCAATATGATGGGATGTTTTAGAAGAACAATTGAATTTATTTGTTCTTTGATGAAGAAAATCATCCTTAAACAAAATACAAGAACCTAGACGTCATAAGAAATGACTAGCAATAGGATTAGGTATTTGGTAGACAACCAAAACCCTTCCCTTACCTTTACTTAGGTACTTGTTATAAATATTTAAATGCCTTAAAATGTGTTTTAAGTGCAGCTGGGAATGACGAGAAGACTCTCCAGGTACGCTCTTATTTCATTGCAATTTACTTTATTGCAATTTGTTTATATAAGCTGCACTTTACTCTTCTTGCATGTTAAACAAGATTGTTGCATGAAAACTGAAACCTTTAGGATAGACACAAAACTGAAACCCAAAACAAATTAAAAGTGACAACAAGATAAAATCCACCGCCACAACATTTCAAAAGATAAAACAACTCAAAATTTAATCCCAAATAGAACAACAAAACTGCAATTATAACTAAATTAAAACATCTTGTTGGATGATCGGGAATACGTCGGATGATGTAACCTACGTGTTGCTAACGGGATTTCCCACGGTCTAAATGAAAGTGTGGAACTCATTCAGTTGAGTTTAGCAAATTCATCTGGACTAAGTGAATTCGATAAAAATAACGGTGCCGGAATGATGGAACCGTGGGATCTTAACCGGTGTTGTTATAATCAACTTTAAGATTCCCCTAATAAAACATTAAAGAAATTTGAACTTCAAAACTCTTCTAAACCAAAACACTTTTCTCATCTCCTGATTTTCACCTTCTAAAACTAAACCCTCTTCAACAACAAGGAGCTGGAGCATAGTGGGCAGCACGGCCATCCTCATCAGCAAAACTTGTGCCTACATCAGCTAAACCTTTCTTAGTTTTAAATAACCAAGCCATAGGATTTAAAGGTAGTTTGCCTAGTGCAACATAAATCCTCAACTTTTTGTTAGGCATTTGTATAATCATGTTATGCAAATTAAGCCCTAACCGATTTTAGGACTCCGAGGTATTCGTTTGGTATGACATAAACCCTTACATCTTCGAGGCTACTTGTATGATCATGTCATACAAATAAAAGTCCTAATTAATTAAAATTGGCAAGATTGAAACATTAAGTAAATTCCCAAATTGAAGCCAAACAATAGGATAGTTTGGGGAAGTTGCCAAAATTCTTCTTGGATCCTCAACTTCTCCTACTTCTCTTCCTTTGGATTCCTAAAATAATTGTTCCAAATTTGAGTTAATTCCTTTTGAAATTCCAAATTTCAATCCTGTGAAAACCTTAAACTTTGAAATTTTTGAGAGCGAAACAACTGATCATTATCAAGAGTTTTCTGAAATGATTCCCGTCATTTAAGATGTAATTAACTATAGGGGCTTGCCCTTATAGGGAACTTTAAGAACCACTGTTGACCTCATTTTTGATGAGGTCTTCTCTTCCCTCTTTAGTGTCTAGGATCTAGCCTTAGGCTTTTCCTTTGACTATCTTAGAGGACTAGAATTGGGACCCATCCCTTAGAAATTTAAACCACTTCTTGTCTCCCAGCAAACCCCACAAGCTTGATTGTAGACCCCTAATCACCTAGAGGGTTGAAATCAAATGTGGAGGTTTAAAGGATGAGTTCCCTATAGGACTCTTTGGCCTTAGGACTACCCTGGGTGGCCTGGTCTGGTGAGGGTTGACTTACACACTCACAACACTCAAACTCTACACTCTCACACACACAATCAAAATCCTAAAATCACACCTATACCCAACTTGACTCCCTGACTCATGTAGGTAATTCATATGGATGGACCTTAACCCCTAAGCCCCTAGTTAAGAGGGTTAGGAACAACATAGAGAATGCCTCCAATGAGTCCTCTCATAGCTCATATGGGCTTAATATGGCTTCATGGCTCAATCAAAGTGATTCCATTTCACTCACATTTGATCAATCTTCATTGTTCCAAAATTTCAATTTTTGACCCCGGGGACCCTACACCCATCAAACCTACCAAAAGCCTACCAAAAGCCCTTGAAATTGCCCAAAATTTCCAAAATCTCCAAATTACCCAAAATTCCTCAAAACCAATCCCATACATTGCCACATCACTCAAATTACCCAAAATTCATTCATAGCCAAATATACCAAAATTTCCAAAAATGCACTCCAAATACCCAAAATACCCTTTTTAACCCAAAAAATCCAAAAAATTCCAAAAATTCCTAGAAAATTCCAGAAAATCCCAAATATTCCCAATTTCATTTTTTCTAACTACACTATGGGCTAATTTTGTCAATTTAGCCTACTTTTACCAAAACCCCCAATTTAGCCCATTTTAAACCCAAATGAACCCAATGTTAAATCAAATCACCCCAATTGACCTCAATTTTGGTCCAATTCAATTCTAAAATTCAATTCAATATCCCCAATATCAATCTAGACTAAATTCAAGCCTAATTTGATTGACATTTGAATCCAACTTCATTTTTTAAGCTTAAGGCCCAATTTTGACCCATGACCTAAACCTACCTCAAACCAACCCAATTCAATCCCAATTTGACCTAAATCTTTTCTAAAACCTTCCTAGAATTCCCACAAACAAAACACTAACATGATTTGCCCAAAATTTGGACCCAAACCTTACTCAAATTCAACACAAACCCAAAATTTCCTAAATGGGCCTACACCTAAACCTAACCCAAATGGGCCCAAATCCCAAAATCAAAACCCAACCAAAGTTGAAACCAAATTGTAACACCCCCATAAACATTTCCCAACATTAATTTTACATCAATTTCAACCCTAGCCCAACGTTGGCCCAAATTAGCCCAATTTGACCTATATTGGCCCCTTTACCAAAGAAGCCCAAATACAACCCAATTCAAACCCAAACCATCTCAAATTTATTTCAAATCACTCATGACACATCCCTAAACCAAACCCAACAATTATTTTTCTCAACCTTTTACAAAATTCCCATCCATAAATTTATTTTAAAACCTAAGGCCCACTTCCTCAAGCCTTCCTAAAAAAAGCCCATTCCTAAAATGATTTCAAAGGCCCAAATTTGACTCTAATGCCCACATGACACTACACTTCATCATCCATTCCAATTAAAACCTTCCCTAAATTTCAAATGCATCATCAAACCATTCCAAATCAAACCTCATGACAACTCTCACCAAAATGCCAAAAATCACAAAATCCTTCCTCATGAAAGTTGACTTAACTTTTCCCAAGCCAAATGGAGCCATTAAGCCATGCATGAGCCACATGGGAGCCATGAAAGCCTTGGACACCTCAACATACCCAAGATGGCAAGAGGAGGAGGCTCTTTCCATATTCCCTTAAGGGGATTAGCCACTTCCATGACTCCACTAAACCTTGCTTAAACTTAATTGTACTTGGATGGTGACCCTTCCCCACTAATTAAGCCGACCTAAACCACTTTCTCTTCAGCCCAAACTAGCCATGGGGAGGTGCACCTAGCCCAATCCATACATTTGACCAAACCTAGCCAAAATACACCCTTACCCCATTCCATTTTAATTCAACCACTTTACACATGGCCATTGCCAATTCCCTACACTAAACCCCAGCCCTGAGCCTCCTGACCCTGAGGGTGACCCATGCCTGCCGGCCAGCCACCTGGGCCGCCGGAAAACACCACACCCGAGAGCTCCCATGTGAGCCCAAGCTTGGAATTCTCACCTGCTGAGTTGCCCCATGCCCAATGGCCACCATGGCTGTTCTTCTCCTCACCAGAGCAGCTGATCCCAAGCCCTAACTCCCCCTGGGAGAGCCTCCAGCCAGCCTACTATTTAAACCCCACCTCTCTCGGCCATGGAGGTGGTGCTGAAACAAATCACACGGAAACTCGCCAAAATCATTCCGGACTCTTCCCCACACCTGGAGAACTTGATCCCCACCGAAATCCCCTTGTCATTTCCTCTCGCGAGCTCAATTTCGGAGTTGAAATTCAAGCCCAAAACCAGGACACTTCACCACAGTGAGCCAATCTCCAAATTGATTGGTCCTACACCTTCACCAGACCAAGAGGAGAAGTTCCACAGTGAAAGCCCCCTCTCCAGGCCACCCAGTTGCTCCAGCCTCCAAGCTTTGTGATCGGCTGTGGTCACTTTTGTACCTAGGCAATTCACCAGGCCAAGGGACTTCATCTGGAGCTTGCTTGGACCCAATCGAACGTGACACAACTCTCAGATCGAAGTTTCACTTCTCTGAGCAAGGGTATGAGCTCTCTCTTCATCCCGAGCTTCTGAACATTCTCCATTTCAAATGCCTTAATTTCAATGCATGATCACCGTATAGATGTATTCGTCTCTTCAAGACGAATCCATAGAGCACAAGAACACAAAAATCCGTTAAGTATTGAGTGAGATCTTAGGGTTTTAATGTGGACGGTCACAGGTTCACACCAGTCGTAGACGATGACTGGGAGCCGTCGGATCGAGCGTGTATCGAGCGGACGGTCGGGATCGAGCCGGATAGCACGATGGTACATGAACCGCGGGCCCATGGAGCACTAAGTCGGATGGCGGTGTCGAACCAGAAAGAGCCGCGTGGCTGTTCGGAGATGCTAAGGTTGACGCGGCGCCGATTCGGATAAGTAGAAAATATGATTTTATGGATTTATTTAATTACCAGAACTTATAAAATCCATAACTTTGTGTAGAAAAATCCTAAAAAAAAAATAAAAATACCCTCTTGCTCAGTGAACAGAGGAGAATAATGTGGAAAAGAAATTAGGTCATTTCATTAAGTATTTTATTTTTAATAATTTATTTACTCTCTGCACTATTTCAATTCTCCATGCATATAAGAAATTCACCATGGCATGAGACCATAGGGCTTTTAAAGCCTCTGAACTTGGGAACATTTCCTGAATTTTCCAAGGTCAGAGGCCATCCCTATGAGAAGTTATTGATTTTTCAATTGCATGTTACTGTTTTGAGTATTTTAATTCCAATAATTAGCATGTTGAGAAATAAATTCTAGGAAAATTTGGTGATGTTTCTTATGACCAGAGGAACCTAGGAAAAATAAGTTTTGAGTTAATTCACTTGGAATAACCCTAATTGGTCTAAACACCCAAAATTGAACTTCAATTAATTGGGGTTAACTATACATCAAATTAACTTGAAAATAATTCTCCACTGATCTTTAGGATCAGAGGAACATCACCTAAAAATTTGAAGTCAATTGGACTTGACTAACCCCACCAAATGGGTTGATTAAGCCTCTTAAGCAAAATGGGTAAAATTAAACATTAAAAATTCATAACTCACAAAATACTTTTCAAAAATTCACAAAAATAGTTTTGGAGCTTCTCTGATATTAGAGGAACTTAGGAAAATTAAAATTGTAATTTTCTAAATAAGTTGATTTTTATCATTATTTTAATATTTTTAATAATTAAAAAATAATAAAAATCATAAAAATATTAAAAATCACCAAAATGTCACATTTTGAATTCT
The DNA here is from genome assembly GCA_022702705.1 of Papilionanthe hookeriana x Papilionanthe teres. NCBI lineage: Eukaryota > Viridiplantae > Streptophyta > Magnoliopsida > Asparagales > Orchidaceae > Papilionanthe > Papilionanthe hookeriana x Papilionanthe teres. The sequence goes on along the minus strand of CM040432.1, from coordinate 62,998,351 downwards.
AATCACTTAGGAACAAACCAAATATTTTTCTTAAGTCCCTAGGATAAGATATTGAATTTTAAAGGCTTAATGTAATTTTTAATATAAAAAAATGTATTTTCCAACCTTTTCACTAAAATAATTCTAATAAATCAAAGAAAATTCAAAAAAATACAAAATTTGTTTCTATGAACTCCCTGAGGTTAGAGTGATTTAAGAAAAATATGAAATCTATTTTTCAACTTTAATTTTATTTTAAAATTAATTAATACTCCAAAGTTCAAAATAATTCTAATAAATAACATATAATTCAAAAAATCACCAAAATTGGTCCAAATGGTCCTCTGGTCATTAGGAATATCCCATAATTTTATTAAGGACAGAAACGTTTCCTTGGTCATGTTATTAAATTTTCCTTGAAATCCTCTATTTTCCATTAAAAATAATTACATAAATAAATTAAATACAGAAAAATCACATTTTCTTCTCTAAAGCCTTAATTGACATGTAAGTGAGGTTACATAAAAATTTCAAGTTCATTTGAGCTTAATTTAGTGAGTTATAGAATTATTAATCTTGAAGGGCAAAATGGTAATTAAAAAATTTTTCAACCTTTAATTAAAATTTTAGGATTAATCAAAAAGGGGAGGGTAAAATATCTGATTTTAAACTGATTTTGGATGATTGAAACTTAAATGATTGAGGGTAGAAACCTACTAACCATTCAAAAGAAAAATAATTAAAATAAACTTTAATTAATTAATTAATTGAAATTTTGGGAAAATGATGGAAATTGGAATTATTGAAGTAGGGATATTATTAAGTGGATATTTATTCTTTAATTTAAAAGTCCCTAAATAAATCACTTCAATAATACTTAATTCTTAATTAAAAAAATTAAAATAATAATCCAAATTAAAATTAAATTAAAATTAAATTAAATTAAATTAAAATTAAAATTAAATTAAAATTAAAATTTTAATTAAATTAAATTTAAATTTAAATTAAATTAAATTAAATTAAATAATAATCAAAATTAAATTAAAATTAAATTAAATTAAAATTAAAATTAAATTAAATTAAATTAAAATTAAATTAAATAAAATAAAATTAAATTAAATTAAATTAAAATCAAATCAAATTAAATTAAAATTAAATTAAATTGAATTAAAATTAAATTGAATTAAATTAAATTAAAATCATTTAACAACAACCCTAAATGAAATCATTAAGAATTAAATCTAAAATAACTTGAACACTATTCCAAACTTAAACTAACTTTTTATAATTAAGTCAAAATTAAAATTAAATCATTAAGTTTAAATCATTAAAATATTTAATAATTTGATTTGCCCTTTTAAAGCTCTTATTATTATAACTCTTAAATGAGGCATCAAGTGAAGTGTTACTTCACTTATAGGATATTCAAATGTCCTAGTTCACTGAGCAAGATAAAAAAACTTAAACTCCTGGATGATTAATTCACTTGTATAATTAAATTCCCTTGGACATAAAACAATCCTAGAGATATTGAAAAGATGATTAAGACTCGTCTTAAGCACTTCCTCAATATGATAGGATGTTTATAAGAACAATTGAACTTAATTGTTCTTTGATGAAGAAAATCATCCTTAAACCAAAATACAAGAACCTAGACGTCATAGGAGATGACTAGCTATAGGATTAGGACTTTGGTAGACAACCAAAACCCTTCCCTTAGCTTTACCTAGGTATTTGTTGAAATATTTAAATGCCTTAACATGTGTTTTAAGTGCAGCTTGGGATGACGGGAAGACCCTCCGGGTACGCTTTTATTTTATTGCAATTTACTTTATTGCAATGCACTTTACTTTTCTTGCATGATAAACAACTGTTGTATGAAAACCAAAACCTTTAGGATAGTCCCTGAATTGAAACCAAAACTAAATTAAAATTCATTACAAGATAAAAATTACCGCCACAACATTTCAAAATATAAAACAACTCAAAATTTAATCACAAACAGAACAACCAAAAACACAATTTAAACTAAATTAAAACGTCTCGTTGAATGATCGGGAATACCTTGGATGATGTAACCCACGTGTTGCTAACGGGATTTCTCACGGTCTAAATGAAAGTGTGGAACTCATTCAGTTGAGTTTAGCAAATTCATCTGGACTAAGTGAATTCGATGAAAATAACGGTGCTGGGATGACGGAACCGTGGGATCTTAATCGGTTCTGTTTAAACAACTTTAAGATTTGTTTTAATTAAAATATTAAAAACACTTGGATTTTAAGATTATCTCTAAACCAAAACACTTCTCTCATCTCCTGATTTATGACTTCTAAAACTAAACCTCTGCAACGATAAGGAGCTCGGAGCATGGTGGGCAGCTCGACCATCGTCATCAGCAAAACTCAACTCTACTTCAACAAAACATTTCTTAGAATTAAACAACAAAGCCATAGGATTTAGAGGTAGTTTGCCTAGTGCAACATAAATCCTCAACTCTTTGTTAGGCGTTTGCATAATAATGTTATGTAAATTAAGCCCTAACCGGTCTTAGGACTCCGAGGTAGTCGTTTGGTACGACATAAACCCTCACATCTTCGAGGCTATTTGCATGAGTGTGTCATACAAATATAAGTCCTAATTAATTAAAATTGGCAAGATTGAAATATCAGATAATTTTAGCATTTTCCTAAATCCGAGCCAAACAATAGGATAGTCGGGAAGTTGCCAAGATTCCTCTTGGATCCTCAACTTCTCCTACTTCTCTTCCTTTGGATTCCAAAACAAACGGTTCCAAATTTGATCCATTCCCAATTGAAAATTCCAAAATCTGATCCTTTGAAAACCTTAAACTTTGAAATTCTTGAGAGCAAAACCACTGATCATTATCGAAAGTTTTCTTAAGTGATTCTCGTCACTTAGGATGTAATTAACTATAGGGGCTTGCCCTTATAGGGAACTTTAAGAACCCAGGTAATATAAACCCTGCTTAATTTCTTTTTATTAAGCATGGGAACTTCTCGGCTTATAAAATTGGTTCGCAGACCAAACGGATGTCACAAATCTTCTAGTTTATTTAATCGAGCCCCATCATCAAGCAAAGGTGTCTATTCTTCTGGATAGATACACGGTTTGTGATGCGGTGCTCGTTTATATAAACTATTTGGGATGTGAGATCGGTTTGATTTCATATCTTAAAATTTTCAAATTTAAAATTATTTTCAAAATAAAATACTACATTCTAAATTATATATATATATTTAAATTAAATTTAAAATCTAAAATTCGCCGACAATTTCTGTAGGCGACCCCCCTTTTCAAAATACACAACCTAAAAATATGCCAACAACTTCTGGCGACTCCGCTATGGAATAGTTCCTCTTTCCATTTTGATCAGATGGTTTTGCTTTCATAAATCGGTAGCAAGTCCATGTCCCTAGTGGACCAAGCTACCATTCTTCCGTTGAAATACCACGTTCATTTCTGTCTTGAACGGGTATAGTCAACTCTCTTGGATTTAGGAGCCACTATTTAGACACCCCTAAACAGAGAGGTTCCGAGATCCTTTTACCTCTTTTCTGAGGTAGGGTGGACTCCCAATAGGTGTTACCTTAGGAGCGGTCCTTCGAGTTGAGAAGTCTTGCATAAGACTTTCTCTTCCTTTCCAATTCTAAATCAGGCCCTTTACCTTTTCCATAACCTTTTTCCTTTAATCGTTTTGTTTCTAACAAACAAACTACCTAATAAACAACCTCTTTTATAAATCAGAAATGCACTAACATAAACGAAAATGTGTTCGGACTCTTTCTTTTTCGTCCTAAACTTTACGACGAAAGGAAGTATAATTTGGGACTGACATTCGGAATCTGCCCTGCAGAAAATGGATGCCCCAAAGTTAATCTTCTCCTTCACCACAAGATTGGACTTCGCTGTTTACAATGATGAGCTGCCCGACAATGGGATCATCCGTTTTGGACAAGGATTTGGCAACACAGATGTCAAGATCGCTGATGTCACTCTCTTCACACTAATGGACAAAATGTCAGAAACTGAAGAACCTGTGATTGAATTCAACTTAAGGTCAGCTCAAGAGTTCCCTCCCCTGCAAAGGGTTCCAGCTGAAAGGAATATACTGTTCGTAAGAGGACTGTTGTCTCTACCCCGACCGGTCTAGTCATCTCTGCACCTACCCCGACTCCCGCTAAACTAAAGGGGAAGGAAGTCCAAGTTTGTAATGAGCCTGTTACCGTGGAGGGTACAGATCTCCCTGTGAGACCTTCTGTTTTCGAAAATGGGTCCAGCTCAAGGGTTCAACCCCTAACACGGACTCAGAGGAGGAACAGAAGTAGAAGGATTGCCAGGAAGGCCAGAGCTGCTGAAGTCACTTTCTTAGAAGAGATCCCTGAGTACACATCATTGCCTGAGTATACACCGCTTTTGGAAGGGAGTAGATTCCATCCCCTCTCCGCCGCAGCCGACGAGGAAAATGTTCTCAAGATTGCTTTTACATTATCTCAACCCGCATACTATAGCAACAGCCGAAAGAAAAGGGCTAGGATCACACCATTTACTCGACTGCAGACTGTGATAGAGAAGTTAGCAAAGAAAGATAAATGTCCTGTATCAGAGATTTTAAGAAGGTTAGGGCGGGTGCCAGCCAAATCCAGCCTTGGGCCGCGAATAGAACCCGTTATCGCCACAGAAAAGCCGAATAAGAAGATGAAAGCTAGTCCACCTGTTGTTGTTTCAGGTTTACAGATCAGGGAGGATACCACCTTCCGGCATTCAGCCGACAGACCATCCGGTCCAAGGCCTTCTGCTGCTAGAAGGATGGTATGGCGTCCTACTACTGGCCAATTAAGACCGAAACAACGACCTGAAAAGGAAAGTCTCGTCAGGAGACTCGAGTCCGAAGAGAGCTCCACTGCGATGAAGGGGACTCCCAAGAAGGAAATCCAACAGCCATAGCATGATAACTGTGAAACCGTATGAAAAAGATCACTGGAGGATGCTATGGAAAAGCTAAGGACCGACATTCAACGATTAGCAAGAGAAAGAGAAGAAGAGTTTGCAGATGAAGTCGATTCGTCGGAATTTATGGATGACGAATATATGGAGATCAACGTGGTTGAGACACGAGCATTGTCAGCTTCGCAAGGTGCTCCGGCAGCTGCGGAGAGAGATGAATCAGAAGCATTAAGAGCATAACTTCGATAAAAAGATGATACAATCTCTGAAATGGCAAAAAGGATGGAAGAGATGGATGCATCACTAGCCACTCTTCAGAGTCAGGTTCAACCCCCAAGAGAAACGCCTCCAGAAAGTTATTCATATTACAGACAGAGGAAAAGAGATTACATTCGTTAATGGAGACGATCAGCCGAAGAAGGATTCTACCCAAAATATGATTCCAGAGAAAGACATCAAGAATATGGTAGAACGACGAGTGCGAGAAGCCTTAGCACGGTCTAAGAGCGGAGCATCTATTTAGACGGGTAGACCTTACCCCGAAGAATTTGATGCAGTACAATACCCAAAAGGCTTCGTACCACCTCTGTTCAAGACTTTTGATGGTACCGGAAACCCTCGACGGCATGTTGCACATTTTTGCGCTAGTTGTTGCAACACTGGTGGAAGTGACGCCTTACTCTTCCGACAGTTCGTCAGCAGCCTGTCAGGGATCGCCTTCGATTAGTACGCAGAGTTACCGAACTGTTCGGTAAAGACATTTTCAGAATTAGAGAACCTCTTTGTGAAGCGGTTTGCCAGAGCTCAACACCATATCACCATCGGTGATCTAGTGGTTGAGAAACAGAAATCGAACGGAACTTTAGTGGACTACATACTTTGATGGAGGAATCTAAGCATGAAGTGTGAGCCACAGCTACAAGAGAAGCATGCAGTCGGTATCTTGCTTAAAAGCATTCACGGCTCGATAGCACTTCTCCTTAAGGGATTTACGATTAAGACTTTCGAGAAGTTGTTAAGCAAGGCCGGAAGCTTGCAAGAGGAAGCGAAGCAACTAAGTTTCGTCGACAAAACAATCAAACGAAGCTCTGTGAAGAGACTTGAAAAGAAATCCGGGATCGTCGCGGCGGTCGATAAGGGCAAGCGACCAATGCAAATACGGACGGAGTAGCCGCAACCGACTATCAACAACCTCAAGCAAAACTACCAACAACCTCGACCCGGTTATCGGCCAACTCAACAAGTATGAGCAACCGCCTCGCCCGCAGCGCACGTTAAAGGAGCTTATAAATAAAGAATATCCGTTCAAGAATGAGGCAGTGCCAAAGACGTTCCGCAGTTTGATGAAGACTCCGGATTTTCAACTGCTAGAAACCAGGAAGCCAGAAGAAGTCAATAAGAAAGATCATCAGAACTATTGCCCTTACCACCAGATGCTTGGACACAAGATAGAGGATTGCATCACTTTCAAGAGTTGGCCCTACGACAATCTCTGAAAAGGGAACATAACAATTCCGAAGGAATACATGAAGAAACCCCTGAAAGGCGGTTCCGTCAATGTTATTTCAACGGATCCTATTGTTCCTATAGATCCCTACACGACGAATGATGGATGGAGTACCGCTTGGACGAAGTCATCGAAGAAAATTTTGGATCGCATCCAAACCGCTTCGGTGCGTGCTTCAATTCAAAGTTCGAAACCTGTCAAGCCGGCTCTATCGCTTGCGAGTGAAGAACCACCCTAGGAAGAAAAGATCGTAGAAATGAAGGAGATCGTAGAAGAAGAAAAGACCGAGGCTCTTAAGGCTAGACTAGGGGCTGCTTATCCTAGGATGGTTGTTTCCAATTCGGGGGAAAAATTCCTCGAACCTTTGACTCTGTATGATTATTTGCTCGCTCCGGCGGAATCTTATAATGATAAGAGTTATGGCGTTGGCTATGTTTTGCCTGTTTCTAACGATTACACAACTAACGACAACCAACCTAGTCAGGATCTCGCTTCTGATACAAATAACAATTCTCAAATCATACACAACCTCGATAATCACGATGACGAAGAAGACATTCACCAAGAAGGCTACGAAAGTTCACCAAGCAATGAATCTATTTGTGAATTTCGAGGAACCCCAATCACAATAGAGTTAGAGCTTTCAGATTCCGAAGCGACTCCAGAAGAACGTGTCATGCTGATTCAAAAGGAGACACTAGTAAACTCAGTACCAGATTCAGAAGAAATCACAGAAGTCAACTTAAGGAGCGGAAGGGTTCTACCTCCGAGAATGGGTCCAAAAGACAAAGGAAAGCAGGTGGTTGTTCAGGAAGAATCAACCCCAGCAGAAGAATTGCCCGTTCGGGAAGAAACTGAAACACATAGTAACAAAGTAGACTATAACGTGCTAGCCCATCTTAGGAAACTACCAGCCAAACTGAGCATCTACGATGCTCTCATCTTATCAAAAGAGATGAGGGAAGCTCTGATCAAGGCCTTACTTGATCCAGAGATTTGCTTAGCTTAGATGGCTGGAGATTCCTTAGACGAGGTTTGCTCATTAAAGGAACAGCGAGGTGTTACCTTCGCGGACAGTGATCTATTACTTGGGATAGCCGATCACAATCGACCGTTGTACATTTCAGTTACAATCGGAAAGTTTACGCTCTCCAGAGTATTGGTGGATCTAGGAGCGTCAATCAACATAATGAATCTTCAGACGTTAGCATACTTGAAAATTGATGCTCACGAGCTGGAAGTGGACAAGATGTTACTAAGAGGATTCAACCAGAAAGGAGAAAGAGCCCTCGGATCAATAACGCTGTTGATGAAGACCGGTGATTTAACAAAGACGACCGCAAAATTCCATATAATTGATTCTGAAACATCGTTCAACGCACTACTGGGCCGACCGTGGATTCATGAGAACCGGATGGTACCATCGTCTCTACATCAGTGCATAAAATACTACGATGGAGGAGAACAGTGCATTAAAGGTGACTTGCAACCTTTCTCCATACATGAAAATTCATGAAGATGCAGCCTACTACGCGCCTCTAAAGAAAACAATCTTCTCCAGAAATACCATGCCAAATGAAGCAAAAGAAGTTCAAGACGACGAAGAACCTGAAGTTCTAGTCCAACAGTCACTCACCACTCCCTTACGGCGAGATGGTGAAGGTTTCTTCACAACTTGCACCCGTGATCGAGGCCGGGGACGAGGTCGTGGCAGAGACGTTGGGACAGTTGGACAGAAAAAGCCGGTAATCAACGTGAATTGGGAGAAGAGCTCTGAAGAAGAAGAAGAAATCAAGAATGAAGCAGCTACAATAAAGCAGAAGGAACCACAATTCAAGATCTTCCTTGAAGATGAAAAGAATGAAGAATATAAATCAATGTACGAGAAGATTAACTACCATGTACACACTATGGCCCTGACCCCGATCCAGTCTAATAAGATCGAGGGTATGGTGGTCAAGGAAGTGCACGGCGGTGGTGCTAAACCAATCAAATTTTACCGTGGTACTTCTTCTTCCAATAATGAAAAAGATGTACAATTTGAAGATGTCACTTCTTCCGAATTAATGGAATTACCTTTTGAGTGGTACTCTCCCTGTGTTCAAAATTTAATTCAACGTGGTGTCTTACCTCTACAATGGAAAAAAGGGTCAATCACAACATTTTGAAAAACTATGGAACAATGCCGGTCGGCCTCCCAATTCAAAACTTGGTCTCGGATTCGGCACAGTAGGTTCAGTTGACGATACAGAATTTTGCTTGGTTGTCACTTGCAAGCCTAATAAAGACTGCTTGGAAGCTTCAAAGGACCTCGAAGATCTACCAATCAGAGATGCTCCACCAGAATTTGAAGAAGAAATCAAATCTACAATAGACGAGTTAATGGAAGTTAACTTAGGTACTAGTGAAAAGCCTAGACCAACCTTTGTTAGCTCCTTACTCAATAAAGAAGATTCGAGGAAATGATCAAGCTATTAATGGAATTCAAGGACTGTTTTGCTTGGAGTTACGACGAAATGCCAGGATTAGCTCCAGAAGTCGCAGTTCACAAGTTAGGAGTAGATCCTACTTCTGTTCCAGTCAGACAAGCTCCCAGAAGAATGCGTCTAGAAATTGAGCAACAAGTAATAGCTGAAGTTAAGAAGCTAATCGACGCTAAATTTGTCCGTGAAGAACAACACCCTACTTGGTTAGCCAACGTGGTACTAGTCAGAAGAAAAATGGTCAGATCATAATCTGTGTAGACTTCAGGGATTTAAATAAAGCATGTCCAAAGGATGAATTTCCACTGCCAATCCCAGAACTGATGATCGACATTGCTTCAACACATGAAATATTTTCATTCATGGATGGATCATCAGGATACAACCAGATAAAGATGACACCAGAAGACGAAAAGTTCACAGCTTTCAGAACGCCGATCGGAGTGTATTGCTACACAGTAATGCCATTCGGACTAAAGAATGCATGAGCAACATATCAAAGAGCAATGACAAAGATTTTTGATGATCTCATTCACAACCAAGTCGAGTGCTACGTGGACGATGTGGTCATCAAAAGCAAACTGAAGGAAGATCACCTGTATGATTTGAGAATTGTTTTTGAGCGACTGAGGCAATACAACCTTAAGTTGAATCCCTTAAAATGCACCTTCGACGTCACCTCCGGGAAATTCTTAGGATTTGTTGTTCGACATCGCGGAATCGAAATTGATCCGGAAAAGATTAAAGCTATCTTAGAGATGCCGCCTCCCGAAACCTTAAAACAGCTACGATCCTTTCAATAGAAGCTGGCAAATCTTCGACGCTTTATCTCGAACTTGTCAGGTAGGTGTCAGCCCTTCTCGGCATTAGTTAAAAAGGACGCCAAATTCGTTTGGGAAGAGAAATGCCAACGGGCCTTCGAGGACATTAAGCAATATTTAATGACACCTCCTGTCTTAGCAGCCCCAGTCTCGGGTAGACCGTTAATACTTTATACTGCAGCTTTAGACGACTCTCTCGGAGCCCTGCTAGCCCAGGTCAATGACGAGGGAAAAGAAAATGCTTTTTATTACTTAAGCCGTCGTCTATTGCCGACAGAAGTTAAAGAATCCTCCGATTGAGAAGCATTGTCTGGCCCTGATCTTCGCCGCTCAAAAGCTCAGGCACTACATGCTTTCTTATAAGATCAACCTCATTTCGAAAGTTAATCCGTTGCAATATTTGATGACCCGACCGACACTTTACGCGGACTTGCCGAGTGGTCGATGATACTATTGTAATTTGATATAACTTTCGTTCCTCTTCGCGCCGTAAAGGGACAAGTACTAGCTGACTTCCTTGCAGCACATCCTTTACCAGCAGATTCGCCTCTCGACGACGATTTGCCTGACGAGCAAATAATAAGCCTAGAAGACACCGATGATCAAAATTGGGAACTATACTTCGAAGGAGTGTCCTCAGCACAGAAAGACAAAGAATCACAAACGATAGTGCCCGGTAAAGCAGGAATCAGACTAATCTTTATAACACCGGAGCGGGGAATGTTAAGATACTCCTACTACTTAACAGAGCCGTGCACAAACAACGAGGCAGAATACGAGGCCCTCATAGTAAGACTAGAACTGACCATTCAAATGGGGATAACGGATATCAACATCTATGGAGATTCTCAGTTGATCATTCAACAGGTCGCAGACAATACAAAATCTTAAAGCCAAGACTCGAGCAACACTTTCAGTATGCCATGAAACTGTTGGAACAAATTCTGAATGTAACAATCTACAAGATCCCCAGAAGAGAAAATGCCCTCGTGGATGCGCTAGCTCGCCTTGCAAAAGAATTTGCACTGCTTACAAGATGAGTCGGTTGAAGTGTCGGTTCGAGGACGACGGGTCCTATCACGGCTCGACTTGGATATGATACGGAAATCGGAAAAGCAGAGGAATCAGTTGCAGCAGTGACGGAAAACACAGAAGATTGGCGTTAACCGCTAATAGACTACCTGCAAATAGGTAAATTACCTGACGATAAGTCATTAGCCCATCAAATCAAGGAAAGAACTCTGTCTTATGCATTAATAAACAATACATTATACAGAAGGTCTTTTGATCAGATGTGGTTAAGATGCCTGAACGAGTCCGAGGCGCGTGAAATTGTCAAAGAGGTACACTCAGGACTTTGTGGCGCTCATCAGTCGGGTCCGAAAATGAAAATGATAATTAAAAGACTAGGGTACTAGTGGCCCTCAATGACGACCGACTGTATGAAAGTCGCCAAAAGCTGTCACCAGTGCCAAGTGCACGGAGTGGTTCTACACCAACCTCCAAATGTGCTACATCCGACAATTGCGTCGTGGCCATTTGAGTGTTGGGGCACAGATATAGTGGGTCCGATAGAACCGCCTTCTTCAAGAGGACATCACTTCATCCTTGCGACTACGGACTACTTTTCTAAATGGGCGAAGCGGTTCCACTCGGAGAAGTAAAGGCACACCACGTGCTACTGTTTTTCAAAAATCAAGTTGTCTACCATTTCGGAGTACCGCGCAGAATCATTTCAGATAATGGGTCTGCATTCAAAAGTACAAAGATCAACAATTTTGTTAGAAGACAAAGAATCGATTGGCGATACTCAACAATTTATTACCCAAGAGCAAATGGCTTGGCCGAGGCTTTTAATAAAACTCTCGTTCATATTTTAAAGAAAACCTTGGATGAGAATAAGAGAAATTGGCACGAGAAGTTGTTAGAAGCCTTGTGGGCCTACAGGACGACTTTCAGGACTCCTACTCAGTCTACGCCTTACGCTTTAGTGTACGGCCGAGGCCGTTTTACCTTTGGAGGTCCAGCTTCCATCACTCAGGATTGCAGTTGCAAATAAAATTACTACAGAAGAAAATGCCAGATTGCGACTCGAAGAACTGGAAAGCTTGGAAGGGAAGAGACTTGCAGCGCAGCAAAATTTGGAACTGTACCAAGCTAAGATGATCCAGGCCCATGATAAACTGGTCCGCCCAAGAACTTTCAAGGTTGGTGACTTAGTTCTTGTTCTCAGAAGACCTATTCTTGCACATCGCAAGATAGGGGACAAATTTGAACCGACTTGGGAAGGGCCGTTTGTGGTCGAGCGATCTACTCGGGAGGCTCCTACCAACTTGTGAATTGCCGAGGAGAACGACAAATGCTTCCAATCGATGGACGGTATTTGAAGAAGTATTACGTAACCTGATGTTTCGAAGGGTGGCCCCTAAAATGGAGTATTATCCCTAGAAACACGGGTGAAGCATTCACTTTGTAGTCAGGTACGAACCCAAAAACATAAAAATGGATAAAATAAAATATGTGCTTAAAAATAAAATATGTGAAATCATAATAATAAAGTTTTACCCTTCCTTTCAAATCAAATCTTGTTCCTGATCTTTCTTCATCTTTTCCTACTTTCCTTAAAAATTAAAATCAAAATAAGAGAATAAGAATCTTCAGTGGTAAATATTTTCTTAATGTTCTTGTTCTTAGTACAGCCCCTGATCCTTTCCTTGTCTTTTTCGCAGGGAAATGTCGAACGGGAGGTTGGTCCTAAACTTTAAAAATAGCGTGAGTCTCGCACTCGATGAAGAGAGGGTGAAGGATAGAGCAGTGATAGAAATTGATTCTGACTTCACACCAGCCAACCTACAATACGAAGAAAATGATTGGGTCCCAGTTGACCGAGAAGAGCTTCACAGCCAGACAGTGATGTAGATGGGTGGCCCAAGCCACCAATCCAGCAACAAGAAAATAAAGACAATCACCGAGGAAAGCAAGAAAATCAAGTACGCTAGTTGCCGCGGCGAGGGCGAGCTCGTCGGTGCCGTGCCCGCGAAATTCGAGGGGTAAGGAGAGCTACTCTCACTTGCTACCCAAAGAAGTAATAAGAATCACCGTATCCGCAAGATGTTGACTAAACTAGCGGCGGATCAACATGAGGAAACAACCACCTTCGCCGACACACACATTTCAAAGATACGGAGTTCATCGGGAACACCGAAAAGAGGGAACAAGCTCCGAGAACAACATAAAAGATAAGCGTAACTCTAAGAAGATCAGAGGCAGAGAGATTACCACGACGCCAGACAGAGCCACCAGTGGTAAGAAACCTTGTTGCGAAAGAAACCCCGGAGGATGTCCCGACAAAAACAATCCCCGAGGAGCCAAGGTATGTAGGAGAACGTGACGGGATTGAGCCATACATCCCGCAATACGTTACTAGGCCTCGTCACTTGCAGATAATCCCGGAATATGAACTAAAAAGAATGCAAAATGTTAAGAAGAAGACTTTCGAATACTTTGAAAGGATTAGAGGCAAAGGAATCAACATTTTGGAAGGCCTCGAGTTACACACAGGTGTATTCTCAGAGTACGAGCAACATCAAATTGTGGATTGCATCTTAGAACTTCAGAAGATGGGTCGAGCAAGCTGTCTGAGAGAAAAGACTTATTCGGAACCCCGGAAATGGATGCTAGGGAAAGGAAGAGTCACAATACAATGCAGATGTTGCTTAACTTCGCAGAGGACAGAAAAGGAAATCCACCAGGGATACTCCATCACGGTGAGGTGGATCCAATGCTGAGGATAATTAAAAGAATGGTGAAAAGAATGATAACGTGGAGGGTACTGCCAGCAGACTGCATACCCAACAGTTGCATCATCAACATTTATCAGAAGGGCGACTGCATACCTCCACACATAGACCACCATGACTTTGTCAGACCTTTCTGCACAGTTTCGTTCGTCAACCAATGCAATATCATGTTCGGATACGACCTCCGGATAGCGAGCCCGGGTAAGTTCCGAGGGCCGGTGGAGATACCACTTCGGTAGGTTCCGTCATGATATTACAAGGAAATGAAGCAGACATCGCAAAACAATGTATATCGGGAGTACCAGTGGAGCGGATCTCCGTCACTTTTGGAAGGATGGACGACAGAAAGGCACCTTACCACTTCCAGCCAGATCCAAAATTGGAGAGTCTCCAGCCCTACGAGCTGTAAGTTACACGGGAAATAACACACCTCCATTGTACATCCATGCGGCATTCCTGCCAAGGATGGCTTGGAAGGTGATGTTATTAACCGTGTATCTCATTATTCAGACATGGATTTTTAACAGATACTTTTTTGATGGATCAACAAGAATCACACATAGTCCGTTTTGAATCATGGATTGTATGAGAAATATTTCAGATCGAGTTGTATGATGTATCTTCAACAAGATTGGAATGAAAGTGACCATGTCACATTTTGCCTTCACTTCTTTTGTACAAATTGACTGGGAAACGCCATTAAAGTTAAATGAACTTTGAACAAAGAACAGAAAAGAAAAGAGAAATAAATAAGAGCCGTTCTTAGAAATCCAAATATTCAAATGAACTTCAAATCCACATGAACACCAAATAAAATTCACGTGAACAACAAATAAACAACAAAAATAAAATTGGATCATTAAAGGACAAACAAAATGAAAAATGAATCTCAAATGGAATTACAATCTCAATCTATCTCTTTCAAATCCTTCAACTCTTCCTCAGATCAAAATCTACTTCAAACTACTTTGAAACACTCTTTCGAGATGGTTCTTCCTCACGGAAAACTCACACTTCAAATTTCAAAAATCCTACACCTTTTTTTTCGTCACATCGAGATCCTTTTGATTTTCTGTGATCTCCTTCCCCTCATGTACGAAGATTGACTAGGTTCATTGACACAGAGCCACGAACTTGGTTCGGTTTGGTTCTGATGGCACGAGACTGGGTCCTTCTTCATACATTAAAACTTCCGAGACTGGTACCTAAATTCCAGTTCTCACTTCAAGATCGATACCTAAATTTCGATTCACTTCCGAATTGATACCTAAATTTCAATTCTAAACTTCCAAGACCGGTACCTAAATTCCAGTTCTCACTTCGAGGTCGGTACCTAAATTCCAACTCTCCCTTCGAGATCGATACCTAAATTTTGATTCTCTTCCGAGACTGGTACCTAAATTCCAGTTCTCATTCGAGACTAGTACCTAAATTCTAGTTCTCATTCCGAGATCAGTACCTAAATTCTGATTCTCATCCTTTTCAAGGTCGATACCTAAATTTCGACTCTCTTCCGAGACTGGTACCTAAATTCCAGTTCTCTTCCTTCGAGGTCGGTACCTAAATTCCGACTCTCATCCGAGATCGATACCTAAATTTTGATTCTCTTTCGAGGTTAATACTTAAATTTCAATTCTCATCCCTCTCGAGATCAGTACCTAAATTCTAATTCTCATCCTTTTTCCATCAATACTTAAACTCTGATTCTCACTCTGAGGCTGGTACCTAAACTCCAGTTCTCTTTGCAATCCCGAGGTTGAAACCTAGGTTTCGATTCTCATTTCAAATCCAAATTTCAAATTCAAAATTTCCTCAAATTGATTTTAAACCAAACTTCAATCTAAATTAAAACTCAAGCTAAAATCTAAACTCACACATCAAAACTTGAACATAAAATGAAATGAAATCTAAATCGAATTCCCCAGATCATATGATTTGGAATTCATCTCCTTTTCCATTCCCCTGTGAGAGTTCAGGAATCTCCAGTCTTGGAAGTATACCGATACTCCCCAGTTGAAATTCTTACGCTTCGTCCTAAGTTTGTCACTTGGACATACGTGTTGGTTTTGTTGATCTCTTCGGTCAACGCCAATACGCGCGGTGTGCTTGGTTAGCACACCACACCTATTGGGGGTCCATTTGTTGACCTCATTTTTTATGAGGTCTTCTCTTCCCTCTTTAGTGTCTAGGATCTAGCCTTAGGCTTTTCCTTTGACTATCTTAGACGACTAGAATTGGGACCCATCCCTTAGAAATTTAAACCACTTCTTGTCTCCCTGCAAACCCCACAAGCTTGATTGTAGACCCCTAATCACCTAGAGGGTTGAAATCGAATGTGGAGGTTTAAAGGATGAGTTCCTATAGGACTCTTTGGCCTTAGGACTACTGCCAGGTGGCACGGTGCAGTGAGGGTTGACTTACACACTCACTACACTCACACTCTACACTCTCACACACACAATCCAATCCTAAAATCACACCTATACCCAACTTGACTCCCTGACTCATGTAGGTAATTCATATGGATGGACCTTAACCCCTAAGCACCTGGTTAAGAGGGTTAGGAACAACATAGAGAATGCCTCCAATGAGTCCTCTCAGGGCTCATATGGGCTTAATATGGCTTCATGGCTCAATCAAAGTGGTTCCATTTCACTCACATTTGATCAATCTTCATTCTTCCAAAATTTCAATTTTTGGACCCGGGGACCCTACACCCATCAAACCTACCAAAAGCCCTTGAAATTGCCCAAATTTTCGAAAATCTTCAAATTACCCAAAATTCCTCGAAACCAATCCCAAACATTGCCACATCACTCAAATTGATCATCCATAGCCAAATATACCAAAATTTCCAAAAATACACTCCAAATACCAAAATACCCTTTTTAACCCAAAAAATCCAAAAAATTCCAAAAATTCCCAGAAAATTCCAGAAAATCCTAAATATTCCCAATTTCATTTTATCCAACTACATCATGGGCCAGATTTGTCAATTTACCCTACTTTTACCAAAACCCCCAATTTAGCCCATTTTAAACCCAAATGAACCCAATATCAAATCAAATCATCCCAATTGACCTCAATTTTGGTCCAATTCAATTCTAAACTTCAATTCAATATCCCCAATATCAATCTAGACCAAATTCAAGCCCTATTTGATTGACATTTGAATCCAATTTCATTTTTTAAGCTTAAGGCCCAATTTTGACCCATGACCTAAACCTACCTCAAACCAAACCAATTCAATCCGAATTTGACCTAAAACTTTCCTAAAACCTTCCTAGCATCCCCACAAACAAAATACTAACATGATTTGCCCAAAATTTGGACCCAAACCTTACTCAAATTCAACCCAAACCCAAAAATCCCTAAATGGGCCTACAACCAAACCTAACACAAATGGGCCCAAATCCCAAAATCAAAACCCAACCAAAGTTGAAACCTATTTGTAACACCCCCATAAACATTTTCCAACATTAATTTTACATCAATTTCAACCCTAGCCCAACGTTGGCCCAAATTAGCCCAATTTGACCTATATTGGCCCCTTTACCAAAGAAGCCCGAATCCAACCCAATTCAAACCCAAACCACCTCAAATTTATTTCAAATCACTCATGACACATCCCTAAACCAAACCCAACAATTATTTGGAACCTTTTACAAAATTCCCATCCATAAATTTATTTTAAAACCTAAGGCCCACTTCCTCAAGCCTTCCTAAAAAAAACCCATTCCTAAAATGATTTCAAAGGCCCAAATTTGACTCTAATGCCCACATGACACTACACTTCATCATCCATTCCAATTAAAACCTTCCCTAACTTTCAAATGCATCATCAAACCATTCCAAATCAAACCTCATGACAACTCTCACCAAAATGCCAAAAATCATTAAATCCTTCCTCATGAAAGTTGACTTAACTTTTCACAAGCCAAATGGAGCCATGAAGCCATGCATGAGCCACATGGGAGCCATGAAAGCCTTGGACACCTCAACATACCCAAGATGGCAAGAGGAGGAGGCTCTTTCCATATTCCCTTAAGGGGATTAGCCACTTCCATGACTCCACTAAACCTTGCTTAAACTTAATTGTACTTGGATGGTGACACTTCCCCACTAATTAAGCTGACCTAAACCACTTTCTCTTCAGCCCAAACTAGCCATGGGGAGGTGCACCTAGCCCAATCCATACATTTGACCAAACTTAGCCAAAATACACCCTTACCCCATTCCATTTTAATTCAACCACTTTACACATGGCCATTGCCAATTCCCTACACTAAACCCCAGCCACCGAGCCTCACGATGACCCATGCTGCAGGCCGGCCACACCGGGCTGCTAGGAAAACACCACACCCGAGAGCTCCCATGTGAGCCCAAGCTTGGAATTCTCACCTGCTGAGTTTCCCAATGCCCAATGGCCACCATGGGCTGTTCTTCTCCTCACCGAGCAGGCTGATCCCAAGCCCTAACTCCCCGCAGGAGAGCCTCCAGCCAGCTCTATTTAAACCCCACCTCTCTCGGCCATGGAGGTGGTCGTTGAAACAAATCACACGAAACTCGCCAAAATCATTCCGGACTCTTCCCCACACTCGGAGAACTTGATCCGCACTGAAATCCCCTGCCATTTCCTCTATGTGAGCTCGATTTCGAGTTGAAATTCAAGCCCAAAACCAGGACACTTCACCACGGTGAGCCAATCTCCAAATTGATTGGTCCTACACCTTCACCGGACCAGGGGAGAAGTGCCCCGGTGAAAGCCCCTTACCGGGCCACCCGGTTGCTCCGGTCTCCAAGCTTTGTGATCGGTCGTGGTCACTTTTGTACCTGAGCAATTCACCGGGCCGAGGGACTTCATCCGGAGCTTGCTTGGACCCGATCGAACGTGACACAACTCTCAGATCAAAGCTTCACTTCTCTGAGCAAAGGTATGAGCTCTCTCTTCATCCCGCGCTTCTGAACATTCTCCATTTCAAATGCCTTAATTTCAATGCATGATCACCGTATAGATGTATTCGTCTTTTCAAGACGAATCCATAGAGCATAAGAACACAAAAATCCGTTAAGTATTGAGTGAGATCTTAGGGTTTTAATGTGGACGGTCACGGGTTCACACCAGTCGTAGACGATGACTAGGAGCCGTCGGATCGAGCGTGTATCGAGCGGACGGTCGGGATCGAGCCGGACAGCGCGATGGTACATGAACCGCGGGCCCCTGGAGCGCTGAGTCGGATGGCGGCGTCGAACCAGAAAGCGCCGCGTGGCTGTTCGGAGATGCTAAGGTTGACGCGGCGCCGATTCGGATAAGTAGAAAATAGGATTTTATGGATTTATTTAATTACCAGAATTTAGAAAATCCATAACTTTGTGTAGAAAAATCCTAAAAATAAAATAAAAATACCCTCTTGCTCAGTGAACAGAGGAGAATAATTTGGAAAAAAATCAGGTCATTTCATTAAGTATTTTATTTTTAATAATTTATTTACTCTCTGCACTATTTTAATTCTCCATGCATATAGGAAATTCACCATGGCATGAGACCATAGGGCTTTTAAAGCCTCTGAACTTGGGAACATTCCTTGAATTTTCCAAGGTCAAAGGCCATCCCTATGAGAAGTTATTGATTTTTCAATTGCATGTTACGGTTTTGAGTATTTTAATTCCAATAATTAGCATGTTAAGAAATAAATTCTAGGAAAATTTGGTGATGTTTCTTATGACCAGAGAAACCTAAGAAAAATAAGTTTTGAGTTAATTCACTCGGAATAACCCTAATTGGTCTAAACACCCAAAATTGAACTTTAATTCATTGGGGTTAACTATACATCAAATTAACTTGAAAATAATTCTCCACTGATCTTTAGGTTTAGAGGAATATCACGTAAAAATTTGAAGTCAATTGGACTTGATTAACCTCACCAAATGGGTTGAATAAGCCTCTTAAGCAAAATGGATAAAATTAAACTTTAAAAATTAATAACTCACAAAATACTTTTCAAAAATTCACAAATATGGTTTTGGAGCTTCTCTGATATTAGAGAAACTTAGGAAAATTAAAATTGTAATTTTCTAAAAAAGTTGATTTTTATCATTATTTTAATATTTTTAATAATTAAAAAATAATAAAAATCATAAAAATATTAAAAATCACCAAAATGTCACATTTTGAATTCTAATCACTTAGGAACAAACCAAATATTTTTCTTAAGTCCCTAGGATAAGATATTAAATTTTAAAGGCTTAATGTAATTTTTAATATAAATAATGTATTTTCCAACATTTTCACTAAAATAATTCTAATAAATCAAAAGAAAATCAGAAAAATATAAAATCTATTTTTCAACTTTAATTTTATTTTAAAATTAATTAATACTCCAAAACTCAAAATAATTCTAATAAATAAAATATAATTAAAAAAATCACCAAAATTGGTCCAAATGGTCCTGTTGTCATTAGGAATATCCCATAATTTTCTTAAAGACAGAAACATTTCATTGGTCATGTTATTGAATTTTTCTTGAAATCCCCTATTTTCCATTAAAAATAAGTACATAAATAAAATAAATACAGAAAAATCACATTTTCTTCTCTAAAGCCTTAATTGACATGTAAGTGAGGTTACATAAAAATTTCAAGTTCATTTGAGCTTAATTTAGTGAGTTATAGAATTATTAAGCTTGAAGGGAAAAATGGTAATTAAAAAAATTTTCAACCTTTAATTAAAATTTTAGGATTAATCAAAAAGGGAAGGGTAAAATATCTGATTTTAAACTGATTTTGGAAGATTAAAACTTAAATGATTGAGGGTAGAAACCTACTAACCATTCAAAACAAAAATAATTAAAATAAACTTTAATTAATTAATTAATTGAAATTTTGGGAAAATGATGAAAATTGGAATTATTGAAGTAGGGATATTATTAAGAGGATATTTATTCTTTAATTTAAAAGTCCCTAAATAAATCACTTCAATAATACTTAATTCTTAATTAATAATCCAAATTAAAATTAAATTAAAATTAAATTAAAATAAATTAAAATTTAAATTTAAATTAAATTAAATTAAATTAAATTAAAATCAAAATTAAATTAAAATTAAATTAAATTGAAATTAAAATTAAATTAAATTAAATTAAAATTAAATTAAATCAAATTAAATTAAATTAAATTAAATTAAATTAAAATCAAATCAAATTAAATTAAAATTAAATTAAATTGAATTAAAATTAAATTGAATTAAATTAAATTAAAATCATTTAACAACAAACCTAAATGAAATCATTAAGAATTAAATCTAAAATAACTTGAACACTATTCCAAACTTAAACTAACTTTTTATAATTAATTCAAAATTAAAATTAAATCATTAAGTTTAAATCATTAAAATGTTTAATAATTTGATTTGCCCTTTTAAAGCTCTTATTATTATAACTCTTAAATGAGGTATCAAGTGAAGTGTTACTTCACTTATAGGATATTCAAATGTCCTAGTTCACTGAGCAAGATAACAAAACTTAAACTCCTGGATGATTAATTCACTTGTATAATTAAATTCCCTTGGACTTAAAACAATCCTAGAGATAATGAAAAGATGTTTAAGACTCGTCTTAAGCACTTCCTCAATATGATAGGATGTTTATAAGAACAATTGAACTTAATTGTTCTTTGATGAAGAAAATCATCCTTAAACCAAAATACAAGAACCTAGACGTCATAGGAGATGACTAGCTATAGGATTAGGACTTTGGTAGACAACCAAAACCCTTCCCTTAGCTTTACTTAGGTATTTGTTGAAATATTTAAATGCCTTAACATATGTTTTAAGTGCGGCTTTGGATGACGGGAAGACCCTCCAGGTACACTTTTATTTTATTGCAATTTACTTTATTGCAATGCACTTTACTTTTCTTGCATGATAAACAATCATTGTATGAAAACCAAAACCTTTAGGATAGTCCACGAACTGAAACCAAAACTAAATTAAAAGTCATTACAAGATAAAATTACCGCCACAACATTCAAAATATAAAACAACTCAAAATTTAATCACAAACAGAACAACCAAAACCACGATTGCAACTAAATTAAAACGTCTCGTTGAATGATCGGGAATACCTCGGATGATGTAACCCACATGTTGCTAACGGAATTTCCCACGGTCTAAATGAAAGTGTGGAACTCATTCAGTTGAGTTTAGCAAAATCATCTGGACTAAGTGAATTCGATGAAAATAACGGTGTCGGGATGACGGAACCGTGGGATCTTAATCGGTTCTGTTTAAACAACTTTAAGATTTGTTTTAATTAAAATATTAAAAACACTTGGATTTTAAGATTCTCTCTAAACCAAAACACTTCTCTCATCTCCTGATTTATGACTTCTAAAACTAAACCTCTACAACAATAAGGAGCTCGGAGCATGGTGGGCAGCTCGGCCATCGTCATCAGCAAAAATCAACTCTACTTCAACAAAACATTTCATAGAATTAAACAACAAAGCCATAGGATTTCGAGGTAGTTTGCCTAGTGCAACATAAATCCTCAACTCTTCGTTACGCGTTTCCATAATAATGTTATGTAAATTAAGCCCTAACCGGTCTTAGGACTCCGAGGTAGTCGTTTGGTACGACATAAACTCTCACATCTTCGAGGCTATTTGCATCACTGTGTCATACAAATATAAGTCCTAATTAATTAAAATTGGCAAGATTGAAATATTAGATAATTTTAGGATTTTCCTAAATCCGAGCCAAACAATAGGATAGTCGGGAAGTTGCCAAGATTCCACTTGGATCCTCAACTTCTCCTACTTCTCTTCCTTTAGATTCCAAAACAAACGGTTCCAAATTTGATTCATTCCCAATTAAAAATTCCAAAATCTGATCCTTTGAAAACCTTAAACTTTGATATTCTTGAGAGCAAAACCACTGATCATTATCGAGAGTTTTCTTAAGTGATTCTCGTCACTTAGGATGTAATTAACTATAGGGGCTTGCCCTTATAGGGAACTTTAAGAACCCAGGTAATATAAACCCTGCTTAATTTCTTTATATTAAGCAGGGGAACTTGTCGGCTTATAAAATTGGTTCGTAGACCAAAAGGATGTCACAAATCTTCTAGTTTATTTAATCGAGCCCCATCATCAAGCAGTGTGTCTATTCTTCGGGATAGATACATGGTTTGTGATGCGGTGCTCGTTTATATAAGCTATTTGGGATGTGAGATCGGTTTGATTTCATATCTTAAAATTTTCAAATTTAAAATTATTTTCAAAATCAAATACTACTTTCTAAATTATATATATATATATTTAATTTAAATTTAAAATCTAAAATTCGCCGACAATTTCTGTAGGCGACCCCCTTTTAAAAATACACAACCTAAAAATATGCCGACAAACCCAGGTAATATAAACCCTGATTAATTCCTTTATATTAAACAGGGGAATTTGTCGGCTTATAAAATTGGTTCGCAGACTAAACAGATGTCACAAATCTTCTAGTTTATTTAATTGAGCCCCATCATCAAGCAGTGTGTCTATTCTTCGGGATAGATACACGGTTTGTGATGCGGTGCTCGTTTATATAAACTATTTGGGATATGAGATCGGTTTGATTTCATATCTTAAAATTTTCAAACTTAAAATTATTTTTAAAATCAAATGCCACTTTCTAAATTATATATATATATTTAAATTAAATTTAAAATTTAAAATTTGCCGACAATCTCTGTAGGCGACCCTCTTTTCAAAACACATAACCTAAAAATATGCCGACAACTTCTGGCGACTTCGCTGGGGAATGGTTCCTCTCTCAATTTTGATGAGATGGTTTTGCTTTCATAAATTAGAAGTGTATCCATGTCCCTAGTGGAGCAAACTACCATTCTTTCCGTTGGCATACCACGTTCATTTCTATCTTGAACGGGTATAGCCAACTTCTCTCGGATTTAGGAGCCACTGTTTAGACACCCCTAAACAGAGAGGTTTTGAAATCCTTTTACCTCTTTTCTGAGGTGGGGTGGACCCCCAATAGGTGTTAGCTTAGGAGTGGTCCCTCAGGTTGAGAAGTTTTGTGAGAGTTTCTCTCCCTTTCCAATTCTGAATCGGGTCCTTTGCCTTTTCTATAACCTTCCTCCTTTAATCATTTTGTTCCTAACAAACAAATCCTCTAATAAACAACCTTCTAATGAACGAATTCTCTTAAAAATCACAAATACATTAAGATAAACGAGAATGTGTTCGGACTCTTTCTTTTTTGTTCTTAGTTTTGTGACGAAAGGAAGCATAATTCGGGACTGACATTCGGAATCTACACTGCAGAAAATGACTGCACTAAAGTTAATTTTCTCCTTCACCAATGGAATGGACTTCACCGTCTATAAGGATGAACTGCCCGACAATGGAATCATCCATTTTGGACAAGGATTCGACAATACAGAAATCAAGTTCGCTGACGTCACTCTTTTTACACTAATGGACAAAGTGCCAGAAACTAAGAATCCCGTGATTGAGTTCAACCTGAAGTTGACTCAAGAATTCCAGCCCCTGCAAAGGGTTCTAGCTAAAAAAAATACTGCTATTCGTAGGAGGACTGTTGTCTCTACCCCCACCGGTCTAGTCATCTCTGCACCTACCCCGGCTTCTCCCAAACTGAAGGGGAAGAAAATCCAAGTCTTTGATGAGCCTGTCACCGTGGAGGGTACAGATTTTGCTACAATACCATCTGTTTTTGAGATTGGGTCCAGTTCAGAGTTGCACCCCTAACTCGGACTCAAAGGAGAAATAGAAGCAGAAAGATAGCAAGATTGAGAAAGCCAAGGCCGCTGAAGTTGCTTTCCTGGAAGAGATCCGTGAACTGCCTGAGTATATACCTCTGTTAGAAGGGAGTAGGTTTCTGACCAGACCGCCGCGCTTAACGCAGAAATGTTTGCTTTCAAAAGATAGCCAAAAAGCTTTGACTCGATTTATAAATAGCGGCTAGTGTATAAAATAAATATTATATAAGTAGTATTTTTACACACTAGGGGTACTACGCAAGTATACGTATTGTTTCAAGTAATATAGGGTTTTTAAAAAAAGACACCAGTATTAATCCCACAGGGAAGATTTATAGAAATAAATTTTCTATAAAGCGGAAGCGAATTAAAATAGTAAAAATATTTTTTATTTTGATTATAAATTACTATTAATTTAGTAGATGCAATTAAAGAAAACAATAATAAGAAAATGATTTTATAAAATCCATAAAATAAACAACTTTCTTTCCTTCAATTAATCCAAGATTTTTAAGATAATTTAATATTCGTTGGAGAATTTAATTTATGATATTGTGCCAAATAGAAGCATTCCTATTACGTACCCTTTGATCCGAGTGTAAAGAACATTGACTAATTTGACGAATAGGTCCGGATGTATTGTTAGTAGAATGGGTTAATCTAGGCTCACACTTCTAGATGTCCGAGGGTGGCTATGGTCGGCCCTACTAGTGACCCTTTCCTAGTCTATAAATCAAATTATAAGAATTTAGTCTGTCATTCTAAAAACTTATCAATTCTAAGCCCTTTAAATATTATCTTCCTATTTATTTGCACTTCACCATGAATAGCCCGCTCATGGCCTACGACTACCCAAGGATTCATGTGACATTTACAAGTTAAGAGTTCTTCTCCTACAAGGTTTCTAAACTCTTCAACAGGTTTTAATAATTCAAACGGCCAATTTAAAAAGTAAATTAAGATCAGGTATTAATGTCATCACAATGTTTTGAAAATATTTTGAATTTTAATTCTCCATCGAATCTTTATATTATCTTATCTATCTCTTCATAATTGAAGTAAGAAAGTAACTAACTACTCGGAACACATTGAAAATAAATAACAAAACATGATAATTAAACTTTGAATCAAATGTAAAAATATACTTATCTCAAATATTTCTTCTACAGATCTTCTGATTCCTACTGACTCCACAGTGTAATGAACTCCAGATGCAATAACTTGAAAATAAACTCACTAAACTAAACAAAAGTGGCCCTAAATTTCTCTCTCTAAGGATGAGAGATCCTAAAGTAGATAAGAGAAAGGGGTACAATGGGAGGGGCACGTTTTCTGAAGAATTGGACCTCTATTTATAGGCTTCAAGAGTTGCCTTGAGGCACCTCTTCAAAACATGTCCACATTTAATGAATCTTCTAGAAGGTCGGTCTGGCGCATAAGCGCCGGAATCTGGCGTCTAGGCGCCGGACACCGCGTCCAGTTCTTCGCACCTCTTCACTTTGGCTCGCAACTCTTCGCGATTAAAACCGTTTTGGAGCATCCAAATGCAATGTATCACATGTCTTATTATCAAGGAACAACTGCCATCCTTCTAGAATGTCCAATAACCGCTCACTCCGTCAAAATAACTGATCAAACATTGTCAAAAACTTGACAGTTTTCGTATCGAGTCTGGCGCTTAGGCACCAGGCCATAATTTTTTATACTTTTGATATTTTGCTCCATTTTTTCTCCTTTTTGCTCCTTTTCCTTCTTAGACCTTTTTACATTACCTACATCCAAAAACACAAAAAATACCTTTCATTAAAGCATAATATCCTTAGAAATTAATAAGAATTAAGACATAAAGAAATAGGTATTTTTTTATAGATCAAAATCCCCCAAACTTAAATGTTACTTGTTCTCGAAGTAACTCTTTTTACTACATAAAATATAACTTTTGGAAATAAAAGATAAATATTTAAGATTCCTTATAATTTTTGATTTTATAAAGTCTTTAGTAAATTATTAACCCAATTTCACTAACTAGGTTTAATTTTAAGAATTTAAAGAATATTTAACTACCAAATCATAAGATTTCAAACTTTTCATTCATTTTGAAAATAATAGAAGTCTATTATATTAACCTTTCATAGATTATTTACAAGAAAAAGATCTTCTTGAAAAATCTTTTCTAAATAAATATTTATGCATAAAAATTTAGTAAAGCATGTAATTAGTTTTCTTCTTATAAATTAATTCAAGTGAAGCCAATTTTTGATTAGGCATTTCCTCAAGCTTCTCCTCTCTATCTCTTTTTTTCTTTTCTTTTTTTTCATCTTTTCTTTTTTTTTCTCTTTATATATATATATATATATATATATATATATATATATATATATATATATATATATATATATTTAGAGGATTACTATATCCTAATAGCACATTAATGGTTTTGAACTTCACTATCCTTAACTTATATTTTTAAAACTTATACATCTCCACTTAATTATTATAACATAAATAAAAATTCAAAAAGAATTACAATCTTTTCTTTTTCAAGTGATAATTTTTTGATTACTTAATATTTCTAAAATTCTATTATTTCTATCATGAATAGAAAAATTCTTTTTCTCATTCTTATTTAAGTTAAATAATTCTATTCTTAAAATCAATCAAAGTTAGTAAAATTTTGGTTAATTTCACTAAATTGTTTAAAATTTCAAAAATAAAAGTGATCTCAAATAAATTCTTCATTCCTTAAGTTATGTTAAAAAGTTTCTATTTTTAAGAAAGTATTAGTTCTTTAAGGACAAATAAAATTTAATTTTGAATGAATTTTCCCTTCCCCCAAACTTAAGTTTTGGTATACTATGATAATTTGAAAGTATGAGAGAAAGAAAATCATAAGTATTTTGAGTAAGTTTGTAAAAAAAAAATCTTAAAAAGAAAAATTAACTTCTAAACATGCTTTTATGAATAATTGAGATAAATTTGGGGCATGTATATAGAAAAGTAAGCAGGATAATTTTATGATGATATTAAATTTGAAACAGAATTAAAATAGAGCAAAATAATTAAGTACTAAACATTAAACTAAAACAACATATAAACTAAATCTAAATTCAGTCTCAACACAACAGAATCCTAATACTAAACAGTCAACATACATCAAATACAAAACTAACAAACAATCCAAATAAAACAAACTAACAGAGTTACACATCAAAGAAATCGATAACAACTAATCACTAGCTGTAGCCTCATCATCATCTTCATCAGCAAAGGAAAATTCTATGTCCTTAGGATCAACAAATGGTGTGAATCTAGGAAAAGTAGGAAAACTAACATCATGTTCACCCTTCAGAAATCTGACTAGGGCTTCATCATACTCATCATCATAATTACTCTTCCTCTGGATATAATCAGATAAATGATCTAGTTTTCTATTAATAGTATCAATCCTGCTGTGAGTTTGAAATAACTCCTGCTGCTGCTAAAACTGATCATGCATTGATTCCCGAAATCGATGGTGGCTCGGCAGAAGTAGAGGGTCTAGAAGTAGAAGGTCTACCTGAAGCATGTGCAGAAGTAGAAGGAGCGGTCGATCTCTTCCCTCGAAGACGATCATAGATACTAATACTCTCCTGCCCAATTGGCTTAGTAGATTTCAGCTTCTCCTCAGAAATATCAACAGTAACTCCATTACTAACACATAGTGAATAGATCAAAGATGGAAATCCCAATCCAACAGAAGTGCTGGATCTCGAAGTAGACTCCACAGAATCATAAATAATGCTCCCGACATCAATAGGCTTCCTCTCCTGAATGCATTAATTTAAGATCGCTCGATCTCTACTCACATCACTCAGGTGGTTGGAAGGTAAAAATCTTGCAGAAATAAAGTAGTGCCATGCTTTATATACACCATTTAATTCATAGGATTTGAAGTTTACCCTCTTTCCATTCCTGATCTTCCAAGATCCAGTACCGTTAGTCAGATAAGCAATAATCATGTCCAAATCTCCCTCAGATGGTGATAATCCAGAATAATAGCACTCAACAGTCGGTGGCGGAGCCATAGAATATGTTAATTCTTTACGGAGTAAATCCTACTCCGATTCCTCTAATAAAGACTTCGGAATCCTCGGCATCCGGAAAATTTGCATAAAATTCTCGAACAATCGGGATAACAGCAATAGCAGTAAAGTAACAAAATCGTTGCCAGTTGTGCGCAACGATAGTGTTTTCGATCATCTCCCGAGGATGATAAAAACTTCGTTTCGAGATGAACTTTCTCGACGACGCAAGTTCGTGGAAGCGAAAATGCGCAGCTGCAGTTGGAAATTTGCTGCTATCACGTCCTTTCCCGCGCTTAGATTTTGGAGCCATCTAAACGTGAAAGAAAACAAGAACTAATTTAGGAATTAAAGATTTAAACTCTTTTTAAGTTTATAAAACTTAAAATAAGTTTAAAAATCCAAAGAAATTACTAAAAATCGAATATTTTTTCAAATTTTCGGTTCTTAGCAAAACTTAGGGAAATCTATGGTGAAAATCAAAAATCAATGGTTTAAAGTGTAGATCTGACCTTGAGACGAAGAAATCGAGTGGTTTCGCGCTCAAATCCATGATGTTTTGACCTCAAAATGGATCTAGAGGATGTATTTTTGCGAAAATGAGGAAGAAGATGAAGCTTAGGCGTCAAAAATGGCTTTTGGGGGTTTAAATGGTAATTTTCGGGTAGCAGGCCGAACTGGCGCTTAGGCACCGAATTCTGGCGCCTAGGCGCCAGACTCGCCTTTCAGAAAATTTTTTTTTAAAATTCATTTTTCCACCTAAATTCATAAATTCAACTTCCAATTACTCATATCAGAGTAGAGCTTCAGTTTCTAACTTCCACAACATTTTTCAAAAATTTATAAAAATTAAATATTGAATCCACCAATCAAACATAAGGTTTTCAATCAAACTCACTAAATTCCATTTAAAATCTTCAATTTTGACTCAATACATTCCAGGATAAGTACTACATTTGATTCAAGTTCCTAATACACACTCAAACATAACAATTTCAAAGCAAATACAACACACATTGAACATGAAAGCAAATACACTAACAAACACAATCGATTCTCTAAATCGATACAACGACTCAACAAACCATAAATCTCTTTACCAGAATATTCTAATCTTCACAAGGGAAATTGTGTATTCCACTTGGAAAGAATACTAACGCTCTCGGGAAATCCGTAGCCGTCTTTTCATCAATCCACTTGTTCTTCGCATACATTTCAACTTGAGCATCTTGATAAGCCGCAATATGATCAAATTGAAGCGTCATTTGCCATTCTAGATGTTCAACTTGATGAAACATCGCATGAAGGCGATCTCCAATCCTTTTAAAATCTTCTTCAAACTTATCCAAACGACTAGAAATTTTCTCTAAACTTACAGCGATGAAACCATTAAAGTAGGGTTGAGGATCCCTTGAGATCTTGTCCCTAGCCTCTTCTCCATGATTTCTCCTTTCCATTTCTTCAAAAATTTCTCAAATCTCTCAAGAATGAAATGTAAGGGACGTAATTTTGATTGTTTGATGGTTAGGGAAGAAGATGGGTAGATTTAAAGGGGAAAATCGTGTGAAAACTGAAAATTTTCAGTTTTTACACGACCCAGTAACCGTGGCGCTTAGGCGCCAAATCTGGCGCCTAGGCGCCGGACCTATTGATACATAGTTGATTCTGGCGCTTAGGCGCCGAGTCTCGGCGCTGGCGCCGGAACTATGTTCAACTCTGTTTCGCCTAATCGTCAAATTTTCAAAATTTTGTTCTCCAAGATAGGTAAATTATACTGGTAAGAGTAATTTAGACTCAATAACACAAATTATAAGCAATCATAATGAAGGTTAACTTGATCTCCTTTTTACTCATATTTTAAAATAGTGTGATCCTATTTTTAAATCTTACATACTTCAAAATTATTTTCCGCCTAAGTCAACCAAGACTTATGAGCATCAAATTTTTCTAAAGTAATATAAAATTAATCAAGATCGAGGCATAACCTTACATTAAAACACAAAAACACAAGATAATTATGGGTTTCCTCCAACAAAGCGCTTGGTTTAACGTCGCCAGCCCGACTTAAGTAAATCTTTAATCAGGTTGACTCAATTCATAAGCCTCTTTATAAATCTTCTTAAAATCTCCCAAATAAGGTTTCAATCTTAATCCATTTACTTTAAAAAATTTTTCAGTTTTGGGATCTTTAATATCCACAGCTCCATAATGGTATACTTTCTCAACAAAATAAGGTCCAATCCATTTAGATCTTAATTTTCCAGGAAAAAGTCTTAAACGAGAATTAAATAGTAAAACTTTTTGTCCAGGCTCAAAAAAATTTTTTTAAATTTTCTTATCATGCAACATCTTCATTTTCTCTTTATAAATTCTCGCATTTTCATACGATTCATTTCTAATTTCTTCCATCTCATTTAGTTGCAATAATCGTTTTTCTCCTGCTTTATTCAAATTAAAATTAAACTCCTTTATAGCCCAATAAGCTTTATGTTCAAGTTCTACAGGTAAGTGACAATTATTACCATAAATTAACCAGTAAGGTGACATTCTGATTGGTGTCTTATAAGCTGTTCTATAAGCCCATAATGCAGAATCAAGTCTATCAACCCTATCAGTTCTTTTAGGATTAACAGTCATTTCTAAAATTCTTTTAATTTCTCTGTTTGATACTTCAGCCATTCCACTAGTTTAAGGGTGATAAGCGATTTGCAATTCTATGTTTGATTCCAAATTTTTGAAGTAATGATTGAATTCTTATATTCTGAAATGACTTTCACCATCGGTGATAATTACCTTAGGCATTCCAAATCTTGAAAATATCATTTTCTTTAAAAATTTTGAAACACTTTTGGAATCGCGAGTTTGGTAAAGCAACAACTTCAATCCACTTTGAAACATAATCAACTGCTAATAAAATATAAATTTTTCCAGATGATGGAACAAATGGTCCCATAAAGTCTAATCCCCATATATAAAAAATTTCAACTTCCAATATATAGTTTAACGGCATTTCATCTTTCCTAGATATATTTCCCATCCTTTGACATCGATCACATGTTTTCACATATTGTCTCACATATTTAAATAAGGTAGGCCAATAAAATCCAGAATTTAAAATTTTAAATGCAGTTTTATCTATGCCAAAGTGTCCTCCAAAATCAGAATCATGACATTTTTGAATAATAGCAAAAGTTTCCTCATAAGGTATACATCTTCGAATCATAGAATCTTTACCATTTTAAATAAATGAGGTTCTTCCCAAATATAAGATTTAGCATCATATTTAAATTTTTTAATAAATTTGTTATCCAAGTCATAAGGTAAAATATTGCTAACTAAATAATTAACAATATCAGCATGTCACGGTGTTTTGTATCTTTGAATAACATATAAAGATTCATCAGGGAATTTCTCATTTATATTTTCTTCTGAAATAATATCATTTTTAATTCTAGACAAATGATCAGCAATTTGGTTTTCAGTTCCTTTTCTATCTACTATTTGAAAATCAAATTCTTGTAGAAGCAAAACCCATCATATTTAATAGCAGAATGATCAGTATGAACTATACATTTAGTACCAAGAAGATAAGGTCCAAATTTATCAAAGAGCTAGAAGCTCTTTCTCAGTGGTAGTGTAATTTCTTTGTGTTTCAGTGAGAGTTTTACTAGCATAATATACAACTTTGAAAACCTTCTCATATTTTTGTCCTAATACAGCTCCAATTGCAAAATCACTTGCATCACATATTAATTCAAAATATTTATTCCAGTCAGGTGCAACAATGATAGATGCAGTTATTAATTTTTCTTTTAGAATATTAAAAGCATTAATACATTCTTCATTAAATTCAAATTGTGCATCTTTTTCTAATAAATGACAAAGAGGTTTAGCAACTTTAAAAAAACCCTTTATATATCTTCTATAAAATCTAGCATGACCTAGAAAACTTCTCACATCGATATGATAGTAGGTGGTTGCAATTCAGCAATAATTTTTACTTTTGCTTGATCTGCTTCCATCCCTTTTCGTGATACTTTGTGTCCAAGTACAATGCCTTCTGTGACCATAAATTGACATTTTTCCCAGTTAAGAACTAAATTTGTTTCTTCGCATCTTTTCAGAACTTTAGCTATGTTTTCCAAACAAGATTCAAAAGAAGTTCCAAAGGCTGAAAAATTGTCCATGAATATTTCAATTCCTTTGTTAATCAAATCACAAAATATTGACATCATACATCTTTGAAAAGTTGCGGAGTGCATTACATAAACCAAAAGGCATTCTTCTAAAAGCAAATGTTCCATAAGGACTTGTAAATGTTGTCTTTTCTTGGTCCTCAGGAGCAATAAGTAATAGATGATAACCAGAATATCCATCCAGAAAACAGAAATATGAGTGTCCAGCTAATTTATCAAGCATTTGATCTAAGAAAGGTGAAGGAAAATAATCCTTTCTAGTGGCTTTATTTATTTTCCTATAGTCAATACAAATTCACCATCCAGTAACTTGTCTTGTAGGAATAAGTTCATTTTTATCATTAACAATGACAGTTACACCTCCTTTCTTCGGAACACAATGAATAGGACTTACCCATTGACTATCTGAAATAGGATAAATAATACCAGCATCTAACCACTTAATAATTTCTTCTTTAACAACATCTTTCATAATAGGATTTAATCTTCTTTGCGATTCTATAGTAGGTTTAAAATTTTCTTCCATTAAAATTCTATGCATGCAAATGGAAGGGCTTATTCCTCTTATATCAGCAATCGTCCAACCAAAAGCTTTCTTATAATTCTTTAACGCACCTAGTAATTTTTCTTCTTGATCTTTACTCAGTTCAGAAGAAATAATAACAGGTAAAGTTAACGAATTTTCAAGAAAAGCATATTTTAAATGGGAAGGTAACATTTTTAATTCCAGTTCAGGTGCTTTTTTAATTAAGGGTAAAAGTATATCATTTTGAGTTATGTCTAAAGTTTCCTAATTATCTTTAATAAAATGAGTCTCTTCTTCTTCTACTATTTCATCTTCATCAGTTAAAAATTCAAATTTTTCTTCAGAAATAACTTTACATTTTTCTTGATAATGTTTTTCAATTAAATAATCAATTATATCCATTCGATAACATTTCTCTTTATCAGGGTACTTCATTGATTTAAGAACATTGAATTTAATTTCTTGATCATTGACTCTCATGGTTAATTCTCCTTTTTGCACATCAATCATAGCTCGTCCGGTAGCTAGAAAAGGTCTTCCTAAAATAATAGGTATCTCTTTATCTTCTTCCATATCAAGTACTATGAAATCTACAGGGAAGATAAATTTATCCACTTTAACAAGGACATCCTCTATAACTCCTTTAGGAAAAGTGATATCTATCAGCTAACTGAAGAGTTACAGTGGTGGGAGTAATATCTCCTAAATCCAATCTTCGAAAGATAGAAAATGGCATGAGATTAATACTTGCTCCTAAATCACATAAAGCTTTTCCGCAAAATTTTTCTCCAATAGCACAGGGTATAGTGAAACTTCTAGGATCCTTAAGCTTTTAAGGTAATTTCTTTTGAATTATTGTACTGCATTCTTCACTTAATGCAACAGTTTCAAAAGCTTCAAATTTTCATTTTTTGCTTAAAATATCCTTCATAAATTTTGCGTAAGTTGGCATTTGTTCTAAAGCTTCAGCAAAAGGTATGTTAATAGTAAGTTTCTTAAAAATTTCAAAGAACTTAAAAAATTGATAATCAAGTTTCTGCTGTTTAAGTCTTTGAGGAAAAGATGGTGGTGGTTTTTCAACTTCCACATTAACAGGTATAACAGTCTGATCTTGACTAGGAGAGAGAGTTTCTTTAGGTTTTCGATCTCTTGACCTCAATCTCTTTTTCAATTTCATTCTGCAATCTTTATTTTAATTCCTTTCCACTTCTAAGTTGCACAGCTTTAATTTGTTCATGTTCTTTTCCAATTTCTTTTAGATTGATTTCAACATTACTAGGAAGTGTTCCTACAGGTCTGTTATTAATTAAAGTAGCAATTTGCCCCATTTGATTTTCAATATTACGAATAGCAGTATTTTGATTCTGTAATTGATTATTCATTTGCATAATTAATTCTTCTATTGATAACTTTTTCTGTTGATTATTTAATCCAGGAGGTTTATAATTTAAATTAACTTAATTATTCCAATTTCCAATGTAATGAGATTGATTATTACCCCATTGTTGTTGTGAATTATTCCAGTTAAAATTAGGATGATTTTTCCACCCAGGATTATAATAATTTGAATAAGGATTATTTTTACTTGCAATAGCTTGTAAAGTTTCAATAGTTTGAGGATCTTCAATATTAGCAGAGTTATTATGCGAAATATTAATTGCAAAATTATCTAATTTCTTAGACATTGCTGCAACTTGTGAAGCTAAAATAGAAAAGGCTTCATTATCTTGAATACTAGCCATTTTTTTAGGGTTAATCCTTCAGAAGGCCATTAAAAATTTTTATTAGTCATTTCTTCAATTAAAGTGTAAGCTTCTTCAAATGATTTAGACATTAAAGAACCTCCAGCTACAGCATCGATAATTGATTTTAAAGATCCAATTAATCCATTATAAAATGTTTGAATAATCAACCAATCAGGGAAAGCATGATGACGACATTTTCTTAATAGTTCTTTAAATCTTTCCCAAGTTTCATATATTGTCTCCCCGTCAAATTGACTAAATGAAGTAATATCATTTCTTAATTTAGCAGTTTTAGAAGGAGGAAAATATTTAGCAAGGAATTTTTGTGTTATTTCAGCTCATGTTTTAATAGAACCATTTGCTAACGAGTTTAACCACATCTTTGCTTTATCTCTTAAAGAAAAAGGGAAGAGCCTAAGTCTAATAGCACCATCAGAAACATTGTTATATTTAAAGGTAGCACAAAGTTCTAAAAAACTAACAAGATGTAAATTTGGATCTTTATTTGGTGATCCACCAAATGGATTGTTTTGCACCATTTGAATAATAGACGGTTTATGTTCAAAAGAATTAGCATTTACGGTGGGTATTTGAATACTACTATGAAGTTCATCAAGCTGTAGGGTTAGCATAATCCCTTAATGGTTTATAAACATTTTGATCATTAAGTTCAATTGGATTTTGTAAAGTAGCCATTTCTTGAAATTTTTGAATTTGTTTTCCCTTTTTAATTTTTCTAATTGTTCTTTCCAATTCAGAATCTAAAGGTATTAATCCTTCAGAACCAAATCTTTGCATAAAACAAGCAATAAAATTTAACTATTCTATTTCTTTCTTCATTTGATTTCTTCCCCGGCAACGGCGCCAAAAGCTTGACCCGACCGCCGCGCTTAACGCAGTAATGTTTGCTTTCAAAAGATAGCCAAAAAGCTTTGACTCGATTTATAAATAGCTGCTAGTGTATAAAATTAATATTATATAAGCAGTATTTTTACACACTAGAGGTACTACGCAAGTATACGTATCGTTTCGAAGTAATATAGGGTTTTTAAACAAAGACCCCGATATCGATCCCACAGGGAAGATTTATAGAAATAAATTTTCTATAAAGCGGAAGAGAATTAAAATAGTAAAAATATTTTTTATTTTGATTATAAATTACTAATAATTTACTAGATGCAATTAAAGAAAACAATAATAAGAAAATGATTTTATAAACTCTATAAAATAAACAACTTTCTTTCCTTCAATTAATCCAAGATTTTTAAGATAATTTAATATTCGTTGGAGAATTTAATTTATGGTATTGTGACAAATAGAAGCATTCCTATTCTTTACCCTTTGATCCAGGTGCAAAGAACATTGACTAATATACAGAATAGGTCCAGATGTATTGTTAGTACAATGGCTTAATCTAGGCTCACACTTCTAGATGTCCAAGGGTGGCTATGGTCGGCCCTACTAGTGACCCTTTCCTAGTCTATAAATCAAATTATAAGAATTTAGTCTGTCACTCTAAAAACTTAACAATTCTATGCACTTTAATTATTATCTTCCTATTTATTTGCACTTCACCATGAATAGCCCATTCATGGCCTACGACTACCCAAGGATTCATGTGACATTTACAAGTTAAGAGTTCTTCTCCTACAAGGTTTCTAAACTCTTCAACAGGTTTTAACAATTCAAACGGCCAATTTAAAAAGTAAAGTAAGATCAGGTACTAATGTCATCACAATGTTTTGAAAATATTTTGAATTTTAATTCTCCATCGAATCTTTATATTATCTTATCTATCTCTTCATAATTGAAGAAAGAAAGTAACTAACTACTCAGAACACATTGAAAATAAATAACAAAACATGATAATTAAACTTTGAATCAAATGTAAAAATATACTTATCTCAAATATTTCTTCTACAGATCTTTTGATTCCTACTGACTCCACAGTGTAATGAACTCCAGATGCAATAACTTGAAAATAAACTCACTAAACTAAACAAAAGTGGCCCTAAATTTCTCTCTCTAATTCTCTCTCTAAGGATGAGAGATCCTAAAGTAGATAAGAGAAAGGGGTACGATGGGAGGGGCACTTTTCTGAAGAATTGGACCTCTATTTATAGGCTTCAAGAGTTGCCTTGAGGAACCTCTTCAAAACATGTCCACATTCAATGAATCTTCTAGAAGGTCGGTCTGGCGCCTAGGCGCCGGAATCTGGCCCTAGGCGCCGGACACCGCGTCCAGTTCTTCGCACCTCTTCACTTTGGGTCACACCTCTTCGCAATTAAAACTGTTTTGGAGCGTCCAAATGCAATGTATCACATGTCCTATTATCAAGGAACAACTGCCAGCCTTCTAGAATGTCCAATAACCGCTCACTCCGTCAAAATAACTGATCAAACGTTATCAAAAACTTGACAGTTTTCGTATCGAGTCTGGCGCTTAGGTGCCAGTTTTTGGCGCCTAGGGACCAAGCCATATATTTTTATACTTTTGGTATTTTGCTCCATTTTTGCTCCTTTTTGCTCCTTTTTCCTTCTTAGACCTTTTTACATTACCTACATCCAAAAACACAAAAAATACCTTTCATTAAAGCATAATATCCTTAGAAATTAATAAGAATTAAGATAAAGAAATAGGTATTTTTTTATAGATCAGTTTCACCCCCTCTCTACTGCATCGGATGAAGAAGACGTCCGAAGGATTTCCGCTACATTACCCCGACCTGCATACTATAATAACTACAAAAGAAGAAGGGTTAAGACTACGCCATTTGCTCAGCTACAAGCTGTGATAGAAAATTGGCAAATGAAGAAAGATGCCCCGTGTCAAAAATCCTAAGAAGA
This sequence comes from Papilionanthe hookeriana x Papilionanthe teres, assembly GCA_022702705.1. Lineage (NCBI taxonomy): Eukaryota > Viridiplantae > Streptophyta > Magnoliopsida > Asparagales > Orchidaceae > Papilionanthe > Papilionanthe hookeriana x Papilionanthe teres. Next base: position 62,960,641 of record CM040432.1, on the reverse strand, counting down.
ATGGGACGAGTGCCAGCTAGATCCCACCTCGGACCACGAGTAGAGCCTGTCACTGTCGTAGAGAAACCAAGGAAGAAAATGAGAGCTAGTTCACCTGTTGTTGTATCGGGCCATCATATTAGGAAGCACACCACCTACCAGCATATAGCAGACAGACCATCCCGTCCTAGGCCTTCTGCTACAAGAAGGATGGTGTGGCGACCTATTATTACCGAGCCGAGACCAACACAACAGCCTGAGAAGAAAAGTCTTGTCAAAGAGCCCGAATCTGAAGGAAGTGCTACTGCAATAAAAGAAACTCCCGGAAAAGAAGTTCAACAGCCATCACATGACAACCGCGAGACCGTGTGGAAGAGACCCCTCGAGGATGCTATAGGAAAGCTAAGGACGGATATCCGCCGGTTAGCAAAAGAAAGAGGGGAAAAGTTGAAAAATGAAGTTGATTCATCAGAATTTATGGATGAGGAGTATGCCGAAATCAACATGGTTGAAACACGAGCATCATCAGCCTCGCAAGGTGCTCCGACAGCTGCGGAAAGAGATGAACCGGAAGCGATGAGAGCACAGCTTCGGGAAAGAGATGACACAATTTCCCAAATGGCAAAGAGGATGGAAGAGATGGCTGCTGCTTTAGCTACTCTCCAAAGTCAGGTGCCCCCAGAAATCATCCATATTGCAGATGGAGGAAAAGAGATCACATCCTTCAACGGAGACGAGCCACCAAAGAAGGATTCTGCACAGAGAATGATTCCCGAAAAGGACATTAAAAACATGGTAGAACAGCAGGTGCGAGAAGCCCTAACACAATCCAAGAGTGGAGCATCTATTCAGATGGATAGGCCTTACCCCGAAGAGTTCGATGCAGTCGAATACCTAAAAGGCTTCGTACCACCTCTGTTTAAAACTTTTGATGGAACGGGAAACCCCCGGCAGCATGTCGCACATTTTCGTGCTAGTTGCTGCAACGCCGGTGGGAGTGACGCTTTACTCTTTCGTCAGTTCGTCAGCAGTTTGTCAGGGATTGCCTTCGACTGGTACGCAGAATTACCAAATGGTTCAGTTAAGACCTTTGCAAAATTGGAAAACCTCTTCGTTAAGCGGTTTGCCGGGGCTCGGCACCACGTCACTATCGGTGATCTAGTGGTGGAGCACCAGAAACCGAACGAAGCTCTAGTGGATTACATACTTCGATGGAGAAATTTAAGCATGAAGTGTGAGCCACAGTTACAGGAACAACATGCGATCAGTATTTTGCTGAAAAGTATCCACAGCCCGATAGCACTTCTCCTTAAAGGTTTTACAATCAAAACTTTCGAGAAGCTGCTTAGCAAGGTCGGGAGCTTACAAGAGGAAGCAAAGGAGCTAAGTTTTTTGGACAAGACTGATAAACAAAAACTGGTGAAAACATTCGAAAAGAAGTGCAGAATCATCACGGCAGTAGATAAGGGAAAGCAGCCAGTACTGATACAGCCAGAGCGGCCACAACCTAGCTATCAACCACCGCAACGTACTTAACAACAACCTCAGGAAGGTTATCAACAGCCTCGATCGAGCTATCAGTCGCCTCAGCATTATGAACAACCGCCTCGTCCACAGTTTACCCTAAAATTTTTTTTGAATAAGGAATATCCATTCAAAACTGAAGCAGTGGCGAAGATGTTCCGCAGTTTAATAAAGACACCCGATTTTCAGTTACCAGAGCCCAAGAGGCTGGAAGAAGTCAACAAGAAAGATCATCCAAACTATTACCCTTACCATCGGATGCTCGGGCATAAGATAGAGGATTGCATCACTTTCAAGATTTGGCTTGACGATAATCTCCGGAAAGGGAACATAACGATCCCGAAGGAATACATGAAGGAACCCCAAAAGGGAGGTTCCGTCAATGTTATCTCGACGGATCCTATTATTCCGATAAACCCGTATACGACCAATGATGGATGGAATACCTTCTGGACAAAGTCTTCAAAGAAAATTTTGGATCACATCCAGACCGCTTCAGTACGCGCTTCAACTCAAAGTTTGAAACCTGCCGAGTCGGTACTATCACTTGCGATCGAAGAACAGCCCCAAAAGGAAGAGAAGATCGTGGAAGAAAAGAAGACCGAGGCTCCAAAGAGTAGACTAGGGGCTGCTTATCCTAGGATAGTTGTTTCCGATTCGGGGGAGAAATCCCTCGAACCTCTGACTCTGTATGATTATTTTCTCGCCCCGGCGGGATCTGATAATGATAAGAGTTTTGGTGTTGGCTAATTTTTGACTGTTTCTAACAATTACGTAACTAACGAAAACCAAGCTAATCTGGATCTCGATTCCAATATAAAAAACGATTCTTAAATCATACTAAACCTCAATGACCACGACGAAGGAGAAGACGTTCACAAGGATGGCTACGAAAGCTCAACAAGCGACGAGTCTATTTGTGAATTTCGAGGAGCTCCGATTGCGATAGAATTAGAGTCATCAGATTCCGAAGCAATGCCATAAGAGCCAGTCATTCCAATTCAAGAGGATACACCGGCAGATTCAACACCAGATTCAGAATAAATAACAGAAGTTAATCTAAGAAGCGGAAAAGTTCTACCCCCACGAATGGGTCCAAAGGATAAAGGAAAGCAGGTGCTTGCTCAGGAGGTGCCAACCCCAGCAGAGGAATTGCCCATTCGGGAAGAAACTGAGGAACATGGTAATAAAGTAGATTATAACGTGCTAGCCCATCTTTGGAAGCTACCAGCCAAATTAAGCATCTACGACGCTCTGATCCTGTCAAAGGATATGAGGGAAACTCTGATCAAGGCTTTACTTGATCCAGAAATTTGCTTAGCTCAAATAGCCAGTAATTCCTTAGACGAGGTTTGCTCATTAAAAGAACAGCGAGGTGTTACCTTCATAGACAATGATCTACTACTCGGAACAGCTGATCACAATCGACCGTTGTACATCTCAGTCACTATCGGAAAGTTTATGCTCTCCAGGGTGTTAGTTGATCCGGGAGCATGCATCAACATAATGAGCCTTCGAACGTTAGCATATTTGGAAACTGATGCTCGCGAGCTTGAAGCAGAAAAGATGTTCTTAAGAGGGTTCAATCAGAAAGGAGAAAAAGCACTCGGATCAATAACACTGTTAATGAAGACCGGTGATTTGGCAAAGACAACCGCAAAATTCAATATAATTGATTATGAAACTTCGTCCAACGCTTTTCTGGGTTGTCCATGGATTCATGAAAACCGGATGGTACCGTCGTCTCTGCACCAGTGCATAAAGTATTATGAAGGAGGAGAATAGTGTATCAAAGGGGATTTGCAACCATTCATCGTGCATGAAATCAGAATTCACGAAAATGCAGCCTACTACGCACCTCCGAAGAAAACAATCTTCTCCAGAAAAACCATACCAAACAAAGCAAAAGAAGTGCAAGACGATAAAGAGCCAAAAATTTTAGTCCAACAGTTACTCACCACTCCCTTACGGTGAGATGGTGAAGGTTTCTCCAGAACTTGCACCCGAGGTCGAGGCCAGGGACGAGGTCGTTGAATAGACGTTAGAACAATTGGACAGAAGAAACTAGTCATCAACGTTGATTGGGAGACCAGCTCCGAAGAAGAAGAAATCAAGAAAGAAGCAGCAACAGTAAATCAAAAGAAACCCCAGTTCAAGATCTCTCTCGAAGGTGAAAAGAATGAAGAACACAAATCAATGTACGAGAAGATTAACCATTATGTACATACTATGACCCTGACCCCGATCCATTATAATAAGATCGAGGGTATGGGGGTCAAGGAAGTGCATGGTGGTGGTACTAAACCAATCAAGTTTTACCGTGGTGCTTCTTCTTCCAATATCGAAAAAGATGTACAATTCGAAGATGTTACTTCATCTGAATTAATGGAATTACCTTTTGAGTGGTATTCTCCCTGTGTTCAAAATTTAATTTAACGTGGTGTCTTACCTCGACGATGGACAAAAGGTCGATCACAACACTTTGAAAAATTATGGAACAATGCCAGTCAGCCTCCCAATTCAAAACATGGTCTCGGATTCGGCACAGTAGGATCTGTTGATGATTCGCGATTTTGCTTAGTTGTCACTCACGAGCATGATGAAAGTTTCCTGGAAGCTTCAGATGATCTCAAAGATCTACCAATTGGAAATGCTCCGCCATAATTCGAAGAAGAAATTAAATCTACAATAGACGTGTTAATGGAAGTTAACTCAGGTACTAGCGAAGAGCCTAGGCTGACCTTTATTAGCTCCTTACTCAATAAAGAAGACTCCGAAGAGATAATCAAGTTATTAATGGAATTCAAAGACTATTTTACGTGGATTTATGATGAAATGCCAGGATTAGCTCTAGAAGTCTCAGTTCACAAGTTAGGAGTAGATCTCACTGCCATTCCAGTTAGACAAGCTCCGAGAAGAATGCATCTAGAGATTGAACAACAAATTATAGCTGAAGTTAAGAAGCTAATAGATGCTAACTTTGTCCGTGAAGAACAATATCCAACTTGGTTAGCCAATGTGATACCGGTCAGAAAGAAGAATGGTCAGATCAAAATCTGCGTGGATTTCAGAGATTTGAACAAAGCATGTCCAAAGGACGAATTCCCGCTACCCATTCCAGAATTGATGATCGACATTGCTTCAACACATGAAGTCTTCTCATTCATGGATGGGTTTTCGGGATACAACCAGATAAAGATGGCACCAGAAGATGAAAAGCTTATAGCCTGCAGAACACCAATTGGAGTATACTGCTACACAATGATGCCATTTGGATTAAAGAATGCAGGAGCAACCTATCAAAGAGCAATGACAAGGATTTTTGATGATCTCATTCACAACCAAGTCGAGTGTTACGTGGATGATGTGGTCATCAAGAGCAAATTAAAAGAAGTTCATTTGTATGATTTGAGAATTGTTTTCGAGCGATTAAGACAATATAACCTTAAGATGAATCCCTTGAAATGCACCTTCGGCGTCACCTCTGGGAAATTCTTAGGATTTGTTGTTCGACATCATCGAATTGAAATCGATCCGGAAAAGATTAAAGCTAGCTTAGAAATGCCGCCTCCCAAAACCTTGAAACAACTACGATCGTTTCAAGGAAAATTGGCATATCTTCGACGCTTTATCTCGAATCTGTCAGGAAGGTGTCAGCCTTTTTCTGCTTTAGTTAAGAAGGATGCCATGTTTACTTGGGACTCCAAATGTCAACATGCCTTCGATGACATCAAACAGTATTTAATGACACCTCCTGTTTTAGCAGCCCCAGTCTCGGGTAGACCGTTGATACTTTATACCGCAGCTCTAGACGACTCTCTCGGAGCCCTGCTAGCCCAGGTCAATGATGAGGGAAAAGAAAATGCTCTCTACTACTTAAGCCGTCGTCTAATTCCGACGGAAGTAAAGTATCCTCCTATTTAGAAGCACTATTTGGTCCTGATCTTCGCCGCACAGAAGCTCAGGCACTACATGCTTTCTCATAAGGTCAACCTTATTTCGAAGATTAATCCGTTGCAATATTTGATGACCCGTCCGACACTTTCAAGCAGACTTGCCAGGTGGTCAATGATACTATTACAATTCGATATAACTTTTGTGCCGCTTCATGCCGTAAAGGGACAAGTCCTAGCAGACTTCCTCGCAGCACACCCTTTACCGGCAAAATCGCCTCTCAACAACGACTTGCCAGACGAGCAGATAATGAGCCTAGAAGACCCCGATGATCAGCGTTGGGAATTTTCCTGCTTGCAAGATGAATCAGTTGAAGTGTCAGTTCAGGGACGTCAGGATCTCTCACAGCTCGACATGGACACGATACACAAGTCAGGAAAAGAGGAAGAAACAATTGCGACAGTAATAGAAAATGCAGAAGATTGGCAGCAGCCACTAAGAGACTACTTGCAAACAGGAAACCTACCGGACGACAAGTCGATAGCCCATCAAATCAAGAAAAGAACTCTGTCTTACACATTAATAAACAACACGTTATACAGAAGGTCTTTTGATCAGAAGTGGCTAAGATGCCTGAGCGGGTCCGAGGCTCATGAAATTGTTTAAGAAGTACACTTAGGACTTTGTGGAGCTCATCAGTCGGGTCGGAAAATGAAAATGAAGATTAAAAGATAAGGGTACTACTGGCCCTCAATGATGACCAATTGCATTAAGGTTGCCAAAAGTTGTCACCAGTGCCAAGTGCATGGAGTGGTTCTACATTAACCTCCAATTGTGCTACATCCGACAATCGCGTCGTGGTCGTTTGAATGTTGGGGCACAGATATTGTGGGTTTGATAGAACCGCCTTCTTCAAGAGGACATCGCTTCATTCTTGCAGCTACACATTACTTTTCTAAGTGGGCAGAAGCAGTACTGCTCAGAGAAGTGGAAGCACATCACGTGCTACAGTTCTTCAAGAATCAAGTCGTCTACCATTTTGGGGTACCGTGCAGAATTATCTCAGATAATAGGTCCGCATTCAGAAGCACGAAGATCAACAATTTTGTCAGAAGACACGGGATCAACTGGCGCTATTCAACAATATATTACCCAAGAGCGAACGGCTTGGCCGAAGCTTTTAATAAAACTCTTGCCCAAATCCTAAAGAAAAATATAGACGAAAATAAGATAAATTGGCAACAGAAGTTGTTAGAAGCCTTATGGGCCTACAGGACGACTTTCAGAACTCTCACCCAGTCTACGCCTTACACCTTAGTGTACGAGTCTGAGTCCGTTCTACCCTTAGAGGTTCAGCTTCCGTCTCTCAGAATTGCAGTTGCAAACAAGATCACTACAGAATAAAATGTTAAACTATGACTAGAAGAGTTGGAAAGCTTGGAAGGGAAAAGACTTTCAGCACAGCAAAATTTGGAACTGTATCAAGCCAAGATGATCCAGGCCCACGATAAACTAGTCCGTCAGAGGACATTTCAAGTCGGTGACTTGGTTTTGGTTCTCAGAAGACCTATTCTTGCACATCGCAAGATAGGTGGTAAATTTTAACCAACTTGGGAAGGGCCATTCGTGGTCAAGACAGTTTACTCAGGAGGTTCCTACGAGCTTGTAAATTGCCGTGGAGAACGACCTATGCTTCCAATTAATGGACGATATCTAAAGAAGTACTACGCAATCAGATGTTTCGAAGGATGAATCCTCATTCCTAGAAGCACGGGCACAGTAATTACTTATGACTGGGTCCGAACCCAAAAATATAAAAAGTGGATGATAAAGAAAATCGATAAAAAAAAAATGTTAAAAGAAAACATGTGACGTCATGATAATAAAGTTTTTATCCTTCCTTTCAAATAGAATCTCACTCTTGATCTTTCTTCATTTTTTCCTACTCCTATTTAAATTTAAAATAAACAAATAAAAGCTCTTCATTAATAAACAAATTTTTTCTATTGTTCTTGTTCTTAGTACAACCCCTGATCATTTCCTTGTTTTTCGCAGGGAAATGTCGAACGAGCGGTTGGTTCTGAACTTTAAGAATGGCGTGAGTCTAACACTCGATAAAAAAAGGATGAATGATGGAGCCGTGATTGAGATCGACTCTGACTTCACACCAGCCGGGCTACAATACGAAGAAAATGATTGGACTCCGATTGATCGGGAAGAGCTCCGCAGCCATACAGTGATGAAATTGGGTGACTCAAGTCAACCATCTACCAGCAAGAAGAGAAAAGTAAATACCGCTCATGCAACGGGAGAATATAAGAAAGTTAAGTCCGTTGTTGCTACAGCAGAGGGCAGGCTTGTCAGCTCCATGCCCACAGAAGTCCAAGGGGTAAGGAGAGCTACTCTCACTGCCACCTAACAGAGGAACAAGAATCACCACATTCGCAATATGTTAACCAAGTTAGCAGCAGATCAACATGAAGAGACAGTTGCTACCGTCAATACAAATACTCCGAAGAAATTAGTTCGTTAGGAACCAGAAAAGAGTAGATCAACCCCAAGGAAAGCAGAGCAGTTAAAGGAAATCCAAAAAAGAGCAGAAATAGAATCAGCGTCTTGACGCCAGATAAATGCACCAGTTTTAAAGTGTCTTGTTGTGAAAGCAACCTCGGAGGATGTCCCGACAGAGACTATCCCCGAGGAGCCAAGACATGCAGGAGAACATGCCGGGGTTGAACCATACATTCCCCAGTACGTTACTAGACCTCACCGATTGTAGATAATTTCAGAATATGAGTTGGAAAGAATGTAGAAAGTTGAAAAGAAAACTTTTGAATACTTTGAGAGAATTGGAGGCAAGAGGATCAATATCTTAGAAACCCTCGAGCTGCATACAGATGTATTCTCGGATTACAAACAACAACAAATTGTAGACTGCATCGTTGAACTTCAGAAAATGGGCCGAGCTGGTCGTCTGAGGGAGAAAACTTATTCAGAACCCCGAAGGTGGATACCATGAAAAGGAAGAGTTACGATCCAATGCGGATGTTGCTATAACTTCGCGGTAGACAGAAAAGGAAATCCACCAGGGATACTCCGTCGTAGTGAGGTGGATCCGATGTCGAATATTATTAAAAGAATGGTTAAGAGGATGATAACATGGAGGGTATTGCCTGCAGATTACATACCCAACAGCTGCATCATTAACATCTACAAAGAGGGCGACTGCATACCTCCACACATAGACCATCATGATTTTGTTAGACCTTTCTGCATAGTGTCTTTTGTGAACCAGTGCAATATCATGTTGAGATCTGACCTCCGGATATCAGGCCCCGGAGAATTCCGAGGGCCGATGGAGATACCACTACCGGTAGGTTCCGTCATGGTGTTAAAAGGGAATGGAGCGGACATCGCAAAGCATTGCATTCCAGGAGTGCCTGTTGAGCGGATCTCTGTTACTTTTAGGAGAATGGATGACAGAAAGATTCCTTTTCACTTCCAGCCAGACCCAGAGTTAGAGAGCCTCGGCCTTACGAGCTGTGAGTTACATGGGAGATATCACACCTCCAATGCACATCCATACGGCATTCCTGCCAAGGATGACTTGGAAGGTGATGTTATTGTCCATGTATCTCACTATTCAGACATGGATTTTCGCAGATGCTTTTAGAAGAAACTTGAAGAATCTTACACAATCCGTTTTGGATTTATATGGATTGTATGAGATATTAAACTCTCAAAGAAAATATCATCATGTTTTGGATCAAGTTGTATAATGTATTTTCAACAAGATTGGAATGAAAGTGACCATGCCATGTTTTGCCTTCACCTCTTTTTGTGCAAATTGACTGGGAAACGCCATTAAATTAAAAGAACAAAGAACAAAGAACAAAGAAAAAATAAAAATAAATGAAAACTCTCTTTAAAAAAAAAATCTTTGAATGTCAAAACAAAATACAAATAAATACTAACTCTAAATAAACGTGAACTCTAAATTGAAAATCAAGCTAAAAATCAAATTACAACAAATGACAAAAACAAATTCTTGAATCTGAAATCCCCAGCCTTCTGCTATTCTCAGATCTCTTTTTGACTCTCCATATTTCCTTCCCTCTTTTGAGAAGGTCAACTGAATCTACTGACACAGAACCACAAAAATTTTTTATTTGGTTTTGATGGCATGGATTCATATCCTTCGCCAAATGATCAGACTTTGATCGATCCTCGTGGGACGTGAAATACTTTCACGTCTCATTCCAAATCTTCCCACAACAAATTTCAACCTTTTAAACCTTCGAGACTGGAACCAAATTCCAGTTCTCTTTAAACCTTCGAGATTGGAACTAGATTCCATTTCTCTTTAAACCTTCGAGATTGGAACCAGTTTCCATTTCTCTTTAAACCTTCGAAAGTGGAACCAGATTCCAGTTCTCTTAAACCTTCAAGATTGGAACCAGTTTCCATTTTTTACCAGTTTCCATTTCTCTTTAAACCTTCGAGATTGGAACCAGTTTCCATTTCTCTTTAAACCATTGAGATTGGAACCAGTTTCCATTTCTCTTTAAACCTTCGAGATTGGAACCAGTTTCCATTTCTCTTTAAACCTTCGGGATTGGAACCAGTTTCCATTTCTCTTTAAACCTTCGAGATTGGAACCAACTTCCATTTCTCTTTAAACCTTCAAGATTGGAATCAGTTTCCATTTCTCTTTAAACTTTCGAGATTGATAACAAATTTCAATTCTCTCCTTTCAAGGTCAATACCAAATTCCGACTCTCTTCCCGAAATTGATACCAAATTTCAACTCTCTCCTTCCGAGACTGGTACCAAATTCCGGATCTTATTTCGAGATCAGTACCTAAATTATGATTCTCATCTTTTTCAATCGATACTTAAACTCTGATTCTCACTCCAAGGCTGGTACCTAAATTCCAGTTCTTTTCGCAATCCCGAGGTTGGAACCTAGGTTCCAATTCTCATTTCAAATCCAGATTTCCTTAAATTGATTTTAAATTAAACCTCAATCGAAATTGAAACTCAGAACAAATTGAAAACTAAACTCACACATTAAAAAAAAAAAACTTGGAATAGAAAATGAAATGAAATCTAAATCAAATTTCCCCATATCTTATGATCTGGAATTTACCTCCTTTTCTTTTCCCCAGCGAAAGTTCAGGGATCTCCAGTCTTGGAGATGTACTCGATACTCCCCAGCGGAAATATGTTAGTTTTGTTGATCTTTTCAGTCAACGCCAATACGCGCGGTGTGCTTGGTTAGCACACCACACCTATTGGGGGTCCATTTGTTGATCTCATTTTTGATGAGGTCTTTTTATCTTCTCTCTCCTTAGTACTTAGGATCTAGCCTTAAGTTTTCCCTTTGACTATCTTAAAGGACTAGAAATGGAACCCATCACCTAGAAATTTAAACACCTCTTAACTCTCTGCAAACCCCATAAGTTTGATTGTAAACCCCTAAGTCACTTGGAGGGTTAAGATCAAATGTTGAGGTTTAAAGGATGAGTTCCTTATAGAACTCTTTGTCCTTAGGACTACCCTGGGTGGCCTGGTCTGGTGAGGGTTGAACTGCACACATTACACTTTCACACACATTCCAAATCCTAAAACCATTCATACCCAACTTGGCTTGCTGACTCATGTAGGTAATTCATATGGATGGACCTTAACCCCTAGGCCCTTGGCTAAGAGGGTTAGGAACAATATAGTGAATACTACAAATGAGTCCTCTCATGACTCTTATGAGCTTGATATGGCTTCATGGCTCAACCAAAGTGATTACATTCTATTCAAACTTAATCAATCTTCATTTTTTCAAAATTTCAATTTTTGACCCCCGGGGCCCTACACCCACTAAACCTACCAAATGTCCTTGAAGCTACCCAAAATTTCTAAAATTTCCTAAATTAACTAAAATTCCTCAAAACTAATCCTAAACATTTCCCACCATTCAAATTGATCTTCCTTGGCCAAATATACCAAAATTTCCAACAATACCCCCCAATACCCTCAAAATACCCAAAATGCCTTTCTTAACCAAAAAATCCATAAATTCAAAAAATTCCCTGAAAATTCCAGAAAATCCCAAATAGTCCCAAATTTCATTTTGTTCAACTACACCATAGGCCAATTTTGTCAATTTAGCCCATTTTTAGCAAAATCCCTAATTTGACCCATTATTAGCCCAAGTGGACCCAATGTCAAACCAAATCAACCCAATTGACCTAAACTTTGACCCAATTCAATTCTAAACTTCAATTCAATATCCCCAATATCAATTTAGACTAAATCCAGGCCCAATTTGATTAACATTTGGATCCAATTCAAATTTGAAGCTTAAAGCCCAATTTTGGTCCATGACCTAAACCTAGCCCAAACCAACCCAACTTAACTCCAATTAACCCCAAATCTTTTCCTAAACCTTCCAAATATCCCCACAAACAAAACACTAACTATATTTTCCCCAAATTTGAACCTAAACTCCACCCAACCTAACCCAAAACGAAAATCCATATTTTTGGCCTAAACTCACCATAAACCCAAATGGGCCCAAATCTCAAAATCAAAGCCCAACCAAAGTTGAAAGCCCTTTGTGACACTCCCATAAACATTTCTCAACATTAATTTTACATCAAATCTAACATTAGCCCAACCTTAGCCCAAGTTAGCCCAATTGACCCACTTTAGCCCCTTTACCAAAAAAGCCCAAATTAAATCCAATTCCACCCTAAATGATACCAAATCTTTTAAAAAATGTTCATGACACATCCCTAAACTAAACCCAACATTTGTTTTGCCCAATCCTTCACGAAATTTCCATCCACCAGTTTGTTTTCAAACCTAAAGGTCCACTTTCCTAAACCATTCTAAAAGCCCACTTTCACCAAATCCTTAAAGCACAAAACCCATTCCAAAGCCCACATGAAGTTTCCCCTCATCACCCCTTTGATTTAAATCACTCCCTATGTTCCAAATTAATCATCAAATTTTTCTAAATTAATCCTCATGCCAATTTCCCCTAAATGCATCAAAAATGCAAATATCCTTCTTCATGCAAATGACTTGACTTTTCTAAAGCCAAATGAAGCCACAATGGAGTTATTCACAAGCCATATGAAGCCATAATAGCTTGGCCTTGTCATCAATCCATTTATGGCAAGAGAGGGGAGCCCTTTAATGATTCCCTTATAGTTGATTAAACATTCCCACGCTTCCCTTAACCTATGCTTGAACTTAATTGTACTTGGATTGTGACTTGACCCCACTAATCAAGCTGACCCAAGTGACTTTCTCTTCAGCCCAAACTAGCCTTGGGTGGTGCACTCAACCCAAACCCATGACTTGACCAAATTGAACCTAAAATGACCCCCTCACCATACCACTTAAATCCAAGCTCTTTACACATGGCCAACCTCCATTGCTTGCACCAAATTCAAGCCCTGACCTCCCTGACCCTGAAGGTGACCCATGCCTGGCCGGCCAGCCACCACAGTCATCGGAAAACACCATGGCTGAGAGTACCCATTTGATTCAAAAATTCAAACTCACTAACTGAGCTGTCCCAACTCAATTAGACTCCATGGCTGTTCTTCCCTTGACCAAGGCAGCTGGTCCCAAGCCCTAACTCCCCCCTGGGAGGCCCTCCAGCCATGCCTATTTAAACCCACCACCTTCTCGACCAAACAAGATGATGAACCAGAGCTTAACAAAACTCTGCCAAAATTGCTCCAGGACCCTCTCCTAACCTAGAGCAATTGATCCCCAATGTCTCTTTGCCCTAATCCCCATTAACAGAGATCAATTTCTCAGTCAAAAAAACACTCAAAAACTAGGACAACTCTGAAACCTCCACCAAAATCAAATTAAACTCACCAACACCTGCACAGGACCAAGAGAAAGAGTTCCCCAGTGGAAGCCCCCTAACCAGGCCAGCCATTCTCTCTATCGGCCAAGCATTGAAATCGGGCTTGGTGGAAGTTGTACGTAGGCAATTCCCCAGAGCCAGAGACTTCATCTGGAGTCTCCTTGGGTGCTATCGAAGGTGCCACAACTCTCTGATTGAAGCTTCACTTCTCAGAGCTAAGGTATAGACCTCTCCTTCCTCGCGAGCTTCCAGTGATTCTCTATTTTGATTGGCTTAATTTCAAAGCATGTAAACCATATGGATGTGTTCGTCTCTTCAAGAAGAATCCATAGAATAGAAGAACACGAAAATCCTTTGAGAAATGAGAGAGTTCTTAGGGTTTTAGTGTGGATGGTCACGGGTGCACACCAGTCATAGATGATAACTAGGCGTCGTCCGATCGAGCGTGTATCGAGTGGACATTCCAGATTGTGCCGGACGAGAGAACGGTACATGAATCGCGGGCCTCCGGAGCACTGAGTCAGATGTCGGCGTCGAATGGGAGCGCGATGCGTGGTCTTTCGGAGTTGTCGAGGATGAGTGGGCGCCGCGTGGATAAGTAGAAAAATATGGATTTTTTTATTTATTTTAATAGCTAGAACATAGAAAATCCATATCTTTGTGTAGAAAAATCACAAAAATAAACTAAAAATACCCTCTTGCTCAGTGAATAGAGGAGAAAGATGTGGAAAAGAAATTAAGCTATTTTGATGAGTATTTTATTTTTAATTAATTATTTACTCATTTCAGTATTTTAAGTCTCCATTTGCATAGACAATTCACCATGGCATGAGACCATAGGACTTTTGAAGCCTCTGATCTTGGGAACATTCACTAAATTTTTCAAGGTCAGAGGCCATCTCTATGGCAAGTTATGTATTTTTCAAGTTTATGTCACTATTTTTGGTATCTTAATTCCATTAATTAGCATATTACTTATAAAATTCTAGGAAAATTTGGGGAGGTTTCTTAAGACCAGGGGACCCTAAGATAATTATATTTTGAGTTAATTCATTTAAGAATAACCCTATTTGGCTTAATTACTCAAAACTGAACTTTAAATAATTAGGGTTAACCACACATCAAAAGAACTTGAAAATAATTCTCCACTGATCTTTACGATTAGAGGAACCTCACATAAAAATTTGGAATCAATTGGAAATGTTTAACCCCACTAAATGGATTAATTAAGTCACTTGACCAAAATTAAACTTTAAAAGTTCATAACTGCATTTAAAAATTCACAAAATTGGTTTTGGGGCTTCTTTGATGTTAGGAGAGTCTAAGAAAATTAAAATTAAAATTTTCTAAAAATCTTCATTTTCCACCATATTTTAATATTTTAAATAATTAAAAAATAATAAAAATCACAAAAATATTAAAAATCATAAAAATGTCATATATTGATTCCTAATCACTTAGGAACAAACCAAATATTTTTCCCAATTCTCAAAGTAAAGATATTGAATTTTAAATGCTTAAAATAATTTTTTGAATTAAAAAATGAATTTTCCAACCTTTTCATTAAATTAATTCTAATAAATCAAAGAAAAATCAGAAAATTATAAAAAAAAATTTTTTAACTCCTTGAGGTCAGAGAGATTTAAGAAAAATATAAAACTTAAATTTCAACTTTTATTTTATTTTATAATTAATTAACACTTTAAAACTCAAAATAATTATAATAAATAAAATATAACTCAAAAAATCATCAAAATTGGTCCAAGTGGTCCTCTGGTCATTAGGAACATCTCATAATTTTCTTAAGGACAGAAGCCTTAACTTGGTCATGTTGTTGAATTTCTATTGAAAATCCTTATTTTCCATTAAAATAATTATATATTAATTAAATTAAATTCAAAAAAATCACATATTCTCCTCTAATGTCTTAATTGACATATGAGTGAAGTGACATAAAAATTTCAAGTTCATTTGAGCTCAATTTAGTGAGTTATGAAATAAATAAGCCTAAAGGGACATAAACGTAATTAAAAGATTTTAACCCTAATTAATATTTAGGGGAGGGTAAAATATCTGATTTTGAAATTTTCATTAGAAGATTGAAACATAGAGAATTAAGAGATAGAAACCCATTAATCATCTTGAAAATATTTAAAGTAAACCTTAATTAATTAAACAATTTAAATTTTGGAAGAATAAGTTAAAATCTGGATCATTAAAATGGGGATATAATTTAGAGAGACTATAATAACTTAAACTAAAATCCCTAAATTAATCACCTTAATAATATTTAACTTTTAATTAAATTTAAAGTGATAATTGAAATTAATAATTAAATAATTAAAAGGAAAATAAACCTTAATTAAATTAAAACTTAAAACATTAAATAATTTGATAATTAAATTGAAATAAATTTAAAACAAAAAAAATTATTAATTTCAAAAATCACTTGAAAAACAAACTTAAAACAAACTTGAAACATAAAAATCAATTTCACAAAAATAAATTCTTAATTAAAAAAAATCATACCAATTAAAAGTTAATCTAGAATATTTCAATTAAATTAAAATTAAATCATTAAATTCTAAATTAAACAATTTAAACTCCTCTTTCAATTCAAATGGTTTAAAACATTTAAGAATTAAACAACTTGAACACTATTCCAAACTTAAATTTATTAAAATTTTATAACTAAATTAAATCACCTTAAAAACATTAATTCTAATTTCAAATCGTTGAAATTCTTAATAAACTGATTTGCCCCCTAAAAGTTTTCATTATTATAACTCTTAGATAGAGTATTAAGTGAAATGTCACTTCACTCATAGGATAATCAAACATCCTAATTCACTGAGCAAGAAACTAAACTAAATTTTGGGATGATTAATTCACCTGTGCAATAAAACTCATTTGGACTCAAAATAATCCCAAAGATATTGAAAAGATGTTTAGGACTCGTCTTAAACACTTCCTCAATATGATGGGATGTTTTGGAAGAACAATTGAATTTAATTGTTCTTTGATGAAGAAAATCATCCTTATACAAAATACAAGAACCTAGACGTCATAGGAAATGACTGGCAATAGGATTAGGAATTTGGTAGACAACCAAAACCCTTCCCTTAGCTCTACTTAGGTACTTGTTATAAATATTTAAATGCCTTAACATGTGTTTTAAGTGCAGCTGGGAATGACGAGAAGACTCTCCAGGTACGCTTTTATTTCATTGCAATTTACTTTATTGCAATTTGTTTATATAAGCTGCACTTTACTCTTCTTGCATGTTAAAAAAGATTGTTGCATGAAAACTGAAACCTTTAGGAAAGACACAAAACTGAAACCCAAAACTAAATTAAAAGTCACAACAAGATAAAATTCACCGCCACAACATCTCAAAAGATAAAACAACTCAAAATTTAATCACAAACAGAACAACAAAACTGTAATTGGATGATCGGGAATAACTCGAATGATGTAACCTACGTGTTGCTAACGGGATTTCCCACGGTCTAAATGAAAGTGTGGAACTCATTCGGTTGAGTTTAGGAAATTCATCTGGACTAAGTGAATCCGATAAAAATAACGGTGCCGAAATGATGGAACCGTGGGATCTTAACCGGTGTAGTTATAATCAACTTTAAGGTTCCCCTAATAAAACATTAAAGACATTTGAACTTTAAAACTCTTCTAAACCAAAACACTTTTCTCATCACCTGATTTTCACCTTCTAAAACTAAACCCTCTGCAACAACAAGGAGCTTGGAGCATAGTGGGCAGCACGACCATCGTCATCAGCAAAACTTGTGCCTACATCAGCTAAACCTTTCTTAGTTTTAAATAACCAAGCCATAGGATTTCGAGGTAGTTTGCCTAGTGCAACATAAATCCTCAACTTTTTGTTAGGCATTTGTATAATCATGTTATGCAAATTAAGCCGTAACCGGTTTTAGGACTCCGAGGTAGTCGTTTGGTACGACATAAACCCTTACATCTTCGAGGCTACTTGTATGATCATGTCATACAAATATAAGTCCTAATTAATTAAAATTGGCAAGATTGAAACATTAAGTAAATTCCCAAATTGAAGCCAAACAATAGGATAGTTTGGGGAAGTTGCCAAGATTCTTCTTGGATCCTCAACTTCTCCTACTTCTCTTCCTTTGGATTCCTAAAATAACTGTTCCAAATTTGAGCTATTCCCTTTTGAAATTCCAAAATTCAATCCTTTGAAAACCTTAAACTTTGAAATTCTTGAGAGCAAAACCACTGATCATTATCGAGAGTTTTCTTAAATGATTTCCGTCATTTAAGATGTAATTAACTATAAGGCTTGCCCTTATAGGGAACGTTAAGAACCCAGGTAATATAAACCCTGTTTAATTCCTTTATATTAAACCGGGAATTTGTCGGCTTATAAAATTGGTTCGCAGACCAAACGGATGTCACAAATCTTCTAGTTTATTTAATCGAGCCCCATCATCAAGCAGTGTGTCTATTCTTCAGGATAGATACATGATTTGTGATGTGGTGCTCGTTTATATAAACTATTTAGGATGTGAGATCAGTTTGATTTCATATCTTAAAATTTTCAAACTTGAAATTATTTTCAAAATCAAATGCTACTTTCTAAATTAAATATATATTTAAATTAAATTTAAAATTTAAAATTCGCCGACAATTTCTGTAGGCGACCCCCTTTTCAAAACACATAACCTAAAAATATGCCGACACTCACACCTTCACCTGAGGTAGAGAAGAAGTTTTCCAGTGAAAGCCCCCTCACCAGGCCACTCAATCTCTCCAGCTGTTAAAGCTTGAAATCGGGCTTGGTCGAAGTCATACCTAGGCGTTTCACCACAGCTCCAGGCTTCATCCCTAGCTTCCCCAGACTCCAACGAACGTGCCAAGCCACTCTGATTGAAGCTTCACTTCTCAGAGCCAAGGTATTGACCTCTTCTTCCTTCCGAGCTTCCAGCAATTCTCCATTTTGTTTGGTTTGATTTCAATGCATCATAGCTGTATAGATGAGTTAATCTTGTTGAGAGGAGTTCATAGAGCCCAAGAACGTGTAATTCGGTTGAGAGATGAGGGAAATATTAGGTCTAGAAGGTGGACGGTTCTCGGCTCACACCAGTTGGGACGATGAACAGATCTCGTTGGATCGCACGTGTATTAGATGAACGACCAGGATCACGCCGAATGGAGAAACGATACATGAACCACGGGTTGTATGGCATCCCAGTCAGATGGCAGCGTCGAATGGAAAAGCGCCGCATGGTACTTCGGAGCTGCCAAGGATGACGAGGCGCCGCGCTAGATAGTAGGAAATTAGGGATTTTTTTATTTATTTAATTACCCCAAACTTTAAAAATGCATAAATTTGCATAAAAAACATAAGAATAAAAGAAAAATACCCTCTTGCTCTGTGAACAGAGGAGAATAATGTGGAAAAAGAATTAATCTATCTTGTAGAGTATTTTATTTTTAACTAATTTAATATTATTCTTAATGTTTTAATTCTCTATGCATGTATGAAATTCACCATGGCATGAGACCATAGGGCTTTTGTAGCCTCTGAGCTTGGGAACATTTCCTGAATTTTTCAAGGCCAGAAGTTACCTCTATGGCAAGTTATTTATTTTCTAAGTTTATGTTCCTGTTTTGGTATTTTAATTTCAATAATTAGCATAATGATTAATAAATCTTGGAAAATTAGGGAAGGTATCTTATTACCAGTGGACCCTGGGAAAATTATGGCTTGAGTTAACTCCTTAAAAATAACCCTAATTAGCCTAAACACTTAAAACTGAATTTTAATTAATTAGGGGTAACCACACATCAAAATCACTTAAAAATAATTCTCCATTATCACATATGATGCAGAAAATATCACATAAAAATTTCAAGTCAATTGGAGTTAATTTAACCCATTAAATGAATTAATTAAGTGACATAGCCATAAAAATTTCAAGTCAAATGGTTTTGGGGCTTCTCTGATGTCAGGGGAGTCTAAAAAAATTAAAATTCGGGTTTTTATAAAATTTTCATTTTTGACCTAACTTTTACTATTTTAATAATTAAAAAAAATTGTAAAAATCATAAAAATATTAAAATTCATAAAATGTCATATTTGGTCCCTTAATCACTTAGGAATCAACCAAATATTTTTCCTAGGCCCCAAAATAAAGATATTGGATTTTAATGGCTTAGGATAATTTTTAATATTAAAAATGAATTTTCCAACCTTTTCACTAAATAATTCTAAAAAATTCAAAGAAAAATCAAAAAATATAAAATTTATTTCTCTGAACTCTTTCAGGTCAGAGGAACTTAAGAAAGATATAAAATCCATTTTTCAACTTAAATTTTATTTCATAATTAATTAACACCCTAAAACTTAAAATAATTATAATAAATAAAATATAATTTAAAAAATTGCCAAAATTGGTCCGAGTAATCCCCTGGTCAGTAGGAATATCTTATAATTTTCCTAAGGACAGAAACCTTACCTTGGTCATGTTGTTGAATTTTCATTGAAAACTCTTATTTTTCATTAAAATAATTATATAAATTAAATAATAACAAAAAAATCATATTTTCTCCTCTAATGTCTTAAATGACATGTGAGTGAAGCGACATAAAAATTTCAAGTTCATTTGAGCTTAATTTAGTGAGTTATGAGAAGAATAAGCTTAAGAGGGCATAAAAGGTAATTAAGGATTTTAACCCTAATTAATACTCTAGGCTTAATTAAAGGGAGGGATGAACATTTGATCTAAAATTTTCTCTTGGATGATTGAAACTTAGGGAATTAAAAGGGTAGAAACCCATTAATAACTTTTAATATATCAAAATGAAACTTTAACTAATTAAATCATTTAAAATTTGGAAGAATAGTTAAAAATTTGGATTATTAAGATTAGGGATATGACTTAAGAAGATATCAATTCATTAATCTAAAATCCCTAAATGGATCAATTCAATAATATTTAACTCTTAATTAATTATAAAGAAATGATGATTAAAATTAATAATTAAAAGGGGAAATAATTTTTTAAATAAATTAAAGCTTAAAACATTAAATGATTTAATAATCAAATTGAAATAAATTTCAAACATTAAAACTAATTTAAAATCACTTAAGAACAAACTTAAAACAAATTTGAAACATTAAATAATCTCAAAACAATTTATAATTAAAAATGTGAAAATCAAACCAATTTAAATTAACCTAAATTAATATGATTAATTTGAATCAAATTTAAATCGTCAAAATTTAATAAAATTAAGTAATTTAAACACCTCTTTCAACTCAAGTAATTTAAACCATTAAAAAAAAATCAACCCGAATTTTGAAACTAAATTGAATTATCCTAAATCATCAACTTAACCTTAATCAAAACAGTTAAATCCTTTAACGAACTAATTTGCCCCTAAAGACTTTCATTATTATAACTCTTAAATGAAGTGTCAAATGAAATGTCACTTCACTCATAGGATAATCAAACATCCTAATTCACTGAGCAAGGGTAACCTTGGTGATTGATCCGCCACCTCAAAGAAACCAACTGAACTTAAAGTAATCCTTAAAATGTTTAAGAAGATGTTCAGAATTCAATTCCGAGCACTTCTCTAACTTGACGGGATGTCTCAAAGAACAGTGAAACTTCATTGTTCTTTGGTGAAGAAAATCATCCTTAATGAAACACAAGAACCTAGACGTCATAGGAAGTGACTAGCAATAGGATTAGGATTTTTGTAGACAACCAGAACCTTCCCTTAGCTTTAACTAGGTGCTTTCCATGAAATATATAAATGCTCTGACATGTGTTTTAAGTGCAGTCGGGAATGATGGGAAGACCCTTCAGGTACGCTATTATTTTATTGCGATTTATTTACCTGCACTATACTTTACTTCTCTTGCATGTTAAACAACAATGTCACCCTGCATGAAAACTGAAACTTTTTGGATAGCCACAAATATGAAACCAAAACAAAAATAAAAACCAAATCAAGATAAAACTCACCGCCACAGTATTCAAAATATAAGATAACTCAAATTTTAATTACAAATAGAATAACAAAACTATAACTACAACTAAATTAATACGTCTCGTTGGATGATCGAGAATTCCTCAGATGATGTAACCCACATGTTGCTAACGAGATTTCCCACAGTCTAAATGAAAGTGTGGAACTCATTCAGTTAGGTTTAGCAAATTCATTTGGACTAAGTGAATCCGATTAAAATAGCGGTGCCGGGATGATAGAACATTGGGATCTTAATCAGTCCTGCATAATCAACTTTAAGATTTGTTTTAATTAAAACATTAATCCATCTCAATTTTCAACCTCTCTAAACCAAAACACCTCTCTCATCTCCTGATTGCCACTTTCTAAAACTAAACCTTCTTCAACGACAAGGAGCTTGGAGCATAGTGGACAGCACGGCCATCGTCGTCAGCAAAACTTGTGTCTACTTCAGTAAAACCTTTAATAGAATTAAATAACAAAGACATAGGATTTCGAGGTAGTCTGCCTAGTGCAACATAAATCCTCAACTTTTTGTTTGGCATTTTGCATAATTGTGTTATGCAAATTAAGCCCTAACCGGTCTTAGGACTTCGAGATAGTCGTTTGGTACGACATAAACCCTCACATCTTCGAGGCTATTTGTATGATTGTGTCATACAAATATAAGTCCTAATTAACTAAAATTAGTAGAATTACAACATTAAATAAACTCTCAAATTGAAGCCAAACCATAGGACAGTTTGGGAAGTTGCCAAGATTCTTCTTGGATCCTCAGCTTCTCCTACTTCTTTTCCTTTGGATCCTCAGCTTCTCCTACTTTCTTGAATCCTCAACTGTTCCAAATTTGAGCTAATCCCTTTTGAAATTCTAAAATTCTATCCTTTGAAACCTTAAACATTGAAATTCTTGAGAGCAAAACCATTGATCGTTATCGAGAGTTTTCATAAATGATTCCCGTCATTTAATATATAATTAACTATAGGGGCTTGCCCTTATAAGGAACTTTAAAAACCCATGTAATATAAAACCTGTTTAATTCCTTCATATTAAGTAGGAGAACTTGTCGGCTTATAAAATTGGTTCGCAAACCAAACAGATGTCACAAATCTTCTAGTTTATTTAATCGAGCCCCATCATCAAATAATGTGTCTATTATTCAGGATAGATACACAGTTTGTGGTGTGGTACTCGTTTATATAAACTATTTGGGATGTGAGATCAGTTTGATTTCATATCTTAAAATTTTTAAACTTAAAATTAATTTAAAAGAAAAAATTAAAATGCTATTTTTCAAATTAATTATGTATTTAAATTAAATTTAAAATGTAAAATTTCATCGACAATTTCTGTAGGCGACCCCTTTTCAAAATATAACAAAATCTAAAAATATACCGACAAGTTCACCCTTCCTTTCTCCATCTCACTCACTCCCCCTTGCTTTATCTTCCCCCATTCTCTTCTCTCTCTATTTCACTCTCCCTCTCTCTCCCTGCATTACTCCCTCTAACATAAATCTCTCTCACTTCCTCACTCTTTCTCACTCTTTGTGTCTCTCTTTCTTTGTATTATGTTTGTCTCACTTTGATCTACTTAATTAGTACCTATTTTTATGCCTAATTTATGATTAAATTTTTAAGGATATTATGCTTTAATTAAAGGTATTTTTATGTTTTTGGATATATGTGATAAAAAAAGTGTTTAAGAAGGAAAAAGGAGCAAAAATAGAGATAAAAAGCAAAGTTGCCAAAATTATAGGTCTAGCGCCTAGGCGCCAGAATCTAGCTCCTAAGCGCCAGTTCGATACTAAAGCATATAAGTTTTTGACAACTTTGGGCAGTTATTTTGATGGTGTTAAGTGGTTATCAGACCTTCTAGAAGATTAGAAGTTACTCCTGATACATAGGACATGTGATACAATGCATCTGGACACAGGAAAACCGTTTTAATCGCGAAGAGGTGTGATCCTAAGTGAAGAGGTGCGAAGATTTGGTCACGAAGTCTGGCGCCTAAGCACCAGATCCCAGCGCCTAGGCACCACAGTTACTTTCTAGAAGATTCATTGAATTTGGACGAATTTTGTAGAGGTTCCTTAAGCAACCCCTGGTCATTTTTGAAGCTCTATAAATAGGAGACATTTTTACAGAGAACCGTGCCCCCTAGATGTCCAGCATCTGCATATAGTTTTAGAGAGCCACCATATTTTCTTTTTAAGTATTTATTTAGTTTATTTTAGTTATTTTGAGTGTTACTACTCAATTCCTTGAGTAGTAAGTGAGAGTTTGTAAGTGTTGTTGTTTTTGAAGTCTTGTACCTGGCATTGGAGTCAGTAGGAGTCAAAGGATCACTTGAAGGAACATTCCAGATAAGTATTTGTAACTTAGTTCAAAAGTTTTATAAATATGTTTTGTTGTATGAATTCAATATGTTATAGGTAGTTACTTTTCTTTTTCCTTTCAACCATGAAAAGATAATAAGATAATTTGATTTTGTTGGAGAACTTAACTTAAATTTTTAAAATTATTGTGATGATATTCATACCTGATCTTAATTTACTTTTTAAACTGGCCATTTAAATTGTTAAAACTTGTTGAAGAATTCTGAGACCTATCCGGAGATGAGTTCTTAACTAGTAGATATCACATGAATCCTTAGGTAATCAAAGGTCTTGAGCGGGTTATTCATGGTGAAGTGCAAATAAATAGGGAGATATTATTTATTGGGCGTAGAATTGATTAGTTTTTAGAGTGACAGACTAAATTCTAATAGTTTGGTTTATAGAAAGGGAACAGGTCACTAGTAGGGCCAACTATAGCCACCCTTGGACATCTAGATGTGTGAGCCTGTATTAACCCATTCTGCTAATAATACTTCCTGAACCAATCTATAGATTAGCCAATGTTCTTTATACTA
Organism: Papilionanthe hookeriana x Papilionanthe teres; assembly: GCA_022702705.1. Lineage (NCBI taxonomy): Eukaryota > Viridiplantae > Streptophyta > Magnoliopsida > Asparagales > Orchidaceae > Papilionanthe > Papilionanthe hookeriana x Papilionanthe teres. The sequence goes on along the minus strand of CM040432.1, from coordinate 62,936,415 downwards.
TCGAGCGAAGGTAAAGAATAGGAATGCTTCTATTTGGTGCAATACCATAATCTCAAGTTCTCCACGAATGATAATTATTCTGAAAAATCTTGTACTAGTTGAAAAGGAGAAAGTTGTTTTATTTATACTTGTATTAACCTTTACTTTATTGCTGCTTTATTTACATCTAATAGAAATATCATTAAACTTAAAATCTGATTTTTGAAAAGAAATAAAAATTATAATTACTTTTAATTTGAAAATCTATTAATTTCTTAAATTAATCTTCCTTGTGGGATCGATAACCAGGACTCCAATAGAGCCCTGTATTACTGGAAACGATACATATACTTGCGATTGAAATTGTGACTTTACGAAATTATTATAAATATATAAATATAACTTCATTAATTATTGCATATACAGAAAGTCGTGGTTCAAGTTTTTGGCGTCGTTGCCGAGGAAGGAAGTGAAAGACAATTTTTAGATTACTCAAACTAAAAATATTTTATATACACTTTTATTTCTTTAAAAATAAAGAAATATTTACAAAAACAAAGATAGCCAAAAGATTTTATTTTATTTTATTTTTAAGTCCTTTTGTTTAATTTTTATGCGTAGTTCTGGATCTGAAAGATTATTACCTTTTGATTCTGAATTAGAAAGAACTGTTAAAAGAATTAGAAAAGGAAAACAAATTCAAAAATATCTCGAAATGGCTAACTTACATAACAATAATCAAAATCCAATAGAAATTAATGAACAAAATTTTTATAAACCATTAAGGGATTATGCAAACCGTACAGCTGATGAACTTCATATTAGTATTCAAATGCTTGCTGTAGATGCTAATTCTTTTGAGTTTAAACCTTTCATTATTCAAATGGTTCAAAATAATCAATTTGGAGGAACACGAAATGAGGATCCAAACTTACATCTACCTAGTTTCTTAGAACTTTGTGCTACCTTTAAATATAATAATGTTACTGATGATGCTATTAAGCTTAGACTCTTTCCTTTTTCCTTAAAAGATAAAGCAAAGATGTGGTTGAACTCATTAGCAACTCGTTCTATTAAAACTTGGGCAGATATGGCACAAAAATTCCTTGCTAAATATTTTCCTCCTTCTAAAACTACTAAATTAAGAAATGATATTACTTCATTTATGCAATTTGATGGAGAGACAATTTATGAAACATGGGAAAGATTTACAGAACTATTAAGAAAATGTCAGCATCATGCTTTACCAGAATGGTTAATTATTCAAACATTTTATAACTGATTTATTGGATCACTTAGATCTATTTTAGATGCTGCTACTGGTGGTTCTTTAATGGCTAAGACATTTGATGAAGCTTACACCTTAATTGAAGAAATTGCTTACAATAATTTTCAAAGGCCTTCTGAAAGGGTTAATCCTAAAAGAGTGGCAAGTATTCAACATAATGAAGCCTTTTCTATTTTAGCTTCACAAGTGGCTACGATATCTAAGAAATTGGATAATTTTGCTATTAACGTATCACATGTAAGTAATGATAATTCTGCAAACATTGATGATTCTCAAATAATGGAGACATTGCAAGCTATTGCTAGTAAAACTAATAACCTTTATTTAAATTATTATAATACAAGTTGAAAAAATCACCCAAATTTTAATTGGAATAATGGACATCAACAATGAAGTAATAATCGAGTTAATCCAACTGGGAATTGGAACAATCAAGGAAATTTAAACTTTAGACCAACTTATCCTCCTAGTTTTAACAATCAACAGAAAAAGTTATCTTTAGAAGAGTTGATCTTGTAACTAGGTAATCAGTTATAAAGTTAAAACACTGCTATTCGAAATATTGAGAATAAAAAGGGACAAATTGCTAATTTAATTAATTATAAACCTCAAGGAACACTTCCTAGCAACGTCAAAATTAATCCAAAAGAAATTGGAAAAGATAATGAACAAACAAAAGCTGTACAACTTAGAAGTGGAAAGGAATTAAAATAGAAAATTCAAAATGAAATTGAAAAAGAGAGAGAGGTTGAAGAGATTGAAAAACTTAAAAAAACTCTTTCTCCAAGTAAAGATCAAACTGTAATTCCCATTGAAGTGGAAGTTGAAAGACCACAACCACCTTTTCCTCAAAGACTAAAAAAGCAGAAGCTTGACCATCAATTTTCTAAGTCCTTTGAGATTTTTAAGAAACTTACCATCAACATTCCTTTTGCTGATAATTTGGAACAAATGTCGAGTTATGCAAAATTTATGAATGATATTTTAAGCAAGAAAAGGAAATTTGAAGCTTATGAAACAGTTGCATTAAGTGAAGAATGTAGTGCAATAATTCAAAAGAAACTACCTAAGAAGCTTAAAGATCCTGAAGTTTCACTATATCATGTGCTATTGGAGAAAAATTTGTGGAAAAGCCTTATGTGATTTAGGAGCAAGTATTAATCTCACGCCATTTTCTATCTTTCAAAGGTTAGATTTAGGAGAGATTTCTCTCACCACTGTAACCCTTCAACTGGCTGATCGATCTATTACTTATCCTAAAGAAGTTATAGAGGATGTTCTTGTTAAAGTGGATAAATTTATCTTCCTTGTGGATTTCATTGTACTGGATATGGAAGAAGATAAAGAAATACCTATTATTTTAGGGAGATCTTTTCTAGCTACCAGACGTGCTATGATTGATGTGCAAAAAGAAAAATTAACAATGAGAGTTAATGATCAAGAGATAACATTTAATGTTCTGAAATCAATGAGGTATCTGATACACCTAAAATATATAGTATTTTTGTGCACATTTTTATACTTATTTTTAATGATATTGCACTTTAATGGAAGGTATTTTGTGTTTTTCTTGAAGGTATGATGAAAATCGATGGTCATGATGAAAGGCATGAAATTGGATTAAATTTGGAGCAAAAATATTGAAAAATCAAAATTTTGGCACTGGCGGCTAAGCGCCGCTCGGCTTGCGCTTAGCCGCCACAGTTAAAAGTCGAGATTCAAATGGATTTGGCACCAATTTCAAAGGGGATGGGATGCAACTATTGGTGGTAATGTCCATAACTTTCTTTGGGCGGCAAGTTTGAATGAAGGGGTGCGTTCATTGGTAGATACATCGAATCTGGTCACATTTTGAAGAGACACCGAGGCACCTTTTGGTTTATTATTTAAAGAGAGTCTTAGGAAAGATTTAGGGGAGGCAATTTGAGGAGACTCTTCCACTGCATTTTGAAGAGTACTTCCATTGTTCTTCCACTACATTTTAAAAGTTTTTATTTAGCATAGGTGTAGAGAGTAAAAAGGAGAAAAGGGTCGGAGTGAAGTATTCTTCTTCCCACGTCTTTTCTTTCTTTTAGATTAGTTTTTATTCAAGTCTGAAGTCTGTATTCTGAGTCAACGGAGTTAGGAGACTTACTCTGAGAAGTAGTTTAGCGAAGAGTCAGAGTTTCAGAGGAACTTCCTTAGTCTTGTGGAGAGGATTTTCAGATAAGTGTTTACTTTTATTTAGTTTATTAATACTTGTTTTGGTTTATTATTTTTCTTATCGTTGTTTTTAATTTCAATTCAATGTATTTTTATATTTTCTCAATGCATTCTGAGTAGTATACTTTATCTTTTTCTTTCTTAAATGGAGAAGTAATTAATTTAAAGAGAATTGTTGTGGAAAGTATAAGTGTTCAAAAGTTGAAAGAAGTTGTGAAGATTGATTCTAAAAACTTTGTTTACTTCTTAATTTGGCCTGTTAAGTTGTAAAATTTTTTGAGATTATGTAAGATCCAATACGGTATTGTCTCATAAAAGTTAGTAAGAATCACATGAAATTATATAGGTGAGAACTGTAGTCCATATAATTGAATGTAATATTAGAAGATATTTTTATAAAATGGAGTAAAATTACAGGATTTTAGAGTGACAGGATAAAACCCCCTAATTTGGTTTGAAGTTTTTAGTTTTGTTATGAGAAGTTAGCCGCCACGTGGTGGGAATCGATGGAACTCTAGAGTGAGAGACTGGTATCTTCCCTGCCTAACCATGTTCAAAATAATATAAATTTCAAATTAACCTATGTTTATTATAGAACCAAGTAAGGGTAAAGAACGCATTTGCTTCTATCTGTCACAACAAAAATTTGAATACTTCCACAACAATACTTTAAGAATTATTACTACTTCATGAAAGGAAAGAAAAGATATTCTAGTTAATAGTATTTTACATCTAGTGTTATTAGTTATTGTAATTTTAATTTCTTGCTTAACATTTTATTAAGAAAATTTCAAAAGACAAATCAACTTTTAAAACTTTTCAAAATCAAGACATACTTTTTCAAAAACAATTAAAGAAAGTAAAAAGATAATTTTCTGATTCCTTTAAAGATTTTCATATTTTCCCTGTGGGTTCGATATCTCGGGGCTTAATCAGAAAGTCCTATATTACTTGATAAACGATATGTATACTTGCATAGTATCCCATATTATAAAATCATAATTTTCATATCTAAAATCATCAGCGCACTTATATCTGACGGTACCAAGTTTTTGGCGCCGTTGCACTTATATCTATCGGGGATCAAGTTTTTGGCGCCGTTGCCAGGGATAACAATTAAATTGCATTTTAAAAAGGATTAAGAAATTTTAAATTTTTACATTTCTTTGTTTTTGTTAATGTGTTTTGTTTTGTTTTGTTTTATTGTTGTATGCGTAGTTCAGGTTATGAAGGGCTTGTGCCTTACAATTCTGAATTAGAAAGAACTATCAGAAAAATCAAAAAAATTTAAAATACAGAAAAAGATAAAAATATTCAAGAAAAGGAAAATCATCAAAATCAAAATGTTGGCATCCATCAAGAATTAAGACCTTTAAGAGATTATGTTAGCCCTACAGTAGATTAACTTCGTGATAGTATTCAAAACCCTACTGTAGCTGCTAATTCTTTTGAGCTTAAACCTGCTATTATCCAAATGGTGTCTAATAATCAGTTTGGGGGAGGAACAACTGAAGATCCTAATTTGCAACTTGCTAATTTTCTAGAGTTGTGTGCTACTTTTAAATATGATGGTGTTTCGGATGATGCTATTAGACATAGACTTTTTCCTTTCTCATTAAGGGATAAAGCTAAAAGGTTGTTACATTCATTGGCACCTGGATCAATTAGAACTTGGGGTGAACTGTCACAAAAATTCCTTGCTAAATATTTTCCACCATCTAAGACTACTAAATTGAGAAATGATATAACACCTTTTTTTCAGTTTGAAGGAAAATCAATATATGAAGCATGAGAAAGATTTAAAGATCTCATCAGCAAATGTCCACATCATGCGATACCAGATTGGTTAATAATTCAAACTTTTTATAATGGATAAGTTGTATTTCTTAGATCAATCATCGATGCTGCTGCTCGTGGATCATTAATGTCTAAACCATTTTCTGATGCTTATGCTTTAATTGAAGAAATGGCTACTAATAATTTTTAATGGCCTTCTGAAAGGTTAAATACTAAAAAGGTAGCCAGTGTTTATGAAAAGGATGCTTTTACAATGTTAGCAAATCAATTTGCTGTTGTATCAAGGAAGATAGACCAATTTGGGATGAATTTTTCTCAGTCAAATCTCATGATTGAAGAAAATTCATTAGGCCAAATGGTTGATTCTTATTCTTCACCAGAAACTGTGAATGATATAATCAAACCTAACAGCCCATATTCCAATTATTATAACCAAGGTTGGAAGAATCATCCAAATTTTAACTGGAATAACAATAATCAGGGTGGTGTTAATCAACAATGGGGGAACTCCCAAGTAAACCCATTGGGGAATTAGAACAACCAAGTTAATAATAATAATAGATTAACTTATCCTTCAGGTTATAACAATGCTTTACAAAATAAGGAGAAGAAGTTATCTATGGAAGAAGTAGTATCACATATGGGAAATCAATTACAAATTCAAGGAGCAACCATCAGAAATATTGAAAATCAATTGGGACAAATTGTAAATGCCTTAAGTAATAGATCCCAAGGAATGCTTCCAAGTAATACTGAAGTGAATCCAAGAGAAAAGAATAAAGAACAAGTGAAAGCAATTCAACTGAGAAGTGGAAAAGAATTGGAAGGTAGAGTTCAAAAAAAAAAACTGAAGTAGAGAAAGAAGAAATTGAAAGACATAAAGAGGGCGCTCCAAAAAGTTTTGAAAGACCTATTTCTCCACTTAAGGTTGATTTAGAAATACCACCACCTCCATTTCCTCAGAGACTTCGTCAACAAAAGTTGGATAAGCAATTTTTAAAATTCTTGGAGATATTAAAGAAGCTTACCATTAATATTTCATTTGCTGAAGCCCTAGAACAAATGCCAAGCTATGCAAAATTTATGAAGGATATTCATAATAAAAAGAGGAAGTTTGAAGAAAATGAGACTGTTGCACTTAGTGAGGAGTGCAGTGCGTTAATTCAGAAAAAGCTTCCTGAAAAACTTAAAGAACCTAGTAGTTTCACAATTCCATGTGCAATCAGAGAAAGATTATGTGGAAAAGCTTTATGTGATTTGGGTGCAAGCATTAACCTTATGCCTCTATCAATATTCAAAAAACTGGGACTAGGAGAAATAATCCCGACTACTGTAACTCTGCAATTAGTAGATCGTTCGATCACATATCCTAAAGGAGTTATAGAAGATGTTTTGGTAAAAGTGGATCAATTTATTTTACCTGTGATTTTCATTGTGTTATATATGGTGGAAGATAAAAAGATACCCATAATTTTGGGGAGACCTTTTCAAGCTACAGGCAGAGCCATGATAGATGTGCAAAAAGGGGAATTAACGATGAGGGTTAATGATCAGACTGTTACATTTAATATTTCAAAATCGATGAAATATCCTGCAAGAGGTAAAGAAGATGAGTGTTTTAGGATGGATGTTATCGAATATTTAAGTGAATGTCATTTCAAATTAACTTATGAAGAGAAAGCTTAAAGAGAAGGATTTGAATATACGCAAGAAGAGGAGTTATTTGATTCTAAAGATTTTTAAGAAGAAGATTTAAAGTACGTTCATGAAAGTTTTGAATTGTTGGATATGACTGAAAATGAAAAATCTTATGGTCCATCAATTGAAAAACCTCCTAAACTTGAGTTAAAAATGCTTCCTGATCATTTGAAGTATGTTTTTCTAGGTGAATCCTCAACCTTGCTTGTTATAATTTCCTCTCAATTAACTGAAAAAGAAGAAGAGAGTTTGCTTGAAATTCTGAAGAAGCACAAGAAAGCCTTTGGATGGACAATTGCTGATATTAAAGGAATCAGTCCTTTAATTTGTATGCACATGGAAGATAATAGCAAACCGCGGGCTGATCCCCAAAGGAGATTAAATCCTATCATGAAAGAAGTTGTTAAGAATGAAATTTTAAAGAGGTTGGATGCTGGAATTATCTACCCTATTTCAGATAGTGCATGGGTTAGTCCTATTCACTGTGTTCCTAAGAAAGGAGGAGTAATCTTGTATTCGTTAATGAAAAGAATGAAATGATACCAACAAGATAAGTTACGGGGTGGCGAATTTGCATTGATTATAGAAAATTAAACCTTGCGACAATGAAAGATCATTTTCCACTCCCTTTCTAGATCAAATGTTGGATAGACTCGTGCAGGCATAAATACTTTTGTTTTACGGATGGATATACTTGGTTACCACCAAATTCAAATTGCTCCTGAGGATCAAGAGAAAACTACGTTTACTAGTCCTTATGGTACGTTTGCTTTTAGAAGAATGCCCTTTGGTTTATGCAATGCCCCTGCTACATTTCAGAGATGAATGATGACTATTTTTTGTGATTTAATTGAAAAAGGGATTGAAGTTTTTATGGATGACTTTTCAGTGTTTGGAATTTCATTTGAATCATGTTTAGAACATCTATCTAAAGTTCTAAAATGCTGTGAAGAAACTAATTTGGTCCTTAATTGGGAAAATACCAATTTATGGTAGCAGGAGGAATTGTTTTGGGACATCGGATTTCAGAAAAAGGTTTGGAGGTAGATCCTGCAAAAATTCAAGTTATATCTAATTTACCATGCCCAACAAATGTAAGGGGAATTAGAAGTTTTTTAGGACATGCTGGATTTTAGAGGTATTACATCAAATATTTTTCAAAGATTACAAAACCTTTATGTCATTTACTGGAAAAGGATGCAATTTTTAATTTTGATGATGATTGCCTTAAAGCCTTTGAAACATTAAAAGAAAAATTAGTCACTGCACCTGTAATAATTTCACCAAATTGGGAAGAACCTTTTGAATTAATGTATGATGCTAGTGATTATGCTATTGGTGTTGTTTTGGGTCAGAAATATGATAAAATTTTCAAAGTAATTTATTATGCTAGTAAAACTCTTGATGAAGCTCAAATTAATTATACCACTACTGAGAAAGAGTTATTAGCTATAGTATTTGCCTTTGATAAATTTCGATCATAATTAATTAAAACTAAATGTGTGGTGCATACTGATCATTCTGACATTAAATACTTAATGAAGAAAAATGATGCAAGACCAAGACTGATAAGATGGATTCTTCATTTGCAAGAATTTGATTTTGAGATAGTAGATAGGAAGGATTCTGATAATCAAATTGTTGATAATTTGTCCAAGCTTGAAATTGAAAAATCTCTCTGTGATATAGAAGAAATTAATGAACATTTTCCTGATGAAAAACTGTTCACTGTTAAAGAATGGAGTGTTCCGTGGTATGCAGCATAGTAAACATTATTGTTATTATACCTTATGGTTTGACATATCATGAAAAGAATAAATTTCTGTCTGATGCTAAGACTTATTTTTGAGATGACCCATTTTTATATAAACAAGGAAAGGATCTTATAATTCGAAGATGTGTACCTTTGGAAGAGACTTATGAAATTATTCAAAAATGTCATGATTCTGATTATGGGGGATATTTTGGAAGTTATAAAACTGCATATAAAATATTACAATCAGGATTTTATTGGCTTACAATTTTTAAGGATGTGAATGTTTATATTAAAAATTGTGATAGCTGTTAGCATGTAGGCAATACTTCTAGAAGAAACGAAATGCCCCTCAATTATATGTTGGAAGTTGAAATATTTGTTGTTTGGGGATTAGATTTTATGAGACCATTTACACCATCTTTCAGAAATGTTTATATTTTGATAGCAGTAGACTATGTTTCCAAATGGATTGAAGCTATTGCTTTACCTTGATGTGATGCTCAAAGTGTTGCAAAGTTTTTAGAAAGAATATATTTTGCTGATTTGGAATACTAAGAGTAATCATAACTGATGGAGGAAGTCATTTTAGAAATGCGATTATTAGGAAGTTAGCAAAGAAGTATCATATTAATCATTGCATTATTACTGCTTATCATCCGCAGATAAGTGGTTTGGTTGAATTATCCAATCGTGAAATTAAAAGAATATTAGAAAAAACTGTTAATCCAAATAAAAAGGATTGGTCAATTAAACTGGATTATGCTTTGTGGGCCTATAGGGCTGCTTACAGAACATCTATAGGAATGTTCCCATATAGGCTGATTTTTGGATAAGCTTGTCATTTACCTTTTGAACTTGAGCATAAGGCTTATTGGGCTATTCAAGAGTTCAATTATAATTTGAAAGATGCTGCTGAAAAGAGATTATTGCAATTGAATGAGCTTGAAGAAATAAGGAATGAATCTTATGAAAATACTAAGATTTATAAGGAAAAGATGAAGTTATGGCATGATCAGAAGATTCTTTCTAAACATCTTGTACTAGGACAACAAGTTTTGCTGTATAATGCTAGATTGAGAATATTTTCTGGAAAACTTAAGTCCAGGTGGATGGTTACATTCATTGTGATAAAAGTTTATTCTTATGGAGCTGTAGATATTAAAGATCCTAGAACTGGAAAAATATTTAAAGTTAACGGACATAGACTTAAACCATATTTTTCAGTCAATAAATCTAAATCTGATGAGAATTTAATGTTGGGTCACTCAGAAGAGTTCTGGGTATTTCAGGCTGAAGACGTTAAAACAAGTGCTTTGTGGGAGGCAACCCATATTTATCGATGTGTTTGCTTTATGTTTGTTTTATGTGTTTTGTTTGCTTTCTTTGGTTTGTTTTTATGTTTTTAGTGTTAGTAATTTGAAGTTGTTAAACTTAAGTGGAGTTTATTTGACCTTAATTGATGATTTGGAAAAGTAAGAATGAGAATTTGGACACTTAGCAGACCTGTGCTAAATTGTGAACTGGCGGCTAAGTGCCGATTAGTTGGTGCTTAGGCTCCACAGTTATAAAAAACGTAAAAAATGTGAATTTAGAGCCTAGATCGTGGGGGAGAAGTTGTGGGAGTTATTTAGGAGTTTCTAAACGTCTTGGGGAATATTCTAGAATTTCCCAAGTCTATAAAAAGGTCCTGACTTAAGGAAAACACTTGCCCCAAGTCCTATTTTCATTTCTGAAGTCTAAGAAGAGAATTTTGAGCACCGTGTCTTCCTTGGAGAATGAGATGAAGAAGAAGCAAGATTCTGATAAAAGTAAGTTCATTAGTGATAGTGCTAAGGAGTTATTTAATGGATATCTCGCTGTTAGTATTCAAGGTATTGCAGAAATGATTGCAAAAATTGAAGCCCGAGTGACTTCAATGGAAGCAAAGATCAATGATATTACTTTACATCGGGATCACATGGGATGGCAATTGAAGATGCAATTCAATCATTCAAGGTATGTGGAAGAAATAGATAAGGCGATGTTTGTGAAGAACAAATGGATTGAAGAAGATGATATAAGAATAAACAATGATCGCCTGGTCTTTCAAATTTATATTCCTGAATGGTCAAATGAGAATAATAGTGGTCCTGGTTATATTCCGCCTAATGGAGAGTGGAATTAAAAGTGTTTTGTTTCTATTTGTTTAGTGTCTTATGTGTTATGTTAGTGTCATTGTGAGTTCATGTTTAGTGTGTTTAATGTATTTATATATGCCTGATGATGTGATGGGTACATCTTAGAGATGTACACTTATCAGTTTAAGATTATAGTGTCTTGTATTTTGAGAATTTTATCCTTTATGTTTGGATAAAAATGCTAGTATTGTATTGAATGTTATGATTGTTTTAATATAAGTTTGCGTTTTTGTGAAATTTTTGTGGAATCAATGGTTATTAAATTTTGATTTGGAGTATTAGAAGATTCATGTGGGGAAAAATAATTATTTCGGAATAATTAAGGGTAATTAACCAAGTGATTTAGTGCATATACCTTAATTATAAAAATTTGGGTATTGGCGGCTAAGTGCCAAAATGTCGGCGCTTTCGCGCCAGATTTCGCGGCTAAACGCCGATAGTACGCGCTTAGGCGCCAGTTCACGAAAATTGATTCTCGAAAGTTAAAAACCTGAAAATTGCCATTTTCAACTCCCCATCGTCTTCAACCTTTGCTTTGCCGCGAAAGAGGAGCCTCGGGTATCATATTGTGGATCATTTAAGAGCCGATCTCAACAAAACTTGTTAGATTTTGATTCCTTGAGGTAAGAACACTACTCCTAAGTAAAAATTTTTGATTTTCACCATGTATTTTGAGTACATTTTGGAAGATCTTAAAATCACTATTCATGGTGAAAATTTGACGAAAAGCTTGATAAATTGCTTGGATTTAGTGAAAATATCTTTTGGAAGATAATTTAGCAAGTTTAGTTTGATTTTGGGATTTATGGTGAATTTTTCGTGAATTTTTAGAGATGGCTCCAAAGTCAAAGCGTGCACGAGAAAAGATGAAGTTTAATTCTGATAAATTTGTTAGTTTGAGGGCTTAGGAACGATACGTCAATGCATTGCAATCACGTAAGTTGATTTCTGAGTGAGTGTTTAGTAAGCCAGGAGAGGTGATTGAAGATATGATTGCAAGAAGAAACTGGCAAAATTACTGTTGCTTCTCCGTTGTTGCTGTTGTTTCTGTGGTAAGAGAATTTTATGCAAATTTACCTGATGCAGAGGAAAATCAAGTGATGGTTAGGAGGCATGAAGTAAACTTTTCTTCGGGTACAATCAATACCTTTTATGGACTACCTCCTGACATGTTCTGTTTTTATTCTAACTATCATCCTTTGGAAGGAGAATTAGATGAGATTATGGAGTTTCTGACTGATGGAAGAGGATTATAGAAAATTACAAATGATAGAAGAGTGAACTTTCCTGCTTCCTAATTGAATGTCATTTCTAAGGCATGGCAATATTTTATCTCATCTAAGTTGTTACCTTCAAGTCATACCAGTGAAGTGACGAGAGAAAGAGCGATGTTGAACCATTGTGTTCAGCATGGGAAGCCTATTGATATTGGAAGCATAATTTTTTATTATGTTTTGAACTGTGCTAGATCAACCACGACTGCAGGTATGGGATTTCCTTCCTTGATTCATTCACTATGTGAAAGATCTGGAGTGAAATTTGAAACCTGGGAAGAGGTACTTCAGCCATTGAGACCAATTACTAGTGTAAACGTTGGTGCTTACACTGTACATTCAGAGTTTGGTTGGAGAGGAGGATTTAGCGGGGCTTCTCGCATGCCGCCTGTGCATCAGCTTCTGTGCATGCGCTTCTCGTGTTACTACTTCACGTGCTTCATCATCTACTGATTCACAGACTAGTTTATTAAGAAAGATTTTGAAAAAAGTGAGTCTTACTCGAGATCCTGTGAGAGATATGGATGGTAAGCTGGATAATGTTGAGAGATATATTGTAAAACATGATGAATATGAGGAGAATTATTAGCAATATTTGGATAGACTGATTAGAGGAGATCGAGTGCTTGAGATGCCACCTCATTCATTCTATATACCTTATGTGCCATCCAGAGATTGGAACGAGCAAGATGATGATGATGAGGATGAAGAGTAGATGTATGTTGTTTGTTTTAGTTGTTGTATTGATGTGTTCTGTCTTTGTGTACTTTATCTAGTATTTTGTTTGATGATTGTGTTGTGATGTGAACCTTGATAATATGTAGATTGTAGTTGTACTGTTATGCATATTCAGGTATTGTTGTTGTTTTATTGTTGATTTATATGTTGATGTGTGGTAGTGTGTAATAGTAAATGTTTTTATGTGTATGTTATGTCAGAGTTTTTAGTGCTATGTATTTTTAATTTCAAAAAATGTTAGGAAATTATAAACCACTATTAGAAACTTCTACTTAGGAAAACTACATGTTTAAAATTCTTCAAATTCCACTATCATCTGTTATCTGTATTAGTGTGTTATTTTAGTTGGTGTGTATTTGCTTTGAAAACCTCCACTACTATAGAAGTCTTCTGAAATTTTTACTTTTCTAATTATTATTAAAAAAAGAAAAGAAAAATGTTTTGAAAAACTAAATTTGATTTCATTTTACTCCTGTATTTAAATTGTTATACTTGCATATTAGGATATTAAAAATTCTTGCAAGCATGATATGTCAGTTTTTATTTCTCACCCATATATCATTTCTTATGCTTAAATGTTTTATCTTAATTAAAAAATTAAAGTATTAGGGGGAATTTTAAAAACAAAGATTTTTCAAAAACCTAAAATTTTTTTTAATTCTCAAGAATGCTTAAAAAGAAATCTTAGTTTTGATTGAGAACAATTATGTACATGAAGTTATATTAGGGGAACAAAATTTTGAATATAGAAATGAATAAAAGAATTTATTTAAAATTTATAGTAATCATGAAAAACTTAAAGTTAACATTTTCTTAATGAAGAGGTGTTAAATAAAGTTAAACTATCTTTTGTACGAAGTTTTGTATTTTTGGATAAATAGAAGATTTGACTTTTATTCTTCAAAGCTTAAATTTCTTTTATTGAAGAGTAATATTTAGATACTATTATTATGATTTTTAAGTGAAAGATGTATATCCGATCTTTATTTTAAATTGAAGGATAGAATTCAAAATCATTAAAGGTCTATCCAGATATAGTAATCCTCGCCTTTAAAAAAAAAGTGAAAAATATAGTATATGAAAAGGGAGTAGAAGCTTGAGGATTTAAGAGCCTAATCAAAAATTGGTTTCATACCTAATGTTTAAGATATAAGTTCAAAGAAAATCTAAAGCTTAAGTTGTAATATAGTATGTAAAATTATTTTTCAAATAAAGATTTTTAAGTGAGAAAAATAAATGTTTGAATCCTATATTTTGAAAAATCTACAAATATTTCTGAAATAGATAGAGACTTATATTTATCATTTTCTTTTACTTCAGAACTTTCTAAACTTTAAGTTGTTTTTAATTACTGAAATTTTTTCTAATATGAACTATTCAATTTCTAGAAAAAAATTTTGTTATCTTCCTAAGAAACTCATTACAAAATTTGCATGCTAAAATGTTTTATGAGATTAATTGTCACTTGAGGACAAGTAACATTTTAAGTTTGGGGGATTTTGATACACCTTAAATATATAGTATTTTTATGCACATTTTTATACCTATATTTAATGATATTGCACTTTAAGGGAAGGTATTTTGAGTTTTTCTTGCAGGTATGATGAAAATGGATGGTCATGTTGAAAGGAGCAAAATTGGATCAAATTTGGAGCAAAAATAATGAAAAATCAAAATTTTGGCTCTGGCGGCTAAGCGCCGCTGGGCTGGCGCTTAGCCGCCATAGTTAAAAATCGAGATTCAAATGGATTTGGCCCCAATTTCAAAGGGATAGGATGCAACTCTTGGTGGTAACGTCCATAACATCCTTTGGGCGGCAAGTTTAAATGAAGGGGTGTGTTCCTTGGTAGATACATCGAATCTGGACACATTTTGAAGAGACACCAAGGCACATTTTGGTTTACTATTTAAAGAAAGTCTTAGGAATTATTTAGAGGAGGCAATTTGAGGAGACTCTTCCACTGCATTTTGAAGAGTACTTCCATTGTTCTTCCATTGCATTTTAAAAGTTTTTATTTAGAGTAGGAGTAGAGAGTAGAAAGGATAAAAGGGATAGAGTGAAGTATTCTTCCTCCCATTTCTTTTCTTTCTTTTAGTTTAGTTTTTATTGAAGTACGTGATTACGAGTCAACGTAGTTGGGAGACTTGCTCTGAGAAGTAGTTTAGCGAAGAGTTAAATTTTCAGAGGAACTTCCTTAGTCTTGTGGAGAAGATTTTTAGATAAGTGTTTACTTTTATTTAGTTTATTAATACTTGTTTTCGTTTATTAATTTTATTATCGTTGTTTTTAATTTCAAATCAATATATTTTTATATTTTCTCAATGCATTCTGAGTAACTTACTTTATCTTTTTCTTTCTTAAATGGAGAAGTAATTATTTTAAAGAGAATTGTTGTGGAAAGTATAAGTGTTTAAAAGTTGGAAGAAGTTGTGAAGATTGATTCTATAAACTTTGTTTACTTCTTAATTTGGCCTGTTAAGTTGTAAAATTTCTTGAGAATATGTAAGATCCAATGCGGTATTGTCTCATAAAAGTTAGTAAGAATCACATGAAATTATATGGGTGAGAACTGTAGTCCATATAATTGAATGTAATATTAGAAGATATTTTTATAAAATGGAGTAAAATTAGAGGATTTTTAGAGTGACGAAGCTAAAACCCCTAATTTGGTTTGAAGTTTTGATTTTTGTTTGAGAAGTTAACCCCCAGGTGGTGGAAATCGAGGGAACTCTAGAGTGAGAGACTGGTATCTTTCCTGTCTAACCATGTTCAAAATAATATAAATTTCAAATTAACCTATGTTCTTTATAGAACCAAATAAGGGTAAAGAACACATTTGTTTCTATTTATCACAACAAAAATTTGAATAGTTCCACAACAATACTTTAAGAATTATTACTACTTCATGAAAGGAAAGAAAAAGACATTCTAGTTTATAGTATTTTACATCCAGTGTTATTAGTTATTGTAATTTTAATTTCTTGCTTAACATTTTATTAAGAAAATTTCAAAAGACAAATCAACTTTTAAAACTTTTCAAAATCAAAACCTACTTTTTCAAAAACAATTAACGAAAGTAAAAAGATAATTTTTTTGATTCCTTTAAAGATTTTCATATTTTCACTGTGGGTTCGATATCTCGGGACTTAATCAGAAAGTCCTATATTACTTGATAAACGATATGTATACTTGCGTAGTATCCTATATTATAAAATCATAATTTTCATATCTAAAATCATCAGCGCACTTATATCTGACGGTACCAAGTTTTTGGCGCCATTCGCACTTATATCTATCGAGGATCGATATCACGACAAAGAAAAATGCTATCGGATCGATATTTTTAATTATATAATTAAAAAGCATTATCAAGAAAAATGTAAAGTCATTTCTGAAGAAAAAAATGATGAATCTAAGTTATATAATGAGTCATTAGCTGAAGAAATTGGAGAAGTGAATGAAGAAAATTTATCTGAAGAAACTCATTATATTAATGATAATTGGGAAATTTTAGACACGACTAAAAATGATATACTTTTACCCTCAATTGAAAAAGCCCCTGAACTGGAATTAAAAATATTACCTGCACATTTAAAGTATGCATTTCTTGGAAATTCATTAACTTTACATGTTATTATATCTTTAGAACTAAGCAAAGATCAAGAAGAAAAATTAATAGGAGTTCTGAAGAATTATAAGAAAGCTTTTGGTTGGACTATTACAGATATAAGAGGACTAAGCCCTTCAATCTATATTCATAGGATTTTAATGGAAGAAAATTTTAAACCTACTATTGAATCTCAAAGAAGATTGAATCCAATTACGAAAGAGGTTATTAAAAAAGAGATTTTAAAATTGTTAGATGCTAGAATTATTTATCCTATTTCAGATAGTCAATGGGTAAGTCCTATTTATTGTGTTCCAAAGAAAGGAGGTGTAACTATCATTATTAAAGATAAAAATGAATTAATCCCTACAAGGCAAGTTACTCAATGGAGATTTTGCATCGATTATCAAAAATTAAACAACGCCACTAGAAAGGATCATTTTCCTTTACCTTTCTTGGATTAGATGCTGGATAAATTAGCTGGACACTCATATTTCTATTTTTTGGATGTAAATTCTGGTTATCATCAATTACCTGTTGCTCCTGAGGACCAAGAGAAAACAACATTTACAAGTTCTTATGGAACATTTGCTTTTAGAAGAATGCCTTTCAGTTTATATAATGCACTTGCAACTTTTCAGAGATATTTGATGTCAATATTATGTGATTTAATTGAAAAAGGAATTAAAGTATTTATGGATGATTTTTCAATATTTAGAACTTCTTTTGAGTCTTGCTTAAAAAATATAACAAAATTTTTGAAAAGATGTGAAGAAACAAATTTGGTTCTAAACTGGGAAAAATGTCAATTTATGGTCACAAAAAGAATTGTACTTGGACATAAAATTTCACAAAAAGGGATGGAAGTTGGGCAAAAGTGAAAATTATTGCTGAACTTCAACCACCTACTATTGTTACTGATGTGAGAAGTTTTCTAGGTCATGCTGGATTTTATAGAAGATATATAAAGAATTTTTCTATGATTGCTAAACCTTTTTGTCATTTATTGGAAAAAGAAGCTAAGTTTGAATTTAATGACGATTGTCTGAATGCTTTCAATATTCTAAAAGAAAAATTAGCCACTGCACCTGTCATTGTTGTACTTGATTGGAGTAAACCTTTTGAATTAATGTGTGATGCAAGTGATTATGGAATTAGAGTTGTATTGGGACAAAAATATGACAAAATTTTCAAAGTTATATATTATGCTAGCAAAACTCTTAATGAAACTCAAATAAATTACACTACTACTGAAAAAGAGCTCTTAGCAATAGTATATGCTTTTGATAAATTTAGACCTTATCTTCTTGGTACTAAATGTATCGTATTTACTGATCATTCCACTATTAAGTATTTAATGTCTAAAAAGGATGCCAAACCTAGATTGATAAGATGGGTTCTACTTTTACAAGAATTTGATTTTCAAATAGCGGATAGAAAAGGAGTTGACAACCAAATTGCTGATCATTTATCAAGAATTAAAAAGAATATTGAGAAGATTACTAAGAAAACATAAATGAGAAATTCCTTGATGAACAGCTATATGTTATTCAAGGACTACAAACTCCTTGGTATGCAGATATAGTTAACTATTTGGTTAGCAATATTTTACTGTGTGGATTGAATAGCAAATATATTAAGAAATTCAAGAATGATTCTAAATCATATATTTTGGAAGATCCTCATATATTTAAACTAGGTAGAGATTCTGTGATTTGAAGATGTATACTTTATGAAGAAACTTTTGCAATTATTCAAAAATGTCACAATTCTGAATTTGGAGGACACTTTGGAGTGGATAAAACTGCGTTTAAAATTTTAAATTCTGAATTTTATTTTCCTACATTATTCAAAGATGTTAGATATTATGTGAAAACTTGTGATCGATATCAAAGAATGGGGAATATATCCAGAAAAAGATGAAATGCCTCTAAGCTATATATAAGAAATTGAGATTTTTGATCTATGGGGTTTAGACTTTATTGGACCCTTTATACCATCATCTGGAAAGATTTTTACTTTATTAGCAGTTGATTATGTTTCAAAGTGGATTGAAGCTGTAGCTTTACCTAACAGTGATTCCAAAAGTGTTTCAAAATTTTTAAATAAATGATTTTTACAAGATTTGGAATGTCAAGGGTAATTATCACAGATGGGGGATGTCATTTCAGAAATATAAGAATTCAATCATTACTGGAAAACTTTAGAATTAAACATAGAATTGCAACTGCTTATCACCAACAAACAAGTGGAATGGCTGAAGTATCAAACAGAGAAATTAAAAGAATATTAGAGAAGACTGTTAATCCTAAAAGAAGTCGATCAGGTTGATAGACTTGTGTACTGGATTATGGGCTTATAGAACAGCTTATAAGACACCTATTGGAATGTCACCTTATCGGTTAGTTTATGGTAAACATTGTCACTTACCTGTTGAACTGGAACATAAAGCTTAGTGGGCGACAAAGAAGTTCAATTATGATTTGAATGCTGCAGGAGAGAAACGACTGTTACAACTCAATGAAATTATAGAGATAAGAAATGAGTCCTATGAAAATGCAAGGATTTATAAGGAAAGAATGAAGAAATTGCGTGATAAAAAGATTTCAAGAAAAATATTTGAGCCTGGACAAGGAGTATTATTATTTAAAATCCGTTTAAGACTTTTTCCTGGAAAACTAAGATCTAAATGGATGAGACCATTTATTATTGAGAAAGTATACCCTTATGGAACTGTGGATATCAAAGATGCCAAGACGGGAAAAATATTTAAAGTTAACAGATTAAGACTGAAGCCTTATATGGAAGAAATGAAATTGATTTACAAGGAGGCCTACGAACTGAGTCTACCCTATTATTATAACTGATTAGGTAGGGCTCACAACGTTAAACCAAGCGCTTTGTGGGAGGCAACTCATATATTATCATTGTGATTATTTGTGATTTGAATTTATCTTAATCGATGTTCGTGTGTTAATCACACCATTTTAATAAACCTATTTTAAGACCTAAAATTTGTAAATTTGATGATAAGCGAAACGAAGTCGAACGTGGTTCCGGCGCCTAGGCGCCCAAACTTGGCGCCTAAGCACCAACATAACCCATGTGTTTCGATTGTCCGGCGCCTAGGCGCCAGATTTTGGCGCCTAAGCGCCCCAGTTATTGTTTGTGCAAAAACAAAAAATCTTCAGTTTTTCACATGAATTCTTCCTATAAACTGCCCTATCTTCGTTCCCAATCCATAAGCAACCCTAATTTCGTTCAGAACAATTAATTTTGGAGGAGAAAAGAGAGTTTGGAAGCAATGGAGAGAGGAGATCATGGCAATGGGATAAGAGATAAGTCTTCTAAAGATCCTTAACCTTATTTCAATGGATTTATTGATGTAAGTTTGGATAAATTATTCAGTCGTCTAGATAAGACTGAGGCGGAATTGCTAAGCGTTGGAAATCGTCTGCATGAGATGTATAACCAAATCGAGCACTTGGAATGGCAGAGGAAGCTTTAATTTTCTCATATGATGGTCTTTCAAGATTCTCAAGTGGCAATGTATGCGAAGAACAAATGGATTGATGAGAAGACGACTTTGGAATTTCCAAGGGCGTTAGTTTTCTATCCATACGAGCCTAGCGAACTTCATTGCGAAAGGGATGGCAATTCAAAGTTTGGATAGGATTAAATCGTTGGTGTGTTCTAGGTGTTATTGAGTTATGTTTTTAGTGAGTCGAATATTTCGTTTGTGTGTTAGCTTTCATTGTTCAAAGTGTGTTGATTGATTGTGAATTTGCTTTGAAATAGTGTGTTTGTGTTGTTTGTAGAATGTTGAACCTTGTTATAGTATTTATCTAGAATTTATTGAGCTTGGAATGGAAAAATGTGAAATGGAATTGAAGAGTTTGATTATATCTTGTGTTTGAATGTTGGATCTAATTTATCATTTTAATTGTTTATGGAAATGTTTGGAAGTTAGAAATTGGAGTAATACTCTCATGTGAGTAATTAGAAGTCGAATTTGTTAAGCTTTGGTGGTAAAAACAATTTTTAAATCAAATTTTTGGTAAGGCGAGTCTGGCGCCTAGGTGCCGGAATTCGGTGCCTAAGCGTCAGTTCAGCCTACACCCGAAAGTCGGGATTTTAAACCTACCGATGCCATTAACAATGCCTAAACTCCCTTCTTCTTCCATTTTCACAAAAATCGACCTTAGGGATAAATTTTTAGGCTGGATTTTTGAGTTTTTGAGCTTGGAATCACTCGATTTCTTCATCTCGAGGTCAGATCTATCTTCTAATCCATTTATTTTTTTTTTCACCATGGATTTTTCAAATTTTGAGCAAAACCAAAATTTTTTTATTTTTGGAGTTTAATCCATGGATTAGAAGCTTTATTTAAGTTTTTTAAAGCTTAAATAAGCTTATTCTTTTGATCCTTTAATCTATTTTGCATTTTCTTTCTCTTACATTTAGATAGCTCCAAAATCTAAGCGAGGGAAAGAACGAGAGAAGTTCGATCGTAGCAAGTTTACCACTGCCGCAGTACATTTTAGTTACAATGATTTTGCTACGACAAGAAAATTTATCTCGGAGAGGAGTTTCTACAATCCTGGTGGAAGGATTTAAGATACGATCGTTGCACTGAACTGACAACGATTCTGTTACTTCACTACTGTTTCTGTTATCCCTGTTGTCAGAGAATTTTATGCAAATTTCATGGATGCCGAAGATTACGAGATCTTCGCTAGAGGAGTTGGAGTAGGATTTACTCCAGAGAGAATTAACATTTTCTACGGCCTGCCACCGAACATCGAGTGCTACTATTCTAGATTATCTCCATCTGAGGGAGATTTGGAGATGATTATTGCATATTTGACAGATGGTACTGGAGCTTGGAAGATCCAGAACGAAAAATGGGTAAATTGTGTCATCTTCTAAGCTATATGGTGTTTCTAAGGCTTGGTATTACTTTATTTCTGCTCGCCTCCTTCCATCCAACCATTTGAGTGAGGTCACAAAGGACAAAGCTATCCTCAACTACTGCATACAGGAGAGGAAGCCATTTGATGTGGGAAGTATTATTTATGATTCTGTAGAGGCCACTGCTCGTTCTAGCACTTCGGTGGGATTTGGATTCCCATCTCTGATTTATTGTCTGTGCAAAAGTAATGGAATTTTTGCTGAGCTTTCAGAGGAGAAGCTTAAGTCTACCAAGCCCATTAGACGAGAAAGTGTCAGTATTTATGATTGACTTCGAGGTAAGAGTTCTACTGCACCTTCTAGTTCATTACCTACTTCTGGTAGACCTTCTACTTCTCGACCCTCTACTTCTGCTGCTGAGCCACCATCTAGTTTTTGGGAGAATATGCATGAGAAATTTATAGAGCAGCAGAATATGTTACTTTTGACTCAGTGTAGAGTGGATACAATAGATATGAAATTGGATCATCTTTCTGAGTACACCTAGAGGAAGAGTGATTTTGATGCTGAGTATTCTGAGTCTCTTGTTAGATTCCTAAAGGGTGATCATTCAGTTCAGTTCCCGGCCTGACCTAGATTCTCACCATTTGATATCCAAAATAAGAATGTAGATTTTTCCTTTGATGATGATGAGGATGAGGAGACAGCTAGTGATGAGTAGATTTCTAGGATTGTGTTGTGTTATTTATGTTATGTTTTGTTAGTGTGTTAAGTTTTGCATGTATGTGATGATTTGTTTGTTTTTATGTTTGATGCACTGTTCTGAGACACTTATTGTTGTATTAATGATTGTTGGATTGTTAAAGTTTATTTCTGTAATGAGATGTTTTATTTCTGTTTTAGTATAGTGATCAGAACACCTGTTTAGTTTAGTTATTTTTGTTTAAAATTATTATAAAAAAAATTAAAAAAAATGATTTTTGTAGAAATTGATCCTGCTTACTAAAATTTTTCTATAAATGCTTAGACCTTTCTTTTATATTCATAAAAAGCATGTGTAGAAATAAAATTTTTCTTTCTAGATTATTTTTCATATACTTAGAAAAATTCCTGGTAAAAATATGTTAATCTTTCTCTCATACTTTAGAAATTTTCATGATTTATGTTTATACCAAAACTGAAGTTTGGGGGAAGGGAAAATTCTTTGAAATTTAAATATTATTTGTCCTTAATGTACTAATATTTTCTTTAAAAATATTAACATAACATAAGGAATGAAAAAATTATTTAAGATTACTTAAATTTTTGAAATTATAAATAATTTAGTAAACTTAACTAAAATTTCAATAATTTTGATTGATTTTAAGAATATAATTATTTAACTTAAAGAATAATAAGATTAAAACTTTTTCTATTTATAGTAAAGAGAATTGTATTTTTTAAATACTAAGGAATCAAGATTATTACTTGAAAAAGAAAAGATTGAAATAATTTTTGAAAAATACTTATTAAGAATGTCATATTTATTTAGTAAATATGTATAAGTTTTTAAATAAAAGTTAAGGATAGCGAAGTTCAAAATCATTAACAGGCTATCCAGATATAGTAATCCTCACAAAAAAAAAAAATTGGAGGATTGAAAAATATCCTTAAAAAGAAAAAAAAGAAAAGAAGAAGAAAAGAGCAAAAAAAAAAAAAGAAATGTGTGGAGAAGCTTGAGGAGATGCCTAATAAAAAATTGGCTTCACTTAAATTATCTTATAGGAAAAAAAATAATTACATTTTTAACTTAATTTTAATGTACAAGCATCTTTACTAGAAAAGTTTTCATGAAAGTCTTTTTCTTGTAAATTATCTATGTAACCTTAATATGATAAATTACAATTATTCTTGAAATAAATGAAAATTTTAAAGTCTTATGATTTGGTAGTTAAGTATTCATTAAATTCTTAAAATTAACCTTAATTAGTCAAATTTGGTTAATGATATGCTAGAGCATTTATAAAATAAAAAATTACAAGGATTCATAAATATTTAACTTCATTCCAGATGTTATACATTTTATGTAATAACATCTCTCCCACTCCCTCCCACCCACTCTTCAATCCCAATAATCACTCCCTCTCTTACTCTCTCTCACTCTCTCTCACTCTCTATTTCATCTCTCTTTGTTGTTTATTTGCACTCTTTTGCCCCCTCTTTGTCTCTCTCTCTTGTACTTTTTCTTCTATCTCACTCTGTTCTCTTTTTTTAATCACTCTTACTCTCCCTTTATCTCTCACTCTCTCCCCCTCTCCCTCCCTCACACACACTCTCTCAATTGCTCTCACATCTTGCTCTCTCCCCTCATATCTATTTCATTGGTGAGAGAGAGAAGAGAGAGTAAGAGAGGAAGGGATAGAGTTAGAGTGATGGATAAAGGGAAATAACGAGTGAGTAAAGAGAGACAAAAGTGAGCAAGAGAGAGTCAGAGAGTGAAAGAAACATAATTAAGAGTGAGGCATCGTGAGAAAAAGAAACGAGAAAGAGAGAGATAGAGGGCAAGAGTAAGGGAGAGAGTAAGAAAGGTGGATAATGAGTAATAGAGTGAGAGATATTGAAGATAGCAATGAAGTGGAAGAGGGAGAGAGAAAGTAGGATTTAAGAGAGAGAGATATAGAGCGATACACGGACAGAGAGCGAAAGATAGTGAGCAGGGTCGAGAGAGGTAGGGAGATTAAGATAATAAGTGAGAAGGAAAGAAAGAGAGAGGGAGATGGAGAGAGAGAGAGGGAGGAAGACAGAAAGAGTTTGAGATAGAGAGAATGGGAGGGAGAGAAAGGAGAGAGCAAGAGAATGGGAGAGGAAGATTGAGAGATAAATAGAGAAAAGAGAAAGTGAGAGAAGAGAGAGTAAGTGAGCGAGAATGAGAGAGAGCGATAGAGAGAATGAGAGGGAGTGACAGAGAGTGAATGAGTGAGTGTAACAGGAGTAGGAGTGTGGTTTAAGATCAAGAGAGAGCTAGAAATGTTGGAAGTGGGGATTGAAAGAGGGAGGGATCGACCAAGAAAGAGAGATCTATGAGAGAAAATTAAAAATAATGAGATGGATATGTGGAGAGAGAGCAAGATGTGAGAGAATTGGAAAGAGTGCTTGAGGAAGGGAGAGTGAGAGATGGAGAGAGAAGGACTGAGTAGAGAGAGAGAAGAGAGGGTGATAGAAGAAAGAGCAAAGATAGGGGGGCTAAAGAGAGTGAGAAAGCAATAAAAAGTCTTGAAATAAACTAAGAGAGAGAGAGAGAGAGCAAGAGAGGGAGTGAAGAAAGGGAATGAAAAGTGAGCGGGAAGGAAAGAATGATAGATGGTGAGACAAAAATATAGAGAGAGGAGAGATAGAGTAAGATATAGTGAGTGAGAGGTAGAGATTGACCCGACCCGCAATAACACAGTAATATTTGCTTCCAAAAGATGGCAAAAAATTTGATCCAATTTATAAATAGCGGCTAGTGTATAAAGTCAAAATGTTGTAAAATTTTAGAAAATATTTTACACACTAGGCGTACTATGCAAGTATACGTATCGTTTCAAGTAATATAGGGTTTTCTTTTATAACCCCAATATTGATCCCACGGGGAAAAATTATAGTAATAAATTTTCTAAATATTATATTTCAAAAATATTTTTTTATCTTTTAATTTAACTATAAATTATTATTAATTTACTAGATGCAAATAAAGAAAACAATAATAAGAAAATGATTTATGAAAACTATATAAAATAAACAACTTTCTTCCCTTCAATTAATCTAAGATTTTAACATAATTTAATATTCGTTGGAGAATTGAATTTATGGTATTGTGCCAAATAAAAGCATTCCTATTCTATACCCTTTGATCCAGGCGCAAAGAACATTAGCTAATTTACAGATCAGGTCTGGATGTATTGTTAGTAGAATGGGTTAATCTAGACTCACACTTCTAGATGTCCAAGGGTGGCTATGGTCGGCCCTACTAGTGACCCTTTCCTAATCTATAAATCAAATTATAAGAATTTAGTCTGTCACTCTAAAAACTTATCAATTCTACGCCCTTTAAATCTTATCTTCCTATTTATTTGAACTTCACCTTGAATAGCCCGCACATGGCCTTCGACTACCCAAGGATTCATGTGACATTTACAAGTTAAGAGTTCTTCTCCTTCT
Source organism: Papilionanthe hookeriana x Papilionanthe teres (assembly GCA_022702705.1). Taxonomy (NCBI): domain Eukaryota; kingdom Viridiplantae; phylum Streptophyta; class Magnoliopsida; order Asparagales; family Orchidaceae; genus Papilionanthe; species Papilionanthe hookeriana x Papilionanthe teres. The sequence goes on along the minus strand of CM040432.1, from coordinate 62,910,808 downwards.
AGGTCTCAAAACTCTTCAATAGGTTTTAACAATTTAAATGGCCAGTTTAAAAAGCAAAGTAAGATCCGGTATTAATGTCATCACAATGTTTTAAAAATATTTTGAATTTCAATTCTCCATTGAATCTTTATATTATCTTATCTATCTCTTCATAATTGAAGGAAGAAAGTAAACTAACTACTCATAACACATTGAATATAAATAGCAAAACATAACAAATAAAATTTGAATCAAATATAAAATACTTATCTCAAATATTCCTTCTCCAGATCTTCTGATTCCTACTGACTCCAAAGTGTAATGAACTCCAGATGCAACAACTTGAAAATAAACTCACTAAACTAAACAAAAGTGGCCTTAAATTTCTCTCTCTATTTCTCTCTGTAAGGATGAGAGATCCTAAAGTGGATAAGAGAAAGGGTTACAATGGGAGGGGCAAGTTTTCTGAAGAAATGGACCCCTATTTATGGGCTTCAAGGGTTACCTTGAGGCACCTCTTCAAAACATGTCCACATTCAATGAATCTTCTAGAAAGTCTGTCTAGCGCCTAGGGGCCGGACACCGCGTCCAGTTCTTCGCACCTCTTCACTTTGGCTCACACCTCTTCACGATTAAAACCGTTCTGGAGCGTTCAAATGCAATGTATCACATGTCCTATTATCAAGGAATAACTGCCAGTCTTCTTGAATGTCCAATAACCCTCACTCCGTCAAAATAATCGTTCAAACGTTGTCAAAAACTTGACAGTTTCTATATCGAGTCTGGCGCGTTGGCGCCAACTTCTGGCGCCTAGGCGCCAGGCCATATTTTTTATACCTTTTGTATTTTGCTCCATTTTTGCTCCTTTTTGCTCCTTTTTGCTCCTTTTTGCTCCTTTTTTCTTTTTAGACATTTTTACATCATCTACATCCAAAAACACAAAAAATACCATTCATTAAAGCATAATATCCTTAGAAATTAATAAAAATTTAGACATAAAGAAATATGTATTTTTTTATAGATCTAAATCCCCCAAACTTAAATGTTACTTGTCCTCAAGTAACTCTTTTTACTATATAAAATATAACCTTTGGAATAAAAGATAAATATTTAAGATTCCTCATAATTTTTTATTTTATAAAGTTTTTAGTAAATTATTAACCCAATTTCACTAACTAGGTTTAATTTTAAGAATTTAAAGAATATTTAACTACTAAATCATAAGATTTCAAACTTTTCATTCATTTTAAAAATAATAGAATTCTATTATATTAAGATCTCATAGATTATTTACAAGAAAAAGATCATCTTGAAAATTTTTTTCTAAATAAATATTCATGTATAAAAATTAAGTAAAATATGTAACTAGTTTTCTTCCTATAAGATAATTTAAGCGAAACCAATTTTTTATTAGGCATTTCCGAAGCTTCTCCTCTCTTCTTTTTTTTTCTTTTCTTTTTTTCTTTATATCTATATATATATATATATATATATATATATATATATATATATATATATATATAGAGGATTACTATATCCGGATAGCCTGTTAATGGCTTTGAACTTCACTATCCTTAACTTATATTTTCAAAACTTATACATTTCTACTTAATTATTATAACATAAATAAGAATTCAAAAAGATTTCCAATCTTTTCTTTTTCAAGTGATAATTTTTGATTACTTAATATTTCTAAAATTCTATTTTTTCTATCATGAATAGAAAAATTCTTTAATCTTATTCTTCTTTAAGTTAAATAATTCTATTCTTAAAATCAATCAAAATTAGTAAAATTTTGGTTAAATTTCACTAAATTATTTATAATTTCAAAAATAAAAGTGATCTCAAATAAATTATTCATTCCTTAAGTTATGTTAAAAAGTTTTTTTTTTTAAGAAAATATTAGCTCTTTAAGGACAAATAAAATTTAAATTTGAATGTATTTTCCCTTCCCTCAAACTTAAGTTTTGGTATATTATTGTAATTTGAAAGTTTCATAGAAAGAAAATCATAAGAATATTTATAAGTATGTAAAAACAATCTTAAAAAGAAAAATTAACTTCTAATCTTGCTTTTATGAATAATTAAGATAAAATTGAAGCATGTATAAAAAAAAGTAAGCAGGCTAATTTTTATGATTATACTTTATTTGAAACAAAATTAAAGCAGAGCAAAATTACTAATTACTAAACAGTAGACTAAAACAAACATATCATAAATTAACTCTAACTTCAGTTTCAACACAATATACTAAGAATATTTTGACAACAGAATTTTAACACTAATCAATCCACACAGATATTTAAACAAATTAACATACATCAAACACAAAATTAACAAACAATCAAAACAAAACAAACTAACAGAGTAGCACATCATAAAGATCTATAACTACTAGTCACTACATTCGTAACCTCATCATCATCATCATCACCAAAGGAAAATTCTACGTCCTTAGGATCAACAAATGGTGTGAAACTAGGAAAAGTAGGGAAACTAACATCATGTTCACCTTTCGTAAATCGACTAGGGCTTCATCATACTCAGCCTCATAACTACTCTTCCTCTGGGTATAATCAGATAAATGATCAAGTTTCCTACAATAGTATCAATCCTGCAGTGAGTTTGAAATAACTCTTACTGCTGCTCTAAAAACTGATCATGCATTGATTCCCGTGGCTCATGAGAAGTAGGGGGTCGAGAAGTAGAAGGTCTACCTGGAGTATGTGCAGAAGTAGAAGGATCGGTCGATCTCTTCCCTCAAAGACGATCATAGATACTAACACTCTCATGCCCAATTGGCTTGGTAGACTTTAACTTCTCCTCAGAAATATCAGCAGTGACTCCATTACTAACACATAATGAATAAATCAGAGATGGGAATCCCAATCCAACAGAAGTGATGGATCTCGCAGTAGAATCCACAGAATCATAAATAATACCGCCGACATCAATAGGCTTCCTCTCCTGAATGCAGTAGTTTAAGATCGCTCGATCTCTAGTCACTTCACTCAGGTGGTTGGAAGGTAACAATCTTGCAGAAATAAAATAGTGCCATGCTTTAGAAATACCATTTAATTTGGAGGATTTGAAGTTTACCCTTTTTCCGTTCCTGATCTTCTAAGATCCAGTACCGTCAGTCAAATAAGCAATGATCATATCCAAATCTTCCTCAGATGGTGATAATCCAGAATAATAGCATTCAATAGTTGGTGTCAGGCCATAGAATATATTGATTCTTTCAGGACTAAATCCTACTCTGATACCTTTGACAAAGACTTCATAATCTTCGTCATCTAGAAAATTTGCATAAAACTCTCGAACAATAGGGATAACAGCAACAGCAGTGAAATAACAGAATCGATGCCAATTGTGCGCAACGATAGTGTTTTCAATCATTTCTCCAGGATGATAGAAACTTCATTCTGAAATGAACTTTCTGGACGTCGCAAATTGGTGGAAGCGAAAATGCGCAGCCACCGTAGAAAATTTACTGCTATCAAAGTTATCTCGTGCTTTCGCGGGTTTAGATTTTGGGGCCATCTAAACGTGAAAGAAAATAAGAACAAATTTAGGAATCAAAGATTTAAATTCTTTTTAAGTTTCTAAAACTTAAAATAAGTTTAAAAATCCACAGAAATCACTAAAAATCAAAATTTTTTTTCAAAATTTCAGTTCTTAGCAAAACTAGGGAAATTTATGGTGAAAATAAAAAATAAATGGTTTAAAGTGTAGATCTGACCTAGAGATGAAGAAATCGAGTGGTTTTGCGCTCAAATCCTTGATGTTTTGACCTCAAAATGGATCTAAAAGGTGTATTTTCGCGAAAATGAGGAAGAAGATGAAGCTTAGGCGTCAAAAATGGCTTTTGGGGGTTATTTAAGTAAATTTTCGGGTACAGGCCGAACTGGCACCTAGGCGCTGAATTCTGGCACCTAGGCGCCAGAATCGCCTTTAATTAAAAATTATTTTTAAATTTAATTTTCCACCAAAATTCATAAATTCAACTTCCAATTACTCATATCAGAGTAGGGCTCCAATTTCTAACTTCCACAACATTTTCAAAAATTTATAAAAATTAAATATTTAATCCACCAATCAAACATAAGGTTTAAATCAAACTCACTAAATTCCATTTATAATCTTCAATATTGACTCAATACATTCCAGATAAGTATTATACTTCATTCAAGTTCCTAATACACACTCAAACACAACAATTTCTAAGCAAAAACAACACACATTGAACATGAAAGCAAATACACAAACAAACACAATCGATTCTCTAAATCGATACAACGACTCAACAAACCATATAATAACTATCTCATTACCAGAATATTCTAATCTTCACAAACGAAATTGTGTACTCCACTTGGAAAGAACACTAACGCTCTCGGGAAATCCGTAGCCGTCTTTTTGTCAATCCACTTGTTCTTCGCATACATTTCAACTTGATCATCTTGATAAGCCGCAAAATGATCAAATTAAAGTTTCATTTGCCATTCTAGATGTTCAATTTGATGAAACATCTCACGAAGGCGATCTCCAATGCTTTTAAACTCCGCTTCAAACTTATCCAAACGACTAGAAATTTTCTCTAAACTTACAGCGATGAAACCATTGAAGTAGGGTTGAGGATCCTTTGAGACCTTGTCCCTAGCTTCTTCTCCATGATTTCTTCCTTCCATTTCTTCAAAATTTTCTCAAATCTCTCAAGAATGAAGTGCAAGGGACGTAATTTTGATTGCTTGATGGTTAGGGAAGAAGATAGGTTGATTTAAAAGGGAAAATCATGTGAAAAACTAAAAATTTTCCATTTTTGCACGACTCAGTAATCGTGGCGCTTAGGAGCCGAATCTGGCACCTAGGCGCCGGACTATTGATACATAGTTGATTCTGGCGCTTAGGCGCCGAATTCTGGCACCTAGGCGCCAAAAATATATTCAACTCCGTTTCGCCTAATGGTCAAATTTCAAAATTTCGTTCTCCAAGATAGGTATATTATACTGGTAAGAGTAATTTAGACTCAATAACTCACATTGTAAAAAATCATAATGAAGGTTAACTTGATCTCCTTTTTACTCATATTCTTAATAGAGTGATCCTATTTTTAAATCTTACATACTTTAAAATAATTTTCAGCCGAAGTCAACAAAGACTTATAAGCATCAAATTTTCCTAAAGTAATATAAAATTAATTAAGATCGAGGCATAACCTTACATTAAAACACAAAAACACTCATAACAAAAGATAATTATGGGTTGCCTCCCACAAAGCGCTTGGTTTAACATCGTCAGCCCGACTTAAGTAAATCTTTAATCAGGTTGACTCAATTCATAAGCCTCTTTATAAATCTTTTTAATATCTCCCAAATAAGGCTTCAATCTTAATTCATTTAGTTTAAATTTTTTTTTTGTTTTGGAATCTTTAATATCCACAGCTCCATAATGGTATACTTTCTCAACTAAATAGGTTCCAATCCATTTAGATCTTAATTTTCTAGGAAAAAGTTTTAAACGAGAGTTAAACAGTAATACTTCTTGTCCAGGATAAAAATTTTTTCCTGAAATTTTCTTATCATACAACATCTTCATTTTCTCTTTATAAATCCTCGCATTTGCATATGCTTCATTTCTTATTTCTTCCATCTCATTTAATTGCAATAATCACTTTTCTCCTGCTTTATTCAAATTAAAATTAAACTCCTTTATCGCCCAATAAGCTTTATGTTCAAGTTCTACGGAGTAGGTGACAATGTTTACCATAAATTAACCGGTAAGGTGACATTTCGATTGGTGTCTTATAAGGTCGTTCTATAAGCCCATAATGCAGAATCAAGTCTATCAACCCAATCAGGTCTTTTAGGATTAACAGTCTTCTCTAAATTTCTTTTAATTTCTCTATTTGATACTTCAGCCATTCCACTTTTTTGTGGGTGATAAGCAGTTGTAATTCTATGTTTGATTCCAAATTTTTGTCGTAATGATTGAATTCTTATATTCTGAAATGGCTTCCACCATCAGCTGATAATTACCTTAGGCATTCCAAATCTTGAAAATATCATTTTCTTTAAAAATTTAGAAACACTTTTGGAATCACGAGTTTGGTAAAGCAACGGCTTAATCCACCTTGAAACATAATCAATTGCTAATAAAATATAAATTTTTCCGGATGATGGAAGAAATGGTCCCATAAAGTCTAAACCCCATATATAAAAAATTTCAACTTCCAATATATAGTTTAAAGGCATTTCATTCTTCCTGGATTTATTTCCCATCCTTTGACATCGATCACATGTTTTCACAAAATGTCTTACATCTTTAAATAAGGTAGGCCAATAAAATCCAGAATTTAAAATTTTAAATGCAGTTTTATCTATGCCAAAGTGTCCTCCAAATTCAGAATCATGAAATTTTTGAATAATAGCAAAAGTTTCCTCATAAGGTACACATCTTCGAATCATTGAATCTTTACCAATTTTAAATAAATGAGGTTCTTCCCAAATATAAGATTTAGCATCATATTTAAATTTCTTAATAAATTTGTTATCCAAGTCATAAGGCAATATATTGCTAACTAAATAATTAACAATATCAAGCATACCGAGGTGTTTTGTATTCTTGAATAACATATAAAGATTCATCGGGAAATTTCTCATTTATATTTTCTTCGAAATAATATCATTTTTAATTCTAGACGAATGATCAGCAATTTGGTTTTCGGTTCCTTTACTATCTACTATTTGAAAATCAAATTCTTGTAGAAGTAAAACCCATCTTATAAGTCTGAGTTTAGAATCCTTTTTAGATAATAGATATTTAATAACGAGAATGATCGGTATGAACTATGCATTTAGTACCAAGAAGATAAGGTCTAAATTTATCGAAGGCATATACTTATAGCTAGAAGCTCTTTCTCAGTGGTAGTGTAATTTCTTTGTGTTTCAGTGAGAGTTTTACTAGCATAATATACAACTTTGAAAATTTTCTCATATTTTTGTCCTAATACAGCTCTAATTGCAAAATCACTAGCGTCACACATTAATTCAAAAGATTTATTCCAATTTGGTGCAACATTGATAGGTGCAGTTATTAATTTTTCTTATAGAATATTAAAAGCATTAATACATTCTTTGTTAAATTCAAATTTCGCATCTTTTTCCAATAAATGACAAAGAGGTTTAGTAATTTTAGAAAAATCCTTTATGTATCTTCTATAAAATCCGAGCTTGACCTAGAAAACTTCTCACATCAGTAACAGTAGTAGGTGGTTGCAATTCAACAATAATTTTCACTTTTGCTTGATCTACTTCCATCCCTTTTTGTGATACTTTGTGACCAAGTACAATGCCTTTTGTGACCATGAATTGACATTTTTCCCAGTTAAGAACTAAATTTGTTTCTTCACATCTTTTCAGAACTTTGGCTATGTTTTCCAAACAAGATTCAAAAGAAGTTCCAAAAGCGAAAAATCGTCCATGAATATTTCAATTCCTTTGTCAATCAAATCACAAAATATTGACCTCATACATCTTTGAAAAGTTGCAGGTGCATTACATAAACTAAAAGGCATTCTTCTAAAAGCAAATGTTCCATAAGGACTTGTAAATATTGTCTTTTCTTGGTCCTCAGGAGCAATAAGTAATTGATGATAACCAGAATATCCATCCAGAAAACAGAAATATGAGTGTCCAGCTAATTTATCGAGCATTTGATCTAAGAAAGGTAAAGGAAAATGATCCTTTCTAGTGGCTTTATTTAATTTCCTATAGTCAATACAAATTCGCCATCCAGTAACTTGTCTTGTAGGAATTAGTTCATTTTTATCATTAACAATGACGATTACACCTCCTTTCTTCGGAACACAATGAATAAGACTTACCCATTGACTATCCAAAATAGGATAAATAATACCAACATCTAACCACTTAATAATTTATTTTTTAACAACCTCTTTCATGATAGGATTTAATCTTCTTTGTGATTCTATAGTAGGTTTAAAATTTTCTTCCATTAAGATTCTATGCATGCAAATGGAAGGGCTTATTCCTCTTATATCGACAATAGTCCAACCAAAAGCTTTCTTATAATTCTTTAACACTCCTAGTAGTTTTTCTTCTTGATCTCTACTCAGTTCAGAAGAAATAATAACAGGTAAAGTTAACGAATTTCCAAGAAAAGCATATTTTAAATGGGAATGTAACATTTTTAATTCCAGTTCAGGAGCCTTTTTAATTGATGGTAAAAGTATATCATTTTGAGTTATGTCTAAAGTTTCCCAATTATCCTTAAAAAAATGAGTCTCTTCTTCTTCTACTACTTCATCTTCATCAGTTAAAAATTAAAATTTTTCTTCAGAAATGACTTTACATTTTTCTTGATAATGTTTTTCAATTAAATAATCAATTATATCCATTCGATAACATTTCTCTTTATCAGGGTACTTCATTTATTTAAGAACATTGAATTTAATTTCTTGATCATTAACTCTCATGGTTAGTTCTCCCTTTTGCACATCAATCATAGCTCATCCGGTAGCTAGAAAAGGTCTCCCTAAAATAATAGGTATCTCTTTACTTCTTCCATATCGAAGTACTATGAAATCTACGGGGAAGATAAATTTATCCACTTTAACAAGGACACCCTCTATAACTCTTTTAGGATAAGTGATAGATCTATCGACTAGCTGAAGGGTTACGGTGGTGGGAGTAATATCTACTAAATCCAATCTTCGAAAGATAGAAAATGGCATGAGATTAATACTTGCTCCTAAATCACATAAAGCTTTTCCACAAAATTTTTCTCCGATAGCACGAGGTATAGTGAAACTTCCGGGATCCTTAAGCTTTTCAGGTAATTTCATTTGAATTATTGCACTACATTCTTCACTTAATGCAACAGTTTCAAAAGCTTCAAATTTTCCTTTTTTGCTTAAAATATCCTTCATAAATTTTGCGAAAGTTGGCATTTGTTCCAAAGCTTCAGCAAAAGGTATGTTAATAGTAAGTTTCTTAAAGATTTCAAAGAACATAGAAAATTGATGATCTAATTTCTGCTGTTTATGTCTTTAAGGAAAAGGTGGTGGTGGTTTGTCAACTTTCACATTAACAGGTATAACAGTCTGATCTTGACTATGAGAGAGAGTTTCTTTAGGTTTTTCAATCTCTTCAACCTCAATCTCTTTTTCAATTTCATTCCGCATTCTTTCTTTTAATTCCTTTCCACTTCTAAGTTGCACGACTTTAACTTGTTCATGTTCATTTCCGAGTTTCCTTTGGATTAATTTCAACATTACCGGAAGTGTTCCTACGGTTTTGTTATTAATTAAAGTAGCAATTTGCCCATTTGATTTTCAATATTACGAATAGCAGTATTTTGATTTTGTAATTGATTATTCATTTGTAAAATTAATTCTTCTATTGATAACTTTTTCTGTTGATTATTAAATCCAGGAGGTTTATAATTTGGATTAACTTGATTATTCTAATTTCCAGCGGGATGAGATTGATTATTACCCCATTGTTGTTGTGAATTATTCCAGCTAAAATTAAGATGATTTTTCCACCCAGGATTAGAATAATTTGAATAAGTATTATTTTTACTTGCAATAGCTTGTAAAGTTTCAATAGTTTGAGAATCTTCAATATTAGCAGAGTTATTATACGAAATATTAATTGCAAAATTATCTAATTTCTTAGACATTGCTGCTACTTGTGAAGCTAAGATAAAAAAGGCTTCATTATCGTGAATACTTGCCATTTTTTTAGGATTAATCCTTTCGGAAGGCCATTGAAAATTATTATTAGCCATTTCTTCAATTAAAGTGTAAGCTTCTTCAAATGATTTAGACATTAAAGAACCTCCAGTAGTAGCATCAATAATTGATTTTAAAGATCCAACTAATCCATTATAAAATGTTTGAATAATTAACCAATCAGGTAAATCATGATGACGACATTTTCTTAATAGTTCTTTAAATTTTTCCCAAGTTTCATATATTGTCTCCCTGTCAAATTGACTAAACGAAGTATTATCATTTCTTAATTTAGCAGTTTTAGAAGGAGGAAAATATTTAGCAAGGAATTTTTGTGCCATTTCAGTCCATGCTTTAATAGAACCAGTTGCTAATGAGTTTAACCACATCTTTGCTTTATCTCTTAAAGAAAAAGGAAAGAGTCTAAGTCTAATAGCATCATCAGAAACATTGTTATATTTAAAGGTAGCACAAAGTTCTAAAAACTAACAAGATGTAAATTTGAATCCACATTTTGTGTTCTACCAAATTGATTGTTTTACACCATTTGAATAATAGACGGTTTAAGTTCAAAAGAATTAGCATCTACAGTGGGTATTTGAATACTACTATGAAGTTCATCAAATGTAGGGTTAGCATAATCCCTTAATGGTTTATAAACATTTTGATCATTAAGTTCGATTGGATTTTGTAAAGTAGCCATTTCTTGAAATTTTTGAATTTTTTTCCCTTTTTAATTTTTCTAATTGTTTTTTCTAATTCAGAATCTAAAGGTATTAATCCTTCGGAACAAAATCTTCGCATAAAATAAGGAATAAAATATATATCTCTTTTTTTATAATTTTTTATTTTTTATTTTTTTTATATTTTTATATTTTTTAGAAATATAATATTTTTTTACAAAAATTTATAACTATTTTATTTCTTTCCCGGCAACGGCGCCAAAACTTGACTCGACCCGCAATAACGCGAGTAATATTTGCTTCAAAAGATGGCAAAAACTTGACCCAATTTATAAATAGCGGCTAGTGTATAAAGTCAAAATGTTGTAAAATTTTAGAAAATATTTTACACACTAGGAGTACTATGCAAGTATACGTATCGTTTCGAAGTAATATAGGGTTTTCTTTTATAACCCCAAGTATCGATCCCACGGCGAAAAATTATAGTAATAAATTTTCTAAATATTATATTTCAAAAATATTTTTTTATCTTTTAATTTAACTATAAATTATTATTAATTTACTAGATGCAAATAAAGAAAACAATAATAAGAAAATGATTTATGAAAACCATATAAAATAAACAACTTTCTTCCCTTCAATTAATCTATGATTTTTAAGATAATTTAATATTCGTTGGAGAATTGAATTTATGGTTTTGTGCAAAATAGAAGCATTCCTATTCTTTACCCTTTGATCCAGGCGCAAAGAACATTGGCTAATTTACGATATCGAGTCCGGATGTATTGTTAGTAGAATGGGTTAATCTAGACTCACACTTCTAGATGTCCAAGGGTGGCTATGGTCGGCCCTACTAGTGACCCTTTCCTAATCTATAAATTAAATTATAAGAATTTAGTCTGTCACTCTAAAAACTTATCAATTCTACGCCCTTTAAATCTTATCTTCCTATTTATTTGCACTTCACCTTGAATAGCCCGCACATGACCTTCGACTACCCAAGGATTCATGTGACATTTACAAGTTAAGAGTTCTTCTCCTTCTAGGTATCAAAACTCTTCAACAGGTTTTAACAATTTAAATGGCCAATTTAAAAAGTAAAGTAAGATCAGGTATTAATGTCATCACAATGTTTTGAGAATATTTTGAATTTCAATTCTCCATTGAATCTTTATATTATCTTATTATCTCTTCATAATTGAAGGAAGAAAGTAAACTAACTACTCAGAACACATTGAATATAAATAGAAAAACATAATAAATAAACTTGGAATCAAATATACAAGACTTATCTCAAATATTCCTTCTACAGATCTTTTGATTCCTACAGACTCCATAGTGTAATGAACTCCAGATGAAACAACTTGAAAATAAACTCACTAAACTAAACAAAAGTGGCCCTAATTTTCTCTCTCTATTTCTCTCTCTAAGGATGAGAGATCCTAAAGTGGATAAGAGAAAGGGTTACAATGGGAGGGGCACGTTTTCTGAAGAAATGGACCCCAATTTATAGGCTTCAAGGTTTGCCTTGAGGCACCTCTTCAAAACATGTCCACATTCAATGAATCTTCTAGAAGGTCTGTCTGGCGCCTAGGCGCCAGAATCTGGTGCCCAGGCGTCGGACACCGCGTCCAGTTCTTTGCACCTCTTCACTTTGGCTCGCACCTCTTCGCGAATAAAACCATTCTGGAGCGTCCAAATGCAATGTATCACATGTTCTATTATCAAGGAACAACTGCCAGTTTTCTAGAATGTCCAATAACTGCTCACTGCGTCAAAATAACCGTTCAAACGTTGTCAAAAACTTGACAGTATTTTTTATACTTTTTGTATTTTGCTCCATTTTTGCTCCTTTTTGGTCCTTTTTGCTCCTTTTTGCTCCTTTTTCCTTTTTAGACCTTTTTACATCATCTACATCCAAATGCACAAAAAATACCTTCCATTAAAGCATTATATCCTTAGAAATTAATAAGAATTTAGACATAAAGAAATAGGTATTTTTTTATAGATCAGAGATAGGGAGATATAGAAGGGATATATATGGAGATAACAGGAGGGTGAGAGGGTAATAGAAAGAGAGATTGATTAACGAAAGAGGGAGAGAGGGAGGGAGGAAGAGAGTGAGAAAGTGAGAATAGAGAGCGATAAAAGAGAGCAAGAGTATGTGTGCGAGAGCAAGAAAGAGGGAGGAAAACAAAGAAAGTAAAAGTGAAAGTATAAATAGAGAAAAGATGAGAGAGGGAGAGAGTGAGAAAAAGAGAGATAGAGGGGTGAGAGAGATTGAAGAGAGGCGGAGTCAGAAAGGAAGAGAGGGTGAGAGAGGAGACAGTGAAGGAGAGAGGTGGTAGATAATGAGATTTAGTGGGAGAAAGAGGGTGATAAATTGGAAGGGAGTTAGAGAGAGAGGAAGAATGTGTGTGTAAGAAAGAAAGAGAGAGAGAGAGAGAGGGAGAGGGAGGAAGGGAAGGAGGGAAGGAAGCAATGGAGAGGTGGAGAGCGGGAGGTAAAGTTTGAGAGGAGAGAGAGAGGAGAGAAAGCCATCAGAGAGAGTAAGTGAGAGACAGTGAACATGGAGTGAGAAAGAGAAATGAAGTGAGGAAGTGTGAGAGTTAAACTGAAGAGAGAGGAAGGGGGAGTGAGAAAGGGAGAGAATGTGAGAGAGAAATAGAGTGAATAGCGAGCGAGGGAATAGAGAGCATGCAAGAGGGAGAGAGTGAGCTAGTAGAAAAAAGTGAAAGTGAGTGAAGAGAGCCAGAGAGAGGGAATGAGACAGTACGATAGGCAAAATGATAGGGAGGGAGAGAGAGTAAATAAGTGAGTGCAAGAGGAGAGAGAAAAAGTGAGAGGGGAGAGACGAGAAGAGAGGGATGGAGGGATTGAAAGAGGCAGGAATCGAAGAGGAAAGAGAGATGTATGAGATAAAAGAATAAATAATAAGATGGATATGAGTGGAGAGAGCAAGATGTGAGAGAAATTGAGAGAGAGTGTATGATGGGGGAGAGTGAGATTGAGAGTGAGAGATAGAGGAAGAGAAATATTAAGTGAAGAGAGAGAAGAGAGAGAGATAGAAGAAAGAACATGGGAGAGACATAGTGGGGGCAAAAGAGAGTAAAGAAAGAACAAAGAGAGATGAAATAGAGAGGGAGTCAAGATAGGGATTGAAGAGTGAGTAGGAGAGAGTGAGGGTAACGAAGAAATAGAGAGAGAAGAGAGACTCACAGAAGTTTGAGCAAAAGATAATGAGTTAGAGGAAGAGAAATATTGAGTGAAGGGAGAGAAGATAGGGAGATAGAAGAAAGAGCAACTGAGAGACATAGAGGGGGCAAAAGAGAGCAAAGAAAGAACAAAAAAGATGAATTAGAGAGGGAATGAAGATAGGGATTGAAGAGTGAGTAGGGGGGAGAGAGGGTAAGGAAGAAATAGAGAGAGAAGAGAGACTCATAGAAGTTTGAGAAAATGATAATGAGTTAGAGGAAGAGAGGGAGATATAGAGGGAGATATGGAGAGACGGGGAGGGAAAGAGGGGGATAGAGAATAATGAGCAAGAGATTAGGTGAGCGAGTGAGAAAGAAAGATATATAAAAAAAGTGCAGAGATTGAGAAGAAGAGTAAGGTAAAGAGAGTGAGAAATATTGAGAGAGAGGGATAGAGGGAGGGAGGGAGTAAAAGAGGGGGGAGAGTTAGAGATGTGTGAGAAAAGATGATAAAATGAGAGAGATAAGAGGCAGAGAGAGAAAAAAAGATAGAGAGGTGAGAGTGGGGTTGAAAGAGATAGAGGTTGGGAGAGAGGGAGAGAGAGAGAGAGTGAGGCATAGAGTGAGAGAAATAGAGAGAATAAAGTGCAACATAAGAAAGAGTAAAAGACTGAGAAAGAGAGATATAATAGAGAGTGTGAGAGAGAGCATGAGTGGTAAAGAGAAAGAAATAGAGAGAGACCTTGAGAAAGATTAAAGAAAGAGGGAGCAAGTGTGAGAGAGAAATAGAGAGTGTGGGAAGATAGAGCGAGAGTGAGTGAATGAGAATGGAAGAGAGAGGTGATCCACTTTAAAAATACCATTTTTATGCCTTATTTATGATTCAATTCTTAACGATATTATGCTTTAATGAACGGTATTTTTATGTTTTTGGATGTAGGTGATAAAAAAAGAGTTCAAGAAGGAAAAAGGAGCAAAAATGGAGCTAAAAGAGCAAAGTTGTCGAAATTATAGGTCGGGCGCCTACGCGCCAGAATCCGGCGCCTAAGCGCCAGTTCGATACAGTCGCAGATAAGATTTTTGACGACTTTGGGCAGTAATTTTGACAGTGTTAAGCAGTTATTGGAGCTTCTAGAAGACTGGAAGTTACTCATAATATATAAGACATGTGATACAATGCATCTAGACGCAAGGAAACGTCTTTAATCGTGAAGAGGTGCGACCCAAAGTGAAGAGGTGCGAAGACTAGGTCAAAGAGTCCGGCGCCTAGGCGCCAGATTCTAACGCCTAGGCGCGACAGCTACCTTCTAGAAGATACATTATATTTGGAAGAATTTTGAAGAGGTGCCTTAAGCAACCCCTGGTCAAATTCATAGCTCTACAAATAGGAGCCCATTCTACAGAGAAAATTGCACCCTATAGTCTCTTTCACCCATTCTTGCATCTTTAGTCCCAAAGCACTATATTCCAATTATTTTAGGGAGTCGCCTTCTTTATTATTTAGTGAATTTATTTTGAGTGTTAAGTGTGAGATTATTAGTGTTCTTGTTGTTGAAGTCTTTCATCATTGCATTGGAGTCAGTAGGAGTCAGCGGATCACTTGAAGGAACATTCCAGATAAGTATTTGTAACTTGGTTCAAAGTTTTATAAATATGTTTTGTTTTATGAATTCAATGTGTTTTGAGTAGTTAGATTTCTTTCTCGTTTCAACTATGAAAACATAATAAAATAATTAAACTTTGGTGGAGAATTTAACTTAAAATACTTATAAAATTTTTGATGATATTAATACCTGATCTTAGATTATTTTTTAAACTGGCGATTTAAATTGTTAAAACGTGTTGAGGAATTCTGAGACCTATCCGGAGATGAGTTCTTAACTAGTAGATATCACATGAATCCTTAGGTAATCACAGGCTATACGCAAGTTATTTAAGGTGAAGTGCAAATAAATAGGATGATATGATTTATTGGGCGAAGAATTCATTAGCTTTTAGAGTGACAGACTAAATTCTAATAATTTAGTTTATAGATAGGAAACGGGTCACTGGTAGGGCCGACCATAGCCACCCTTGGACATCTAGTAGTGTGAGCCTAGATTAACCCATTCTACTAATAAAATATCCTAAACCGATCTATAGATTAGTCAATGTTCTTTATGCCTGGACCAAAGGGTAAAAAATAGGAATGCTTCTATTTGGCACAATACCATAATCTAAAATCTCCACAAATGATAATTATTCTAAAAATCTTGGATTAGTTGAAAAGGAGAATGTTGTTTTATTTATACCTACATTAATATTTATTTTAGTATTGCTTACTTATATTTAGTATAAATTTCATTAAATCTAAAATCTAAACTTAAAAAAAAATAAAAATAAGAAAAATTACTTTTAATTTGAAAAATCTAAAAATATTACTTAATATTCTAAAAGTCTTCCCTGTAGGATCGATAACCAGGACTCCACTGGAGCCCTGTATTACTTGATACGACACATATACTTGCGTTTGTAATTGTGAATTTTACAAATTATAATCTAAATATAAATTCATAAACTCTTTCATAATTAAAATTGCATCAAGTGTTTGGCGCCACTGTTAGTGATTAAATCTTCTAGCAGTGATATCAAATTCTTGCATTTGAAAGTATATATATAATCCTTTAGGTTAAGTCACGCATCAAGTTTTTAGCTCCGTTGCCGGGGAAGATTAGGAAAATAAGTAAGAAAGCTAAAAAGACATTTTTCAAATTAAATTTAATTTATACACTTTTATTTCTTTTAAAATACCAAAAATATAAAAAAATATTATAATAAAAATAAAAATACCAAAAATATTTTAATTTTATGTGTAGTTCTGGATCGGAAGGATTATTACCTTTTGATTCTGAATTAGAAAGAACAGTTAAAAGAATTAAAAAAGGAAAAGAAGGAAAATAAATTCAAAAATATCAGGAAATGGCTAATTTACATAACAATAATCAAAATCCAATAGAAATTAATGAACAAAATATTTATAAACTATTAAGGGATTATGCAAATCTTACAGCTGATGAACATCATATTAGTATTCAAATGCCAGCTATAGATGCTAATTCTTTCAAGCTTAAACCTTATATAATTCAAATAGTTCAAAATAATCGATTTGGAGGAACACCTAATGAGGATTCAAATTTACACTTTGCTAGTTTTTTAAAACATTGTGCTACCTTTAAATATAATAATGTTTCTGATGATGTTATTAGGCTTAGACTCTCTACTTTTTCCTTAAAAGATAAAGCAAAGATGTGGCTTAATTCATTAACAACTTGTTCTATTAAAACATGGGCAGAGATGGCACAAAAATTCCTTGTTAAATATTTTACTCCTTCTAAAACTGCTAAATTAAGAAATGATATGACTTCTTTTACACAATTTGATGGAGAAACAATTTATGAAGCTTGGGAAAGATTTAAAGAATTATTAAGAAAATGTCCTCATCATGCTTTGCCAGATTGGTTAATTATTCAAACATTTTATAATGGACTTATTGGATCACTTAGATCTATTATTGATGCTGCTGCTGGTGGTTCTTTAATGGTTAAGACATTTGAAGAAGCTTATACTTTAATTGAAGAAATGGCTAATAATAATTTTCAATGGCCTTCTGAAAGGGTTAATCCTAAAAGAATGACAAGTATTCAAGATAATGAAGTCTTTTCTATTTTAGCTTTACAAGTGGCTGCGATATCTAAGAAATTAGATAATTTTACTATTAATATATCGCATGTAAGTAATGATAATCCTTCAAATACTGATGATTCTCAAACAATGGTAAATTTGCAAGCTATTGCTAGTAAAACTAATAACCCTTATTCTAATTATTATAATCCTGGTTGGAAAAAATCATCCTAATTTTAATTGGAATAATGAACATCAACAATGGAGTAATAATCAAGTTAATCCAAATTGGAACAATCAAGGAAATTCAAACTTTAGACCGACTTACCCTCCTGGTTTTAATAATCAGTAGAAAAATTTATCTATAGAAGAATTAATCTTGAAATTAAGTAATCAGCTACAATTTCAAAACACTGCTATTCGTAATATTGAGAATCAAATGGGTCAAATTGCTAATTTTATTAATTACAAACCTCAAGGAACACTACCTAGGAATCTTGAAATTAATCCTAAAGAAACTGGGAAAGAACATGAACAAGAAAAAGCTGTACAACTTAGAAGTGGAAAGGAATTAAAAGAGAAAATTTGGAATGAAATTGAAAAAGAGAGAGAGGTAGAAGAACTTAAAAAACCTAAAGATACTCTTTCTCCAAGTAAAGATCAAACTGTAATTCCTATTGAAGTTGAAGTTGAAAGACCACCACCACCTTTTCCTCAAAGATTAAAAAAACAGAAGCTTGACTATCAATTTTCTAAGTTTTTTGAGATTTTGAAGAAACATACCATCAACATTCCTTTTGCTGAAGCGTTGGAACAAATGTCAAGCTATGAAAAATTTATGAAGGATATTTTAAGTAAGAAAGAAAGTTTGAAGCTTATGAAACTGTTGCATTAAGTGAAGAATGTAGTGCAATAATTCAGAAGAAACTACCTCAGAAACATAAAAATCCTGGAAGTTTCACTATACCATGTGCTATTGGAGAAAAATTTTGTGGAGAAGCCTTATGTGATTTAGGAGCTAGTATTAATCTCATGCCATTTTCAATCTTTCGAATGTTAGATTTAGGAGAGATTTCTCCCACCAATGTAACCCTTCAGTTAGCTGATCGATCTATCACTAATTCTATAGGAGTTATAAAGGATGTTCTTGTTAAAGTGGATAAATTTATCTTTCCTGTGGATTTCATTGTGCTAGATATGGAAGAAGATAAAGAAATACCTATTATTTTAGGGAGACCTTTTCTAGCTACCGGACGTGCTCTGATTGACATATAAAAAAGAGAATTAACAATGAGAGTTAATGATCAAGAGATAACATTTAATGTTCTGAAACCAATGAGGTATCCTGATAAAGAAAAATCCTATCGAATGGATATTTTTAATTATATAATTGAAAAATATTATCAAGAAAAATGTAAGGTGATTTTTGAAGATAAAAATGATGAATTTGTATTATATAATGAGTCAATAACTAAAGAAATTGAAAAGGTAAATGAAAAAAAATTATCTGAAGAAACTCATTATATTCATGAAAACTGGGAAATCTTATACACAACTAAAAATGATATACTTTTACCCTTAATTGAAAAATCCCCTGAACTGGAATTAAAAATGTTACTTGCACATTTAAAGTATATATTTCTTGGAAATTCATTAACTTTACTTGTAATTATATCTTCAGAACTAAGCAAAGATCAAGAAGAAAAATTAATAGAAGTTTTAAGAATTATAAGAAAGCTTTTGGTTGGACTACTACAGATATTGAAGGAATAAGTCCTTCAATCTACATGCATAGGATTTTAATGGAAGAAAATTCTAAACCCACTATTGAACCTCAAAGAAGATTGAACCCAATTATGAAAGAGGTTGTAAAAAAAGATTTTGAAATGGTTAGATGCTGGAATTATTTATCCTATTTCGGATAGCCAATGGGTAAGTCCTATTCATTATGTTCCGAAGAAAGAACGAGTAACTGTCATTGTTAATGATAAAAATGAATTAAACCCAACAAGACAAGTTACTGGATGGTGAATTTGCATCGACTATTGAAAATTAAATAACGCCACTAGAAAGGATCATTTTCCTTTACCTTTCTTGGATCAAATATTGGATAAATTAGCTGGACACTCATATTTATGTTTTCTGGATGGATTTTCTGGTTATCATCAATTATCTGTTGCTCCTGAGGACCAAGAGAAAAAAACATTTACAAGTCCTTATGGAACATTTGCCTTTAGAAGAATGTCTTTCGGTTTATGCAATGCACCTGCCACTTTTCAAGGATGTATGATGTCAATATTTTTTTATCTAAGCGATAAAGGAATTGAAGTATTTATGGAGGATTTTTTAGTATTTTGAACTTCTTTTGAATATTGCTTGGAAAATATAACAAAAGTTTTGAAGAGATGTGAAGAAACAAATTTAGTTCTAAATTGGAAAAAATGTCAATTTTTTGTTATAGAAAGAATCGTACTTGGACATAAAATATCAAAAATAGGAATGGAAGTTGATCAGCCAAAAGTGAAAATTATTGTTGAAATTCAACCACCTAATAAAGTTGCTTATGTGAGAAGTTTTCTGGGTCATGCTGGATTTTATAGGAGATATATAAAGGATTTTTCTAAAATTGCTAAACCTCTTTGTCATTTATTGGAAAAAGAAACTAAATTTGAATTTAATGAAGATTGTCTGAATGCGTTTAATATTTTAAAAGAAAAATTAATCACTGCACCTGTCATTGTTGCACCTGATTGTAATAAATATTTTGAATTAATGTGTGATGCAAGTGATTATGCAATTGGAGCTGTATTGGGACAAAAATATGAGAAAATTTTTAAAGTTATATACAATACTAGCAAAACTCTTAATGAAACTTAAAGAAATTACACTACTACTGAAAAAGTGCTTTTAGCAATAGTATATGCCTTCTATAAATTTAGACCATATCTTCTTGGAACGAAATGTATCGTACATACTGATCATTCTGCTATTAAGTATTTAATGTCTAAAAAGGATGCTAAACTTACATTGATCAGATGGGTTTTACTTTTACAAGAATTTGACTTTGAAATTGTGTACAGAAAAGGAACTGACAACCAAATTGCTGATCATTTATCAAGAATCAAAAATAATAATGAGAAGATTGATGAAGAAAATATAAATAAGAAATTCCCGAATGAACAATTATATGTTATTCAAGGATTACAAATGCTTTGGTATGCAGATATAGTGAACTATTTGGTTAGCAATATTTTAACATATGGATTGAATAGTAAATACAATAAAAAATTCAAGAATGATTGTAATTCATATAATTGGGAAGATCCTCATTTATTTAAAATAGGAAGAGATTCTGTGATTCGAAGATGTGTACCTTATAAAGAAACTTTTGCAATTATTCAAAAATATCACGATTCTGAATTTGGAGGACACTTTGGAGTGGAGAAAACTGCATTTAAAATTTTAAATTCTGGATTTTGTTGGCCTACTTTATTCAAAGAAGTTGGACATTATGTGAAAACTTCTGATCGATGTCAAAGAATGGGAAATATATCCAGAAAAGATGAAATGCCTCTAAACTTTATATTAGAAATTCAAATTTTTTATGTATGGGGTTTAGACTTTATGGGACCTTTCGTACCATCATATGGAAAGATTTATATTTTATTAGCAGTTGATTACATTTCAAAGTGGATCGAAGCTGTAGCTTTACCTAACTGTGATTCCAAAAGTGTTTTGAAGTTTTTAAAGAAGATGATTTTTCAAGATTTGGAATGCCCAAGGTAATTATCACAGATGGGGGAAGTCATTTCAGAAATATAAGAATTCAATCGTTATTAAAAAAATTCAGAATTAAACATAGAATTGCAACTGCTTATCACTCGCAAACAAGTGGAATGGTTGAAGTATCAAATAGAGAAATTAAAAGAATATTAGAGAAGACTGTTAATCCTAAAATAACTAACTGGGTTGATAGACTTGATTCTGCATTATGGGCTTATAGAACAGCGTATAAGACACCTATCAGAATGTCACCTTATTGGTTAGTTTATGGTAAACAATGTCACTTACCTGTTGAACTGAAACATAAAGCTTTTTGGGCGATAAAAGAGTTCAATTACAATTCGAATGCTGCAGGAGATAAACGATTATTACAACTGAATGAGATGGAAGAAATAAGAAATTAGTCTTATGAGAATGCAAAAATTTATAAGGAAAGAATGAAGAAATTGCATTACAAAAAGATTTCAAGGAAAATGTTTGAGCCTAGACAAGAAGTGTTATTATTCAATACTCGTTTAAAATGTTTTCCTGGAAAATTAAAATCTAAATGGATGGGACCATTTATAATTGAGAAAGTGTACCCATATGGAGCTGTAGATATTAAAGATCCCAAAACTGAAAAAGTATTTAAAGTTAACGGATTAAGGCTGAAGCCTTATATGGGGGAAATGAAACCAAATTACAAAGAGGTTTACGAACTAAGTCTACCCAATTAATTTAACTGATTAGGTCGGGCTGACCACGTTAAACCAAGCACTTCGTGGGAGGCAACCCATTTTTTTATCATTGTGATTGTTTGTGATTTGAATTCATTTTTATCGTGTTTGTATGTGGATCACACCCTTTTACTAGACCTATTTTTAAGACCGAAACATTAAAAATTTGACGATAGGTGAATCAGAGTCGATTGAGGTTCTGGTGCCTAGGCACCAAAAGTTGGTGCCTAAGCGCCAGAATAACCTATGCGTATCGATGATCCGGCGCCTAGGCGCCAGATTCTGACAGCTAAGCGCCGCAGTTAAAGATCTTGTAGAAACCGAAATTCTTCAATTTTTCATACGAAATCTCCCTATAAATTGACCTATCTTCATCCCCACTCACATAGAAACCTTAATTTCGACTAGAGTAATCTATTTTGGAGAAGTTAAGAGGAGTTTGGAAGCAATGGATAGAGGAAATCATGGAAATGAGGTAAGATACAAATCTCCCAAAGATCCTCAACCTTATTTTAATGGTTTTATTATTGTTAGTATGGAGAGATTGTTTAGTCATCTCGAAAAGATTGAAGAGGAACTTCAAAGCATTGGGAATCGCTCACACGAAATGTATCATCAAATTGAGCATGTGGAATGGCAATCAAAACTTCAATTTGATCATATGGCGGCGTATCAAGATGCTCAAGTAGCAATGTATGAGAAGAACAAGTGGATCGATGAAAAGGTGGCTTTGGAATTTACAAGGGCGTTGGTTTTCTATCCATTTGGTCCTAACGAACTTCATTGCGAATAGAAATGGTAATTGAAGAATGGTGTTGAATAGATCTCTTATTTGTTCTAGGTGTGATTGAGTCAAGTTCTAGTCTGTTGATTATCTAATTTGTGTGTGTTTGTTTTATTGTTCAATGTGTGTTGTTTGATTTGGAAATTGTTTTGAATTTGTGTTATTTGTGTTGTTTATAGAATGATGAACCATGATTTTGTCTTATTCTGGAATTTATTAAGTTTGGAATGGAAATTACGAATTAAAGTTGAAGAGTTTGGTTAAATCTCATGTTTGAAATGTGGATCTTAGTTATCATTTTAAATTGATTGTGGAAATGTTTGGAGGATAGAAATTGGATTAATACTCTTATAAGAGTAATTAGGAGTTGAATTTGACTATGAAAAATATAAAATTTAAATTGAAATTTTAGAAAGGCGAGTCTGGCTCCTAAGCGTCAGAATTTGGCACCTAGGCACCGGTTCGGCCTGAACCTAAAACTTCATCTTCTTAAAACACCCCCACGCCATTTTTGACGCCTAAGCTTCCCTTTATTCTGGTTTTCGTGAAAAGAGACCCTTAAGATCCCATTTGATGCTGGATTTTCAAGTTTTTGAGCTTGAAATCACTCGATTTCTTCATCCTAAGGTTAGATCTACATTCTAAAGCAATTATTTTCGATTTTCACCATGGATTTTGTTTAGATTGAAGAAAACTGAAATTTTGAGAAAACTTTTGATTTTTAGAGTTAAATCCATGAATTTTTTAGCTCTTTCAAGTTTAAGAAGCTTGAATTAGTATATTATATGTGATCCTATTAATTTATTTTGTGTTTTTATTTCACGTTTAGATGGCCCCCAAATCTAGGCGAGGAAAGGAACGAGAAAATTTTGATCGTAGTAAGTTTGTCATTTCTGCTGCACATTTCCAATATAATGATTTTGCTAGGACTCGGAAGTTTATCTTGGAGTGAAGTTTTTACAATCCTGGAGGAAGAATTGAGGAAACGATCGTTGCACTCAACTGACAATGATTATGATATTTTACTGTTGTTGTTGTTATCCCTCTGGTTAGGGAATTTTATGCCAATTTCATGGATGCTGAAGAGTACGAGATTTTCGTCAGAGGAGTTGGAGTAAGATTCACTCCCGAATGTATAAAAAATTTTTACGACTTGCCGCCGAACAATGGGTGTTGTTACTCCGGATTATCTCCATCTGAGGGAGATTTAGATATGATTATTGCTTACCTGACTGATGGTACTGAAGCTTGGAAGATCCAGAACGGAAAAAGGGTAAATTTTTCATCTTCTAAGCTTAATGGTGTTTCAAAGCCACGGCACTACTTTATTTCTGCTCGTCTCCTTCCATCCAATCATTTGAGCAAGGTTACCAAGGATAGAGCTATCCTTAATTATTGTATACAAGAGAAGAAGCCCATTGATGTAGGAAGTATCATATATGATTTTGTAGAGGCGACTGCTCGCTCTAGCACTTCTGTTGGACTTGGATTTCCATCTTTGATATATTCTTTGTGTGAAAGTGCTGGAGTAGTTGCTGAGCTTTCAGATGAAAAGCTCAAGTCTACAAATCCCATAGGAAGAGAAAGCGTCAGTATCTGTGATCGACTTCGAGGTATGAGTTCAACTGCACCTTCTAGTTCATTACCTTCTTCTGGTAGAGCTTCTACTTCTAGACCTTCTACTTCTACTGCTGAGCCACCATCTAGTTTCTAGGAGTTTATGCATGATCAGTTTATGGGGCTACAGAATGAATTATTTCTAACTCATTGTAGAGTAGATACAATCGATAAGAAGATCGATCATCTTTATGAGTATACCCAATGGAAGAGTGAGTATGATGCTGAGTATTCTGAGTCTTTAGTTAGATTCCTGAAGGGTGAGCATGATGTTCACTTTCCTACTTATCCTAGATTTTCACCGTATGTTGATCTGAAAGATAAGAATTTTCTTTTAGTGATGATGATGACGAGGCTACAGACAGTGATTAGTAGCCAGATTTACCTCTTGAGATATGTAATTCTGTTTTTAGTTTATTTCTTGTTTGTTAGTACTGACTAGTGTGATTGCATTGTTGTTTGTTAATGTCAATTTGCTTAACTTTGTGTGAACTTTTGATATTGAGATTTTTATAGAGAATCTGATGTGATATGTGTTAAAGACTGAAATATGGATGAATTTTTATTGTCTACGATGAATGTTTATTTCCATTTCAGCCTACTGTTTAGTTAGTAATTTAGCATGTTCTAAATACTTAAAAAATGTTTTTTTTTAAATTAACTCCTGCTCTTTAAACTTTTCTATAAATGCTTAATTATTTTTGTTATATACCTACTAAAAGCATGTGTAGGATTAGAAATTAGATTTTCCTTTCTACATTATCATTGTACCTAAATAAATTCCTGTTTATTTCTTTCTCTCTGTTGACCTCATTTTTGGTGAGGTCTGATCTCTCTCCTTAGTACTTAGGATCTACCATAGGTTTTCCCTTCGACTATCCTAGAAGACTAGAAATGGGACCCACCACTTAAAAATTCAAAACACTTCTTACCTCCCTTTAAACCCCACAATTTTGATTATAAACCCCCAGGCCACTTAGAGGGTTAAGATCAAATGTAGAGGTTTAAAGGATGAGGTTCATATAGGACTCTTTGGCCTTAGGAGTACCCTGGATGGTCTGGTCTGGTGAGGGTCATCTTGCACACACTACACTCTCACATACATTCTAAACCCTAAAACCATTCTCACCCAACTCAACTCCCTGACTCATGTAGGTACCTCATATGGATGGACCTCAACCCCTAAGCCCTTGGCTAAGAGGGTTAGGAACAACATATTGAGTGCCTAAAATGAGTCCTCTCATAGCTCTTGTGAGCTTAATATGGCTTCATGGCTCAACTAAAATGGTTTTATTTTACTCACATCCAATCTATCTTCCTTTTTGCCATATTTCAATTTTTAACCCCCAGGGCCCTAAACCCACCAAACCTACCAAATGCCCTTGAAATTGCCCAAAATATGCAAAATTGCCTAAATTACCCAAAATTCCTCAAAATCAATCCTAAATATTCTCCATCACTCAAATTGATCATCCATGGCCAACAATACCAAAATTTCCAAAATACCCCCCCCCAATAACCTCCAAATACCCAAAATACCCTTTTAACACAAAAAATCCAAAAATTCCAAAAATTCCCAAAAAATTCCAAAAAATCCCAAATATTCCCAGTTTCATTTTGTTCAACTACACCATAAGCCAATTTTGTCAATTTAGCCCAATTTTACCAAAATCCCCAATTTAACCCTTTTTTAACTTAAGTGGACCCAATGTCCAACCAAATTACTCCAATTTACCTCAATTTTGATCCAATTCAATTCTAAAATTCAATTAAATATCCCCAATATCAATTTAAACCAAATTCAAATCCAATTTTATCAACATGTGAATCCAATTTGAATTTGAAGCTTAAAGCCCAATTTTGGCCCATGACCTAAACTTAGCCCAAACCAACCCAACTCAACTCCAATTAGCCCTAAATCTTTTCTAAAATCTTTCCCGACATCCCCACAAACAAAACACTAACTTGATTTGCCCCAAATTTGAACCCAAACTTCACCCAAGCTTAACTTAAGCCAAAATTCCTTAATTTGGCCTAAGCCAATCATGAACCCAAGTAGGCCTAAATCTCAAAACCAAGACCCAAACAAAATTGGAAACTCTTTGTCACACCTCCATAAACATTTTACAACATTAATTTTACATCAAAACCAATATTAGCCCAACATTAACCCAAGTTAGCCCAATTTGACCCACTTTGGTCCTATTACTAAGAGACCCAAATTAAACCCATTTCAACTCCAAATGACACCAAATCTTTCCTGAAATTTTCATAACGCATCCCTAAACTAAATACAACATTTATTTGGCATAATATTTTATGAAATTTTCATCTAAAATTTCATTTTGAAACATAAAAGCCCACTTCCATAAGACATTTACAAGCCCATCTTTCATCAAATCCAAAAGCCCAAAATTTGTTTTAAAAACCCATATGACAAACCCCCCTTCATCCATTTAATCTAAATCAATCCCTAAATTTTAAATCAATGATCAAATGATTCCAAGTTAAGCTCCATACAAATTTTCATCAAAATATTCAAAGTCCCTAAAATCCATTTTCATGAAACTAAGCCAAGCCATCCCTAAGCAAATGGAGCCAATGAAGCCATGCACAAGCCACATGAAAGCCATGAAGAACGCTTTCCACCTCATCATGCCATTAGTGGCAAAAGAGGGAGCCTCTTTCTTAACCCTTCACTAAACTTTTTAACCCCATTTATGTAACACTCTAATCCAAGTTATCCACCTCACCATGGATGGCGACTTCACCACCCTTTCCTAGCTGATCCAACTGGTTCCATCAGCCCAAAACCAGGTCATGGGGGCGTGCACCCAACCCATTTGCATGAGTTGACCAAACCAAGCCCAAAACGAGCTCTCCCCCGTACCATTTAAATCAAACCCCTTTACACATGGCCAAAGCCAATTGAACTCACCAAACCCCAGCCCTGACCTCACTGGTCAAGATGGTGACCTGACCCTGCCGGCCAGCTACCTGGGTCGCCGGAAAACACCATGGCCAAGAGCCTCATGTGAGCCAAAAATTCAAATTCTCCCTTGCTGAGTTGTCCCAACCCCAGTGGACACCATGGTTCTTCTTCTCCTCCCCTGAGCAGCTGATCCCAGCCTTCAATTTCCTTTGGGA
The DNA here is from genome assembly GCA_022702705.1 of Papilionanthe hookeriana x Papilionanthe teres. Classification (NCBI taxonomy): domain Eukaryota; kingdom Viridiplantae; phylum Streptophyta; class Magnoliopsida; order Asparagales; family Orchidaceae; genus Papilionanthe; species Papilionanthe hookeriana x Papilionanthe teres. The sequence continues at coordinate 62,883,488 of CM040432.1, read as the reverse complement.
AGCCCCATAGCCATGTTTATTTAAACCCACCACCTTCACGACCAAAAGAGGTATTGAAACAAACCATACCAAAACTCTGCCAAAATCATTCCAGACCATTCTCCCAACATAGAGCAGTTGATCCCCACTGAAATCCGACCCCAATTTCCCCTGCGTGAGCTCGATTTCTGAGTTCAATTTCAAGCCCAAAACCAGGACACTTCACCACAGTGAGTCAATCCCCAAATTGATTGACTCTACACCTTCACCAGACCAAGAAAAGAAATCCCCCAGCAAAAGCCCCCTCACCAGGCCAGCCATTCTTCCTATCGGCCAAGCTTTGAAATCGGGTTGGTGGAAATCACACTTAGACAATTCACCAGGGCCAAAGGCTTCATCCCCAGGCTCCTCCAGCTCCAACGAACGTGCCGAGCACATTCAGTCGAGGCTTCACCTCTTGAATCAAGGTATGTGGACTTCTCTTTAACCCGAGCTTCCATCTATTCTCCATTTTGTTTGAGTCTATTTCATAGCATGTTAGCCATATAGATGTGTTGTCTTGTTGAGTCGAATCCATAGAGTCCAAGATCACGAAATTTGATGGAGAAATGAGGGAGATCTTAGGGTCATAGTGTGGACGGTTATCAGGTAGGGGCACTCGGGGATGATGAACGGATGTCGTTCATTCGCGCGTGTATCGAACCGAAGGTCCAGATTGCGCCGGATCAAGACATGGGACAGACCGCGGGACGCGTGGCTACTGAGTCGGATCATGGCTTCGAATGGAGGTGCGCCGCATGGGCTTTCGATCCGCCGTAGGTTGACGTGGCGCTGTGTGGATAAGTAGATAAATAGGATATTTTCTGAATTATTTAAATATCCAAAACATAAAAAATTCATATCTTTGCATAGAAAAATCATAAAAATAAAAGAAAAAAACCCTCTTGCTCAGTGAAAAGAGGAGAATAATGTGGAAATGGAATTAAATTAATTTGTTGAATTTATGATTTTTAATGATTTAAATACTCTCTGTGATGTTTTAATTCTCCATTTCTATACACTATTCACCATCGCATGAGACCATAAGGCTTTTGTAGCCTCTGTTCTTTGGTACATTCCCTGAATTTTTCAAGACCAGAGGCCATCTCTATAGCAAGTTATTGATTTTCCAAGTTTATGTGTCTGATTTGCTATTTTAATTCCAGTAATTAGCATGTTGCTTAGGAAATTCTAAGAAAATTAGGGGAGGAAGCTTATGACCAGAGGACCCTAGGAAAATTATGGTTTGACTTAATTCCTTAAGAATAACCCTAATTAGCCCAAACACCAAAAATTGAATTCTAATTAATTAGTAGTAACCACACATAAAAATCACTTGAAATTAATTATCCACTGTCATTTAGGATACATAGAACCTTACATAAAAATTTGAAGTTAATTGGAAATGATTTAACCCACTAAATGGATCATTTAAGTTGTATGGTCATTTTTAAACTTTAAAAATTCATAAAACACAAAATACACTTAAAAAATTCACTATATTGGTTTTGTGGGCTCTCCGATATCAGAGGAGTCTAAGAAAATTAAAATTAAAATTTTCTAAAAATTTTCATTTTTAACCTATTTTTGAATATTTTAATAATAATTAAAATAATAATAATAATAATAATCACTAAAATATTAAAAATCATAAAGATGTCATATTTTGTTCTCTAATCACTTAGGAACCAACCAAATATTTTTTTTAAGTCCCTAGGTTAAGATATTGAATTTTAAGGGTTTAGGACAATTTTAATATTAAAAAATGGATTTTCCAACCTTTGCACTAAATTAATTTTAATAAATCAAAGAAAAATCATAAAAATATAAAATTTGTTTCTCTAAGTTCTTTGAGGTCAGATAAATTTAAGAAAAATATAAAACTTAATTTTCAACTTCAATTTTATTTTATAATTAATTAATACTCCAAAATTTAAAATAATTATAATAAATAAAATATAATTCAAAAAATCGCAAAAATTGGTCCAGGTGGTGCTCTGGTCAATAGGAACATTCTATAATTTTTTTAAGGACAGAAACTTTACCTTGGTCATGTTGTTGAATTTTCATTGAAAATTCTTATTTTTATGAAAATAATTATATAAATTAATTTAAGAAACAGAAAAATCACATTTTCTCCTCTAATGTCTTAATTGACACATAAAAATTTCAAGTTCATTTGAGCTCAATTTAGTGAGTTATGAATTGAACAAGCTTAAAAGGGCATAAAGGTAATTAAGGATTTTAACACTAATTAATACTTTAGGTTTAATCGAAAAGGAGGGTAAAAATATTTGATCTTAATCTTCTTTTGGATGATTGAAACTTAGGGAATAAAGGGGTAGAAACCCATTAGTCATTTTGAAAATATCAAAATGAAGCTTTTAATTAATTAAATCATTTAAATTTTGGGAGAATAATTAAAATTTTGGATTATTAGGGATGTGACTTAAGAAGATACCAATTCTTTAATTTAAAATCCCTAATTAAATTAATTCAATGGTAATCAATCCTTAATTAATTCTAAAATGATGACTGAAATTAATAATTAAAAAGGAAATAACCCTTAATTAAATTAAAGCTTAAAACATTAAATGATTTAACAATCAAATTAAACTAAATTTTAAACATTTAAAATTAATTTGAAATAACTTAAGAAAAAACTTAAAATAAATTTGAAACCTTAAGTAACCTTAAAACAATTCATAATTAAAATATAAAAATCAAACTAATTAAAATAAACCTAAAGAATTATATTTAATCCAAATCAAGTCATCAAAATTCAATAAAAATAAATAATTTAAACACCTCTTTTAACCTAAGCAAATTTAAAACATTAAAATTAATCTGAAATATTAAGACCATTTAAAATATAAAGATTTAATTGAATTAAAACAACTTAAACACTATTCCAAACTTAAAATTATTAATTAAAATTTTATAATTAAACCAAATCACCTTAAATCATCTATTCCAATTTTAAACTAAGAATTGTTAAAATCTTCAACAAATTAATTTGCCCCTAAAGGCTTTCATTATCATAACTGTTAAATGGAGCATCAAGTGACAAGTCACTTTATTCATCGGATAATCAAATGTTCAAGTTCATTGAGCAAGAAACAAAACTTAACAAAATTTTGGATGATTAATTCACATGTACAATGAAATTCATTTGGGCTCGAAATATTCCCAGAAATATTGAAAAGATGTTTAAGATTCATCCTATGCACTTTCTCAATATGATGGGATGTTTTAGAAGAACGATTGGACTTAATTGTTCTTTGGTGAAGAAAATCATCCTTAACAAAATACAAGAACCTAGACGTCATAGGAATTGACCAGTGATAGGATTAGGATTTTGGTAGATAACCAAAACCTTCCCTTAGCTTTACCTTGGTGTTTGTTGAAAATATTTAAATACGCTGACATGTGTTTTAAGTGTACGTGAAAATGACAGGAATGCTTACCAGGTATGCTTTTATGTTTTTTGCAATTTATTTACCTGTGTCGTATTTTCCTTCTTACAAAACTTGCATGTTAAACAAGAATGTCACCCTGCATGAAAACTGAAACCTTTAGGATAGCCACAAAACTGAAACCCAAAACTAAATTAAAAGTCACAACAAGATAAAATTCACCACCACAACATTCAAAATATAAAACAACTCAAAATTTATTCACAAACAACATAAAACTACAACTACAACTAAATTAAAACGTCTCGTTGGATGATCGGGAATACCTCGGATGATGTAGCTCTAAGTGTTGCTTACGGAATTTCCCACGGTGTAAATGAAAGTGTGGAACTCATTTATTTGAGTTTAGCAAATTCATTTGGACTAAGTGAATCCGATAAAAATAACGGTGCCGGAATGATGGAACCGTGGGATCTTAACCGGTGTTATTATAATCAACTTTTTGTTTCCCCAAATAAAACACTAAGATATTTGAACCCTAAAACTTTTCTAAACCAGAAGACTTCTCTCACCTCTTGATCTTCACTTTCTAAAACTAAACATCTGCAACGACAAGGAGCATGGAGCATAGTGGGCAGCACGGCCATTGTCGTCAGCAAAACTTGAGTCTACTCCAGCAAAACCTTTCCTAGTTTTAAATAATAAAGTCATAGGATTTTGAGGTAGTTTGCCTAGTGCAACATAAATCCTCAACTTTCTGTCATTTGCATAATTATATTATGCAAATTAAGCCATAACCGGTCTTAGAATTCTGAGGTAGTCGTTTGGTACGACATAAACCCTTACATCTTCGAGGTTATTTGTGTGATTATGACATACCAATATAAGTCCTAATTAATGAAAATTTGTAGGATTAAAACATTAAATAAACTCTCAAATTGAAGCCAAACAATAGGATAGTTTGGGAAGTTGCCAAGATTCTTCATGGATCCTCAGCTTCTCCTACTTCTCTTCCTTTGAATCCTGAAATTAACTGTTCCAAATTTGAGCTAATCCCTTTTGAAATTCAAAAATTCAATCCTTTGAAAACCTTGAACTTTGAAATTCTTGAGAGCAAAACCACCGATCATTATCGAAAGTTTTCCTAAGTGATTCCCGTCACTTAGGATTTAATTAACTATAAGGACTTGCCATTATAGGGAACTTTAAGAACCCAGGTAATATAAACCCTGCTTAATTCATTTATATTAAGCAGGGGAACTTTTCGGCTTATAAAATTGGTTTGTAGACCAAACAGATGTCATAAATTTTCTAGTTTATTTAATCGAGCCCCATCATCAAGAAGTGTGTTTATTCTTCAGGATAGATACATGGTTTGTGGTGCGGTGCTCGTTTATATAAACTATTTGGGATGTGAGATCGGTTTGATTTCATATCTTAAAATTTTCAAACTTAAAAATTATTTTCAAAAATCAAACGCTACTTTCGAAATTATATTTATTTAAACTAAATTTAAAATCTGAAAATTCACAGAAAATTTTTGTAGTCGACCCCTTTTCAAAATACAACACACATAACCTAAAAATATGCCGACAACTTCTGGCGACTCCGCTGGGGACTAGTTCCTCTTTCCATTTTTGATCAGGTGGTTTTGTTTTCATAAATCGGTAGTGATTCAATATCCCTAGTGGATCAAACTATCATTCTTTCCTTTGAAATACCCCGTTCATTTCTATCTTGAACGGGTATAGTCAACTCTCTTGGATTTTGGAGCCACTATTTAGACGTCCCTAAACAGAGAGGTTTCAGAATCCTTCTACCTCTTTGAGGTTGGGTGGATCCCCAATAGGAGTTAGCTTAGGAGTGGTTCTTCGGGTCGAGAAGTCTTGTGAGACTCTCTCTTCATTTCCAAATTTTGGATTGGGCCCTGTACCTTTCCTTTAACCTCTGTCTTTTTAGTTTGTTTCATTCTTAATGAACAAACCTTCTAATAAACAAACCCTTTAATAAATGAACTTTTTTTTAAACCACAAATACACAAAAAAAAACAAAATCCGAAAATATCTTGTAAATAAAATTAAGAAAATAAAAGGATAAATAGGAATGTGTTCGGACTCGTTTAGAGAAATTTCCTCTCTTTCTTCGTCCCGATGAAAGGAAGCATAAATTGGAACTGACGCTTAAAATCTACCCTGCAGAAAATGTCTGCACCAAAGCTCATTTTCTCCTTCATCAATGAGATAGACTTGGCTGTCTACAAGGACGAGCTGCCTAACAATGCGGTCATTTGTTTCTGACAAGGTTTCGATAAAACATATATTAAGTTTACTGACGTTACTCTCTTCGCACTAATGAACAAGATACCGAAAACTGAAGAGCCCTTAATTGAGTTCAACCTAAAATCGGCTTAAGAGTTCCCTCCCTTGCAAAGGGTCCCAACTGAAAGGAACACTATTGTTCGTAAGAGGACTGTTATCCTTACCCTCACCGATCTGGTCATCTCTGCACCTACCCCGACTCCTGCCAAACTGAAAGGAAAAGAAGTCCAAGTCGGTGATGGACACTGATGCGTGGAGGGTACGATTTTTTGCATTGCCGTCCGCTTTCGAGATAGGGTCCAGTTCAAGAGTTACACCCTTAACTCGGACTCAAAGAAGAAATAGGAGCAGAAAGATCGCCAGGATCAGGAAGGCCAAGGCTGCTGAAATTGTTTTTCTGGAAGTGATTCAAGAGGAAGAAGAAGAACTGCCCGAGTACTCACCGCTGTTGGAAGGAAGTAGATTTCACCCACTCTCTGCTGCATTTGATGAAGAAGATGCTCGAAGGATCGCCACTACTACCCTGACCTGCATACTACAGTGACTGTAAGAGGAAGAGGGCCAACACTACGCCGCTTACCTGACTGCGAGCCGTAGTAGAGAAACTAGCTAAGAAAGAAGGGTGCCCCGTATCAGAGATCCTAAATAGGATGGGATGAGTGCCAGTCAAATTCTGCCTTGGACCATGAGTAGGCCCTGTCATTGCTCCAGAGAGACCAAGGAAGAAAGTGAGCTAGTGAGAGAAGTTCACCTGTTGTCGTGTCAGGTCACCATATTAGGGAGGACACCACCTACCAGCGTACAGCCGACAGACCATCTAGTCCTGGGCCATCTACTACAAGAAGGATGGTGTGGCGACCTATTATTGCTGAACCGATACTGACACAATCTTCTAGAAAGAAGAGTCTCGTCAGAAAACCTGAATCTGAAGAAAGCACCACTGCATTAAAGGAAACTCTTGAAAAAGAAGTTCAACAGTCAGCACATGACAACCGTGAAACTGTTTGGAAAAGACCACTTGAGGATGCCATAGAAAAGCTGAGGACGGACATCCGAAGGTTGGCAATGGAAAGAGGAGAAAAATTAGGAACTAATGTCGATTCATCAGAGTTTATGGATGAAGAGTATGCCGAGATCAATATGGTTGAGACCCGAGCATCGTCAGCTTCGCAAGGAATTCCGCCAACTTCAGAAAGAGATGAACCAGAAGCGATGAGAGCACGTCTTCAAGAAGAAGATGACAAGATTTCTCAAATGGCAAAGAAGATGGAAGAGATGGCAGCCGCCTTAGCCACTCTCCAGTGTCAGCTTCAACCTCAGAAGGAAACCCCCAGAGATCATTCACATTGTCGATGGAGGAAAAGAAATCATTCCGTCAATGGAGATGAACAACCGAAGAAGGATTCTGCACAGAGCATGATTCCCGAGAAAGATATTAAAAACATGGTAGAACAGCAGGTGCGAGAAGCCTTAGCTCAGTCTAAGAGTAGAGCATCTATTCAGACGGGTAGACCTTACCCCGAAGAGTTCGATGCAGTCCAATACCCGAAGGGCTTCGTACCACCTCTATTCAAGACTTTCGATGGTACGGGATACCCCCGGCAGCATGTCGCACATTTTTGTGCTAGTTGCTGCAATGCCTGTGAGAGCGATGCTTTACTCTTTCGTCAGTTTGTCAGCAGCCTGTCAGGAATTGCCATCGATTGGTATGCAGAATTGCTAAATGATTCAGTCAAGACATTCTTATAACTAGAAAACCTTTTCGTTAAGTGGCTTGCTGGGGCTTGGCACCACATCACTATCGGTGATCTAGTGGTGAAGCAACAGAAACTGAATGAAACTTTAGTGGATTACATACTTCGATGGAGGAATTTAAGCATGAAGTGTGAGCCTCAGCTTCAGGAACAACATGTAGTCGGTATCTTACTGAAGAGTATCCATGGCCCGATAGCACAACTCCTCAAAGGATTCACAATTAAGACTTTCGAGAAGTTGCTTAGCAAGGCCGGGAGTTTGCAGGAGGAGGCAAAGCAGCTAATTTTTTTTGACAAGACTGATAAATAGAAACCCATAAAAGCATTTGAAAAGAAATCCATAGAATCTTCGCGGCAATAGACAAAGGTAAACAGCCAGTGCAAATACAGCCAGAGTGGCCACAGCCTAGTTATCAACCACCGCAACGGATTTATCAACAACCTCAATAAAACTATCAACAGCCTCGACCGAGCTATCAGTCATGGCAGCATGATCAACCGCCGCCTCGTCTGCCACGTGCTTTGAAGGAACTTCTGAATAAGGAATACCCCTTCTAGACTAAAGCAGTGGTAAAGATGTTTCGTAGTATAATGAAAACACCCAACTTTCAACTACCAAAGCCCAAAAGGCCAGAAGAAGTTGACAAGAAGGATCATCCGAACTACTGTCCCTACCACCGGATGCTAGGACATAAAACAGCAGATTGCATCACTTTCAAGAGTTGGCTTGATGATAATCTCCGAAAAGGGAACATAACGATCCAGAAGGAATACATGAAGGAGCCCCAAAAAGGAGGTTCTGTCAATGTTATTTCAATGAATCCTATTGTTCCGATAGACCCTTACACGACCAATGATGGATGGAGTACCAGCTGGACAAAGTCTTCGAAGAAAATTTTGGATCATATCCAGACAGCTTCGGTGCGCGCTTCAACTCAGAGTTTGAAACCTGTCAAGCCGGCACTATCACTTGCGATTGAAGAATCGCCCCAGAAGGTGGAGAAGATCATGGAAGAGAAGAAGACCGAGGCTCTGAAGGGTAGACTAGGGGCTACTTATCCTAGATTGGTTGTTTCCGATTCGGGGGAGAAATCCCTCAGACCTCTGACTCTGTATGACTATTTGCTCACCCCGACGGGATCTTATAATGATAAAAGTTTTGGTGTTGGCTACATTTTGACTGTCTCTAATAAATACGTAACTAACGACAACCAACCTAATCCGGATCTCGATTTTGATATAAATAACGATTCTCAAATCATACTAAACCTCGATGACCACAACGAAGGAGAAGACGTTCACAAGGATGGCTACGAGAGCTCAACAAGCAATGAGTCCATTTGTGAATTCCGAGGAACTCCAATCACGATAGAATTGGAGTTATCAGATTTCGAAGCAACTCCAGAAAAGCCAGTCATTCCGATTCAAGAGGAGACACCGGCAGATTTAGCACCAGATGCAGAAGAAATAACTGAAGTCAATCTAAGAAGTGGAAAAGTTCTACCCCTGAGGATAGGTCCAAAGGATAAAGGAAAGCAGGTGGTTGCTCAGGAAGAGCCAACCCCAGCGGAAGAATTGCCCATTCGAGAAGAGACTGAAGAGCATGGTAATAATGTGGATTACAACGTGCTAGCCCATCTTAGGAAGCTACCTGTCAAACTGAGCATCTACAAAGCTCTGATCCTGTCAAAGGAGATGAGGGAAACTCTGATCAAGCCCTTACTTGATCCAGAAATTTTATTAGCTCAAATGGCGGGTAATTCTTTAGAGGAGGTTTGCTCGTTAAAAGAACAGCGAGGTGTTACCTTCACGGACAATGATCTACTTCTTGGAACAGCTGATCACAACCGACTGTTGTACATTTCAGTCACTATCAGGAAGTTTACGCTCTCCAGGGTATTAGTTGATCCGGAAGCATCAATCAACATAATGAGCCTTCGAATGTTAGCATATTTGAAAATTGAAGCTCGCAAACTTGAAGCAGACAAGATGTTATTAAGAGGCTTCAATCAGAAAGGAGAAAGAGCCCTTGGATCGATAACACTATTAATGAAGACCGGTGATTTAGCAAAGACAACTGCAAAATTCCATATAATTGATTCTGAGACATCATTCAACGCTCTACTGAGTCGGTCGCGGATCCATGAAAACCGGATGGTACCTTCATCTCTGCACCAGTGTATAAAGTATTATGAAGGAGGAGAACAGTGTATCAAAGGTGATTTGCAACCATTCTCCATGCATGAAATCGGAATTCACGAAGATGCAGCCTACTACGCACCTCCGAAGAAAACAATCTTTTCCAGAAATACCGAACCAAATCAAGCAAAATAAGTTTGAGATGATGAAGAACCTGAAATTCTAGTCCAACAGTTATTCACCACTCTCTTACGGCGAGATGGTGAAGGTTTCTCCAGAACTCACACCCGAGGTCGAGGCCGGGGACGAGGTCTTGGAAGAAACGGTGGAACAGTTGGACATAAGAAACCGGTCATCGATGTTGATTGGGAGAATAGTTCCGAAGAAGAAGAAATTAAGAAAGAAGCAGCGACAATAAGTCAGAAGAAACCCCAGTTCAAGATCTCTCTTGAAGACGAAAAGAATGAAGAATACAAATCAATGTACGAGAAGATAAACTGCTGTGTGCATACTATGACCCTGACTTCGATCTATCCTAATAAGATCGAGGGTATGGTGGTCAGGGAAGTGCATGGTGGTGGTGCTAAGCCAATCAAATTCTACCGTGGTGCTTCTTCTTCCAAAATTGAAAATTATGTACAATTTAAAGATGTTGCTTCATCTGAATTAATGGAATTGCCTTTTGAGTGGTACTCTCCCTGTGTTCAAAATTTAATTCAACGTGGTGTCTTACCTAAACAATGGAGAAATGGTCAATCACAACACTTTGAAAAATTATGGAATAATGCCAGTCGGTCTCCCAATTCAAAACATGGTCTCGGATTCAGCACAGTAGGATCAGTTGATGATACGGGATTTTGCTTGGTTGTCACTTGAGAGCCTAGTGAAGACTACTTGGAAGCTTCAGACGATCCAGAAGATCTGACAATTGGAGATGCTCCGCCAGAATTCAAAGAAGAAATTAAATCTACGATAGACGAGTTAGTGGAAGTTAACTTAGGTACTAGTGAAGAGCCTAGGCCGACCTTTGTTAGCTCCTTGCTCAATAAAGAAGACTCTAAAGCAATGATCAAGCTATTAATGGAATTCAAGGACTATTTTGCTTGGAGTTATGATGAAATGCCAGGATTAGCTCCAGAAGTTGCAGTTCACAAACTAGGAGTGGATCACACTGCCGTTCCAGTCAGGCAATCTCCCAGAAGAATGCGTCTAGAGATTGAACAACAAGTTATAGTTGAAGTTAAGAAGCAAATAGACGCTAAATTTGTCCATGAAGAACAATATCCGACATGGTTAGCCAATGTGGTACCGGTCAGAAAGAAGAATGGTCAGATCAGAATCTGCGTAGATTTCAGATATTTGAACAAAGCATGCCCAAAGGATGAATTCCCGCTATCAATTCCAAAATTAATGATCGACATCGCCTCGACGCGCATAGTCTTCTCTTTCATGGATGGATCGGCAGGATACAACCAGATAAAGATGACACTAAAAGATGAAAAGCTCACCAACTTCAGAACGCCAATCGGAATATATTGCTACACAGTAATGCCTTTCGGATTGAAGAATGCAGAAGCAACTTACTAAAGAGCAATGAAGAGGATTTTTGATGAACTCATACACAACCAAGTCGAGTGATACGTGGATGATGTGGTCATCAAAAGCAAACTGAAGGAAGATCATCTGTATGATTTGAGAATTGTTTTCGAGCAATTAAGACAATTTAACCTTAAGATGAATCCCCTGAAATGAGTCTTCGGCGTCGCCTCTGGGAAATTCTTAGGATTCGTTGTCCGACATCGCGGAATTGAAATCGATCTGGAGAAGATTACAGCTATCTTAGAAATTCCACCTCCCAAAACCTTGAAGCATTACGATCCTTTCAATGGAAGTTGGCGTATCTTCGATGCTCTATCTCGAATTTGTCAGCTAGGTGTCAGCCCTTCTCGTCATTAATTAAAAAAGACGCTAAATTCGTTTGGGAAGAGAAATGCCAGCGGGCCTTCGAGAACATTAAACAATATTTAATGACACCTCCTGTCTGAGCAGCCCCAGTCTCTGTTAGACCTTTGATACTTTATACTGCAAAGTTAGATGACTCCCTCGGAGCCCTGCTAGCCAGGTCAATGACGAGGGTAAATAAATGCTCTTTACTATTTAAGTCGTCATCTAATTCCGAAGGAAGTAAAGTATCCCTTGATTGAAAAGCATTGTTTGGCCATGATCTTTGCTACTCAAATGCTCAGGCATTACATGCTTTCTCATAAGTTCAACCTTATTTCAAAGTTTAATCCATTGCAATATTTGATGACCAGACCAATGCTTTCCGGATTGCAATTCAATATAACTTTCATTCCTCTTCGTGCTATAAAGGGACAAGTCCTAGCAGACTTCCTCGCAGCACACCCTTTATAGCAGAATCGTCTCAAAACGACGACTTGTCAGACGAGCAGTTAATGAGCCTAGAAGACCCCGATGATCGACGGTGGGAACTGTACTTTGAAGGAGAATCTTCAGCACATAAAGATAAAGAATTGCAAATGATAGTGTCCGGCAAGGCAGGAATCGGATTAATATTTATAACACCGGAGCGGGGGATGTTAAGGTATTCCTACCATCTAACAGAACCGTGTACGAATAATGAAGCAGAATACAAAGCACTTATAACCGGACTGGAGTTGACCATTCAGATGGGGATAACCGACATCAACATCTACGGAGATTCTCAGTTGATCATTCAATAAGTCGCAAGACAGTACAGAATTCTGAAGCCAACACTCGAACTGTACTTTCAGTATGCCATGAAATAGTTGGAGCAGATTCCGAATGTAATGATCTATAAGATTCCCAGAAGAGAAAACGCTCTTACAGACGCGCTAGCCTGCCTTGCAAAAGAGTTTGCCTGCTTATAGGATGAGTCAGTTGAAATGTCAGTTCACGTACGACAGGTCCTCTCACAGCTCGACATGGATGCAATACACAAGTCAAAAAAAGAAGAAGACACAGTCGTAGCAGTGGTAGAAAATATAGAGGATTGGCGGCTGTTGACCTCATTTTTGATGAGGTCTTCTCTCTTTCTTTTTAGTACTTAGGATCTAGCCTTAGGCTTTTCCTTTGACTATCCTAGAGGATTAGAATTGGGACCCACCACTTAGAAATTCAAACCACTTCCTAACTCCCCGCAAACTCCACAAACTTGATTGTAGACCCCTAATCACCTAGAGGGTTGAAATTAAATGTGGAAGTTTAAAGGATGAGTTCCAATAGGACTCTTCGGCCTTAGGACCGCTTACCGGGTGGCCCGGTCCGGTGAAAGGGCTGACTTACACACACACTACACCTATACACTACACTTTTACACACCTCTTAAAACCACACCCATACCCGACTTGACCTCCCGACTCATGAAGGTGATTCACATGGATGGTCCTTAACCCCTAAGCCCTCGCGTCAGAGGGTTAGGAACAACATAGTGGGTGCCTCAAGTGAGTCCCTTCATGGCTCATGTGGGCTTGATATGGTTTAATGGCTCAACCAAAATGATTTCATTCCACTTACATTCACCCAAGCTTCAATTTTCCAACTTTTCAATTTTTGACCCCAGGACCCTACACCCGCCTAGCCTACCCAATACCCTTGAAACCACCCAAAATTTGCAAAATCACCTAAATCACCCAAAAATCCTCAAGACCAATCCTAAACATTTCCTCACCAATCAAATTAATCATCCATAGCCAAAAATACCAAAAATTCCAAAAATACCTCCCAATACCCTCCAAATACCCAAAATGCCCCTCTTAGCCAAAAAATCCAAAAATTCAGAAAATTCCTAGAAAATTCCAGAAAATCCCAAATATTCCTAATTTCATTTTGTTCAACTACACCATGGGCCAATTTTGTCAATTTACCCCACTTTTGTCAAAATCCCCAATTTGACCCATTTTAACCCAAAGTGAACCCAATCTGAAACCAAACCTACCCAATTGACCCAAATTCTGGTCCAATTCAATTCTAAATTTCAATTCAACATCTCCAACACCAATCTAGACCAAATCCAAGTCCAATTTGATTGACATTTGGATCCAATTTCACTTTTTGGCCTTAAAGCCCAATTTGGACCCATGACCCAAACTTAGCCCAAACTCACCCAATTCAACTCCAATCAACCCCAAATCTTTTCTAAACCTTCCTTAACATCCCCATAAACAAAACACTAACATGATTTGCCCAAAATTTAGACCCAAACCCCACTCAAATTCAACCAAAAGCTAAAAGGCCTAATTTTGACCTAAACCCAAACCTAACCCAAATAGGCCCAAACCTCAAAATCAAAACCCAACCAAAGCCAAAACCTCTTTGAAACACTCCCATAAACATTTCCCAACATTTATTTTACATCAATTTCAACCCTAGACCAACATTGGCCCAAGTTAGCCCAATTTGACCTACATTGGCCCATATACCAAATAAACCCAAATTCAACCCAATTCAAACCCAAACCACCTTAAATCTATTTCAAATTACTCATGAAACATCCCTAAACCAAAACCAACAATTATTTGTCCCAACCTTTACAAAAATTCCCATCCATGAACTCATTCTTAAACCTAAAGGCCCACTTCCTTAAACCACTTTAAAAAGTCCACCCAAGACCATTTCAAAAGCCCAAGTTTTTAATCCAAAGCCCACATGAAATTTACCCACATCATCCATTTAATCAAAATCACCCCTAAGTTTTAAAATCATCATTAAGCCATTCCAAATCAAGCTTCATGAAAATTCTCCACCAAAATACCAAAATTCCTAAATTTTATTTCCATGAAGTTGATTAAACTTTTCCCAAGCCAAATGGAGCCATGAACGAAGCCATTCTCGAAGCCACATGAGGCCATGAGGGCTTTGACTTGTCATTAGTCCATTTATGGCAAGAAGAGGGGGTTCTTTCTTAAACCTCCCTTAAACCTTTTTACCTTAAGCGTGTCACACACTATACCATGCTTAGCCACCTCACCATGGATGGGGACTTCACTACCCCGATTCGAGTCGACCCAAATGATTCTCCCTCGGCCCAAGATCAAGCCTTGGATGGTGAACCTAGCCCAAATGCAAGAGTTGAACCAAACCAAGCCAAAATGAGCCTTCTCCCATTCCATTTAAAACAAACTCCTTTACACATGTCCATGGCCGATTGATTGCACTAAACCCCGACCACGACCCACTGAACAAGATGGTGACCAGTGCCTGGCCGGCCAGCCACCAGGCCACCGGAAAACACCATGGCCGAGACCTTGGGAGGAGCCAAAAAATTCAATTCTCCCTTGCTGACTTGTCTCAACCCAAATGGACAGCATAGCTCTTCTTCTCCTCACTGAGAGCTTGGTGATCCCCGACCTTAAACCCCCGCAGGAGGCCCTCCAGCCTCTCCTATTTAAACCCCACCTCTCTCGGCCATGAGGAGGTGCTGAAACAAACCTTAAGGAAACTCTGCCAAAATTGTTCCAGACTACTCCCCACACATAGAGCATTTGATCCCCACTGAATTCCAGCCCCAATTCCCTCCAGCTGAGCTCAATTTTGAGCTCGAACTTTAGCCCAAAACCGGGACACACCTTCACGGTGGATCAATCTCCAAATCGGTCGGTCCTACACCTTCACCAGACCAAGAGGAGAAGTTTCCCACTGAAAGCCCCATCCCCAGGCCACCCAGTTGTTCCAGCCTCCAAGCTTTGTGATCGGGCTTGGTTGAAATCATAGCTAGACAATTCACCAGGCCAAGGGACTTCATCTGGAGCTTACCTGGACCCAATCGAAGGTGACACAACTCTCGGATCGAAGCTTCACTTCTCCGAGCAAAGGTATGGACTCATTCTTCTTCCCGAGCTTCCAGAGATTCTCCTTTTAATTTGAGTCAATTTAAATACATGTTTACCGTATGGATGTGTTCGTCTCCTCAAGACGAATCTATAGAGCATAAGAACACGAAAATCCGTTTGGAATCGAGTGAGAAATTAGGGTTAGAAGGTTGACGGTCATGGGTGCACACCAGTCGTAGACGATGACCAGGAGCCGTCGGATCGAGCGTGTATCGAGCGGACGGTCTGGATCGAGCCGGACAGCGCAATGGTGCATGAACCGCGGGTCCGGGACGGCGACTCGGATGGCGGCGCCCGATCACGGCGCGACACGTACCCCCTTCGGAGCTGCCGAGGTTGACGCGGCGCCGCGTGGATAAGTAGAAAAATAGGTTATTTTCCTATTTATTTAATTCCTTAAACTTCAAAAATTCATAACTTTGTGTAGGAAAATCAGAAAAATAAAATAAAAATACCCTCTTGCTCGATGAACGAGAGGAGAATAATGTGGAAAAGAAATCATTTAATTTCATTTAGTATTTTATTTTTAATGATTTATTTACCCTCTGCATTGTTTTAATTCTCCATGCATATAGGAAATTCACCATGGCATGAGACCATAGGGCTTTTGAAGCCTCTTAATTTGGGAACATTCCCTGAATTTTCCAAAGTCAGAGGCCATCCCTATGAGAAGTTATTGATTTTTCAAATTCATGTTGCTGTTTTGAGTATTTTAAATCCAATAATTAGCATGTTCTGAAATAAATTTTAGGAAAATTTGATGATGTTTCTTATGACCAAAGGACCCTAGGAAAAATAGGTTTTGAATTAATTCACTTGGAATAACCCTAATTGGCTTAAACACCCTAAATAGGTTCTTAATTAATTAGAGCTAATCATACATCAAATTGACTTGAAATCAATTCTCCACTGACCTTTAGGATCAGAGGAACCCACCATAAAAGTTTGAAGTCAATTGGGTTTGGTTAGCTGCTATCAAATGGGTTGATTAAGCCATTTAGCCTAATTTAAACTTTAAAAATTCATAACTTTCAAAATACTTTTCAAAAATTCACCAAATTGGTTTTGGAGCCTCTCTGATATTAGGGAATTTATGAAAATTAAAATTTCAATTTTCTAAAAAAGTTGATTTTTTGTATTATTTTAATATTTTAATAATTAATAAAATAATAAAAATCATAAAAATAATAAAATTCACCAAAATGTCATATTTTGAATTTTAATCACATAGGAACAAACCCCATATTTTTCCTAGGTCTCTATGATGAATTATTAAATTTTAAAGCCCTAAGGTAATTTTAAAATTAAAGAAAATGTATTTTCTAGCATTTCCACTAAAATAATTCTAATAAATCAAAGAAAAATCAGAAAATTATGAAAATTGATTCTCTGATTTCATTGATATCAGAGAAATTTTTAAAAAATATAAAATTCATTTTTCAAACTTTATTTTATTTTTAAATTAATTAATACTCCAAAACTCAAAATAATTATAATAAAAATAATATAATTCAAAAAATCACCAAAATTGGTCCAAGTGGTCCTCTTGTCATTAGGAATGTCCCATAATTTTCTTAAGGACAAAAACTTTCCCTTGGTCATATTATTAAATTTTCCTTGGAAATCTCTATTTTCCACCAAAAATAATTACATAAATAAATTAAATACAAAAAAATCACATTTTCTCCTCTAATGTCTTCATTGACATATGAGTGAAGTCACATAAAAATTTCAAGTTCATTTGAGCTCAATTTAATGAGTTATGAAATTATTAAGCTTGAAGGGCAAAATGGTAATTAAAATTTTAACCCTTAATTAAAACTTTTGGCTTAATAAAATGAAAAGATAAAATATTTGATCTTAATCTGATTTGGATGATTGAAATTAAAATAATTAAAGGGTAGAAACCTATTAAACAATTCAACAATAATTGAAATGAACTTTAATTAAAATAATTAATTAAATTTGGGAAGAATAATAAATTTTGAATTATTAAAATAGGGATATTATTAGGAAGAGATTTGTTCTTTAATTTAAGAATCCCTAAATTAATCATCCTAATAATATTTAATTCCTAATTAAAATGATAATCCAAGTTTAAGATTTAAAATGCTAAAAGATTTAATCATTAAATTAAGTTAAAGTTAAATTATTTAAAGCAAACCTTTTTAAAATAAAATATTAAATTAAATTAAATTAAATTAAATTAAATTAAATTAAATTAAAACATATTAAGTTAAATTAAATTAAATTAAATTAAATTAAATTAAATTAAATTAAATTAAAACTAAATCAAATTAAATTAAATCAAATTAAATTAAATTAAAATTAAACCATATTATATTAAATTAACTTAAATTAAATTAAATTAAATTAAACCACATTAAATTAAATTAAGTTAAATTAAATTAAATTAAATTAAATATAAAGACATAAAGAATTCAAAAGTAAATCTAAAACAACTTGAACACTATTCCAAACTTAAATCCATTAACTGAAATTAAATTAAATCACAAATCATTTGAACATCCATTTGCCCTCAAAAGCTCGTGATGTCATAACTCTTAAAAGGAGCATTAAAAGAAGTGTTACTTCATTCATAGGATACTCAAATGTCCTAGTTCACTGAGCAAGACAACAAACTTGAATTCTCGGACGATTAATTCATTTGTATAATTAAATTCATTTGGACTTAAAACAATCCTAAAAATATTGAAAAGATGTTTAAGACTCGTCTTAAGCACTTCCTCGATATGATATGATATTTATAAGAACAATTGAGCTTAATTGTTCTTTGATGAAGAAAATCGTCCTCAAACCAAAATACAAGAACCTAGACGTCATAGGAGATGACTAGCTATAGGATTAGGAGCTTGGTAGAAAACCATAACCCTTCCCTTAGCTTTACCTAGGAACTTACTTTAAATGCTTAAATATTCTAAGCGTGTTTTAAGTGCGGCTTGGGATGACGGGAAGACCCTCCAGGTACGCTTTTATTTTATTGCAATTTACTTTATTGCAATTTATTTAATCGCATCGCACTTACTTTTCTTGCATGATAAACAAATGTTGCATGAAAACCTACACCTTTAGGATAATCCCTAAAACTGAAACCAAAACTAAATTAAAAGACACTACAAGATAAAATTCACCGCCACAACATTTCAAAATATAAAACAACTCAAAATTTAATCACAAACAGAACAACAAAACTACAACTACAACTAAACTAAAACGTCTTGTTGGATGATCGGGAATACCTCGGATGATGTAACCTACGTGTTGCTAACGGGATTTCCCATGGTCTAAATGAAAGTGTGGAACTCATTCGGTTGAGTTTAGCAAATTCATCTGGACTAAGTGAATCCGATAAAAATAACGATGCCGGAAGGATGGAACCGTGGGATCTTAACCGGTGTTGTTATAATCAACTTTAAGATTTGTTTAATTAAAATATTAAAAAACACTTGAAAATTAAGACTTTCTCTAAACCAGAACACTTTTCTCACCTCCTGATTTATGACTTCTAAAACTAAACCCCTGCAACAACAAGGAGCTCGGAGCATGGTGGGCAGCACGGCCATCTTCGTCGACGAAAACAACTCTACATCGACTAAACATTCCTAGAATTAAACAACAAAACCGTAGGACTCCGAGGTAGTTTGCATAGTGCAACATAAATCCTCAACCTTTTGTTAGGCATTTGCATGATCATGTCATGTAAATTAAGCCCTAACCGGTCTTAGGACTCCGAGGTAGTCGTTCGGTACGACATAAACCCTCACATCTTCGAGGCTTATTTGTATGATTTTATCATACAAATATAAGTCCAAATTTATTAAAATTGGCAAGATCAAAATCTTAAATAAACATTAGGACTTTCCTAAATTCAAACCAAACAATAGGATAGTCGGGAAATTACCGAAGTTCGCTTCGAATCCGTGATTTCTCCTACCTTTCTTCCTTTGAATTCCCAAAACAAAATGTTCCAAACTTGATCCATTCCCTATTGAAATTCCAAAATTCAATCCTCGAAAACTTAAACTTTGGAATTCTTGAGAGCAGAACTACCGATTATTATCGAGAGTTTTCTTAGGTGATTCCCGTCACTTAAGATGTAATTAACTATAGGGGCTTGCCCTTATAGGGAATTTTAAGAACCTGAGTAAAATAAACCCCGTTTAATGTTTTCATATTAAACGAGGAATTCGTTCGGCTTATAAAATTGGTTCGCGGACCAAACGGATGTCACAAATCTTCTAGTTTATTTAATCGAGCCCCATCATCAAGCAATGTGTCTATTCTTCGGGATAGATACATGGTTTGTGATGCGGTGCTCGTTTATATAAACTATTCGGGATGTGAGATCAGTTTGATTTCATATCTTAAAATTTTTAAATTTAAAATTATTTTCAAAATCAAGTATTACTTTTCAAATTATTTATTTAAATTAAATTAAAATTCGCCGACAATTTCTGTAGGCGACCCCCTTTTCCAAATACAACACATGACCTAAAAATATGCCGACAGCGGCAGCTGTTAATAGACTACCTGCAAACAGGAAATCTACCAGACGATAAGTTGTTAGCCCATCAAATCAAGAAAAGAACTCTGTCATACGCAATAATAAACAATACGTTATACAGAAGATCTTTCGACCAGATGTGGCTAAGGTGCCTAAGTGAGTCTGAGGCTCATGAAATTATTAAAGAAGTGCACTCTGGGCTTTGCGGTGCTCATCAGTCCGGTCCGAAAATGAAAATGAAGATTAAGAGACTAGGGTACTACTTGCCCTCCATGATGACCGACTGCATGAAAGTTGCAAAGAGTTGTCACCAATGCCAAGTACATGGAGTGGTTCTACATCAACCTCCACATGTGCTACATCCGACAATCGCATCATGGCCATTTGAGTGTTGGGGCACAGATATCGTGGATCTGATAGAACCACCTTCTTCAAGAGGAGATCGGTTTATTCTTGCAGCTACATATTACTTTTTGAAGTGGGCAGAAGCAATACCGCTCAGAGAAGTGAATGCTCACCACGTGCTACAGTTCTTCAAGAATCACGTCGACTACCGTTTTGGGGTACCGCGTAGAATAATTTTAGATAACGGGTCGGCATTCAGAAACATGAAGATTAATAATTTTGTCAGAAGACACGGGATCGACTGGCGATATTCGACGATCTATTACCCAAGAGCGAACGACTTGTTCGAGGCTTTTAATAAAAATCTCGTCCAAATTCTAAAGAAAACTTTGGACGACAACAAAAGAAATTGGCACGAGAAGTTATTAGAAGCCTTATAGGCCTACAGAACGACTTTCAGAACTCCTACTCAGTCTACGCCCCATGCTCTAGTGTACGAGTCTGAAGCCGTCTTACCCTTGGAGGTGCAGCTTCCGTCTCTCAGAATTGTAGTTGCAAACAAAATCACTATAGAAGAGAACGCCAAATTACGACTAGAAGAATTGGAAAGCTTGGAAGGAAAACGACTTTCAGTGCAGCAGAATTTGGAACTGTATCAAGCCAAAATGATCCAGGCCCACGATAAACTGGTTCGCCCAAGGACATTCAAAGTCGGTGACTTGGTTCTAGTTCTCAGGAGGCCTATTCTTGCACACCACAAGATAGGAGGTAAATTTGAACCGACTTGGGAGGGGCCGTTCGTGGTAGAGACAGTCTACTCAGCAGGTTCCTACGAACTTGTGGATTGCCACGGAGAATGACCTATGCTTCCAGTTAATGGACGATATTTGAAGAAGTATTATGCAACCTGATGTTTCAAAGGATGAACTTTAAAAATTGAAGTCTCATTCCTAGAAGAATGGGTGGAGTAATCATTTGTCACAGGGTCCGAACCCAAAATATAAAAATTGACGAAAAAAAATTGTTAACAAAAAATGTGTTAAAAAGAAAATATGTGAAATCTTAATAATAAAATTTTGATCCCTCCTTTTAAATCAGCTCACTCATAATCTTTCCTCATCTTTTCCTACTCTTATTCAAATTTTAATGAAACAAATAAAAATTTTCCATTGATAAATGATTTTTCTTTTTTTTTTTGTTCTTAGTACAGCCCCTGATCCTTTCCTTGTTCTTCGCAGGGAAATGTCGAACGGGCGGTTGGTTCTGAACTTTAAGAATGGCGTGAGTCTAGCACTCGATGAAAAAAAGATGAAGGATAGGGTTGTGATTGAGATCGATTCTGATCTCACACCGGCCGGGCTATAGTACGAAGAAACCGATTAGACCCCGATTGACCGGGAAGAGTACCGCAGCCAGACAGTGATGAAATTGGGTGGCCCAAGTTAGCAGTCCGCCAGCAAAAAAAGAAAAGCGAACGCCGCTCATGCAACTGGGGAAGACAAGAAAATTAAGTCTGTGGTTGCTACAGCAGAGGGCAGGCTTATCAGTGCCATGCCCACAAAAGTTTAAGAAGTAAGGAGAGCAACTCTCACTCCGACCCAACGAAGAAACAAGAACCATCGCATTCGTAAGATGCTGACCAAGCTAGCAGCGGATCAACATGGAGAGACAGTTACTACAGTCAATGCAAGTGCTTCGAAGAAATCGGTTAATCAGGAACCGAAAAAGAGGAAATCAACTCCAAGAACAGCAGAAAGGATCAAAGAAATTCCAAGAAGAGCGGAAACATAATCGGTGCCATGACGCCAGACAAATGCACCAGTTTTGAAAAGTCTTGTTGCGAAAGCAACCCCGGAGGATGTCCCGACAGAGACTATCCCCAAGGAGCCGAGACACGCAGGAGAGCGTGCTAGGGTAGAGCCATACATCCCGTAATATGTTACCAAACCCCGAGGACTTCAGATAATCCCGGAGTACGAGTTGGAGAAATTGCAGCAAGTTGAGAAGAAGACCTTTGAATATTTTGAGAGAATCCGAGGCAAGAGAATCAACATCCTGGAGGGACTTGAGCTACATACAGATGTGTTCTCAGACTATGAGCAGTAGGAAAATGTGGACTGTGTCATCAAGCTTCAGAAAATGGGCCGAGCCAGTCGCTTAAGAGAGAAGACCTATTCCGAACCATGAAGTGGATGAAAAGGAAAGGAAGAGTTACAATCCAGTGCGGGTGTTGCTACAACTTCGCTGACGATAGATAGGGAAATCCACCAGGGATACTCCATTGTAGTGAGGTGGATCCGATGCCAAAGATTATCAAGAGAATGGTAAGAAGGATGGTGATATGGAGGGTATTGCCGGCAGATTGCATACCCAACAGCTGCATCATTAACATATACAAAGAGGGCGACTGCATACCGCTACACATAGATCATCACGACTTCGTCAGACCTTTCTGTACAGTGTCTTTTGTCAACCAATGTAACATCATGTTCAGATCTGACCTCCGGATAGCAGGCCCAGGAGAATTCCGAGGGCCGGTGGAGATACCTCTACCGGTAGGTTCCGTCTTAGTGTTAAAAGGAAATGGAGCGGATATAGCAAAACATTGCATTCCAGGTGTGTCTATTGAGTGGATCTCCATCACTTTCAGAAAGATGGATGATAGAAAAATGCCTTTCCACTTTCATTTAGATCCAGAGTTAGAGAGTCTTCGGCCCTACGGGTTGTGAGCTACATGGGAGATAACACACCTCCAATGCACATCCGAACAGCATTTATTGCCAAGGATGGCTTGGAAGGTGATGTTATTGTCCGTGTATCTCACTATTCAGACATGGATTTCGACAGATGCTTTTGGAAGAAACTTGCAAGAATCTTGCACAATCTGTTTTGGATTTATGTGGATTGTATGAGATGCTGAATTTTCATGGAAAATATCATCATGTTTTGGATCAAAATATATGATGTATTTTCAACAAATTAGAAAGGAAACGACCATGTCGTGTTTTGCCTTCACCTCATTTCTGCAAATTGACTGGGAAACGCCATTAAGTTAATGAACTTCGAACAAAGAACGAAAAGAAAAGAAAATGAATAAAGAACTCTTTTTAAGAATCCGAATGTCAAAACAAACTCCAAATTAACACGAACTCTAAATAAACAAAAAAAATGAAATTGAATCACTAAACAAACGAAACAAATCTAAATCTCGAATTGAATCCCGATCTGAATTCATCAATTTGAATCTTGCAATTCTTCTTCAAATTGAAATCCATTTTGAAACTCTTTTGAACCCACTTTCAAGTTGATTCTTCCCCACGGAAGACTCAAACCTTAATTCCAAACTTTTTCGTCGTCCTGAAATCCTTTCGACTATCCGCGATTTCTTCCCTCTTTTGAGAAGGTCGACTGAATCTACTGACACAGAACCACGAAATTTTTGATTTGGTTCTGATGTCATGGATTCATATCCTTGGCCAAACAATCAAACTTTAGTCAACTCTCTTGGGATGTGAAACACTTTCATTTCTCATTCCAATCTTCCACTAAACTAAAATTTCCACAAAATCTTCAAAACCAAATCAAATACAAAATTTTGGGATCAGTACCTAAATTCTGATTCCCATCTCTTTCGAGACTGGTACCAAATTCCAGTTCTATCCTTTCGAGGTCGGTACCAAATTCGACTCTCTTTCCGAGATAGATACTAAATTTCAAATCTCTCTTTCGAGACTGGTATCAAATTCCAGTTCTCTCCTTTCGAGGTCGGTACCAAATTCCGACTCTCTTTCCAAGATTGATAATATATTTCAATTCTCTCTTTCGAGACTGGTACCAAATTCCAGTTCTCTCCTTTCGAGGTCGGTACCAAATTCCGACTCTCTTTCCAAAATTGATACTAAAATTCAATTCTCTCTTTCGAGACTGGTACCAAATTCCAGTTCTCTCCTTTCAAGGTCGGTACCAAATTCCGACTCTCTTTTCGAGATTAATACTAAATTTCAATTCTCCCTTTTGAGACTGGTACCAAATTCTAGTTCTCTCCTTTTAAGGTCGGTACCAAATTTTGACTCTCTTTCTGAGATCAGCACCTAAATTCTGATTCTCATCTTTTTCGAGATCAGTGCCTAAATTCTGATTCTCATCCTAAATTCTGATCTTCTCCTCGAGGCTGGTACCTAAATTCCAGTTCTATTTGTGATCTCGAGGTTGGAACCTAGGTTCCAATTCTCATTTCAAATCCGAAATCTCTGCGAAATTCACCTTGAAATCTAAATCTCAAATTAAATTTAAAACAAAATTCCGATTAAGTCAAATTGCAACCGAAATTAAAACTTGAATTGAAAATTCTAACTTAAAATTGAAACTTGAAATAAAAAATAAAACAGATCTAAAATCCAATATCTTGAAATCTTGTGATTTGGAATTCACCTCTTCTTCCCCAGCGAGAGTTCTGGAAACTTCATTCTTGGAAGTTTACCTGATACTCCCCAGCAGAAATTTCTCACACTTCGTTCTGAGTTTGTCACTCAAACATCTATGTTGGCTTTGTTGATCTCTTCGGTGAACGCCAATACGCGCAGTGTACTTGGTTAGCACACCACACTTATTGGGAGTCCATTTGTTGACCTCGTTTTTGGTGAGGTTTGATCTCTCTCCTTAGCACTTAGGATCTAGCCATAGGATTTCCCTTCGACTATCCTAGAGGACTAGAAATGGGACCCACCACTTAGAAATTCAAAACACTTCTTATCTCCCTTCAAACCCCACAATTTTGATTGTAAACCCCCAGGCCACTTGGAGGGTTAAGATCAAATGTGGAGGTTTAAAGGATGAGGTTCCTATTGGACTCTTTGGCCTTAGGAGTACCCTGGATGGTCTGATCTGGTGAGGGTCAGCTTGCTAACACTACACTCTCACATACATTCTAAACTCTAAAACCATTCTCACCCAACTCAACTCCCTGACTCATGTAGGTAACTCATATGGATGGACCTCAACCCCTAATCCCATGGCTAAGAGGGTTAGGAACAACATATTGAATGCCTAAAATGAGTCCTCTCATGGCTCTTGTGAGCTTAATATGGCTTCATGGCTCAACCAAAATGGTTTTATTTACTCACATCCAATCAATCTTCCTTTTTGCCAGATTTAAATTTTTGACCCCCAGGGCCCTAAACCTACCAAATGCCCTTAAAATTACCCAAAATATGCAAAATTGCCTAAATTACCCAAAATTCTCCAAAATCAATCCTAAATGTTCACCATCACTCAAATTGATCATCCATGGCCAAAAATACCAAAATTTCCAAAATACCCCCCCCCCCAATAACCTCCAAATACCCAAAATACCCTTTTAAC
Source organism: Papilionanthe hookeriana x Papilionanthe teres (assembly GCA_022702705.1). Classification (NCBI taxonomy): domain Eukaryota; kingdom Viridiplantae; phylum Streptophyta; class Magnoliopsida; order Asparagales; family Orchidaceae; genus Papilionanthe; species Papilionanthe hookeriana x Papilionanthe teres. The sequence continues at coordinate 62,857,739 of CM040432.1, read as the reverse complement.
CCAAAAAATCCGAAAATTCCAAAAAATCCCAGAAAATTCCAGAAAATCCAAAATATTACCAATTTTATTTTGTTAAACTACACTATAAGCCAATTTTGTCAATTTAGCCCACTTTTCCCAAAATCCCCAATTTGACTCTTTTTTAACTTAAGTGGACCCGATGTCCAACCAAATCACTCCAATTGACCTCAATTTTGATCCAATTGAATTCTAAACTTCAATTAAATATCCCCAATATCAATTTAAATCAAATTGAAACCCAATTTTATCAACATGTGAATCAAATTTCATTTTGAAGGTTAAAGCCCAATTTTGGCCCATGACCTAATCTTATCCCAAACCAACCCAACTCAACTCCAATTAGCCCCAAATCTTTTCTAAAACCATCCCAACATCCCCAAAAACAAAACACTAACTTGATTTGCCCCAAATTTGAACCCAAACTTCACCCAAGCTTGACTTAAGCCAAAATTCCCTAATTTGGGCTAAGCCAATCATGAACCCAAGTAGGCCCAAATCTCAAAACCAAGACCCAAACAAAATTGGAAACTCTTTATTACACCTCCATAAACAATTTACAACATTAATTTTACATCAAAACCAACATTAGCCCAACCTTAACCTATGTTAGCCCAATTTGACCCACTTTAGTCCTATTACTAAGAGACCCAAATTAAACCCATTTTAACTCCAAATGGCACCAAATCTTTTCTGAAATTTTCATAACACATCCCTAAACTAAATACAACATTTATTTGGCATAATCTTTTACAAAATTTTCATCTAAAAGTACATTTTGAAACATAAAAGCCCACTTCCATAAGACATTTAAAAGCCCATCTTTCATCAAATCCAAAAGCCCAAAATTTGTTTTAAAAGCCCAATATGACAAACCCCCCTTCATCCATTTAATATAAATCAATCCCAAAGTTTTAAATCAATGATTAAATGATTCTAAGTTAAGCTTCATATAAATTTTCATCAAAATATCCAAAGTCCCTAAAATCCATTTTCATAAAACTAAGCCAAGCCATCCCTAAGGCAAATCGAGCCAATGAAGCCATGCACAAGCCACGTGAAAGCCATGAAGAAACCTTTCCACCTCATCATGCCATTAATGGCAAAAGAGGGAGCCTCTTTCTTAACCCTTCACTAAACTTTTTAACCCCGTTTATGTAACACTCTAATCCAAGTTATCCACCTCACCATGGATGGAGACTTCACCACCCTTTCTAAGCGACCCAACCGATTTCATCAGCCCAACACCGAGTCATGGGGGGTGCACCCAACCCATTTGCATGAGTTGACCAAACCAAGCCCAAAATGAGCTCTCCCCATACCATTTAAATCAAACCCGTTTACACATGTCCAAAGCCGATTGAACTCACCAAACCCCAGCCCCGACCTCGGCTGGTCGAGATGGTGACCCGACCCCTGACCGGCCACTCGAGTCACCGGAAAACACCATGGCCGAGAGCTTCATGTGAGCCAAAAATTCAAATTCTCACTTGTTGAGCTGTCCTAACCTTAGTGGACACCATGGCTCTTCTTCTCCTCCTCTGAGCAGGTGATCCCAGCCTACAATTACCTTTGGGAAGCCCCATAGCCATGTCTATTTATACCCACCACCTTCACAGCCAAAAGAGGTGCTGAAACAAACCTTACTAAAACTTTACCAAAATCATTCCAGACCCTTCTCCCAGCATAGAGCAGTTGATCCCCACTGATATCCAGCCCTAATTTCTCCTCTGTGAGCTCAGTTTCTGAGTTTAATTTCAAACCCAAAACCAGGACACTTCACCACAGTGAGTCAATCCCCAAATTGATTGACTCTACACCTTCACCAGACCAAGAGAAGAAATCCCCCAGCAAAAGCCCCCTCACCAGGCCAGCCATTCTTCCTATCGGCCAAGCTTTGAAATTCGGCTAGGTGGAAATCACACTTAGACAATTCACCAGGGCCAGAGGCTTCATCCCCGGGCTCCTCCAGCTCCAATGAACGTACCGAGCACATTCAGTCAAGGCATCACCTACTGAACCAAGGTATGTGGACTTCTCTTTAACCCGAGCTTCCTACAATTCTCCATTTTGTTTGTGTCTATTTCATAGAATGTTAGCCGTATAAATGTGTTCATCTTGTTGAGACGAATCCATAGAGTCCAAGATCACGAAATTTGATGGAGAAATGAGGGAGATCTTAGGGTCTTAGTGTGGACGGTTCTCGGGTAGGGGCACTCGGGGACGATGAACGGATGCCGTTCATTCTCGCGTGTATCGAACAGACGGCCTAGATCACGCCGGATCAAGACATGGTACGAGACCGCAGGACGCGTGGCTGCTGAGTAGGATGGCGGCGTCGAATGGAGGCGCGCCGCGTGGGCTTTCGATCAGCCGTAGGTTGACGCGGCGCCGCGTGGATAAGTAGATAAATATGATATTTTCTGAATTATTTAAATACCCAGAACTTAAAAAATTCATATCTTTGCATAGATAAATCATAAAAATAAAAGAAAAATACCCTCTTGTTCAGTGAAAAGAGGAGAATAATGTGGAAAAGGAATTAAATTAATTTGTTGAATTTATAATTTTTAATGATTTAAATACTCTCTGTGATGCTTTAATTCTCTATTTGCATACACTATTCTCCATGGCATGAGACCATAGGGCTTTTGTAGCCTCTATTCTTTGGAACATTTCTTGAATTTTTCTAGACCAGAGGCCATCTCTATGGCAAGTTATTGATTTTCCAAGTTTATGTATCTGATTTGCTATTTTATTTCCAGTAATTAGCATGTTGCTTAGAAAATTCTAAGAAAATTAGGAGAGATAGCTTATGACCAGAGGACCCTAGAAAAATTATGGTTTGATTTAATTTCTTAAGAATAACCCTAATTAGCCCAAACACCTAAAATTGAATTACAATTAATTAGGAGTAACCACACATCAAAATTACTTGAAATTAATTCTCCACTGTCATTTAGGATACAGAGAACCTCATATAATAATTTGAAGTCAATTAGAAATGATTTAGCCCACTAAATGGATCATTTAAGTTGTATGGTCATTTTTAAACTTTAAAAATTCATAAAACACAAAATACACTTCAAAAATTCACCAAATTGGTTTTGTGGGCTCTCTAATATCAAAGGAGTCTAAGAAAAGTAAAATTAAAATTTTCTAAAAATTTTCATTTTTAACCTATTTTTTAATATTTTAATAATAATTAAAAAATAATAATAATAAAAATCTCAAAAATATTAAAAATCACAAAAATGTCATATTTTGTTCTCTAATTACTTAGGAACCAACCAAATATTTTTCTTAAGTCCCTAGGTTAAGATATTGAATTTTAAGGGTTTAGGACAATTTTAATATTAAAAAATTGATTTTCCAACCTTTGCACTAAATTAATTCTAATAAGTCAAAAAAAAAATTAAAAAAATATAAAATTTGTTTCTCTGAGTTCCTTGAGGTCAGAGAGATTTAAGAAAAATATAAAACTTAATTTTCAACTTCAATTTTATTTTATAATTAATTAATACTCCAAAACTTAAAATAATTATAATAAATAAAATATAATTCAAAAAATCACCAAAATTGGTTCAGGTGGTCACCTGGTCAATAGGAACATCCCAAAATTTTCTTAAGGACAGAAACTTTACCTTGGTCATGTTGTTGAATTTTCATTGAAAATTTTTATTTTTATCAAAATAATTATATAAATTAATTTAAAAAACCAAAAAATCACATTTTCTCCTCTAATGTGTTAATTGACATGTGTGTGAAGTGACATAAAAATTTCAAGTTCATTTGAGCTCAATTTAGTGAGTTGAATTGAACAAGCTTAAAAGGGCATAAAGGTAATTAAGAATTTCAACCCTAATTAATACTTTAGGTTTAATCAAAAGGGAAGGTAAAAATATTTGACCTTAATCTTCTTTTGGATGATTGAAATTTAGGGAATAAAGGGGTAGAAACCCATTAGTCACTTTGAAAATAACAAAACGGAACTTTTAATTAATTAAATCATTTAAATTTTGGGAGAATAATTAAAATTTTGGATTATTAGGGATGTAACTTAAGAAGATATCAATTCTTTAATTTAAAGTCCCTAATTAAATTAATTCAATGGTAATCAATCCTTAATTAATTCTAAAATGATGACTGAAATTAATAATTAAAAAGGAAAATAACCCTTAATTAAATTAAAGCTTAAAACATTAAATGATTTAACAATCAAATTAAAATAAATTTTAAACATTTAAAATTAATTTGAAATCACTTCAGAACAAACTTAAAATAAATTTGAAATCTTAAGTATCCTTAAAACAATTCATAACTAAAATATAAAAATCAAATTAATTAAAATCAACCAAAAGTATTATAATTAATCTAAATCAAGTCATCAAAATTCAATAAAAATAAATAATTTAAACACCTCTTTCAACCTAAGAAAATTTAAAACATTAAAATTAATTTGAAATATTAAGATCATTTAACAATATAAAGATTTAATTAAATTAAAACAACTTGAACACTATTCCAAACTTAAAATTATTAATTAAAATTTTATAACTAAACCAAATCACTTTAAACCATCAATTCCAATTTTAAACTATGAATTGTTAAAATCTTCAACAAATTAATTTGCCCCTAAAGGCTTTCATTATCATAACTCTTAAATGGAGCATCAAGTGACAAGTCACTTTATTCATCGGATAATCAAATGTCCAAGTTCACTGAGCAAGAAGCAAAACTTAACTAAATTTTGGATGATTAATTCACATGTACAATGAAATTCATTTGGGCTCGAAATATTCCCAGAAATATTGAAAAGATGTTTAGGATTCGTCCTAAGCACTTTCTCAATACGATGGGATGTTTTAGAAGAACGATTGGACTTAAATGTTCTTTGGTGAAGAAAATCATCCTTAACAAAATACAAGAACCTAAACGTCATAGGAATTGATTAGTGATAGGATTAGGATTTTGGTAGATAACCATAACCTTCCCTTAGCTTTACCTAGGTGTTTGTTGCAAATATTTAAATACTCTGACATGTGTTTTAAGTGTAGGTGAAAGTGACGAGAATGCTTACCGAGTACGCTTTTATGTTTATTGCAATTTATTTACCTGCGTCGTATTTTCCTTCTTGCAAAACTTGCATGTTAAACAAGAATGTCACCCTGCATGAAAACTGAAACCTTTAGGATAGCCACAAAACTGAAACCAAAACTAAATTAAAAGTCACAACAAGATAAAATTCACCTCCACAACATTCAAAATATAAAACAACTCAAAATTTAATCACAAACAAAACACAAAACTACAACTACAACTAAATTAAAATGCCTCGTTGGATGATCGGGAATACCTCGGATGATGTAACCTACGTGTTGCGAACGGGGTTTCCCACGGTCTAAATGAAAGTGTGGAACTTATTCAGTTGAGTTTAGCAAATTCATTAGGACTAAGTGAATCCGATAAAAATAACGGTGCCGGAATGATGGAACCGTGGGATCTTAACCGGTGTTGTTATAATCAACTTTAAGATTCCTCTAATAAAACACTAAGATTATTGAACCCTAAAACTTTTCTAAACCAAAATACTTCTCTAATCTCTTAATTTTCACTTTCTAAAACTAAACCTCTGCAACGACGAGGAACTTGAAGCATAGTGGGCAGCAAGGCCATCGTCATCAGCAAAACTTGAGTCTACTCCAGCAAAACATTTCCTAGTTTTAAATAACAAAGTCATAGGATTTCGAGGTAGTTTTCCTAGTGCAACATAAATCCTCAACTTTCTGTTAGGCATTTGCATAATCATATTAAGCAAATTAAGCCCTAACCGGTCTTAGGATTTCGAGGTAGTCATTTGGTACGACATAAACCCTCACATCTTTGTGGTTATTTGTGTGATTATGTCATACAAATATAAGTCCTAATTAATTAAAATTGGCAGGATTACAAAATTAAATAAACACTTAAATTGAATCCAAACAATATGATAGTTTGGGAAGTTGCCAAGATTCTTCTTGGATCCTCAGCTTCTCCTACTTCTCTTCCTTTGGACTCCTGAAATTAACTGTTCCAAATTTGAACTAATCCCTTTTGAAATTCAAAAATTCAATCCTTTAAAAACCTTAAACTTTGAAATTCTTGAGAGCAAAACCACTGATCATTATCAAAAGTTTTCCTAAGTGATTCTCATCACTTAGGATGTAATTCACTTTATGGGCTTGCCTTTATAGGGAACTTTAAGAACCCAGGTAATATAAACCCTGCTTAATTCATTTATATTAAGCAGGGGAACTTGTTGGCTTATAAAATTGGTTCGCAGACCAAACGGATGTCACAAATCTTCTAGTTTATTTAATCGAGCTCCATCATTAAGCAGTGTATCTATTCTTCGGGATAGATACATGGTTTGTGGTGCAGTGCTTTTTTATATAAACTATTTGGGATGTGAGATCGGTTTGATTTCATATCTTAAAATTTTCAAACTTAAAAATAATTTTCAAAAATCAAACGCTACTTTCTAAATTATATATATTTAAACTAAATTTAAAATTTGAAAATTCGTCAACAATTTTTGTAGGCGACTCCTTTTCAAAATACAAAACACATAACCTAAAAATATGCCGACACTCTCATGCTTTAGAAAATTTTATGATTGAATTATATACTAAAACTGAAGTTTGGGGGAAGGGAAAACATTTTTCAAATATAAATATTATTTGTCCTTAATGAACCGATACTTTCTTTAATAATATTAATATAACATAAGGAATGAAAAATCTATTTAAGATAACTTAAATTTTTGGAATTTATAGATAATTTAGTAAACTTAACTAAAATTTCAATAATTTTGATTGATTTTAAGAATAGAATTATTTAACTTAAAGAGTAATAAGATTAAGAATTTTATATTTAGAGTAAAGAGAATTGTATTTTAGAAATACTAAGAAATCATGATTTTTACTTGAAAAAGAAAAGATTGAAATAATTTTTGAAAAATACTTATTAATAATGTCATATTTATTAGGTAAAAAAATGTATAAGTTTTTAAATATAATTTAAGGATAGTGCAGTTCAAAATCATTAACAGGCTATCCAAAAATAGTAATCCTCACTTGTAAAAAAAAAAGGATTGACAAACAATCCAAAAGAAAAAAAAAATATGTGAGGAGAAGCTTGAGGATATGCCTAATAAAAAATTGGCTTCACTTAAATTATCTTATAGGAGAAAAACTGATTACATTTTTAACTTAATTTATATGAACAAATATTTTATTAGAAAAATATTTCATGAAAATCTTTTTCTTATAAGTATTCTATGTGACCTTAATATAATAAATTACAATTATTCTAGAAATAAATGAAAATTTTAAAGTCTTATGATTTCGTAGTTAAGTATTCTTTAAATTCTTAAAATTAACCTTAATTAGTGAAATTTGGTTAATGACTTGCTAAAGCATTTATAAATAAAAAATTACAAGGAATCTTAAATATTTAAACTTCATTCCAAATGTTATATATTTTATGTAATTAAAAGAATTACTTGATGACAAGTAACTTTTAAGTTTGGGGGAATTTGATCCACTTTAAAAATACCAATTTTTATGCCTTTTTATGATTTAATTCTTAAGGATATTATGCTTTAATGAATGGTATTTTTATGTTTTTGGATGTAGGTGATAAAAAAAGAGTTTAAGAAGGAAGAAGGAGCCAAAAGAAGCAAAAATGGAGCTAATAGAGCAAAGTTGTCGAAATTATAGGCCTGGCACCAGAATCTGGCGCCTAAGCGCCAGTTCGATACAGTCGCAGACAAGATTTTTAACGACTTCGGGCAGTTATTTTGACTGTGTTAAGCAGTTAATGGAGCTTCTTGAAGACTGGAAGTTAATCCTAATATATAGGACATGTGATACAATGCATCTCGATACAAGGAAACGTTTTTAATCGCGAAGAGGTGCGGCCCAAAGTGAAGAGGTGCGAAGACCTGGTCAAAGAGTCCGGCGCCTAGGTGCCAGATTTCGGCGCCTAGGCGCGATAGTTACCTTCTAGAAGATACATTGTGTTTGGACGAATTTTGAAAAGGTGTCTTAAGTAACCCTTGGTCAAATTCAGAGCTCTATAAATAGGAGCCCATTTTACAGAGAAAATCACACCCTATAGTCTCTTTCACCCCTTCTTGCATCTTTAGTCCCCAAGCACTATATTCCAATTATTTTAGGGAGCCACCTTCTTTATTAGTGTTGTTGCATTATTAGTGTTGTTGTTGTTGAAGTCTTTCATCATTGCATTGGAGTCAGTAGGAGTCAGCGGATCACTTGAAGGAACATTCCATATAAGTATTTGTAACTTGGTTCATAGTTTTATAAATATGTTTTGTTTTGCGAATTCAATGTGTTCTGAGTAGTTAGATTTCTTTCTCCTTTCAACTATGAAAAGATAATAAAATAATTAAACTTTGGTGGAAAATTTAACTTAAGATATTTATAAAAATTGTGATGATATTAATACCTGATTTTAGTTTACATTTTAAACTGGCCATTTAAATTGTTAAAACCTGTTGAAGAATTTTGAGACTTATCCGGAGATGAGTTCTTAACTAGTAGATATCACATGAATCATTAGGTAATCGCAGGCTATATGCGGGTTAATTAAGGTGAAGTGTAAATAAATAGGAAGATATGATTTATTGAGCAAAGAATTCATTAGTTTTTAGAGTGACAGACTAAATTCTAATAATTTGGTTTATAGATAAGGAACGGGTCACTGGTAGAGCCGACCATAGACACCCTGGACATCTAGTAGTGTGAGCCTAGATTAACCCATTCTACTAATAAAACATCCTGAACCGATCTATAGATTAGTCAATGTTCTTTATGCCTGGACCAAAGGGTAAAGAATAAGAATGCTTCTATTTGGCACAATACCATAATCTAAATTCTCCACAAATGGTAATTATTCTAAAAATCTTGGATTAGTTGGAAAGGAGAAAGTTATTTTATTTATACCTGCATTAATATTTATTTAAGTATTGCTTACTTATATTTAGTAAAAATTTCATTAAATCTAAAATCTAAACTTTAAAAAAAAATAAAATAAAGAAAAATTATAATTAATTTGAAAATTCTAAAAATATTACTTAATATTCTAAAAATCGTCCATGTGGGATCGATAACCAGGACTCCACTAGAGCCATATATTACTTGATATGATACGTATACTTGCATTTGTAATTGTAACTTTTATAAATTATAATCCAAATATAAATTCATAAACTCTTTCATAAGTAAAATTGCATCAAGTGTTTGGCGCCATTGTTAGTGATTAAATCTTGTAGTAGTGGTATCAAATTCTTGCATTTGAAAGTATATATATAGCCTTTTAGGCTAAGTCACGCATCAAGAGGGAGAGCAAAAGAATGAATGATAAATAGGGAGAGAGAGGAGTTGTAAAGGGAGAGAAGAAGAAAGGGGGAGAAAGTGAGAGAGAGGGAGATAAAGGAAAGTGTGAGTGAGAGTGGCAGGGAGGGACGTATGGGAGAGGAGAGAGAGTGAGATGATGGACGAACAAAAATAGTGAGAAAAGAGGGAGCAACAATACAAAGAGTAAGTGAGAGAGAGATAATAAAGAGTGAGAAAAGAAGGAGGGAGTGGGTAAAGTTTAAGGGAGGGAGGGAGCGACATAAGAAGGAAGAGGGTGAGAGAGTAATTGAGATTGAAGAGCATAAGAGAAGAGGGAGATGGAGATAGGGAGGTTGAGAGAGCGAGAGAGAAAATAAGGGTGAGAATGAGAGAATTAAGAGTGAGAGTGAAATTATATTGAGAGACAAGGAGAGAAAAAGGGAGAGGAAGAGCTATTGAGAGGAAAGAGGGGAAGTGAGAGCGAATGAAATAAAGTAAGAGAGTAGGAAAGAGAAAGTGAGATAAAGTGAATGGGAGAGAGAGTGAGAAGAGAGGCTGTGGGAAGATGGAGTAAGAGTAAGAGAGTGATGGGTAAAGAAACGAGAAGAACATGAGAATGGTGAAAGAGTGAGAGTTAGAAAGTGGGAGACAGAGATGGAGATAGGGAGGGAAAAAGGTAGGCCTATAGAGCGCACAAATGAGGGAATGAGAATGACAGAGGGAGAGAGTGAGAGCGATAAAGAGTATATAAGTTAGAGAGTGAAAGAGATCTAGAGAGAAATAGGAAAGGAGAGTGAGGGAGAGAAGAGGATATAAGAAAGGGAAATAGAGAGAAGGACAAGAGAGAAAAAAATATATTAGAAGTGTGTGAAGGGAGAGAGTGTGAGCAAAGGAGAGAGGAAGAGAAGAGAGATAGAGAGAAAGAATGAAAGAAAAATGAGGGAGGGATCATAAGATATATATAGACAGAGAGTGAGAGAGTGAGAACAAGAGTAAGAAAAAAGAGTGAGAGAAAAAGAAGACAGATAGAGGGAGGAAGAGAGGGAGAGAGAAGTGTGAGAGAATGTGAGAAACAATGATTTAGAAGAGAGAGGGATTGTGAGAGATAAAAGTTGGAGAGTGAGAGAGAGGGTAATTGTGGGGGATAAGGGAGAGAAAGATTGAGCAAAGAGAGAGATTGTGTGTGTGAGGAAAAGTGAGTGAGACAAAAACATAAGAGAAGGAGTTGGAGAAGTGTGAGCACGAGAGAATGAAAGAGAGAATGAGGGAGGGATCAAGAGAGTTATATAGATAGAGAGGAAGAGAGTGAGAATATGATTAAGGAAAAGTGAGCGAGAAATAGAGGAGACCGAGAGAGGAAGGGAGAGAAGGAGAGAGAATAGAGAGTGAAGTGTGATAAATTGTGAAAAATAATGAGAGAGAAGAGAGAAGGATTGAGAGAGATAAAAGTTAGAAACCGATAGAGTGTGTGTGCAAAAGATAAGGGAGAGGCTACAGAGTGAGAGAGGGAATATGGAGCTTATGTGGGTGAGAGGGAGACATCTCTTGAGAGAGATAGTGAGAGAGTGTATGAGAGTGTGTGAGAGTTCAAGAGAGCATGAGTGAGATGGAGAGAGAAGGGTGAGCTCCATAAGGGAGACCTAGAGAGGGCAAGAACGAGGGAGAGGGATGGAAAAGAGTGGGAGTGAGAGAGGATGGAAGAGAGTGGGAGTGAGAGAGAGAGGCGGTAGAGAATGATAGTTAATGGGAGGGAGAGGGGGATGAATTGAAAGAGAGTGAGAGATGTTGACCTCATTTTTGGTGAGGTCTTTTCTCTTCTCTTAGTGCTTAGGTTCTAGCCATAGGACATCTCCTTGACTATCCTAATAGACTAGAATTGGGACCCACCCTTTAGCAATTCAGCCACTTCTTGACTCCTCTTCGGACCGCACTTGGATGGTTGCAAACTTCTAAATCAGCTTGGAAGGTTAAAAACACCATATGGGCAACCAATAGTGAGGTCCTATAGGATTGTTTGGACTTAGGGCGACCTTGGGTGACTTGGGCTTCTCTTGTACACACACACACCCCCAAGCCACTTAACCTAAACCTTGAACCCTTACCTTTCTACCCTTTATGAAACTCACATAGTTGAATCCAAGCAACTTATCTTTGACTAAGATGGCTAAGGTAAATATGTGAAGGATCATGAAGTAGTTACCATTTGGCTAGACTTGGTCCAAAAGTGGTTGGACTTGGCTAATTCCATGGCTAATGCTTCCAAACCCTAATTTAATTCCAAATCACTTTTTAATCAATCGTGGTCCCACCAAAATGATCCATTTCTCCCTTATTTGATGCCCCTTTCATTTTTCAAAAATTTCTGGTTTTGACATTGGGTCCCCTAAACTTACCTAAAATTACCTAAATTGCCCCCCACAACTACCAAATCATCCAAATATTCCCAAAAAATTACCAAATACTCCTAAAATTCCTAAGAATCATTTTAAAACAATCCTCACCTTATAAATCCACTAAAATACCCCAATACCCTCTAAATAACCTCTAAATACCCTAAATACCCATTTTAGCCCAAAAATCCAAAAATTCCAAAAATTCCCAAAAAATTGCAGAAAATCCTAAATATTCCCAATTTTATTTTGTCCAACTATATCATAACCTAAATTTGCCAATTTAACCCAATTTTATCAAAACCCCTAATTTGACCCATTTTTAACCCAAATGGACCCAATGCCAAACCAAATCAACTCAATTGACCTCAATGTTGCCCAAATCCAATTCTAAACTTCAATTTGACATTCCCAATATCAATCTAAACCAAATCTAAGGCCAATTTGACCCACATTTGAATCCAATTCCACTTAAAATCTAAAATCCCCAATTTTGCCTAAATAATCCAAAATCCCCAAATTGACCTAATATCAACCAATTTCCCCAAATTTCAATTCTAAACCCTTTATTACATTCCCCTAAACCAATTCAACGTTCAATTGCCACCAATTTGAGCTTAAATCTCATCTAAAACCAAAACCCCCAAATCTGATGTATTTCTGACCCGACCGCCGACGAGGTTGCCCGAACGACGCCGGATCACAAAATTGATTGCACCGATGCGTCCGGAACGTCGAATTTACTTAGGAAGGATATACACTTTGTCACAGTTTCGAGTGAGGGAAAACTTGACGAAAATTGGCACAACTTAATTAACAAAACAATAAAATAAGTTTTTTTTTTTAAATCCCTAAATTCTTAAATCTTTAAGTGTCGCCCCTTCCCTTCTTGACACCAGAAGTCGCAACCCATCTCCTTCTTTCTCCCTCTAGGTTCGGCCGAGCCATGCCCAAGCAAACCTCTCTTCTTCCTCGTGGAGGTTTCGGCCATGCTTTCCCCCTCACCTCATGCCTCCTCCATTCCCCTACTTGGGAAGCTTTACAGCTAGGGCATGCGACCCTATTCCTCTGACCGCCGCTCCCCATCACTTCACAATAAGCTCCTCCTTCCCTTGGTTTCGACTTACCCTTAGGTGAGTTTTAGGAGCTCTTCTCCCCCTCTTTTGCTATAAATGGCCCACATTTGGGGAGTTTTAGAGGTGGGCCGAAATTTTTGAAAGAAGGGGAAGGTGCTGCCAAAATTTTGGCTTGCTGGGTATCATTGCTTGGCTGCTCATGTTCTTGCCTGATTCTTTTTTCCTTCTCTTGTTTTGTGGTTCGATATTTTTGTGTGGCTATTTATTTGGCTGTTGAGGTTGGGGTATACCTTGAGATAATAAGCTTTGTAAGTTTTCTACCTTCTTAATGCCTCCTCATATTTTGGGCAGATTAAATTTTCTTTTACCTGCTCTCCATTTCACCATTTTATTGGTATACAAGCTTAAATACATTTGAAGCCCCATTTTAGCATGTTTGGAATAGGATTTGAAGCTCTCCTCTGCTTGCTTGAAAGATTGCAAGGATGGTTTATATACTTGAGTTACAGGAAAGCTTAATTTCTTAAGCATGAAATGGTTAATTTGTTTAGCACGGTGATGGCCATTCTCTCTTGTTTACATTACATATATGCAAAATAATTCTTTGCCAATATGAAATCGTGCTAGATAGTTGGGAATTTATTTGGTTTAGCTTTATCCAAAATTCGAAAATATACAAGGTTGGTTTTATGTAATTTGACAATTCATTCAGTTTAAGTTTCATGCAAAATCTGAAGTTTTTATGTCTTCTTTTAGCAAAATCTGGAACGTTTGGGGTGGCCAATTTGTAAAATTTGAAATGTTTGGGTCTTTTATTTAGTAAATCTGAGATGCTTAGGTGCTCATTTTGTAAAACCTAAAATTTTTTGGTTTTCTTTTACAAAATTTGAGGAGGTTTGTGGGTTGTATTTGCAAAACATGAGAACTTTGCATGGTTTATTTGCAAAATCTGAAACTTCGCGGTGGCCTATATGTAAAAATCTGAAAGTTTGGAAGGGCTCACTTGCAAAGTTTTGAACGTTTGTGTGGCTTATATGCAAAAACTTGAAAAGCTTTGCATGACTCTTTTGTGAAAATTTAAAAGTTCGGGGTGTCCTATTTGTAAAAATCAAAAAGTTTGGGAAGGTTCATTTACAACATTTTAAACGTTTGGAGGGCTTTGGATTGAACCCCTTGCCCCTTCCACTTCTTCTCTTGGTTTGGCCTTTCTCTTTTGGCCATTAAGGTATATCTTTATGTTCTTATGGCTGATTTTTTTTAATTCTTGCGGGTCAAAGAACTTCATGGTGAGTTTTGAAATATTTACTTAGTTTTGAGACATTTCTCACATGCTAGAGTTTGGAGCATATATTTGGATCTTTAAGCTCTCTTTTACATGGTAAACATATGAATTGGCTTTTGAAGCTTTCTTTCTCATGTTATAATGTGAAATATGTGCTTAGCCCTTTTGAAAAATTTCTCATATGATAAGATTTGGATGTGGCTTTTGAAGCCTTCTTTTTTCATGATAATATGAGACATGTGCTTAAACTTTGAGACTTCACTTGTACACCAAAATGTCAAGTTCTATGGTTAGAATTTGAAGTGTTACTTCTATTCTTCATATGACACTCATATGAAAAAATAATGTGAACCTTTCTTTACTTATGCATCTTCAAGTTTGGCACATATACTTGGAAAGGTTTAATTTGCTCCATCTCTTGTTGGCAAGAAAGATCTTTAAAGTTTGGCATGTGTCTTGTGAAAGTGGCGGTTTATCCAATCTAGCATGTTATGACTCTTCACATTTTTGAAGTAAAAAAAAAGAGATATATCCTATATGCAATTTTCGGATTTGGGAATAACCATGCTTGAAACATTCATGAATGAAGTTGTATATGCTTATTGCTCACATGTTTCATTAGCCTTTCATATACATAACATATAGGTGTTGTTTTTGCACATTCTCTACCTATCCTCATGCAAAAAAGAGGTGGTTATCAATCTCATATTTGCCCAAAGTGAATGTTTGCTTTGACGCGAGCACAGGAAGTTGATTTGGTTTGTTCCTAAGCATGCATAAAGTAAAAAAATAAAAATAAAAAAAATGAAAGAGAGAAGGTGGGGATGAAAGTTTTGTGCTAGCTTCATTTTAAGCATGATAAGAGTTCAAAGATTTCTAGTTACACTTTTTTTTATCATTGCTACAACTCGGAATATGTTAAGCATGTATAGGAGTACTTCTGTTGACCTCATTTTTGATGAGGTCTTCTCTTCTCTTTTTAGTACTTAGGATCTAGCCTTAGGCTTTTCCTTTGACTATCCTAGAGAACTAGAAATGGAATCCACCACTTAGAAATTCAAACTACTTCTTAACTCCCTGCAAACCCCACAAGCTTGATTGTAGACCCCTAATCACCTAGAGGGTTGAAATCAAATGTGGAGGTTTAAAGGATGAGTTCCCTATAGGACTTTTGGCCTTAGGAATAACTCAGGTGGTCCGAGTGCGGTGAGGGTTGACTTGCACATACACTACACTCTCACAGACATTCCAAGTCCTAAAACCACACTCTCACTCAACTTGACCTCCTGACTCATGTAGGCAATTCATATGGATGGTCCTTAACCCCTAAGCCCCTGGCTAAGAGGGTTACGAACAACATAGTGAATGCCTCAAATGAGTCCTCTCATGGCTTATATGAGCTTAACATGGCTTCATGGCCCATGGATCAACCACAGTGATTCAATTTCACTCAAATTTGATCAATCTTCATTTTTCCAAAATTTCAATTTTGACCCAGAGCCCCGGACCCACCAAACCTACCAAATGCCCTTGGAACTACCCAAAATTTGCAAAATCACCTAAATTACCCAAAATTTCTCAAAATCAGCCCTAAACATTTCCCCCCACCCAAATTGATCATCCATAGCCAAAAATACCAAAAATTCCAAAAGTACCCCCCAATACCCTCCAAATACCCAAAATGCCCCTCTTGACCCAAAATTCAAAAATTCCAAAAATTCCCATAAAATTCCAGAAAATCCTAAATATTCCTAATTTCATTTTGTTCAACTACACCATGGGCCAATTTTGTCAATTTACCCCACTTTTGCTAAAACCCCCAATTTGCCCAAAAGTCAAACCCAAATGAACCCAATGTCAAACCAAACCTTTCCGATTGACCTCCATTTTGGTCCAATTCAATTCTAAACCTCAATTCAATATCCCCAATATCAAGCTAGACCTAATCCAAGCCCCATTTGATTGACATTTGAATCCAATTTCATTTTTAAGCTTAAAGCCCAATTTTGACCCATAACCCAAACATAGCCCAAACCAACCCAATTCAACTTCAATTAACCCCAAACCTTTTCTAAAATCTTCCCTAACATCTCCAAAAACAAAACACTAACATAGTTTGCCCAAAATTTGGATCCAAACCTTACTCAATTTCACTCTGAGCCAAAATTCCCTAAATAGGCCTAAATCCACCATGAACCCAAATAGGCCCAAATCCCAAAATTAAAGCCCAACCAATGTTGAAAACTCTTTTTTACACTCCCATAAACATTTCTCAACATTGACTTTACATCAATTTCAACATTAGCCCAACCTTAGCCCATGTTAGTCCATCTTGACCTATTTTGACCCTATCACTGAGGGACCGATTGGACTCGATTCGATTCCAAATCACCTCAAATTTGTCTCAAATCACTCATGACACATCCCTAAACCAAACCCAACATTTATTTAGCAGGGCCCTTTGCAAAAGTTTTCATCTAAAATCCCATTTTGAAACATAAAAGCCCATTCCCTTAAACCATTTTAAAAGCCCACCTTTACCAAATTTTAAAAGCCCAAACCCATCCTAAAGCCCACATTACAATCTCATCTCATCCTCACTCAATTAATATCACTCCCTAAGTGCTAAATCCATCATGAAAATCAAACCAAAATGGTATTATGCCAAATCCCATCAAATAACCCCAAAATTTCCAAAAATTCCTAAAACCCTTTTCCATGAAAATTGACCAAACTCTTGCCAAGCCAAATGTTAGCCATAAAGCCATGTATAAGCCACATGAAGCCATGGATGGTTTGACTTTTCGCCAAGATAATAATGGCAAGGGGAGGGGGACCTTTTCTAATCTCTCACTAAACCTTTTTAACCCTTTTAATGTCTCACCCTAACCCAAAATTAACTTAAACAATATTGATGTGGACTTCACCACACATGTGAGCCTTACCACTTTGACCTCCTCGGCCCAGAAATTAGGCCATGGGGAGATGAACCAAACCCAAAACCATGGCTTGGACCAAATCAAGCCAAAATGGACACTCCTCCATGCCACTTTGATCCAGCCCCTTTACACTTGGCAAAACTCAATTGAACCCACAGGAATCAAGCCCTGACTTCTTTGAGCCTGAGGTTAACCTGACCCTGGCTGGCCAGCCACCATAGTCGTCGGAAAATGCCAAGGCCGAAACCTTGGGATGAGCCAAAGTTTGGAATTCCCACTGCTGAGTACCCTACATGCCCAATGGCCATTCTGCGGTGTTCTTCCCTTGCTGCGAGCGATTGATCCAAGCCCTAACTCCACCGGAAGCCATGGCCATGGCTATATAAGCCCGACCAATCCCTCTCGGCCGAACGGTTGGTGAACCAAACCTTCGCGAATCCCTCCAAACTCCTCGCAAGCTTCCCCTAGCCGAGAACGATCCATCCTCACTGTTCTCCTGCCCTAACTCCCCCTGATTGAGCTTAATTTTGGCGCTTAATTCTCAAGCCAGAACAGGACACTCTCAAATCCTCCACCAAAATCAAATTAAACTCACCCACACCTGCACAAGACCAAGAGAAGGAGTTCCCAGGTGAAGCTCCCTCTCCGGGCCACCCATTTGTTCACAGCCTCCGAAGGTTGAAATCGGGTCGCAGTGGAAATCGAGGTCCGAGCAATTCTCCGGGGCCGGAGACTTCATGCGGAGCTTGCTTAGGTTCAATCAAAGGTGACACAACTCTCGGATCGAAGCCACACTTCTACGAGCAAAGGTATGAGCTCTCTCTTCTTCCGGAAGCTTCGGACATTCTACTATTTTGATTGGGTTAATTTCATGCCATAAAGCTTGTATGGATATGTTCGTCTCTTCAAGACGAATCCATAGAGTATAAGAATGTAGAAATTGGTTAATAATCGAGAGAGATATCAAGCCTGGAAGATGGACATCTCTCGGGTGAAGTCGATCAGGGACAATGAACGGATGTCGTCCATTTGCGCGTGTATTGGACGGACGGCTCAGATGGCGTCGGACCGGGAGATGATACATGAATGGCGGGCCCCCGCAGTGCTGACTCAGATGGTGGCGCCAAATCAGAGCGCGCCGCGTGGCCATTCGGAGCTGCCGAGGATGGCGTGGCGCTGCGTGGATAAGTAGGAAATTAGGGCTATTTTCTATTTATTTAATTACCAGAACATCAAAAATCCATATCTTTGCCTAGAAAAATCACAAAAATAAAATAAAAATACCCTCTTGCTCAGTGAACAGAGGAGAATAATGTGGAAAAGAAATCAAGTCATTTCATTAAGTATTTTACTTTTAATGATTTATTTACTTTCTACATTATTTTAATTCTTCATTTGCATAGGCAATTCACCATGGCATGAGACCATAGGACTTTTGAAGCCTACGAACTTGGGAACATTCCACGAATTTTCCAAGGTCGGAGAGCCATCCTATGAGAAGTTATTGATTTTCCAAGTTCATGTTACTATTTTAAGTATTTTAATTTCAATAATTAGCATGTTGAGAAATAAATTCTAGGAAAATTTGGTGATGTTTCTTATGACCAGAGAAACCTAGAAAAAATAGGTTTTGAGTTAATTCACATGGAACAACCCTAATTGGCCTAAACACCTAAAATTGAACTTTAATTAATTAGGGTTAACTACAAATTAAATTAACTTAAATACAATTCTACACTGATCTTTAGGATCAGAGGAACATCACATAAAAATTTGAAATCAATTGGAAATGTTTAACCCCACTAAATGGATTAATTAAGTCACATAACCAAAATTAAACTATAAAAATTCATAACTCACAAAATACTTTTCAAAAATTCACAAAATGGTTTTGGGGCTTCTCTGATATCTGAGGAATTTAGAAAAATTAAAATTATAATTTTCTAAAAAAGTTGATTTTTATCATTATTTTAATATTTTTAATAATTAAAAAAATAATAAAAATCATAAAAATATTAAAAATCACCAAAATGTCACATTTTGAATTCTAATCACCTAGAAACAAACTAAATATTTTTCCTAAGTCCCTAGGGTAAGATATTGAATTTTAAAGGCTTAAATCAATTTTTGAATTAAAAAAATGATTTTCTTTAACATTTCCACTAAAATAATTCTAATAAATCGAAGAAAAATCAGAAAAATATAAAATTTGGTTCTCTGATTTGCCTAAGGTTAGAGAGATTTTTGAAAAATATAAAATCCATTTTTCAACTTTTATTTCTTTTTTAAATTAATTAATACTCCAAAACTCAAAATAATTCTAATAAATAAAATATAATTCAAAAAATCACCAAAATTGGCCTAAATGATCCTCTGGTCATTAGAAACATCCCATAATTTTCTTAAGGACATAAATATTTCGTTGTTCAGGTTATTGAATTTTCCTTGAAAACCCCTATTTTCCATTAAAAATAATTACATAAATAAGTTAAATACAGAAAAATCACATTTTTCCTCTCATGTCTTAATTGACATGTGAGTGAGGTTACATAAAAATTTCAAGTTCATTTGAGCTTGGTTTAGTGAGTTATAGAATTATTAAGCTTGAAGGGCAAAAGGGTAATTAAAAATTTCAACCCTTAATTAAAATTTTAGGATTAATCAAAAAGGGGAGGGTAAAATATTTGATTTTAAACTGATTTTGGATGATTTAAACTTAAATGATTGAGGGTAGAAACCTACTAACTATTTCAAATATATTTAAAATAAAACTTTAATTAATTAATTAATTGAAATTTTAGAAGAATAATAGAAATTGGAATTATTAAAGTAGGGATATTATTAAGAGGATATTTATTCTTTAATCTATGAATCCCTAAATTAATCACTTGAATAATATTTAATTATTAACTAAAAGGATAATCCTAACTTAAAATTTAAAATGCTAAACAATTTAACAATTAAATTAAATTAAATTTAATATGTTGAGATTAAATTAAATCAAAATCTAAATCAAGTTAACACCTTAACAATTAAATTAAATCATATTTAATATATTAAGATAAAAATTAAAATTAAATCAAAATAAATTAAATCAAATTAAGTTGAATTTAAATTAAATTAAATTAAAATTTAAAATTAAATTAAATTAAAATTTAAATTGAATTAAATTAAACCAAATTAAATTAAAATTAAATTAAATCAAATTAAATAAAATAAAATTAAATTAAATTAAATCAAATCAAATTAAATTAAATTAAATTAAATTAAACTTAAATTAAATTAAAATTAAATTGAATTAAAATCATTTAACAAAACACCTAAATGAAATCATTAAGAGTTAAACCAAACACTTAAAGTAAACTTAAAACATAAAGGTTAAATCTAAGATATAACATCACTTAAAACGTAAAGATTTAAATTAAATCAAAAAAAAATTTACTTGAACACTATTCCAAACTTAAACTAATTTTTTTATAATTAAGTCAAAATTAAAATTAAATCATTAAGTTTAAATCATTAAAAATACTTGATAAGTTGATTTGCCCTTTTAAAGCTCTTATTATTATCACTCTTAAATGAAGTATCAAGTGAAGTGTTACTTCACTTATAGGATATTCGAATGTCTCAGTTCGAGTGAGCGAGGAACAAAACTTAAACCACTGGATGATTGATTCACATGTGCGACTAAATTTACATGGACTCAAAACAATCCCAGAAATATTGAAAAGATGTTTAGGACCGTCCTAAGCACTTCCTCAATATGACGGGATGTTTTAGAAGAACAATTGAATCTAGTTGTTCTTTGATGAAGAAAATCATCCTTAAACCAAACCAAGAACCTAGACGTCATAGGAGATGACTAGTTATAGGATTAGGAACTTAGTAGACAACCAAAACCCTTTCCCTTAGCTTTACCTAGGTATTTCTTGCAAAATATTTAAATGCCTTAACATGTGTTTCAAGTGCAGCTTGGGATGACGGGAAAACCCTCCAGGTACGCTTTTATTTTATTGTAATTGACTTACATGCACTGTACTTTACTTTTTCTTGCATGATAAACAAGACTGTTGCATGAAAATCAAAACCTTTAGGATAGTCCCTGAACTGAAACCAAAACTAAAATAAAAGTCATTGCAAGATAAAATTCACCGCCACAACATTCCAAAATATAAAATAACTCAAGATTTAATCACAAACGAACAACAAAACTACGATTGTAACTAAATTAAAACGTCTCGTTGAATGATCGGGAATACCTCGGATGATGTAACCCACATGTTGCTAACGGGATTTCCCACGGTCTAAATGAAAGTGTGGAACTCATTCAGTTGAGTTCAGCAAATTCATCTGGACTAAGTGAATTCAATAAAAATAACGGTGTCAGGATGACGGAACCGTGGGATCTTAATCGGTTTTGTTTAAACAACTTTAAGATTTGTCTTAATTAAATATTAAAAACACTTGGATTTTAAGATTTTCTCTAAACCAAAACACTTTTCTCATCTCCTGATTTATGACTTCAAAAACTAAACCTCTGCAACAACAAGGAGTTTGGAGCATAGCGGGCAGCACGGTCATCGTCATCAGCAAAACTCAGATCTACTTCAGCAAAATTTTCTTAGTTTTAAATAACCAAGCCATAGGACTACGAGGTAGTTTGCCTAGTGAAACACAAATCCTCAACTCTTTGTTAGGCATTTGCATGATCATGTCGTGAAAATTAAGCCCTAACCGGTCTTAGGACTCCGAGGTGGTCGTTTGGTACGACATAAACCCTCACATCTTCGAGGCTATTTGTGTGATTATATCATACAACTATAAGACCTAAATAAATAAAATTGGCAGGATTGCAACATTAAATAAACTCCCAAATCTAAACCAAACAATAGGATAGTTTGGGAAGTTGTCAAGATTCTTCTTGGATCCTCAGCTTCTTAACGGTCATCCTCAGCTTCTCCTTTGGACTCCTAAAATAAACTGTTCCAAATTTGAGCTAATCCCTTTTGAAATTTCCAAAATCCAATCCTTTGAAAACCATAAACTTTGAAATTCTCGAGAGTAAAACCACTGATCATTATCGAGAGTTTTCTTAAATGATTCCCGTCATTTAAGATGTAATTAACTATAGGGGCTTGCCCTTATAGGGAACTTTAAGAACCCGGGTAATATAAACCACCGCTTAATTCCTTTATATTAAGCGGGGAACTTGTCGGCTTATAAAATTGGTTCGCAGACCAAACGGATGTCACAAATCTTTTAGTTTAATTAACCGAGCCCCATCATCAAGCAGTGTGTCTATTATTCGGAATAGATATACGGTTTGTGATGTGGTGCTCGTTTATATAAACTATTCGGGATGTGAGATTGGTTTGATTTCATATCTTAAAATTTTCAAACTTAAAGTTATTTTCAAAATCAAATGTTTCTTTCTAAAACTATATATATATTTAAATTAAATTTAAAATCTAAAATTCACCGACAATTTCTGTAGGCGACCCCTTTTTAAAATACAACATTCAACCTAAAAATATGCCGACAACTTCTGGCGACTCCACTTGGGACTAGTTCCTCTCTCCATTTTGATCAGATGGTTTTGCTTTCATAAATCGGTGGTGAGTCCATATCCCTAGTGGACCAAAACTACCATTCTTCCGTTGGAATACCCCGTTCATTTCTGTCTTGAACGAGTATAGCCGACTCCTTCCAGATTTAGGAGCCATTTGTTTGGACACCCCTAAACGAGAGAGGTTCAGAGATCCTTTTACCTCTTTTACGAGGTGGGGTGGACCCCGATAGGTGTTAGTTTAGGAGCGGTCCTTCGAGTCGAGAAGTCTTGCATAAGACTTTCTTTTCCTTTCTAATTCTAAATCGGGCCTATTGACCTCATTTTTGATGAGGTCTTCTCTTCCCTCTTTAGTGTTTAGGATCTAGCCTTAGGCTTTTCCTTTGACTATCTTAGAGGACTAGAATTGGGACTCATCCCTTAGAAATTTGAACCACTTCTTGCCTCCTGCAAACCCCACGAGCTTGGTTGTAGACCCCTAATCACCTGAGAGTTGAAATCGAATGTGAAGGTTTAAAGGATGAGTTCCCATAGGACTCTTTGGCCTTAGGACCACCACAGGTGGCTTGGTCCAGTGAGGGTTGACTTACACACTCACTACACTCACACTCTACACTCTCACACACACAATCCAAATCCTAAAACCACACCCATACCCAACTTGGATCCTTGACTTATGTAGGTAATTCATATGGATGGACCTTAACCCCTAAGCCCCTGGCTAAGAGGGTTAGGAACAACATAGTGAATGCCTCAAATGAGTCCTCTCATGGCTCATATAGGCTTAACATGGCTTCATGGCTCAACCAAAGTGCTTCCATTTCACTCATATTTGATCAATCTTCTTTTTTTTAAAAAATTTCAATTTTTGACCCCGGGGACCCTCCACCCATCAAACCTACTAAAAGCCCTTAAAATCACCCAAAATTCCCCAAAATTAACCTTGAACACTTCCTCACCAATCAAATTGATCATCCATAGCCAGAAATACCAAAAATTCCAAACATACCCCCCAATACCCTCCAAATACCCAAAATGCCCCTCTTAGCCAAAAATCCAAAAATTCAGCAAATTCCCAGAAAATTTTAGAAAATCTTAAATATTCCCAATTTCATTTTGTCCAACTACACCATGGGCCTATTTTGTCAATTTACCCCACGTTTACCAAAACCCCCAATATAGCCCATTCTTAACCCAAGTGAACCCAATGTCAAACCAAACCTACCCAATTGACCCAAATTTTGGTCCTATTCAATTCTAAACTCCAATTCAATATCCACAATATCAATATAGACCAAATACAAGTCCAATTTGATTTTCATTTGGGTCCAATTTCACTTTTGACCATAAAGCCCCATTTGGACCCATGACCCAAACTTAGCCCAAACCAAACCAATTCAACTTCAATTGACCCCAAACCTTTTCTAAACCTTCCCTAACATCCCCATAAACAAAAAACTAACATAATTTGCCCAAAATTTGGACCCAAACCCCACTCAAATTCAACCCAAAACCAAAAAGCCCAATTTTGACCTAAACATAAACTTAACCCAAATAGGCCCAAATCCCAAAACCAAAACCCAACCAAAGTTAAAACCTCTTTGAAACACTCCCATAAACATTTCCCAACATTAATTTTACATTAATTTCAACCCTAGCCCAACATTGGCCCAAGTTAGCCCAATTTGACCTACATTGGCCCATTTATCAAAGAAGCCCAAATTCAACCCAATTCAAGCCCAAACCACCTCAAACTTGTCTCAAATCACTCATGACACATCCTTAAACTAAACCCAACATTTATTTGGCATGGACCCTTTGCAAAATTTTCATCTAAAAACCCACTTCTAAAGGACATATAAAAGCCCATTCCTAACCAAACTCAAAAGCCCAAAATCCATCTTGAAGCCCACATGACAATCCTCTATCATCATCCATTTGATAAAACCATCTCCTAAGTTCTAAATCCATGATGGAATAAACCCAAATCAAGCCTTATGACAATTCTCCTTAAATCCATGAAAAATTCCAACACCCTTTCTCATGCAAGTGAGACAACTTTTCCCAAGCCATATATGAGCCATGAAGCCATGCATGAGCCACATGGGAGCCATGAGAGCCATGGGATCTACTTTCCACCTCACCATACCCAAGATGGCAAGAGGAGGAGGCCCTTTCCATATTCCTTAGGGGATTAGCCAATTCCATGACTCCACTAAACCTTGCTTAAACTTAATTGTACTTGGATGGTGACCCTTCCCCACTAATTAAGCTGACCTAAACCACTTTATCTTCAGCCCAAACTAGCCATGGGAAGGTGCACCTAGCCCAATCCATGCATTTGAACAAACTTAGCCAAAATACACCCTTACCCCATTCTACTTTGATTCAGAACACTTTACACATGGCAAAGCTCGGTGCTGCACAGAACCTCCGGCCACGACCCACTGGACACTGAGGGTGACCCATGCCTGCCGGCCAGCCGCCTGGATCACCGGAAAACACCATGGCCGAGACCTTGGGAGGAGCAAAAGTTTGAAATTCCCACCTGCTGAGCTGCCCCGGCCCAATTGAACACCATGGCTGTTCTTCTCTTACATGGAGCAGCTGATCCCAAACCTTAAACCCCCCTGGGAGGCCCTCCACCCTCTCCTATTTAAACACCACCCCCTCTCGGCCATGAGAGGTGCTGAACCAAAACTTACGAAACCACTGCCAAAATCATCCCGAGACCACTCTCTACACATAGAGAACTTGATCCCACTGAAATCCCCTGCCATTTCCTCTCTGTGAGCTCGATTTCGGAGTTGAAATCCAAGCTCAAAACCAGGTTCACTTCACCACGGTGAGCCAATCTCCAAATTGATTGGTCCTACACCTTCACTAGACCGAGAGGAGAAGTTTCCCGGCAAAAGCCCCCTCACCGAGGCCAGCCATTGCTCCCGACCTCCGAAGCTTTGTGATCGAGCGTGGTCGAAATCATACCTAGACAATTTACCGGGCCAAGGGACTTCATGCGGATCTTGCTTGGACCCGATCGAAGGTGACACAACTCTCGGATCGAAGCTTCACTTCTGCGAGCAAAGGTATGGACTCACTCTTCTTCCGGAGCTTACGGAGATTCTCCATTTAATTTGAATCGATTTCGATGCATGTTTACAGTATGGATGTGTTCGTCTCTTCGAGACGAATCCATAGAGCATAAGAACACAAAAATCCGTTGAGAATCGAGTGAGAAATTAGGGTTAGAAGGTTGACGGTCACGGGTGCACACCGGTCGTAGACGATGGCCGGAGCCGTCGGATAGAGCGTGTATCGAGCGGACGGTCGGGATCGAGCCGGACGGCGCGATGGTACATGAACCGTGGGCCCACAGAGCGCCGAGTCGGATGGCGGCGCCGAATCGAGAGCGCCGCGTGGCCTTCGGAGGCTGCCGAGGATGGCGTGGCGCCGCGTGGATAAGTAGGAAAATAGGGATTTTTCTTATTTATTTAATTACCAGAACTTAGAAAATTCATAACTTTGTGTAGAAAAATCCTAAAAATAAAATAAAAATACCCTCTTGCTCAGTGAATAGAGGAGAATAATGAGGAAAAGAAATCAAGTAATTTCATTAAGTATTTTATTTTTAATGATTTATTTACTCTCTGCATTGTTTTAATTCTCCATGCATATAGGAAATTCACCATGGAATGAAACCATAGGGCTTTTGAAGCCTCTGAACTTGGAAACATTCCCTGAATTTTCCAAGGTCAGAGGTCATCCCTATGAGAAGTTATTGATTTTTCAAGTTCATGTTACTGTTTTGAGTATTTTAATTCCAATAATTAGCATGTTGAGAAATAAATTTTAGGAAAATTTGGTGATGTTGCTTGTGACCAGAGGAACCTAGGAAAAATAATTTTTGAGCTAATTCACTTTGAACAACCCTAATTGGCCTAAATACCCAAAATTAAACTTTAATTAATTAGGGTTAACCACTCATCAAATTAACTTAAAAACAATTCTCCACTGTCCTTTAGGGATAGGAGAATAGTACATAAAAATTTGAAACCAATTGGACTTGATTAACCCCACCCAATGGGTTGATTAAGCCTCTTAAGTAATAATGGGTAAAATTAAACTTTAAAAATTTATAACTCACAAAATACTTTTCAAAAATTCACAAAAATGGTTTTGAAGCCTCTCTGATATCAGAGGAACTCAGAAAAATTAAAATTGTAATTTTCTAAAAAAGTAGATTTTTATCATTACTTTAATATTTTTAATAATTAAAAAATAATAAAAATTATAAAAATATTAAAAATCACCAAAATGTCATATTTTGAATTCTAAACACTTAGGAACAAACCAAATATTTTTCTTAAATTCCTAGGATAAGATATTGAATTTTAAAGGCTTAATGTATTTTTTAATATTAAAAAATGTATTTTCCAACTTTTTCACTGAAATAATTCTAATAAAACAAAGAAAAATCAGATAATTATGAAAATTGGTTCTCTGGTTTCCCTAATATCAGAGAGATTTTTGAAAAATTTAAAACTCAATTTTCAACCTTTATTTTATTTTTAAATTAATTAATACTCCAAAACTTAAAATAATTCTAGTAAATAAAATATAATTCAAAAAATCACAAAATTTAGTCCAAATGGTCCTCATTAGGAGTGCCCCATAATTTTCTTAAGAACAGAAAAATTCCCTTGGTCATCTCATTGAATTTTCCTTGGAAATCCCTATTTTCTACAAAAAAATAATTATATAAATAAATTAAATACAGTAAAATCACATTTTCTCCTCTAATGTCTTAATTGACATGTGAGTGAAGCCACATAAAAATTTCAAATTCATTTAAGCTCAATTTAGTGAGTTATGGAATTATTAAGCTTAAAGGGCAAAATGGTAAGTAAAATTTTAACCCTTAATTAAAACTTTAGGCTTAATAAAATGAGAGAGTAAAATATTTGATCCTAATCTGATTTGGATGATTGAAATTTAGATAATTAAAGGATAGAAACCCATCAATCATTTTTAAGATTAATTAGAGTAAACCATAACCAATTAATTAATTAAATTTGGAAGATTAATAAAAATTGAAATTATTAAAATAGGGATATTATTAGGAAGACATTTATTCTTTAATTTAAGAATCCCTAAATTAATCACCTCAATAATATTTAATTCCTAATTAAAATGATAATCCAAACTCAAGATTTAAAATACTAAAAGACTTAATCATTAAATTAAATTAAGATTAAAACAGTTAAATCCTTCCACAATTTCAATTAAATTAATACTTTAACAATTAAATTAAATCATCTTTAAAACATAAAAAATAAAATATTAAATTAAAATAAAAATTAAATTAAATTAAATTAAATTAAATTAAATTAAATTAAATTAAATTAAAATTAAATTAAAACATATTAAATTAGATTAAATAAAAAATAAAATCAAGTTAAAATAAAATTAAAATTAAATTAAAAAAATAATAATAAAATTAAATTAAAATTAAAACTAAACCAAATTAAATTAAATTAAATTAAATTAAATTAAATTAAATTAAATTGAATTAAATATAACATCACCTAGGAAATAAAGAATTTAAAAATAAATCTAAAACAACTTGAACACTATTCCAAACTTAAACCCATTAATTAAAATTAAAGTAAATCACAAATCACTTAAACATCAATTTGCCCTCAAAAGCTCTTGTTGTCATAACTCATAAACAGAGTACTAAGTGAAGTGTTACTTCACTTATAGGATATTCAAATGTCCTAGTTCACTGAGCAAAAGAACAAAACTTAACTAAACTCCTGGATGATTAATTCACTTGTATAATTAAATTCCCTTGGACTTAAAACAATCCTAGAGGTATTGAAAAGATGTTTAAGACTAGTCTTAAGCACTTCCTCAATATGATAGAATATTTATAAGAACAATTGAACTTAATTGTTATTTGATGAAGAAAATCGTCCTTAAAACAAAATTGAAAACCTAGACGTCTTAGAAATGACTAGCTATAGGACTAGGAGCTTGGTAGAAAACCAGAAACCTTGCCCTTAGCTTCACCTAGGTAATTGCTATAAATACTTAAATGCTCTAACATGCATTTTAAGTGCAGCTTGGGATGACTGGAAGACCCTCCAGGTACGCTTTTATTTTATTGCAATTTACTTTATTGCAAAAATGCACTTTACTTTTCTTGCATGATAAACAACTGTTGCATGAAAACCAAAACCTTTAGGGTAGTCCCTAAAACTGAAACCAAAACTAAATTAAAAATCACTGCAAGATAAAATATACCGCCACAACATTTCAAAATATAAAACAACTCAAAATTTAATCACAAACAGAACACAAAACTACAATTGCAACTAAATTAAAACTTCTCGTTGAATGATCGGGAATACCTCGGATGATGTAACCCACGTGTTGCTAACGGGATTTCCCACGGTCTAAATGAAAGTGTAGAACTCATTCAGTTGAGTTTAGCAAATTCATCTGGACTAAGTGAATTCGATGAAAATAACGGTGCCGGGATGACGGAATCGTGGGATCTTAATCGGTTCTGTTTAATCAACCTTAAGATTTGTTTTAATTAAAATATTAAAAACACTTGGATTTTAAGATTTTCTCTAAACCAAAACACTTCTCTCATCTCCTGATTTATGACTTCTAAAACTAAACTTCTGCAACGACAAGGAGCTTAGAGCATAGTGGGCAGCACGGCCATCGTCGTCAGCAAAACTCGGATCTACTTCAGCAAAATTTTCCTTAGAATTAAATAACCAAGCCATAGGATTCCAAGGTAGTTTGCTTAGTGCAACATAAATCCTCAACTCTTCATTAGGCATTTGCATGATCATGTCATGTAAATTAAACCCTAACCGGTCTTAGGACTCTGAGGTAGTCGTTCGGTACGACATATGCCCTCACATCTTCGAGGCTATTTGCATGACTGTGTCATATGAATATAAGTCCTAATTAACTAAAATTGGTAAGATTGAAACATAAGATAATATTAGGATTTTCTCAAATCTAAGCCAAACAATAGGATAGTCGGGAAAATGCCAAGATTCCTCTTGGATCCTCAGCTTCTCCTACTTCTCTTCCTTTGGACTCCTAAAATAAATTGTTCGAAATTTGATCCATTCCCTTTTGAATTTACAAAATCCAATTGTTTGAAAACCTTAAACTTTGAAATTCTTGAGAGCAAAACCACTAATCATTATCGAGAGTTTTCTTAAATGATTCACTTCATTTAAGATGTAATTAACTATAGGGGCTTGCCCTTATAGGGAACTTTAAGAACCCAGGTAATATAAACCCTGCTTAATTTCTTTGTATTAAGCAGGGGAACTTGTCGGCTTATAAAATTGGTTCGTAGATCAAACGGATGTCACAAATCTTCTAGTTTATTTAACTGAGCCCCATCATCAAGCAGTGTGTCTATTCTTCGGGATAGATACATGGTTTGTGATGCGGTGCTCGTTTATATAAACTATTTGGGATGCGAGATCGGTTTGAATTCATATCTTAAAATTTTCAAATTTAAAATTATTTTCAAAATCAAATACTACTTTCTAAATTATATATATATTTAAATTAAATTTAAAATTTAAATTTCGCCGACAATTTTTGTAGGCGACCCCTTTTCAAAAATACAGCACTCAACCTAAAAATATGCCGACAGCGCCCTTTACCTTTTCTATAACATTTTTTTTCCTTTAATCGTTTTGTTTCTAACGAACGAACCTCCTAATAAACAATCTCTTTTAAAAAATCAGAAATGTGTTCGGACTCTTTCTTTCTCGTCCTAAACTTTACGATGAAAAGAAGCATAATTCGGGACTAACATTCGGAATCTGCCCTGCAGAAAATGACTGCCCCAAAGTTAATCTTTTCCTTCACCAATGGAATGGACTTCGCTGTTTACAAGGATGAGCTGCCCGATAATGGGATCATCCGTTTTGGATAAGGATTTGACAACACAGATATCAAGTTCGTTGGCGTCACTCTCTTCGCACTGATGGACAAAGTGCCAGAAACTGAAGAGCCCGTGATTGAGTTCAACTTGAAGTCGGCTCAGGAATTCCCTTCCTTGCAAAGGTTTCCAGCTGAAAGAAGTACTACTGTTCGTAGGAGGACTGTTGTCTCTACCCCCACTGGTCTAGTCATCTCCGCAAGTACCCCGACTTCTACCAAGGCGAAAGGGAAGGAAATCCAAGTACGTGATGAGCTCGTCACCGTGGAGGGTACGGATTTCGCTACAATACCATCTATTTTTTAGGCCGGGTCCAGTTCAAGAGTTGCACCCCTAACTCGGACTAAAAGGAGAAATAGAAGCAGGAAGATCGCCAAGAAAGCTAGAGCTGCTGAAGTTGCTTTTCTAGAAGAAATCCCTGAGGAAAGAGAAGAACTTCCTGAATATATACCTCTGTTGGAAGGGAGCGGGTTTCACCCTCTCTCTGCCGCATCAGATGAAGAGGATGTCCGTAGGATCACCGCTGCATTACCCCGACTTGCGTCCTACAGCAATTACAAAAGGAAAAGGGATAAGACTATGCCATTTGCCCGACTGCAAGCTATGATAGAAAGATTGGCAAAGAAAGAAAGATGCCCTGTGTCAGAAATCTTAAGAAGGATAGGACGGGTGCCAGCTAAATCCCGCCTCGGACCCCGAATAGAGCTGTTCTTTGCCGCAGAGAAACCAAAGAAGAAGATAAAAGCTAGTCCACCCGTTGTTGTATCGGGTCTACAAATTAGGGAGGATACCACCTTCCAGCATATAGCTGACAGACCATCCGGTCCTAGGCTTCCGGCTGCAAGAAGGATGGTATGGCGACCTACTACTAGTCAGCTAAGACCAAAACAATGTCCTAAAAAGAAAAGTCTCGTCAGGAGACTAGAATCAGAAGGAAGTGCTACTGCGATAAAGGAAACTCCCGAAAAAGAAGTTCAACAACCGCCGCATGACAACTGCGAGACCGTGCGAAAAGGGCCACTAGAGGATGCCATGGACAAGTTAAGTACCGACATCTGACGGTTAGCAAAAGAAAGAGAAGAATAACTAGGAGATGAGGTTGACTCATCAGAGTTAATGGATGAGGAGTATGTCGAGATCAACATGGTTGAGATGAGAGCATCGTTAGCTTCGCAAGGTGCTCCGGCAGATGCAGAAAGAGATGAACCGGAAGTGTTGAGAGCACAACTTCAGGAAAGAGATGATACAATTTCCCAGATGGCAATGAGGATGGAAGAGATGGCTGCTGTCTTAGCCACTCTCCAGAGTCAGGCCCAGCCTCAGAGAGAGACACCCCCAGAAATTATCCATATTGCGGATGGAGGAAAGGAGATCACATCCGTCAACGAAGACGAACAACCAAAGAAAGATCCTGCACAAAGCATGATTCCAGAAAAAGATATTAAAAACAAGGTAGAACAGCAGGTGTGAGAAGCTTTAGCACAATCCAAGAGTGGAGCATCTATTCAGACGGGTAGACCTTACCCCGAAGAGTTCGATGCAGTCCAATACCCGAAAGTCTTCGTACCACCACTGTTTAAGACTTTTGATGGAACCAGAAACCCTCGGCAGCACATCGCACATTTTCATGCTAGTTGCTGCTATGCCGGTGGGAGTGACGCTCTACTCTTCTGTCAGTTCGTCAGCACTTTATCAGGGATTGCCTTCGACTGGTACGCAGAATTGCCGAACGGCTCAGTAAAGACCTTTTCAGAACTGGAGAATCTCTTCATTAAGCGATTTGCCGGGGCTCAGCACCACATCACTATCGGTGATCTAGTGGTGGAGCAACAAAAGCCGAACGAGACTTTAGTGGATTACATACTTCGATGGAGAAACTTAAGCATGAAGTGTGAACCACAGCTTCAAGAACAACATGCAGTCGGCATCCTACTTAAAAGTATCCATGGTCCGATAGCACTCCTCCTTAAAGGATATACAATCCAGACTTTCAAGAAGTTTCTTAGCAAGGCCGGGAGCTTGCAAGAAGAGGTAAAACAGTTAAGTTTCATAAACAAGAGTGATAAGCAGAAGCCTGTGAAAACATTCGAGAAGAAATCCGGAATCGTCGCGGCAGTAGATAAAGTCGAGCGGCAATGCGAGATACCGCCGGAAGCGGCCGCGGCTTAGTTACCGACCACCGCAATGAACATACCAACAACCTCGGCGGGGCTATCGGCAACCTCGGCGGGGTTATCGGCAACCTCGTCCGAGCTATCGGTCGCCTCGGCATTATGAACAACTGCCTCGTTCATTGCGTACTTTAAGAGAACTTCTAAATAGAGAATTCACATTAAGCGAAGCGATAGCGAAGATGTTTCGCAGCTTAATGAAGACACTAGATTTTCAGTGCCCGAGCCCGAAGCGGAAGGAAGTCGATAAGAAAGATCATCCAAACTATTGCCCTTACCACCGAATGCTTGGACACAAGATAGAGAATTGCATCACTTTCGAGAGTTGGCTTGATGACGATCTCCGAAAAGGGAACATAACGATCCCGAAAGGAATACATGAAAGAACCCCGAAAGGAGGTTCCGTCAATGTTATTTCAACGGATCCCATTGTTCGATAGACCCTTACACGGCCGATGATAGATGGAGTACGTGCCGGACAAGATCATTGAAGAAAATTTTGGATCACATCCGGGCCGCTTCGGTATGCGCTTCTACTCAGAGTTTGAAACCTGTCGAGCCGGCACTATCACTTGCGATTGAAGAACCGCCCCCGAAGGAGGAGAAGATCGTGGAAGAGGAGAAGACCGAGGCTCCGAAGGGTAGACTAGGGGCTGCTTATCCTAGGATGGTTGTTTCCGATTCGGGGGAGAAATCCCTCGAACTCCTGACTACGTATGATTATTTGCTCGCTCCGGCGGGATCTTATAATGATAAGGGTTATGGCGTTGGCTACGTTTTGACTGTTTCTAACGATTACGTAACTAACGACAATCGGCTTAATCCGGATCTCGATTCCAACATAAATAACGATTCTCAAATCATACACAACCTCGACGACCACGATGAAGAAGATGTTCACAAAGGAGGCTACGAAAGCTCGACAAGCAACGAGTCCATTTATGAATTCCGAGGAGCTCCGATCACGATAGAATTAGAACCATCAGACACCAAAGAAACTTCAGAAGAGCCAGTGGTTCCAATTCAAGAGGATGCACCTGCAGATTCAACACCAAATTTAGAAGAAATAACTGAAGTAAATTTAAGAAGTGGAAAAATTTTTCCTCCGAGAATGGGTCCAAAGGATAAAGGAAAGCAAATGGTTGCTCAGGAAGAGCCAACCCCGGCAGAGGAATTGTCCATTCGGGAAGAAACCGAGGAACACAGTAATAAAGTGGACTACAACGTGCTAGCCCATCTTAGGAAGCTACCAGCCAAACTAAGCATATACGACGCTCGATCATGTCGAAGGAGATGAGAGAAGCTACGATCGAGGCTCTACTTGATCCGGAGATCTGTTTAGCTCAAATGGCCGGTGATTCCTTCGACGAGGTTTGCTCGATAAGAGAACAGCGAGGTGTTACCTTCACGGACAATGATCTATTACTAGGAACAGCTGATCACAACCGACCGTTATATATTTCAGTCACTATTGGAAAGTTTACGCTCTCCAGAGTGTTGGTTGATCCAGGAGCATCAATCAACATAATGAATCGTCGGACGCTAGCATATTTGGAAATTGATGCTCGCGAGCGTGAAGCAGACAAGATGCTATTAAGAGGCTTCAATCAAAAAGGAGAAAGAGCTCTTGGATCGATAACACTACTAATGAAGACCGATGATTTGGCAAAGACAACCGTAAAATTCCACATAATTGATTCTGAGACATCGTTCAACGCTCTACTGGGTCGGCCATGGATCCATGAAAATTGGATGGTATCGTCGTCTCTGCACCAGTGCATAAAGTATTACTAAGGAGGGGAACAATGTATCAAAGGTGACTTGCAACCATTCTCTGTACACGAGATCGGGATTCATGAAGATTCGGCTTACTACGCGCCCCCGAAGAAAACAATCTTTTCTAGAAATACCATACCAAATGAAGCAAAAGAAATTCAAGACGATGAAGAACCTGAAGTTCTAGTCCAACAGTTACTCACCACTCCCTTACGGTGAGATGGGGAAGATTTCTCCAGTACTCGAACCCGAGGTCGAGGCCGGAGACGAGGACGTGGAAGAAATGTTGGAACAGTTGGACAGAAGAAACCGATCATCAATGTTGATTGGGAGAACACTTCTGAAGAAGAAGAAGAAATCAAGAAAGAAGCAGCGACAATAAGTCAAAAGAAACCCCAGTTCAAGATCTCTCTCGAAGATGAAAAGAATGAAGAATATAAATCAATGTACGAGAAGATTAACCATCATGTTCATACTATGACCCTGACCTCGATCCATTCTAATAAGATTGAGGGTATGGTGGTCAAGGAAGTGCATGGTGGTGGTACTAAGCCAATCAAATTTTACCGTGGTGCTTCTTCTTCCAAAACTGAAAGTGATGTACAATTTGAAGATGTTACTTCTTCCGAATTAATGGAATTACCTTTTGAGTGCTACTCTCCCTGTGTTCAAAATTTAATTCAACGTGGTGTCTTTCCTTGACAATGGACAAAAGGTCAATCACAATATTTTGAAAGATTATGGAATGATGCCGGTCGGCCTCCCAATTCAAAACATGGTCTCGGATTCGGCACAGTAGGATCAGTTGATGATACGGAATTTTGCTTGGTTGTCACTTGCGAGTCTAATGAAGACTGCTTGGAAGCTTCAGAAAATCTCGAAGATCTACCAATCGGAGATGCTCCACCAGAATTCGAGGAAGAAATCAAATCTAGAATAGACGTGTTAATGGAAGTTAACTTAGGTACTAGCGAAGAGCCTAGGCCTACCTTTGTTAGCTCCTTACTCAATAAAGAAGACTCCAAAGAGATAATCAAGTTACTAATGGAATTCAAGGAATGTTTTGCTTGGAGTTACGATGAAATGCTAGGATTAGCTCCAGAAGTCGCAGTTCACAGATTAGGAGTGGGTCCTACATCCGTTCCAGTCAGACAAGCCTCCAGAAGAATGCGTCTAGAAATTGAACAACAAGTAATAGCCAAAGTTAAGAAGCTAAGAGACGCTAAATTTGTCCGTGAAGAACAATACCCTACTTGGTTAGCCAACGTGGTACCAGTCAGAAAGAAGAATGGTCAGATCAGAATCTGCGTAGACTTCAGAGATTTAAACAAAGCATGTCCAAAGGACGAATTTCCACTACCAATCCCGAACGCGATGATCGACATTGCTTCAACACATGAAATATTTTCATTCATTGATGGATCATCAGGATACAACCAGATAAAGATGGCACCAGAAGATGAAAAGCTCACGGCATTCAGAACGCCGATCGGAGAGTATTGCTACACAGTAATGCCATTCGGACTAAAGAACGCAGGAGCAACATACCAAAGAGCGATGACGAAGATTTTTGATGATCTCATTCACATCCAAGTTGAGTGTTACGTGGATGATGTGGTCATCAAAAGCAAACTGAAAGAAGATCACCTGTATGATTTGAGAATTATTTCGAGCGACTAAGACAATACAACCTTAAGATGAATTTCTTAAAATGCGCCTTCGGCGTGACCTCCGGGAAATTCTTAGGATTTGTTCTCCGACATCGCGGGATTGAAATCGATCCAGAGAAGATTAAAGTTATCTTAGAAATGCCACCTCCTAAAACCTTGAAACAGCTACGATCCTTTCAAGGAAAGTTGGCATATCTTCGGCGCTTTATATCGAATTTGTCAGGAAGGTGTCAGCCTTTTTCTGCTTTGGTTAAGAAGGATGCCAAGTTTACTTGGGACTCCAAATGTCAACATGCCTTCGATGACATCAAACAATACTTAATGACACCTCCTGTCTTAGCAGCCCCAGTCTCAGATAGACCGTTGATACTTTATACCGCAGCTTTAGACGACTCCCTTGGGGCCCTACTAGTCCAGGTCAATGATGAAGGAAAAGAAAATGCTCTCTACTACTTAAGCCGTCGTCTAATTCCGATGGAAGTAAGGTATCCTCCTATTGAGAAGCACTGTTTGGCCCTGATCTTTGCCGCTCAAAAGCTCAGGCATTACATGCTTTCTCATAAGGTCAACCTTATTTCGAGAGTTAATCCGTTGCAATACTTGATGACCCGACCGATGCTCTCTGGCAGACTTGCCAGGTGGTCAATGATACTATTGCAATTCGACATAACTTTCATTCCTCTTCACGCCGTAAAGGGACAAGTCCTAACAGACTTCCTTGCAGCACACCCTTTACCGGCGGATTCATCTCTCGATGACTATTTGCCTGACGAGCAGATAATGAGCCTAGAAGACCCTAATGATCGACGTAGGGAATTATACTTCGACAATGCATCCTCAGCACAGAAGAACAAAGAATTGCAAACGATAGTGCCCGGTAAGGCAGGAATCGGACTAATCTTTATAACACCGGAGCGGGGGATGTTAAAATACTCCTACCACTTAACAGAGTCGTGTACAAACAACGAGGCAGAATACGAAGCCCTTATAACCGGATTGGAATTAACCATTCAGATGGGAATAACGGACATCAACATCTACAGAGATTCTCAGTTGATCATTCAACAGGTCGCCGGACAAAACAAAATTCTTAAGCGAAGACTCGAGCAGTACTTTCAGTATGCCATGAAACTGTTGGAACAGATTCCAAATGTAACAATCTACAAGATTCCCAGAAAAGAAAATGCTCTCGCCGATGCGCTAGCCCGCCTTGCAAAGGCATTTGCCTGCTTGCAGGATGAGTCAGTTGAAGTGTCAGTTCAAGAACGACAGGTCCTATCACTGCTCGACATGGATACAATACATAAATCAGAAAGAGCGGAAGAAATAATTGCAGCAGTGACAGAAATTACTGAAGATTGGCGGCAGCCATTAATAGACTACTTGCAGACAGGAAACTTATCGGACGATAAGTCATTAGTCCATCAAATCAAGAAAAGAACTCTATCTTACGCATTAATAAACAATACATTATTCATAAGGTCTTTTGATCAGATGTGGCTAAGATGCCTGAGCGGGTCCGAGGCTCGTGAAATCGCTAAAGAAGTGCATTCAGGACTTTGTGGCGCTCATCAGTCGAGTCCGAAAATAAAAATGAAGATTAAAAGACTAGGGTACTACTGGCCCTCAATGATGACCGATTGTATGAAAGTTGCCAAAAGTTGTCACCAGTGCCAAGTGCACGGAGTGGTTCTACACCAACCTCCAAATGTGCTACATCCGACAATAGTTTCGTGGCCATTTGAGTGTTGGGGCACAGATATAGTGGGTCCGATAAAACCACCTTCTTGAAGAGGACATCGGTTCATCCTTGCAGCTACATACTACTTTTCTAAATGGGCAGAAGCTATACCACTCAGAGAAGTAAAGGCACACCACGTGCTACAGTTTTTCAAGAACCAAGTTGTCTACCGTTTTGGGGTACCGTGCAGGATCATTTCAGATAATGGGTACGCATTCAAAAGTACAAAGATCAACAATTTTGTCAGAAGACACGGGATCGATTGGCGATACTCAACGATCTACTACCCAAGAGCAAACGGCTTGACCGAGGCTTTTAATAAAACTCTCATTCAGATTTTAAAGAAAACTTTGGACGACAACAAGAGAAATTGGCACGAGAAGTTGTTAGAAGCCTTATGGGCTTACAGGACGACTTTTAGAACTCCTACTCAGTCTACGCCTTACGCTTTAGTGTACGGGTCCGAGGCCGTCTTGCCCCTGGAAGTTCAGCTTCCGTCACTTCGAATTGCGGTTGCAGAAAAGATCACCACAGAAGAAAATGCCGGACTACGGCCGGAAGAATTGGAAAGCTTGGAAGGGAAAAGACTTTCCGCACGGTAAAATTTGGAGCCGTATCGAGCCAAGATGATCCGGGCCCATGATAAGCGAGTCCGCCCAAGAACTTTCAAAGTCGGTGACTTAGTTCTTATTCTCAGAAGACCTATTCTTGCACATCGCAAGATAGGAGGTAAATTTGAACCAACATGGGAAGGGCCGTTCGTGGTCGAGACAGTCTACTCAGGAGGTTCCTACCAACTGGTGAATTGCCGTGGAGAACGACCTATGCTTCCAATCAATGGACGGTATTTAAAGAAGATGTTTCGAAGGGCGGCCTTTAAAATAGAATCTTATCCCTAGAAACACGGGTAAAGTAATCACTTTGTGACTGGGTCCGAACCCAAAACAAAATAAAATGGATGATAAAAAAAATCTCATCAACAAAAATGTTAAAAAGAAAACATGGGAAACCATAATAATAAAATGTCAAATCCTTCCTTTCAAATCAAATCTTGTTCCTGATCTTTTCTCACTCCTTTTCCTACTCCTGTTTAAATTTTAAAAGAAAATATGAATAAAAAAAAACTTTTCATTAATAAATATTTTCTTCATGTTCTTGTTCTTAGTACAGCCCCTGATCCTTTCCTTGTTTTTTTCATAGGGAAATGTCGAACGGGCGGTTGGTTCTAAACATTAGAAATGGCGTGAGTCTAGCACTTGATGAAAAGAGGGTGAGGGATGGAGCAGTGATAGAGATTGACTCAGACTTCACACGAGTCGGCTTACAATACGAAGAAAATGATTGGATCCCAGTTGATCGAGAAGAACTTCACAGCCAGACAGTGATGAAAATGGGTGGCCCGAGCCACCAATCCAGCAACAAGAAAAGAAAAGCGAACGCCGCACAAGCAACCGGAGAAGATAAGAAAGTTAAGTCCGTGGTTGCCACAGCAGAGGGTAGGCTTGTCAGCGCCGCACCCATAGAAATTCAAGGGATAAGGAGAGCTACTCTAACTGCTACTCAACAAAGAAATAAAAATCATCGCATTCGCAAAATGTTGACCAAGTTAGCAGAAGATCAACATGAACAGACGAGTGGACACGCGTTAGTGCAAATGCTCGAGGAGACCGGTTCGTCGAGGAACCGAGAAGAAGAAAGTCAATTCCAAGAAGGTCGGAACAGATAAAAGAAATACCAAGAAAAACAGAAACAGAGTCGACACCTCGACGCCGAGCATATGTACCAGATTCAAAGAGTCTTGTTGCGAAAGCAACCCCGGAGGATGTCCCTATAGAGACTATCCCTGAGGAGCCGAGACATGCAGAAGAACGTGCTGGGGTTGAACCATACATCCCGCAGTATGTTACTAGACACCGAGGACTTCAGATAATCCCGGAATACGAGCTGGAGAAAATACAGCTAGTAGAAAATAAAACCTTTGAGTACTTTGAAAGAATTGGAAACAAGAGGGTCAACATCTTGGAAGGCCTTGAGCTGCATACAGATGTTTTCTCAGACTATGAGCAACAACAAATTGTAGACTGCATCCTTGAATTACAGAAAATGGGCCGAGCTGGCCGCCTGAGAGAAAAGACATATTCAGAACCCCGAAGATGGATGCCGGGAAAGAGAAGAGTTACAATCCAATGTGGATGTTGCTACAACTTTCCCATAGACAGGAAAGCAAACCCGCCAGGGATACTCCGTTGCGGTGAGGTGGATCCAATGCGAAGAGTCATCAAGAGAATGGTGAAAAGGATGATAACATGGAGGGTACTGCCTGCAGATTGCATACCCAACAACATTTCATTATCAACATCTACAAGGAAGGCGACTGCATACCGCCGCATATAGACCATCATGACTTTGTTAGACCCTTCTGCACAGTGTCATTCCTCAGCCAGTGCAACATCATGTTCGGATCTGACCTCCGGATTGCAGGCCCCGGTGAGTTCCGAGGGCCGGTGGAGATACCACTACCGGTAGGTTCCGTCCTGGTGTTAAAAGGAAACGGAGCAGACGTTGCGAAGCATTGCATTCCAGGAGTGCCTGTGGAGCGGATCTCAGTTACTTTTAGAAGAATGGATGAAAGAAAAATGCCTTACCACTTTCAGCCAGATCCAGAATTGGAAAGTCTCCGGCCCTACGAGCTATGAGTTACATGGGAAATAGCACACCTCCAATGCACATCCATGCGGCACTCCTGCTCAGGGTGGCTTGGAAGGTGATGTAATGGCCCATGTTTCTCACTATTCAGACATGGATTTTTGACAGACGCTTTTGGATGGATCAACAATAATCTTACACAATGCGTTTTGGATTTACATGGATTATATGAGACATTAAATTTCTAAGGAAAATGTCCTAATGACTAGATCAAGTTGTATGGTGTACTTTCAGCAAGTTGGAATGAAAACGACTACGTCATATTTTGCCTTCACCTCTTTTTGTGCAAATTGACTGGGAAACGCCATTAGAGTTAAATGAACTTTGAACGAAGAACAAAAAAGAAAAAAAAATATAAATGAGAATCTTTTTTTTCCTAAAAAATCTAAATATTAAAATGAACTTCAAATTCTCATGAACACAAAATAAACAACAAACAAAAAAAATGGGATCGTTAAAGGACAAACAAAACAAATCTAAATCTCAAATTGAGTTCCGATCTGGATCCTCTGATTCGAATCTTTCAGCTCTTTCCTCAATTGAAATCTGTTTGAAACTCTTTTGAAATTTGAATATTTTCCTCGACTTATTGCTAAGTCAAGTCTTTTCAGCTTGGTACACTTACCAGCTCCTTTAAATTCTCTTTCTTTTGTGTCTTAGAGGATCGACTAGTTCTATTGACACGGAGCCACGAACTTTGTTCGATTTGGTTCTGATGGCATGAGACTGGGTCCCTCTTCATACAGATAAATCTTCGAGGCTAGAGCCTAACTTCTAGTCCTCTTTCAAACTTTCGAGACTGGTACCTAATATCCAGCTCTCATTTCGAGGTCGGTACCTAAATTCTGACCCTCATTTCGAGATCGATACCTAAATTTTGATTCTCATCCGAATGATACCTACATTTCAATTCTACACTTCCGAGGCTGGTACCTAAATTCCAGTCCTCATTTCGAGATCGATACCTAAATTTCGATTCTCTTTTTGAATTGATACCTAAATTTCAATTCAAAATTTCCGAGACTGGTACCTACATTCCAGTTCTCATTTCGAGATCGATACTTAAATTTCGATTCTCATCCGAATTGATACCTAAATTTCAATTCAAAATTTCTGAGACTGGTACCTACATTCCAGTTCT
The DNA here is from genome assembly GCA_022702705.1 of Papilionanthe hookeriana x Papilionanthe teres. NCBI lineage: Eukaryota > Viridiplantae > Streptophyta > Magnoliopsida > Asparagales > Orchidaceae > Papilionanthe > Papilionanthe hookeriana x Papilionanthe teres. The sequence continues at coordinate 62,815,878 of CM040432.1, read as the reverse complement.
CATTCCGAGATCAATACTTAAATTTCGATTCTCATCCGAATTGATACCTAAATTTCAATTCAAAATTTCCGAGACTGGTACCTACATTCCAGTTCTCATTCCGAGATCAATACTTAAATTTGGATTCTCATCTGCATTGATACCTAAATTTCAATTCAAAATTTCTGAGACTGGTACCTACATTCCAGTCCTCATTCCGAGATCGATACTTAAATTTCGATTCTCATCTGAATTGATACTTAAATTTCAATTCAAAATTTCTGAGACTGGTACCTACATTCCAGTTCTCATTCCGAGATCGATACTTAAATTTCGATTCTCATTCGAATTGATACCTAAATTTCAATTCCAAACTTTCGAGACTGGTACCTAAATTCCAGTTCTCTTCCGAGGGCAGTACCTAAATTCTACTTCCCATCTTTCGAGATCGATACTTAAATTTTGATTCTCTGCCAGGATTGATACTTAAATTTCAATTCTCACCCTTTTCGAGATCAGTACCTAAATTCTGATTCTCATCCTTTTTCGGGATCAGTACTTAAATTATGATTCTCATCCTGTTCAATCGACCCTTAAACTCTGATTCTCACTCCGAGGCTGGTACTAAATTCCAGTTTTCTTTGCAATCCCGAGGTTGGAACCTAGGTTTCAATTCTCATTTCAAATCCAAATTTCAAATTCAAGATTTTGTCGAATAAATCTTAAATTAAACCTCAATCTAAATTAAAACTCCAAATCTAAACTCACACATCAAAACTTGAACATAAAATGAAACGAAATCTAAATTGAAATTCTTCAGATCTTGTGATTTGGAATTCACCTCCTTTTCCTTTCCCCAACGAGAGTTCAGGAACCTCCAGTCTTGGAAACATACCTGATACTCCCCATGAGGAAATTCTTCTACTCTGTCCTAAGTGTGTCACTTAGACATCTGTGTTGGTTTTGTCGATCTCTTCGGTCAACACCAATACGCGCGGTGTGCTTGGTTAGCACACCACACCTATTGGGGGTCCATTTGTTGACCTCATTTTTGATGAGGTCTTCTCTTCTCCTTTTAGTACTTAGGATCTAGCCTTAGGCTTTTCCTTTGACTATCCTAGAGGACTAGAAATGGAATCCACCACTTAGAAATTCAAACTACTTCTTAACTCCCTGCGAACACCACAAGCTTGATTGTAGACCCCTAATCACCTAGAGGGTTGAAATCAAATGTGGAGGTTTAAATGATGAGTTCCCTATAGGACTTTTTGGCCTTAGGAATACCCTGGGTGGCCTGGTCTGCTGAGGGTTGACTTGCACATACACTAAACTCTCACACACATTCCAAGTCCTAAAACCACACTCTCACCCAACTTGACCTCCTGACTCATGTAGGTAATTCATATGGATGGTCCTTAACCCCTAAGCCCCTGGCTAAGAGGGTTAGGAACAACATAGTGAATGCCTCAAATGAGTCCTCTCATGGCTTATATGAACTTAACATGGCTTCATGGCTCAACCACAGTGATTCCATTTCATTCAAATTTGATCAATATTCATTTTTCCAAAATTTCAATTTTTGACCCCCGGGGCCCAGGACCCACCAAACCTACCAAATGCCCTTGGAACTACCCAAAATTTGCAAAATCACCTAAATTACACAAAATTCCTCAAAATCAGCCCTAAACATTTCCCCCCACTCAAATTGATCATCCATAGCCAAAAATTGGTTAAGAATCGAGAGAGATATCAAGCCTGGAAGATGGACAGCTCTCGGGTGAAGTCGATCGGGGACGATGAACGGATGCCGTCCATTTGCACGTGTATTGGACGGACGGCTCAGATGGCGTCGGACCGGGAGATGATACATGAATGGCGGGCCCCCGCAGTGCTGACTCAGATGGTGGCGCCGAATCAGAGCGCGCCGTGTGGCCATTCGGAGCTGCCGAGGATGGCGTGGCGCTGCGTGGATAAGTAGGAAATTAGGGCTATTTTCTATTTATTTAATTACCAGAACTTCAAAAATCCATATCTTTGCATACAAAAATCACAAAAATAAAATAAAAATACCCGCTTGCTCAGTGAACAGAGGAAAATAATGTGGAAAAGAAATCAAGTCATTTCATTAAGTATTTTATTTTTAATGATTTATTTACTCTCTACATTGTTTTAATTCTTCATTTGCATAGGCAATTCACCATGGCATGAGACCATAGGGCTTTTGAAGCCTCTGAACTTGGGAACATTCCCTGAATTTTCCAAGGTCAGAGGCCATCCCTATGAGAAGTTATTGATTTTCCAAGTTCATGTTACTATTTTGAGTTTTTAAATTCCAATAATTAGCATGTTGAGAAATAAATTCTAGGAAAATTTGGTGATGTTTCTTATGACCAGAGAATCCTAGGAAAAATAGGTTTTGAGTTAATTCACATGGAACAACCCTAATTGGCCTAAACACCCAAAATTGAAATTTAATTAATTAGGGTTAACTAAAAATTAAATTAACTTAAAAACAATTCTCCACTGATCTTTAGGATCAGAGAAACATCACATAAAAATTTGAAATCAATTAGAAATGTTTAACCCCACTAAATGGATTAATTAATTCGCATAACCAAAATTAAACTTTAAAAATTCATAACTCACAAAATACTTTTCAAAAATTCACAAAAATGGTTTTGGGGCTTCTCTGATATCAGAGGAATTTAGAAAAATTAAAATTGTAATTTTCTAAAAAAAGTTGATTTTTATCATTATTTTAATATTTTTAATAATTAAAAAAATAATAAAATTCATAAAAATATTAAAAATCACCAAAATGTCACATTTTGAATTCTAATCACCTAGAAACAAACCAAATATTTTTCCTAAGTCTCTAGGGTAAGATATTGAATTTTAAAGGCTTATAACAATGTTTGAATTAAAAAAATGATTTTCTTTAACATTTCCACTAAAATAATTCTAATAAATCAAAGAAAAATCAGAAAAATATAAAATTTGGTTCTCTAATTTTCCTGAGGTCAGAGAGATTTTTGAAAAATATAAAATCCATTTTTCAACTTTTATTTCTTTTTTAAATTAATTAATACTCCAAAATTCAAAATAATTCTAATAAATAAAATGTAATTCAAAAAAATCACCAAAATTAGTCTAAATGGTCCTCTGGTCATTAGAAACATCTCATAATTTTATTAAGGATAGAAAAATTTCCTTGGTCATGTGATTGAATTTTCCTTGAAAACTCCTATTTTCCATTAAAAATAATTACATAAATAAGTTAAATACAGAAAAATCACATTTTCTCCTCTAATGTCTTAATTGACATGTGAGTGAGGTTACATAAAAATTTGAAGTTCATTTGAGCTTGTTTTAGTGAGTTATAGAATTATTAAACTTGAAGGGCAAAAGGGTAATTAAAAATTTCAACCCTTAATTAAAATTTTAGGATTAATCAAAAAGGGGAGGGTAAAATATTTGATTTTAAACTGATTTTGGATTATTGAAACTTAAAATATTGAGGGTAGAAACCTACTAACCATTTCAAAATTAATTAAAATAAAACTTTAATTAATTATTTAATTGAAATTTTGGAAGAATAATAGAAATTGGAATTATTAAAGTAGGGATATTATTAAGAGGATATTTATTCTTTAATTTATGAATTCCTAAATTAATCACTTCAATAATATTTAATTCTTAACTAAAAGGATAATCCTAACTTAAAATTTAAAATGCTAAACAATTTAACAATTAAATTAAATTAAATTTAAGATGTTGAGATTAAATTAAATCAAAATCTAAATCAAGTTAACACCTTAACAATTAAATTATATCATATTTAATATATTAAGATAAAAATTAAAATTAAATCAAAATAAATTAAATCAAATTAAGTTGAATTTAAATTAAATTAAATTAAAATTTAAAATTAAATTAAATTAAAATTTAAATTGAATTAAATTAAACCAAATTAAATTAAAATTAAATTAAATCAAATTAAATTAAATTAAATTAAATTAAATTAAATCAAATTAAATCAAATTAAATTAAATTAAATTAAACTTAAATTAAATTAAAATTAAATTGAATTAAAATCATTTAACAACACACCTAAATGAAATCATTAAGAGTTAAACCAAACACTTAAAGTAAACTTAAAACATAATGGTTAAATCTAAGATATAACATCACTTAAAACGTAAAGATTTAAATTAAATCAAAAAAAAATTTGACTTGAACAATATTCCAAACATAAACTAATTTTTTTATAATTAAGTCAAAATTAAAATTAAATCATTAAGTTTAAATCATTAAAAATACTTGATAAGTTGATTTGCCCTTTTAAAGCTCTTATTATTATGACTCTTAAATGAAGTATCAAGTGAAGTGTTACTTCACTTATAGGATATTCAAATGTCCTAGTTCACTGAGCAAGGGAACAAAACTTAAACCCCTGGATGATTGATTCACCTGTGCAACTAAATTTACTTGGACTCAAAACAATCCCAGAAATATTGAAAAGATGTTTAGGAATCGTCCTAAGCACTTCCTCAATATGACGGGATGTTTTAGAAGAACAATTGAATCTAGTTGTTCTTTCATGAAGAAAATCATCCATAAACCAAACCAAGAACCTAGATGTCATAGGAGATGGCTAGTTATAGGATTAAGAACTTGGTAGACAACCAAAACCCTTTCCCTTAGCTTTACCTAGGTATTTCTTGCAAAATATTTAAATGCCTTAACATGTGTTTCAAGTGCAGCTTGGGATGACGGGAAGACCCTCCAGGTACGCTTTTATTTTATTGCAATTTACTTACATGCACTGTACTTTACTTTTTCTTGCATGATAAACAAGACTGTTGCATGAAAATCAAAACCTTTAGGATAGTCCCTGAACGGAAACCAAAACTAAAATAAAAGTCATTGCAAGATAAAATTCACCGCCACAACATTCCAAAATATAAAATTACTCAAGATTTAATCACAAATAGAACAACAAAACTACAATTGTAACTAAATTAAAACGTCTCATTGAATGATCGGGAATACCTCGGATGATGTAACCCACGTGTTGCTAACGGGATTTCCCACGGTCTAAATGAAAGTGTGGAACTCATTCAGTTGAGTTCAGTAAATTCATCTGGACTAAGTGAATTCAATAAAAATAACGGTGCCGGGATGACGGAACTGTGGGATCTTAATCGGTTCTGTTTAAACAACTTTAAGATTTATTTTAATTAAATATTAAAAACACTTGGATTTTAAGATTTTCTCTAAACCAAAACACTTCTCTCATCTCCTGATTTATGACTTCTAAAACTAAACCTCTGCAACAACAAGGAGTTTGGAGCATAGCGGGCAGCACGACCATCGTCATCAACAAAACTCGGATCTACTTCAGCAAAACTTTCTTAGTTCTAACTAACCAAGCCATAGTACTTCGATGTAGTTTGCCTAGTGCAACACAAATCCTCAACTCTTTGTTAGGCATTTGCATGATCATGTCATGAAAATTAAGCCCTAACCGGTCTTAGGACTCCGAGGTGGTCGTTTGGTACGACATAAACCCTCACATCTTCGAGGCTATTTGTGTGATTATATCATACAAATATAAGACCTAAATAAATAAAATTGGCAGGATTGCAACATTAAATAAACTCCCAAATCTAAACCAAATAATAGGATAGTTTGGGAAGTTGTCAAGATTCTTCTTGGATCCTCAGCTTCTCCTACTTCTCTTCCTTTGGACTCCTAAAATAAACTGTTCCAAATTTGAGCTAATCCCTTTTGAAATTTCCAAAATCCAATCCTTTGAAAACCTTAAACTTTGAAATTCTTGAGAGCAAAACCACTGATCATTATCGAGAGTTTTCTTAAATGATTTCCGTCATTTAAGATGTAATTAACTATAGGGGCTTGCCCTTATAGGGAACTTTAAGAACCCAGGTAATATAAACCCTGCTTAATTCCTTCATATTAAGCAGGGGAACTTGTCGGCTTATAAAATTGGTTCGCAGACCAAACGGATGTCACAAATCTTCTAGTTTATTTAACCGAGCCCCATCATCAAGCAGTGTGTCTATTATTCGGAATAGATATACGGTTTGTGATGTGGTGCTCGTTTATATAAACTATTCGGGATGTGAGATCGGTTTAATTTCATATCTTAAAATTTTCAAACTTAAAGTTATTTTCAAAATCAAATGTTTATTTCTAAAACTATATATATATATATTTAAATTAAATTTAAAATCTAAAATTCGCCGACAATTTCTGTAGGCGACCCCTTTTTAAAATACAACATTCAACCTAAAAATATGCCGACAACTTCGAGATTCTCTTGCTAGCATGGCTTGAACTTTGTTTTGATGGATTTGGGCTCTCTTAGCTAGCCCCTGAACTTAAACATGCATGCTTTACAAAAACATCTTTACTCCTCTTTCATCTACAATATGTACATGCTTGGGATGGATAGAAATATTGGTTGTTACATATATATTCTTGCGGCATTTCTTTTTATAAAAATTTCAGGTGTGGAAATTCATTTTTACGCCGTTATGCAGTCTGATTTTTCTTGGTCGGGTTCGTTATTTTTCTTTTCTACTTCACTTCACATTACTTTCCTTCCCTGCGAGCTTGCATGTTAAACAACAATGTCACCCTGCATGAAAACTGAAACTCTTAGGATAGCCGCAAAACTGAAACTAAAACTAAAATAAAAATCAAAGCAAGATAAAACTCACTGCCACAATATTCAAAATATAAGACAACTCAAAATTTAATTACAAACAAAATAACAAAACTACAATTACAATTAAAATTAAAACATCTCGTTGGATGATTGGGAATCCCTCGGATGATGTAACCCATGTGTTGCTAACGAGATTTTCCACAGTCTAAATGAAAGTGTGGAACTCATTCAGTTGAGTTTAGTAAATTCATTTGGACTAAGTGAATCCGATGAAAATAGCGGTGCCGTAATGACGGAACCGTGGGATCTTAATCGATTCTGCTTAATCAACTTTAAGATTTGTTTTAATTAAAATACTAAGGCATCTCAATTTTCAACTTTTCTAAACCAGAACACTTCTCTCATCTCCTGATTGTCACATTCTAAAACCAAACCTCTGCAACAATAAGGAGCTTAGAGCACAGTGGGCAGCACGGCCATCTTCATCAGCAAAACTTGTGTCTACTTCAGCAAAACCTTTCTTAGGATTAAAATAACAAAGTCATAGGATTTCGAGGTAGTTTGCTTGGTGCAACATAAATCCTCAACTTTTTGTTAGGCATTTGCATAATCATGTTACGCAAATTAAGTCCTAACCGGTTTTAGGACTCCGAGGTAGTCGTTCGGTACGACATAAACCCTCACATCTTCGAGGCTATTTGTATGATCATATCATACAACTATAAGTCCTAGTTAACTAAAATTGGCAGGATCAAAACATTAAATAAACTCTCAAATTGAAGCAAAACAATAGGATAGTCGGGAAGTCACCAAAGTTCACTTTGGGTCTGTGACATTCCCTACTTCTCTTCCTTTGGACTCTCAAAATAAACTTTTCCAAATTTAAGCTAATCCCTTTTGAAATTTCCATGATCCAATTTGTTTAAAACCCTAAACTTTGAAATTCTTGAGGGCAAAAGCACTGATCATTATCGAGCGTTTTCTTAAATGATTCCTGTCATTTAAGATGTAATTAACATAAGGGCTTGCCCTTATAGGGAACTTTAAGAACCCAGGTAATATAAAACCCTGCTTAATTATTTTATTATAAGCAGAGGAACTTGTCGCTTATAAAATTGGTTGGCAGACCAAACGGATGTCACAAATCTTCTAGTTTATTTAATCGAGCCCCATCATTAAGCAGTGTGTCTATTCTTTGGGATAAATACACAGTTTGCGATGCGGTGCTCATTTATATAAACTATTCAGGATGTGAGATCGGTTTGATTTCATATCTTAAAATTTTCTAACTTAAAATTATTTTCAAAAATTAAAATGCTACTTTCCAAATGATATATATATTTAAATTAAATTTAATTTGCCGACAACTTTGTAGGCGACCACTTTTTAAAATACATCACAGAACCTAAAAAAATATGCTGCCAACTTCTGGTGACTCCGCTGGGGACTAGTTCCTCTCTCCATTTTGATCAGATGGTTTTGCTTTCATAAATTGGTAGTGATTCCATGCCCCTAGTGGAGCAAACTATCATTCTTTCCGTTGGCACACCTCGCTCATTTTTTTCTTGAGCTAGTGTAGTCTCTTTGGATTCTGGAGCTACTGTTTAGACACCCCTAAATAGAGAGGTTCCGGAATCCTCCTGTTCACCTTTCGAGTCGAGGTGAGACCCCCAATAGGTGTGGTTTAAAACCAATCTACCGAATCGAGATTCTCACGGGAATTACCTTTCCTAAGTTCAGGATAAGGGTCCTGCAGCTTTCTCTCTCTTGTGATTAATCCTACTCTTAATTGAATCTTTATCAACTTTCTATTTCCCGATTGCCTCTATTAACTACGAATGAAATAAAACTACAAAATCTGAAAAGATTTTACGAAATAAATAAACGAAGTCAGAATGAAATTAACAAAACTTGCTCGGACTTTGCCTTGAATCTTCTTTCTTTTGTCCAAAAGATCGTTGCACGATAAGGGAAGTATAGGGTAGCTCTGACATCCCGAATCTTTTCTGCAGAAGATGTCTGCACCGAAGCTGATCTTTTCCTTCGCTACTGGAACTGACTTGGCAATCAACCGGGATGGACTACCTGACAACGCAGTCATTCACTTTGGACAAGGGTTCGACCAGACGGACATTAAGTTCGGCGACGCCACTGTCGCCTTACTGAAGTCCAAGACACCTAAATCTGTGAAGCCTATAGTGGAGTTCAGCTTGAAGTTGACTCAAGAGTTTCCTCCCCTGAAAAGGGTCCCAACTAGAGGGAACACCGTTTCCCGTAAAAGATTGGCTGTCAAAACTGATAAGAATACCTCTCGAACTGTTGTCGCTACCCCCGCTGGTCTAGTCATCACTGCACCTACCACTGCTAAATGGAAGGGCAAGGAAATCCAGACCAGTGATGAGCCTGTTACCGTGGAGGGTACGACTTTTGCTGCGATACCGCCCGTCTTCGAGATAGGGTCCAGCTCAAGGATGGCACCCTTAACTAAGTCTCAGAGAATGAATAAGAACAGAAGAGTGGCTAAAGCTAAAGCCGCTGAGGTTGCCACTCTTAAGGAAATTCTAGAGAAAGAAGAGGAACTGCCAGAACTTTCACCCCTATTGGGAGGAAACAGATTTTCCCATTTTCTGCCACTCCTGAGGAAGAAAGTGCTCAGAAGATCGCTGCCGCATTACCCCGACCATCATATTACGATGGGCATAAAGGACGAAGAACAAGAATACACCACTCACTCAATTACGGATGATAATCGAGAAGCTGGGAAGAAAAGATAATTGCTCTGTGCTTGAGATCCTGAGAATGATGGAGAGAATACCTGTCAAGGTGCATCTCGGACCAAGGGTACTTCCCCCTACCGTTCAAAAGGAACTTCCGCCGAAGAAGAGGAAACTAAACAGCAGAATGTTACCAGTCGTGGTATCTGGCCCGCATCTTAGTAGGCACACCACCTTTCAACCTACCACCGATGGCCATCTGATTCTAGGCACCCAATTACAAAAAGGATGGTGTGGTGACCTAAAGTCGCGGTGCCAATACTGACACAGCTGCCAGAAATGAGAAGTTCTGATGCCGAGTCCAAAGCTAAGAGGAGTACTGCCGTCTCAGAGACAACTCCAGAGAATGAAATTCACCAACTGCAGTCTACCAGCCATAGGACCATTAGAGGAAAGTCACTAGAGGTCAATCTTGAAAGTTGAGATCAGATATTCAGCAGTTAGCCAAAGAACGAAAAGAAAGATCAGAGAATGAAGAAGACTTGTCAGGGTACATGGACGAAGATATTGCTGAAATCAACGTGGTCGAGACCCGAGCATCGTCAGCCCTACTGGGAGCTCCAGCGCTACAGAAGGAGAGGATCTGGAGGTAATGAGGCTCTGTCTTCGAGAAAAGGATGATATAATTCATTGAATGGAAAAGAAAATGGAGGAGATGGTGACTGTTCTAGCCACTCTTCAGAGTTAGCCTCAGGCCCTAAAGGAAACACCCCTGGAGGTCATTCACATTGCGGATGGAGGGAAAGAAGTCACGTCCGTCAATGGAGACGAGTAAGCAAAGAAGGATTCCACTCAAAGTCTAATACAAGAAAATGACATTAAGAATATGGTAGAACATCAGGTGCGAGAAGCTTTAGCCCAATCCAAAGGCGGAGCATTGATTCTAAAGGGTAGACCATACCCCGAAGAACTTGATGCCGTGCAATACCCTAAAGGATTCGTACCACCTATGTTCAAGACTTTTGATGGAATCTGAAACCTCGATAGCATGTTGCACATTTCCGTGCAAATGTGGGGGGTAGCGAATGCTTTGTTGTTCCGCCAGTTTGTCAACAGCCTTTTAGGAATTGCCTTTGACTGGTATGCAGAGCTGCCAACAGCTTGGTAAAGACATTCACAGAATTGGAAAACCTATTAGTGAAACAGATTGCTGGAGCTCAGCACCACATCACCATCGGTGATCTTGTGGTCGAGCAACAGAAACCAAACGAAACTTTGGTGGACTACATCCTACGATGGAGAAATTTAAGCATGAAATGTGAGCTCCAGATCCAGGAACAACATTCCATTGGAATTCTGTTGAAGAGTATTCATGGGCTGGTAGAATTTCTCCTTAAAGAATTTACAATTAAGAAATTCGGGAGATTGCTCAGCAAGGCCGCGAGTCTACAGGAGGAAACGAAACAACTCAGCTTCACCGATAAGAACGATGAGCAGAAGCTAATCAGAGCCTTCGAGAAGAAGTCCGGGACCATCGTAGCGGTAGACAAGGGAAAAAACTGATGCAAATACGAACGGAACGACCTCAACAGAGCTATCAACAACCTCCGCCGAGTTATCAACCGCCTCAGCAGAACTATCAACCGTCGTAGCAGTATGGTCAGCAGTCTGTATGCATATTTTTTAGGTTATGTTGTATTTTCAAAAGGGGTCGCCCACAAAAGTTGTCGGTGAATTTTTAGGTTTTGAATTTAATTTATATATATATATATAGTTTGAAAAGTAGCATTTGATTTTCAAAAATAATTTTAAGTTTAAAATGTTTAAGATATGAAATCAAACCGATCTTACATCCCAAATAGTTTATATAAACGAGCACCGCACCACAAACTGTGTATCTATCCCGAAGAATAGAGGCACTGTTTGATGATGAGGCTCGATTAAATAAACTAGAAGATTTGTGATATCCTTTGGTCTACGAACCAATTTTATAAGCCGACAAGTTCCTCTGCTTAATACAAAGGAATTAAATAGCGTTTATACTATCTGGGTTCTTAAAGTTCCCTATAAGGGCAAGCCCCTATAGTAAATTACATTATAAATGTCAGAAGACACTCAAGAAAACTCTTGATAATGATCAGTGGTTTTGCTCTCAAGAATTTCAAAGTTTAAGGTTTTCAAACAATTGGACTTTGGAGATTTCAATAGGGAATAGCTCAAATTTAGAACAATTTATTTTGGGAATCCATTGTAGGACAAGTAAGGGATGCCACGGATCCGAAGTGAACTTCGGTGACTTCCCGACTATCCTATCATTTGGCTTCAATTTGAGAGAATTATTTAGTGTTTCAATCCTACTAATTTTATTTAATTAGGACTTATATTTGTATGACATAATCACACAAATAGCCTCGAATATGTGAGGGTTTATGTCATACAAAACGACTACCTCGGAGTTCTAAGACTGGTTAGGGCTTAATTTGCATAATATGATTATGCAGATGCCTAACAAAAAGTTGAGGATTTATGTTGCACAAGGCAGACTATCTCGAAATCCTATGGCTTGGTTATTTACTTCTAAGAAAGGTTTGGCTGATATAGATCCAAGTTTTACTGATGAAGATGACCGTGCTACCTACCATGCTCCAAGTTCCTTGTTGTTACAGAGGTTTAGTTTTAGAAGGTGAAAATCAGAAGATGAGAGAAGTGTTTTGGTTTAGAAGAGTATTAAGGTTTAAATGACTTAATGTTTTAATTAAAACAAATCTTAAAATTGATTAAGCAGGACCGATTAAGATCCCACGGTTCCGTCATCTTGGCACCGCTATTTTCATCGGATTCACTTAGTCCAAATAAATTTTCTAAACTCAACTGAATGTGTTCTACACTTTCATTTAGACTATGGGACATCTCGTTAGCTACACGTGGGTTACATCATCCAAGGGATTCCTGATCATCCGACGAGACATTTTAATTTACTTGCAGTTGTAGTTTTGTTGTTCTGTTTGGGATTAAATTTTGAGTTGTTTTATATTTTGAATGTTGTGGCAGTGAATTTTATCTTGTATTGATTTTTAATTTAGTTTTGGGTTTCAGTTTTGTGGCTATCCTAAAGGTTTCAGTTTTCATGCAGGGTGACATTCTTATTTAACATGCAAATTTTAGAACAAAAGAAAGTACGACGTAGGTAAATAAATTGCAATAAAATAAAAGCATACCTGGCGGGTCTTCTCGTCATTCGAGGCTACACTTAAAATACACGTCAGGGCATTCAAATATTTGAAAGAAATACCTAGTTAAAACTAAAGGTTATGGTTGTCTACCAAGATCCTAATCCTATTGCTAGTCAATTCCTATGACGTCTAGGTTCTTGTGTTTTGTTAAGGATGATTTTCTTCACAAAAGAACAATTAAGTTCAATTGTTCTTCTAAAACATCCCATCATATTGAGAAAGTTCTTAGGACGAGTTCTAAACATCTTTTCAATGCTTATGGGATTATTTCGAGTCCAAATTAGTTTTATTGTACGGGTGAGTTAATCATCCAAGAATTTAATTAAGTTTATTTCTTGCTCAGTGAACTCAGACATTTAATTATCCGATGAGTAAAGTGACATTTGACTTGATACTTTATTTAAAAGTTATAAATGTGGGAGACTTCAGGGGCAAATTAGTTTATTAAGGAATTTAACTGTTAAGGTTGAGTTGATGATTTAAAACAATCCAATTTAATAGTAAGGTTTCAGATTGATTCTTAGATGTTTTTAAATCATTTAGGTTGAAAGAGGTGTTTAAATCATTTAATTTCATTAAATATTGATAATTTGATTTGAATTAATTATATTACTTTAGGTTGGCTTTAATTGGTTTAATTGTCACATTTTTAATTATGAATTTTTTTAAGATTATTTAATGTTTCAAATTTGTTTTATGTTTGTGCGTAAGTGTTTTCAAATTAGTTTTAAATGTTTTAAATTTATTTTAATTTGATTATTAAATCATTTAATGTTTTAAGCTTTAATTTAATTAGAGATTATTTCCTTTTTAATTATTAATTTCAATCATCATCATTTGAATTAATTAAGGATTGATACCATTGAATTAATTCAATTAGGGACTTTAAATTAAAGAATTTGTATCTTCTTAGGTCATATCCCTAATCTTCATAATCCAAAATTTTAATTACACTTCCAAAATTTAAATGATTTAATTAATTAAAGTTTCATTTTGATATTTTCAAAGTGATTAATGGGTTTCTACCCCTTTATTCCCTACATTTCAATCATCCAAGAGAAAATTAAGATCAAATATTTTACCCTCTCTTTGATTATGCCTAAAATATTAATTAGGGTTAAAATTCCTTAATTACCTTTATGCCCTCTTAAGCACATTCACTTCATAACTCACAAAATTGAGCTCAAATGAAGTTGAAATTTTTATGTCACCTTACTCACATGTCAATTAAGACATTAGAGGAGAAAATATGATTTTTATGTTTTTAATTTAATTTATATAATTATCTTAATGAAAAATAAGGGGTTTCAATGAAAATTCAACAAAATGACCAAGGTAAGATTTCAGTCCTTAGGAAAATTATGGGATGTTCTTACTAACTAGAGGACCACTTGGACCAATTTTAGTTATTTTTTGAATTATATTTTATTTATTCTTATTATTTCAATTTTTAGGGTATTAATTAATTATAAAATCAAAATTAAGTTGAAAATTAAGTTTTATATTTTTCAAAAATCTCTCTAAGATCAAGAAACCCAGAGAAGTAAATTTTATATTTTTCTGATTTTTGGTTGATTTATTGGAATTATTTTAGTGAAAGGTTAAGAAAATCCATTTTTTAAATATTAAAAATTATCCTAAGCCTTTAAAAATTAATATCTTAACTTAGAGACTTAGGAAAATTAGGGGAATGGTTCCTAAGTGATTAGGAGACCAAATGTGACATTTTTATGATTTTTAATATTTTTGTGATTTTTATAATTTTTTAGTTATTAAAATATTCAAAAATGAGTTAAAAATGAAAAATTTTGAAAATTTCCAATTTTAATTTTCTTTGACTTCTCTAATATCAGAGAGGCCTCAAAATTGATTTGGTGGATTTTTGAGGTGTATTTTGGATTTTATGAATTTTTTAATTTCAAAAATGGCCATGTAACTTTAATAATTCATTTAGTGGGTTAGATTGTTTCCAATAGACTTGAAATTTTTATGTGGGGTTCCCCTGACCCTAAAGGTCAGTGGAGAATTGCTTTCATGTAAATTTGATGTTTGGTTATTTCAAATTAATTTGATTTCATTTTTGAGATTTTTGCCAAATTAGAGTTTTTATAAATGTATTAAGTAATGCTACAATTTTCCTAGGGTCCTCTGGTCTAGAGTTACTTCCCCTAATTTTTCAATCTTTTTATAATTAACATGCTAATTTTCACAATTAATTTTCAAAAACATGTTTGTGAATCTAGAAAATAGATAACTTCACATAATTTTAACCTCTGGTCTTGAAAGATTCAGGGAATGTTCCCAAGGTCAGAGGCTACAAAAGCCCTATGGTCTCATGCCATGGTGAATTATGTATGCAAATGGAGAATAAAAACATCACAGAGAGTATTTAAATCATTAAAAATCATAGACTCAACAAATTAACTTAATTCTTTTTCAACATTATTCTCCTCTGTTCACTGAGCAAGAGGGTATTTTTATTTTATTTTTATGATTTTTATATGCAAAAATATGAATTTTTGAAGTTTTGGCTATTTAATAAATTCAGAAAATCCCTATTTTTCTACTTAACCACGCGGCACCACGTCATCCTCGTCCGGGTCAAAGCTCCACGCGGCGCGCTCCTATTTGATGCCGCCATCCGACTCGACAGCCACGCGTCCCACGGTTCACGCTCCATCTCTTCGTCCGACGCCATCTGAGCCGTCTGTTGAAAACACGCTCAATCAAATGGTCCATGGTCATCGTCTTCGTCTGGTGCGTCCCGAGAGCCATCCACCCTAGAACCTTAAGATCTCGCTCATTTCTCAACCAAATTACACGAAATTTGATCTTATGTGCTCTTCTAAACGAGAGCTACAAATCCATATGGCTAATAGGCCTTGAAATTGATTTAAAAGAGATGATGAATCGCTGGAATATTGGGCTAAGGAGAAGTCTCCATACCTTGGTCCAAGAGTTGAAGGCTCAATTGGATGTGCTCTGCACGTTTGCTGGAGTCCAAGGAGCCTACAGATTGAGCCTCTGGTCCTGATGAATTACCTAGGTATGATTTCCACCAAACCTGATTTCAAGCTTTGGTCTCCAGCACAAATGGGTGGCCAGGTGAGGCAGCTTCCACTAGGGAACTTCCTCTCTTGGTCTGGTGAAGGTGTGGGTGAGTTTAATTTGGTTTCTGTGGAGGTTTGGTGAATGTCCTGTTTCTACCTGAGAATTGAGCCCTGAAATCGAGCTCAATCAATGGGGATGAGGGCAAGAGAACAGTGGGGAACTTCTTCTTTGTGTTAGGGGAAGAGTTTAAGCCAATTGTATGGAGGTTTTAAGAGAATTAATTTCAGCCAACCTTTTGGCCGTGGAGGATGTCTGTTTAAATAACCATGGTTAGAGAGCCTCATAGGGCCAATTGAGGGTTGGGATCAGCTGCCTAGGGGAGGAGAAGAAGAGCTTCAGTGACCATTGACCATGGGACAGCTTGGCAAGGGAGTTTTGAATTTTTGAATCAAATGGGTGCTCACGGGTGTGGTGTTTTCTTGCGACCCAGGTGGCTGGCCTGCAGGCATGGGTCACCATCTTGACCAGTAAGGTCAGGGCTAGGGTTTGGTGAGTTCAATTGGCTTTGAACATGTGTAAAAGGTTTGATTTAAATGGAATGGGGGAAGGGTGAATTTTAAGCTTAATTGGGTTTAAACATGGTTTGGGTTAGGTTGATCATCCCATGGTTTAGTTTAGGCTGAGGGAAAGTCATTTGGTTCAGCTTGATTAATGTGGTCAAGTCACAATCCATGTGCAATTAGGCTTAAACATGGGTTAGGGGAAGCATGGGAATGTTTAATCACTTTAAGGGAATCAAGAAAGAGGCTCCTCTTTTTGCCCAAGATGGTATGGTGACATGGGCACAACTCACATGGCTTACATGTGGCTTAAGATGGCTTCAAGGCTTGCTCATGGCTTGGGAATGGCTTGGCTCACTTGCATGAGAAAGGAATTTTGGTATTTTTGACATTTAGGGGTAATTTGGCATGATCCTTGATTTAGAATTATTTGATGAAGAAATTGGAACTTAGGGAATGATTTTAATGAAATGGATAATGGAAATAGATGTCATGTGTTGTTGGATTGAAAACTTGGGCTTTTGAAATTGTTTTGGTTAGGCTTTTAAAATGTTTTAAGGAGATGGGTCTTCTAGGTTTAAAATAAAATTTGGGATAAACATTTGGTAAAAGGTTGTGCCAAATAAATATTTCATGTGGTTTAGGAATGTGCCATGAATGATTTGGAACAACTTTGGGGTAATTTGGAGTTGAATTAAGTTTAATTTGGGTCTTTTAGTAATAGGATCAAAGTGGGTCAAATTAGGCTAACTTGGGCTAAGGCTGGGCTAATGTTGGTTTTTATGTAATATTAATATTGTAAAATGTTTATGGAGGTGTGAAGAAGAGTTTTAAATTTTGTTTGAGACTTGATTTTGGGATTTGGGCTTGTTTGGGTTCATGATTGGTTTAGGCCAATTTGGGGAATTTTGCTTTTAGTTAGGCTTGGGTGGATTTTGGGTCCAAATATTAGGTAAATTAAGTTAAAGTTTTGCTTTTAGGGATGTTAGGAAGGTTTCAAAAAAAAATTAGGGAAAATTGGGTGACATTTGGGTTCAATTTGGGATGGATTGGGTTAATTGGTCACTTTGGGCCTTAAGGGCCCATTTGGCATTTTTTTGATCAAATTGGGTTAAATTGACAAAATTGGGGTATGTGACAGTTGAAGGAAATGATGTGGAGAATATTTTCGAATTATTGCGATTTTTTGAGAATTTTTTGAATTTTTGGAATATTAGGCTATTTAGGGTACAAGGAGAGTACATGAAGGGTATTGGGGGCTATTTTTGGAAATTTTGGTATATTTGGTCATGAATGATCAATTTGAGTGGTGGGGAATGTTTAGGATTGATTTTGAGGAACTTTGGGTAATTTAGCCAATTTTGGAAGTTTTGGGCGATTTCAAGGGTATTTGGTAGGTTTGGTGGGTTCAGGGCCCTGAGGGTCAAAAACTGAAATTTGGGAAAAATGAAGATTGATTAAATGTGAGTAAAATGAAACCATTTAATTTGAGCCAAGAAGCCATGTTAAGCTCACAAGAGCCATGAGAGGACTCATCTTAGGCGCTCAATATGTTGTTCCTAACCCTCTTAGCCAGGGGCTTAGGGGTTAAGGCCCATCCATATTAGTTACCTACATGAGTCAGGGAGTTAAGTTGGGTTAGAGTGGTTTTAGGGTTTAGAATGTATGTGAGAGTGTAGTGTGTGCAAGCTAACCCTCACCAAGACCAGGCCACTCAGGGTAATCCTAAGGCCAAAGAATCCTATTGGTACTCATCCTTGAACCTCCACATTTGACTTTTATCCTTCCAAAGGGGCTTGGAGGTTTATGGTAATCTGTGTGGGGTTCAAGAGGAGTTAAGAGGTGTTTGAATTTCTAAGTGGTGGGCTTCATCTCAAATCCTCTAGGATAGTTAAAAGGAATACCTATGGCTAGATCCTAAGCACTAAGAGGAATGGAAAGACCTCACCAAAAATGAAGTCAACAAATGGATCCCTAATAGGTGTGGTGTGTTAAAGGAGCACATCGCGCGTATTAGCGTTGACCGAAGAGAATAACAAAACCAACACAGACATCTAAGTGACACACTTAGAACAAAACGTAGAAAACTACCACTGGGGAGTATCAGGTAAATCTCCATGACTGAAGATTCCAGAACTCTCGCTGAGGAAAAAGGAGGTGAATTTCAAATCACAAAACTTCGACGCTTTATCTCGAACTTGTCAGGTAGGTGTCAGCCCTTCTCAGCATTGGATAAAGAGGACGCCAAATTCATTTGGGAAGAGAAATGCCAACAAGCCTTCAAGAACATTAAGCAATATCTAATGACACCTATTGTCTTAGCAGCCCCAATCTCGGGACGACCGTTGATACTTTATACCGCGGCTTTAGATGACTCCCTTGGAGCCCTGTTAGCCCAGTTCAATGATGAGGGCAAAGAAAACGCACTCTACTACTTAAGTCATCGTCTGATTCCAACGAAAGTAAAGTACCTTCCAATTGAGAAGCATTGTTTGGCCCTGATCTTTACCGCTCAAAAGCTCAGGCATTACATGCTTTCTCATAAGGTCAACCTTATCTCGAAAGTTAATACGTTGCAATACTTGATGACTCGCCCGACGCTTTCCGGCAGACTTCCCAGGTGGTTGATGATATTATTGCTATTCGATATAACTTTCATTTCTCTTCATGACGTAAAAGGACAAGTCCTAGTAGACTTCCTCGTAGCACATCCTTTGCCGACAGAATCGCCTCTCAATGACGACTTGCCAGACGAGCAGATAATGAGCTTACAAGACCCAATGATCAGCGTTGGGAATTGTACTTCGACAGAGCATCTTCAATACAAAGAGATAAAGAATCGCAAATGATAGTGCCTAGTAAGGCAGGAATCAGACTAATCTTTATAACACCGGAGCGGGGGATGTTGAGATACTCCTACCACCTAACAGAACCTTGTACAAATAACGAAGCACAATACGAAGCCCTCATAAGAGGATTGGAATTAACCATTCAGATGGGTATAACAGATATCAACATCTACGGATCATTCAGCAGATCGCTGGACAGTACAGAATTCTGAAACCGAGGCTCGAGCAGTACTTTCAGTATGCCATGAAACTATTGGAGCAAATTCCGAATGTAACAATCTACAATATTCCCAGAAAAGAAAATGCTTTTGCAGATGCATCAGGATGAATCAGTTGAAGTGTCAGTTCAGGGACGACAGGTTCTCTCGCAGCTCGGCATGGATACAATACACAGATCAGAAGAAGAAGAAGAATCAGTTGCAGCAGTAACAGAAAATGCAGAAGATTGGCGGCAACCATTAATAGATTATCTGCAAACAGGAAATCTACCGGACGATAAGTCATTAGCCCATCAAATCAAGAAAAGAACTCTGTCTTACGCATTAATAAACAATACGTTATACAAAAGCTCTTTTGACCAGATGTGGCTAAGGTGCCTGAGCTGGTCCGAGGCTCCCGAAATCGTTAAAGAAGTACACTCAGAACTTTTTGGCGCTCATCAATCAGGTCCGAGGATGAAAATGAAGATTAAAAGACTAGGGTACTACTGGCCCTCAATGACGACCGACTGCATGAAGGTCGCCAAGAGTTGTCACCAGTGCCAAGTGCATGGAGTGGTTCTACATCAACCTCCAAATGTGCTACATCCGACAATCACGTCATGGCCATTTGAATGTTGGGGCACAGATATTGTGGGTCCAATAGAACCGCCTTCTTCAAGAGGACATCTCTTCATTCTTGCAGCTACAGACTACTTTTCCAAGTGAACAGAAGCAGTACCGCTCAGAGAAGTGAAAGCACATTACGTGCTACAGTTCTTCAAGAATCAGGTCGTCTATCGCTTCGGGGTACCACGCAGAATCATTTCAGATAATGGGTCCGCGTTCAGAAACACGAAGATCAATAGTTTTGTCAGAAGACACGGCATCGATTGGCGCTATTCAACGATCTACTACCCAAGAGCAAACGTCTTGGCCGAGGCTTTTAATAAAACTCTCATCTAAATCTTAAAGAAAACTTTGGATGATAACAAAAGGAATTGGCACGAGAATTTGTTAGAAGCCTTATGGGCCTACAGAACGACTTTCAGGACTCCTATTCAGTCTATGCCCTACGCTCTAGTGTACGGGTCCGAGGTAGTTCTACCCTTAGAAGTTCAGCTCCCATCACTCAGAATTGCAGTTGCAGAGAAGATCACTACAGAAAAAAAATGCCAAATTACGGCTGGAAGAATTGGAAAACTTGGAAGGAAAACGACTTGCAGCACAACATAATCTGGAACTGTATCAAGCTAAGATGATCCAGGCCCACGACAAACTGGTCCGCCCAAGGACATTCAAAGTCGGTGACTTGGTTCTAGTTCTTAAGAGACCTATTCTTGCACACCGCAAGATAGGAGGTAAATTTGAACCGACTTGGGAGGGGCCGTTCGTGGTCGAGACAGTCTACTCAAGAGGTTCTTACCAGCTTGTGAATTGCCATGGAGAACGATTTATGCTTCCAATCAATGGATGATATTTGAGGAAGTATTACGCAACCAGATGTTTCGAAGAATGAAATTTCGTTCCTAGAAGCACGGGTAGAGTAATCACTTATAACTGGGTCCGAACCCGAAATAAAATGAAAAAGAAAATGAATGATAAAAAAAAAGATGTGTTAAAGGAAAACATATGCAATTGAAGTAATAATAAAATTTTGACTCTTCCTTTCGAGACGAGCTCACTCCTGATCTTTTCTTATCTTCTCTTACTCTTATAAAATTCGAAATAATTAAATAAGAAGTTTTCATTAATAAGTAAATTTTCTTATTGTTCTCATCCTGAGTACAGCCCCTGATCTATTCCTTATTTTATTTTCAGGGAAATGTCGAACGGGCGGCTATTCCTAAACTTTAAGGATGGCGTAAGTCTTGCACTTAACAAAGAAGAGCTGAAAGCTGATGCTGTGATAGAGGTTGGCTCGGACCTTGCATAGCTGGAATTGGAATATGAGGAAACTGCTTGGACTGCTGTGGATCCCGAGCAATTCCATGGGAAGACAGTGATGAGGTTCAACAAGAAGGCTCCCCAAGCTATAAACAAGAAGAGGAAGATCAATGTGATCGAGGAAAACAAGATGAAATCAGTGATAACGTCCGCAGGAGGAAAGCTTGTCAGTGCTGCTCCTACCGAGATTCAGGGGGAGAGGAGAGCCACCCTGACCCCAACTCAGAGAAGAAACAAGAATCGTCGTATCGCCAAGATGCTGAAGAAATTAACAGAAGAGCAGAACAAGGAAGAAACCCCGACGGCCGTAGCAGTTACCCCAAGGAGGCCAGTCCTCAGGAGCACCATAGCAGAGGTTGTTCCGGAAAAGGCTACTACAGAGCCTACACCTGAGATAGTGAAGATCCCAGGAGAGCGTGACGGTGTGGAGCCATATATCCCACAGTACGTCACTAGACCCCGACAGCTACAGATAATTTCAGAGCACGAATTGGAGATGATCCAGAGGGTGCAGAAGCAGCATTTTGAATACTTTCAGAGAATCAGAGGCAGATATGTCAACATCCTGGAAGGACTAGATTTACATACAGGTGTTTTCTCTCACTACGAGCAGGGTGAGATTGTAGACTACGTCAATGAGCTGAAGAAATAAGGTCGTGCAGGACGATTACGTAGCAGGACCTACTCTGAGCAAAAGAAATGGAAAAGAGGTAAGGGGAGGATTACTATTCAATTTGGATGCTGTTACAACTTCGCTGATGATAGGAAAGGAAATCTGCTAGGGATACTCCGCTACGATGAAGTGGATCCAATGCCAGTTTTAATTAAGAAAATGATAAAAAGGATGGTGGCTTGGCGAGTTCTACCCGCTGATTGCATACCGAACAGCTTTATTATCAACATCTATACAGAAGGAGACTGCATTCCACCTCACACATATCATCATGATTTTGTAAGGCCCTTTTGTACAGTTTCCTTCATCAACCAATGCAACATTATGTTCGGGACAAAACTCCAGATAGTTGGCCTTTAGATTATATTTTATTTATTATAATTATTTTAAGCTTTGGGGTATTAATTAATTATAAAATAAAATTAAAAATGAAAAATATATTTTATATTTTTCTTAAATCCCTCCGATCTCAAGGAAGTTAGAGAACCAAAGTTTATAATTTTCTTATTTTTCTTTGATTTATTAGAATTATTTTAGTGGAAGGGTTTGAAAATTCATTTTTTAACATTAAAAATTACATTAAGCTTTTAAAATTCAATATCTTTACCTAGAGCTTAGGAAAAAATATTTGGTTGGTTCCTAAGTGATTAGGTAACAAAATATGACATAGTTGTGATTTTTAATATTTTTGTGATTTTTTTAATTTTTTAATTATTAAAATATTAAAAATAGGGTTAAAAATGAAAATTTTTAGAAAATTCTAATTTTAATTTTCATAGACTCCTCTCATATCAGAGAGCCCACAAAACTAATTTGGTGAATTTCTGAAGTGTATTTTTGGTTTTATAAATTTTTTAATCTTCAAAATCGCTATGTCACTTAATTAATTCTTTTAATCAGTTAAATTATTTCCAATTGACTTGAAAGTTTTATTTCAGGTTCTCTGTATCCTAAGTGATAATGGAGAATTGTTTTTAAGTGATTTTGATGTGTGGTTACTCCTAATTAATTAAAGTTTAATTTTAAGTATTTGGGCTAATTAGGGTTATTTTTAAGAAATTAAATCAAACCATAATTTTCCTAGAGTCCTCTAGTTAAAAGATACCTCCCCTAATTTTCCTAGAATTT
Organism: Papilionanthe hookeriana x Papilionanthe teres; assembly: GCA_022702705.1. Lineage (NCBI taxonomy): Eukaryota > Viridiplantae > Streptophyta > Magnoliopsida > Asparagales > Orchidaceae > Papilionanthe > Papilionanthe hookeriana x Papilionanthe teres. The sequence continues at coordinate 62,792,853 of CM040432.1, read as the reverse complement.
TCTAAGAAATATGCTAATTATTAGAATTAAAATACCAAAAAAGACGCATAAACATGAAAATTAGATAACTTTCCATAGAGATGGCCTCTGGCCTTGGAAAATTCAATGAATTTTCCCAATAATAGAGGCTACAGAAACCCTATGGTCTCATGCCATGATGAATTTTGTATGGAAATGGAGAATTAAAACACCACATGGGGTATTTAAATCATTAAAAATCATAGACACAATAAATTAACTTAATTCTTTTTCCACATTATTCTCCTCTGTTCACTGAGCAAAAGGGTTTTTTAGTTTATTTTTATGATTTTTCTATGCAAAGATATGAATTTTTAAAGTTCTGGTTTTTTAATAAATTCAGAAAATCCTATTTATCTACTTAAACCAGTCAGCGCCGCGTCATCCTCGTCCGGGTTGAAAGCACACGCAGCGCAATTTAATTCGGCGAAGCCATCCAACTCAGCAGCCACGCGTCCCGCGGTTCCTTTCCGTGCCTCCGTCCGACACGATCCTAGCCGTCCAACCAATACACGCTCGAATGGACGACATCGGTTCATCGTCCCCAGGCGTCCTAACCCGAGAACCATCCACCTTCTACACCTAAGATCTCGCTCGATACTCAACCGAATCATGCATGGTTGGTCTCTATAGATGCGTCTAGACTAGACGAACATATCCATATGGCTATGATGCATTGAAATTAAGCCAAACAAAATGGAGAATTCATAGAAGCTCGGGAGGAAGAAGAGGTCAATAACTTGGCTCTGAGAAGTGAAGCTTCAATCAGAGGGTCTTGGCACGTTCGTTGGAGTCCAGGGAAGCTAAGGATGAAGCCTGGAGCTGTGGTGAAATACCTAGGTATGATTTCCACCAAGCCCGATTTCAAGCTTTAGTCTCCAGCATAAATGGGTGTTCTGGTGAGGGGGCTTCCACTGGGGAACTTCTTCTCTTGGTCTGGTGAAGGTGTGGGTGAGTTTAATTTTATTTTGGTGAAGGTTTTAGGGATGTTCTAGTTTCTATCCTGAGATTAAGCTCTGAAATTGAGCTCAACCACTGGGAATTAGAGCAGGAAAACAGTGGGGATCAACTTCTCCATGCTAGGAGAAGAGTGTCGAGTAATTTTGGCAGAGGTTTTTATTCATCATCTCTTTTGGCCGTGGGGTGGTGAGTTTAAATAGCCATGCTTGTGGAGCTTCTCAGGACAGGCCAGGGGCTGGGATCAGCTTCTTAGGTCAAGGGAAGAAGGGCCATGGTGTCCACTGGCCATGGGACAACTCAGCAAGGGAGTTTTGAATTTTTTGGCTCACATGGAGCTCTCGGCCTGGTGGTTTCCGGCGACTGGGGTGGTGGTCCAGCCAGGGTCAAGTTACCCTCATGGTCAGTGAGGTCAGGGCTTGAGGTTTGTGAGTTCAATTGGCTTTGGACATTTGTAAAGATGTTTGATTAAAATGGAATGCGGGGAGGGTGTATCCTGAGCTTGGTTTGGGTCAATCCATGGAAATAGGCTTGGTGCACCTCCCCAAGGCCTCATTTTGGGCTGAGGGAAATCAGTGGGTTTATCCAAGAGAAGGTGGTGAGGTCCCCATCCATGGTGAGGTGGCAAACTTAGATTATAGTGTGACATGAATGGGGTTAAAAAAATTAGTGAAGGATTAAGAAAGAGGCTCCTCCTTTTGCAATTAATGGCTTGGTGAGATGGAAAGTGGCTCCTATGGCTTGCATATGTCTTACCCTTGGCTTCATGGCTCCATGTGGCTTGGGGCAAAGCTTGGTCAATTTCATGGAAAGGGGTTTTAGGAATTTTGACATTTTTAGGGATAATTTGGCATGAGGCTTCATTTAGCATGGTTTAATGATGACTTTGAAACTTAGGGGTGATTTTATTAAATGGATGATGAGAAGAAAATGTCATGTGGGCTTTAGAGTCAATTTTGGGCTTTTTAAGTTTAGTGTAAGTGGGCTTTTAAAATGTTTTAGGAAAATGGGCTTTTAGGTTTGAAAAAAAACTTTTGGATGAAAATTTAGTAAAAGGTTGAGCCAAATAAATATTTCATTTGGTTTAGGAATGTGCCATGAATTATTTGGAACAAGTTTGGGGTAATTTGAAGTTGAATTGGGTTTAATTTTGGTTTTTTAATAATAGGACCAAAGTGGGTCAAATTGGGCTAACTTGGGCTAAAGTTGGGCTAATGTTGGGTTTGATGTAAAATTAATGTTGCAAAATGTTTATAGAGGTATGAAAAAGAGTTTTCAATTTTGGTTGGGACTTGACTTATGGATTTGGGCTAGTTTGGGTTCATGATTGGTTTAGGCCAATTTGGGAAATTTTGGTTTGAGTTAGGCTTGGGTGGAGTTTGGGTCCAAATATTGGGTAAATTAAGTTAGCGTTTTGTTTGTAGGGATGTTAGGAAGGTTTCAAAACAAATTTGGGGAAAATTGGAGGACATTTGGGTTGAATTTGGGATGGATTGGGTCACTTGGTCAATTTTGGGCCTTAAGGGCTAATTTAGGACTTTTGATCAAATTAGGTCAAATTGACAAAATTGGGGTATGTGACAGTTGAACAAAATGAATTTGGGAATATTTGGGATTTTTTGGATTTTTCTGGAAATTTTTGGAATTTTTTGGATTTCTGGGCCATAAAGGGTATTTTGGGTATTTGGAGGGTATTGGGGGGTATTTTTGGAAATTTTGGTATATTTGGCCATGAATGATCAATTTGAGTGGTGGGGAGTGTTTAGGATTGATTTTGAGATATTTTGGTAATTTGGGTAATTTTTGTGAATTTTGGGCAATTTCAAGGGTATTTGGTAGGTTTCGTGAGTTTAGGCCCCCAGGGATCAAAAATTGAAATTTGGGAAAAATGAAGATTGATTAGATGTGAGTAGAATGAAACCATTTTGGCTGAGCCATGAAGCCATATTGAGCTCACAAGAGCCCTGAGAAGACTCATTTTAGGTACTCAATATGTTGTTCCTAACCCTCTTAGCCAGGGGCTTAGGGGTTGAAGTCCATCCATATGAGTTTCCAACATGAGTCAGAAAGCCAAGTTGGGTAAGAGTGGTTTTAGGGTTTGGAATGTGTGTGGAAGTGTGGTGTGTACAAGTTGAACCTCACCAAGACCACGCCACCCAAGGTTGTCCTAAGACTTGACCATCCTATAGGAACTCATCTTTGAACCTCCACATTTGACTTTTAACCTTCCAAGTGGCTTGGAGGTTTATGGTCATCTGTATGGTTCAAGAAGAGTTAAGAGGTGTTTGAATTTCTAAGTGGTGGGTTCCATTTCTAGTCCTCTAGGATAGTCAAAAGAAAAACCTATGGCTAGATCTTAAGCACTAAGAAGAGAAAAGACTTCACCAAAAATGAGGTCAACATGGTGATTCTTCTTCCAAAATTGAAAATGATTTACAATTTGAAGATGTTATTTCATCTGAATTAATGGAATTTTCTTTTGAGTGGTATTCTCCCTATGTTCAAAATTTGATTCAGCGTGGTATCTTGCCTAAACCATGGTCAAAAGGTCAATCACAGCGCTTTGAAAAATTATGGAATAATGCCAGTCGTCCTCACAATTCAAAGCATGGTCTTGAATTCGGTACAGTAGCGCCAGTTGATGATACAGAATTTTGCTTGGTCATCACTTGTGAGCTTAATGAAAACTGCTTAGAAGCTTCAGATGATCTCGAGGATCTACTAATCGGAGACAGTTCTCCAAAATTTGAAGAAGAGATTAAATCTACAATAGACGAGTTAATGGAAGTTAACTTAGGTACTAGCGAAGAGCCTAGACCGACCTTTGTTAGCACCTTACTCAATAAAGAAGACTCTGAAAACATGATCAAGCTACTAATGGAATTTAAAGAATGTTTTTCTTGGAGTTATGATGAAATGCCAGGATTAGCTCCTGAAGTCGCAGTTCACAGGCTAGGAGTAGATCCCATTGTCGTTCCAATCAGACAAGCTCCCAGAAGAATGCGTCTGGAAATCGAACAATAAAAAATAGCTGAAGTTAAAAAGCTAATAGATGCTAAATTTGTCCATGAAGAACAATACTCGACTTGGTTAGCCAATGTGGTACCATTCAGAAAGAAGAATGGTTAATCAGAATCTGTGTGGACTTCAGAGATTTGAATAAAGCATGTCCAAAAGACTAATTTCCGCTACCAATTCATGAATTAATGATCGACATCGCTTCGACACATGAGGTCTTCTCTTTTATGGATTGATCATCAGGATACAACCAGATAAAGATGGCACCAGAAGACAAAAATCTCATAGCCTTCAGAATGCCAATCAGAGTGTACTCTTACACAGTGATGCCTTTCGGATTGAAGAACGCAAGAGCGACCTACCAAAGAGCAATGACAAGGGTTTTTAATGATCTCATTCACAACCAAGTCGAGTGCTATGTGGATGATGTGGTCATCAAAAGTAAACTGAAGGAAGATCATCTGCATGATTTGAGAAATGATTTCAAGCGATTAAGACAATTTAACCTTAAGATGAATCCCCTGAAATGCGCCTTCGACGTCACCTCTGGGAAATTCTTAGGATTTGTTGTCTGACATTGCGGAATTGAAATCGATCTGGAGAAGATTAAAGCTATCTTAGAAATGCTGTCTCCCAAAACTTTGAAGCAACTACGATCCTTTCAAGGGAAGTTGGCATATCTTTGACTCTTTATCTTGAATTTGTCACGTAGATGTCAGTCCTTCTCGGCATAAGTTAAAAAGGATACCAAATTCATTTGGGAAGAGAAATGCCAGTGGGCCTTCGAAGATATTAAGCAGTATTTAATGGCACCTCCTGTCTTAGCAGCCCCAGTCTCGGGTAGACCAGTGATACTTTATACCGCGGTGTTAGACGATTCCATTGGAGCCCTGCTAGCCCAGGTCAATGACGAGGGTAAAGAAAACGCTCTCTATTAGTTAAGTCGTCGTCTAATTCCGATGGAGGTAAATTATCCTCTGATTGAGAAGCATTGTTTAGCCCTGATCTTCACCGCACAAAAGCTCAGACATTACATGATTTCTCATAAGGTCAATCTTATCTCGAAAGTTAATCCATTGCATTACTTGATGACCCATCTGACGCTTTCTGGCTGACTTTCTAGGTGGTCGATGATACTACTACAATTCGATATAACTTTTGTTCCGCTTCGTGCCGTAAAGGGACAAGTCCTAGCAGATTTCCTTGCAAAGACACCCTTTACCGGCAGAATCGCCTCTCAACGACGACTTGCCAGACGAGCAGATAATGAGCTTAGAAGACCCCGATGATCAGCGTTGGGAAGTGTACTTCGATGGAGCATCTTCAGCACTGAAAGATGAAGAATTGCAAACGATAGTGCCCGGTAAGGTAGGAATTAGACTAATATTTATAACACCAGAGTGGGGGATGTTAAGATACTCCTACCACCTAACAGAGCCGTGCAAAAATAACGAAGCAGAATACAAAGCCCTTATAACTAAACTGGAGTTGACCATTCAGATGGGGATAACAGACATCAACATCTACAGTGATTCGTAGTTGATCATACAATAGGTCGCTGGACAGTACAAGATTTTGAAACCAAGACTTGAGCAGTACTTTCAGTATGCAATGAAATTAATGAAGCAAATTCCCGAATGTAATAATCCACAAGATTTCTAGAAGAGAAAATACACTCGCAGACATGCTAGCTCACCTCGCAAAAGAATTTGCCTGCTTAAAGGATGAATCAGTTGAAATGTTAGTTCAGGGATGACAAGTCCTCTCACAGCTCAACATGGATGCAATGCACCGATAACAAAAATAAGAAGAATCAGTTGCTACAGTGACAGAAACTACAGAAGATTGGCGGTGACCATTAATAGACTACCAGCAAATAGGAAACCTACCGGACGATAAGTCATTATCCCATCAAATCAAGAAAAGAACTCTATCTTATGCATTAATAAACAATACATTATATAGAAGGTCTCTCGATCAGATGTGGCTAAGGTACCTGAGCGAGTCCGAGGCTCGTGAAATCGTTAAAGAAGTGCATTCAGAACTTTGTGGCGCTCATAAGTCAGGTCCGAAGATGAAAATGAAAATTAAGAGACTAGGGTACTACTGGCCCTCAATGATGACCGACTGCATGAAGGTTGCCAAGAGTTGTCACCAGTGTCAAGTGCATGGAGTGGTTCTGCATCAACCGCCAAATGTGATACATCTGAAAATCACGTCGTGGCCATTTGAGTGTTGGGGCACAGATATCGTGGGTCTGATAGAACCGCCTTCTTCAGAAGGACATCACATTATTCTTGCAGCTACATATTACTTTTCCAAATGGGCAGAAGCTATACCGCTCAGAGAAGTGAAAGCACATCACGTGCTGCAGTTCTTCAAAAATTAAATCATCTACAATTTCGAGATACCACGTAAAATTATCTCAGATAACGGGTCAGCATTCAAAAGTACGAAGATCAACAATTTTGTCAGAAGGCACGGGATTGACTGACACTATTCGACGATCTACTACCCAAGAGCAAACGGCTTGGCCGAGGCTTTTAATAAAACTCCCGTCCAAATCCTAAAGAAAACTTTGGACGACAATAAAAGAAATTGGCACGAGAATTTGTTAGAAGCCTTATGGGCCTACAGAATGACTTTTAGAACTCTTACTAAGTCTACGCCCTACGCTCTAGTGTATGGGTCCGAGGCCGTCTTGCCCTTGGAAGTTCAGCTTCCATCTCTCAGAATTGCAGTTGCAAATAGGATTACTACAAAAGAGAATGCTAGATTGAGGCGGGAAGTATTGGAAAGCTTGGAAGGGAAACGACTTTCAGCACAACAGAATCTGGAAGTGTATCAAGCCAAGATGATCCAGGCCCACAACAAACTAGTCTGCCCAAGGGCATTCAAAGTCGGTGACTTAGTTCTAGTTCTCAAGAGACCTATTCTTGCACACCACAAGATAGGAGGAAAATTTGATCCAACTTGGGAGGGGCCGGTCTTGATCGAGAAAGTATACTATGGAGGTTCCTACCAACTTGTGAATTGTCGTGGAGAACGATCTATGCTTCCAATTAATGGACGATATTTGAAGAATATTATGCAACCTTATGTTTCGAATGATGAACTTTAAAAAATGAGGTCTCATTCCTAGAAGCATGGGTGGAGTAATTGTGCGGCTTATTTTTAGGTTTGTGGTGTTGTATTTTTTGAAAAGGGGTCGCCTACAGAAATTGTCGGCGAATTTTTAATTTAATTTAAATAAATAATTTGAAAAGTAGTATTTGATTTTGAAAATAATTTTAAATTTGAAAATTTTAAGATATGAAATCAAACCGATCTCACATCCCGAATAGTTTATATAAACGAGCGCCGCACTACAAACCGTGTATCTATCCCAAAGAATAGACACACTCGCTTGATAATGAGGCTCGATTAAATAAACTAGAGAAGTTTGTGACATCCGTTTGATCTCGCGAACCAATTTTATAAGCCGACAAATTCCTCTCGTTTAATATGAAAACATTAAACAGGGTTTATATTACCCGGGTTCTTAAAATTCCCTATAAGGGCAAGCCCCTATAGTTAATTACATCTTAAGTGACGGGAATCACCTAAGAAAACTCTCGATAATAATCGATAGTTCTGCTCTCAAGAATTTCAAAGTTTAAGTTTTTCAAGGGATTGAATTTTAGAATTTCAATAGGGAATGGATCAAGTTTGGAACATTTTGTTTTGGGAATTCAAAGGAAGAAAGGTAGGAGAAATCACAGATTCGAAGCGAACTTCGGTAATTTCCCGACTATCCTATTGTTTGGTTTGAATTTAGGAAAGTCCTAATGTTTATTTAATATTTTGATCTTGCCAATTTTAATTAGTTAGGACTTATATTTGTATGATAAAATCATACAAATAGCCTTGAAGATGTGAGGGCTAATGTCGTATCGGACGACTACCTCGGAGTCCTAAGACCGATTAGGGCTTAATTTACATGACATGATCATGCAAATGCCTAACGAAGAGTTGAGGATTTATGTTGCAATAGGCAATCTACCTCGAAGTCCTATGGCTTGGTTATTTAGTTCTAAGAAAGTTTTGTCAGCGGACTCAGGTTTTGCTGGTGACGATGGCCGTGCTGCCCACCATGCTCCGAGCTCCTTATTGTTGCAGAGGTTTAGTTTTAGAAGTCATAAATCAGGAGATGAGAGAAGTGTTTTGATTTAGAGAAGGTCTTAATTTCCAGGTGTTTTTAATATTTTAATTAAACAAATCTTAAAGTTGATTATAACAACACCGGCTAAGATCCCACGGTTCCATCCTTCCGCATCGTTATTTTTATCGGATTCACTTAGTCCGTATGAATTTGCTAAACTCAACCGAATGAGTTCCACACTTTCATTTAGACCGTGGGAAATCCCGTTAGCAACACGTAGGTTACATCATCCGAGGTATTCCCGATCATCCAACAAGACGTTTTAATTTAGTTGTAGTTGTAGTTTTGTTGTTCGTTTCGTGATTAAATTTCGAGTTGTTTTATATTTTCGAAATGTTGTGGCGGTGAATTTTATCTTGTAATGACTTTTAATTTAGTTTTGGTTTCAGTTTTAGGGACTATCCTAAAGGTGTAGGTTTTCATGCAACAGCTTGTTTATCATGCAAGAAAAGTAAGTGCGATCCGATTAAATAAATTGCAATAAAGTAAATCGCAATAAAATAAAAGCGTACCTGAGGGTCTTCCCGTCATCCCAAGCCGTACTTAAAACACAATTAGAATATTTAAGCATTTAAAGTAAGTTCCTAGGTAAAGCTAAGGGAAGGGTTATGGTTTTCTACCAAGTTCCTAATCCTATAGCTAGTCATTTCCTATGACGTCTGTGTTCTCAGTATTTTAGTTCGAGGACGATTTTCTTCATCAAAGAACAACTAAGTTCAATTTTTCTTATAAATATTCTATCATATCGAGGAAGTGCTTAAGACGAATCTTAAACATCTTTTCAATATTTCTAGGATTATTCTAAGTCAAAGTGAATTTAATTATACAAATGAATAAATCGTCCGGGAGTTTAAGTTTTGTTATCTTGCTCAGTGAACTAGGACATTTGAATATCCTATAAGTGAAGTAACACTTCATTTAACACTCCTTTTAAGAGTTATGACATCACTAGCTTTCGAGGGCAAATGGATGTTCAAGTGGTTCATGATTTAATTTTAGTTAATGGATTTAAGTTTGGAATAGTTGTTCAAGTTGTTTTAGATTTACTTTTGAATTCTTTATGTCTTAAGTGATGTTATATTTAATTTAATTTAATTTAATTTAATTTAATTTGACTTAATTTTAATTTAATGTGGTTTAATTTAATTTAATTTAATTTAAGTTAATTTAATATAATACGATTTAGCTTAATTTAATTTAATTTAATTTAATTTAATTTAATTTAATTTAATTTAATTTAATTTAATTTAATTTAATTTAATTTAATTTAATTTAATTTTAATTTGATTTAATTCAATTTAATTTAATGTGTTTTAATTTAATTTAATTTAATTTAATTTAATTTTTTTTATTTTAATTTAATATTTTATTTTAAAAGGGTTTGCTTTTAAATAATTTAACTTTAATTTAATTTAATGATTAAATCTTTTAGCATTTTAAACCTTAAGTTTGGATTATCATTTTAATTAGGAATTAAATATTATTGGGATGATTAATTTAGGGATTCTTAAATTAAAGAACAAATTTCTTCCTAATAATATCCCTATTTTAATAATTCCAATTTTATTATTCTTCCAAATTTAATTAATTATTTTATGAAGGTTCATTTTAATTATTTTTGAATTTTTTAATAGGTTTCTACCCTTTAATTATTTAAATTTCAATCATCCAAATCATATTAAGATCAAATATTTTACTTTTTCCATTTCATTAAGCCTAAAGTTTTAATTAAGGGTTAAAATTTTAATTACCATTTTGCCCTTCAAGCTTAATAATTTCATAACTCACTAAATTGAGCTTAAATGAACTTGAAATTTTTATGTGACTTCACTCATATGTCAATAAAGACATGAGAGGAAAAAATGTGATTTTTTTGTATTTAATTTATTTATGTAATTATTTTTGGTGGAAAATAAGGATTTCCAAGGAAAATTTAACAATATGACCAAGGAAAAGTTTCTATCCTTAAGAAAATTATGAGACATTCCTAATGACCAGAGGACTACTTGGACCATGTTTGGTGATTTTTTGAATTATATTATTTTTATTATAATTATTTTGAGTTTTGGAGTATTAATTAATTTAAAAATAAAATAAAGTTTGAAAATTGAATTTTATATTTTTCAAAAATCTCTCTGATATCAAGGAAATCAGAGAATCAATTTTTATAATTTTCTGATTTTTCTTTGATTTATTAAAATTATTTTAATGGAAATGCTAGAAAATACATTTTTTTTTATTTTAAAATTACCCTAGGGCTTTAAAATTTAATAACTCATCATAGAGACCTAGGAAAAATATGGGGTTTGTTCCTATGTGATTAAAATTCAAAATATGACATTTTGGTGAATTTTATTATTTTTGTGATTTTTATTATTTTTTTAATTATTAAAATGTTAAAATAATGCAAAAAATCAACTTTTTTAGAAAATTGAAATTTTAATTTTTTTAAATTCCCCTAATATCAAAGAGGCTCTAAAACCAATTTAGTGAATTTTTTAAAAGTATTTTGAAAGTTATGAATTTTTAAAGTTTAAATTGGCTAAATGGCTTAATCAACCCATTTGATAGGGCTAACCAAGTCCAATTGACTTCAAACTTTTATGGTGGGTTCCTCTGATCCTAAAGGTCAGTGGAGAATTGATTTCAAGTCAATTTTATGTATGATTAGCTCTAATTAATTAAAGACCTATTTAGGGTGTTTAAGCCAATTAGGGTTATTCCAAGCGGATTAATTCAAAACCTATTTTTTCTATGGTCCTCTCGGTCATAAGAGACATCACCAAATTTTCCTAGAATTTATTTCACAACATGCTAATTATTGGATTTAAAATACTCAAAACAGTAACATGAATTTGAAAAATCAATAACTTCTCATAGGGATGGCCTCTGACTTTGGAAAATTCAGGGAATGTTCCCAAATTCAGAGGCTTCAAAAGCCCTATGGTCTCATGCCATGGTGAATTTCCTATATGCATGGAGAATTAAAACAATGCAGAGGGTAAATAAATCATTAAAATTAAAATACTAGATGAAATTAAATGATTTCTTTTCCACATTATTCTCCTCTGTTCACTGAGCAAGAGGGTATTTTTATTTTATTTTTATGATTTTTCTACACAAAGTTATGTATTTTTGAAGTTTAGGGAATTAAATAAATAAGAAAATACCCTAATTTTCTATTTAAAACGGCGGCGCTGACTCATCCTAGGCAGCTCCGAAGCGCTGCGTGGCGCTTTCTGATTCGACGCCGCCATCCGACTCAGCGGTCCAGGGCCCCGCGGATCATGTACCAACGCGCCGTCCGACTCAATCCAGACCGTCCACTCGATACACGCTCGATCCGACGGCTCATGGTCATCGTCTACGACTGGTGTGCACCCGTGATCGTCAACCTTCTAACCTTAATTTCTCACTCGATTCTCAACGGATTTTCGTGTTCTTATGCTCTATGGATTCGTCTTGAGGAGACGAACACATCCATACGGTAAACATGTATTTAAATCGACTCAAATTAAAAGGAGAATCTCTGGAAGCTCGGAAGAAGAGTGAGTCCATACCTTTGCTCGCAGAAGTGAAGCTTCGATCCGAGAGTTGTGTCACCTTCGATTGGGTCCAAGCAAGCTCCAGATGAAGTCCCTTGGGCTGGTGAATTGCCTAGCTATGAAAGTGACCACAGCCGATCACAAAGCTTGGAGGCTGGAGCAACTGGGTGGCCTGGAGATGGGGCTTTCAGTGGGAAACTTCTCCTCTTGGTCTGGTGAAGGTGTAGGATCAATCAATTTAGGGATTGATCCACTGTGGAGAAGTGTCCTGGTTTTGGGCTTGGATTTCAACTCTGAAAATTGAGCTCACAGAGAGGAAATGGCAGGGGGATTTCAATGGGGATCAAGTTCTCTATGTGTGGGGAGTAGTCTGGAACAATTTTGGCAGAGTTTCATTAAGGTTTGTTTCAGCACCTCTCATGGCCGAGAGAAGGTGGTGTTTAAATAGGCATGGCTGGAGGCTCTCCCAGGGATGGCCAAGGGTTGGGATCAGCTGCTTAGGTCAAGGGCAGAACAGCCATGGTGGCCATTGGGCATGGGGCAGCTCAGCAAGGTGGAATTCCAAAGTTTGGCTCCTCCCCATGTCTCGGCCATGGAGTTTTCCGGCGACCCGGGCGGCTGGCCGGCGAGCATGGGTCACCCTCGAGTCCGAGTGGGTCGTGGCTGGGGTTTAGTGCAGTCAATTGGGCCTTGCCATGTGTAAAGGGGATGGCTTGGAATGGAATGGGGAATAGGCCATTTTGGCTTGGTTTGGGTCAAATAATTGTTGGGTTTGGTTTAGGGATGTTTCATGAGTGATTTGGAATAAATTTGAGGTGGTTTGGGTTTGAATTGGGTTGGATTTGGGTTTATTTGGTAAATGGGCCAATGTAGGTCAAATTAGGCTAACTTGGGCCAATGTTGGGCTAGGGTTGAAATTGATGTAAAATAAATATTGGGAAATGTTTATGGGAGTGTTTCAAAGAGGTTTTGGCTTTGGTTGGGTTTTGATTTTGAGGTTTGGGTTTATTTGGGTTAGGTTTGGGTTTAGGTCAAAATTGGGCTTTTTGATTTTAGGTTGAATTTGAGTGGGGTTTGGGTCTAAATTTTGGGTAAATCATGTTAGTGTTTTGTTTATGGGGATGTTAAGGAAGGTTTAGAAAAGATTTGGGGTTAATTGGAGTTGAATTGGGTTAGTTTGGGTCATGTTTGGATCATGGGTCCAAATTGGGCTTTAAGGCCAAAAGTGAAATTGGATCCAAATGTCAATCAAATTGGACTTGGATTTGGTCTAGATTGGTGTTGGGGATGTTGAATTGAAGTTTAGAATTGAATTGGACTAGAATTTGGGTCAATTGGATAGGTTTGGTTTGACATTGGGTTCACTTTGGGTTAAAATGGGTCAAATTGGGGATTTTGACAAAAGTGGGGTAAATTGACAAAATTGGCCCATGGTGTGGTTGAACAAAATGAAATTGGGAATATTTGGGATTTTCTGGAATTTTCTGGGAATTTTCTGAATTTTTGGATTTTTTGGCTAAGAGGGGCATTTTGGGTATTTGGAGAGTATTGGGGGTATTTTTGGAATTTTTGGTATTTTTGGCTATGGATGATCAATTTGATTGGTGAGGAAATGTTTAGGATTGGTCTTGAGGATTTTTGGGTGATTTAGGTGATTTTGCAAATTTTGGGTGGTTTCAAGGGTATTGGGTAGGCTAGGCGGGTGTAGGGTCCCGGGGGTCAAAAATTAAAAATTTGGAAAATTGAAGCTTGGGTGAATGTAAGTGGAATGAAATCATTTTGGTTGAGCCATGAAGCCATATCAAGCCCACATGAGCCATGAAGGGACTCATTTGAGGCACCCACTATGTTGTTCCTAACCCCTCTACCAAGGGTTTAGGTGTTAAAGACCATCCATGCGAATCACCCGCATGAGTTAGGAGGTCAAATGGGTATGGGTGTGGTTTTAAGAGGTGTGTGAAAGTGTAGTGTATAGGTGTAGTGTGTGTGTAAGTCAGCCCCTTCACTGCACCGAGGCCACCCGTAGGCGGTCCTAAGGCCAAAGAGTCCTATGAGAACTCATCCTTTAAACTTCCACATTCGATTTCAACCCTCTAGGTGATTAGGGGTCTACAATCAAGTTTGTGGAGTTTGCAGGGAGTTAGGAAGTGGTTTGAATTTCTAAGTGGTGGGTCCCAATTCTAATCCTCTAGGATAGTCAAAGGAAAAGCCTAAGGCTAGATCCTAAGTACTAAAGAGAAGAAGAGAAGACCTCATCAAAAATGAGGTCAACAAATGGACCCCAATAGGTGTGGTGTGCTAACCAAGCACACCGCGCGTATTGGCGTTGACCGAAAAGATCAACAAAACCCACACAGATGTCCAAGTGACAAACTTAGGACAAAGTAGAAGAATTCCCGCTGGGGAGTGTCAAGTATATCTCTGAGACTGGAGATTCCTGAACTCTCGCTGGGGAAAGGAAAAGGAGGTGAGACCCAAATCACATGATCTGGGGGAATTTCGATTTAGATTTTCGTTTTGTTTTAGTTTAAGTTTTGATGTGTAAGTTTAGATTTTGAGTTTTCATTTAGATTGAAGTTTCGTTAAGATTAATTCTGAAGGGATTTGATTTGAAATGAAAATTGAAATTTTATGGTTTTGGATATGACATCCTCAACCTCAAAAGAAAATTGAATTGATTGGATTGAATCATTTCAATGAGGAGAGATCTCAGAGCAATGTGGTATTGGATGTAAAATCCTTAACCTCAAGAGTTTGATTTTGATGTATTTCATTGTGATAGGGAAAAAGTCCTAAAGCAATGCAGTCTCGGACGTAAAATCCTCGACCCCAAGAGTTTGATTTTGATGTATTTCATTGCGATAGGGAAAGAATCCTAAAGCAATGCAGACTCGGATGTAAAATCCTCGACCCTAAGAGTTTGATTTTGATGTATTTCATTGCGATAGGGAAAGAATCCTAATGCAATGCAGTCTCGGATGTAAAATCCTCGACCCCAAAGGTTTAATTTTGATGTATTTCATTGCGATAGGGAAAGAATCCTAAGGAAATGCAGTCTCGGATGTAAAATCCTCAACCCCAAGAGTTTGATTTTGATGTATTTCATTGCGATAGGGAAAGAATCCTAAAGCAATGCAGTCTCGGATGTAAAATCCTCGACCCCAAAGGTTTAATTTCGATGTATTTCATTGCGATAGTGGAAAGAATCCTAAAGTAATGCAGTCTCGGATGTAAAATCCTCGACCCAAAATGTTTAATTTTGATGTATTTCATTGCGATAGGGAAAGAATCCTAAAGCAATGCAGTCTCGGATGTAAAATCCTCGACCCCAAAGGTTTAATTTTGATGTATTTCATTGCAATAGGGAAAGAATCCTAAAGCAATGCAATCTCGGATGTAAAATTCTCGACCCCAAAGGTTTAATTTTGATGTATTTCATTGCGATAGGGAAAGAATCCTAAAGCAATGCAGTCTCGGATGTAAAATCCTCGACCCCAAGAGTTTGATTTTGATGTATTTCATTGTGATAGGGAAAGAGTCCTAAAGCAATGCAGTCTCGGATGTAAAATCCTCGACCCCAAGAGTTTGATTTTGATGTATTTCATTGCGATAGGGAAAGAATCCTAAAGCAATGCAGACTCGGATGTAAAATCCTCGACCCCAAGAGTTTGATTTTGATGTATTTCATTGCGATAGGGAAAGAATCCTAAAGCATGCGAGTCTCGGATGTAAAATCCTCGACCCAAAGGTTTAATTTTGATGTATTTCATTGCGATAGGGAAAGAATCCTAAAGAAATGCGGTCTCGGATGTAAAATCCTCGACCCCAAGAGTTTGATTTTGATGTATTTCATTGCGATAGGGAAAGAATCCTAAAGCGATGCGGCCTCGGATGTAAAATCCTCGACCCCAAAGGTTTAATTTTGATGTATTTCATTGCAATATGGAAAGAATCCTAAAGTAATGCAGTCTCGGATGTAAAATCCTCGACCCAAAATGTTTATTTTTGATGTATTTCATTGCGATAGGGAAAGAATCCTAAAGCAATACAGTCTCGGATGTAAAATCCTCGACCCCAAAGGTTTAATTTTGATGTATTTCATTGCGATAGGGAAAGAATCCTAAAGCGATGCGATCTCGCATGTAAAATTCTCGACCCCAAAGGTTTAATTTTGATGTATTTCATTGCGATAGGGAAAGAATCCTAAAGCACGTGCGGTCTCGGATGTAAAATCCTCGACCCCAAGAGTTTGATTTTGATGTATTTCATTGCGATAGGGAAAGAATCCTAAAGCAATGCAGTCTCGAATGTAAAATCCTCGACCCCAAAGGTTTAATTCTGATGTATTTCATTGCAATAGGGAAAGAATCCTAAAGCAATGCAGTCTCGGATGTAAAATCCTCGACCCCAAAGGTTTAATTTTGATGTATTTCATTGCAATAGGGAAAGAATCCTAAAGCAATGCAGTCTCGGATGTAAAATCCTCGACCCCGAAGGTTTAATTTTGATGTATTTCATTGCGATAAGGAAAGAATCCTAAAGACGATGCAGTCTCGGATGTAAAATCCTCGACCCCAAGAGTTTGATTTTGATGTATTTCATTGTGATAGGGAAAGAATCCTAATGTGATGCGGTCTCGGATGTAAAATCCTCGACCCCAAAGGTTTAATTTCGATGTATTTCATTGCGATAGGGAAAGAATCCTAAAGCAACGCGAGTCTCGGATGTAAAATCCTCGACCCCGAAGGTTTAATTTTGATGTATTTCATTGCGATAAGGAAAGAATCCTAAAGCAATGCAGTCTCGGATGTAAAATCCGAGACCCCAAGAGTTTGATTTTGATGTATTTCATTGTGATAGGGAAAGAATCCTAATGCAATGCAGTCTCGGATGTAAAATCCTCGGCCCCAAAGGTTTAATTTTGATGTATTTCATTGCGATAGGGAAAGAATCCTAAAGCAACGCAGTCTCGGATGTAAAATCCTCGACCCCGAAGGTTTAATTTTGATGTATTTCATTGCAATAGGGAAAGAATCCTAAAGCAATGCAGTCTCGGATGTAAAATCCTCGACCCCGAAGGTTTAATTTTGATGTATTTCATTGCGATAAGGAAAGAATCCTAAAGCAATGCAGTCTCGGATGTAAAATCCTCGACCCCAAGAGTTTGATTTTGATGTATTTCATTGTGATAGGGAAAGAATCCTAATGCAATGCAGTCTCGGATGTAAAATCCTCGACCCCAAAGGTTTAATTTTGATGTATTTCATTGCGATAGGGAAAGAATCCTAAAGCAACGCGAGTCTCGGATGTAAAATCCTCGACCCCGAAGGTTTAATTTTGATGTATTTCATTGCAATAGGGAAAGAATCCTAAAACGATGCGATCTCGGATGTAAAATCCTCGACCCCAAGAGTTTGATTTTGATGTATTTCATTGCGATAGGGAAAGAATCCTAAGCGACGTGAGTCTCGGATGTAAAATCCTCGACCCCAAAGGTTTAATTTTGATGTATTTCATTGCGATAGGGAAAGAATCCTAAAGTAATGCAGTCTCGGATGTAAAATCCTCGACCCAAAATGTTTAATTTTGATGTATTTCATTGCGATAGGGAAAGAATCCTAAAGCAATGCAGTCTCGGATGTAAAATCCTCGACCCCAAAGGTTTAATTTTGATGTACTTCATTGCAATAGGAAAGAATCCTAAAGCAATGCAGTCTCGGATGTAAAATTCTCGACCCCAAAGGTTTAATTTTGATGTATTTCATTGCGATAGGGAAAGAATCCTAAAGCAATGCAGTCTCAGATGTAAAATCCTCGACCCCAAGTGTTTGATTTTGATGTATTTCATTGTGATAGGGAAAGAGTCCTAAAGCAATGCAGTCTCGATGTAAAATCCTCGACCCCAAGAGTTTGATTTTGATGTATTTCATTGCGATAGGGAAAGAATCCTAAAGCAATGCAGACTCGGATGTAAAATCCTCGACCCCAAGAGTTTGATTTTGATGTATTTCATTGCGATAGGGAAAGAATCCTAAAGCAATGCAGTCTCGGATGTAAAATCCTGGACCCAAAGGTTTAATTTTGATGTATTTCATTGCGATAGGGAAAGAATCCTAAAGAAATGCAGTCTCGGATGTAAAATCCTCGACCCCAAGAGTTTGATTTTGATGTATTTCATTACGATAGGGAAAGAATCCTAGCACGATGCAATCTCGATGTAAAATCCTCGACCCCAAAGGTTTAATTTTGATGTATTTCATTGCGATAGGGAAAGAATCCTAAAGTAATGCGGTCTCGGATGTAAAATCCTCGACCCAAAATGTTTATTTTTGATGTATTTCATTGCGATAGGAAAGAATCCTAAAGCAATACGATCTCGGATGTAAAATCCTCGACCCCAAAGGTTTAATTTTGATGTATTTCATTGCAATACGGAAAGAATCCTAAAGCAATGCAGTCTCGGATGTAAAATTCTCGACCCCAAAGGTTTAATTTCGATGTATTTCATTGCGATAGGGAAAGAATCCTAAAGCAATGCAGTCTCGGATGTAAAATCCTCGACCCCAAGAGTTTGATTTCGATGTATTTCATTGCGATAGGAAAGAATCCTAAAGCAATGCAGTCTCGGATGTAAAATCCTCGACCCCAAAGGTTTAATTTTGATGTATTTCATTGCAATAGGAAAGAATCCTAAAGCAATGCGGTCTCGGATGTAAAATCCTCGACCCCAAAGGTTTAATTTTGATGTATTTCATTGCAATAGGGAAAGAATCCTAAAGCAATGCAGTCTCGGATGTAAAATCCTCGACCCCGAAGGTTTAATTTTGATCTATTTCATTGCGATAAGGAAAGAATCCTAAAGCAATGCAGTCTTGGATGTAAAATCCGAGACCCCAAGAGTTTGATTTTGATGTATTTCATTGTGACAGGGAAAGAATCCTAATGCAATGCAGTCTCGGATGTAAAATCCTCGACCCCAAAGGTTTAATTTTGATGTATTTCATTGCGATAGGGAAAGAATCCTAAAGCAACGCAGTCTCGGATGTAAAATCCTCGACCCCGAAGGTTTAATTTTGATGTATTTCATTGGAATAGGGAAAGAATCCTAAAGAAATGCAGTCTCGGATGTAAAATCCTCGACCCTAAAGGTTTAATTTTGATGTATTTCATTGCGATAGGGAAAGAATCTTAAAGCAATGCAGTCTCGGATGTAAAATCCTAGACCCCAAAGGTTTAATTTTGATGTATTTCATTGCAATAGGGAAAGAATCCTAAAACAATGCAGTCTCGGATGTAAAATCCTCGACCCCAAAGGTTTAATTTTGATGTATTTCATTGCGATAGGGAAAAAATCCTAAAGCAATGCAGTCTCGGATGTAAAATCCTCGACCCCAAAGGTTTAATTTTGATGTATTTCATTGCAATAGGAAAAAATCCTAAAGTAATGCAGTCTCGGATGTAAAATCCTCGACCCCAAAGGTTTAATTTTGATGTATTTCATTGCGATAGGGAAAGAATCCTAAAAGATGCGGTCTCGGATGTAAAATCCTCGACCCCAAAGGTTTAATTTTGATGTATTTCATTGCAATAGGGAAAGAATCCTAAAGCGATGCGAGTCTCGGATGTAAAATCCTCGACCCCAAAGGTTTAATTTCGATGTATTTCATTGCGATAGGGAAAGAATCCTAAAGCAATGCAGTCTCGGATGTAAAATCCTCGACCCCAAGAGTTTGATTTTGATGTATTTCATTGCGATAGGGAAAGAATCCTAAAGCAATGCAGTCTCGGATGTAAAATCCTCGACCCCAAAGGTTTAATTTTGATGTATTTCATTGCGATAGGGAAAGAATCCTAAAGCAATGCAGTCTCGGATGTAAAATCCTCGACCCCAAGAGTTTGATTTTGATGTATTTCATTGCGATAGGGAAAGAATCCTAAAGCAATGCAGTCTCGGATGTAAAATCCTCGACCCCAAAGGTTTAATTTTGATGTATTTCATTGCGATAGGGAAAGAATCCTAAAGCAATGCAGTCTCGGATGTAAAATCCTCGACCCCAAAGATTTAATTTTGATGTATTTCATTGCAATAGGGAAAGAATCCTAAAGCAATGCAGTCTCGGATGTAAAATCCTCGACCCCAAAGTTTTAATTTTGATGTATTTCTTTGCGATAGGGAAAGAATCCTAAAGCAATGCAGTCTCGGATGTAAAATCCTCGACCCTAAAGGTTTAATTTTGAATTTCGATTTTGCAAGGATTTGTAGTTTCGATTTGAAAAGTGTGGAATTTTGGTGTTTCGAGAATTTCATGAAAGTTGTAAAAGACTTTCATGGAATGAAATAGATTAGGAGGGAATATGTAGATGCTACATATCCCATTCAAAAGAGTTTATTGAAAGTTGCTGGTTTGGATTGGATATAATTCCTCGCCATCAGATTCGATCCGTGTCAATGGAATCAATCGCTTCCATCCCGGATAAGGGAGAGAGTAGAACGGATTGGATTTCAGTATTTGGAAGGTTGAGTTTGAATTTGATTGAGATTTGATTTGAGATTTGGAAGGTTGAATTTGAATTTTGATTGAAATTTGATTGAGATTTGTGTTCATTTGGAAAGTTGAATTTGAATTTGATTTAAAATTTGTGTTCATTTCGTTTGTCTTTTAACGATTCGAATTTTATTTTATCGTGAATTTGGGGTTTATTATTTTTTAGATTTTCAAGGAAAGTTTTCTTTTACTCTTTTTGTTTCTTTTCTGTTCTTTGTTCGAAGTTCATTTAACTTTAATGGCGTTTCCTGATCAATTTGCATAAAAGAGGTGAAGGCCAAAATTGTGACATGGTCACTTTCATTCCAACCATGTCGAAGATACATCATACAACTCGATCCGGAATACATCTCATACAATCCATATAGACTCAAAACGGACTATGTATGATCTTTGTCGATCTATCCAAAAAAGGCATTTGTCAAAAATCCATGTCTGAATAGTGAGGTACATGGTCAATAACATCACCTTCCAAGCCATCCTTGGCAAGGATGCCGTATGGATGTACGTTGGAGGTGTGATATTTTCCATGCAACTCACAGCTCGTAAGGTCGAAGGCTCTCTAACTCCGGGTCCGGGTCGGAAGTGGTAAGGTGCTTTCCCGTCGTCCATCCTTCGAAAGTAACCGAGATCCGCTTCACCGGTACTCCCGTATGCAATGTTTAGCGACATCCGCTCCGTTGCCCTTCAGCATCATGACGGAACCTACCGGTAATGGTATCTTTACCGGCCCTCGGAACTCACCCGGGCCTCGCTATCCGGAGGTCGGATCCGAACATGATATTACACTCGTTCGTAAAAGAAACCGTGCGTAAAGGTCCGACAAAGTCGTGGTGATCTATGTGCGAGGGTATGCAGATCACCCTTCTTGTAAATATTAATGATGCAACCTGTTGGGTATGCAATCCGCTGGCAGTACCCTCCATGCTATCATTCTTTTTACCATCCTTTTAATGACTAATGGCATTGGATCCACTCCGGCCATGACGGAGTATCCCCGTGGGTTTCCTTCCCGTCTTCTGCGAAGTTGTAGCAAGCATCCACATTGTATTGTAATTCTCCCCTTCCCCGGCATCCATCTCTCGGGGTTCCGAGTAAGTGTTTTCTCTTAAGCGACCTGCTCGGCCCATCTTTTTCAAATCCCGGATGCGATCCACGATTTGTTGTTGTTCGTATTCGAGAACACGTCCGTATGTAGCTCGAGGCCTTCAAGTATATTGATCCTCCCGCCTCCGATTCTCTCGAAGTATTCAAAAGTTTTCTTCTCGACATTCCGTATTCTTTCTAGCTCGTATTCCGGGATAATTTGCAAATGGCGAGGCTCGGTGACGTATCGTGGGATATATGGCTCAATCCCTTCACGTTCTCCCCGCATACCTCGGCTCCTCGGGGATGATGTCCGTCGGGACATCCTCCGGGTTGCTTCGCAACAAGGTCATGCATTATCGGTAACTTTATCCGGTGGCGTAGTAGCCTTCTTTCTTATGTTCTTCTTGAGATTTCCCTGGTTTCTTCTCGTTATCCTCGGAGTCGGTCTCCTTTCTTCGAGTTCCTGGTGAATTGGTGTCCTCGAAGTGTATGTACTGGCAGTAGCAACTGCCTCGTCGCGCTGGTCCGCTGCTAATTTAGTTAACATCTTGCGGATACGGCGATTTTTATTTCTTCATTGAGTTGTTGTGAGAGTAGCTCTTCGTATTTCCTGAGTTTCTGTGGGCGCGGCGCTGACAAGCCTGCCCTCTCGCCGTAGCGACTACGGACTTGATTCTCTTGTCTTCTTCGGTGTTTGTTTTTCTTTTCTTACTTCGGATTGGTGGCTTGGGCCACCCACTTTCATTACTCGTCCGATCGGGCGGCTCCTCTCGGTCAACCGGGACCCGGTCACTTTCCTCGTATCGCAGTGTCCGCCGGGTGCGAAGTCCGAGTCAATCTCTATTATCGCTCCATCTTTCACCCTCTTTTCGTCGAGTGCAAGGCTTACGCCATTTCTAAAGTTCGAGACCAACCGCCCGTTCGACATTTCCCTGCGAAAAGACAAGGAAAAGGATCAGGGGTTGTACTAAGAACAAGAACATTAAGAAAATGTTTATTAAAGACAGTTTTTTTTATTACTTTTGTATTTTTCAATTTAACAGGAATGAAGTGGGAAAAGATCAGGAAAGAGATTTTGATTTGGAAGAGAGAACAAGGAAAACTTTATCATCATGATTTTATTTATTTTAGCACATTTTTTATTATTTTTGGGTTCGGACCCAGTCATAAGTAATTACCTCACCCGTGCTTCTAGGAATGAAAAATTCATTCCTTCGAAACATCAGGTAGCGTAATACTTCTTCAAGTATCGTCCATTGATCGGAAGCATATGTCGTTCTCCTTGGCAATTCACTAGCTGGTAGGAGCCTCCTGAGTAGACTGCCTCAACTACAAACGGTCCCTCCCAAGTGGTTCAAATTTTCCTCCTATCTTGCGGTGTGCAAGAATAGGTCTTTTGAGAACGAGAACTAAATCACCAACTTTGAAGGTTCTTGGGCGGACCCGACCGTCATGGGCTTGAACCATCTTAGCTTGGTATAGTTCTAAATTCCGCTCGCGCTGCAAGTCTTTTCCCTTCCAGGCTTTCCAATTCTTCTAGTCGTAATTTGGCATTCTCTTCTCGTCGTGATTTTGTTTGCAACTCGCAATTCCGAGTGAAGGAAGCCGGACCTCTAAGGATAACATCGCCTCGGACCCATACACCGCAGCGTAAGGTGTAGCTTGAGTAGGAGTTCTGAAGGTTGTCCGGTAGGCCCATAAGGCTTCTAACAACTTCTCGTGCCAATTTCTCTTATTGTCGTCTAAAGTTTTCTTTAAAATTTGAACGAGAGTTTTATTAAAAGCCTCGACTAGTGCCGTTCGCTCTCGGGTAGTAAATTGTCGAATACCGCCAGTCGATTCCGTGTCTCCTGACAAAATTGTTGATTTGCGTGCTTCTGAATGCTGACCCATTATGTGAGATGATCCTGCGCGGCACTCCGAAATGGTAGACAACTTGGTTCTTGAAAAATTGTAGCACGTGGTGTGCTTTTACTTCTCTAAGTGGAACTGCCTCTGCCCACTTTGAAAAGTAATCTGTAGCCGCAAGAATGAAGCGATGTCCTTTTGAAGATGGTGGTTCTATTGGACCCACTATATCTGTGCCCCAACATTCAAATGGCCACGACGCAATTGTCGGATGTAGCACATTTGGAGGTCGGTGTAGAACCACTCCGTGCACTTGGCACCGGTGACGGCTCTCGGCGATTTTCATGCAGTCGGTCATCATCGAGGGCCGTAGTACCCTAGTCTTTTAATTTTCATTTTCATCTTCGGACCCGACCGGTGAGTGCCACGAGTCCCGAATGCACCTCTTTAACAATTTCACGGGCCTCGGACCCGCTTAGGCACCTTAGCCACATTTGATCGAAAGACCTTCCGTATAATGTATTGTTAATTAATGTGTAGGACGGAGTTCTTTTCCCGATCCGATGGGCTAACGACCTATCGTCCGGTAGTTTTCCTCGTTTGCGGTGTAATCCATTAATGGCCGTCGCCAATCTTCTCGTGTTTTTCGTCACCGTTGAAATTGTTTCTTCTCCTTTTCCGATTTGTGTATTGTGTCCATGTCGAGCCGTGATAGGACCCGACGTCCGTGAACCGACACTTCCACTGATTCATCTTGCAAACAGGAAAATTCTTTTGCGAGACGGGCTAACGCATCCGCTAAAGCGTTTTCTTTTCTGGGAATTTTGTAGATCGTCACATTCGGAATCTGTTCCAACAACTGTATGGCATACTAGAAGTATTGCTCGAGTCTTGGTTTTAAAATTCTGTATTGTCCGGCGATCTGTTGAATGATTAACTGCGAATCCCCGTAGATGTTGATGTCTGTTATCCCCATTTGAATAGTTAATTCCGAGTCCCGTTATGAGGGCTTCGTATTCCGCTTCGTTATTTGTACACGGCTCGTCAAGTTGTAGGAGTATCTTAACATCCCCCGCTCCGGTGTTATAAAGATTAGTCCGATTCCCGCCTTACGGGCACTATCACTTGCGATTCTTCGTCTTTTGTGTCTGAAGATGCTCCGTCGAAATACAATTCCCAACGTCGATCATCGTGGTCTTCTAGGTTCATTATTTGTTCATCTGGCAAGTCGTCATTGAGAGGAGATTCTGCCGGCAAAGGGTGTGCTGCGAGGAAGTCTACTAGGACTTGTCCTTTTACGGCACGAAGAGGCACGAAAGTTATATCGAATTGCAATAATATCATTGACCATCTGGCAAGTCCGCCTGGAAAGCGTTGGACGGGTCATCAAGTATTGCAATGGATTAAATTTTGAAATCAGGTTGACCTTATGAGAAAGGATGTAGTGCCTGAGCTTTTGAGCGGCGAAGATCAGGGCTAAACAGTGCTTTTCAATTGCGGGATACCTTATTTCCGTCGGAAGTAAACGACGACTTAGGTAGTAAAGAGCATTTTCTTTACCCTCATCATCGACCCAGCTAACTGTGGCTCCGAGAGAGTCGTCTAAAGCCGCGGTATAAAGTATCGCCGGTCAACTCCGAGACTCAGGGCCGCTAAGACAGGAGGTGTCATTAAATATCGCTTAATGTCCTCGAAGGCCCTCCGGCATTTCTCTTCCCAAATAAATTTGGCGTCCTTTTTAACTAGTGCCGAGAAAGGCCGACACCTACTCGACAAGTTCGAGATAAAGCGTCGAAGATATGCCAACTTCCCTTGAAAAGATCGTAGTTGTTTTAAGGTTTTGGGAGGTGGCATTTCTAAGATAGCTTTAATCTTTTCCGGGTCGATTTCAATTCCACGATGTCGGACAACGAATCCTAAGAATTTCCCGGAGGTGTTGCCGAAGGCGCATTTTAAGGGATTCATCTTAAGGTTAAATTGTCTCAATAGTTCGAAAACAATTCTCAAATCATACAGGTGGTTTTCCGTTACTTTGCTTTTGATGACCACATCATCCACGTAGCATTCGACTTGATTGTGGATGAGATCATCAAAAATTCTTGTCATCGCTCATTGGTAGGTCGCTCCTGCATTCTTCGATCCAAATGGCATTACTGTGTAGCAATATACTCTGATCGGCGTTATGAATGCTGTAAGTTTTTCATCTTCTGGAGCCATTTTTATCTGGTTGTATCCTGAAGATCCATCCATGAATGAGAATATTTCATGTTTCGAAGCAATGTCAATCATTAATTCTGAGATCGGTAGAGGAAATTCATCTTTTGGACATGCCTTGTTTAAATCTCTCGAAATCCACACAAATTCCGATCCGACCATTCTTCTTCCCGATCGGTACCACATTGGCTAACCAAGTTGGGTATTGTTCTTCACGGACAAATTTAGCGTCTATCGGCTTTTTAACCTCGCCTATGACTTGTTGTTTGATTTCTAGACACATTCTTCCGGGACCTTGTCTCGACCGGAATGTACGAGATCCACCCCTAGCTTATGGACTGCGACCTCTGGAGCTAAACCTGGCATCTCATCATAGCTCCAAGCAAAACAGTCTTTAAATTCCATTAATAACTCAATTATTTCTTCGGAGTCTTCTTTATTGAGTAAGGAGCTAACAAAGGTAGGTCTAGGTTCTTCGCTAGTACCTAAGTTAACTTCCGTTAACTCATCTATTGTAGATTTGATCTCTTCCTCGAATTCTGGTGGAGCGTCTCCAATTTGTAAATCTTCGAGTTCTTCTGTAGTTTCCATGCAGTTTTCATTAGACTCGTAAGTGACAACCAAGCAAAATTCGCATCGTCAACCGATCCTACCGTGCCGAATCCGAGACCATGTTTTGAATTGGGTGGACGACCGGAGTTATTCCATAATTTTTCAAAATGTTGTGATCGACCTTTTGTCCATTGTCGAGGTAAGGAACCACGTTGAATTAAATTTTGAACACAGGGAGAGTACCACTCAAAAGGTAATTCCATTAATTCTGATGAAGTGATATCTTCAAATTGTACATTATTTTCGCTTTGGAGGAAGGAGCACCACGGTAGAATTTGATGGGCTTTGCACCACCGCTACGTACCTCTTCGACCTCCATACCCTCGATCTTATTAGAATGGATCGGGGTCGTGGTCATAAGTATGTACATAGTGGTTAATCTTCTCGTACATCGATTTATATTCCTCGTTCTTTTCGTCTTCGAGAGGGATTCCGAATTGCGGCTTCTTCCGACTTATTGTCGCCGCTTCTTGCTTGATTTCTTTTTCTTCTTCGAACTATCTTCCCAATCAACATTGATGGCTCGGTTTCCTCTCGTCCAATCGTCCTAACGTCTCTGCCACGACCTCGTCCTCGGCCTCGACCTCGGATGCGAGTTGTGGAGAAACCTTCACCATCTCACCGTAAGGGAGTGGTGAGTGACTGCTGGACTAGAATTTCAGGTTCTTTGTCGTCCCAAATTTTCTTTGCTTCATTTGTTATGGTATCTCTGGAGAAGATTGTTTTCTTTGGAGGTGCATAATAAGCTGCATCTTCATGGATTCCAATTTCATGTACGGAGAACGGTTGTAAGTCACCTTTGATGCACTCGTTCCCCTCCATCGTAGTATTTGATGCACCGATGTAGAGATGATGGTACCATCCGGTTTTCATGTATCCATGGTCGGCCCAAGAGAGCGTTGAACGACGTTTCGAATCAATTATGTGAAATTTTGCGGTTGTCTTTGCTAAGTCACCGGTCTTCATTAGCAAGTAGTTATTGATCCGAGGGCTCTTTCTCCTTTCTGGTTGAATCCTCTTAATAACATTTTGTCCGCTTCGAGCTCGCGAGCATCAATTTCCAAGTATGCTAGCGTTCGAAGATTCATTATATTGATTGATGCTCCTGGATCCACCAATACTTTGGAGAGTGTAAACTTCCCAATTGTAACTGAAATGTACAACGGTCGGTTGTGGTCTGCTGTCCCAAGTAGTAAGTCATTGTCCGTGAATGTGATACCTCACTGTTCCTTTAACGAGCAAACCTCATCTAAGGAATCTCTGGCCATTTGAGCTAAGCAAATTTTTGGATCAAGTAAGGCTTTGATCAGAGCTTCTCTCATCTCCTTTGATAAGATGAGAGCATCGTAGATGCTCGGTCTGGTCGGTAGTTTCCTAAGATGGGCTAGCACGTTGTAGTCCACTTTGTTTTCATGTGCCTCGTTTTCTTCTCGAATGGGTATTTCTTCCGCCGGGTTGGTTCTTCCCGAACAACCACCCGCTTTCATTCGTCCTTCGGACCCATTCTCGGAGGTAGAACTCTTCCACTTCTTAAGTTGACTTCCGTGATTTCTTCTAAGTTTAGCATTGAGTTTGCCGGTGTCTCCTCCCGAATCGGAACGACAGGTTCTTCAGGATTAGCTTCGGAGTCTGAAGGCTCTAACTCTATTGTGACTGGAGCTCCTCGAAACTCGCAAATAGATTCGTCGCTTGTTGAACTCTCGTAGCCTCCTTGAAGGATGTCTTCTTTGTCATTGTGATCGTCGAGATCGTGTATGATTCGAGAATTGTTATTTGTATCGAATCGACGTCCGGATTAGGTTGATTGTCGCTAGTTACATAATCGTTAGAAACGAATCAAAACGTAGCCAACGCCATAACCCTCATCATTATAAGATCCCACCGGAGTGAGCAAATAATCATACAGTAGTCGAGGTTCGAGGGATTTCTCCCCCAAATCAGAAACAACTATCCTAGGATAAGCAGCCCCTAGTCTAGCCTTAAGAGCCTCGGTCTTCTCTTCTTTGTCAATTTCCTTCTTTTCTTCAATTGTCTCTTGTTGAGGTTGTTCTTCTATCGCAAGTGATAGTGCCGAATTGACAGGTTTCGAACTCTGAATTGAGGCTCGCACCGAAGTGGTTTGGATGCGATCCAAAATC
This sequence comes from Papilionanthe hookeriana x Papilionanthe teres, assembly GCA_022702705.1. Taxonomy (NCBI): domain Eukaryota; kingdom Viridiplantae; phylum Streptophyta; class Magnoliopsida; order Asparagales; family Orchidaceae; genus Papilionanthe; species Papilionanthe hookeriana x Papilionanthe teres. The sequence continues at coordinate 62,764,667 of CM040432.1, read as the reverse complement.
TTCTTTGAAGACTTTGTCCAAGCGGTAGTCCATCCATCATCGATCGCATAGGATCTATCGAAACAATGAAATCCGTCGAGATAACATTGATGGAACCTCCTTTCGGGGTTCCTTCATGTATTCTTTCGGGATCGTTATATTCCCTTTCCGAAGATTGTCGTCGAGCCAACTTTTGAAGGTAATACAATCTTCTATCTTGTGCCCAAGCATCCGTGGTAAGGGCAAAAGTTGGGATCACCTTTCTTATCGACTTCTTCCGGTCTTTTGTGCTCCGGCGATTGGAAATCCGGAGTCTTCATCAGTCGCGGAACATTTTCGGCACCGCCTCATTCTCGAACGGATACTCCTCGCTCAAGAACTCCCTAAACGTACGTTGTGGACGAGGCGGTTGTTCATACCGTCGAGATGACCGATAGCCGGGCCGGGGTTGCCGGTAATCTCGTTGAGGTTGTCGCGGCCGTTTCGATGATATTTGTATCGGTTTCTTGCCTTTATCGATCGCTCGCGACGATCCCGTACTTCTTTTCAAAAGTTTTCACGGGCTTATGTTTGTCTCGTTTTATCTGAGTGAAACTTAGTTGCTTTGCCTCTTCTTGCAAGCTTCCGCCTTGCTTAACAACTTCTCGAAAGTCTTAATAGTAAATCCCTTGAGGAGAAGTGCTATCGGGCCATGGATGCTCTTAAGTAAAATGTCGACTGCATGCTGTTCTTGTAGCTGTGGCTCACACTTCATACTTAGATTCCTCCATCGAAGTATGTAGTCCACCAAGGTTTCGTTCGGCTTCTGCTTCTCTACCACTAAATCACCTATAGTGATGTGGTGCTGAGCTCTGGCAAATCGCTCGATGAAGAGGTTCTCTAATTCCGAAAATGTCTTCACCGAACCGTTTAGTAATTCCGCATACCAATCAAAGGTGATTCCCGACGAGTCGCCGACAAATTGTCGGAAGAGTAAAGCATCACTTCCGCCGCATTGCAACAACCGGCACGAAAATGTGCAACATGCTGCCGAGGGTTTCCGGTTCCATCAAAGGTCTTGAACACAGGTGGTACAAAGCCTTTCAGATATTGGACAACGTCGAATTCTTCAGGGTAAGGTCTACCCGTCCGAATGGATGTCCCGCTTTTTGATTGTGCCAAGGCTTCTCGCACTTCGCTGTTCCACCAAGCTCTTGATATCCTTTTCCGGAATCATACTTTGTGTTGCATCCTTCTTTAATTGATCATCCCCGTTGACGGATGTAATCTCCTTTCCTTCGTCTACAATGTGAATAACTTCCGGGGGTGTTTCTCTTTGGGGTTGAACCTGACTCTGGAGAGTGGCTAGGGCTACAGCCATCTCTTCCATCCTTTTTGCCATTTGGGCGATCGTATCATCTTTCTTTTGAAGCTGCCTTCTCATTACTTCCGGCTCCTCTCTTTCTGCGGCTGCAGGAGCACCTTGTGAAGCCGACGAAGCTCTTGTTTCAACCATGTTAATTTCTGCATATTCATCATCCATGAACTCTGACGAGTCAACTTCATCTCCGAACTTCTCTTCTCTTTCCCTTGCTAGTCGCCGAATATCAGTTCTTAGCTTTTCCATAGCATCTTCCAGATGGTCTTTTCCGTACATCCTTGCAGTTGTCATGTGATAATTGTCGAGTTTCTTTCTCATGAGTCCCCTTTACTCGCGGTAGCACTTTCCTCGGACTCAAGTCTCCCGACGAGACTTTCCTTTTCCGGTCGTTGTTTCGGTCTTAATCGGCCGGTAGTGGGACGCCATACCATCCTTCTAGCAAGTAGAAGGCCTAGGACCGGATGGTCCGTCGGCCGAATCGTCGGAAGGTGGTATCCTCCCTGATCTGTAAACCTGAAACAACAACAGGTGGACTAGCCTTCATCTTCTTATTAGGCTCTTCTGCAGCGATAGCAGGTTCTACTCGTGGCCCAAGACGAGATTTGGCCGGCACCCGCCCTATCCTTCTTAAAATTTCCGATACAGGGGATCTTTCTTTCCTTGCCAACTTCTCAATCACAGTCTGTAGTAGGGCAAGTGGTGTAACCCTTGCCCTTTTCTTTCTGTTGTCGCTATAGTATGCGGGTCGAGGTAATGTTGAGGCAATCCTGCGGACATTTTCCTCGTCAGTTGCGGCGGAAAGGGGATGGAATCTACTTCCTTCCAAAAGGGGTGTATACTCGGACAATGGTATGTATTCGAGTAGTGGTGTGTACTCGGGATTTCTTCTAAGAAAGCGACTTCAGCAGCTCTGGCCTTCCTGGCAATCTTCCTGCCTCTGTTTCTCCTCTGAGTCCGTGTTAGGGGTGGAACCCTTGAGCTGGACCCAATTTCAAAAACAGAAGGTCTTGCACGGAAACATGCTCGTTATAAATTTGAACTTCCTTCCCCTTCAGTTTGCGGGAGCCGGGTAGGTGCAGAGACGACTAGACCAGTGGGGGTAGAGATAACGGTCCTCCTTTGGACAGCGGTATTCCTCTCAGCTGGAACACTTTGTAGGGGAGGAAACTCTTGAGTTGACTTAAGGTTGAACTCAATCATGGGTTTCTCAGTTTCTGGCACTTTGTCCATCAGTGCGAAAAGGGTAACGTCAGCGATCTTGACATTTGTGTTCTCGAATCCTTGTCCAAACCGGATGATCCCATTGTCGGGCAGCTTATCCTTGTAAACAGCGAAGTCCAGTCCATTGGTGAAGGAGAAAATCAGCTTTGGGGCTTCCATTTCTGCAAGGTAGATTCTGATTGTCAGTCCCAAGTTATGCTTCTTCTCATCAGGACGAAAAGAAAGGAAACGAAAAGTGTCCAAACACATTCTTGTTCATGTATATTTGTTAAAAGAGTCATTCATTAGAGGGTTTGTTTATTTAGAACAGAATGTTCAAAGGTGTAGAGAAGGTAATGAATCTGATTCAGAGTTGGAAAGGAAAAGAAAGTCTTATGCAAGCTTCTCGATTCGAAGGGTCACTCCTAAACTAACACCTATTGGGGGTCCACCCCACCTCAGAAATGAGGTAAAAGGATCTCAGAACCTCTCTGTTTAGGGGTGTCTAAACAGTGGCTCCTAGATCCGAGAGAATGTTGGCTATACTCGTTCAAGGTAGAAATGAACATAATATTCCAACGGAAAGAAGGGTAGTTTGATCCATTAGGGACATGGATACACTACCGATTTTTGAAAGCAGAACTATTTGATTAAAAATGGAGAGAAGAATTTTCCCCAGCGGAGTCGCCAGAAATTGTGCGGCTTATTTTTAGGTTTGTGGTGTTGTATTTTTTGAAAAGGGGTCGCCTACAGAAATTGTCGGCGAATTTTTAATTTAATTTAAATAAATAATTTGAAAAGTAGTATTTGATTTTGAAAATAATTTTAAATTTGAAAATTTTAAGATATGAAATCAAACTGATCTCACATCCCGAATAGTTTATATAAACGAGCACCGCACTACAAACCGTGTATCTATCCCGAAGAATAGACACACTGCTTGATAATGAGGCTCGATTAAATAAACTAGAGAAGTTTGTGACATCCGTTTGATCTGCGAACCAATTTTATAAGCCGACAAATTCCCCGTTTAATATGAAAACATTAAACGAGGTTTATATTACACGGGTTCTTAAAATTCCCTATAAGGGCAAGCCCCTATAGTTAATTACGAGCTTAAGTGACGGGAATCACCTAAGAAAACTCTCGATAATAATCAGTAGTTCTGCTCTCAAGAATTTCAAAGTTTAAGTTTTTCAAGGGATTGAATTTTAGAATTTCAATAGGGAATGGATCAAGTTTGGAACATTTTGTTTTGGAATGTTTAATTTTGATGTATTTCATTGCGATAGGGAAAGAATCCTAAAGCAATGCAGTCTCGGATGTAAAATCCTCGACCCCAAAGGTTTAATTTTGATGTACTTCATTGCAATAGGGAAAGAATCCTAAAGCAATGCAGTCTCGGATGTAAAATTCTCGACCCCAAAGGTTTAATTTTGATGTATTTCATTGCGATAGGGAAAGAATCCTAAAGCAATGCGAGTCTCGATGTAAAATCCTCGACCCCAAGTGTTTGATTTTGATGTATTTCATTGTGATAGGGAAAGAGTCCTAAAGCAATGCAGTCTCGGATGTAAAATCCTCGACCCCAAGAGTTTGATTTTGATGTATTTCATTACGATAGGGAAAGAATCCTAAAGCAATACGGACTTGGATGTAAAATCCTCGACCCCAAGAGTTTGATTTTGATGTATTTCATTGCGATAGGGAAAGAATCCTAAAGCAATGCAATCTCGGATGTAAAATCCTGGACCCAAAGGTTTAATTTTGATGTATTTCATTGCGATAGGAAAGAATCCTAAAGAATGCAGTCTCGGATGTAAAATCCTCGACCCCAAGAGTTTGATTTTGATGTATTTCATTACGATAGGGAAAGAATCCTAAGCATGCGGTCTCGGATGTAAAATCCTCGACCCCAAAGGTTTAATTTTGATGTATTTCATTGCGATAGGGAAAGAATCCTAAAGTAATGCGATCTCGGATGTAAAATCCTCGACCCAAAATGTTTATTTTTGATGTATTTCATTGCGATAGGGAAAGAATCCTAAAGCAATACAGTCTCGGATGTAAAATCCTCGACCCCAAAGGTTTAATTTTGATGTATTTCATTGCAATACGGAAAGAATCCTAAAGCAATGCAGTCTCGGATGTAAAATTCTCGACCCCAAAGGTTTAATTTTGATGTATTTCATTGCGATAGGGAAAGAATCCTAAAGCAATGCAGTCTCGGATGTAAAATCCTCGACCCCAAGAGTTTGATTTTGATGTATTTCATTGCGATAGGGAAAGAATCCTAAAGCAATGCAGTCTCGGATGTAAAATCCTCGACCCCAAAGGTTTAATTTTGATGTATTTCATTGCAATAGGGAAAGAATCCTAAAGCGATGCAGTCTCGGATGTAAAATCCTCGACCCCAAAGGTTTAATTTTGATGTATTTCATTGCAATAGGAAAGAATCCTAAAGCGATGCAGTCTCGGATGTAAAATCCTCGACCCCGAAGGTTTAATTTTGATCTATTTCATTGCGATAAGGAAAGAATCCTAAAGCAATGCAGTCTTGGATGTAAAATCCGAGACCCCAAGAGTTTGATTTTGATGTATTTCATTGTGATAGGGAAAGAATCCTAATGCAATGCAGTCTCGGATGTAAAATCCTCGACCCCAAAGGTTTAATTTTGATGTATTTCATTGCGATAGGGAAAGAATCCTAAAGCAACGCAGTCTCGGATGTAAAATCCTCGACCCCGAAGGTTTAATTTCGATGTATTTCATTGGAATAGGGAAAGAATCCTAAAGAAATGCAGTCTCGGATGTAAAATCCTCGACCCTAAAGGTTTAATTTTGATGTATTTCATTGCGATAGGGAAAGAATCTTAAAGCAATGCGTCTCTGATGTAAAATCCTTGACCCCAAAGGTTTAATTTTGATGTATTTCATTGCAATAGGAAAGAATCCTAAAACAACGCGATCTCGGATGTAAAATCCTCGACCCCAAAGGTTTAATTTTGATGTATTTCATTGCGATAGGGAAAAATCCTAAAGCAATGCAGTCTCGGATGTAAAATCCTCGACCCCAAAGGTTTAATTTTGATGTATTTCATTGCAATAGGAAAAAATCCTAAAGCGATGCAGTCTCGGATGTAAAATCCTCGACCCCAAAGGTTTAATTTTGATGTATTTCATTGCGATAGGGAAAGAATCCTAAACGATGCGAGTCTCGGATGTAAAATCCTCGACCCCAAAGGTTTAATTTTGATGTATTTCATTGCAATAGGGAAAGAATCCTAAAGCAATGCAGTCTCGGATGTAAAATCCTCGACCCCAAAGGTTTAATTTTGATGTATTTCATTGCGATAGGGAAAGAATCCTAAAGCAATGCAGTCTCGGATGTAAAATCCTCGACCCCAAGAGTTTGATTTTGATGTATTTCATTGCGATAGGGAAAGAATCCTAAAACGTACGGTCTCGGATGTAAAATCCTCGACCCCAAAGGTTTAATTTTGATGTATTTCATTGCGATAGGGAAAGAATCCTAAAGCAATGCAGTCTCGGATGTAAAATCCTCGACCCCAAGAGTTTGATTTTGATGTATTTCATTGCGATAGGGAAAGAATCCTAAACGATGCGGTCTCGGATGTAAAATCCTCGACCCCAAAGGTTTAATTTTGATGTATTTCATTGCGATAGGGAAAGAATCCTAGAACGATGCGTCTCGGATGTAAAATCCTCGACCCCAAAGATTTAATTTTGATGTATTTCATTGCAATAGGGAAAGAATCCTAAAGCAATGCGGTCTCGGATGTAAAATCCTCGACCCCAAAGTTTTAATTTTGATGTATTTCTTTGCGATAGGGAAAGAATCCTAAAGCAATGCAGTCTCGGATGTAAAATCCTCGACCCTAAAGGTTTAATTTTGAATTTCGATTTTGCAAGGATTTGTAGTTTCGATTTGAAAAGTGTGGAATTTCGGTGTTTCGAGAATTTCATGAAAGTTGTAAAAGACTTTCATGGAATGAAATAGATTAGGAGGGAATATGTAGATGCTACATATCCCATTCAAAAGAGTTTATTGAAAGTTGCTGGTTTGGATTGGATATAATTCCTCGCCATCAGATTCGATCTGTGTCAATGGAATCAACTGCTTCCATCCCAGATAAGGGAGAGAGTAGAACGGATTGGATTTCAGATTTGGAAGGTTGAGTTTGAATTTGATTGAGATTTGATTTGAGATTTGGAAGGTTGAATTTGAATTTTGATTGAAATTTGATTGAGATTTGTGTTCATTTGGAAAGTTGAATTTGAATTTGATTTAAAATTTGTGTTCATTTCGTTTGTCTTTTAACGATTCGAATTTTATTTTATCGTGAATTTGGGGTTTATTATTTTTTAGATTTTCAAGGAAAGTTTTCTTTTACTCTTTTTGTTTCTTTTCTGTTCTTTGTTCGAAGTTCATTTAACTTTAATGGCGTTTCCCAGTCAATTTGCATAAAAGAGGTGAAGGCCAAAATTGTGACATGGTCACTTTCATTCCAATCATGCTGAAGATACATCATACAACTCGATCTGGAATACATCTCATACAATCCATATAGACTCAAAACGGACTATGTATGATCTTTGTCGATCTATCCAAAAAAGGCATTTGTCAAAAATCCATGTCTGAATAGTGAGGTACATGGTCAATAACATCACCTTCCAAGCCATCCTTGGCAAGGATGCCGTATGGATGTACGTTGGAGGTGTGATATTTTCCATGCAACTCACGGCCCTCGTAAGGTCGAAGGCTCTCTAACTCCGGGTCCGGCCGGAAGTGGTAAGGTGCTTTCCTCGTCGTCCATCCTTCCGAAAGTAACCGAGATCCGCTTCACCGGTACTCCCGTATGCAATGTTTAGCGACATCCGCTCCGTTGCCCTTCGCATCATGACGGAACCTACCGGTAATGGTATCTTTACCGGCCCTCGGAACTCACCCGGGCCTCGCTATCCGGAGGTCGGATCCGAACATGATATTACACTCGTTCGTAAAAGAAACTGTGCAGAAAGGTCTGACAAAGTCGTGGTGATCTATGTGCGAGGGTATGCAGTCACCCTTCTTGAAAATATTAATGATGCAACTGTTGGGTATGCAATCTACTGGCAGTACCCTCCATGCTATCATTCTTTTTACCATCCTTTTAATGACTAATGGCATTGGATCCACCTGGCCATGACGGAGTATCCCCGGTGGGTTTCCCTTCCCGTCTTCTCGCGAAGTTGTAGCAGAGATCCACATTGTATTGTAATTCTCCCCTTCCCCGGCATCCATCTCTCGGGGTTCCGAGTAAGTGTTTTCTCTTAAGCGACCCGCTCGGCCCATCTTTTTCAAATCCCGGATGCGATCCACGATTTGTTGTTGTTCGTATTCCGAGAACACGTCCGTATGTAGCTCGAGGCCTTCAAGTATATTGATCCTCCCGCTCTCCGATTCTCTCGAAGTATTCAAAAGTTTTCTTCTCGACATTCCGTATTCTTTCTAGCTCGTATTCCGGATAATTTGCAAATGGCGAGGCTCGGTGACGTATCGTGGGATATATGGCTCAATCCCTTCACGTTCTCCCCGCATACCTCGGCTCCTCTGGGGATGATGTCCGTCGGGACATCCTCCGGGTTGCTTCTGCAACAAGGTCATGCATTACTGGTAACTTTATCTGGTGGCGTAGTAGCCTTCTTTCTTATGTTCTTCTTGAGATTTCCCTGGTTTCTTCTGTTATCCTCGGAGCTGGTCTCCTTTCTTCAGGTTCCTGGTGAATTGGTGTCCTTGAAGTGTATGTACTGGCAATAGCAACTGCCTCGTCGCGCTGGTCCGCTGCTAATTTAGTTAACATCTTGCGTGATACGGCGATTTTTATTTCTTCATTGAGTTGTTGTGAGAGTAGCTCTTCGTATTTCCCGAGTTTCGTAGGCGCGGCGCCGACAAGCTCGCCCTCCGTCGTAGCGACTACGGACTTGATTCTCTTGTCTTCTTCGGTGTTTGTTTTTCTTTTCTTACTCCGGATTGGTGGCTTGGGCCACCCACTTTCATTATCGTCCGACCGGCGGCCTCCTCTCGGTCAACCGGGACCCAGCCACTTTCCTCGTATTGCAGTGTCCGCCGGTGCGAAGTCCGAGTCAATCTCTATTATCGCTCCATCTTTCACCCTCTTTTCGTCGAGTGCAAGGCTTACGCCATTTCTAAAGTTCGGGACCAACCGCCCGTTCGACATTTCCCCGCGAAAAGACAAGGAAAAGGATCGGGGCTGTACTAAGAACAAGAACATTAAGAAAATGTTTATTAAAGACAGCTTTTTTTTTATTACTTTTGTATTTTTCAATTTAACGAGAATGAAGTGGGAAAAGATCAGGAAAGAGATTTTGATTTGGAAGAGAGAACAAGGAAAACTTTATCATCATGATTTTATTTATTTTAGCACATTTTTTATTATTTTTGGGTTCGGACCTTACTATAAGTAATTACCTCACCCGTGCTTCTAGGAATGAAAAATTCATTCCTTCGAAACATCGAGTAGCGTAATACTTCTTCAAGTATCGTCCATTGATCGGAAGCATATGTCGTTCTCCTTGGCAATTCACTAGCCGGTAGGAGCCTCCCGAGTAGACCGCCTCAACTACAAACGGTCCCTCCCAAGTGGTTCAAATTTTCCTCCTATCTTGCGGTGTGCAAGAATAGGTCTTTCGAGAACGAGAACTAAATCACCAACTTTGAAGGTTCTTGGGCGGACTCGATCTGTCATGGGCTTGAACCATCTTAGCTTGGTATAGTTCTAAATTCCGTCGCGCCGCAAGTCTTTTCCCTTCCGTGCTTTCCAATTCTTCTAGTCGTAATTTGGCATTCTCTTCGTCGTGATTTTGTTTGCAACTCGCAATTCGAGTGAAGGAAGCTGGACCTCTAAGGATAACACTCGCTCGGACCCATACACCGCAGCGTAAGGTGTAGCTTCGAGTAGGAGTTCGAAGGTTGTCCGGTAGGCCCATAAGGCTTCTAACAACTTCTCGTGCCAATTTCTCTTATTGTCGTCTAAAGTTTTCTTTAAAATTTGAACGAGAGTTTTATTAAAAGCCTCAGCCAGGCCGTTCGCTCTTGGGTAGTAAATTGTCGAATACCGCCAGTCGATTCCGTGTCTCCTGACAAAATTGTTGATTTGCGTGCTTCCGAATGCCGACCCATTATGTGAGATGATCTCGCGCGGCACTCCGAAATGGTAGACAACTTGGTTCTTGAAAAATTGTAGCACGTGGTGTGCTTTTACTTCTCTAAGTGGAACCGCCCGCCCACTTTGAAAAGTAATCCGTAGCCGCAAGAATGAAGCGATGTCCTTTTGAAGATGGTGGTTCTATTGGACCCACTATATCCGTGCCCCAACATTCAAATGGCCACGACGCAATTGTCGGATGTAGCACATTTGGAGGTTGGTGTAGAACCACTCCGTGCACTTGGCACCGGTGACAGCTCTTGGCGATTTTCATGCAGTCGGTCATCATCGAGGGCCCGTAGTACCCTAGTCTTTTAATTTTCATTTTCATCTTCGGACCCGACTGGTGAGTGCCACAGAGTCCCGAATGCACCTCTTTAACAATTTCACGGGCCTCGGACCCGCTTAGGCACCTTAGCCACATTTGATCGAAAGACCTTCTGTATAATGTATTGTTAATTAATGTGTAGGACAGAGTTCTTTTCCTGATCTGATGGGCTAACGACCTATCGTCTGGTAGTTTTCCTGTTTGCAGGTAATCCATTAATGGCTGTCGCCAATCTTCTGTGTTTTCTGTCACTGTTGAAACTGATTCTTCTCCTTTTTCTGATTTGTGTATTGTGTCTATGTCGAGCTGTGATAGGACCTGACGTCCGTGAACTGACACTTCCACTGATTCATCTTGCAAACAGGAAAATTCTTTTGCGAGACGGGCTAACGCATCCGCTAAAGCGTTTTCTTTTGGGAATTTTGTAGATCGTCACATTCGGAATCTGTTCCAACAACTCGTATGGCATACTAGAAGTATTGCTCGAGTCTTGGTTTTAAAATTCCGTATTGTCCGGCGATCCGTTGAATGATTAACCGCGAATCCCCGTAGATGTTGATGTCCGTTATACCCATTCGAATAGTTAATTCCAGATCCGTTATGAGGGCTTCGTATTCTGCTTCGTTATTTGTACACGGCTCTGTCAAGTTGTAGGAGTATCTTAACATCCCCCGCTCCGGTGTTATAAAGATTAGTCTGATTCCTGCCTTACCGGGCACTATCACTTGCGATTCTTCGTCTTTTGTGCTGAAGATGCTCCGTCGAAATACAATTCCCAACGTCGATCATCGTGGTCTTCTAGGTTCATTATTTGTTCATCCGGCAAGTCGTCATCGAGAGGAGATTCGCCGCAAAGGGTGTGCTCGCGAGGAAGTCTACTAGGACTTGTCCTTTTACGGCACGAAGAGGCACGAAAGTTATATCGAATTGCAATAATATCATCGACCATCCGGCAAGTCCGCTGGAAAGCGTTGGACGGGTCATCAAGTATTGCAATGGATTAAATTTTGAAATCGAGTCGACCTTATGAGAAAGGATGTAGTGCCCGAGCTTTTGAGCGGCGAAGATCGGGGCTAAACGAGTGCTTTTCAATTGCGGGATACCTTATTTCCGTCGGAAGTAAACGACGACTTAGGTAGTAAAGAGCATTTTCTTTACCCTCATCATCGACCCAGCTAACTGTGGCTCCGAGAGAGTCGTCTAAAGCCGCGGTATAAAGTATCGCCGGTCAACCCGAGACCGGGGCCGCTAAGACAGGAGGTGTCATTAAATATTGCTTAATGTCCTCGAAGGCCCTCTCGGCATTTCTCTTCCCAAATAAATTTGGCGTCCTTTTTAACTAGTGCCGAGAAAGGCCGACACCTACTCGACAAGTTCGAGATAAAGCGTCGAAGATATGCCAACTTCCCTTGAAAAGATCGTAGTTGTTTTAAGGTTTTGGGAGGTGGCATTTCTAAGATAGCTTTTAATCTTTTCCGGGTCGATTTCAATTCCACGATGTCGGACAACGAATCCTAAGAATTTCCCGGAGGTGTTGCCGAAGGCGCATTTTAAGGGATTCATCTTAAGGTTAAATTGTCTCAATAGTTCGAAAACAATTCTCAAATCATACAGGTGGTTTTCCGTTACTTTGCTTTTGATGACCACATCATCCACGTAGCATTCGACTTGATTGTGGATGAGATCATCAAAAATTCTTGTCATCGCTCATTGGTAGGTCGCTCCTGCATTCTTCAGTCCAAATGGCATTACTGTGTAGCAATATACTCTGATCGGCGTTATGAATGCTGTAAGTTTTTCATCTTCTGGAGCCATTTTTATCTGGTTGTATCCTGAAGATCCATCCATGAATGAGAATATTTCATGTTTCGAAGCAATGTCAATCATTAATTCTGAGATCGGTAGAGGAAATTCATCTTTTGGACATGCCTTGTTTAAATCTCTGAAATCCACACAAATTCTGATCTGACCATTCTTCTTCCTGACTGGTACCACATTGGCTAACCAAGTCGGGTATTGTTCTTCACGGACAAATTTAGCGTCTATTGGCTTTTTAACCTCAGCTATGACTTGTTGTTTGATTTCTAGACACATTCTTCTGGGACCTTGTCCGACCGGAACGAGGCGTGATCCACCCCTAGCTTATGGATCGCGACCTCCGGAGCTAAACCCGGCATCTCATCATAGCTCCAAGCAAAACAAGTCTTTAAATTCCATTAATAACTCAATTATTTCTTCGGAGTCTTCTTTATCGAGTAAGGAGCTAACAAAGGTAGGTCTAGGTTCTTCGCTAGTACCTAAGTTAACTTCCGTTAACTCATCTATCAGTAGATTTGATCTCTTCCTCGAATTCTGGTGGAGCGTCTCCAATTTGTAAATCTTCGAGTTCTTCTGTAGTTTCCATGCAGTTTTCATTAGACTCGTAAGTGACAACCAAGCAAAATTCAGTATCGTCAACTGATCCTACTGTGCTGAATCCGAGACCATGTTTTGAATTGGGTGGACGACCGGAGTTATTCCATAATTTTTCAAAATGTTGTGATCGACCTTTTGTCCATTGTCGAGGTAAGGAACCACGTTGAATTAAATTTTGAACACAGGGAGAGTACCACTCAAAAGGTAATTCCATTAATTCTGATGAAGTGATATCTTCAAATTGTACATTATTTTCAGCTTTGGAGGAAGGAGCACCACGGTAGAATTTGATGGGCTTTGCACCACCGCTACGTACCTCTTTGACCTCCATACCCTCGATCTTATTAGAATGGATCGGGGTCAGGGTCATAGTATGTACATAGTGGTTAATCTTCTCGTACATCGATTTATATTCCTCGTTCTTTTCGTCTTCGAGAGGGATTCTGAATTGCGGCTTCTTCCGACTTATTGTCGCTGCTTCTTGCTTGATTTCTTTTTCTTCTTCAGAACTATCTTCCCAATCAACATTGATGGCTGGTTTCCTCCGTCCAACCGTCCTAACGTCTCGCCACGACCTCGTCCCCGGCCTCGACCTCGGATGCGAGTTGTGGAGAAACCTTCACCATCTCGCCGTAAGGGAGTGGTGAGTGACCGTTGGACTAGAATTTCAGGTTCTTCGTCGTCCCAAATTTCCTTTGCTTCATTTGTTATGGTATCTCTGGAGAAGATTGTTTTCTTCGGAGGTGCATAATAAGTCGCATCTTCATGGATTCCAATTTCATGTACGGAGAACGGTTGTAAGTCACCTTTGATGCACTCGTTCCCCTCCATCGTAGTATTTGATGCACCGATGTAGAGATGATGGTACCATCCGGTTTTCATGTATCCATGGTCGGCCCGAGTAGAGCGTTGAACGACGTTTCGAATCAATTATGTGAAATTTTGCGGTTGTCTTTGCTAAGTCACCGGTCTTCATTAGCGATGTTATTGATCCGAGGGCTCTTTCTCCTTTCTCGGTTGAATCCTCTTAATAACATTTTGTCCGCTTCGAGCTCGCGAGCATCAATTTCCAAGTATGCTAGCGTTCGAAGATTCATTATATTGATTGATGCTCCTGGATCCACCAATACTTTGGAGAGTGTAAACTTCCCAATTGTAACTGAAATGTACAACGGTCGGTTGTGGTCTGCTGTCCCAAGTAGTAAGTCATTGTCCGTGAATGTGATACCTCACTGTTCCTTTAACGAGCAAACCTCATCTAAGGAATCTCTCGGCCATTTGAGCTAAGCAAATTTTTGGATCAAGTAAGGCTTTGATCGAGCTTCTCTCATCTCCTTTCGATAAGATGAGAGCATCGTAGATGCTCGGCTTGGCTGGTAGTTTCCTAAGATGGGCTAGCACGTTGTAGTCCACTTTGTTTTCATGTGCCTCGTTTTCTTCTCGAATGGGTATTTCTTCCGCCGGGTTGGTTCTTCTCGAACAACCACTCGCTTTCATTTGTCCTTTGGACCCATTCTCGGAGGTAGAACTCTTCCACTTCTTAAGTTGACTTCGTGATTTCTTCTAAGTTTAGCATTGAGTTTGCTGGTGTCTCCTCCCGAATCGGAACGACAGGTTCTTCGAGATTAGCTTCGAGTCCGAAGGCTCTAACTCTATTGTGACTGGAGCTCCTCGAAACTCGCAAATAGATTCGTCGCTTGTTGAACTCTCGTAGCCTCCTTGAAGGATGTCTTCTTTGTCATTGTGATCGTCGAGATTGTGTATGATTTGAGAATTGTTATTTGTATCAGAATCGACGTCCGGATTAGGTTGATTGTCGCTAGTTACATAATCGTTAGAAACAGTCAAAACGTAGCCAACGCCATAACCCTCATCATTATAAGATCCCACCGGAGTGAGCAAATAATCATACAGAGTCAGAGGTTCGAGGGATTTCTCCCCCAAATCAGAAACAACTATCCTAGGATAAGCAGCCCCTAGTCTAGCCTTAAGAGCCTCGGTCTTCTCTTCTTTGTCAATTTCCTTCTTTTCTTCAATTGTCTCTTGTTGAGGTTGTTCTTCTATCGCAAGTGATAGTGCCGAATCGATGTGTTTCGAACTCGAATCGAGGCTCGCACCGAAGTGGTTTGGATGCGATCCAAAATCTTCTTTGAAGACTTTGTCCAAGCGGTAGTCCATCCATCATCAGTCGCATAGGGATCTATCGAAACAATGAAATCCGTCGAGATAACATTGATGGAACCTCCTTTCTGGGGTTCCTTCATGTATTCTTTCGGGATCGTTATATTCCCTTTCCGAAGATTGTCGTTGAGCCAACTTTTGAAGGTAATACAATCTTCTATCTTGTGCCCAAGCATCCGGTGGTAAGGGCAAAAGTTGGGATCACCTTTCTTATCGACTTCTTCTGGTCTTTTAGGCTCGGCAGCTTGGAAATCTGGAGTCTTCATCGAGTCGCGGAACATTTTCGGCATCGCCTCATTCTTGAACGGATACTCCCTGCTCAAGAACTCCCTAAACGTACGTTGTGGACGAGGCGGTTGTTCATACTGTTGAGATGACTGATAGCTGGGTCGGGGTTGCTGGTAATTCTGTTGAGGTTGCTGCGGCCGTTTTGATGATATTTGTATCGGTTTCTTGCCTTTATTGACTGCTGCGACGATCCCAGACTTCTTTTCAAAAGTTTTCACGGGCTTATGTTTGTCTGTTTTATCGGTGAAACTTAGTTGCTTTGCCTCTTCTTGCAAGCTTCCGGCCTTGCTTAACAACTTCTCGAAAGTCTTAATAGTAAATCCCTTGAGGAGAAGTGCTATCGGGCCATGGATGCTCTTAAGTAAAATGTCGATCGCATGCTCGTTCTTGTAGCCGTGGCTCACACTTCATACTTAGATTCCTCCATCGAAGTATGTAGTCCACCAAGGTTTCGTTCGGCTTCGCTTCTCTACCACTAAATCACCTATAGTGATGTGGTGCCGAGCTCGGCAAATCGCTCGATGAAGAGGTTCTCTAATTCCGAAAATGTCTTCACCGAACCGTTTAGTAATTCCGCATACCAATCAAAGGTGATTCCCGACAGTGCCGCCGACAAATTGTCGGAAGAGTAAAGCATCACTTCCGCCGCATTGCAACAACCGGCACGAAAATGTGCAACATGCCGCCGAGGGTTTCCGGTTCCATCAAAGGTCTCGAACCAGTAGGTGGTACAAAGCCTTTCGCATATTGGACAACGTCGAATTCTTCGTGGTAAGGTCTACCCGTCCGAATGGATGTCCCGCTTTTTGATTGTGCCAAGGCTTCTCGCACCTGTCGTTCCACCAAGCTCTTGATATCCTTTTCCGGAATCATACTTTGTGTTGCATCCTTCTTTAATCGATCATCCCCGTTGACGGATGTAATCTCCTTTCCTTCGTCTACAATGTGAATAACTTCGGGGGTGTTTCTCTTTGGGGTTGAACCCGACTCGGAGAGTGGCTAGGGCTACGACCCATCTCTTCCATCCTTTTTGCCATTCTGGGCGATCGTATCATCTTTCTTTTCAAGCCGCCTTCTCATTACTTCCGGCTCCTCTCTTCGCGGCTGCAGGAGCACCTTGTGAAGCCGACGAAGCTCTTGTTTCAACCATGTTAATTTCTCGCATATTCATCATCCATGAACTCGACGAGTCAACTTCATCTCCGAACTTCTCTTCTCTTTCCCTTGCTAGTCGCCGAATATCGCTCTTAGCTTTTCCATAAGCATCTTCCAGAGGGTCTTTTCCGTACATCCTTGCAGTTGTCATGTGATAATTGTCGAGTTTCTTTCTCATGAGTCCCCTTTATCGCGGTAGCACTTTCCTCGGACTCAAGTCTCCCGACGAGACTTTCCTTTTCCGGTCGTTGTTTCGGTCTTAATTGGCCGCAGTGGACGCCATACCATCCTTCTAGCAGCAGAAGGCCCAGGACCGGATGGTCCGTCACCGAATGTCGGAAGGTGGTATCCTCCCCGATCCGTAAACCTGAAACAACAACAGGTGGACTAGCCTTCATCTTCTTATTAGGCTCTTCCGCAGCGATAAGCAGAGTTCTACTCGTGGCCCAAGACGAGATTCGGCCGGCACCCGCCCTATCCTTCTTAAAATTTCCGATACAGGGATCTTTCTTTCCTTGCCAACTTCTCAATCACAAGTCGTAGTAGGGCAAGTGGTGTAACCCTTGCCCTTTTCTTTCTGTTGTCGCTATAGTATGCGGGTCGAGGTAATGTTGAGGCAATCCTGCGGACATTTTCCTCGTCAGTTGCGGCGGAAAGGGGATGGAATCTACTTCCTTCCAAAAGGGGTGTATACTCAGACAATGGTATGTATTCAGGTAGTGGTGTGTACTCGTGGATTTCTTCTAAGAAAGCGACTTCAGCAGCTTCCGGCCTTCCCGGCAATCTTCCCCGCCTCGTTTCTCCTCTGAGTCCGTGTTAGGGGTGGAACCCTTGAGCTGGACCCAATTTCAAAAACAGAAGGTCTTGCACGGAAACATGCTCGTTATAAATTTGAACTTCCTTCCCCTTCAGTTTGGCGGGAGCCGGGGTAGGTGCAGAGACGACTAGACCAGTGGGGGTAGAGATAACGGTCCTCCTTTGGACAGCGGTATTCCTCTCAGCTGGAACACTTTGTAGGGGAGGAAACTCTTGAGTTGACTTAAGGTTGAACTCAATCATGGGTTTCTCAGTTTCTGGCACTTTGTCCATCAGTGCGAAAAGGGTAACGTCAGCGATCTTGACATTTGTGTTCTCGAATCCTTGTCCAAACCGGATGATCCCATTGTCGGGCAGCTCATCCTTGTAAACAGCGAAGTCCAGTCCATTGGTGAAGGAGAAAATCAGCTTTGGGGCTTCCATTTCTGCAAGGTAGATTCTGATTGTCAGTCCCAAGTTATGCTTCTTCTCATCAGGACGAAAAGAAAGGAAACGAAAAGTGTCCAAACACATTCTTGTTCATGTATATTTGTTAAAAGAGTCATTCATTAGAGGGTTTTTTTATTTAGGACGGAATGTTCAAAGGTGTAGAGAAGGTAATGAATCTGATTCAGAGTTGGAAAGGAAAAGAAAGTCTTATGCAAGCTTCTCGATTCGAAGGGTCACTCCTAAACTAACACCTATCGGGGGTCCACCCCACCTCGTAAATGAGGTAAAAGGATCTCGTAACCTCTCCGTTTAGGGGTGTCTAAACAGATGGCTCCTAGATCCGAGAGAATGTTGGCTATACTCGTTCAAGGTAGAAATGAACATAATATTCCAACGGAAAGAAGGGTAGTTTGATCCATTAGGGACATGGATACACTACCGATTTTTGAAAGCAGTAACTATTTGATTAAAAATGGAGAGAAGAATTTTCCTCAGCGGAGTCGCCAGAAATTGTGCGGCTTATTTTTAGGTTTGTGGTGTTGTATTTTTTGAAAAGGGGTCGCCTACAGAAATTGTCGGCGAATTTTTAATTTAATTTAAATAAATAATTTGAAAAGTAGTATTTGATTTTGAAAATAATTTTAAATTTGAAAATTTTAAGATATGAAATCAAACCGATCTCACATCCCGAATAGTTTATATAAACGAGCACCGCACTACAAACCGTGTATCTATCCCGAAGAATAGACACACATCGCTTGATAATGAGGCTCGATTAAATAAACTAGAGAAGTTTCGTGACATCCGTTTGATCTCGCGAACCAATTTTATAAGCCGACAAATTCCCCGTTTAATATGAAAACATTAAACAGTGGTTTATATTACTCGGGTTCTTAAAATTCCCTATAAGGGCAAGCCCCTATAGTTAATTACAGCTTAAGTGACGGGAATCACCTAAGAAAACTCTCGATAATAATCGGTAGTTCCGCTCTCAAGAATTTCAAAGTTTAAGTTTTTCAAGGGATTGAATTTTAGAATTTCAATAGGGAATGGATCAAGTTTGGAACATTTTGTTTTGGGAATTCAACAGAAGAAAGGTAGGAGAAATCACAGATTCGAAGCAAACTTCGGTAATTTCCCGACTATCCTATTGTTTGGTTTGAATTTCGGAAAGTCCTAATGTTTATTTAATATTTTGATCTTGCCAATTTTAATTAGTTAGGACTTATATTTGTATGATAAAATCATACAAATAGCCTTGAAGATGTGAGGGTTTATGTCGTATCGGACGACTACCTCGGAGTCCTAAGACCGATTAGGGCTTAATTTACATGACATGATCCCGCAAATGCCTAACGAAGAGTCGAGGATTTATGTTGCACTAGGCAAGCTACCTCGAAGTCCTATGGCTTGGTTATTTAGTTCTAAGAAAGTTTTGCTGAAGCAGACTCAGGTTTTGCTGGTGACGATGGCCGTGCTGCCCACCATGCTCCGAGCTCCTTGTTGTTGCAGAGGTTTAGTTTTAGAAGTCATAAATCAGGAGATGAGAGAAGTGTTTTGGTTTAGAGAAGGTCTTAATTTCCAGGTGTTTTTAATATTTTAATTAAACAAATCTTAAAGTTGATTATAACAACACCGGTTAAGATCCCACGGTTCCATCCTTCCGGCGTCGTTATTTTTATCGGATTCACTTAGTCCAGATGAATTTGATAAACTCAACTGAATGAGTTCCACACTTTCATTTAGACCGTGGGAAATCCCATTAGCAACACGTAGGTTACATCATCCGAGGTATTCCCGATCATCCAACAAGACGTTTTAATTTAGTTGTAGTTGTAGTTTTGTTGTTCCGTTTGTGATTAAATTTTGAGTTGTTTTATATTTTCGAAATGTTGTGGCGGTGAATTTTATCTTGTAATGACTTTTAATTTAGTTTTGGTTTCAGCTTTAGGGACTATCCTAAAGGTGTAGGTTTTCATGCAACGAGTTGTTTATCATGCAAGAAAAGTAAGTGCGATGCGATTAAATAAATTGCAATAAAGTAAATCGCAATAAAATAAAAGCGTACCCGGAGGGTCTTCCCGTCATCCCAAGCCGTACTTAAAACATAGTTAGAATATTTAAGCATTTAAAGTAAGTTCCTAGGTAAAGCTAAGGGAAGGGTTATGGTTTTCTACCAAGTTCCTAATCCTATAGCTAGTCATTTCCTATGACGTCTAGGTTCTTGTATTTTAGTTTCGAGGACGATTTTCTTCATCAAAGAACAACTAAGTTCAATTGTTCTTATAAATATCCTATCATATCGAGGAAGTGCTTAAGACGAATCTTAAACATCTTTTCAATATTTCTAGGATTATTCTAAGTCCAAGTGAATTTAATTATACAAATGAATTAATCGTCCGGGAGTTTAAGTTTTGTTATCTTGCTCAGTGAACTAGACATTTGAATATCCTATAAGTGAAGTAACACTTCATTTAACACTCCTTTTAAGAGTTATGACATCACGAGCTTTCGAGGGCAAATGGATGTTCAAGTGGTTCATGATTTAATTTTAGTTAATGGATTTAAGTTTGGAATAGTGTTCAAGTTGTTTTAGATTTACTTTTGAATTCTTTATGTCTTAAGTGATGTTATATTTAATTCAATTTAATTTAATTTAATTTAATTTGACTTAATTTTAATTTAATGTGGTTTAATTTAATTTAATTTAATTTAAGTTAATTTAATATAATACGATTTAGCTTAATTTAATTTAATTTAATTTAATTTAATTTAATTTAATTTAATTTAATTTAATTTAATTTAATTTAATTTAATTTAATTTAATTTTTAATTTGATTTAATCTAATTTAATTTAATGTGTTTTAATTTAATTTAATTTAATTTAATTTAATTTTTTTTATTTTAATTTAATATTTTATTTTAAAAGGGTTTGCTTTAAATAATTTAACTTCAATTTAATTTAATGATTAAATCTTTTAGCATTTTAAACCTTAAGTTTGGATTATCATTTTAATTAGGAATTAAATATTATTGGGATGATTAATTTAGGGATTATTAAATTAAAGAACAAATCTCTTCCTAACAATATCCCTATTTTAATAATTCCAATTTTATTATTCTTCCAAATTTAATTAATTATTTTATTAAGGTTCATTTTAATTATTTTTGAATTGTTTAATAGGTTTCTACCCTTTAATTATTTAAATTTCAATCATCCAAATCATATTAAGATCAAATATTTTACTTTTTCCATTTCATTAAGCCTAAAGTTTTAATTAAGGGTTAAAATTTTAATTACCGTTTTGCCCTTCAAGCTTAATAATTTCATAACTCACTAAATTGAGCTTAAATGAACTTGAAATTTTTATGTGACTTCACTCATATGTCAATAAAGACATGAGAGGAGAAAATGTGATTTTTCTGTATTTAATTTATTTATGTAATTATTTTTGGTGGAAAATAAGGATTTCCAAGGAAAATTTAATAATATGACCAAGGAAAAGTTTCTGTCCTTAAGAAAATTATGGGACATTCCTAATGACCGAGAGGACCACTTGGACCAAGTTTGGTGATTTTTTGAATTATATTATTTTTATTATAATTATTTTGAGTTTTGGAGTATTAATTAATTTAAAAATAAAATAAAGTTTGAAAAATCAATTTTATATTTTTCAAAAATCTCTCTGATATCAAGGAAATCAGAGAATCAATTTTTATAATTTTCTGATTTTTCTTTGATTTATTAGAATTATTTTAATGGAAATGCTAGAAAATACATTTTTTTTTATTTTAAAATTACCCTAGGGCTTTAAAATTTAATAACTCATCATAGAGACCTAGGAAAAATATGGGGTTTGTTCCTATGTGATTAAAATTCAAAATATGACATTTTGGTGAATTTTATTATTTTTGTGATTTTTATTATTTTTTAAATTATTAAAATATTAAAATAATGCAAAAAATCAACTTTTTTAGAAAATTGAAATTTTAATTTTCTTAAATTCCCCTAATATCAGAGAGGCTCCAAATTTAGTGAATTTTTGAAAGGTATTTTGAAAGTTATGAATTTTTAAAGTTTAAATTGGCTAAATGGCTTAATCAACCCATTTGATAGGGCTAACCAAGTCCAATTGACTTCAAACTTTTATGGTGGGTTCCTCTGATCCTAAAGGTCGGTGGAGAATTGATTTCAAGTCAATTTTATGTATGATTAGCTCTAATTAATTAAAGACCTATTTAGGGTGTTTAAGCCAATTAGGGTTATTCCAAGTGGATTAATTCAAAACCTATTTTTCCTAGGGTCCTCTGGTCATAAGAGACATCACCAAATTTTCCTAGAATTTATTTCACAACATGCTAATTATTGGATTTAAAATACTCAAAACAAGTAACATGAATTTGAAAAATCAATAACTTCTCATAGGATGGCCTCCGACTTTGGAAAATTCAGGGAATGTTCCCAAATTCGGAGGCTTCAAAAGCCCTATGGTCTCATGCCATGGTGAATTTCCTATATGCATGGAGAATTAAAACAATGCAGAGGGTAAATAAATCATTAAAAATAAAATACTGGATGAAATTAAATGATTTCTTTTCCACATTATTCTCCTCTATTCACTGAGCAAGAGGGTATTTTTATTTTATTTTTATTATTTTTCTACACAAAGTTATGTATTTTTGAAGTTTAGGGAATTAAATAAATAAGAAAATACCCTAATTTTCTATTTAAAACGGCGGCGCTGACTCATCCTAGGCAGCTCCGAAGCGCTGCGTGGCGCTTTCTGATTCGACGCCGCCATCCGACTCAGCGGTCCAGGGCCCCGCGGATCATGTACCAACGCGCCGTCCGACTCAATCCAGACCGTCCACTCGATACACGCTCGATCCGACGGCTCATGGTCATCGTCTACGACTGGTGTGCACCCGTGACCGTCAACCTTCTAACCCTAATTTCTCACTCGATTCTCAATGGATTTTCGTGTTCTTATGCTCTATGGATTCGTCTTGAGGAGACGAACACATCCATACGGTAAACATGTATTTAAATCGACTCAAATTAAAAGGAGAATCTCTGGAAGCTCGGGAAGAAGAGTGAGTCCATACCTTTGCTCGGAGAAGTGAAGCTTCGATCCGAGAGTTGTGTCACCTTCGATTGGGTCCAAGCAAGCTCCGGATGAAGTCCTTGGCCCAGTGAATTGCCTAGCTATGAAAGTGACCACGCCCGATCACAAAGCTTGGAGGCCGGAGCAACCGGGTGGCCTCGGAGATGGGGCTTTCAGTGGGAAACTTCTCCTCTTGGTCTGGTGAAGGTGTAGGATCAATCAATTTGGGGATTTATCCACTGTGGAGAAGTGTCCTGGTTTTGGGCTTGGATTTCAACTCTGAAAATTGAGCTCACAGAGAGGAAATGGCAGGGGGATTTCAATGGGGATCAAGTTCTCTATGTGTGGGGAGTAGTCTGGAACAATTTTGGTAGAGTTTACTTAAGGTTTGTTTCAGCACCTCTCATGGCCGAGAGGAGGTGGTGTTTAAATAGGCATGGCTGGACGCTCTCCCAGGGATGGCCAAGGGTTGGGATCAGCTGCTTAGGTCAAGGGCAGAACAGCCATGGTGGCCATTGGGCATGGGGCAGCTCAGCAAGGTGGAATTCCAAAGTTTGGCTCCTCCCCATGTCTCGGCCATGGAGTTTTCCGGCGACCCGGGCGGCTGGCCGGCAGGCATTGGTCACCCTCGGGTCCAGTGGGTCGTGGCTGGGGTTTAGTGCAGTCAATTGGGCCTTGCCATGTGTAAAGGGGATGGCTTGGAATGGAATGGGGAAGAGGCCATTTTGGCTTGGTTTGGGTCAAATAATTGTTGGGTTTGGTTTAGGGATGTTTCATGAGTGATTTGGAATAAATTTGAGGTGGTTTGGGTTTGAATTGGGTTGGATTTGGGTTTATTTGGTAAATGGGCCAATGTAGGTCAAATTGGGCTAACTTGGGACAATGTTGGGCTAGGGTTGAAATTGATGTAAAATAAATGTTGGGAAATGTTTATGGGAGTGTTTCAAAGAGGTTTTGGCTTTGGTTGGGTTTTGATTTTGAGGTTTGGGTTTATTTGGGTTAGGTTTGGGTTTAGGTCAAAATTGGGCTTTTTGATTTTAGGTTGAATTTGAGTGGGGTTTGGGTCTAAATTTTGGGCAAATCATGTTAGTGTTTTGTTTATGGGGATGTTAAGGAAGGTTTAGAAAAGATTTGGGGTTATTTGGAGTTGAATTGGGTTAGTTTGGGTCATGTTTGGATCATGGGTCTAAATTGGGCTTTAAGGCCAAAAGTGAAATTGGATCCAAATGTCAATCAAATTGGACTTGGATTTGGTCTAGATTGGTGTTGGGGATGTTGAATTGAAGTTTAGAATTGAATTGGACCAGAATTTGGGTCAATTGGATAGGTTTGGTTTGACATTGGGTTCACTTTGGGTTAAAATGGGTCAAATTGGGGATTTTGACAAAAGTGGGGTAAATTGACAAAATTGGCCCATGGTGTAGTTGAACAAAATGAAATTGGGAATATTTGGGATTTTCTGGAATTTTCTGGGAATTTTCTGAATTTTGGATTTTTTGGCTAAGAGGGGCATTTTGGGTATTTGGAGGGTATTGGGGGGTATTTTTGGAATTTTTGGTATTTTTGGCTATGGATGATCAATTTGATTGGTGAGGAAATGTTTAGGATTGGTCTTGAGGATTTTTGGGTGATTTAGGTGATTTTGCAAATTTTGGGTGGTTTCAAGGGTATTGGGTAGATTAGGCAGGTGTAGGGTCCCGGGGTCAAAAATTGAAAATTTGGAAAATTGAAGCTTGGGTGAATGTAAGTGGAATGAAATCATTTTGGTTGAGCCATGAAGCCATATCAAGCCCACATGAGCCATGAAGGGACTCATTTGAGGCACCCACTATGTTGTTCCTAACCCTCATAGCCAAGGGCTTAGGGGTTAAAGACCATCCATGTGAATCACCTGCATGAGTCAGGAGGTCAAATTGGGTATGGGTGTGGTTTTAAGAGGTGTGTGAAAGTGTAGTGTATAGGTGTAATGTGTGTGTAAGTCAGCCCCTTCACGGACCGAGCCACCCAGTGAGGCCGTAAGGCCAAAGAGTCCTATGGGAACTCATCCTTTAAACTTCCACATTTGATTTCAACCCTCTAGGTGATTAGGGGTCTACAATCAAGTTTGTGGAGTTTGCGAGGAGTTAGGAAGTGGTTTGAATTTCTAAGTGGTGGGTCCCAATTCTAATCCTCTAGGATAGTCAAAGGAAAAGCCTAAGGCTAGATCCTAAGTACTAAAGAGAAGAAGAGAAGACCTCATCAAAAATGAGGTCAACAGTAATCATTTGTAACTGGGTCCGAACCCAAAATATAAAAATGGATGATAAAAATCATTAACAAAAAAATGTGTTAAAAAGAAAATATGTGAAATCATAATAATAAAATTTTGATCCTTCCTTTCAAGTCAAGCTCACTCCTGATCTTTCCTCATCTTTTCCTACTCTTATTAAAATTTGAAAGAAATGAGTAAGAATTTTCCATTGTTAAGTGATCTTTCTTATTGTTCTCGTCCTTAGTACAACCCCTGAACCTTTCCTTGTTTTTTGCAGGGAAATGTCGAACGGGCGGTTGGTTTTGAACTTTAAGAATGATGTGAGTCTAGCACTCGATGAAAAGAAGATCAAGAATGGGGCCGTGATTGAGATCGACTCTGATTTCACACCAGCCGGGCTACAATACAAGGAAACTGATTGGACCCCGACCGACCGAGAAGAGTTCCGCAGCGAGACAATAATGAAATTGGCTGGCCCAAGTCAACCAGCTATCGACAATAAAAGGAAAATAAATGCCAGTTAAATGACTGGAGCAGACAAGAAAATCAAGTCTGTGGTTACTGCAGCGGAGGGCAGGTTTGTCAGCACCATGCCCACAGAAGTTCAAGAGGAAAGGAGAGCTACTCTCACTCCTACCCAACGAAGAAATAAAAACCGCCGCATTCACAAAATGTTAAGCAAGCTAGCAGTGGACCAACATGAAGAGACAATTACTACCGTCAGTACAAATACTTCGAAGAAGCCAGTTCAGTAGGAATAAAAAAAGAGGAGATCAACTCCAACGACAGCAGAAAAGATGAATAAAATCCCGATGAAAGCAGAAACAAAATCAGTGCCACGACGCCAGACAGATGCACCAGCTTTGAGGAGTCTTGTTGCAAAAGCAACCCCGGAGGATGTCCTGACAGAGATTTCCCCCGAGGAGCCGAGACACACAGGAGAACGTGCTGGGGTTGAACCATACATCCCACAGTACGTTACCAGACCTCACCGATTGCAGATAATCCCAGAATACGAGCTGGAGCGATTGCAGAAAGTTGAAAAGAAAACTTTTGAATATTTTGAAAGAATTCGAGGCAAGAGGATCAATATCCTTGTGGCCCTTGAGCTGCATACGGATGTGTTCTCAGATTACGAGCAGCAGCAAATTGTGGATTGCATCATCGAACTTCAGAAAATGGGTCGAGCTGGTCGTTTAAGAGAGAAGACCTACTCAGAGTCTCGAAGATGGATGAAAGGAAAAGGAAGAGTTACAATCTAGTGTGGGTGTTGCTACAACTTTGCCTAGGACAAAAAGGGAAATTCATCAGGGATACTCCGTCATAGTGAGGTGGATTCGATGTCAAGAATTATCAAGAGGATGGTAAAAGGATGGTGACATGGAGGGAATTGCCTACAAATTACATACCCAACAGCTGCATCCTTAACATATACAAGGAGGGCGACTGCATACCGCCACACATAGATCATCATGACTTCGTCAAACCTTTCTGCAAGGTGTCTTTTGTCAACCAATGTAACATCATGTTCGGATCTGACTTCCGAATAGCAAGCCTAGGAGAATTTCAAGGGCCGGTGGAGATACCTCTACCGGTAGGTTCCGTCTTGGTGCTAAAAGTAAATGGAGCGGACATAGCAAAACACAGCATTCCAGGGATGCTTGCTCGGCGAATCTCCATCACTTTCAGGAGAATGGATGACAGCAAGATTCCTTTCCACTTTCAGTCAGATCCAGAATTAGAGAGCCTTCGACCCTACGAGCTGTGAGCTACATGGGAGATAGCACACCTCCAATACATATCCGAACGGCATTTCCTGCCAAGGATGGCTTGGAAGCTGATGTTATTGTCCATGTATCTCACTATTCAGACATGGATCTCGACAGATGCTTTTGGAAGAAACTTGCAAAAATCTTACACAATCCGTTTTTGGATTTATGTGGATTGTATGAGATACTGGATTTTCAAGGAAAATATCATCATGTTTTGGATCAAATTATGTGATGTATTTTCAACAAATTGGAATGGAAACGACCATGTCGTGTTTTGCCTTCACCTCTTTCCTGCAAATTGACTTGGAAACGCCATTAAATTAAATGAACATTGAACTAAGAACGAAAATAAAAGAAAATGAATAAAGAACGCTTTTTAAGAATCCGAATGTCAAAATGAACTCGAAATTAACGCGAACTCTAATTGAACACAAAAATAAAATCAAATCACTAAAACAAAACAAAAATGAGAACGAAGTCCCGAATTTGAAATCCCTAGCCTCAGGCTGTTCTCGAAACCTTCTTGACTCCTCGCGATCCCTTCCCTCTTTTGAGAAGGTCGACTGAGTCTACTGACACAGAACCACAAAATTTTTGATTTGGTTCTGATGGCATGGATTCATATCCTTCACCAAACAATCAAACTTTGATCAACTCTCTTGGGATGTGAAACACTTTCATGTCTCATTCCAATCTTCTACTACAACTAAATTTTTCGCAGAATCTTTGAAACATAAATCAAATACCAAATAGGATTGGTACCTAAATTCCAATTCCCATCCTTTTGAGGCTGGTACCTAACTTCCAGTTCTCATTTTGAGATTGATACTCAAATTTTGATTCTCTTCTTTGAATTTCTGCCAATCTCGTATCCTTCCGAGAAACTTTTCCGCATCCTAACCCTCCGACTTGGGTATAAGACCGATAAGGCATCCTAATCTCGGTGTTCACTGATCTCGTACTCTTTCCAAGAAACTTTTTCGCATTCTAATCCTTCGACTTAGGTATAAGACCGTCAAGGCAACCTAATCTCGGTGACCGCTAATCTCGCACTTTTTCCGAGAAAATTTTCTGCATTCTAATCCTCCGACTTAGGTAAAAGACTGACAAGGCATCCTAATCTTGGTGTCCGCTAATCTCACACTCTTTCCAAGAAACTTTTCTGCATTCTAATCCTCCGACTTGGGAATAAGACCGACAAGGCATCCTAATCTCGGTGTCCGCTAATCTCGCACTCTTTCCGAGAAACTTTTCTGCATTTTAATCCTCCGACTTGGGTATAAGACCGACAAGGCATCCTAATCTCGGTGTCCACTAAATTCACATTCTTCCGAGAAACTTTTCTGCACTCCTAAAATTCCGAGGTCGGTACCTAACTTCCGACTCTCTTCCGAGACTGGTACCTAACTTCCAGTTCTCACCCTTTTCAAGGTCGGTACCTAACTTCCGACTCTCTTCCGAGACTGGTACCTAACTTCCAGTTCTCACCCTTTCGAGGTCGGTACCTAACTTCCGACTCTCTTCCGAGACTGGTACCTAACTTCCAATTCTCACCCTTTTCGAGGTCAATACCTAACTT
This sequence comes from Papilionanthe hookeriana x Papilionanthe teres, assembly GCA_022702705.1. Classification (NCBI taxonomy): domain Eukaryota; kingdom Viridiplantae; phylum Streptophyta; class Magnoliopsida; order Asparagales; family Orchidaceae; genus Papilionanthe; species Papilionanthe hookeriana x Papilionanthe teres. The sequence goes on along the minus strand of CM040432.1, from coordinate 62,736,580 downwards.
TCTACTCTCTTCCGAGACTGGTACCTAACTTCCAGTTCTCACCCTTTTTACAGGCGGTACCTAACTTCTGACTCCCTCTCGAGGGTGGTACCTAACTTCCATTTCTCATTTCAAAATCAGTACCTAAATTCTGATTCTCATCCTTCTGGATCGGTACCTAAATTTCAATTCTCGCTTCGAGCCAGTACCTAAATTCCAAATCTCTTTGCAATCCCGAGATTGGAACCTAGGTTTCAATTCTCATTTTAAAGTCAGAACTTCTGCAAAATCCACCTTGAAATAAATCTTAAATCAAATTTCAACCAAAATTGAAACTCAACTCAAAATTCAAACTCAAACATAAAACTTAAAATAAAAATGAAACAAATCTAAAATCCAATTTCTTGAAATCTTGGGATTTGAAATTCACCTCCTTTTTTCCCCATCAAGAGTTCTAGAATCTTCAGTCTTGGAGATTTACCTGAAACTCCCCAGCGAAAATTTTCTAAGCTTTGTTCTAAGTGTGTCAGTTAGATGTCTATGTTGGTTTTGTTGATCTCTTTGGTCAATGCCAATACGCGCGGTCTGCTCCTTTAGCACCCCACACTTATTTGGGGTCCATTTGTTGGCCTCATTTTTGGTGAGATCTTTCTTTTCCTCTTTATGCTTAGAATCTAGCCATAGGTTGTCCCTTTAACTATCCTAGAGGATTAGAAATGGAGCCCACCACTTAGAAATTCAAACACCTCTTAACTCTTCTTGAACCCCACACAGATGACCATAAACCTCCAAGTCTCTTTGGAAGGTTAAAAGTCAAATGTGGAGGTTCAAGGATGAGTTCAATAGGATTCTTTGGCCTTAGGATTACCCTGGGTGGCCTGGTCTTGGTGAGGGTCAGCTTGCACACACTACACTCTCACATACATTCTAAACCCTAAAACCACTCTCACCCAACTCAACTCCCTGACTCATGTAGGTAACTCATATGGATGGGCCTCAACCCCTAAGCTCCTGGCTAAGAGGGTTAGGAAAAACATATTGAGTGCCTAAGATGAGTCCTCTCATGGCTCTTGTGGGCTTAACATGGCTTCTTGGCTGAACCAAAATGGTTTCATTTTACTCACATCTAATCAATCTTCATTTTTCCCAAATTTCAATTTTTGACCCCCGGGGCCCTAAACCTTCCAAACCTACCAAATACTCTTGAAGTTGTCCAAAATTCCCAAAATTTCCTAAACTACACAAAATTCCTTAAAATCAATCCCAAACTTTCCCCACCACTTAAATTGATCATTCATGACCAAATATACCAAGATTTCCAAAAATAGCCCCCAATACCCTTCATATACTCTCCTTGTACCCTAAAAAACCTAAAATTCCAAAAATTCCTAAAAATCCCAAAAATTCCCAAATATTATCCACATCAATTTGTTCAACTACCACATACCCCAATTTTGTCAATTTAACCCAATTTGATCAAAAAATGCCAAATGGGCCCTTAAGGCCCAAAGTGACCAATTAACCAAATCCATCCCAAATTGAACCCAAATGTCACCCAATTTTCCCCAAATTTATTTTGAAACCTTCCTTACATCCCCAAAAGCAAAACGCTAACTTACTTTACCGAATATTTGAACTCAAACTTTACCCAAGCCTAGCCCGAACCAAAATGATTCAAATTGGCCTAAACCAATCATGAACCTAAACAAGCCCAAATTCCAAAATCAAGACCCAACTAAAATTTAAAACTCTTTGTTACACCTCCATAAACATTTTACAACATTAATTTTACATCAAAACCAACATTACCCAACCTTAGCCCAAGTTAGCCCTATTTGATCCACTTTGACCTTATTAATGAAAGACTAAAATTAAATCCAATTCAACTCCAAATGACCCCAAATCTTTTCTAAAACCTTCAAAACACATTCCTAAATCAAATGCAACATTTATTTGGCATAATATTTCACAAAATTTTCATCCAAAAATTTTTTTTTAAAACCTAAAAAACCCACTTCCTTAAAGTATTTTAAAAGCCCATTTTCACTAAATTTAAAAAGCCCAAAATTGGCTTTAAAGCCCACATGACAATTTCTTCTCATCATCTATTTAATAAAATCATCCCCTAACTTTTATTTCATCATTTAATAAAACCAAATTTGGCCTCATGAAAATTTTCCATCAAAATACCTAAAAATTCAAAAACCCTTTTTCATGAAATGAACCAAGCCATTCCCAAGCCACATGGTGCCATGAAGCCATGGAGAAGCCATATGATAGCCATGGGAGTCACTTTACACATCACCTGTCATTAATGGCAAAAGGAGGGAGTGCTTTAATGATTCCCTTAAGGGTGATTAAGCCTTTTCATGACTCTTCTTAATCTTGATTAAATATAAATGTACTTAGATGGTGACTTCTCCCTACTAAGCTAGCTGACTTTTCTGACCCCCCACAGCATCCAAGGTCCCCATGGTGGGTGCACCAAACCCTAATCCATGACTTGGACCCATTTGGACCCAAAATTAGCTCTCCCCCCATTCCATTTAAATCAAAACCTTGGACACATGGGCAATGCCAATTGTTTGCACAAAACTCAATCCCTGGACTCAGTGAGTCTGATGGTGACTTGACCCTGGCCTGACCACCACCCCAGTCGCCAGAAAACACCAGGCCGAGAGTCTCATTTGAATTCAAAAATTCAAAACTCTCTTGCTGAGTTGTCCCAACCCCAGTGGACACCATGGCTCTTCTTCTCCTCCCCTAGGCAGCTGATCCCAGCATCTAATTGCCTCTGGGAAGCCCCATAGCCATGGCTATTTAAACACCACCACCCCCATGGCCAAAAGGGTTGATGCACTGGACCTTAGTAAAACCCTATCAATTTGGTTCCAAACTCCTCTCCTAACCTAGAGCAGTTGATCCCCACTGAAATTCAGCCCTAAAATCCTCTCTGTGAGCTCAATTTTTGAACTCAATTTTAAGCCCAAAAATAGGACACTCACCACAGTGAGCCAATCTTCAAATTGATCGACTGTACACCATCACCAGACCAAGAGAAGAAGTTCCCCAATGGAAGCCCCCTCACCAGGCCAGCCGTTCCTTCTATCGGCCAGAGCTCGAAATCGATCTTGATGGAAGTCAGGTCTAGGCATTTCACCACAGCTCCAGGCTTCATCCCTAGGTTCCTTGGACTCTAGCGAACATGCCGAGCACATCCAATCGAGGCTTCACCTCTTGGACCAAGGTATGGAAACTTCTCCTTAGCCCGAGCTTCCAGCGATCCATCATCTCTTTTAAATCGATTACAAGGCTATGGATTTGTAGCTCTCATTTAGACAAACACATAGGATCAATTTTCATGTAATTTGGTTGAGAAATGAGTGAGATCTTAAGGTTCTTGGGTGGATGGCTCTTGGGACACACCAGACGAAGACGATGACCATGGATCATTCGATTGCACATGTTTTCAACAGACGGCTCAAATGGTATCGGATGAATAGATGGAGCATGAACAGCGGGACGCGTGGCTGTCGAGTCTGATGGCGGTGTCAAATAGGAGTGCGCCGCGTGGAGCTTCGACCCAGACGAGGATGACGCAGCGCCGATGTTGTTAAATAGATCAATAAGGTATTTTTTTAATTATTTAAATGCCCTGACCATTGAAAATTCATATCTTTGCAGAGAAAAATCATAAAAATAAACTAAAAATATCCACTTGCTCAATGAACAGAGGAGAATAGTGTGGAAAAAGAATTAATTTATTTTGTTAAGTATTTAATTTTTAATTAATTAAACACTGATCTGAGTATTTTAATTCTCCATTCACACACACATTTCACTATAGCATGAGACTATAGGGCTTTTGTAGCTTCTGTTCTTGGGAGAATTTGCTAAATTTTTCAAGGCCAGAGGCCATCAATATGACAAGTTATCTATATTCTAAAATTTTGTGTCCTTTTTAGCATTATAATTCCAATAATTCGCATGTTGCTTAGAAAATTCTAGGAAAATTAGGGGAGATATCTTATGACCAGAGGACCCTAGGAAAATTATGGTTTGATTTAATTCCTTAAAAATAACCCTAATTAGCCTAAACACTTAAAAGTGAACTTTAATTAATTAGGAGTAACTACACATCAAAATCAATGAAATCAATTCTCCACTGTCACTTAGGATACAAAGAACCTCACATAAAAATTTTAAGTCAATTGGAATTAGTTTACCCTATTAAATGAATTAATTAAGTGACATATCTATTTTAAAAATTGAAAAATTTATAAAACCTAAAATACATTTTAAAATTTCACCAAATTAAATTTGGAACTGCTCTATGATCAGAGGAGTCTAAGAAAAATAAAATTACATTTTTCATAAAAATTTGATTTTTAATCATTTTTAAATATTTAATAACTAAAAACTATAAAAAATCACAAAAATATAAAAACTCACCAAAACATCACATTTGGTCTCCTATGCATTTAGGAACCATTCTCCTAACTTTCCTAAGTCTCTAAGTTAAAATATGAATTTTTAAAGGCCTAGGATAATTTTAATATTTAATAAATGAATTTTCTTATTCTCCCACTAAAATAATTCTAATAAATCAAAGAAAAATCAGAAAATTATAAAATTTTGTTTCTCTGAACTCCTTGAGGTCAGAAAGATTTAAGAAAAATATAAAACTCAATTTTCAACTTTAATTTTATTTTATAATTAATTAATACCCTAAAACTTGAAATAATTGTAATAAATAAAATATAATTAAAAAAATCACCAAAAATTGGTCCAAGTAGTTCTCTAGTTAGTAGGAACATCCCATAATTTTGCTAAGGACAGAAACCCTATTTTGGTCATGTTGATGAATTTTCATTGAAAACCCTTATTTTTCATTAAGATAATTATATAAATTAAATTAAAAATAAAAAAATCATATTTTCTCCTCTAATGTCTTAATGGACATGTGAGTGAACTGACATAAAAATTTCAAGTTCATTTGAGCTCAATTTAATGAGTTATGAAGTGAATATGCTTTAAAGGGCATAAAGGTAATTAAGAGATTTTAACCCTAATTAATACTTTAAGCCTAATCAAAGGGAGGGTAAAATATTTGATCTTAATTTTCTCTTGGATGATTGAAACTTAGGTAATTAAGAGATAGAAACCCATTTAATCACCTACAACATAACAAATGAAACTTTAATTAATTAAATCATTTAAATTTTGGAAGAATAATTAAAATTTGGATTATTAAAATTAGGGATGTGACTTAGGAAGTTGTCAATTCTTTAATTTAAAGTCCCTAAATGTATTAATAATATTCAAACTCTTAATTAACTCTAAAACATAATGATAATTGAAAATAATAATCCTTAATTAAATTAAAAGTTTAAAATATTGAATGAATTAATGATTAAATTAAGGTAAACCTAAAACGTAAAAGCTAATTTGAAATCACTTAAAACTTAACCTAAAACAAATTTGAAGTGTTAAAAGTTAATCTCAAAATAAGTCACGATTAAGATCAATTTAAAATGTTTAAAACAAATTTGAATTATCAAAACTCAATGGAATTAAATAATTTAAACACCTCTTTCAACCTAAATGATTTTATAAAATTTAAGAATCAATCTAAAACCTAATTATTAAATTGGATTGTCTTAAATCATCAATTCAACCTTAATAAAAATAGTTAAATTCTTTAACAAACTAATTTGCCCCTGAAGGCTTCCATCTTATAACCTTTAGGTGGAGTATCAAATGAAATGTCACTTTACTCATCAGATAATCAAATGTCCGAGTTCACTGAGCAAGGAACAAAGCTTAATTAAATTTTTGGATGGTCAACACACCTGTACAATAAAATTTATTTGGACTCGAAATAATCTCAAAAGCATTGAAAAGATGTTTAGGACTCATCCTAAGCACTTTCTCACTCTGATGGGATGTTTTAGAAGAACAATTGAACATGATTGTTCTTTGGTGAAGAAAATCATCCTCAATAAAACACAAGAACCTAGACGTCATAGGAATTGACTAGTTGTAGAATTAAGATCTTGGTAGACAACCAGAACCTTCCCTTAGCTTTAACTAGGTATTTCTTGCAAATATTTGAATGCCCTGACGTGTGTTTTAAGTGAAGCTCGGAATGAAGAGAAGACCCACCAGGTACGCTTTTATTTTATTGCAATTTATTTACCCGCACTGTACTTTCTTTATTGCAAAGCTTGCATGTTAAACAATAATGCCACCCTGCATGAAAACTGAAACCTTTTAGGATAGCCGCAAAACTGAAACTCAAAACTAAATTAAAATCAACACAAGATAAAATTCACCGCCACAACATTCAAAAGATAAAACAACTCAAAATTTAATCACAAACAGAACAACAAAACTATAACTACAACTAAATTAAAACGTCACGTTGGATGATCGGGAATCCCTCGGATGATGTAACCCACGTGTTGCTAACGTGATTTCCCACGGTCTAAATGAAAGTGTGGAACTCATTCAATTGAGTTTAGCAAATTCATTTGGACTAAGTGAATCCGATGAAAATAGCGTTGTTGGGATAATGGAACCGTGGGATCTTAATCGGTCCTGCTTAATCAACTTTAAGATTTGTTTTAGTTAAAACATTAAGACATCTGAACCTTATGACTTTTCTAAACCAAAACACTTCTCTCATCTCTTGATTGCCACCTTCTAAAACTAAACCTCTGCAACAACAAGGAGCTTGGAGCACGGTGGGGAGCACAACCATCTTCATCAGTAAAACTTGTGTCTACTTCAGCAAAACCATTCTTTAGTCTAAATAACATACCCGTAGGATTTCAAGGTATTCTGCCTAATGCAACATAAATCATCAACTTTTTGTTAGGCATTTGAATAATTATGTTATGCAAATGAAGCCCTAACCGGTCTTAGGACTCCGAGGTAATCGTTTGGTACGACATAAACCCTCACATCTTCGAGGCTATTTGTATGATTTTGTCATGCAAATATAAGTCCTGATTAATTAAAATTGGCATGATTGAAACATTAAATAATTCTCTCAAATTGAAGCCAAATCATAGGATAGTTTGGGAAGTTGCCAAGATTCCTCTTGGATCCTCAGCTTCTCCTACTTCTCTTCCTTTGGATTCCCAAAATAAATTGTTCTAAATTTGAGCTATTTCCTATTGAAATCTCTAAAGTCCAATTGTTTGAAAACCTTAAACTTTGAAATTCTTGAGAGCAAAACCACTGATCATTATCGAGAGTTTTCTTAAGTGATTCCTGTCACTTAAGATGTAATTAACTATAGGGGCTTGCCCTTATAGGGAACTTTAAGAACCCAGGTAATATAAACCCTGCTTAATTTCTTCATATTAAGCATGAGAACTTGTCGGCTTATAAAATTGGTTCGCAAACCAAACAGATGTCACAAATCTTCTAGTTTATTTAATCAAGCCCCATCATCAAGCAGTATGTCTATTCTTTGGGATAGATATGCAGTTTGTGGTGTGGTGCTCGTTTATATAAACTATTTGGGATGTGAGATCAGTTTGATTTCATATCATAAAATTTTCAAACTTAAAATTATTTTCGAAAATCAAATGCTACTTTCTAAATTATATATATTTAAATTAAATTTAAAAATTAAAATTTTCCGACAACTTCTGTAGGCGACCCCTTTTCAAAATACAACTCACACAACCTAAAAATATGCCATGAAGAATGGGATCATTCTGGATGAGTTACAGGCTAAGGAAAGCCTCCTTTGGTCCTCTATGTGGTGTTCTTAGCTCTTTTTTCCATAGGCTTAAGGCTAGTGGGACCACTCACATGAGTTTTTAAAGGGTCTGAAGGTCGAAGTGAAATGTATTTGATTTAGGATGTGAGTGTAGAATTTAATGTGTAAATGTGAATGTCAGTGTGTGACACAGGCTCCTTGAGGGCTAATCCTAAGGCTTAGTCACCTATTGGGATTTCACATAGACGTTTTTATGTTTGGTCTCTTCCTCCCAAAGCTGGAGGTTAAGCCTTAAGCACATAAAAATTCAAGTGAAGAATGAAAAGAAGTTTGAACTTCTATTGGGAGGGTTCCATGACTAGTCTTCTAAGAAATTCACTAGGAAGTCCTATAGCTAGACCCTAGACAATCTATAGAGAACTAGACCTCAACCAAAATTGTGGTCAACAAATGGACCCCCAATAGGTGTGGGTTGCGAGAAGAGCACACCGCACGTATTGGTGTTGACCGACGAGATCAACCAAACCAACATGACTATCTGAGTGTAATTTGCAGATAGAAAGAAGTATCCAGTGAGTGAGTATCCGCTGGGGATTGAACTTCTGCTGGGAAAGGCGGGTGGAGATCCTTCAAAATAAAGATGTGAGTTCATTACTCCAGATCCTGAAGGGGACCCAGTCCGAGCGACTGTTTAGAATTTGATGGAAATTGGAGTTCGAGAATTTGAATTTTGATTTGAAGTAAGATTGAGATTTTGATTTGCTGATTTTAGCTTGTTGGTTTTTTTTTTTTTTGAATTTTGAGATTTCGTTTATGAGGTTTCAACTTGTTGATTTTGAAATTTTGAGATTTTGATTTTTGAAGGTTTTAGCTTGTTGATTTTTTTTTAAAAATTTTGATTTTGAAGGTTAAAGGTAATTGAGCGATCTCACCTTGCTCCCGAAGAGTGGGTCGTATAGAAAATTTATGGAAACTGTAGGGAAAGTGAGAGAGAATAAAGAGTAAATGTAAGCAATCAAGAGATTCCGCGTCGATCCTGGAATTTATGACATGTTGGAAATTATGGAAATTGTAAGGAATCGTACATTCTCGTACCGATCCTAGAATGTGTAACTTGTAGGAAATGCAAAAATTGTATGAAAAGGAATCGAAAAATCACGTACCGATCCTAGAATTTGTGACTTGTAGGAAATGCGAAAATTGTATGGAAATGTATGACTTGTAGGAAATGCGGAAAAGGTAGGGAAAGGAATCGGACGATCACGTACCGATCCTAGAATGTCTGACTTATAAAAAATGCGGAAATTGTATGGAAATGTATGAATTGTACGAAATGCAGAAATTGTAGGGAAATGTATGACTTGTAGGAAATGCGAAAATTGTAGGGAAATGTATGACTTGTAGGATATGCGAAAATTGTATGGAAATGTATGTCTTTTAGGAAATGCGGAAAAGTAGAGTAAGGAATCGGACGATCACGTATTGATCCTAGAATGTGTGACTTGTAGGAAATGCGTAAATTATAGCGAAATGTATGACTTGTAGGAAATGTGGGAATTGTAGAGTAAGGAATCAGATGATCACGTACTGATCCTAGAATGTGTGACTTATAGGAAATGCGGAAATTGTATGGAAAAGTAGGAAAATGTAATTCACCTTGGCGGAATTTGAATAAGGATCATGAAACTTATGCAAGAGATATGGACACTTGTAGGATTCCTTGAATTTGAATAGACTCAAAATCTGTGAAGAGTGATGATGTGTGAGATATGAGAATTTGTGAAGCGCTCTATTTGAAATGCAGAAGTTTCGGAACGAATGAGAAGCTTAGAATTTCAAAGAGAGAACTTAAGTTTCAAGTTTGTTTAAGTTTTCTTAATTTGAATTTTTTTCCTTTCGTTGATGTGTTTCACTTTGATTCATTCCTAAATGTTTTGATTTCAATTTTCTTTTGTTTAGTCCATTCACAGTTTTTTTTAACTTTGATTCATGTTATAATTTCATGTGCATGTCCGTTTATTATTATTTGTATCATTCTTTGTTCGCTTTAATTTGGGATCCAAGTATGGCCCTGCGGCTTATTAACCATCGCACACAAAAGGAGACATTATGAAAATAGAAATCTTCATTCATTTTGCTAAAGAAATATTTTTGTACAACTGATCAAATGCTGATAAGTATCACAAAAACTGATCAGGTACAGGCGTTTGAAATATCCATCAAATTGATGCTGGAGTAGTAGTAATTGTTGTAAATTGATGTAGAAACTAGTGAAAATTTGTTGATGTATGGTATTCCATCCCATGGACAAGGCAATCTCCCAAAGGCTACGCTCCGGAACAAAAGTTCCCTCGTGTTCACCCAGAGGTACTGCTGTCACAGCGGTAATGGGCGGTAGCTTTCTAGCTCTGGATCTGGTTCGTAGTAAAACAGTGTCTTATCTTCATCCATCCATCTGAATGTGACTGAAACTCTTTGTCCCCGAACCCCTGAGAAGCATTGCTTGGCTAGGTCCGCTCAGTTTCCCTAAAGCACCAAAACTGATGCAATTGGCAGGGCGATCTTCACTGTGCCTTTGAATTCTCCTGCTCCAATGATCTTTATCTCTCGACCAAACAAAATGTCACATTCATTGATGAATGAAACTACATAGAATAGTCTGAAAAAGTCATGGTGATCGATATGAGGTGGGATGCAGTCCCTATCCTCATAAATATTTATGATGTATCTGTTGGGAATACAGTCTACCAGCAGCATATGTCATTCAATCCTCCTTTTGATCATCCATTTAATCTCTGGCGGCATTTCATCCACCTCATCATGTTGTAGGATCCCTGGGCGATTGCCTTCTCTGTCTTTTGTGAAGTTGTAGCAGTAGCCTCACTTTATCGTGACTCTGCCTTTGCCGCTTTTCCATTTCCTGGGCTCCGAATAAGTCTTTCTTTTCAAAAATCCTTCCCTGCCCATATCTTGGAGAGTCCAAACACAGGACAAGATCTCCTGCTCGTCTTTCTTTGAGAATACATTCGTGTGTAAGTCCAGGCCTTCCAAAACGTTAACTACTTTTCCCTGGATGATGTCGTAGTGTTGGAATGTGTCTTTTCTAACATTTCTGATCTTTGTCATAATGTAATTCGGTATCGGCGGCGGCGGTGGTAGCAGGACGTATTCTGGTATGTAGGGCTCGACGTCAGGTCGCTCTCCCAGCTACCTCCTTAGTGTAGCAGCGGCATACGCTTCATAAGTCCCATATTCCTCTAGTCATAGCACATTGTAGTCCGGGCATACTGAGAATGCCCCTGAAGTAGTCAACTGTCGAGGGAAGTCCGAGCTGCATGTCGGGTACCCTATGAAAATTTCCTCCATCAAGTCCCTTACTGGCTCTGGTTCCTTGGAAAGCTCCCGTTCTGTGTCAATCCTTGGCAGACTTTCTTCTATCTCTTTCATCTCAGGTTTGTAGGAAACTTCTTCTGGGACTGGTGGCAACTCGGTGGCTAACTGTCAGGCCTGTCTCAACTCCATCCTGTCTAGGAGATGGCGTTTGTGGCGATTTGTATTCTTTCTCTTAGTATGTCCCAATGGCGTATCCGGTGTCTCTCAACTGAAGCTACAACTAGATCACCTCTCAGAGTGGTGATCATGGACGAAAGCTAACCGTGTATGCTGTCAAGCAAGTGTGAATCAAAAAATCCTCTAGTACCACCATACCCCGAGGACTGTCCATCTTCTTGAAGTGCGAGGTTTAAGCCGCTCTTAGAAGCAAATACTGACTTGCGTCCTGACATTTCCTGTGAAAAAACGATAGGAGAGATGTTAGTGGTTGATATTTTACGCGAACAAGAATAATATCAAAATCCATTTTAATGAGTTTTAAGTTATGTTGTTTCAAATTATGTTGATGTGATTGTGTTATTTAATGTAATCCCATGGAATTTAGAATTAAAAAATTTCACATGAATGTTTTGTGGAACGAGATTTTATTTTATTTTATTTTGAAGTTAGCACAAAATTTTTAAACCCAGTCACAGATATGGGCCACATAGCTTCATCGGAACAAAAGTCCTTCTTTAGCATTTTCACGTCGCGTAGTATTTCTTTAAGTATCATCCATTTATAGGCTACATAGGCCTCTGCCCTTGGGAATCTACCAGTTGGTAAGATCCTCCGGAGTAAACTATTTCTACCACGATTGGTCCTTCCCAAGTCGGTTCGAATTTCCCACCTATCTTGCGATGTGCAAGAATAGGTCTTCTGAGTACGAGTACGAGGTCACCAACTTTGAATGAACTTAGGCGAACCAATTTATTGTGGACCTGGATCATCTTTGCTTGAAAGAGTTCCAAATTTGTTTTACGAGTAATCTCTTCCCTTCGAGGTTTTCCAATTCTGCTAGTCAGAGGTTGGCATTGTCTTCAGTAGTGATTTGATCTGCAACGACGACTCTAAGTGAGGGTAGCTGTACTTCCAGTGGTAAGACTGTCTCAGACCCGTACACGTGTGTGTAAAGTGTGGAACGTTTCGGCGTCCTAACTGTCGTCCTGTAGAGCGCTTCTAGTAACTTCTCGTGCCATTGTCTTTTGTTGTCGTCAAGCATTTTCTTCACAATCTGTAATTGTTTTTTGTTGAATGCTTCTGCCAAGCCATTAGCTTTGGGGTAATAAATTGTAGAGTACCTACAATCTATCCCATGGCATTTGATGAAATTATTGATCTTGGTGCTCTTAAAGGTGGACCCATTATCAGAAATGATTTTGCACGACACACCAAATCGGTAGACAACCCGCTCCTTGAAGAACTGTAGAACTTGTTGTGTTGTGACCTATCGTAACGGAACGGCCTCTGCCCATTTCGAAAAGTAGTCTGTAGCGGCGAGAATGAACTTGTGTCCTTTAGAAGAAGGAGGGTCTATCGGATCCACTATGTCTGTACCCCAACACTCGAATGGCCACGATGCGATCGTGGGGTGTAGAACATTCGGAGATTGGTGCAGGACCACTCCATGTACTTGACATTAATTAAATTTCTTAGCTGTGTCCATGCATTTTGTCATCATTGCCGGCCAGTAGTATCCGAGTCTCTTGATTTTCATTGTCATTTTAGGCCCTGACTGGTGCACTCCACACAATTCGGCGTGAACCTCTTTGATGGTATTCTGTGCTTCTGCTTTGCCGAGACACCTAAGCCACATATGGTCGAAGGATCTTCTGTACAGAAAACTGTTAATTAACTTGTACGACATTGCTCTTTTGTATCTGGTGCGCTGTAGACTTATCTTCCGGTAGCTTTCCACTCTTATCTATGTCCATGCAATATTCTGTTATCGGTTGACACCAGTCTGACTTGTCATCTGTTACTGTAGCTGCTAGTCTTTCATTTTCCAGTTCGTGTAAAGTGTCGAGCTCTGTCTGTGAGAGAACCTGACATCCGCGTATAGTGATATCTATTGAATCCTCCGGTGGTCATGCAAATTATTAGCTAGTTTAGCTAAAGCATTTGCGTAAGCGTTATCTGCTCGAAGAATTCTATAGAATGTTACACTGGGGATTCGCTCCAGTAGTTTCATTGTGTATTTTTGGTAATCCCCCAATCTTGGTTTCAGAATTTTGTACTCTCCTGCCACTTGTTGGATGACGAGCTGTGAGTCACCGTAAACGGCAATGTCAGTTATGTCCATTAAAATTGCTAATTACATACTTATAATCAAGGCTTCGTACTCTGCTTTATTGTTGGTGCATGGTTCTGTTAGATGGTAGGAGAAACTTAGCATTTCCTGATCCGGTGTCATGAAGATCAAACTAATACCTGCACTACCTGGTATCACTGTATATTGTCCCTTGTCTTTTCTGGCTGAAGTAGAACCATCAAAGTACATTTCCCAATGTCGTGTATTCAGTTCTTCTACTTGTAGTATTTTCTCGTATGGTAGTTCGTTGTCAAGCGGAGACCCAGCTTGTAGTGAGTGCACAGTGAGGAAATATGCTAAAATCTGCCCTTTAATAGCGTGAAGGGGCATGAAAGTTATGTGAAATTGCAATAGTATCATCGACCATCTTGCATGACGTCCGGAAAGAGTAGGTCGGGTCATCAAATATTGCAATGGATTAACTTTCGAAACCAGGTTTACCTTATGAGATAACATGTAATGTTTAAGCTTCTGAGCAGCAAAAATTAAAGCTAGACAATGTTTCACAATAGGATGATACTTTATTTCTGCCGGTATTAGACGTCGACTCATGTAGTATAGTGCGTTTTCCTTACCCTCGTCATTGACTTATGCAAGGAGAGCTCCGAGGGATTCGTCTAAGGCCGTGGTATAAAGTATCAACGGTCTACCCTGGATAAGGGCTGGCAGAACGGGTGGTGTCATAAGATATCATTTATTATCTTCTAAGGCCTGTTGGCATTCCTCTTTCCAAATAAATTTGGCGTCCTATTTAATTAAAGCTGAGAAAGGTCGTCACCTCCCCGACAGTTTAGATATAAAGCATCTTAGGTATGCCAGTTTTCCTTGAAAAGAGTGTAGTTGTTTCAAGGTTTTAGGTGGAGGCATTTCTAAGATGGCTTTAATCTTCTCTGGGTCGATTTTAATTCCCCGATGATGGACAACGAACCCTAGAAATTTCCCGGAGGTAATGCTGAATGTTCATTTTAAGGGATTCATTTTAAGATTGTATTGCCGTAATCATTTGAACACGATCCTCAAATCACATAGGTGGTCACCCTTTACTTTATTTTTGATGACCAAATCATCCTCATAGCACTCCACTTGGTTATGGATGAGGTCATCAAAGATTCTTTTCATTGCTCGCTGGTAGGTTGCACCGGCGTTCTTCAGGCCAAAAGGCATTACAGTGTAGCAGTAAATTCCAATCGGCATTCAGAAAGCTGTGAGTGTTGCATCCTCTAGAGCCATCTTGATTTGATTGTATCCCAAAGATCCATCCATAAAAGAGAAGATTTCATGTGATGACACGATGTCCACCATTAATTCTGATATCGGTAACATGAATTTGTCTTTTGGACATCCTTTGTATATATCTCTGAAGTCGATGCGTACCTGAATTTGTCAATTTTTCTTCTTAACTGGTACGACATGGACTAACCATGTCGGATACTGCTCTTCTTTGATGAAATTAGTGTCTATTAATTTCTTTATTTCTACTGTAACTTGTTGTTCTATGTTAAGAAGCAATCTTCAAGCTGCTTGTTTCACTGGTGTCGAATTTTTATCCACCCCTAGGTGGTGTACTGCGACCTCTGGGGATAGTCCTGACATTTCATCGTAACTCCAAGCAAAGCAATCTTTGTATTCCTTCAATAATTTAACCAAGTTTGTAACCGCTTCTTTTTTGAGTAGAGAACTTATGAAAGTTGGTCGGGGCTGCTCCTCAGTCCCGAGATTGATTTCTTTAGGTTCATCAATCGTTGTCTTAATTTCTTTTTCAAACTCTGGTGGAGCATCGTCGACTGTAGAATCTTCAAAATCTTCTTGTATGTCGAAGCAAATTTTGTCTGACTGGCTAGTAACAACCATGCAAAATCTCGAATCATCGACTGGTCCTACTGTTCCAAATCCGAGACCCTCTTTTGAATTGAGTTTTTGTCTTTTTGTATTCCATAATTTTTCAAAAAGTTGTAGCTTATCTTTCGGCATTCATTTTGGTATGCGTCCTTGTTGAATTAAATTTTGTACACAAGGAAAAAAGTAACCAAAAGGTAATTCCATTAATTCATTATCATTTTCCTCCAGGTTTACAACAGGTATAGAGGTAGAAGAAGAAGTTCTATAGAACTTGATAAGTTTGATCCCGCCATTATGAATTTCCTTGACCTCCAGACCCTCGACCTTTTGAGAATTGATCGGAGTCAAGGTCAAGGACATAATGTTTGATTCGATCATACATTGACTCGTATTCACTTTTTGTTGATGTATCTTCCAAAGTGATCTCGAACTGAGGTTTCTTCTGGTTGATTTTCATCATTTCTTTTTCCTCTTTGGATCTTCCTTCTGCGTCGATATCGATTGTTGGCTTCATCCATCCAACAAGCTGGTAAATTCTTCCTCATCCACGTCCCGGGCCTCGACCTCGGATGCGTGAGCTAGAAGAACCTCCACCACCTCATGGTAAAGGGATGGTGGGAGATTGTTGATGTGGAGCAACACGGTTCTGTTCTTGCGGCCTTGTTGGGTATGTGATTTTGTTTGTCACAACATTTCTGGAGAAGACTGTCTTCTTTGGCGGAGCATAGTAGGCAGTGTCCTCGTGGATGCTTATTTCATGTATCGAGAATGGTTGTAGATCCCCTTTGATGCAATTTTCTTGTCCATTTTTGTAGTATTTGATGCACTGATGTAGAGAAGATGGAACCATGTTATACTCGTGAAGTCACGGTCGACCAAATAGAGTGTTGGACAAAGTTTTCGCGTTGATGATATGGAATTTTTCGGTTGTTACTAGATTTCCAACCTTCATCTGTAGCGTAATCGATACCAATGCTCTTTCTCCTTTCTTATTGAAGCCTCTTAGCATCATCTTGTCCGTAGAAAGTTCTTGAGCGTCGATGTCCAAGTATACTATTGTCCGTAAACTCATATATTGAGAGAAGCACATGGATCAACTAGAAATTTGGAGAGCACGTACTTGCCGATGTTAACGGAGATGTAGAGCGGTCGGTTGTGATCGGCTGTACCAAGTAGTAAGTCGTCGTCGGTGAAGGTCACACCGGGCTGTTCTCCCAAAGCACAAACTCCATCTGAGGATGAGCTGGCCAAGTGAGTTAAGCATATTTCTGGGTCAAGCAAAGCTCTTACCAAATTTTCTCTTATCTCCTTGGATAGGATCAGATCGTCGTAGATGCTTAGCTTGGCCGGCAACTTCCTAAAATGTTCTAGTACATTGTAATCCACTTTATTTGGGTTCCTGTTTTCTTCTCAAACTTGTATCTCTTCCACTGCTAGAGGCAGTTGCTCTTGAGTAATAACCTGTTTTCCTTTATCTATTGGCAATGTTCTTGGATGTAATACTTTCCCACTTCTGAGGTTTACCTCTGTAATTTCCTCCTTTATTGGACCCAGGGGCTCTTCTGGTATTGTAATCAGTTTTTCTTGTGTTAACTCTGTATCTGAACAATCCAAGTTGATCAGAGTTCCTTTGCATTCGAGGATTTGTTCCTCATCCTCTGATGGTTAGTAGCTGGTACTGTCGATGTTTCCCTTTTTGTTGAAGTTCTCGTCGGAAGTTAATGTGATTTGAGGATCGGTTTGCGAATTGAAATCAAGGATAGATTGGTCGCTGTTAATTACATCATTAGTAGAAACAACCAAAATGTAACCAGAATCGAAATATTTAGATTCAAAAGAGCACACAAGTGCGCAGAAATAATAGTACAGTGTCAGGGGTTTGAGGGATTTGACCCCTGAATCTAAAACAACCTATCTAACCGGAGCAGCCTCTATCCTACCATTCGCGCTATCATCCTTAGCTCCTCGCACGATATCCTTCTTCTTCGGTTTCAGTCATCATGAAGACTCCTTTATCTCGATCTTTATCTTTGGCTGTTCTAGTGGATAACTCTGAACGACAACTTGCTTCGGGTCAGATCGAATCTGATCCAAAGCTCTCTTGAGGTCGTCCCAGGTCGTACTCCATCCTCCTTCTTCAGTGTAGGGATCTAGCTGAGAGAGTGCTTCGACCAAAATCATATTTATAGAACCTCTTGCAGGTTCTTTTA
This sequence comes from Papilionanthe hookeriana x Papilionanthe teres, assembly GCA_022702705.1. Taxonomy (NCBI): domain Eukaryota; kingdom Viridiplantae; phylum Streptophyta; class Magnoliopsida; order Asparagales; family Orchidaceae; genus Papilionanthe; species Papilionanthe hookeriana x Papilionanthe teres. Next base: position 62,719,134 of record CM040432.1, on the reverse strand, counting down.
AATATTCCTTCGGGATTGTGATATTCCTCTCTTTGTAGTTATTCTCAAGCCAATCCATGAAGATGAAGCATCCATCTATTGTGTGCCCGAGTAGTCCGTGATACGACAGTAGTTGGGTTCATTGCTCTTACCAATTTCTTATGGTTTCTTAGGCTCTGGTAGTTTGAACTCAGGCTTCTTCATTAAACTTTGGAATATCTTCGCCACGGCGTCATCCTTAAAGGAGTAATCTTTGTTCAGTAGTTCTGTTATCGTTTTGCACGTATTTGCTCTTGGCTGTCCCTGCTAGGAAGACTGCTGCGGACAGGGCTGACCGTACTGCTGAGGTTGGATGTATTGTGAAGGATGCTAGATGTATTGCTGGTTGTACTAAGAAGACGGCTGACTGTATGGCTGACTGTAATGAGAAGATGGTTGACTGTATGCGAGAAGACAGTTCCGTCTGAATCCTCATTGGCTGCCTACCTTTCTCGATTGTCGCTACTGTACTTAGCTTTTTCTCAAAATCCTTGACCAGTCTTGACTTCTCTGTTTTCTCTGTAGGTTCCATGTGCTTATGTTCTTCTTGAAGACTGCTCGCCTTACTAAGTAGCTTCTCAAAGGATTTAGTGGTCAAACCTTTGAGCATGAAGGCCACCTAACCGTAGATACTTTTGAGGAGTATCTCGATCGCATGCTGCTCTTGTAGTCAAGGTTCACATTTCATGCTCAGGTTTCTCCATCTGAGAATGTAATTAACCAAGGACTTGTGGGGCTTCTGCCGCTCTACTAAGAGATCTTCAATGGTGATGTGGTGTTGTCCGCCGGCAAATCTTTTGACGAACAAGCTCTCCATTTCTGCAAACATCTTAAACAATCCGTTGGGAAGTTCTGCGTACCAATCAAAGGCTATCCCTGATAGACTGTTGACGAACTGTCTGAAAAGTTGCTTAACTCCCTCATGTGTTGCAACAACTAGCCCTGAAGTGAGCGATGTGTTGGCGAGGGTTTCCGGTGCCATCGAACGTTTTGAAGGTCGGTGGTACGAAGCTCGTAGGATAAGGCACGGCATCGAACTCTTCCTGGTAAGGTCAACCCTTAGAATGATGCACCCCCTTTGTATTGAGCTAAGACCTCCCGAACCTTCTGCTCGATCATCTGATCAACATCTTTCTCTGGGGGAACCAGTGTTGGGTTCTTCTTTGGTTGTTCTCCTCCGCTGGTAGAGGCAACTTCTCTTCTTTCATCTGTAATGTGTACAATTTCTGGTTGATTGACTTCCGGAGATGATGTGGGTCGTGACTGTGTCTGTCCATGCACCGTAGCCATTGCTGTCATGGCGGCAGTCACCTCTTCCATATGTTTCTCTAGTTAGAGTATTCATTCATCCCGGTCTGGATGGCTCTCTGGTATTCCTCTTTAGTGTTCCCCTCGATAGCAGGAGTTTCACGAGCAGCTGATGTGGCCCTAGTTTCCACCACGTTAATTTCCATGAACTCTTCTTCTTCCATATAATCTGACAGATGGAGATCCTTGTCATCGACCTCCAATCCTCGCTCCCCAGCTAACTCTGAAATCTCTTTGCGAACTTTCTAAAATTTGTCTTCCATTGATCCTTTTTTTGCTATTGACTCTGAAGCAACAGGAGTGGCGCCGATAGGAATGTATGACTCATGTTTTATATTGTGGTCGGCGGACTTTTCTAACAGTACTGTAGTAGAAACCTTCGGTATCCACACCTTTCTTTTTGAACCTGATGTCTTGGGGCAGAGTACCTTGGTAGGGACATCAGGATAGCAAGAGGAGGTGTGCTCCCTAGGGTGCTGACCAAGTGTGGAGGATCGCAATCCTATTCCATTCTCTTCTGACGGGTCTTTCCATTTAATTGTGACAAGTGGTACTCTCGAACACAGCCGAGACTTGACTGTCCTACGTCTGACGGGCATTGATGCGGTAGCAACTATACCTTTATTGGTGGTAGTGGTGACGCGTTCTCCCAGACGGAATCTCACTGGGACACGGGCTGACAGTATCTCGCACTTATCTTTTCTTAAAATTTCCCTCCTCATCTTGGGGGACACTGCACATCCTGTTCTCTTGAGTAGTTTAGAAATGAAACATCCCTCTCTTTCCACGAGTCTGTGAACCATTGCAGGGACTTGAGTGATAACTAAGGGCTCCTCTCTCAGCTCACCCCATCTGTGGGTAAGTGGCGGTAACGTAGCATCAATTTGGTGGAGGTTTTCATTTCTAGTGGTGTCCATTAATGGATGAAACCTGCTTCCTCGGAGGAGAGGAGTGGCTTCAGACACAACGAGTTCCTTCTGATGAGGAATCTCATCCACAATCGGTAAACTAGCGAGCTTGGCTCTGGAGGCCCTTGAACTTTTCCTTCGGCGATTTCTCTTCTGAGTCTTGGAGCAGGAACCAACCTCGAAGACTGATGGGACAACTTGATCTTCCTCATTATCTTCGCACAGGATTTCCTTTCCATTTACAGATGGGAAGGTAGGAACGGTCACTATGAATCCAGAGGGAGTAGGAGCAACGGTCCTCCGGGGCACATACGCAGCTGACTTGACAGGAGTAGGAACAAATTTTGCCCTCTTGACCATGGGAAAATCGTGATGAGAGTTCAAGTCGAACTTGGTGGAAGGCTGTTGAATTTCAGAAGTCCCGACCTTCACTGTGACAAATGGAGTTTTTCCCAGAATGACCTCGAACTAGTCAAAGCCGTCTCCAAACTGAATTGTAGGAGCAATAAGATGAGCCCCACGGGAGGGAGGCAAATTGCAGGAAAACATAAGCGTTGGGATCGACATTGTCACTCTCGATCAAAAAGGAAATTCCAAGTATTAGCAAAAGGACCCAAAACCTTGTATTTGTAATATAAACAATTACAAATTAACAAAGGTCGATCTATGAACTGGATAAGTGTGTTTTATTTTATTTTGTTTGCTTTTACTTGTTTGTTGTGTTGTAGGTGTTTTGGTTTTGTGTTTTCAATTTTGTTGTTTATTTAAAGAGGTTAAAATTTCAGAAGATTATCAGGATTGGATTGAGGAATTTGAAGTTCAACTTTGTGAAATAGCAAAGATTGGATATGTAGGGTGAGAAGGATAGGGAGACATGGGACCCAATTCGGGACCCTCTTCTCGACGTAGCTCATCCTGGTCAAATTTTTCCACCCATCACACCTATTGAGGGTCCGACCCCACAAAAGATCAAAGAAAATTTCTAAAGCCTCCTGGACCCTTTTGTTTAAAGGTGGCTTAAACAAGTGGTCCTGAAGTCAAGGAGAATCGATGGTACTTACCCAAGAAAGAAATGAGTGAAGCATATCGATGGAAGAATGGTAATCTGGTCTATGGGGGACATAGACACATTATCGATGTGTAATAACAAGTTTCTTGATTTGTATGGAAAGAGAAACTAATCCCCAGCAGAGTCGCCAGAAGCTGTCGGCGCGTAAAAAGTTTGGATTTTTTTAAAATGTGGGTCACCCAGTAGAAGCCGTCGAGCTGTCGGAACCGAAATCCCGTCGCCCGCTTCGGAAGGACATTTTAATATATATATATATATATATATATATATATATATATATATATATATATATATATATATATATATATATATATAAGTTTAGAAAAATATGAAGTCAAACTGATCTCATATTTTCTGAAGTTCAAATGAAAGAGCACTATACCTCAAACCTTGTATTTATCCCGAAGGATAAACACAAAATTTAAGGATGAGGCTCGATCAAATAAATTAAGGAAGTAAATGACATCCGTTTGGTCTTTAAAACCATTTTATTTGTCGAAATGTTCCCCTATTTAATACAAAGGATTAAATAGGGTTTATATTAAGCTGGGTTCGGAAAAGTTTCCTATAAGGCAAGCCCCTATAGTTAATTACATCTTAGATAATTGGGATTTCCTATGAAAACTTTCGATAGAAATCAGGGAGTATGTTCTTAGGACTTCAAAAGGCTAAGGTTCTCTTTAACGAAATGTGATAGTCAGAATCCAATAGATGAGTGGTGTCAAGTCTTGAGAATGAGTTGTTGTGGAATCCAAAGGAGGAAGGAGTGGGAGAAGGCACGAATTCTAGAAGATTCTCGGTGACTTCTCAAATTATCCTATCGTTTGGCTCAATTTAGGAAAAGATTTAATTTATGTTTCATCCTGACAATTTTAATTAAGTAGGACTTACATTCACTTGATGTCGATCATGTGAATAGCCTGGAAGATGTGAGGATTTATGTCATCTCGGAATGACAACCTCGTAAACCTAGACAAGTTAGAGCTTATAATGCACCAGGTGCAATGGCCTAAAAGATGAGGTGAGGGTTTATATTACCCTGGGCAAATACCTCGAAGTCCTATGGCTTGTTGTTATTACTAAGGGAAGAAGGTTACTATTGTAGACTCGTTGTTTGCTCTCTCTAACATGTCATTCCACATCCTCGATCGTGCTGCCCTCGGTGTGTTTGCTCGAGCTCCTTGTTTTTATCGTAGAAGTTTCAGTTTTAGAGATGACAAATGTGGGGGGTGAGAGAAGTAGTGTGTTTTAGAATGTTGAAAATTGAGGTGGCTTAGTGTTTTATTTAAGCAAATGATAAAGTTGATTATAACGCCAGCGGTTAGGACCCCACGGCTCCCTCATTCCGGTTACATTATTTCATCGGATTCCCTTAGTCTGGATGAATTTACTAAATCCAACTTAATGGATTCCGTACTTTCATTCAGACCGTGGGAGACCTTATCAGCAACACATAGGTTGCGTCGTCCAAGGAACTCCCGTTCATCCAAAGGGGTGATTTAATTTAGTTGAAGTTGAGATTTTATTTTGTTTGTGATTAAATCTTGAGTTGTCTTATATTTTGAAATGTTGTGAAGTGATTTATTTCATCCTAAGCAGTTATATATGCAGTAATGTAAAGTACTGAAAAGTATGGCAGGAAACTGTCCCAAGCAGGTATATGTGCAATAATGTAAAATACTGAAAAGTAAAGCAGGAAACTGTCCCAAGTAGGTATATGTGCAATAATGTAAGGTAGGCAAACTGAGCTAAGCAAGTATATGTACCAAAAAAAAAAAAAAAAAGAAAGCCAAGCACACGTACTAAAAGTAAAACATGAAAGCCTAACAAATAGGTGTGTGTATGTGCCACAGTGTGTGAAAGAAAGACTACGTGTAAAACTTGTGTAATAGAACAAAAGGGAATCACAAGAAAACCAAAAGTTTGTAAGAGGCAACGTCTCGTAGGAAATTCGAGAAAACAAAACCGTTAAAAAAATCCATAGGAAATCCGTAGAAAACAAATATGTAAAGAAAACCCATAGTAAATCCGAAAAAAGCAACGTAGGAAAAACCACAGAAAATAAAGGACTAGAAGTCCAAAAGGACCGTAAGAGCGATGGTGCAGAGGACTCAAAGCTATGTTGTATGTCCCACCTTAGGTACTGACTACTAGACCGACTTTCTGCAGAAGACAGCCCTAACCCAACTCAAGTAGCCAACCGTGGACCTTTGAAAATTTTTAATTCATTTCTGTTTGGACGTCATGCAATTAGAAAGCTGTAGGTAAGTAGGTTGTTTTGTGGTGGAGGTAATTTTGTATTTTTTTTGAAAATATGTATGTGTATTTTTTGTAAAGTAATTCGACCCACAGGTTAACTACCCTAATCAAACTAGGACTACTAACATCTTTAGACAGTCGGTGATATAAACCTCAAGGATGGGTGAATAGTATCAGTAATTTCTTTTCTCTACCCTCTCCAAGGTCTCTAAGTCAGGAGACACTATTTTGTGATTCTCTCGCATCGGTTCTCTATTGTAAATCTATCATCGTCCCTATTGCACTTACAACCTTGTTTGATAACCCCACATATAGTGGAAAGCTATACGTACACACTTATGTGTCCTACATAAGCACGTGAATTGAGCCAAGAAACAAGGTGAAAAACCAAGGACAAGAGGTCAAGGAAAAGGGAGAGGAGGAAATAATCCACCTAACGTGACATCAGAAAGGAGGTGAGTTATTTTCTCAAAATTGAAGTAAACAGAAAACACGAGTCAAAACAGCTAAACCTCTCCCAACATGGTGCAGAGAGGTGACGATGAGACATGCGAAGAAAATGAGCTAAACCCTTTGAACATGGTACGAGGGGCAGCTGCAAAGAGTCAAACCTCTCCAACATGGTGCGAGAGGTTATCATGTAAAGCATGTAGAGTAAAAGGGTCAAACCCTTGTAACATGGTGCCAAGGGTTATCATGTAGTGGGTGTAAAGAAACAATGTAAAGTAGTGAATTAGTGTGAGGAAATATGAAAGGTGTAGTGTTGTGGCCAAGTACTGTAACATGTGAAGTAGTGTGACATGTGTAGGGTAGTGTGATGATGTAGCATGTAAGGTAGGAAGTGATGTAGTGAGGTAGTGTGATAATGTAGCATGTAAGGTAGGAAGTGAAAACTAATCCCCCCATCATGGTGCGAGGGACAACTATAAAGTATGTGGAGCAAAAAGGTTAAGATATGTGAAATCAAAACCAAAAGCTAGGAAAGCGGGGAGAAAACATGCCCAAAAGGAAAGGAAAAGCCAAATCCGATCAGAGAAAAATTCGGCAGCATAACGGCATAAAAAATCGATTTTCACACCTGTAATTTGCAATCCAAGAAGTACACAAGCATATATATGTAGCAATATTCAACATTTCCATCAAATCCCAAGTTTCTCACAATCACAACATTCAACCTATATGTATATAGCACCATTCCAAGCTTTTTAATCAAGTAGAGCAATGTAACGAAGGAAGAATTCCTTACTAACATATGAAATTTAAAGTACCCAAGCATATTAAGTATATAAGTTTGAAGTAAACCAAGCATGAATAGCATATCCAAGCTCTCTCTTTGATGTGTTAAGCATGTCATTTCTCCTCTTTTCCTCTTCTCACTTAAAAGCAACTCACATGATGCTTAGCAAAGCAAATTTAAAATAAGGGCAGCAAAGAGAAGCTTTAAATCAACTTGAGAAAAGGCTACCAATGTAATCTTTCATGTGGGGGCAGCAAGCAGATGTCCAAAACCAACTTGAAAAGAAGCTACCAATGTACTTTTTCATGTCAAGGAATCAAGTGTTCAAAACCAACTCCAAGACAACATACAAGTGCAGATTTTTAGTTTAGGAATAGGAATGATACAAAGCACCTCTAAACAAATGTACAAGTGCAGATTTTTAGTTTAGGCATGCATAAGGATGAGCTAAATAAACTCCACATAAAAATGTAAGTGCAGATTTTTCATTTAGGATTGCATAGGAATGATCCAAAGCACCTCTAAACTAATGTACAAGTGCATATTTTTATCCTTGGAGTGCATAAGGTTGATGTAAACCAATTCCAAATTAATGCATAAGTGCTGATTTTGACATTTGGCATACATAGGATGGTCGCATTTCTTTCCAAAGGCAATGAACATAACCCAAAAAGGTGCTACAATCATTTAAATGACAATACCCAATCCTTCTAACAAGCATTTGATATTAGTGGCTCCTTTCATAAGAGAAACATGTAGGTATTTCAAAAGTAAAGTGGAGCGGGTGTAACATGTGATGTTTCATGTATGTAACATATGAGTGTCTTGCAATTGAGTGAAATGAATATGAATGTGATGTTTCATATATGTAGCATGTAGGTGTTTTGAAAGTAGGTGAAGTGTATGTGAATGTGGAGTTTCATGCATGTAGGTGTGTTGAAAGTAGGTGAAGTGTATATGAATGTGGAGTTTCATGCAGGTGACATGTGAATGTTTTAAAGTTTAAGTGAAGTAAATGTAGAATGTAGGGTGTATGTTTGTACAATGTGATTGCTTTGAATTTGGTGAAATGTAATATGTGAAATGAATTTCCATGGATATAGCATGGATTTGTTTTAAAATTTGGTGGAATGTAATGTGAATGTGAAATTTCATGAATATAACATGTGAGTACTTCAAATGTAGTGAAGTGTAATGTGAAAATTTTAAAACCATGAAATGACTTGCATGAGAAAGAGAGCTTTGAGTTCCTACAAGTAAAACACCATTTTATGCAAGAAATGAGATGAAACACATGTGAAAATATAGTCTTGATGTTATGTATATGAATACATGTTGAAATAAATGAAAGACAAGCTCACATAGCTTCAAATTTGGATGTTCCATGTATGAACATGTTTATATCCGAAAATTGCAAATATTTCACCAAATCCCTTCATGTGTATTCCAACCAATGAAAAGCATCATAAATGCATGGAATGAGTGAGGTATGCATGGAAAACAAGTTTGGATGTTACGCACATGAATACTTGATGAAATAGATGAAAAATAATCACATGTGTGTTCAAATTTTGATAGTTTTGCATATGCCTATCTCCAAATCCGAAAATTGCACATAATTAATAAGTCTTTTCATGATTCAAAATTTAAAGTCCCAAAGCTAAAGCATGCTAGGTAACATTAGTGAAATATTCCATCTTTTTCACATAACATATCCCAAACCTTCAGCCTCTTGCCAACATGTGATGGAGCATAACAAAACTTTCAAGTAAATGTGCCAAACTTAGAGAATCATGAGTATTTTTCCATGTAAGATAACTTCAAAGCCTAACCACAAACTCAAAAGTTTGACATATAGAATAACTTCAAAATCCAAGGATGAAGTTAAAGATTTGTCATGTAGAATGACTCTAAAACTTAAGAATAAAACTTAAAGCGTTGCCATGTGAAGTGGATTCAAAAGCCAAAACATAAAACTTAAACTTTTGCATTGTAGAATGGCCTCAAGACATAAGCCTAAATTTGAAACTTTTGCCATGGAAAAGAATTTTAAAACCCTAAGCATAAACTTATAATTTCATCATGGAAAAGCACTTTAAAAAAATAGGCATAAACTTGTAATTTTTCCATGTAAAAGTGGCTTCAAAAGCTTAAGCATGAGCTTACCATTTTGGTATGTAAAACCTTAGCATAACTTGAAACTTTTGCCATGTAGAGATGGCGTCAAAGATTAAGCATGAATTTGAAATTTAGCCATGTGAAAATGACTTCAAAGACTAAGCATGAATTTGAAATTTAGCCATGTGAAAATGACTTCAAAGACTTACCCATAAGCTCAAACTTTTGGCATGTGATATGGCCCCAATAACCTTAGCCTAAAATTGAAGATTTTCCATGGAAAAGAACTTTAAAAATCCAAGCATAAACTTGCAATTTTACCATGGAAAAGCACTTCAAAACTTAATGACAATCTTGAAATTTTTGGTATGTAAAAATAACTTCAAAGCCAAACATAAAACTCAAAGATTTGGCATGTAAAAATGGCTTCAAACACAAGCATAGATTTCAAATCCTTGACATGTAAAAATAGCTTCAAACCCAAACATAAAAAATCCAAATTTTTTGGTCGTGCGAAATGGCTTCAAACATAAGCATAAACTTCACATTTTTGGCATGTAAAACCATAGCCAAAAGCCACACAAAGTTAAGCCACGAGAGGGGAATTTATACCTTAATGGCCAAGATCACCAACCAAGCCAAAGGAAGAAGTAAAAGAGGTAAGAAACCTAATCCAAGCAAGAATCAATTGAATCCAAAGAAATTTGGATAGCACCTCCCCTCAAATTTTAAATTTCATCCAACCCAAAAACAGGGAAAATAGGGGCTATTTTATAGCCAGAAGAAGAAGAAGATGAAGCCCTTAACTTACCCATGAGCAAAGACCATTAATACAAAGAAGATGAAGCCATTGAACCACTTTTGAGATGATGGAGAAGTGACAAAGCATCAAGGAAGTCAAGAGGGCTGCCATGGATGTGATTGATAGCAGAAATTCCCTCCATGGCAGAACTTACATGGAGGAGAAGAGGCCACCACATCAAGCACAAGAGGGGGAGAAGAAGCCACGAGGAAGAGGTGCATGGAGGAGAGGAGGAGTGCTACACCTAGGGCTCAGCCAAGCTTGAAACCATAAAAATTATTAGGAGGGCCGGCTGCTAGGGTTCGGCCGAATCCTATTAGGCGTAGGTTTGGTCCAGGTTGAGCCAGAATGCGAGTTTTAAGTAAAATATTACCGACTTCGAGCCAATTTCATCATTTTTCAGAATATAGCAAGTTATATATGCTTCCCAAGTAATTTCGATGTTCTGGACACAACGGCGTAGTTTGTTTACGAATCTAAGGTCATTTTGGCAACCTCGTCGTCAAAATAGGTTAAAAATAGGGCAAATTTGGGGATTTTGCGATTAAATCAGATTTGGGTGAAATTCAAAGCCAAATTGGTAGTGATTGAATGTTGAATTTTGTGTAGGGGCATGTTTTGAAGTGTTAAAAATTCAAATCAGGAAGAAATTGGCTTAATGGTCAATTTGGGTCAAACCGGAGACTAGGTCGGGCTTAAGTCAAAATTGGGGCTTTTGATGAAATCGGCTTAAATTGACAAAATTGGGCTATGGTGTAGTTGGAGAAAATGAAATTAGGAATTTTTTGGAGATTCTGGGAATTTTTAGGAATTTTTGGAATTTTTTAAATTTTTGGCCATGTAGGGGCATTTTGGTAATTTCAGGGATTTTTTGGGAATTTTATCAAAAGTCTGATTTAATGGTCCAAAGTGGTTCAAAATTGAATTTGGAGTTGAGCGGTAGTGTCTGGAAGCATTTCTGACCACTGCTGAAGTTTTTGTGGGGCCTTGAATATCATTCTAGTAGCGACTATTTAAGCCGCGAGGGGTCCGCCGGTAGCTCAAAAGTGTGGCATGATTACAGTCAAATCTCTTAGTTCGATGAGAGGAACACTCAAGAAAAATATTCAGGAACCCCGGGTGACTCTGTGGAATTTTGGGTTTTAGGCCCCTTTTCAGGGGCAATTTGGTAATTTCGTGGTAAATTTTGAAATTTTGGGAAAAGTGAGGTATTGTCAGACCATGAAGAATGGGATCATTCTGGATGGGTTACAGGCTAAGGAAAGCCTCCTTTGGTCCTCTATATGGTAATCTTAGCTTCTTTGGCCATAGGCTTAAGGCTAGTGGGACCACTCACATGAGTTTCCAAACGGTCCGAAGATCGAAGTGAAATGTATTTTTATTTAGGATGTGAGTGTAGAATGTAATGTGTAAATGTGAATGTTAGTGTGCAACACAGGCTCCCCGTGGGTTAATCCTAAGGCTTAGTCACCTATTGGGATTTCACTTAGACTTCCTTATGCTTGGTCTCTTCCTCCTAAAGCTGGAGGTTAGGCGTTAAGCATATGAAAATTCAAGTGAAGTACGAAAAGAAGTTTGAATTTCTATTGGGAGGGTTCCATGACTAGTCTTCTAAGAAAGTCACTAGGAAGTTCTATGGCTAGACCCTATGCAATCTATAGAGAAACTAGATCTCAAACAAAAGTGAGGTCAACACGCACTTACTCTTCCATTCTACCATCTTCTTTATCGCACTCTCTCTCATTTCTCTCTCTCCCTCCATTTCTATTGCTATTCCTTCTCATACCCTCACTTTTCTATCTATTTTGTCTCTATTTCCTGGTCCCTCGGTCCCTTTATTCAATTTAAATCTCACTCTTACTCTCTCCTTCTCTCTTTCCCACTCTCAATTCTGTCTCTCCCCTCTCTCTCTTACTCTCTTATGTCACTCCATTCTCCTCTCCTCTTATTCTTTCTCTCTATCTATCCCACACTTTATCTCGCTCTCCTTCTCTGGCTCTCTCTCATCCCCTCCCACTGTATGTTACACTCTCTTCTCTCCCTCGCTTCTCTCTCTCACACACATGCACTCTCACTTTCTTCCCTCCTCGCTTTCACTCTTGCTCTTCCTTTTCCTCTTGTTCTCTTCACTTTATTTCTTTATTGCTCTCTCTCTCTTTCTCCCTCCCTTTCTCTATCCTCAATTATACTCACTCTAACTACTATCTCCCTCTCTTTCTTAATCTCTCTCATCCTCGCTCTTGCAATCTCATCTATTACTACATATTCCCTCGCTCTTCTCACTCTTTCTTCTCCACTATCCCCCCACACACACTCTCTCTCACATCCCTCCCTCCCTCTTCTCTCTCTATCACTCATGCTCCCTTCCTTCATCTCTCTCTCCCTCTCCTCCCTCCATCTCCCTTTCTCTCCTGCTCACTCTATCTCTCTCTCCCTCTCTCCCTCACTCATTCTCTTATTATCTCTCCCACTTTTTCTCTAGCTCACTCTCTCTAGCACTATCTACCTTGACACGCTCTTTTATCTCTATTTCTCATTCCTTCTCTCTTCCTTTTTCGTTTCCTCTCTCTTTAATCACTCTATTGTTCTCTCTTGCTCTTTTTCTCTTACTCTAACTTCCCACACTCTCTTTCTTCTGCTTCACTTTCACTCTTACTCCCTTTTTTTTAAATTTCTTTCACAATCTCTATTCTCTCTTCCTCTTTCTATAATTATCTTGCTCTCACTCTTTATTCTCCCTCACCTTATCTCTTACTCTTCTCACTTCCTCTATCCTCCCCACCTCTCTCATTTTCACTATTTATTTGCCTTTTTTCTCTATTATTGCTTACTCTTCTCTAACGCTTTCTCTTCTATTTATCTCTCCTCTCTCTTTGTCCCTTCTTCGCTTCTTCCCACTTGTCACACACAATCTCTTCCTTTCTCTCTCCATCCATCTTTCCCTCTCCCTTTCTCTCTCCTTATCTCTATTAAATTTCACTTTCACTCTTACTCTCTCTTTCTCACCCTCTTTTCTCTATCTCTCCGTCTCTTGCTCTCTCTTCCCCCTCACTCTACCTCTCTATCTCCTCCTTCTTTCTGTCACTCTCTTCTCTCCAAATTTCTCTCTCACACTCTCTCTCCTTCTATCACTTCCTCCCTCTCTTCAACTTAGCTCACTCCCTCCTTTTCTCTTTCTCACTCTTTGTTATCTCTTTCTTACTTACTCTCAATAATGCTGCTCCCTCTTTTCTCACAATTTCTCTTCTTCCATCCTCCCACTCTCTCTCCCTCCCTGCCTCCCTCTCTCACTCATGCTATCCTCTCTCTATCTATCTCTCTGTCGTACTTTTTCTCCCTTTCCCTCTCTACCTTTACAACTCTTTTGTCTCACTCTTTATCACCCATTCTTCTGCTCTCCATCTCTCTCTCCTTCTCATTCACTCTCTCTTACTATATCATCCAACACTCTCTATTTCTCTCTGACACTCTCTCCCTCTCTTACTCCCTCTCTGTTCAATCTTTCTCACCGCCTCCCTCCATCTCTCTATTTCTTTCTCTTTACTACTCATGCTCTCTCTTAAACTCTATATTCTATCTCTCTTTATAAGTTTTTTCTCTCTCTTCTATTGCTCTTTACTATCATTCTTTCTCTCACTCAATGCCTCACTCTCTCCAGCTCTCCCACTCTCCCTACTTCTCTCTATTTCAATCACGCTCTCAGTTCTCTCTCTCTCTTTCTCTTTTGCCAGTTATCTCTCTCGTTATTTCTTACCTTCACTCACACATCTCTTCCTCTCTCCCCCTCCCTCTTTCACTCCCTCGCTCCCTCTCTCCTTCTCTATCTATATATCTCACTCTTTTTTCCTTACTTTTCTTTTCACACTTTTTACCTTACTCTTTATATATCTTTCTCTCTCACTCCCTTGCTCACTTTCTTGCACTTCATCTGTCGCTTCTCTCTCACTTTCTCTCTTTGATCCCTTTCATCTCTTCCTCTATCTCGTACTTTCATCTCATTCTCATTGTTTATAATTTTATCTTACCTTTCTTTCCCAACCTCGATCCCAACTTTTCTCCTTATTTAACTCCCTCCCTCCTTCTCTCCCTATCTCTCATATATCTCCCTCTTAATCTCACTCTCTCTCACTCTCTCTAGGTCTCTTTTCTCTCACTCTCTCATCTCTCTATTTCTCTCTCACACTCTCTCTACCATTCCTTCTCTTCTCTTTCTCTTCAATTTCACTCGCACTCTTACATTCAACCTCTCTCTCTCTCTCTCTTTCCTCATGATTACTCTCAACCTCTCTCTCCCCTTAACACTTCCTTTCTTCATGCCTCTCTCTTCAATTTCATGGTCACTCTTCCACCCTTCCCCTCTCTCCCTTTCTCACTCTCTTTTCTCTCTCTTCTTCTCTCTTACACTTTTATGTTACTATAATATCCTCTCCTCTCACTCTTTCTCTCCATCTATCCCCCACTCTATCTCGCTCTCCCTCACCCTCTCCCACTATCTCCCACATCATCTTCGCTCCCATTCTCTCTCTATTTCCCTCCTCCGTTGTCCCTCTCTCCATCTCCCCATCCCTCCCTTCCCTCACTCTCAATCACTCATTCTCTTCTTCGCCATCCATCTCGCTCATTCCAATCTCATTCTTTCTCTCTGTCTCTCTCTCACTCTCTATTACAGACTCTCCGCCTCACTCCCTCCAACTCTCTTCCAATTCAACTTCCTTCTCTCACTCTCCACCTATATCTTCCTTCACTCTCTCTTCTCTCTCACTCCCAATCTCTTCCATCCCTCTGAATCTCTCTGTCTATCACTCTTTTTCTCATTTTTCACACACACTCTCAATTGCTCTCTTTCAAAGTCTCTTATCAACTTACTCACTCTTTTTATCTAACCATCTCTCCTTCTCTTGCTCCGTCCCTTTCTCCCTCTTTCATTAATTCAGTCTCTCCCTCTCTATATTTTTATATTTCTCCCTCTCCCTCTATATCTCCCTCTATTTCTTCCTCTCTACCTCTCACTCATTTTCTTTTGCGCTATATTTTTCAGAGTCTCTGTTCTCTCTGCCTCTCTCCCTTCCTCTCACTCTTCAATCCCTATCTTCACTCACTCTCATTCCTCTTTCTCTCCCACTCTCTATTTCATCTCACTTTATTGTTTGTTTGCTCTCATTTGCTCCCTCTCTATCTCTCTCTCTTGCTCTTTCTTCTATCTCTTTCTCTTCTCTCTCTTTACTCACTCTTCCTCTCCCTGTATCTCTAACACTCTCTCACTCTCCCTCCCTCACACACACTCTATCAATTGCTCTCACGTCTTGTTATCTCCCCTCATACCTAACTCATTATTTCTTATTTTCCCTCATACATCTCACTTTCCTTCTCAATCTCTCCCACTTTCAATCCCTCCTTCCATCTCTTTCTCCATCTCTCCCTACCTCACTCCTCTCTTTATTTCCTCTTGAACTCACTCATTCACTCCCTCTCTTAGCCTCTCATTTTCTCTATTGCCCTCTCTCATTCCCTCTTTCTTGCTCTTTCTTTTCTAACTTTCACTTGTCACTATTTCTCTCTCTATCTCTTATTCTTTCTCTTGCATTATCTCCCTATGCTACCCTCCCTCCAACTCTCTCTATCTAAATCTCTCTCCCTCTCTCCCTATCCATCTCCCTCTCTTCTTCTCTCCTTCCTTATCTTCATCTTTCTCGCAATCTTTTGCGCTCTTTTCCTCACTAGCTTACTATATATCTCTCTCTCTCTCTCTTAAATCTTCCTTGCTCTCTCTGCCTCTCTCTCTCCCCCTATCTCTTCAATGTCCCTCATTCTCTCGCTCTATCTCCCCTTTCTCACTCTCTCCCATACTCTTGTCCTCTATCTGCTTATTTCTCACTCTCTCCCTCACTATGTCTCTCACTTTCTCTTATGTTTCTCTCTCACACTCTCTCGCTCTCACTTTCTCACTTTCTCTCTTTTTCTTTCTTTACTCTCTCTTATCCATTACTCTTTACCTTCCCTCCCTCTTTACTCCCTCCCTCCTTAGTTTGCTCTCTTTCTCTCTCTTTGTTGGTCTCACTTATGTGATTTTTTCCCACCCACTATCTCCCACAAACATTCTCCTTGCCCCCTCACTTGCTTTTTTTCACTCCCTCTCACTTCCTCTCTCTTCCCTCAATATCTCTTACTTCTCCCTTTCCCCCTCCGCTCTATTAAATTTCACTTTCGCTCTTACACCCTCTCTTTCTCACTCACATTTCTCTATCTCTCTCTCTCATTCTGTTTCCCCTAAACTCTAACTCTCTATCATCATCTCCATATTTCTCTCACTCCCTTCTCTCCCAATTTCTTTCCCACTAACTCTCTCCTTCTGTCGTACTTCCCTCTCTTCAACTAGGGTGTTGACGGCGTGCTTGACGCCGCCAACAATATGTTTTTCCCAAGAGCCCTAGAATTTAATTGCACAAGGATCACCGACAACGCCTTCGAGGCAGCTGACAGCGGGATCGGTGAGTGGGCAGTTTTTCGAGTTCGAAATTTTTGATTTTAGCGGTTTTTAGCGAATTCATCCTTATAAACTCCCATGGATGGTTCCTAAACACTCCAGCTCCCAAAAACGAATGGAAACTACTTTCAATTCCTCTCTAATGGCTTCCAATTCAGTAGATTACCCTAGATTTCAAGTTTACAATCGGAGAAAGTTCGTCGTTACCGAGGCGCAATGACTTTTCAACAAAGTGATGTCCAAGAGAAGGCTAATCAAGGAAAGAGGATTCGTCAATAGAGAACTAAGTAATTCTTCGTCACCAATTAAAGAAATGATTGTGCGGCAAAGATGGGAAGTGTTTTGCAATACTACTACCGCAGTAGTCATTCCAGTGGTTAAGGAATTTTACGCCAATTTACATGGAATCAACCAAGGAAGCGTCTATGAGCGAGGTAGGTGGATAACATTTAATTCTGGAAGGATTAATGAGTTATACATGCTTGAGAATGTTTCTGTCTTCCATTATTTGAATTTCGTGCCGACGAAAGACAAGATGAATGAAATATTCCAATATTTTATGGACGAAACCGAAGACTAGGAAGTTAGAGAAAATGGGTATGTTAGTTTTTCTGCAACACTTTTAAATCCCGTTTCAAAAAATTGGCACTTTTTCATATCTGCAAAGTTATTGCCGATGATGAAAATCGGCAAAGTCACGAAAGAAAGTGCAATTTTGAACTACTACATTCAAATGGGATGTCCCATTGATATTGGATCAATTATTGTGAAGTCTGTGTTTGGCTTGATCGTTCAAGGATCTTCTTAAGGGCTTCGACATCCTTCAACAGTTTTCTCAATATGCAGTTTGTTTTAACATTAGTACAAGATTTGGGAGAAAATACTGCTACCCTGGAAACCTTTAGACCTAACTTGTATGTTCCCAGTCAATGATGAGGAGACAAGGGCGTGATTATGGATCAAGCATCGCTAAATTCTGTTCCTATTCAATCTCAAGTAGCAGACAAGACACCGATGATCTTACACCGAATAAAGAGTCTAGAGAAGCAGGTACAAAATTTAATGAGTACAGTTAACAATATGCTTGATTTCTTTGATCATATCGATTGGAGGATGAAAGAACATTTTGATCATAGTGGGAAATTTGAAGCAAGTTTGATACGCTTAATGAAGAAGATGCGATGGATTGATGAATATTCAACTGAAGAATTTCCATTCCGACCTTTTTATGACATGTTCGTCCATGTTCAAGTAATGGGTGATATCAGAGGAGAAACCAGTACTGATTCAAAAGAGTAGTAGAATTGTTTTATTTGTTTCTTTATGTTGTGTTTGATTTAAACTTTGTTTGTGTATTTGCTTTCTTAATTTGCTTTTTAATGTCAATACAGTTGAGATAACGATTGAAATGTTCATTTTCAGCATTTTGAGTGTTTTGGTTTGGATTGAGACGCTGATTAGATCGATTTAGGTTGAGAAAATACTTGTTTATGTGTGTTATGTATTGTGGATTGTAAACAATTGGATTTAATATATAATTGTAAAGTTTTGTTGTGTGTATGTTTATTTGTGTTAATACATCACTTAATCACTTAAAATATATGATTAAAATAATCGAACGGAAGACGACGAGGCTTAAAGCTAATCGAAATCATAAAAATTTAAAAAATCTCGCTGACGGCTCACTCGAGGCCGGCGACGACGTGCTTTTCTCTAAGGTATTGGAATTTAATTCAATAGAGCCTGCCGACGGCAAAATCGCGAATATTACCTTTTAACTACGATTTTGTCTGGTCAAACACCACTATTCATCGTCTTCTTCCCCATTTTACCTAAAAATTCCACCTAGGGCTTGATATATCTCAAATTTTGAGCGATTTCAACACATTCTAACACTGGATTTCATCTTCCCTTGGTAAGAGCTTCACTCCTATGTAAAAATTTTTTATTTTTAACATGAATTTCTTCCACATTAAGAAATTTTGGAAAAATTGAAAATGTGGAGAAAAGACTTGGAAGGAATTCATGGAACTCGATTTAGATTGCTTTAAACCCCCTTTAGAATCAATTGTATTATTATTTTGGAGATTAGTTTGTATTTTTGTGATTTTGATAGATCGAACAATGGATCTACGACAAAAGCGAAGACTCGAATATGACGAGACTCGATTTATAAACGCAAAAGCACAATCGAGGTATACTTAAATCTTTCAAAGTAAGAAGTGCATTCAAGATCGAGTTTTTGAAAATATGGGAGGAGAGGTGGAACGAGTTATCAAAGAGAGAGGATGGGATAACTTCTGCTACACAACAAATAATGCTGTTATCAAAGTTGTGAGAGAGTTTTACTCTAATCTGACTCAACTTGAGGATAAGCCTGTCCAAGTAAGGGGATTTTCTGTCGACTTTAATGCTAATCACATTAACTCTTTTTACGAGCTTCATGATTATTTTTATAGCGAGTATGAAACTTTTAAAATAATGGAGGGTCCGTTAAACGATGTTATTGAATTTCTTACTGATGGGGAAGGCACTTGAAAAATTAAAAATCGTGAACGGATTAACTTTCCACTTTCCATGATAAATGCCACTGCTAAGGCATGACATTATTTCATTTGTTCGACTCTGCTACCCACCTATCATCATAGTGAAGTCTCAAAAGACAGAGTTGTTTTGAATTTCTGTATTCATAATAACAAAAGTATAAATGTGGGGAGAATAATTTATAAGATTATTATGGCCACTATGAAAAATGAGACTAGTGGATATTTAGGGCATCCTGGCCTAATTTATGCACTTTGTCATTTATCTTGAGTTGAAGCAAGAGATGATGAGGAATGGGTGTATCCGATGAAACCCATTAGTAAAGCAAATATAAAGACTTATCAATCTTATAAGGAATGGAGATCTGGGAGTAGGAGCAAGGCACCTTCTACTAGTAGAGACATTCCTTCTACTAGTTATGACCCTCCTGCCTCTAGTCCCCCTACCTTATATGATTTGATGAATGCCATAATCCTGCAGCCGAAAAGTTTTGACTAGTTAGATGAAAAATTAGAAAGAAATGATCACAGGATTGAAGGACTAGAGAGAAGACATGATCATGAAAGTGAGTATCTTTAGAGGCACTCTAATTTTGAGATGGCTTATTATGATTTTCAGGCTAGGTACTTGAGAGGAGAGAATGATGTTATTTTTCCAGAATGCCCTTGTTGTACTCAGTATCAGTCCAATCCTCCTCCTGACAAGGGTGATGAAGACATTGTATGGGATTTTAATGTCTGATTATGATGTGATGTATGTGTTTGTTTTAGTTTAGTTGTAGTACTTTCATTTTTATTAATTGTATTATGTGATTATGCTTTGTTTCTGGGATATGTGTTTAGTTTAGCAATTTTTTTTTTAATTCTGGATGTCTATGATGAATCGTGATTGCAATTGTAATTTTGAACTGAATAGTCTAAAATAGTAAACTGTTTGTTCTGTGTTGTGAAATGCATATGTCCTGTGTAGTTAGTTGTTGTTGTTTAATTTTTAGTTTTATATACTTGTTTTAAAATTTCATTACCCCAACAAATTTTATAAGCTGTTATATGTGTAGAAAGGTTTTTAAATATTACAGGTCAGTTGAAGTTAGAAATTTTGAGAAGAACTTGCCAATTTTAAAAAAAATGACAAAAATGCTAAAAGTGCTAGAGCATGAATTTTATATTTAGAATTTTTCTTTCAAACCTGTATTATTTCTATTATAGAAAACTTTATATTTGGAGAGGGAAAAAAATATTAACTATTATATGTTCTCAACTAACATATTTTTAAAAATTATAATATGTTTTTTGTGATAAAATTTAACTTAAATAACTATATTTAGATTTTATCTAAATATTATAGAAAATTCAAAAAAATATTTTTGGTAATGAAAAATTAATTTTGTAGGTTAAAATATTTAGTATAAGAGTATAACAATATAGTTAAATATTTAAAGTAAGGAAAGCTATATTTTGAAATATTAAGAATCTTAGGAATTTAGTTGAGAAAGAAATGATTGGGATTCAATGATGTAAAAACTATGAAGTACAAATAAGGTAAAGAATGTTTTAAAGTTTCAAATTTAGGAAAAGAAGAGTGAAGTTCAAAATTATTAACAGGCTATCCAGATATAGTAATCCTCACTTGAAAAAGAAAAAAAAAAGAAAAAGAAAAAGAAAAAAAAAGAAAAAGAAAAAGAAAATGATTGAAAAACAATATATGGAAAGAAAAGAAAAATATATAGGATTGAAAAACAATCCAAAAGAAAAAAGTAAGTGAGGAGAAGCTTGAGGAGATGTCTTATCAAAAATTGGCTTCACTTGGATTAACCTAAAGGGAAAAATAAAAGCATTTCTGAACTTATATTTATGACTAGTTTCTTTACTAATAGTATCCTCATAAAGTTCCTATCTTCTGAATATTCTAAGTGAATTGATATTTTAACATATAGTCATTCTTGAAATGAATAGAAGACTAGAACTCTTAGACTTGATAACAAGATAGCCTTATACCTGCAGAATTAATCTAATTACTTGAAAATCTTTCTAAGAATTCTTGCTATAATATTTATTGAAATCAAAATAATAGTATTTCTGAATTAATACTTTACCACAATAAATCATAACTTTTATGTAGTACTAAAGATTACTTGAGGACAAGAAATAGTAAATTTTAGGGGATTTTGACCCAAGGAAAAATTGTTAAGATTTTCATGTTTATTTTATACTGATTTTGATGATATTACACTTTAAAGAAGGGTATTTTTGGTGTTTTTCTGCAGGTATGCAGATTTAAGGACAATAGAGCGATAATATATAAAAAGGAGCGAATTTAGAGCAAAAATGACTAAATATTGAAAATTTGACCTAGGGCGCTGACAGCAAGGTTGATGGCGCGGACGGCTTGATTTTCCCGAGAGTTAAGAATATATTTCAAGGGAGGCCGCCGATGGCGGCGGTCGAATGCACCGATAGTGTGGCCAGTTCAAGGCAGTGTTTCTAGAAGGCCACTGACGGTGGAGCTCGAGGTTGCCGATGGCGGGATCGACAGTTCTTTCACAAAATACGTTAAATGGGATGATTTTCGATGGGATGCTTGGAAAACCCTTGGAGGCTCTTCAACAACTTTAAAAAGAACAATTCTAAGCCGAAAAAGTGTCCTTTTTGAAGTCCTCTAAAAGTCACTAAGAGTCCGTAAAAAGTCATATTAGAGTCTTCTAATAGTTACTTAGTGTCAAACAGAGAGTCCACTAGTGTCCATTGTTATTATTTGTGAGTATTAAAGAGTGAGTTCAGATAGAGATATTGGTGAGGAATTCTTTAAAGGATTGTAAGAGTTGAAGGGATGTGAGAGATTTCTTCTACATTGCTTTTTCAAAGGAGAATTCCGCATACTGTAAGGAAAAGAAGAGATTCAAAGGAACTTCAAGGAGATTGCTTGGGGAGGAATTTAAGATAAGTTGTTTTTATTTAGTTTAGATTGTAGAAATTTACTTTTATATATGAAATCCAAGTTTTATTGTATTCTCTCCATGAAATATGAGTAGTTTTTCAATCTTTCTCCTAGTTTTGATATTTTTGTGGAATGATAAATAGAATTAGTGTGTCATAAAATTTTAAAGAAGTTGTGATAATGTTTTACTTAATTCGTAATTTACTTTCAATCTGGCTAATTTAATAGTTAAAATATGTTGAGTTTAACAACTATAGCAAAGATTACATTCCAGATTCTGGGAAGTCAAAGTCCTTGGAAGTAGGGTGCAAATAAATAAGGAAATAATATTCATTGGGAGTAGAATTAGAGATTTTAGAGTGACAGGATAAAATCCTCAATTCAGTCCTATTGTTTGGGTGCTAAAGTGTAGATGTTAGCCCTCAGATGAGGGGAACGTGGGAGCTCCGAAGTGATAGCCGGTATTCTCCCAGCTTAGCCGCAGATTCAGTAACTAAGCATAGGATTAGTCAATGTTCTTTATGCCTGGACAAAAGGGTGAAGAATAGGTATGCTACTATTTGGCACAACACTATTTTAAACTAATTCTAATTATCTATTCACTTAAATATCTTAACAAAGAAGAAATATTCATGCTTATATATTTGAACCTCACTTTAGTAGAATTAGTTATCTGTTAGTAGAACTAGTTTAATTTAAACTTCATATATTGTCGATTGCGTATTAGTGACAGACAGGCAATTTCGATTTATTTGTGATTCTGAATTGATTTCTATAATCCTAGTTTGTAGCCTCTAAAATATTCCTTGTGGGATCGATATCCAGGACTCCACTAGAGCCCTGTATTACTTGAGCGATACGTATACTTGCGTTAAAGGGTAACTCTGCGATTAAAGAATATATTATATACTTATTACAAAATTAATTAAAATTAAGGTAAGTGTCTGCCGCATGGAGTATTCACATCAAGTCAGGAAATCTACTGAATTGGAAGCCATTTGAGAGGAAATCAAGGAAGTTTCCATTCGTTTTTGGGAACTGTGGTGTTTAGGAACCGTCCATGGAAGTTTATACGGGACGAATTCGCTAAAAAACCGACAAAAACCGTCATTTCGAACTCGAAAAACTGCCCACTCACCAATCTGAGTCAGGAGCTCTCGGGAAAAACCCACCATCGGCGGCGTCGAGCGCGCTGTCGGCGCCCTAGGCAAAATTTTGCACATTTACACTGTAATCAAATACGTTCCAAATGTTCTCTATGGATCCAAATTCTTGATAATCAAAGGGAAAATATAAGTAGTAGAATTCAATATTACTACAAACTAACGATAAACTCAAACAAACACTCAAACAAATAAAGATAACTGTGGGTTGTCTCCCATAAAGCGCTTGGTTTAACACCGTCAGCCCGACCTATTCAGGTGTTATTCAGGTTGACTAAGCATTAAAACCTCTTTAAAATTTGGTCTTTTACCCTCAAAACATGGTTTTAATCTATGACGATTTACTTTAAATCTATTCCAGTCATTGGATCTTCAATTTCAATAGCTTCATAAGTATAGACTCGAGTCACAGTAAAGGGTCCTAACCACCGAGGCTTCAATTTCCCGGGAAATAATTTCAGCCTTGTATTCTAAAGTAAAACTTCTTATCCTGGTTCAAAGTTCTTCTGGTTAATCTTCCGATCATACCTTAACTTCAGTTTTTCCTTATAAATTCTATCTTTATCATAAGATTCATTTGTTAATTCTTCTAATACATTCAATTGAAACAATCTCTGCTCACCAGCATTTTTCAATTTATAATTGAATTCTTTAATCGCCTAATATGCTTTATGCTCCAATTCTACTGGTAAGTGACAAGTATTTCCATAATAAGTCAGTAAGGAGTCATACTAATAGGAGTTTTATAAGCAGTATTGTATGCCCATAATGCAGTATCCAGTCTCGTAGACCAATCTTTTCTACTAGGATTTACAGTCTTTTCTAAAATTTATTTAATCTCACGATTAGAAACTTCAGCTAAACCACTGTTTTGAGGATAATAAGCAGTAGAGAATCTATGAATAATGTTAAACTTTTCTTCCAATCTCTGAATGTATCTATTCCTAAAATGGGATCCTCCGTAAGTGATAATCACTCTCGGCATACCGTATCTTGTGAAAATGTTTTTCATTAAGAATCTTGAAACACCTTTAGCATCACAACGAGGTAAAGCTTGTGCTTCAATCCACTTTGATACATAATCAACTGTAATTAAAATATATAAGTTTCTAAAGGAAGGAATAAATGGTCCCATGAAATCTAATCCCCAAACATCAAAAAACTCAACTTCTAACATGAAATTCAGAGGCATTTCATTTCTTCTAGATATAATACCTACTCATTAGCATCTATCACAAGTTTTGATATATTTGTAAACATCTCTAAAGATAGTAGGCCAATAAAATCCAGCTTGCAAAATTTTATACGCAGTTTTGTCAATCCTAAAATGTCTTCCAAATTCAGAATCATGACATTTTTGAATAATCAGTTCAGTTTCTTCATAATGCACACATCTTCTAATAATAAGATCATTACATTGCTTATATAAATATGGTTCATCCCAAAAATATGCTTTTGCATCATGAATGAATTTTTGTTGTTGTTGTAGAGTTAGCATAGGTGGCAAAATATCGTTTACTATATAGTTAACTATATCAGCATACCAATGTATTTTCCACTCATTAATATTATAAAGTTGTTCATCAGGGAAACTGTCTGTTATTTCATTATCGGTATCAGATGATTCAAGATATTCTAGTCTCGACAAATGATCAGCAATCTGATTGTCAGTTCCCTTTCTATCAATCACCACAAAATCGAATTCTTGCATTAAAAGAACCCATCGAATTAATCTTGGTTTAGTATCCTTCTTTTGCATCAGATATTTAATAGCAGAATGATCAGTATGAACAATACATTTAGTTCCAATTAAATATGATCTGAATTTATCAAAAGCATACACAATAGCCAGTAACTCTTTTTCAGTAACCGTGTAGTTAATTTGAACATCATTAAGAGTTCTACTAGCATGGTATATAACTTTAAAAATTTCATTATACCTTTGACCAAGAACAGATCCAATGGCATAATCACTCGCATCGCACATTAATTCAAATGATTTCTCCCAATCAGGTGAAACTATTACAGGTGTTGTGATTAGTTTTTTCCTTTAATAACTCAAAGGCATTTAAGCATTCTTTGATAAATTCAAATTTCTTGTCCTTTTCTAAAATTTGGGATAGAGGTTTGGTAATTTTTGAAAAATCTTTAATATAACGCCTGTAGAAACCATTATGTCTAAAAAAGCTTCTTACCCCTCTCACTGTAGTAGGAGGTGGTAATTTAACTATTACTTGAATTTATGCAGGGTCTACATCCATGCCATTTTCGGAAATTTTATGCCCTAATACAATTACTCCTGCAACCATAAATTGACATTTCTCTTAATTTAGAACTAAACTAGTTCTTTCGCATAACTCCAAAACTTTTTCAAGATGATTTAAACATGTGTCAAATGATGTTCCGAACACAGAGAAATCATCCATTAATACTTCTATTCCATTATCAATTAACTTACTAAAGATAGACATCATACATCTTTGGAATGTTGCAGGTGCATTACATAGTCCGAAAGGTATTCTTCAAAAAGCAAAAGTTCTATATGGACTAGTAAATGTTGTTTTCTCTTGATCCTCAAGAGTAATAGGTATTTGATGGTAACCGGTATATCCATCCAGAAAGCAGTAATACTTGTGTCCAGCAAGTCTATCCAACATTTGATCTAGAAAAGGAAGAGGAAAGTGATCTTTTTGGGTGACGGCATTCAATTTTCTATAATCAATACAAATACACCATCTAGTAACTTGTCTGATAGGTATTAATTCCTTATTTTCATTTGCTTCAACACTTACTCCTCCTTTATTAGGAACACAATGAATTAGACTTACCTAAGTACTACCCAAAATAGGATATATAATTCCAGCATCTAACCATTTTAAAATCTCTTTTTTAACTACTTCTTTCATAATAGGGTTCAGTCTCCTTTGTGGATCAATTCTTAGTTTATGTTCATTGTTTAATAGAATTCTGTGCATACAAATTGAAGGACTAATTTCATTAATATCAGCTAGAGTCCAACCAAAAGCTTTTTTATTTTTTTAATGTATCCATTAATTTTTGTTCTTGAATTTCATTTAAGTCTGAGGATACAATTACTGGTAATGTAGAAAACTCTCCAAAAAATACATACTTCAAATGATTTGGAAGATTTTTTAATTCCAGTTCAGAGGGTTTTACAACTGTTGGAATTAATATTTCGTTATCTGGTGCTGTTGAACTGAGTGTTTCAAATTTCTCCAGAATATAATCAACCTCTTCGCTAGCAATTTCATTATATTTATCTTTTTCCATGTCTTCTTTTTCTTCTAAATTTTCTTTGAAATATTCTTTTCTCAGATAATCACATATATCCATTCTGAAACATTCATCATCTTTTTCTATTGAAGGATATTTCATTAACTTTGAGATGTTAACAGTTACTTCTTGATCATTTACTCTCATAGTCAATTCTAATTTTTGCTCTTCCTGTAGCTAGGAATGGTCTTCCTAAAATGATTGTAATTTCCTTATCTTCTTCCATATCTAAAATGATAAAGTCCACAGGAAAGATAAATTTATCAACCTTGACCAAAACATCTTCTACAACTCCTTTAGGATGTGTAATAGATCGATCAGCTAACTGTAGAGTTACAGAAGTCGGTGTAATCACTCATATTCCTAACCTTTTAAAGGTTGATAAAGGCATCAAATTTATGCTAGCTTCCAAATCACATAATGCTCGCCCATAAAATTTTTCACCAATAGCACACGGGATAGTGAAACTACCAGGATGTTTAAGTTTTTCAGGAAGCTTTCTCTAAATTATAGCACTACACTCTTCACTGAGTGCAACGGTCTCATGATCTAATAACTTCCGCTTTTTGTTGAGTATATCTTTCATAAATTTAACATAATCAGACATTTGTTCCAAAGCTTCAACAAAAGGGATATTTATTGATAATTTTTTCAAAATATCTAAGAATTTAGCAAATCTTTTTCCCTTATGTTGTTGCTTTAGTCTTTGAGGAAATGGTGGTGGTGGTCTTTCAACAGTAATTTTCATAGGTTTCAGAGGAAAATCAGGATATAAACTTTTGTTTTTCCTTCATTTTCTTCTTTTTTCCTTTTCAACTACAGTTTCTTTTTTAACTCCTATTTCCAACTCTTTTCCACTTCTTAATTGAATAGCCTTAATATGTTCTTTTCCTTGATCTTTAGGATTTACTTCAACATTGCTATGTAAAGTTTCAATAGGTCTATTTCTCAGTGCAGCAGCAATTTGCCTTAATTGGTTTTCTATGTTTTTAATAGCATCACCTTGCCTTTGTAATTGATTACCCATATTCAAAAATAATTCTTCCATAGATAACTTCTTCTCCTTAAATTGTGAATTATTATAAAAACTTGGTGGATTAGATGGTCTATATTTAGAATTACCCTGGTTGTTCATATTTCCTAATGGGTTTACAGGATTGTTCCCCCACTGAGAATTAACAGGATTAGCATTACCTTAGTTATTCCAATTAAAGTTTAGATGATTCTTCTAACCTGGATTATAATAGTTTGAATAAGGGTTATTCTGTATATTATTTATTAAATTTATAGTTTCATATGAAGATTGAGCATCTACAATTTATTTTAATGAATTTTCTTCTAACACTGGAGGTATTTAAGAACGATTCATTTCGTATTGATCTATTTTCTTTGAAAGAGCGGTAATTTGAGAAACTATCATAGTTAAAGCATCTAAATCATGAATACTGGCTACTCTCTTAGGATTTACCCTTTTAGCAGACCATTGAAAATTATTATTAGTCATTTCTTCTATTAAAGTATAGGCTTCTTCAAAAGGTTTAGACATTAGTGATCCACCAACAGTAGCGTCAATAATAGATCTAAGAGATCCTACTAATCCATTATAAAATGTCTGAATAATTAACCAATCGGGTAAAGCATGATGTGGACATTTTTTAAGAAGTTCTTTAAATCTTTCCCAAGATTCATATATCGATTCTCCCTCATACTGACTAAAAGATTTAATATCGTTTCTAAGCTTAACAGTCTTCGATGGTGGAAAATATTTGGATAAGAATTTTTTTGAAAGTTCTCCCCACGTTCTAATGGATCGAGGTGCTAAAAAATTTAACCAAGCCTTAGCCTTATCCCTTAGTGAAAAAGAAAAAAGTCTAAGTCTAACAGTATCATCAAACACTCTGTCGTACTTAAAAGTAGCACAAAGTTCTAAGAAAATTGCAAGATGTAAGTTAGGATCTTCATTTGAAGTTCCACCGAATTGATTATTTTGTACCATTTGGATAATTCCAGGTTTAAGCTCAAATGAATTTGCAGCTACATCAGGATTTTGGATAGTTAAGTGCATTTCATCTAATGTTGGGTTAGCGTAATATCTTAATGGTCTAGATTGATGTTCATTTTCTATTCTTTGGTTATTTACGTTGCTTTCCATTGTTTCAGATTTTATAGGTTCTTTTCTCAGTTTTCTAATTCTCCTAACACTGTGTTCTAATTCTGATTCGTAGGGTATAAGATTTTCATAACCAAATTTACGCATACAATAGAAATTAGTACACAACAAAACAGTTAACTAAATAAGTTGCAATTCTATAAAAAGTTTTCTAACAGTCCTAAATCGTCTGTTACTCTAATTATGTTATATTCCCTGCAACGCCGCCAAATGAATTGAACCACTCAATGCACTTAGCATAATTTTAATTTTTTTGTAAAAAGTGTATAATATATTCTTTAATCACAGAGTTACTATTCAACGCAAGTATACGTATCGTTCAAGTAATACAGGGCTCTAGTGGAGTCTTGGATATCGATCCCACAGGGAATATTTTAGAGTCTATGGACTAGGATTATATAAGTCAATTCAGAGTCACATCTTGGAAATCAAAATTACCTATCTGTCACTAATATGTAATCGACAATAATATGAAGTTTTAATAAACTAGTTCTACTAACAGATAACTAATTCTACTAATAAAGTGAAGTTCAAATATATAAGCAAGAATCTTTCTTCTTTGTTAACATATTTAAGTGAATGGATAATCTGAATTAGTTTAAAACAGTGTTGTGCCAAATAGGAACATACCTAATATTTACCCTTTGGTCCAGGCATAAAGAATATTTACTAATCCTATGCTTGGTTACTGATTCTGTGGCTAGGCTGGGAGGATACCGACTCTCACTTCGGAGCTCCCACGTTCCCCTCGCCTGAGGGCTAACATCTACACATCAGCACCCAAATGATAGGACCGAATTGAGGATTTTAGCCTGTCACTCTAAATCTCCAATTCTACGCCCTATGAATATTATTTCCCTATTTATTTGCACCCTACTTCCAAGGTCTTTGACCTCCCTGAATCTCGGATGTAATTTTTACTATAGTTGTTAAACTCAACATTTTTTAACTAATCAATTGGCCAGATTGAAAGTAAATTAACATTTAAGTAAAAAGAATATCACAACTTCTTTAAACTTTTATTGGCACACAAATTCAATTTACCATTTCACATAAATATCAAAACGAGGTGAATGACAGAAAAACTACTCAGATTTCATGGAGAGGATACGATAAAACTTGGATTTTATATATAAAAGTAATGTTCTACAAAATAAAAGAAGTAAATACAACTTATCTTAAATTTCTCCCCAAGAAAACTCCTTGATGTTCCTCTGAATCTCTTCCTTTCTTTACAGTACGCAGAATTCTCCTTCGAAACGGCAATGTGGAAGAAATCTCTCAATTCACTTCCACTCTTACAATCTCTCAAAGAGTTCCTCCCAAATATCACTATCTGAACTCACTAACTAACACTCTAGAGACTCTATATGGACTCACACACTTGACTCTCTAATGAATTAGAATGACACGTTGTGGACACAATCGGACGCTAGTGGACTCTAGTGGACACTAGTCGACACTTTCTTCGGCCCCAAATTGTTCCTTTTAAAATAGTTGAAGAGTTTCCAAGATTTTTCCAACCATCCCTTCAAAAATCATCCACATTCAATGCACCTCGTGAAAGAACCGTCGATTTCGGCGTCGGCGGCCTCGAGCTCGCCGTCGGCGGCCTTCTTGAATACTTAGCCTTGGACCCTTCTGAACCAGCCCCGCTGTCGGCAGCCTTGATCTCGCCGTCGGTGGGCTCCCTTGTATTATATTCTGAACTCTCAAGAAAAACAAGCCGTCGATGCCGTCGATCTCACCGTCGGCGCCCTAGATCAAATTTTCATAAATTTGGTCCTTTTTTCTCTAAATTCGCTCCTTTTTACATATTTTCACTCCATGTCCATAAATCAACATACCTGCAGAAAAACATCAAAAATACCCTTCTTCAAAGTGCAATATCATTAAAATCAATATAAAATAGGTATGAAAATCTTAACATTTTTTCATTGGGTCAATAGCTGTGCTACCCGGTAGAGAAGGTGGGTAGTGGTCTTCAGCTGTGTCCTGACGTTCCCTAGTCTTCTCCCTGCTGTTTTGGGAGGAGTTGTTAAAATTTGGGTTTTTCGAGGCTTACTTTTTAAAAAATTTTCTACTATTCCATTGCTGAGTTGTGGCTTTGGTGCTATTTCTGCTTTGCTTCTATGGCTAATCATGTTGATCTGAACACAAGCATTGATTAGGCTAAAGCAACTTTTGCTGGGGTGGTTAGCAAGGGACCCTCACCAATTAATGACCCTGCTCAGCTAGTTTTTCTCAGAGTCTGCATGATGCAACTGCTGGTAAGGGCACCTGCCCATTTATTAAACGCATTGGAGTAAAAGATGGATACACTGCTGTCTTATTCTCTGAGCAAGAACCGGAGGCCCTCAATGCTGAGGTGAAACTCACCCTGATTGGAAAATTTGCCTTGGGCAACCAAAAAATGGAGCTGGTTAGAAGTTTCTTTGATTCACTTAATTTCATTGGAAATTGGAAGATTGGGCTTCTAGATGGAAGACACCTTCTAATCCACCTCACAACTGAAGAAGATTATGCCAGATTATTTGTTAAGAAAGTGGTGTTGACCTCATTTTTTTTAAGGTCTTTTCTCTTCTCTCTCCTTAGTACTTAGGATCTAGCCATAGGGCTTCTCCTTGACTATCTTAGAGAACTAGAAATGGGACCCATCACTAAGAAATTCAAACACTTCTTGGCTCCCTTCAAACCCCACAAGTTTGATTGTAAACACCTAAGCCACTTGGAGGGTTAAAATCAAATGTGGAGGTTTAAAGGATGAGCTCCCTATAGGACTCTTTGGCCTTAGGATTACCCTGGGTGGCCTGGTTTGGTGAGGGTAATCTTGCACACACCACACTCCCATACACACATTCCAAACCCTAAAACTACCTTTAACCAATTTGACTGCCTGACTCATGTAGGTAACTCATATGGATGGACCTTGACCCCTAGGCCCCTAGCTAAGAGGGTTAGGAACAACATATTGAGTGCCTAAAATGAGTCCTCTCATGGCTTTTGTGAGCTTAATATGGCTTCATGACGCAACCAAAATGACTTCATTTCACTCACACTTGATCAATCTTCACTTTTCCAAAACTTCAATTTTTGACCCCCAGGACCCTAAACCCACCAAGCCTACCAAATGCCCTTGAAGTTGCCCGAAATTTGCAAAATTGCCTAAATTACTCAAAATTCTTCAAAATCAATCCTAAACGTTCCCCCCACTCAAATTGATCACCCATGGCCAAATATACAAAAAATTCCAAAAATACCCCCTCAATACCCTCCAAATACCCAAAATACCCTTTTAACCCAAAAATTCCAAAAATTCATAAAATTCCCAAAAAGTTTTAGAAAATCCCAAATATTCCCAATTTCATTTTGTTCAACTACACCATAAGCTAATTTTGTCAATTTAGCCCACTTTTACCAAAACCCCAAATTTGGCCTATTTTTAACCTAAGTGAACCCAATGTCCCACCAAACCACTCCAATTGACCTCAATTTTGATCCAATTCAATTCTAAACTTCACTTCAATATCCTCAATATCAATTTAGACCAAATCCAAACCCAATTTCATCAACATGTGGATCCAATTTCAATTTGAAGCTTAAAGCACAATTTTGGCCCATGACCTAAACTTAGCCCAAACCAACCCAACTTAACTCCAATCAACCCCAAATCTTTTCCTAAACCTTCCTAACATCCACAAAAACAAAACACTAATATTATTTGCCCCAAATTTGAACCCAAACTCCACCCAAACGTAACCCCAAATCAAAAATCCCCAATTTGGGCCTAAACCAATCATGAACCCAAATGAGCCCAAACCCCAAAATCAAAGCCCAACCAAAGTTGAAAACTCTTTGTCACACCCCCATAAACATTTTTCAACATTAATTTTACATCAAACCAAACATTGGTCCAATCTTAACCCAAGTTAGCTCAATTTGATCCACTTTGGCCTCATTACCAAAAAGCCTAAATTGAACCCAATTCAATTCAAAATCACCCCAAACTTGTTCCAAATTATTTATGGTACATTCCTAAACCAATCCCAACATTTATTTGACACAACCTCTCACCAATTTTCATCCATCAATTTATTTCAAAACCTAAAAGCCCACTTCCTAAAACCATTTTAAAAGCCCATCCAAAATGATTTCAAAAAGCCCAAGACCTATTCCAAAGCCCACATGAAGTTTCCTCTCATCATCCTTTTAATTGATACCATCCCTAAAGTTCTAATTGATCATCAAATCATTCTAAATCAAGGCACATGACAATCTTCCAAAAATTCATCAAAAATGCCTAAAACCCTTTCTCATGAAACAAGCCAACCTTTTCCAAGCCAAATGTGAGCCAAATGTGAGCCATTTACAAGCCATATGAAGCCATGAGAGTGACACCTCACCTAGTCATTTATGGCAAGAAGAGGGGAGCCTTTCCTAAGCCTTCATTAAGCCTTTTAACCTTATTTATGCTACACCCTAACCCAAAATTAGTTTAAACAGTTTTGATGGAGACCTCACCACCTTCTCTTGGCTGACCCAAAGGACTCTTTTCAGCCCAAAACCAGGCCTTAGGTGGTGTACCAAGCCTAAAACTATGGGTTGACCAAATAGGACCCAAAATAAGCCTTTCTCCATTCCACTTCAATTCAACCCCTTTACACATGGCATGGACAATTGAGCTCACAAGTCTCAAGCACTGACCACCCTGATCAGAACAGTGACTTGACCCTGGCCTGCCAGCCACCAGGCCGCCAGAAAACACCATGGCCGAGAGGTCGAAATGGATTCAAAAATTCAAATTTCAACTACTGAGCTGCCCCATCCTAATTGGCACCACAGCTCTTCTTCTCCTCACCAAAGCAGCAAATCCCAGCCCTCAATTGCCCCTGGGAAGCCCCTAACCATGGCTATTTAAACCAGTCATTGCTCTCAGCCAAAAGGTTGGCTGAAATCAACCTTCACAGAACCTCACCAAACTCCTCTCAAACCTTCCCCTAGCCTAGAGCAACTCATCCCCACTGTCTTCCTGCCCTAATTTCTGTTGATTGAGCTCAATTTTGGAGCTTAATTCTCAGGCCAGAACAGGACATCCCTTGAAACTCCACCAAATCCAAATTAACTTCTCCCACACCTTCACCAGAGGTAGAGAAGAAGTTCCCCAGCAAAAGCCCCCTCACCAGGCCAGCCATTGCTTCCAGAGTCCAAGGTTTGAAATCGGCCTTGGTCACTTTTGTACCTAGGCAATTCCCCAGAGCCAGAGACTTCATCTGGAGCTTCCTTGGGTGCAATCAAAGGTGCCACAACTCTCTGATTGAAGCTTCACTTCTCAGAGCCAAGGTATGGATCACTCCTCCCTCCCAAGCTTATGTGAATTCTCCATTTCATTTGAGTCAATTTCATAGCATGTAAACCGTATGGATGTGTTCGTTTCCTCAAGACAAATCCATAGAGCATAAGAACACGAAAATCCGTTGAGAAATGAGCGAGATCTTAGAGTTTGAGTGTGGGAGGCTCTCAGGACACACCAGTCGGAGACGATGATCGGCCGCCGTTGGATTGAGCGTGTATCGAATGGACAGTGCAGATCGCGTCGGATCAGAAGACAGAGCGGGACAGCGGGACGCGTGGCTGCTGACTCAAGTGATGGCGTCGAATGGGAGCGCGACACGTAGGGGCTTCGGAGCCGCTAAGGTTGACGCGGCGCCGCATGGATAAGTAGAAAAATCCCTATTTTATGAATTAATTAAATACACAAAACTTAGAAAATCCATAACTTTGTGTAGAAAAATCAAAAAAATAAAATAAAAATACCCTCTTGCTCAGTGAACACAGGAGAATAATGTGGGAAAAGAACTAAGTTATTTTGATGAATGTTTTATTTTTAATTATTTATTTACTGTTTTTAGTATTTTAATTCTCCATGCATGCATACAATTCACCATGACATGAGACCATAGGGCTTTTGTAGCCTCTGTTCTTGGGAACATTCCCTGAATTTTCCAAAGCTAGAGGCCATCTCTATGGCAAGTTATGTATTTTTCAAGTTTATGTCTCTGTTTTGGAATCTTAATTCCCATAATTAGCTTGCTGTTCAATAAATTCTAGGAAAATTTGGGGAGGTATTTAGAACTAGAGGGCCCTAGGAAAAATGTATTTTGAGTTAATTCATTAAGAATAACCCTTATTGGCCTAAATACTCAAAACTAAACCCTAATTAATTAAGAGTAACCACACATCAAAATAACTTGAAAACAATTCTACACTGATCTTTAGGGTCAGAGGAGTCTCACATAAAAATTTGAAATCAATTGGAAATGATTTAACCCACTAAATGGATTAATTAAGTCACACAACCAAAATTAAAATTTAAAAATTCATTACTCCAAAAATAAATTTTAAAAATTCACCAAAATGGTTTTGGGGCTTCCCTGATGATAAAGGTGTCTAAGAAAATTAAAATTGAAATTTTCTAAAAATTTTCATTTTAACCATATTTTCAATATTTTAATAATTAAAAAATAATAAAAATCACAAAAATATTAAAAACAACAAAAATGTCATATTTTGACTCCTAATCACTTAGGAACAAACCAAATATTTTTCCCAAGTCTCTAGTTTAAGATATTGAATTTTAAAAGGCTTAAAACAATTTTTAATATTAAAAAATGAATTTCCTTACACTTTCATTAAATTAATTCTAATAAATCAAAGAAAAATCAGAAAAATATAAAATTTATTTCTCTAAACTCTTTAAGGTCAGAGAGATTTATGAAAAATATAAAATTCATTTTTCAACTTTAATTTAAATTTATAATTAATTAACACTCCAAAATTCAAAATAATCATAATAAATAAAATATAATTTGAAAAATCACCAAAATTGGTCCAAGTGGTCCTCTGGTCAATAGGAACATCTCATAATTTTCTGAAGGATAGAAAACTTACCTGGTCATGTTGTTGAATTTCCATTGAAAATCCCTATTTTTTTATTAAAATAATTATATAAAGTAAATTAAAAATAGAAAAATCACATTTTCTCCTCTAATGTCTTAATTGACATGTGAGTGAAGTGACATAAAAATTTCAACCTCATTTGAGCTCAGTTTGATGAGTTATGAAATAAATAGGCTTAAAAGGGCATAATAATAATTATGAATTTTAACCCCTAATTAATATTTAGGTTTAATCAAAGGGAGGGAAAAATATTTTATCTTAATTTTCTCTTAGATGATTGAAACCTAGAGAATTAAGGAGTAGAAACCCATTAATCATATCTTGAAAATATTTAAAGTAAATTTTAATTAATTAAACAATTTGAATTTTGGAAGAATAAGTTAAAATTTGGATTATTAAGATTAGGGATATGATTTAAGAAGATATCAATTCTTTAATTTAAAATCCCTAAATGAATCAATTTAATAATATTCAACTCTTAATCAAACTAAAAAATAATAATTGAAATTAATAAATTAAATAATTAAAAGAAAAAGATTAACCCGTATTAAACTAAAACTTAAAACATTGAATAACTTGATAATCAAATTGAAATAAATTTAAAACCTTAAAAATTAATCTCAAAGATCACTTAAAAAGCAAATCTTAATCAAACTTGAAACATCAAAATCAACCTAAAAAAAATTCAGAATTAAAAAATCAAACCAATTAAAAATTAACCTAAAATATTTCAATTAAATCAAAATTAAATCATTAAAATCTTTAATAAATTAATTTGCCCTTAAAGGCTTTCGTTATCATAACTCTTAAATGGAGCATTAAGTGAAATGTCACTCCACTCATAGGATAATCAAACATCCTAATTCACTGAGCAAGAAGCAAAATTTAACTAAATTCTTGGATGATTAATTCACCAGTACAATAAAATTCATTTGGACTCAAAATAATCTCAGAAGTATTGAAAAGATGTTTAGGACTCGTCCTAAGCACTTTCTCAATATGATGAGATGTTTTAGAAGAACAACTAAACTTAATTGTTCTTTGATGGAGAAAATCATCCTTAACAAAACACAAGAACTTAGACGTCATAGGGATTGACTAGCAATAGGATTAGGGCTTTGGTAGACAACCAAAACCTTTCCTTAGCTTTACCTAGGTGTTTTCTTGCAAATATATAAATGCCTTAACATGTGTTTTAAGTGTAGCTTGGAATGACGGGAAGACCCTCCAGGTACGCTTTTATTTTATTGCAATTTACTTACCTGCACTGTACTTTACTTTTCTTGCATGTTAAACAAGATTGACACCCTGCATGAAAACTGAAACCTTTAGGATAGCCACAAAACTGAAACCCAAAACTAAATTAAAAGTCACAACAAGATAAAATTCACCGCCACATTATTTCAAAATATAAAATAACTCAAAATTTAATCACAAACAGAACACAAAACTACAACTATAACTAAATTAAAACGTCTTGTTGGATGATCGGGAATACCTCAGGTGATGTAACCTACGTGTTGCTAACAGGATTTCCTACGGTCTAAATGAAAGTGTGGAACTCATTCTGTTGAGTTTAGCAAATTCATCTGGACTAAGTGAATCCGATAAAATTAACGGTGTCGGAATGATGGAACCGTGGGATCTTAACCGGTGTTGTTATAATCAACTTTAAGATTCCCTTAATAAAACACTAAAGACATTTGGACTTTAAAACTTTTCTAAACCAAAACACTTCTCTCATCTCCTGATTTTCACTTTCTAAAACTAAACCTCTGCGACAACGACAAGGAGCTTGGAGCACGGTGGGCAGCACGACCATCTTCTTCAGCAAAACTCGGATCTACATCAGCTAAACCTTTCCTAGTATTAAATAACCAAGCTATAGGATTTCGAGGTAGTTTTCCTAGTGCAACATAAATCCTCAAATTTTTTTTAGGCATTTGCATAATCATGTTATGTAAATTAAGCCCTAACCGGTCTTAGGATTTCGAGGTAGTTGATTGGTACGACATAAACCCTCACATCTTCCAGGCTATTTGTATGATAATGTCATACAAATATAAGTCCTAATTAACTAAAATTGGCAGGATTACAACATTAAATAAATTCTCAAATTGAAGCCAAACCATAGGATAGTTGGGAAGTCACTAAAGTTCACTTCGAGTCTGTGACATCCTCTACTTCTCTTCATTTGGAATCTTAAAATAAACTGTTCCAAATTCGAGCTAATCCCTATTGAAATTTCCAAAATCCAATCCTTTGAAAACCTTAAATTTTAAAATTCTTGAAAGTAGAACCACTGATCATTATCGAGAGTTTTCTTAAATGATTCTCGTCATTTAAGATGTAATTAACTATAGGGGATTGCCCTTATAGGGAACATTAAGAACCCATGTAATATAAACCCTGCTTAATTCTTTATATTAAGCAGGGGAACTTGTTGGCTTATAAAATTGGTTCGCAGACCAAACAGATGTCACAAATCTTCTAGTTTATTGTCAAGCAGTGTGTTTGTCCTTCGAGATAGATTCACGGTTTGTGATGTTGTGCTCGTTTATATAAACTATTCGGGATGTGAGATTGGTTTGATTTCATATCTTAAAATTTTCGAACTTACAATTATTTTCAAAATTAAATGCTACTTTCAAATTATATATATATATATTTAAATTAAACTTAAAATCTAAAATTCACCAACAACTTCTGTAGGAGACCCCTTTTTTTAAAATACAACACACACAACCTAAAAAAAATGCCGACAGGTGGTTACTACTACAGGAATGGAGATGAAGCTCATCAAGTGGACACCTGAGTTTGACCCAAGTTAGGACCCCCTTATTGTCCCTATTTGGTTCAAGTTCCCCAACCTACCCTACAGGTTTTTCAATCAAAATTCACTTTTCCAAATTGGAAGAGCTATTGGAACACCACTGAAACTGGATGCTGCAACCTTTAACAAAGCCAAACCAGAAGCTGCCAGAATCCAAATTGAGAGAGGAATATCCCTTCCATAAATTAAAAGAATCTGGATTGGTTCAGCTTTAGATGGGATTTGGCAAGAGGTGATTATGGAATAGAAGCCTTATTACTACTCCCATTATAAGATGTTTGGGCATACCACTGAGACATGCTATAGGCACTAGTACCCTTTAAGAAATCTACTCCTCATGCCAGAGAAGTAAGTCCCTGCTGCTGACATTCCTACTTCACCCAGATTGGAGGAACAGACCCTTTATCCCACTGGAACTATGGAAAATTCACAGGTGGTCACTTACTCAGGGAAACCTATGACTGTCAATAGGCAAATTTCCACCTCTCCAGAAAGTTTAGCTCAACCAGCAAATAAAATTTCTAATCATCCAACTACTGATATCAGGATGGATACCCCCTCTGGTGTCTTTCCTAGTCACAACCACTCCTCCAACACCTCTTCCCCAAACCCAATTACTTTTCCTATTAAAACACCTAATGCCTTTGAACCTACCCCTCCATTTTGTCTGCTTATTGATAACACCCACCATGTTCTAAATGTTGAAGCAGGTAAGCTACTGGTTGACCCCTCTTCTGATATGTTGGGTGTTTGGCAAAATTCCATGGAGGAAGAGTGAGTGATACACACAGCTAAAAAGAAAAAGAAAAACATGACTGAACTTAAAAAATTATCAGATACTACTTCAAATGTGGGTAGAGAGTTCTCCTCCCCCCCTCTTTCACTAGGGGTAGAACCAGATCCAGATCTCAGACATCCCCCTCCCCTCCTAATTCTACATGATAAATTTTCTTTTTTGGAACATAAGAGGTGTGGCTCACCCTCACTCTTTGAAAAGACTTATATATTTAAACAAAAAACACACACATTGGTGTATAGCTATCTTAGAACCTTTGGTCCATCACAATTCAACTAAAATTCTCAGCAAATTTCTTGGTTTCTCTCATTATGCCAATTCTAGTAATAAGATATGGATCCTTTGCTGAAAAGTGGTTTGCTGGTCAATTTTGATTGACAATCATCAATTGGTTCACTTTTCTCTCCAGCTAGCTGGCCACAGTGCTTTTGCTACCTTCAATTATGCAGGTTGTAGGAAAGCTAACAGAATCATTCTCTAGGAGCAGATTCAGCACATCAGTAACACCATGAACTCCCCTTGGATAGTGGGGGGGCGGACTTCAATTGTATTGCCAATCCAGCTAAAAAAATGGGAGGTAGAAATCCCAATCTTAATACCATGAATACTTTTTGTGATAATATTCACCTTGCCTTTTTGATCTAGGGTTTAGGGGCCTCTTTTCACTTGGAAAAGAAGTCATATTTGGGAAAGGCTGGACAGATTTTTGGTTAATGATCATTGGTATTACCATTTTTTACTCACTTTTGTCACTCACCTCTCTCTTGCATGTTTTGATCACAGACCTTTACTTTTGACAATATCTGCTCCTCCATCTAGTTTTTCCAGTTCCCCCTTTAGATATCAAAAAATTTGGTCTACCCACCCCACCTTTTTAAAGCTTATCAATGCACATTGGAGAGGTGTGGCCCGCCATGATCCTTGGATTAAATTGAGTTTGCTTCATTTGAAAATCAGCAAAGAGCTCAGAAGATGGGGTTGGAAGGAATTTGGAAATGTTTTTACAGCTGTGGAAGAGGCTGAGAAGGAAGTCCAGCTACTGGAGTCTCAAGTTTAGTCTGGGGGGGGGGGGGTTCCTGAACATCAACTTTTAGCAGCTCGAGAAAAATTGCTAAATTCCATTGAAACCCAAGATCATTTCCTCAAGCAAAAGGCCTCACTCAACATATTTACTGAAGGGGACAAAATTACTAGATTTTTTCATGCATATATCTAGTATAGAAGGAAATTCAATATCATCCACATCATTCAGAAGAAAATGGAACCTGGTTATATAACAGTCTAGAGATTGGTAGGAGTGCCACTTGC
Source organism: Papilionanthe hookeriana x Papilionanthe teres (assembly GCA_022702705.1). Classification (NCBI taxonomy): domain Eukaryota; kingdom Viridiplantae; phylum Streptophyta; class Magnoliopsida; order Asparagales; family Orchidaceae; genus Papilionanthe; species Papilionanthe hookeriana x Papilionanthe teres. The sequence continues at coordinate 62,678,929 of CM040432.1, read as the reverse complement.
TATTTTCAGAAGTTGGTTGAACAGCCTCCTGTGGAAATATTTCCTATCAATTCTTCTTATTTCTAGGACCGCTACCAGTACACCAGCAGCCTGATACTAACCAATCCACCCACAGAAAATGAATTTTGGCAAGCCCTCATCTCTATAGATAACTCTCAAACAGCAGGACCTGATGGGTTTACTGCTGATTTTTATAAGATGGCATGGTCTATTATCAAACAGGAGGTAGTTGAAGCCATCACTAGTTTCTTTCAAGGTAGGGATATCCCTCATTATTTCAGTTCTTCTAAAATTTTCCTATATCCCAAGATTAGTGAGCATAAAAGCTGGGACCAATTTAGACCCATCTGCCTCACATCAGTAATAAGTAAAACTATTAGCGAAATCATAGTGGCTAGACTCCAACCACATCAGGGTAAACTGATCTGCATGAACCAAACTGCTTTTCTCAGGGGAAGATCAATCTCATACAATATCCTTCTGGCCCAAGAGCTGCTATTAGATCTAAACAAGCACTCCAGAGGCGGTAACCTTATCTATAAGCTTGATATAAAGAAAGCCTATGATACCATCAATTGGGACTTCATCCTTGAGATACTTTCTGCTAGGGGCTTCCACAGTGATTTTTGTTGTTTGATTCTCAGATGGATAAATACTAACTCCCATTCTATTCTCATAAATGGTTCCAGCTGGGGTTCTTTCTCTGCATCAAGAGGGCTAAAGCAAGGGGACCCTCTATCCCCCACTCTCTTTATTTTGTCAATGGACTACTTCTCCAATCTGTTGAATCATCAATAAAACTCCCATAACTCTATCAGGTACCATCACAAATCCAATCTTCTAATATCCCATCTCATTTATGTTGATGATGTTATGATTTTCTCCAATGATAATAAAAATGTTGTGAAGCACATCTACAAATGTCTACAATTGTTTCAAAAGCATTCTGGCATGTATTTCAACCCTGCAAAAAGCCAACTTCTTTTTCCCAGCAAGCTCTCCCTGGAGGTGAAACACTGGATCCTTAACTATACTGGCTTTTCTTACACTCTGCTGCCTCTGAAATATCTTGGTATGTAGTTAACCATTGGTAAAACCAAACAAAGTCATTTTGATGAGATACTGAACAAAGGTAGAACCTACCTTGCCAATTGGACTCATATCTACTTGTCTAATGGAGTCAGGCTTACTTTTCTTAAGAGCATAATCACCCCCCTTCCCTCCTATGTTATGCAAATGACCACTATGAAGAAAATTACCAAACTGTAGTTCAAAAGGGCTTTCAATCAATTTCTTTGGGCAGGACAAAGAAATCAAATTCATTGGGCATCATGGCAAAAAGTGGCAAAACCTGTGTGGGCATGAGGTTTGGGTTTCAAGGGGCTTCAACAGATTATTCAAGTGAAACTATGTAAATTGTGTCTAAAGTTCAGGTCCTAGAATTATCTTTGGGACCAAACTTTTATCAGGTAAATATTGTAAGTACTCCCACCCCTCTCAGGATTCTAAAAAATTGGGGGACTCAAAATTATGGGGGGCTATGCTTAAGATCAGGCAGTTGGCTGAAAACTTGTATTTATGGAACCTTGGCAAAGGGGAACTTAATTTCTGGTTAGATCACTGGTGTCCCACTGAATGGCTGCAACCTGTACCACAAACATTAATTTGAATTTTCAGGTGGCTAACTGTTGGAATGGGGACAGTTGGTCTTTACCCACCCTTCAGACCATCCTGCAGGCTCCAACAGCCAGACAAGTTACTACTGTGTAGTTTGATAAAAGCAAGACTGGTACACTTGTTTGGAATGCACTTCAACTTCAGAGTCTGTCCAAGGCCATATATTCTAATCTTTTCCATTGGGTGACTGTTCCCTGAGGGGACATCATTTGGAACAGATATATTTCGCCCTCCATGAACCTTTTCTGCTGAGAGTCTTCAAGAAGTTCCTCCCCACTGATGATATACTCAAGATGAAGGGACTTAGGAGCCCTTCATGTTGCAGATTATGTTTCATGGCTGAAGAATCAATCCCTCACCTGTTCTTTGCATGTAAGTTTTCCCAGCAAGTATGGAATACACTGATTAATTCTTTCAGTATAAATTCTCAACAACTGTAATGGGATAATATTTTCTCCTGCTGGGCTGGTTGGCATAAATTGGGTGCTGGTGCATTCCCTTTACTCACTGCTTAGTTCATCTGGATGTCAAAAAATAAGGCTAAATTTGATGGCATTACACCTGGTGTGCAAGAAGTGGCCAGAACTGCCTCACTTATCTTCACAAGCTCATCAAATATAAAAAATTCCTCAACATTTGTTCTATCCCTACACTCCAGAACCTGAATCATCCCAAAATTATCAAGGTGTACCGACACCCCCCAAGCCTTCATTCCATCAAAGCTAACACTAATGGCAGTTTCAGTGAGGGGGGAGATGGCATGGGGGGCTTATTCAGAAACCATTTGGGTGAATGACTACTCTTCTTCCATGCTCCTATAATTGCTTCTGATGCTATGAAAACTGAGTTAATTACTGTATACTGGGCACTTTAGCTGGCCTTGAAAAATCTATGGACACCTCTTGTGGCGGAAGGAGACTCTCAGGTTCTACTTCAAATGCTCAATTCTGACGTACCACACCTCCTGGCACCATTTTTAGTGGGTTCAAAAAATTCAGCATCTTAAATCCCAACTTGATGTCAGTTTCAACTTCATTTTTAGAGAAGGGAACAAACCAGCAGATTGGTTAGCTCATTTTGGCTCTCACTCCTCGTCTGTGGCACTTTATACAAATTTTCCTCCCCGCTTAAAAATGCTGATAGGTGGTGATCTTCTTGCTGCCCCACACCTCAGAATAGAGACCAGCTAAACATAGTTTTTTGCTGAGTTTTTCTAATGAATTTTTTTATAGGTATACCTGTAAGATTGGGTTTTAGATTTCCTGCTTTGCTTGCTTTGTGTGGAGTTGTAGTTGAAGAAGGAACCCACAGGAGTTTGTATGTTTTGTTTTGGGTTTTAGAGGGGTTTCCTTCTTTCAACAATTTTTTGTAACTTTTGCATCTAATAAAGTGGGAGTACGGGTGGCTCCTTTTAATATATATATATATATATATATATATATATATATATATATATATATATATATATTTATTTATTTATTGAATAATGGTGGTTTTATTACTTATATATATATATTAAGCTATTTCAGTCCTTTAAACCCCACAGCACCAGCCCCAAAAGGATTAGCTAATTTTTGCCAGCTAGCTTCAACAAGTAAATTTCTGCAAACTATGGATTCAGCTCAGACAACAAAAATCCCTTAGGGCTAAGTTTATGATGGGTAAATATTGTAAGGAGATCCATCCAACCTTGATTCAAGATAAAATGGTGCTTCTAAGTTTTGGAGACATATGCTTAAGTACAGACACCTATTTGAAACACTGTATAAGTGGGAATTGGGGAGAGATGACATCCTTTTCTGGCAGGATCACTGGTGCCCAGTGATCCATAAAAAAATACCTATTTCTTTATGTCTTAATTCTTATCAATTTCTAAGGATATTATGCTTTAATGAAAGGTATTTTTTGTGTTTTTGGATGTAGGTGATGTAAAAAGGTCCAAAAAAGGAAAAAGGAGCAAAAATGAGCAAAAAGAAGCAAAAATGGAGCAAAATACAAAAAGTATAAAAAAATATGGCCTGGCGCCTAGGCGCCAGAAGTTGGCACCTAAGCGCCAGACTCGATACAGAAACTATCAAGTTTTTGACAACGTTTGAACGGTTATTTTGACAGAGTGAGCGGTTATTGGACATTCTAGAAGACTGGCAGTTGTTCCTTGATATTAGGACATGTGATACATTGCATTTGGACGATCCAAAATGGTTTTAATCGCGAAGAGGTGCGAGCCAAAGTGAAGAGGTGGGAAGAACTGGACGCGGTGTCTGGCGCCTAGGCGCCAGATTCCGGCGCCTAGGCGCCAGATTCCGGCGCCTAGGCGCCAGACAAACCTTCTAGAATATTCATTGAATGTGGACATGTTTTGAAGAGGTGCCTCAAGGAAACCCTTGAAGCCTATAAATAGGAGTCCATTTCTTCAGAAAAACGTGGCCCCCATTGTAACCCCTTTCTCTTATCCACTTTAGGATCTCTCATCCTTAGAAAGAGTAGAGAGAGAAATTTAGGGCCACTTTTGTTTTAGTTTAGAGAATTTATTTTCAAGTTGTTGCATCTGAAGTTCATTATACTGTGGAGTCAGTAGGAATCAGAAGATCTGTAGAAGAAGTATTTGAGATAAGTATTTTATATTTGATTCAAAGTTTTTTTTATTATGTTTTGCTGTTTATATTCAATGTGTTCTGAGTAGTTAGTTTACTTTCTTCCTTCAATTATGAAGAGATAAATAAGATAATATAAGAGTCAATGGAGAATTGAATTCAAAATATTTTCAAAACATTGTGATGATATTAATACCTGATCTTACTTTACTTTTTAAATTGGCCATTTAAATTGTTAAAACCTGATGAAGAGTTTTGAGACCTAGAAGGAGAAGAACTCTTAACTTGTAAATGTCACATGAATCCTCGGGTAGTCGAAGGCCATGTGCGGGCTATTCAAGGTGAAGTGCAAATAAATAGGAAGATAAGATTTAAAGGGCGTAGAATTGATAAGTTTTTAGAGTGACAGACTAAATTTTTATAATTTGATTTATAGATTAGGAAAGGGTCACTAGTAGGGCCGACCATAGCCACCCTTGGACATCTAGAAGTGTGAGTCTAGATTAACCCATTCTACTAACAATACATCCAAACCTGATCTGTAAATTAGCCAATGTTCTTTGCGCCTGGATCAAAGGGTAAAGAATAGGAATGCTTCTATTTGGAACAATACCATAAATCATATTCTCTAACGAATATTAAATTATCTTAATAATCTTAGATTAATTGAAGGGAAGAAAGTTGTTTGTTTTATATAGTTTTCACAAAATCATTTTCTTATTATTGTTTTCTCTATTTGCATCTAGTAAATTAAAAGTAATTTATAGTTAGATTAAAATACAAAAAGATTTTTGAAGTACAATATTTAGAAATTTATTACTAAATATTTTCCCCGTGGGATCGATACTGGGGTCTTTGTTTCAAAGCCCTATATTACTTGAAATGATACGTATACTTGCGTAGTACCCAAAAATTATATAAAATATTTTCTTTTTAAAATTATATTTTGCTATATAAACATATATTTAAAAAGTTTTATTTGGTACACATCTATATAGCATGTTATTCTAGGTCAAGTGTTTCGCGCCTTTGCTAGAAACTAAATTTTCTAGCAGTGGTAACAAATCCTTGTAATTGGAAGTACAAAAATCGGGTCTAGTTTTTGGCGCCGTTGCCGGGGAAGGAATAGAATAGTTATAGACTTTTTTTAAATATTATATTTCCAAAAACATATATAAAAATATATATATATAAAGATATATTTATATATATATAAAAATTTTATTCCTTGTTTTATTTTTTTTATGCAAAGATTTGGTTCTGAAGGATTAATACCTTTAGATTCTTAACTAGAAAGAACAATTAGAAAAATTAAAAAGGGAAAACAAATTCAAAAATTTCAAGAAATGGCTACTTTACAAAATCCAATTGAACTTAATGATCAAAATTTTTATAAACCATTAAGGGGTTATACTAACCCTACAGTTGATGAACTTCATAGTAGTATTCAAATACCCACTGTAGATGCTAATTCTTTTGAACTTAAACCGTCTATTATTCAAATGGTGCAAAACAATCAATTTGGTGGAACAACAAATGAGGATCCAAATTTACACCTTGTTAGTTTTTTAGAACTTTGTGCTACCTTTAAACATAACAATGTTTCTGATGATGTTATTAGACTTAGACTCTTTCCTTTTTCTTTAAAAGATAAAGCAAAGATGTGGTTAAACTCATTAAGCAATTGGTTCTATTAAAACATGAAGTCTGAAATGACACAAAAATTCCTTGCTAAATATTTTCCTCCTTCTAAAACTGCTAAATTAAGAAATGATATTACTTCGTTTAGCCAATTTGATGGGGAGACAATATATGAAACTTGAGAAAGATTAAAAGAACTATTAAGAAAATGTCCTCATCATGCTTTACCTGATTGGTTAATTATTCAAACATTTTATAATGGATTAATTGGATCTTTAAAATCAATTATTGATGCTGCTGCTGGAGGTTCTTTAATGTCTAAATCATTTGAAGAAGCTTACACTTTAATTGAAGAAATGGCTAATAACAATTTTCAATGTCATTTCAAAAGGATTAATCCTAAAAAGATGGCAAGTATTCACGATAATGAAGCATTTTCTATCTTAGCTTCACAACTAGCAACAATGTCTAAGAAATTAGATAATTTTGCAATTAATATTTCACATAATAACTCTGCTAATATTGAAGATTCTCAGACTATTGAAACTTTACAAGCTATTGCAAGTAAAAATAATCCTTATTCAAATTATTATAATCCTGGGTGGAAAAATCATCCTAATTTTAACTAGAATAATTCACAACAACAATGGGGTAATAATCAATCTCATCCCATTGGAAATTGGAATAATCAAGTTAATCCAAATTATAAACCTCCTGGATTTAATAATCAACGAGAAAAAGTTATCGATAGAAGAATTAATTTTACAAATGAATAATCGATTACAAAATCGAAATACTCGCTACTCGTAATATTGAAAATCAAATGGAGGCAAATTGTTACTTTAATTAATTACGGACACTGTAGGAACACTTCCTAGTAATGTTGAAATTAATCCAAAGGAAACTGGAAAAGAACATGAACAAGTTAAAGGCTGTGCAACTTAGAAGTGGAAAGGAATTAAAAGAAAGAATGCGAGAATGAAATTGAAAAAGAGATTGAGGTTGAATTGATTGAAAAACCTAAAGAAACTCTCTCTCTAGTCGAGATCGATACGTTATACTCGTTAATGTGGAAGATGAAAAACCATCACCACCTTTTCGTCAAAGACTTAAACGGCGAAACTTGATCATCAATTTTCTAAGTTCTTTGAAATTTTTAAAAAACTTACTATTAACATACCTTTTGCTGAAGCTTTGGAACAAATGCCAACTTACGCAAAATTTATGAAGGATATTTTAAGAAAGAAACGAAAATTTGAAGCTTTTGAAACTGTTGCATTAAGTGAAGAATGCAGTGCAATAATTCAAAAGAAATTACCTGAAAAGCTTAAGGATCCTGGAAGTTTCACTATACCCTGTGCTATTCGAGAAAAATTTTGTGGAAAGGCTTTATGTGATTTAGGAGCAAGTATTAATCTCATGCCATTTTCTATCTTTCAAAGATTGGATTTAGGAGATATTACTCCCACCACTGTAACCTTTCAGTTAGCTGATAGATCTATCACTTATCCTAAAGGAGTTATAGAGGATGTCCTTGTTAAAGTGAATAAATTTATCTTCCCTGTAGATTTCATAGTACTTGATATGGAAGAGGATAAAGAGATACCTATTATTTTTGGGAGACCTTTTCTAGCTACCAGACGAGCTATGATTGATGTGCAAAAGGGAGAACTAACCATGAGAGTTATTGATCAAGAAATTAAATTCAATGTTCTTAAATCAATGAAGTACCCTGATAAAGAGAAATGTTATCGAATGGATATAATTGATTATTTAATTGAAAAACATTATCAAGAAAAATGTAAAGTCATTTCTGAAGAAAAATTTAAATTTTTAACAGATAAAAATGAAGAAGTAGAAGAAGAAGATACTCATTTTATTAAAGATTACTGGGAAACTTTAGACATAACTCAAAATGATATACTTTTACCATCAATTAAAAAAGCCCCTGAACTGGATTTAAAAATGTTACCTTGACATTTAAAATATGCGTTTCTTGGAAATTCGTTAACTTTACCTCTTATTATTTCTTCTGAACTGAGTATAGATCAAGAAGAAAAACAACTAGGTGTGTTAAAGAATTATAGGAAAGCTTTTGGTTGGACTATTGCTGATATAAGAGGAATAAGCCCTTCCATTTGTATGCATAGAATTTTAATGGAAGAAAATTTTAAACCTATTATTGAATCACAAAGAAGATTAAATCCTATCCTGAAAGAGGTTGTTAAAAAAGAAATTATTAAGTGGTTAGATGCTGGTATTATTTATCCTATTTCGGATAGTCAATAGGTAAGTCCTATTCATTGTGTTCGAAGAAAGGAGGTGTAATTGTCATTGTTAATGATAAAAATGAACTAATTCTACAAGACAAGTTACTAGATGGCGAATTTGTATAGACTATAGGAAATTAAATAAAGCCACTAGAAAGGATCATTTTCCTTTACCTTTCTTGGATCAAATGCTTGATAAATTAGTTGGACACCCATACTTCTGTTTTCTGGATGGATATTCTAGTTATCATCAGTTACTTATTGCTCATGAGGACCAAGAAAAGACAACATTTACAGGTCTTTATGGAACATTGGCTTTTAGAAGAAAGCCATTTGGTTTATCTAATGCACCTGAAACTTTTCAAAGATGTATGATGTCAATATTTTGTGATTTGATTGACAAAGGAATTGAAATATTCATGGACGATTTTTCGATCTTTGGAACTTCTTTTGAATCTTGTTTGGAAAACATAGCCAAAGTTACGAAAAGATTTGAAGAAACAAATTTAGTTCTTAAGCGGGAAAAATGTCAATTCATGGTCACGAAAGCATTGTACTTGGTCACAAAGTGTCACCAAAAGGGATGGAAGTAGATCAAGAAAAAGTGAAAATTATTGTTGATGTGAGAAGTTTTCTAGGTCATGCTGGATTTTATAGAAGATACATAAAGGATTTTTCTAAAATTGCTAAACCTCTTTGTCATTTATTGGAAAAAGATGCAAAATTTGAATTTAATAAAGAATGTATTAATGCTTTTAATATTCTAAAAGAAAAATTAATAAGCACTTCTATCATTGTTGCACCTAAATGGAATAAATCTTTTGAATTAATGTGTGATGCAAGTGATTTTGCAATTGGAGTTGTATTAGGACAAAAATATGAGAAGATTTTCAAAGTTGTATATTATGCTAGTAAAACTCTCACTGAAACACAAAGAAATTACACTACCACTGAGAAAGAGCTTCTAGCTATAGTATATGTCTTTGATAAATTTAGACCTTATCTTCTTGGTACTAAATGCATAGTTCATACTGATCATTCTGCTATTAAATATCTATTATCTAAGAAGGATTCTAAACTCTAGACTTATAAGATGGGTTTTACTTCTACGAGAATTTGATTTTCAAATAGTAGATAGAAAAGGAACTGAAAACCAAATTGGTGATCATTTATGCTAGAATTAATAATGATATTATTTCGAGAAGAAAATATAAATGAGAAATTTCACGATGAATCTTTATATATTATTCGAGGAAGCAAAACACCTTGGTATGCTGATATTGTTAATTATTTAGTTAGCAATATTTTGCCTTATGAATTGGATAACAAATTTATTAAGAAATTTAAATATGATGATAAATCTTATATTTGGGAAGAACCTCATTTATCTAAAATTGGTAAAGATTCTATGATTCGAAGATGTGTACCTTATGAGGAAACTTTTGCTATTATTCAAAAATGTCATGATTCCGATTTTGGAGGACACTTTGGCATAGATAAAACTGCATTTAAAGTTTTAAATTCTGGATTTTATTGGCCTACCTTATTTAAAGATGTGAGACATTATGTGAATACATGTGATCAATGTCAAAGGATGGGAAATATATCCAGGAAGACTGAAATGCCTTTAAACTATATATTGGAAGTTGAAATTTTTGATATATGGGGTTTAGATTTTATGGGACCATTTGTTCCATCATCTGGAACAATTTATATTTTATTAGCAGTTGATTATGTTTCAAAGTGGATTGAAGCTGTTGCTTTACCAAGCTTGTGATTCCAAAAGTGTTTCTAAATTTTTAAAGAAAATGATATTTTCAAGATTTGGAATGCCTAAGGTAATTATCAGCGATGGTGGAAGTCATTTCAGGAATATAAGAATTCGATCATTACTACAAAAATTTGGAATCAAACATAGAATTGCAGCTGCTTATCACCCACAAACAAGTTGAATGTACGAAGTATCAAACGAGAGAAATTAAAAGAATTTTAGAGAAGGCTGTTAAACCTAAAACAGCCGATTGGGTTGATAGACTTGATTCGCATTATGGGCTTATAAAACGGCTTATAAGACACCAATCGGAATGTCACCTTACCGGTTAATTTATGGTAAACATTGTCACTTACTCGTAGAACTTGAACATAAAGCTTATTAGGCGATAAAATAGTTTAATTTTAATTTGAATAAAGCGGGAGAAAAGCGATTATTGCGATTGAATGAGATGGAAGAAATAAGAAATGAATCATATGAAAATGTATGGATTTATAAAGAGAAAATGAAGATGTTGCATGATAAGAAACTTTCAAGAAAAATTTTTGAGCCTGGACAAGAAGTATTACTGTTTAACTCTCGTTTAAAACTTTTTCCTGGAAAATTAAAATCTAAATGGATTGGACCCTATATAGTTGAGAAAGTATAGCATTACGGAGCTGTGGATATTAAAGTTCCCAAAACAGAAAAACTTTTTAAAGTAAATGGATTAAGATTAAAGCCTTATTTGGGAGATATTAAAAAGATTTATAAAGAGTCTTATGAATTGAGTCAACCTTATTAAAGATTTACTTAAGTTGGGCTGACGACGTTAAACCAAACGCTTTGTGGGAGGCAACTCATAATTTTCTTGTGTTATGAGTGTTTTTATGTTTTAATGTAAGGTTATGTCTCGATCTTGACTAATTTTATATTACTTTAAAATTTTTTGATGCTCATAAGTCTTTGTTGATTTAGGCTGAACATTATTTTGAAGTATGTAAGATTTAGAGATTGGATCACTCTATTCTGAATATGAGTAAAAAGGAGATCAAGTTAACCTTCATTATGATTGTTTACAATGTGAGTTATTGAGTCTAGATTACTCTTACCAGTATAATTTACCTATCTTGGAGAACGAAAAATTGAAATTTGACGATTAGGCGAAACAGAGTTGAACATAGTTCCGGCGTCAAGGCGCCAAGATTCGGCGCCTAAGTGCCAGAGTCAAACTATGTATCAATAGGTCCGGCTCCTAGGCACCAGATTCGGAGCCTAAGCACCACGATTACTGGGTCGTGCAAAAACTCAAAAATTTTCAGTTTTTCACACGATTTTCACCATTAAATCAACCTATCCTCTTCCCTAACCATCAAGTAATCAAAGTTACATCCCTTACACTTCATTCTTGAGAAATTTGAGAAATTTTTGAAGAAATGGAAGGAAGAAATCATGGAGAAGAAGCTAGGGACAAGGTCTCAAAGGATCCTCAACCCTACTTCAATGGTTTCATCACGGTAAGTTTAGAGAAAATTTCTAGTCCTTTAGATAAGTGTGAAGCGGAGATTAAAAGCATTGGAGATCACCTTCATGAGATGTTTCATCAAATTGAATATCTAGAATGGCAAATGAAACTTCAATTTGATCATTTTGCGGCTTATCAAGATGCTCAAGTTGAAATGTATGCAAAGAATAAGTGGATTGACGAAAAGACAGCTACGGATTTCCCGAGAGCGTTAGTGTTCTTTCCAAGCGGAATACACAATTTCCCTTGTGAAGATTAGAATATTTTGGTAATGAGATAGTTATTATCTGGTTTGTTGAGTTGTATCGATTTAGAGAATCGATTGTGTTTGTTTGTGTATTTGCTTTGATGTTCAATGTGTGTTGTTTTTGCTTAGAAATTGTTGTGTTTGAGTTTGTATTAGGAACTTGAATCAAGTATAATACTTATCTGAAATGTATTGAGCCAATATTGAAGATTATAAATGGAATTTAGTGAGTTTGATTTAAACTTTATGTTTGATTGGTGGATTAAATATTTAATTTTTAAAATTTTTGAAATATGTTGTGGAAGTTAGAAACTGAAGCCCTACTCTAACATGAGTAATTGGAAGTTGAATTTATGAATTTTGGTGGAAAATTAAATTTAAAAATAATTTTTTGTGAAAGGCGAGTACGGCGCTAGGCGTCGGAATTCGGCGCTAGCGCCGATTCGGCCATGCCAGAAAATTTACTTAAATACCCCCAAAAGCCTTTTTTGGCCTTTAAGCTTCATCTTCTTCCCCATTTTCATGAAAATACACCTTTTAGATCCATTTTGAGGTCGAAAAATCAAGGATTTGAGCGCGAAACAACTCAATTTCTTCGTCTCAAGGTCAGATCTACACTTTAAATTTATTTTCGATTTTCACCATAGATTTCCCTAGGTTTTGCTAAGAACCAAAATTTTGAAAATAAATTTTAATTTTTAGTGATTTCTTTGGATTTTTAAATTTAGTTTAAGTTTTATAAACTTAAAAAAAGTTTAAACTTTTGATTCCTAAATTTGTTCTTGTTTTCTTTCACGTTTAGATGGCTCCGAAATCTAAACTCGGGAAGGCACGAGATAACTTTGATAGCAGCAAATTTTCTACTGTGGCTGCGCATTTTCGATTCCACGAATTTGCGACGTCTAGGAAGTTCATTTCAGAACGAAGTTTCTATCATCCGGGAGAAATGATTGAAAACACTATCGTTGCACACAATTGGCAAAGATTATGTTATTTCACTGCTGTTGCTGTTATCCCTATTGTTCGAGAGTTTTATGCAAATTTTCTGGATGCCGAAGATTATGAAGTTTTTGTTAGAGGTGTCGGAGTTGGATTTAGTCCTGAAAGAATCAATGTACTTTATAGCCTGCCACCAACTATTAAATTCCACTATTCTGGATTATCACCATCTGAGGGAGATTTGGATATGATCATTGCTTATTTGACTGACAGTACTGGATCTTGGAAGATCAGGAACGGAAAAAGGGTAACCTTCAAATCCTCCAAATTAAATGGTATTTCTAAAGCATGGCACTATTTTATTTCTGCAAGATTGTTACCTTCCAACCACCTGAGTGAAGTGACTAAAGATCGAGCGATCTTAAACTACTGCATTCAGGAAAGGAAGCCTATTGATGTCGGCGGTAATATTTATGATTCTCGTGGATTCTACTTGTGAGATCCGAGCACTTACGTTGGTGCAGGATTCCCATCTCCGATTTATTCATTATGTATTAGCAATGGAGTCACTGCAGATATTTCAGAGGAAAGGTTGAAGACTACTAAGCCGATTGGTCAGAAGAGCATTAGCATTTATGATCATCTTCGAGGGAAGAAATCGACTGCTCCTTCTTCTTCTGTACCTACTCCAGGTAGACCTTCTACTTCTCGACCCTCCACTTCTGCTGAGCCACCATCGAGTTTTTGGGAATCAATGTATGATCAGTTTATAGAGCGACGGCAGGGAGTTATTTCAAACTCACCTGCGGGATTGATACTATTGATAGGAAACTTGATCCTTTATCCGATTATACCCGGAGGAAGAGTAGCTATGATGCTTGAGTATGATGAAGCCACTAGTCGGATTTCTGAAGGGTGAACATGATGTTAGTTTCCCTACTTTTCCTAGTTTCACACCATTTGTTGATCATAAGGATGTAGAATTTTCCTTTGGTGACGATGATGATGATGAGGCTACAGCCAGTGACTAGTAGTTTATAGATCTCTATATTGAGCTACTCTGTTAGTTTGTTTTGTTTGGATTGTTTGTTTAGTTTTATGTTTGATGTATGTTGATTTGTTTAAGTATCTGTGTGGATTGATTAGTGTTAAGATTCTGTTGTTAAAATATTCTTAGTATATTGTGTTGAGACTGAAATTAGAGTTAATTTATGATATGTTTGTTTTAGTCTACTGTTTAGTAATTAGTAATTTTGCTCTGCTTTTAATTTTGTTTCAAATTTAGTATAATCATAAAAATTAGCCTGCTTACTTTTTATACATGCTTCAATTTTATCTTAATTATTCATAAAAGCATGAGTAGAAGTTAATTTTTCTTTTTAATATCGTTTTTACATACTTATAAAAATTTCTTTTAAAAAAAAATTAAATAATATGAATTTTCTTTCTCTCATACTTTCAAATTGTCATAGTATACCAAAACTTAAGTTTGGGGGAAGGGAAAATACATTCAAATTTAAATTTTATTTGTCCTTAAAGATCTAACATTTTCTTAAAAATAAAAACTTTTTCACATAACTTAAGGAATGAAGAATTTATTTGAGATCACTTTTATTTTTGAAATTATAAAAAATTTAGTGAAATTAACCAAAATTTTAATAACTTTGATTTATTTTAAGAATAGAATTATTTAACTTAAAGAAGAATTAGATTAAGAAAATTTTCTATTCATGATAGAAATAATAGAATTTTAGAAATATTAAGTACTCAAAAATTATCACTTGAAAAAGAAAAGATAGGAAATCTTTTTGAATTTTTATTCATGTTATAATAATTAAGTGGAAATGTATAAGTTGTGAAAATATAAGTTAAGGATAGTGAAGTTCAAAACCATTAACAGGCTATCCAGATATAGTAATCCTCTCTTTATATATATATTTATAAAAAAAAAGAAAAAAAGAAAAAAGAAGAAAAGAAGAAGAAAAGAAAAAGAAAAAAAAAGAAGAGAGGAGAAGCTTGAGGAAATGCCTAATAAAAAATTGGCTTCACTTAAATTATCTTATAAGAAGAAAACTAGTTACATATTTTACTTAATTTTTATGCATGAATATTTATTTAGGAAAGATTTTTCAAGAAGATCTTTTTGTTGTAAATAATCTATGAGATCTTAATATAATAGACTTCTATTATTTTCAAAATGGATGAAAAGATTGAAATCTTATGATTTGGTAGTTAAATATTCTTTAAATTCTTAAAATTAAACCTAGTTAGTAAAATTGGGTTAATAATTTACTAAAAACTTTATAAAATCAAAAATTATAAGGAATCTTAAATATTTATCTTTTATTCCAATGGTTATACATTTTATATAGTAGAAAGAGTTACTTGAGGACAGGTAACAATTAAGTTTGGGGGATTTTGATCTATAAAAAAATACCTATTTCTTTATGTCTTAGTTCTTATCAATTTCTAAGAATATTATGCTTTAATGAAAGGTATATTTTGTGTTTTTGGATGTAGGTGATGTAAAAAGGTCCAAAAAAGGAAAAAGGATCAAAAATGGAGCAAAATACAAAAAGTATAAAAAAATATGGCCTGGCGCCTAGGCGCCAGAAGTTGGCGCCTAAGCGCCAGACTCGATACAGAAATTGTCAAGTTTTTGACAACGTTTGAACTGTTATTTTGACGGAGTGAGCGGTTATTGGACATTCTAGAAGACTAGCAGTTGTTCCTTGATATTAGGACATGTGATACATTGCATTCGGACGCTCCAAAACGGTTTTAATCTTGAAGAGGTGAGAACCAAAGTGAAGAGGTGCGAAGAACTGGACGCGGTGTCTGGCGCCTAGGCACCAGATTCCGGTGCCTAGGCGCCAGACAGACCTTCTAGAAGATTCATTGAATGTGAACATGTTTTGAAGAGGTACCTCAAGGCAACCCTTGAAGCCTATAAATAGGAGTCCATTTCTTCAAAAAAATGTGCCCCCCATTATAACCCCTTTCTCTTATCCACTTTAGGATCTCTCATCCTTAGAGAGAGAAATAGAGAGAGAAATTTAGGGTCACTTTTGTTTTAGTTTAGAGAGTTTATTTTCAAGTTGTTGCATCTGGAGTTCATTATACTGTGGAGTCAGTAGGAATCAGAAGATCTGTAGAAGAAATATTTGAGATAAGTATTTTATATTTGATTCAAAGTTTATTTATTATGTTTTGTTATTTATATTCAATGTGTTCTGAGTAGTTAGTTTACTTTCTTCCTTCAATTATGAAGAGATAAATAAGATAATATAAGAGTCAATGGAGAATTGAAATTCAAAATATTTTCAAAACATTGTGATGATATTAATACCTGATCATACTTTACTTTTTAAATTGACCATTTAAATTGTTAAAACCTGTTGAAGAGTTTTGAGACCTAGAAGGAGAAGAACTCTTAACTTGTAAATGTTACATGAATCCTCGGGTAGTCGAAGGCCATGTACGGGCTATTCAAGGTGAAGTGAAAATAAATAGGAAGATAAGATTTAAAGGGCGTAGAATTGATAAGTTTTTAGAGTGACAGACTAAATTCTTATAATTTGATTTATAGATTAGGAAAGGGTCACTAGTAAGGCCGACCATAGCCACCCTTGGACATCTAGAAGTGTGAGTCTAGATTAACCCATTCTACTAACAATACATCCGGACTCGATCCAGTAAATTAGCCAATGTTCTTTGCACTCGGATCAAAGGGTAAAGAATAGGAATGCTTCTATTTGGCACAATACCATAAATCAAATTCTCCAACGAATATTAAATTATCTTAAAAATCTTAGATTAATTGAAGGGAAGAAAGTTGTTTGTTTTATATAGTTTTCACAAAATATTTTCTTATTATTGTTTTCTTTATTTGCATCTAGTAAATTAAAATTAATTTATAGTTAGATTAAAATACAAAAAGATTTTTGAAATACAATATTTAAAAATTTATTACTAATTTTTTTCCCCGTGGGATCGATACTGGGTCTTTGTTTCAAAGCCCTATATTACTTGAAACGATACGTATACTTGCATAATACCCAAAAAGTATATAAAATATTTTCTTTTTAAAATTATATTTTGCTATATAAACATATATTTAAAAAGTTTTATTTGGTACACATCTATAGAGCAAGTTATTCCAAGTCAAGTGTTTCGCGCCTTTGCCAGAAATTAAATTTTCTAGCTGTGGTAACAAATCCTTGTATTTGGAAGTACAAAAATCGGGTCACCCAGCTGAGATGTTAATCCCCATTTCCAATGTTGCCAGAAGTCAGTTTCCTGTTGCTGATTGCTGGATTGGAGAGTGTTGCTCTATCCATATTCCTAACCACATCCTGCAGGAATCAGCAGTTGCTCAAGTGTCCATGCTTCCTTTTGACAGATCCAAACCTGACAAAATCATCTGGCAGAATGGAAAGCTGCACAGCCCAACCAAAGACATTTATAATACTTTCCACCCCTGGTCTCTTATTGATTGGGGGACGCAGCTATGGAATAAATTCCTCACCCCCTCAATGTCCTTTTTAAATTGGAGAATTTTCCATAGCTGCATCCCCACAGATGAAATCCTTAAATCACCAGGGGAAGTGCTACCTCACTTTTTCTTCAATATATATATATATATTTAAAAAAAAAGGCTCCTTCCATTCATTCATTCAAAAACATACACTTGTAAGGTAAAGGAATCTCAACTCATGCACCTAGGATTCCCCACCAAACACAAAAGGCAAAAAGAAAAGACCAGTATGACAAGAAAGAACAAAACCCCAGGAAACCCGACTCCTAAGCTTTAGCAATTCGAAGTGAGGAGCCATATATGCATCGGCTTCGATCAAGAAGGATAGGCTGGGGGAGCGAGAGACCACAATATCCATTGAGCGAGCCCTCTTTAGCAATCCGGTAGGCGGACCGGTTCCCTTCTCTGTAGATAAAGGAGAACCGGATAGCAGATTGTGAAGTTAAAGAGTGTATTCTTTTAATCCACAAGGAGTGATGCCAAGGAGGATGAAGGTCCCTCCTCAAATGATTGAGCAAAAGCAGTGAGTCCCCCTCCACCACCAGGTAATACCAGTTGTTGAAAATAGCTAATTAAATGGCCCAATAGACAGCCATGAGCTCAGTTTCAAAAGGATCACTTGTAACAGCAGGGGCCTGGAAAAAGCAAAGGTATTTGCCATTGGCATCCCTGTAGAGTCCACCAATCCCAGCCCCATTAGCAGTGAAAGCCCCATCAGTGTTAACCTTTATATAAGGATGGTGGGGAGTGTTCCACCTGATATGAATTATCTTAACCTGAGGAGGAATGCAGCTAGGGGAAACAGTAAGAATGTTAGGGAACTTCTTAGATTTAATAAGTTTGGAGATGTAAGAATGGCAGTTCCCCACCACAATCTGCACACAAGGAGACTTGGCATCAAACTTGCTTCTATTCCTATGCATCCAGATGAACCAGGAAATAATAAATGGAATGGTTCCCAACTATTTCTGATGCCAGGACTGCCAGCAGGTGGCTAGATCAAGCCAATCCAGTTGCATGGTGTCCATGTTAAGGAAAGTAATAATTTCATTCCAGACCTTTTGAGCAAAATGGCATCTGAAGAAAAGGTGAGAAATTGATTCAGCTTATGTTCCACAAAGATAACATTTTTAAGGTCCCCTCAATCCCTTAAGTTTCAGGATGTCATCAGTTGGGAAACAGCACTGTAGTATCCTCCAATTCAGAAAAGACATGGATGGAGAGTGGAATGAGTTCCAAATTTCAGTACCCCAATCCACTTTGGTCCAGGAGTGAATGGCATTATAAATTTGCTTAGTTAGGCTGTGGTGCAACCCATTGTGCCAGTTGATGCTATCAGGAATAATTCTGTTAAATGGGATCTTAGAAACATGCTTCACAGAACTCTCCTATAGCATAAGCCTAAGAGCATCCGTGGACCACTCTTCCCCATGCCAGCACTCAGCCACAGGGAATTGAACTTTTTCAGTATTAGGAATAGGGATGAGCATATCAGCTGGACACCATTGGTTCTGCCAGAAAAGAATTTCTCCTTTCCCAAGCTCCCATTTAAATAAGTTATTGGTAAGGTGCCTGCATTTCAGCTTCTGTTTCCAGACTCTGGAAGACCCCAGCTTGTCTTGAACAGTAGTAGGGTGATAATTTTTACAGTACTTCCCCAACATAAATTTGGCCCAAAGAGAATTTTGCTGCCTAAACTTAACCCAGAGTTTGCAGAAATTGACTTGCTGCAGCTGAAGTAAACCTTTGAAGCTCACGCCTCCAGCCTCAATAGGTTTGGTTAGCTTCTGCCAACTAGCCCACTGCAATTGCTTTCTAGTTCCAGACCATAGAAATCTGTTAAAAATCCTCTCCATTTGACTTCTGGTACTTTTTTTCATAAATGTCATTTGAAGTACATAGGAAGGGAATGTAGTTAGAATGCTATGCAGTAGAGTAATTCTCCCTCCAATGGATAGAAAGGAATGAGCCCAGTTAGCCAGTTGGGTCCGAAGCTTTTGAATGATGCTATCAAACTAGATTTGCTTTTGCCTGCCTTTAATGATAGAGACCCCCAAAAAGTTCAGAGGAAGCTTAGCTTTGGAGAAACCAAGTATGGTTACGAATCCGATGGGAGATGGATGGAGGACAATTCTCGGTGTCGGATAAGAGTGCATTTTTCAGGATTGCAGGAAAGCCTAGAAACCAGTTGAAATAATTCCAAGCATTTGGTGACTTTCTTCACAGCATCTTTACTAGCTCTGGAAAAAACAATAATGTCATCAGCATAAATTAAGTGAGAGATAGGGACGTTGGACATGTGGTGGTATCTTGCATAGTGGAGGGAGGATATCTGGGAATCCAGCAATCTGGATAAGAAGTCCATAGCCATAATAAAAATGGTGGGAGATAAGGGGTCCCCTTGTTTGAGGCCCCTAGTGGCAGTAAAACCCCCCAGCATTTTCCATTGATCATGATAGAATGCTGGTTATAACTGAGCCATCTCTTGATTAACCTGCAGAAATCCAGATGGAAGCCTCTATCTTGGAGAATTTCCAAAATGAAATTCCAATCTAAGGTGTCATAAGCCTTTTTAATGTCAAGTTTATACACAAGATTCTTACCCCTGCAAGGTCTCTCCAAATCTAACATCATCTCCTGAGCTAATAGCACATTATCAGAAATAGACCTGCCATGCACAAAGGCAGCTTGATTGGGGCAAATAATCTGGTTTAAATGAGGTTGGAGCCTCCTCACCAATATCTTGCTGATAGCCTTGCTGATCACAGAGGTGAGGCTGATGGGTCTGAAGTGAGACCAATCAGTAGGATTAGTGGAATTTGGAATTAGCATAATGGTGGAAGCATAAAAATACTGGGGCAGCTCAAAACTCCTAAAATAACCCTGAATGGCCTTGACCACATCACCTTTACAGATATCCCAAGTCTTTTTTATAGAATTCAGCAGTGAACCCATCAGGACCAGCAGATTTGGACCCATCCATGGATTTAATGACCTCCCAAATTTGCACTTCAGTAGGGAGGTCAGTCAGATTGAGAGAGTGGATAAGGTGATGTTCCATGGAGAACATACTAGCATCAATAGGAGGTCTATCCACCTTGACATGAGTAAGCATCTTCTTAACGTACTCCACAGCACTGTTGGCAATCTCTTCACCATTATGAAGGGTCACCCCCATCTCATTCCTGATAGAGTGAATACAGTTACATTTTCTTTTGTATTTAATGTATGCATGATAGAAATTGGTATTACTATCCCCTTCTTTAAATTTATAAATAGCAGCTTTCTGTCTAAGAAAATGGTCTTGAAGCTCCACAGCCAACAACAGATTCTCCTGACCAGCAATCAGTTCCCCATATTTGTCCTGATTAGCAATAACAGCAGCTTCCAAATCATTGACCTCTTTCTCAGCCTTTCATACATTCTTAGCAATATCCCCTATAGTATTCCAACTCCATTCTCTAAGGGCCTTTCTCACTTTGACGTGATGCATCTGAAGTTGTCTGAAAGGGTTGGGGTTATGGCACCCAGACCAGTTAGCAGCAACAATGTCCTGGAACTTGGGATGGCCAGACCAGCAGTTGAGATATCTAAAAGGAGAGGGGTTATTGGAGTTTTCAGCAGGTGTAATGGTGATCAATAAGAGTCTATGGTCAGACCCAACCAAGTTCAGATGGGTGACAAAGGTGTGAAGAAAGTTTTGGTACCAAAGACTGTTAGCCAGAAACCTGTCCAATCTCTCTCAAGTCTTACCTCTTCTCCAAGTGAAAGGGTGGCCCTTAAACCCAAGGTTAAACAGACCAGCAGTAGAAATGTTGTCATTAAATTCAGTCATAGTGGGGATGGCAGGAGGCCTTCCCCCAGTCTTCTTAGTAGAAGAGCTCAAATAGTTGAAATCCCTACCAATAATCCAGATGGATTTGATGGAAGAGCTGATGGATAAAAGCTCAGTCTAGAGCTAATTTCTAGCATTTCTCGTGCAACCAGCATAGACAAAAGTGGCAGCAAAGTCGTGGCCATTCAAATGACAAGCCAAGTGAACAAATTGGGGATGATCCACAGTTACAGTCCAATGAATTTCCTTTCTGCAAATGATCCAAATCTTGTTAGAAGTATTAGTGAAGAAGGAGCAGCCAGGGAATGTAGTAAGGTATTTGTGGGGGTTATGGTGAATTAAAGGTTCAAGAATGGCAATGCATCAAAGATGGTGTTTTTTAAATAGAAAAAGAAGTCTTTTGAGGGATGAGGGGTGAGCAACACCCCTGATATTCCAACAAAGAAAGTTAAACATCAGGGGGTCAGGGAGGGGTGGGGCTTGGGATGTGAGGATGTGATTTAGATCTGGTTTTGATCTGTCTTGAACTAGGTGGAGAACCAATATGAGTGGGGGGAATTATTGTTTCTATCAAACCAATGGCCAACTTGTTTTTCTTTTTAGCTTTTTGCACTTGCCATTCCGACCCCAATTTATTTTGAAAAGCTAGGCACTTATCTGGAGAGGGAGCCACTATCTCCTGGAGCTCCTCAGTGGGGGGGGGGGGGCAGGGAGTCAGCATCCCCAGCCAGAAGGTTAAAGGCAGAATTGGGTTTAGAAGGAGAAGGAGAAGGAGGGGGGTTGAGCAAGCAATTGTGGTAGGTATGGAAGGTGTTCTAGTTGGGCTAACAGCATGACCAACCCCAATGGGATGGGAATTGGAAATGGGGATTAGAGGTGGGCTGATGATCAAGGTAGGGGGAGGGAGAATACCATCAGAAGATAGGACAAGATGATCTATCTTAGAGTGAACTTCATTAGTGGCATTAGCAATAACTGTAGAAGGGGGAGCTTAAATGTTAACCACAGTTCCATCTCCAGTTGTGGGAGTAGCCTTCCTTGGGGGGGGTGAAGTCTGTAACATTTATCTAAAGTATGGCCAAACATATTACAGTGAGAGAAGTAGTAAGGTTTATGTTGCATGATGACTTCCTGCCAGCAGCCATCAGAAGCAGAACCCACCCAAATCTTTTTAATCTCTTGCAAAGAGATATCCCTCTCTATCTGGAATCTAGTAGCCTCAGGTTGAGCTCTATTAAAAGTAGCAACATCCATCCTCAAAGGGGTGCCAATGGCTCTACCAATCTGGAAAAGAGTATTCTGATTGAAGAATCTATAAGGAAGGTTGGGAAATTGAAACCAAATGGGTACGATAGGGGGTTCCTTGATGGGATCAAAATCAGGTGTCCACTTGAGGAGTTTCATATCTTTGTCTGCAATGGTGACCATTTGCTTGGCAAAAAGCTTGTCATAATCCTCCTCAGTGGAGAGAAGAATGAGGAGGTGTCTTCCATCCAAAAGGCCCATTTTCCAGTTGCCACTGAATGCCAAAAAATCAAAGTAAGCTCTCACCAACTCCATTTTGGGATGGCCAAGAGCAAATTTCTCTTTAAAAGTGAGTTTGACTTCATCGTTTAACACTTCCAATTCAATGTCTGAGAAAAATACAGCTGGGCATCCATCCTATACACCAATAGGGTTGATAAAAGGGCAGGAGATCTTTCCAGCTGCGGCATCATGAAGCTGTTGAGGAAAAACCAGTTGGGCACTATCTTTAAGAGGGGAGGGTCCTTTGCCAACCACTCCTGCATAGGTGGCCTTGGCCCACTCCAGTCTGGTAGAGAGCTCCACAGAAGAAGCCATGAGGCAAAGTAGAATAAAAGCTCCACCAAAGACCAAAAAGCCACCACAGTGGCAGAACCAGAGAAGCAGAAAAAGCAAAAACAATCAAAAACAGCAGAACAAATCCAAAAACAGCCAGGAAGGGACACCAGCAGAGAACCCAGAAGCCAAACAGAACCAATGGAACTAATGCCAGTAGAGGGAACTCCACCACACCAACTCCAATGGAACAGTAAAATTCAATCCAAAGAGAGCTCGGGAAAAGAGAAAACAGCAGCAAACTGAAACACAAAGGCCCAAAGCACATCCTTCTAGTCAATACCGGACGGCCAGCAGAAGAAGGGGAACTTACCAGTCCAGGAGAGCGATGGCGCTGCCAGGGGGTCATCCCTGACCCCCAAACCCTAGTAGAGCAAACCCTGCCGCCACCATCTGAGTTATATATATATATATATATATAAAGCAAATATAAACCTTTATTAAGATCTAGAAAAAATTTTACATCTGACATGAGGATTCTTGATCAAGTCCCCATGTAAAAGAGAGCTAAAAACTTGAAAAGAAGAAGAACTAAAACTAGAACAAGAGTAACTACTACAACTGATTTCATTTGAAAAAGCTAAAGTGGCAAGCCAATTTGCAGGTTGATTCCCTTCTCTCTAATTATGACTCCAAATAATATATATATATATATAATAAGAAAAATTCATGATCTTATTAATCCAAATCTGAAGATTCTAAGGAGCAGCAGTTTTCCTAAGCAAAATTTGCAATAAAAGAAGTGAATCCATTTCCATATGAATAAAACAATGATTATGCATAAGTGCAGCTTCAAGTCCCCAGAAAACAGCAATTGCTTCAGCCTCAAGGATAGTATTTGTAAAAATTGGAGCGAAAAAATACCACAATCAATGACCTCTATAATCTCTACAAAGACCTCCAATACCAGTAACAAAAGGCTTGAGACTTCCATCAGTATTTATTTTCAGCCAAGGAGCTTTAGATGGCCTCCAAATGATCAACTTAATATTTTATTCTCTCCCTCTCTCAAAATATCTTTGTATCCCTATTTATTTTTCTCCCTTTCAATCACTTATTATTTTCATCTCATTTTTCTCTCTTGCTCTTCCTTTCTTCTTACTTACTCTTCCTCCACTCTCTCTCCTCTCTCTATTTCTTATTTCTTTTTTTATCTCTTTCTTGCTCCCACTCTCTCTCTCCATAAATTTTCTCCCTTTACTACCTCACCCTCTTTCTCACTCTCATTTCTCTCTCTCGTGAGCTCTCTTACTATCTCTTCTATTACTCTCTCTTGCCTCTCTCACTCACTCTTTCTCCTACTCTATCCCCCACTACCTCTCTCTTTCTCTCTCATCTCTCCATCTCAATCACTCTCCCTCCTTACCTTCCTTGCTCTCACTCTCTTCCACTCTCTCTCACTCATTCTCTCATTCACCCTCCTTTTCCTCTAGCTCACTATCTCTTGCTCTATCTTCCTTCACACTTTCTTCTCTCTCAACTTCCCTCACTCTCTCTACCGCTGTCACACACTCCAATCTCTCTCAGTTCCTCCCTCTCTCTTATTCTCACTCTTTGTCCCTTATTGTTCTTGCTCTCCCTTCCATTACATTGACTCACACATACACACATTCCCTCTCTCTCACTCTTACTCCCTCAGTCACTCTCTCTCTCAATCCCACTCTTCATCTCCATATCACTCTCACTCTTAATCCGTCTCTCTACTTTCTCATTCTTTTTTTCTTCTCTCTCCATATGTCTCTTTATTGCTCTCACTTCTCTCTCTTTCCTTTCACTCTTTCTCTCCATATATCCCCCACTCTCTCTCCCCCTCCCCTCCTTCTCACTCTCACTTCTCTCCTTCCCTCTCTATGTCTCTCTCTCACCTCTTTCTTTCACACACTCTCTCCCTCTCTCACTCACACTCTCTCCCTCTTCCTCTCAATCTTTCTTGCTCTCTCTCTCTCTCTCTCACTATTCTATTGTTTCCCTTCCCTCTCTCTCTTACTCACCTTTTCTTATATTTTTCCTCACTCTCTTTTCTTTCTATTTCTATCTATCTCCCTCTCTCTTACTCTTTATTCTTTATTTCTTGCTCTCTTGCTCTTTTCTCTCTTGATCTCTCTTCTCTCACCCTGTCATCTCTCTTTTTTGTCCCTATCCCTCACACACTCTCTCTTTCTCTTCAACTTGTCTCTCTCAATCCCTCTCTCTTCTCTCTCTCATTGTTTCTCATTTTTTACCTCTTTCTCTCTCCCTTCCTCCTTCCCACTTTAACTCTCCCCCTCTATCTCACTCCTATCTCTCACTATCATCTCTTTACTCTTGTTATCACTCTCTCCCTCTCTCTTTGTATATCTCTCTTACTCCCTTTCTCACTATCTCTCTCATTCTCTTGCTCTATTTATCACTCTCTTTTATCTTTTTACTCACTCTCCAGCAATCGCTCAATCTCTTCCTTCCTCCCTCTCTCTATATCCCTCTCACCTTCCATCTTTCTCTATCTCCCTCTAGCCCTCAATGTCTCTCCATATCTCCCTCTATATCTCCCTCTCTTTACCTATGACTCACAATATTTTGCTTTATCTTCCCTGAGTCTCTCTTCACTCTCTATCTCTCTCTCACCTTCCATCTTTCTCTATCTCCCTCTCACCTTCCATATTTCTCTCACTCTAGCCCTCAATCTCTCTCCATATCTCCCTATATATCTCCATCTCTTTACCTATGAATCCCAATCTTTTTCTTTATCTTCCCTGACTCTCTCTTCCCTCTCTGTTTTTGTCTCACTCTCACTAACTTTCTTCCTCCTACCTTTCTTTAATTCCTATCACTCCCTCCATCTATCTCTCTATTTCTAGTTCACTACCTCCCTTGCACTCTTTTCCTCTAGCTCTGCATCCCCCTCACTCTCTCTTTTTCTTAATCTCTCTCTCTCTCTCGATCTCTCTCTCACTCCTTCACTTGCTCTCCTTCTCTCTATCCTTGTCTCTCTCTGTCACTCTCCCCTGCCATTTTGATAATTGTCTCTCTTCTTTATCTCACTTCAGCGTTCTCTTCTCTCTCACTTCACTAACTAATTCTATCATTTTTCTCTGTCACTCTCTCTTTCTCACACACTCACAATCTCTCTCTTTGCTCAGTCTTTCTCTCCCCTATCCCTCACACACTATCTCTCTCTTGCTTTACATCTTTTATTTCTCTCAATCCCTCTCTCTTCTCTCTCATTGTTTCTATTCTTCTATCTCTCTGTTTCTCTCTCCATCTTTCCCTCCCTTTCTCTGTCTCATCTATCTCTCACTCTCATTTCCTTACTCTTGTCTCACTCTCTCCCTCTCCATCTATATATCTCTCTTGATCCCTCCCTCACTCTTTATCTTCTCACCTTACCTCTCTATCTTCATCTCCCTCTTTCTCTCACTCTCTTCTCTCCCAAGTTCTCTCTCATTTTTCTCTCCTTCTGTAGCTCCCTACCTCTCTTCAACTTAGCTCACTCCCATCTCTCTTGCTTACTCTTTGTTATCTCTCTCTTACTTACCTCCGTACTGTTGCTCCCTCTTCTCTCACTATTTCCCTTCATCCATCCTCCAACTCTCTCCCCCCTCTCTTTCTAATAATTTCTAGCACATTTCTCTCTATTCTCTTGCTCTCTCTCACTCCCTCTCTATCCTCATTCTCTCTCTCTTATTTTCTTGCTCATTCTCTCTCTCATACCCACTCGCTTCCTCCCTCTCTTTTGTTCTCTCTCCACTTACTCTCCTCTCTCTCCATTTCTTGCTTTCTCTCTCTCCATTGCTTTCTCTTCCTCTTCCTTCTCTCCCCTTCTCTCTCCTTCCCTCTATTATATCCTCTTTTCTCTCTAAAAATCTATCTCAATCTACCTTTATCTCTCTTCTATTTATCGCTCTCTTTCTCCCTTTATCTTGCTCACTCCCACTTTTATGCTCTCTCTCGAGGTCTCCCTTATGTCGCTCCCTTGTCTCTTTCCCTCTCTCTCAGACACAGACACTCTTTTTCTTTTATTTTCTTTTCTATCTTTTACCCTCTCTCTCTCAGACACACGCTCTCTTTTTCTCTCTATCTCCTCTTCTTTCTTTTTCCTTCTCCCTCATATATTACACCCTCTCTCTATCCTTAGCTCCCTCTACCTCCAATATTCCACCGTCTCTCTCCCTTTCACTCTCCTAAGCTCCTTTTCTCGCTCTCTCTATCATCCTCTCTTCCATCTTACTATTTCTCATTCACCTTTCTGTCTCTCTTGCTTCTCTGTCTATAAATCCTCCCTCTAATTTTTTTTTCTTTCCCTCTCTCTGACTTGCTCTCACTTTATCTGTCACACGCCTTCCCTCCCTCACTCTCACTTTTCCTACCCACCCTTCCTTCTCTCTCTTTCTCTCTCATTCATTCTCTTCTTTCCTTCCCCCCAATCATCTCTCATCTTTTCTCTCTCTCTCTCTCCTTCTCTTTCCCTCCATCTTTCACTCTCTCTCACCAACTCTTCCTGTCGCTGACTTTCTTTCTCTCTTTCTGTCTTTCTCTCTCTCCCTCTCCCTCTCCCTCTCCATCACTTGCTCTCTCTTTCGTGCTCTCACTAGGTTCTTATTTTGTCACTCTTCTCTCCATATCTTCCATTCTTGTACTCTATCTCTCTTTATTTTGTCTGCGCCCACCACCTCTCCCTCCCTCCCACTCTCTCCCCAACCATCTCTCCAAGTCCTTCCCTTTTTCTCTCTATCACTCTCTCTCCCTCTTGCACTCCATCACTTTCTACATCTCTTTCTCTCAACCTCATATCTTCTCTTGCTTTCTCTCTCCCGATCTCTTTAGCTCCATTTCCTGTTCTTCCTCACTGTCTCTTTCCTCCTTCATTTTTTATTACTATTTCTCTCTCCCTTCTTTCTCTTACTCTTATCTCTCTCTCTCGCTCTCTTTTTCTCTCTCTCTCATCTCTATGACACTATTTCTCACATTCTCATACATTTCTCCCACTCTCTTCCTCTTTCATTCCCCCTCCCTCTCACCTTGCCATTTCTTTCACACACAAGCTCTATCTTTTCCTCTGTTCTGTTCACTCTTTTACACACTCTCTAACCCCTTCTCGTTCCCTACCTCTCTCTTTAATTTCACTCTCACACTTACTCTCTCTCTCTCTCCCTCTCTCTCTAAACTCTTTTTTCTCTTGATTTCTCTCTCACACTCTTTCTTCCTTTCTAGCTCTCTTTCCCTCTCTTCAATTTTACTCTCCTTCCCTCTCCCACCCTTCATATATCCCCATACATTTTTCCACATTCTATCTTTCAATCTGAATCTATTTAGCTCCCTTTTTTGATCTCTATCGCCTTTTCTTCGCTTACTCTCTTTCAAATTTCTTCTCCTTATTTTAATCATTCTCACTCTCTCCATATTTCCATGCTCCTCTCTATCTCCCTTTCTCAATATCCTTTTCTTTCTCCTTATCTGTCGATATATATATCTAATCACATGCTCTCTCTTAATTTCCTTATGTATTTCTCTCCCTGCCTATTTTTACCTCTCCACTTTTTCTCTCGTTCTTCCTTTCCCCCTTCTCTGTCTCGTTCCCCCTCTCATTATCTCTATTTCTCCTATTTTTCTCTCTTTTGTTGCTCTTTCTTATTTCTATCTCTTTTTTCTCTCTCTCTATTCAATTTCATTCTCACTCTTACTCCCTCCCTCTCTCTTTTTCTCACTTTCTATTCTCTCTCTCTCTTACTCTTTCTTTTGTTGGTCACACCTCTCTCTCTCTTGTATCACTCTATCTTCCTCTATCCCCAACTCTGTCTCACTCTCTCTCACTCTCCTTCTCCCTCTCTCGTTTGTGCCCCTCCCTCACACACACAGTCTCTTTCTTTCTCTCCCTCTATCCCTCCATGCAGTTCCGCTCAAGCTTACCATTCTCTCTCACTCTCTCTCTCTCTCTCATCCATCTCACTCATTCCCTTTGGCTCTATCTTCCCCCACTCTCTTCTCTCTTTATTTATCTTTCACTCTATGTCTCCTACCATCAATCCTTCTCATTTAAATCTCTCTCACTCCCTCCCTTTTTCTCACTCTTTTTTGTCTCTCTCTTACTTTGTATTATAATGGTCTCACTTCTCTGATTTGCTCCCACTCACTATCCCCTACAAACATCCCTCTCTTACTTTTTTTCATTCGCTCTCCCTTCCTCTCTCTTTCCTCAATATCTCTTTCCCCTCCATTTCTCTCTCCTTCTCTCTATTAAACTTCACTCTCACTCTTACTCGAACACTTTCTCACCTTTTTTTCTCTACCTCTCTCTCTCCCCCCCATAACTCTACCTCTCTATCTCTATCTCCCTCTTTCGCTCACTCTCTTCTCTCCCAATTTTTCTGTCTCACTCTCTCCCTATCTGTTGCACCTCCCTCTCTTCAATGAAGCTCACTCCCATCTTATCTTTTCTCACTCTTTGTTATCTCTCTCTTACTTACTCTTTGTTCTCCTGCTCCCTCTTCTCTCACTATTTCTCTTCGTCCATCCTCCCACTCTCTCTTCTATCTCAACTCCCTCCCTCCCTCACTCACTCATGCTTTCCTCTATCTCTCTATCTCACACATTTTCTCAACCTCTATCCCTCCTTCCATCTCCCTCTCCCGTTTTAAAACTCCTCTCTCACTCTTTATCATCCATTCATTTTTCTCCCACTCTCTCCTATTCTCTCTCATTCTCTCTTGCTTTATCTTCCAGTACTCAATATTTCTCTTTCACACTCTCTCTCCTTCTCTTCCTTTCTCTTCAGTCTTTTTTATTATGGTCTCCCTTTATTTCTCATTTTATTTCTCTTTACCACTCATGCTCTCTATCATACTCTATTATATCTCGCTTTCTCAGTTTTTTGCTCTCCCTTACGTTGTCCTATATTCTCTCTCTCTCCCTCACTCTCTCCCTCACTCTCTCGTGCTCTCCTTACTTCTTTCTCTTTCAATCCCACTCTTAGCTCTCTCTATCTTTCTCTCTCTACCTCTTCCCTCCATCTCTATTTCTCACCTCCTCTCATAAATCTTTTCCTCGCTCTCCATCCCTCTTTAACACCCTCCCTCCCTCTTTCCTTCTCTCTCCATTTAGCTCATTTTCTTTACCTTACTCTTCTTCTCACTCTCTTCCACTTCATTTATAAATCTTCTCTCTCACTCCCTCGCACACTCTCTTGCTCTTTATCTCTCACTTCTCTCTCGCTTCCTCACTTTCTATAATCCCTTTCATCTCATCTTCAATCTCAAACCTTCATCACTTTCTCATTGTCTCTCAGCTTATCCTATATTTCTCCACGAACATCCCTCCCACCATTCCCCCTTATTTGACTCCCTTTCTCCTTCCCTCCCTTTCTCTCTCATCAACATCTCTTACACACTCTATCTCTCTCTCATCTGCTCTCTTATTACTCACAGTCTTTTCTCTCTACTTCTCTCTCGCAGTCTCTCATTCTTTCTTTCTCTTCTCTTTCTCTTCAATTTCACTCTCACTCATACTTTCTCCCTCTCTCACTTTCCTCATGATTACTCTCACCATCTCTTTTTCTCTCTCGTTCTTTCTTTGTCCCTTCCTCTCTCTCTCTTAAATTTCACTGTCACATTTCCTCCCTCCCCCATTCTCCTTTTCTCTTCAACCCATACATTGTCACCCTAGCTCAATCTCTTAAGCTCACTTTCTTGATCTATCTCGCTCTCCCTTCCAACACTCTCCATTTCTCTCACTCTCTCTAGCTCAATCAATTTTATTTTCTCTATGTCCCTCTATCTCATGTTCCTATCTCTATCTCTCTCTATCTATGAATTTATTTATCTCTATCTCTCTCTATCTATGAATTCATTTATCTATTCTATTTCTCTCTCTCAATCTAATCTTTTATTACTCTCTCTTTCTTACTCCCCTCTATACTGCTCCTCTTTCACTCTCTCTCTATACTGCTCCTCTTTTTTCTCTATCTCTCTCTCTATTACTCTCTCTTTCTCACTCCCCTCTTTACTGCCCCTCTTTCACTCTTGCTCTTTCGTTCTTTATTCTTCTCTCTAACACTTTCGCTCATTTTATTCATCCCTCTCTCTTTTTTTCTCTATCTCTCTCTCCATTTCCCACCCCCTTTCTCTCCTTCTCCCAATCTCTTTTTTTTCACTTTTTCGCTCTATTCCTCTCCCATCTCTTTTCTCTCTTTCTCCCACTATCTCCACCAACCACCCTGCCTCGCTCTCTATTTTTTCTCTATATCTCTCTCATACTTGCCCTCCAACACTTCATCCCATCTTCTGCCTCCCTTTCTCTCAACCTCACACCCTCTCTCCTCTCTCACCTCTCTCTTGCTTCCATCCCTTCCTCTCTCTTTTTCACTCTTCTCTCCCCTCCCTCCCTCCCTCTCCCTCCTTATCTCCCTCTCTCTCTCCCTCTCTCTCACCATTCTCTTGTTCTTCCCCTTGTTACCCCTCACTCACTTAATCTTTTTCGATTGTCC
Organism: Papilionanthe hookeriana x Papilionanthe teres; assembly: GCA_022702705.1. Classification (NCBI taxonomy): domain Eukaryota; kingdom Viridiplantae; phylum Streptophyta; class Magnoliopsida; order Asparagales; family Orchidaceae; genus Papilionanthe; species Papilionanthe hookeriana x Papilionanthe teres. The sequence continues at coordinate 62,647,596 of CM040432.1, read as the reverse complement.
CACAACCACTCTTCTCACTCTCTATACCATTCACTCTCTCTTACTTCTCTTTCCTACTCACTTGCTTTCATTTAGTCCCTCTCACTTCCTTTCTCTTCCCTCTCCTTTTCTCTCTCTTTTAAATTTCACTCTCACTCTTACTCCCTCTCTTCTCACCCTCTTTTCTCTGTCTCTTGCTTTCGCTCTCTCTCCCACACTCTACTCTCTTTCTCTATCTCCCTCTTTCTTTCACTCCACACACAATTTCTCATTCACTCTTTCTCTGCTTCTGTCATTTCCTCCCTCTCTTCAACTTAGCTCACTCCCTTCTTCTCTCTTTCTCACTCTTTGTCATCTCTCTCTCACTTACTCTTTGTACTGCTGCTCCCTCTTCTCTCAATATTTCTCTTTGTCCATCCTCCCACTCTCTCTCTTCTGTCTCCCCTCCTTCCCTCCCTCTCTCACTCATGCTTTCCTTTATCTCTCTCTTCCGCACTTTCTCTCCCTCTCTCCCTTTACACGTCATCTCTCTCACTCTTTATCATCCATTCTCTTGCTCTCCCTCTCTCCCCGCTTCTCACTGACTCTCTATTTATCTCTCACACACTCCCTCTCCCTCACTTGCTCCATCTCTCTCTTCAATCTTTCTCACGATCTCCCTCTATCTCTCTATTTATTTCTCTTTAGCACTCATGCTCTCTCTCACACTCACTATTATATCTCTCTTTCTTGGTCACTTGCACTCTTTTATGTTGCTCTTTATTCTCTCTCTTTGTCTCACTCTATCCCTCACTCGCTCTCACTCTCCTTTTCACCTTACTTCTCTCTTTCAATCCCACTCTCAGCACTCTATATCCTTATTGTTGTATTTTCTCTCTCATTATTTCTCACCTTCCCTCGCACATATCTTCCTCTCTCCCCTCCCTCACTTTCTCATTATCTCTCCACATATCTTACTCTCTTTAATATACACTTCTTTTCCCTCACACTTTCTTTATATTTCTTTCTCTCTCTCTCCCTCAATCACTCTCTTGCACTTTATTCTCTATCTAGAATATATGGTGGGAGAGAACGCAAACATTAAAAAGAATGAAATAGAGAGATGGATACAGGTCATGAGAAGGATTGAAGGAGAGAGGCAGCAAGAAAGGGATAGAGAGGATCAGAGAGAAATAGAGAGTGCTAGATGATATGCCAAGAGAGAGTGAGCGAGAAGGGCAAAGAGAGGGAGAGTAGAAAAGTGGGTGATAAAGAGTGACAAAGAGGAGTTGTAAAGGTAGAGAGGAAGAGGGATGGAGGGAGAGAGGGAGGGAAAGTGCAAGAGTGATAGAGAGATAAAAAGAGAGAAATCATGAGTGAGAGAGGAAGGGAGGGAGCTGAGCGAGATGAGAGAGCGTGGGAGGATGGATAAAGAAAAATAGATAATGTGGTGCAACAGTACAGAAAGTAAGTTATAATGAGATAACAAAGAGTGAGAAAACAAGAAGAAGGGAATGAGCTAAGTTGAGGAGAGGGAGAGAGTGATAGAAGTAGAGAGAGTGAGAGAGAAATTTGGAGAGAAGAGAGTGAGGGAAAGAGATGGAAGGATATTGAGAGGTAGCGTGAGGAGGAAGAGAGAGTAAGAGAGAGAGAGGTAGAGAAAAGCGGGTGATAAAGTGAGGTAGTAAGAGTGAGAGTGAAATTTAATAGTGAAAAGGAGAAATGGATGGAGAGAGAAAGGAAGAGATTGTGTGCGAGAAAGTGGGAAGAAGAGAAAAACACACAGAGAGAGGAGAGAGATAAATATAAAAGAAAGAGTAGAGTGAGCAGTAATAGAGAGAGAGAATGCAAACAATAGTGAGAATGAGAGAGAAATGGAGCAAAGGAGGAAGAGAGAGTGAGAGAGATATATGGAGAGAAGAATAGTAATGAGGGAAGATAGAGATAGAGAGTGAGCAAGAGGGAGAGAAGGAAAGAGAATAAGAGAAAGAGAGAGAGAATGATAGAGAGTGATGAATAGTGAGAAGTGAGAGGGAGAGCCAAGGAGGGCAAGTGGAGAGAGCATGAGAGAAAAAGAGAGGAAAAGGGGAAGTGAGAGAAATAAAGAAAGAGATAGTGAGGGGTAGAGGAAGAGAAAGAGTGAGAAGAGTAAGAGAGAATGTGAGAGACAATAGAGAGTGAGAGAGAGATATAAAAAGTGGAAGAGTTAATAGGGATTGTAAAAGATATAAAGAGAGGGAGTAAGAGTGAGAGTGAAGCTGAAGAAACAGAGTGGGAGAAGAGAGAGTAATAGAAAGGGAGTAAGAGAGCATGATAGATGGAGGAAGCGAGAGAGAGAGTTTGCGAGGGAGGAATTGAGAGAGAGGGAGAGAAAGGGTAAGAGAGAGAGTGACCACGACATTATATATTAAGCAAGAATTTATGAAGTCGATTTTATATATTTAGAATGATTTAGTAAAGTCATAAATTCAACGCAAGTATACGTATCGTATCGAGTAATACAGGGCTCTAATGGAGTCCAGGTTATCGATCCCACAGGGAGGTGAACGTTCTTTAAATCAGATAATATAGCACTAAAATCTAATACCCAATGTAACAATTACTTAAGTGTACTACCACTAGTTAATGCAAAGTATAATAAAGCTACTACAATTACTTCTAATTACTGAACTATATTAACTAACAAACACACTAACTTATGTGATTTATAAGTTACTTCTATATGAAAAGTGACATTCTTCCTACATAAAGATTATTATGTGTGGATGATGAAGAATGGTAATTATTTGTGTTCTGCCAAATAGGAGCATATTTGCTTCTTTACCTTTAAAAGAGTACCCCCTCTTCCAAGCAAGTAAAGAACATTGTCATATCTTAAGTTGAGTTACTAAATCTATGGCTAGGCTGGGAGGATACCGGCTCTTACTTCGGAGCTCCCACTCACCTTCACCCGAAGGCTAACCATTGGCTTTAGTTACCAATCTTAAGACCAAATTGGGGATCCCATTTTGTCACCATGAAACCTCCAATTTGAAGTCCATCAAAACTCATTTCCCTATTTATTTGCACTTAATCCCCATGAACTACGCAATTCATTCACGGACATTAAATGGTTTCTTCATTCTTGTTGTAGAACATTCAATTCTTTTGGAATTAATGTTCCTCAACATGTTTTAACAATTCAATTGGCCGGATTAAAAAGTAATTTAAGTTCCAAATTAAAGAAACATCACAACTTTTATAACACTTAAAGGGCACATCATTTCCAAATCACCACATCATAATTACTTCATGCAAGAAGAAAGGCAAATGAGACTACTCACTAACCATGGAGAAGATATAAAAATACATGGATTTTATATATAAAAGTAGAGTCATAGAAACTACAATAGTAAATACAACTTATCTCTTTCTCTTCCCCAAGCAAATTCCTTCAAAGTCCCCTTGATTCCTTTTCTCTTCCTTGCAACACTTGATTCTCTCCTTGGAACAAAGATGAAGAAGCAATCTCTCACTTTACTCCCTCTTCTCCCCTCCTTAGAGAACAATATCTCTTAAAATCACAAACCCTAACTCTCTCTCACACTTTCCTCACACTCTTTACAGAAATTCTCTTCTCTTCTTCTTCTCTATTTTCGTCTTGGACACTTAATTTAATGTTAGGAATGAATTCCCCAAGAGTTTCTTCAAGCACCTCTTCAAAAATCCGCCAAAACTTTTGAATTCGAAGTGAACCGACATGGGGCGCCAGCGGCGCCAGGGCTGTTTTCCTCCAAATTGCTCCATTTTGCTCCAAATTCGTTCCTTTTTGCATCTTTTCGCTCCAATCACCTATAATCTTCATACCTACAACAAATCATGAAAAATACCTTCCTTTAAAGTGCAATATCACAAAAAATAGGTAAAAACATATAGCTAAAAAAGTATATATTTTTGGTTCATCAAAATCCCCCAAACTTAAACTATTACTTGTCCTCAAGTAATCCTTTTACTACATAAAAATATAACTCTAGGCAATGTAATTTTCAATTGTAAGAGACCAAAATTTTTCATTCAAAAGAATATAGTGTTTAGATTTTCAGAAAAAGTTTAGTAACTCAGGTCAACATTACAGGTATAAGAATATTCAGTACTTAAGTCTAAGAGTTCTAGTCTTCTATTTATTTCAAGCTGAACCATAATTTGTTATATTAAGAGTGCTTTAAAAGACTATGTGAAAAAGGAGTTCATGCAAACTTTATTAGAATGTAGGCTAGTACCTTAAACATAAATTCAGAAATGAAATCAAGCTCTCCCTTTAAGGTGATTCAAGTGAAGCCAATTTTTTATTAGGCATCTCCTCAAGCTTCTCCTCATAACATTTTTCTTTTCTTTTCTTTTTCTTTTTCTTTTTCTTTTCTTTTCTTTTTCTTTTTCTTTTTCTTTTCTTTTCTTTTTCTTTTTTTTTCTGAGGATTACTATATCTGGATAGCCTTTAATGATTTTGAACTTCACTCTCCTCTTTATAAAGTTCAAACTTAAGTCATCTCTTTACTTTATAGTTAAGTACAAGCTTTATTATTCATCATAAAGTTACAATCTCTTCTTAACACACAATACTTTAAATCCCTTAATATTTCAAAAATACAGTTTTCTTTACTTTAATTAGCTGACTATAATCAAATCCTTTCATACCAAATATCTTACTTCCATAAAATTAACCTTTATCACTAAAAATTTTCATCCTTTCCTTCCATAATATTCAACTGAATTGAAAAGTTTTAGTTATCTTATAATGAGGTTCAATTGCCAAAAGTTATGCTAATAATTTTTGAAAATATAATAATTGAGAACAAATAAAAGTTTAGCATTTCTCTACCCTCCCCCAAACATACATTTTTCAATAAATTTGAAATAGTTGAGAGTAAAAGAAAACTAACATTTATGTGCTGAGATTTTAAAATCTTCATAATTTACCTGGTATTAATCAAAATTTATAGCTAGCAAGCATGAAAGAATTAGTAGCAGTGATATAACAATTTTAAATATTTGCATGGGTAAAGAGAAATAAACATTAAACAACTAAATATCCAACAGAACACTATAACATAAAGCAAATTATCACACCACATAACAGTACAACTAATAGTTCAACATAAAAAATAAATGCACTACATCACATAGTACAAGATAGGGTTACACATCACATGAAAAGTAAATGTCCACTACATCACATCAATACATCCCAACAAACTAAGAACAATAGAAATAAAACAAAACAAGCTATCTACCAGTCTCCATCACCAGGATCAGCAGTAGGGTCATCAACAGGGTCAGAAGGTCCAGGCCTGTACGGTGTACAACTAGGGCAAGAAGGAAATGTCACATCGGACTACCCCCTCATAAATCTGGCCTGAGCATCATAATCAGCCATATCAAACTCAACTCTTCTCTATAAATAGTCTTCATTCACATCACTTCGGGCGTCAATTACATCCATCCTATGATGCATCCTATCCATATTATCACTCTGCAATCTCAACTGCTGCATGATATCAGATAGTGTCGGGGGCTCAGAAGTAGATGGAACATCATAACTCGTGGTAGGAATATCAGTACTCCTACTCTCCTCTCTTGCACCCACGTGAGCCTCATAAGAACGAATAATGGTCTTCGTAATCGGCCTCAAAGGTATTGCCACTTCCTCATAACTACTATACTCCACTCCAGACTGAACATAAAGTGCATGAATCAAGGCAGGATGTCCTAATCCACCAGTGGTTTCTCCTTTGGCAATAGAGTGAATGCTCTTAAAAATAATGGCTCCAATATTAATCCTCTTCATATTCTGGATGCAATAATTTAAAATAGCTCGATCCCTAGTAACTTCACTGTGATGATAAGAAGGCAATAGTCTTGTAGAAATGAAATAATGCCATGCTTTAGAAGCAACATTTAAAGTAGAAGCAGGGAAGTTAATCATCTGTCTCTGATTCATCTTCCATTCCCCTCTTCCATCAGTCAGATACGTGATTACACTCATCAAATTCTCTTCACTAGTATCAAAATTCTCAAATTCACAAGCAAAAGGTTCTCAAATTTGATAAAATGCATTGATACTTTGTGGGGTGAACTCAACCAGTTTCCCTCGAACTAGCACATATTCCGTTTCAGACCAGGGCACGTTAGCATAAAATTCTCGGACTACCCCCAAAACAACATTAGCAGAAAAGTAACAGAAATGTTCCCAATTTTGCTCATAAATCAAATGTTCTATAGATCCACTAGGATTTTCAAACGCTCGATCCTAAATACACTTCTTATTTTACATTTGAGATTTGAAGCGAAACTAAGCCTTAATATTAACAAATCTTTCATCGTCCCAATCAAATTTTTGCTTCCCCTTACTCGTTCTAGGAGCCATGTGGATTTCTAGAAAAATTTCAAAAATTTGCCAATAAATTCCAAAGCCACAATGTATTAACTCCAAGCATTAATCTAAATAAGTAAGAACAAATTCTACCATATGAAACTTCACTTTTTCTCAAAAATCTCCAAAAATATCATCCAACAATGTGAGAGTTTCACATGGCGAAAATCCAAAATTTTAGGTTAAAGTAAAGCTATTACCAAGAGAAGTGCAGATCCAGCCTCAGAAATCCTTAAAATCCTCTCTAATCTGAGATCTAACAAGCCCTAAAGCTTCAAAATCGTGAATATGGAGGTGGGAGACGAAAGAAATGGCAGAAAAATGGGTCCTAGGCTTTTTTCATGAATTTTTAAGGGTCCCGGGCTATTTTCGCGAATTTGTAAGGGTCCCGGGCTAATTTTCGGCGTTTGGGTGCCGGCAGCGCCCGATCTATTGCTGGCGGCACTCTATTCAAAATAATAGTCCATTTCTCTGGATTTGGGCGCCGGCGGCGCCCAATCTGGCGCCGGTGGCGCCAGTCCAAAATTTTATTGGGTTCAAAAATTTTCGTCGTAAATTCAATCGTTTCAACCTCCGCATTCCTATTTAACACATCAACAAGCATCTTTTTCATCTTACAAACATTAAACAACATCAATTTACACAAACAACACATCGCATTACTTTCATATATATAAAATCCATGATACAACGATTACACACATATGTTCATCAAATATAAGCAACACTCCTTAGATCCTTAGTGTTGCAAGTACACTACGATAAGCAAACACTAAGTCCTAAGTACACACAAGAAATCAAAGCAAAGTCCAAACACACCATACTAAAACAAAGCAAAGCAAACAGCATAGCAATCAAAGCAAACACTTAAACATAACAAAGCAGCATATAGAATCTACTATTTACTCCTCATCAGTCTCAGAAGTCTCATCCTCTCTAATGTCTCCCATTGATTGACGATAAATGAACAGATTGTAGAATGGACGATATGAGAATTCATCGGATGAATCTTCGACCACCACGAGCATTCTTCTTCGACGGATTAACCAAACCCAACTCAATTCGACCAGTATGATCAAATTGCTCTTTCATCCTCCAATCAATGTGATCAAATAAATCAGAAATGTTATTAATAGCATTCATAATATTTTGTACCTCATTTTCCAACTTCTTTATCTTCTTCAATATCACCCTCGAACTTTCAGAATAGTAAGGCTGAATAGGTTGTGAACTCTCAGTGGGCTGATCATCAAGCACATCCATGTCTCCTTCATCACCTATTGTACGGTAGTCACAAAGATCAGTGGGATCAATAGGTCTCTAGAGTAGAACTTTTTCCCAACTCTCATATGGCACTTGTGATTGACTACATAACAGAAATATGGTGGATGGGTGTCCAAGCCCATATTTAGATCCATGCACAATCAATCCCAATACAGATTTAGTAATGATTGATCCAATATCCACTGGCCTTCCGAGTTTGTATGCAGAAATTCAGAATAAGCACTTTCCTTCGTTACCTTACTTATCTTCATAGTAGGAATTAATTTTGTCGAAATAAAGTAATGCCACTGCTTTGATACCGGGTTCAAGGATGAAGAAGAGAAACTAATATATCCATTATCCCTTACTTCCCATTCTTCATTCTCATCCGTCAAATAACGATAGATTTCATTCATATCGTTGCTCGTAGCATTAAAATTTGCATAATGCCAAATAGGTACACTTTCTATCATGAAAAGATCAATAATCCTTGCAGGAGTGAATGGTACATACCTTCCTCGCACAAAAACACAATCCTGGTTGATCCCATGCAGATTTGCATAAAATTCTTTCACAACCGGAACAATCACTGCAGCGGTAGTGTAGCATAACACTTCCCAACGTCTTTGCTTCACTATCTCTTCAAATCTTGTAGTCGGACTCTCCAAACCTCGATTCACAAAGCCTCTTTCCTTGATAATCCTTCTCTTCATCATCACTTTATGGAATAGACGTTGCGCCTCGAAACTAATGAACTTCCATCGATTGTAGATGCGAGATCTAGGGAGTTCAATGGAGTGGGAATCCATGGGACGTGAATTGAGAAAGGGAGTTTTCGTTTCTCTGGTGGTTATGGATTTAAAATGGAGTTTTGGGGTGTTTTAAGGAAGAAAATCCTACTCAATACCGCAAAAAACTGTATTTTAAAACGTAAAAATCGTCACCCAGAATTTGGGCGCCGGCGACGCTCGATAGGGCGCCGGCGGTGCTCAAACTAGAAATTCGGCTGTTATAAAAGAATAGGGCACCGGCTGTTAGAAAAGAATATGGCGCTGGCGGTGCTCAAACTAGAAATTCGGCGGCGCCAGTGGTAAAAATTTTCACTGCACTTCGTTTGGCTCAAAATACTTCATTTTCACAATACGATCCAATATATTCTTAATTTTTAACTTATTTAGGGGTAATTAGAATTCTATAATATTAAACTAAAAGTACAAACAACAATAAGCAAGCAAAATCAACATACAAATACACATGGGTTGCCTCCCACAAAGCGCTTGGTTTAACGTCATCAGCCCGACAAACCATTCAGTTAACTATGATGACTTAGCAATAAAACCTCTTTGAAATCAGGTAAAGACCCTCCAAAGTAAGGTTTTAAATGATGCCCATTAACCTTAAACATATTTCCAGTTTTAGGATCCTCAATATCAACAGCTCCAAAAGAATGAACTTTTAATACAGTAAAAGGTTCTATCCATCTGGACTTAAGTTTTCCCGGAAATAATTTCAACCTCCTATTATATAATAAAACTCTTTGTCCCAGTTCAAATCATTTTTTCAATATCTTCTAACCATGCCACAATTTCATTTTCTCTTTATAAATCCTGTCGTTACGATATGATTCATTTCTAATTCCTTCTAACTCATTTAATTGCATAAATCTTTTTTCTCCCGCATTTGTCAAATTAAAATTTAACTTCTTAATCGCCCAATATGCTTTATGCTCCAATTCAACCGGCAAATGGAATGTTTTGCCAAACACTAATCTATAACCTATAGGGGTCTTAAAAGCAGTCCTATAAGTCCATAATACGGTGTCTAATCTAGCAGACCAATCTAATTTATGAATATTCACTGTTTTCTCCAAAAGTCTTTTAATTTCCCGATTCGATACTTCTGCTAAACCACTAGTCTGGGGATGATAAGCAGTAGAGATTCTATGAATAATGTTATATTTTCCTGTTAATCTCTTAATTTGATTGTTTTTGAAATGGGATCCACCATCAGTTATAATCACTCTCAGCATTCTATATCTTGTAAATATATTTTTCTTTAAAAATTTAGAAAAACTCCGAGCATCACATCTTCGTATAGCAACAGCTTCAATCCATTTCAAAACATAATCAACAACGACCAATATATATAAATTTCCAAATGAAGGTGCAAATGGTCCCATAAAATCTAATCCTCATACATCAAAAATTTCAACTTCCAAATTGTAATCAGAGGCATTTAATTTATTCTAGAAATATTACCTACTCTTTGACATCGATCACAAAATTTAACATATTTATAAACATCACGAAAAGAGTGGGCCGATGAAATGCAGATTGTAAAATCTTATAAGCTGTTTTATCAACATCAAAATGACCTCCAAATTCAAAATCATGACATCTCTGAATGATTGGATTAATTTCTTCATGTGGCACACATCTTCTAATAATCAGATCCTTACACTGTTTATATAAATAGGGCTCATCCCAAAAATAAAATTTAGCATCATATTTAGATTTTTTTTGTTTTTGCTTTGTTAAATCTGATGGTATAATATCACTTAAAATATAATTCACAATATTAGCATACCAAGGCAAATTCTTTTCCATAAGAATATACAATTGTTCATCAGGAAAAGTTTCTGCAACTTCCTTCTCAAATTCAGAAAATCTATCATATTCTATTCTTGACAAATGATCAGCAATTTGATTATCAGATCTTTTCCTATCAACTATCTCAAAATCAAATTCTTGGAATAGGAGTATCCATCTAATCAATCTATGTTTAGCATCCTTCTTTTGCATTAAATACTTGATAGCTGAATGATCAGTATGCACTATACTTTTAGTTCCAATTAAATAAGGTCTAAACTTATCGAAAGCAAATACTATAGCTAATAACTCTATTTCAGTAGTGGAATAATTAATTTAAGCATCATTAAGAGTTTTACTAGCATAGTAAATAATTTTGTAAGTTTTATCATACCTTTGCCCCAACGCAACTCCAATAGCATAATCACTAGCATCACACATTAATTCAAAGGGTTTCTCCCAAGCAGGCGAAACAATTATAGGAGCAGTGATTAATTTTTCTTTAAGTAATTCAAAAGCACACAAACATTCATCATTAAAATCAAAGTTCCTATCATTTTCTAGAAGTTGGCACAAAGGTTTAGTAATTTTAAAAAAATCTTAACATAACGCCTGTAAAATCCAGCATGTCCTAAGAAACACTGAACCTCTCTCACAGTAGTGGGTGGTGGTAATCTCTCAATCACTCGAATTTTAGCAGGGTCGACCTCCATACCATATTCAGAAATTTTATGCCTAAGCACTATTCCTCCTGCAACCATAAATTGACACTTTTCCCAGTTCAGAACTAAATTTGTTTTCTCACAGAGTTCTAAAACTTTTGCCAAGTTTTCCAAACAAATATCAAATGAAGTTCCAAACACGAAAAAATCATCCATGAAAACTTTTATTCCATTATCTATTATACTACTAAAGATAGACATCATACATCTTTGAAAAGTTGTAGGTGCGTTACACAATCCAAAAGGCATTCTTCGAAAAGCAAATGTTCCATAGGGGCTGGTAATTGTTGTCTTTTCTTGATCCTCAGGAGCAATAAGTATTTGATGATAACCAGTATATCCATCCAAAAAGCAATAGTACTTGTGTCCAGCAAGTCTATCTAACATTTGATCGAGAAAAGGAAGAGGAAAGTCGTCAAGTTTTTGAAATAATAATAATTGAGAACAAATAAAAGTTTAGCATTTCTCTACCCTCCCTGGCAACGGCGCCAAAAACTTGACCGCGACTTTATATATTAAGTAAGAATGTATAAAGTCGAATTTATATATTTAGAATGATTTAGTAAAGTCACAAATTAAACGCAAGTATACGTATCATATCAAGTAATACAGGGCTCTAATGGAGTCCAGGTTATCGATCCCACAGGGAGGTGAACGTTCTTTAAATCAGATAATATAGCACTAAAATCCAATACCCAATGTAACAATTACTTAAATGTACTACTACTAGTTAATGCAAAGTATAATAAAGCTACTACAATTACTTCTAATTACTGAACTATAATAACTAACAAACACAATAACTTATGTGATTTATAAGTTACCTCTATATGAAAAGTGTCTTTCTTCTTGCATAAAGATTATTATGTGTGGATGATGAAGAAGGGTAATTATTTGTGTTGTGTCAAATAGGAGCATATTTGCTTCTTTACCTTTAAAAGCGTACCCCCTCTTCCAAGCAAGTAAAGAACATTGTCATATCTTAAGTTTAGTTACTAAATCTAAGGCTAGGCTAAGAGGATACCGGCTCTCACTTCGGAGCTCCCACTCACCCTTCACCCGAAGGCTAACCATAGGCTTTAGTTACCAATCATAGGACCAAATTGGGGATCCCATTCTATCACCATGAAACCTCCAATTTGAAGTCCATCAAAACACATTTCCCTATTTATTTGCACTTAATCCCCATGAACTACGCAATTCATTCACGGACATTAAATGGTTTCTTCATTCTTGTTGTAGAACATTCAATTCTTTTGGAATTAATTTTTCTCAACATGTTTTAACAATTCAATTGGCTGGATTGAAATGTAAATTATGTTCCAAATTAAAGAAACATCACAACTTTTATAACACTTAAAGGGCACATCATTTCCACATCACCACATCATAATTACTTCATGCAAGAAGAAAGGTAAAGGAGACTACTCACTAACCATGGAGAAGATATAAAAACACATGGATTTTATATATAAAAGAAGAGTCATAGAAACTACAATAGTAAATACAACTTATCTCTTTCTCTTCCCCAAGCAAATTCCTTCAAAGTCCCCTTGATTCCTTTTCTCTTTCTTGCAAAACTTGATTCTCTCCTTGGAACAAAGATGAAGAAGCAATCTCTCACTTTACGCCCTCTTCTCCCCTCCTTAGAGAACAATCTCTCTTAAAATCACAAACCCTAACTCTCTCTCACACTTTCCTCACACTCTCTACAGCAATTCTCTTCTCTTCTTCTTCTCTATTTTCCACTTGGACACTTAATTTAATGTTAGGAATGAATTCCCCAAGAGTTTCTTCAAGCACCTCTTCAAAAATCCACAAAAACTTTTGAATTCAAAGTGAACCGACATAGGGCGCCGGCGGCGCCCGATAGTGGCGCCGGCGGCGCCCTATCATGCTAATTAATTTTGGAGTCTCTGGAATAGGGCGCCGGTGGCGCCAGGGCTGTTTTCCTCCAAATTGCTCCATTTTGCTCCATTTTGCTCCAAATTCGTTCCTTTTTGCATCTTTTCGCTCCAATCACCTATAATCATTATACCTGCAACAAATCATGAAAAATACCTTTCTTTAAAGTGCAATATCACCAAAATTGGTAAAATGATATAGCTAAAAGAGTATATATTTTTGGTGCTTTAGAGAGAAAGAGGGAGAAGCGATTGAGGGGAGTGAGAGTGAAATTGAAGAGAGTGAGGGATCCAGAAAAGGAGAGAGACAAAAAGAGAGTGAAATAGAGAAAGAATATAGAGTGAGGTAAGCGAGGGAAAGAGAGAGAAATAGAGAGAGAAATAAGGAGGGAGGGAGGGGAACTAATAATCAATAAGAGAGACTAGTGGGTGAGAAAGAAAAGAGACGGAGAATGAGAGGAATGTGGAGAGAGATTGAGTGATGGACATAGGTAGATAAAGAGAGAAAATAAAGGAAGTAAGAGCAAGAGAGCGAGAGAGAGAAACATAATGGAAAGTGAGAGATATATTGAGAAGAGAGAGAAAAAGAGAGAGATAGAGGGAAAGATTAAGGAGAGTAAGAAGATAGTAAGAGAGAATAAGAAAGTGACAGAGGGAGAAATGTAATAGAGAGTGAGAGATATAGTAAGAAAGGGACAAAGTGAGAAAGAGAGAGATAAAGGGCAAGTGTAAGGGAGAGTGTGAGAACAGGGGAGATAGAGGGAGAGAGGGAGAGATTGAAGAGTGAGTGTGTGTGAGAGAGAGAGAGCATGAAATATTTAAGAGGGAGAGAGAGGAAACAAGAGAGGAAAAGATATTGAGTAAGATGGAGATAGGGAGCAAGATTAAGAGAATAAGTGAGAAAGAGAGATGGAGAGTGAGAGGTGGAGAGGGGGAGAGAGAGGGAGAGAGATTGAGATAAAGAGAGTGGGAGGGTGAGAATTGGGATGGATAGATGGAGAGAGAAAGGACGAGAGAGGGAGAGTGAGAGAGAAATAAAAAGAAGAAAGTGAGAGAAGAGAGAGCAAGAGAGAGGAATGGGAGAGAATGATGGAGAAAATGAGAGGGAGGAAGATTGAGTGAGTGAGTGTTATAGGAGAGAGAGAGAAGAGAGATAGGGAGGAAGGGAGAAAGAGAGGGAATAAGGGAGTGAAGGAGGGGGGATTGAGATAGGAGGATGAGTAAGAGAATGAGTGAGACAGAGAGAAGGAGAGAGGGAGATAGAGATGGAGTGAGGGAGAGATAGGGGAGAGATTGAGATAGAGAGAGTGGGAAGGTCTGTAACGGTGGGAGAGAATGAGAAAGGTTGGGAGAGAGCGAGAGAAAGGGAGAGGGATATTTAGAAAGAAAATGATAAGAAGGCAAGAGAGAGGGAATGAAAGAGAGCAATAAAGAAAATGAGAGGGAGAGAGAGGGAGTGTATGAGTAAGTGCAGGTGGAGAGAGAGAGGAGTCAGATAGGAAGAGAAGGAGTAAGAGTGGGGAGGAAGGATTGAAAGAGAAAGGTATCAAGGAGGAAAGAGAGAAGTATGAGAGAAAATAATATATAAAGAGATGGATTTGAGGGGAGAGAGCAAGAAGTGAGAGCAAATGAGAGATAGTGTGTGAGGGAGGGAGTGTGAGAGAAAGTGTGAGAGATAGAGAGAGCAAGAGTGAGTAAAGAGAGAGAAAAGGGGGATAAAGTAGAAAGAGCAAGAAAGCGACAGAGACGGGGCAAGGGAGAGCAAACAAACAATAAAGAGAGATGAAATAGGGAGCGGGAGAGAGATCAAGAGAGGGAGTGAAGATAGGGATTGATATGTGAGCGGAGGGAGAGAGGGTAAGGCAGAAATAGTGAGAGAAGAGAGAACCATGAATGATAAAGCAAAAGATAGTGAATGAGAGGATGAGAGGGGGAGATATTGAGAGAGATATGTTACCCGACCGCAATTACGTAAGTAAATTAACTTATTAAATTATGTTCAAACTTGACCCCAAATCTGATTAAGCAGCTAATGTACAATATTTAAAGATTAAATATTTTATAATAAAATATAAATCGCAAACTAGGGGTACTACGCAAGTATACATATCGTTTCAAGTAATATAGAGTTTTCTTATTAAAAAGTTAGATTTCGATCCCACGAGTTAATTTAATTAAAAGAAAGAAAACTATTATTTAAAATCTTTTAATTTAAAACTAATTAAAATATGGAGAAAATGAAAATTAGCTAGTGATATAAAAATAAACAAAGATTCTTTCCCCATATGAAATATTCCATGATTAATAAGCAGATCAAATTAGTTGAGAACTTGAAAATGTAGTTTTATGACAAATAGGAGCATATATATCCTTTACCCTTTGGTCCATGTCATAAAGAACATTAGCTAGTTTTTATTGATTGGATTAGGATGTATTATTAGTAGAAAGAGACAAATTTCTAGACTCTCACTACTAGGTTCCCCTCCCCCCTCCCCCCCGAATGGTTGCCTATGGTATGGCCTACTAGTCATGCATCACCTTTTTTGTAAAACTGAATTGATTGAATTTAGCCTGTCACACTAAAAACATAATCAATTCTACGCCCATTAAAGATTACCTCCCTATTTATCTGCACCTCCCCTTTAAGAGAATTGTTGTACATACAAGTTAAGAATTGCTTAGCCCACAGTCAGATCTTAAGAATTCTCCACAGTTTTTAACAATACAAGAAGCCAATTTGTAAAGTAAATTAAGATTAGGTACACTATCATCATAATGTTTTTAGAAAAGAAATTATGTTCTAAAATCGGATTTAAATTTGTTATTAATTCATTTCATATTTGTAGGGAGAAAGAAAGAAGACTACTCAGAAATTATAGAAATTACACCACAAATCATATTCATAAAGCTTAAATCCAAAGCACTAAACTTAAGAAACAAGATATAAATACTTATCCGGAATGTAATCCAAGCATTTCTTTGAAGTTTCTCAAACTCCACAGACTCTAATTGGACTTTGACTCTTCAATTCACACTAAACACTAACTAAAATAAAGAAGAAGACACTGAACACTCTTAATTAATTTTCCCTTACGCACTACTCACTCACTCTAGCACACTTTGTACACACCACACACACACCTTGCTGTAGAAATGGTCCTCTATTTATAGATCTCCAGAAATGTCCAAGGGGTTTTTTAAGGCAACTCTTCTAAATTCATCCACATTCATTGAATGTTCTAGAATTTAACGGTGGCGCCTAGGCGCCAGTTCTGGGACCTAGGCGCCAGGATCACTGTGCGAATGGACGCACCTCTTCACATTTAGGTTGCACCTCTTCATTTAATAACTGCTCTCCCTTATCTATTTTTATTGCATTTGGTTTATAACATGTGGGAAAATGCCCAGAGGCTTCTAGATTGGTCTAAAAGCATCAATAACCACCCAATAACCGTCAAGAAATCTCTAGAATTAATCTGTTGTGTTTGCCGGCTAGGCGCCATAATCAGCTTCTTTGCTGTTTTTGGCTCATTTTTGCTTCTTTTTAACTCTTTTTCTTTATAAAATCATTTTTTTTGTACCTGTAACCAAAACATAAGAAATATCTTTCATTAAAGCGTAATATCCTTAAAATATTAATAAAAATTTGATATAAAATTCTATGTAATTTTACGGCGAATCAATATGGAGAGAGAGGGAGGGAGAAAGGTACATAGAGAGAGACTGAATTAATGAATGAGGGAGAGAGGGAGGGTGGAAGAGAGTGGGAGATGATTGGAGAGAAAGAGTGAGTAAAGTGATAAGAAAGTGATAAAAGAGAGCAGATGAGAGTGTGTGAAAAGAGAAAAAGAAGAGAGCAATACAGAAAGAAAAAGTGATAAAGCATAAATAGAGAGGGAGAGAGTGAGAAAGAGAGTGAAGAGAGTGGGAGTGAGAGAGGAAGAGAGAGTGAGGGAGAAGAGAGAGTGAAGGAAGATATAGAGAAAGTTAGAGAGATGTAGAGAGGGTGTAGAGAATGAGATTTAGAGGGAGAGAGGGGGATGAATTGGAAGAGAGTAGGAGGGAGAGAGGGGGAGAGTGTGTGTGAGAGGGAAAGAGAGAGCAAGAGAGAGAGAGGGAGGGAAGGAATGAAAGGAGTAGGGGAAAGAGGGAGAGAAAGATTGATAGGAGAGAGAGGAGAGGGAAAAATAGGAGAGAGTAAGTGACAGACAGTTAAGATGGATGGAGAAAGAGAGAGGGAATGGAGAGAAAGTGCAAGAGTGAAATTAAACAGAGAGGTAGAGGGAGAGAGACAGGCAGAGAGTGAGAGATTAATAGAGAGAAGAGAGGGTGAGGGAAGAGTAAGTAGGCGAGAGGAAGAGGGTGAGTGAGTGAGAGAGTGAGTAAGAGACAGGGAGGTAAGGAGAGCATGAGAAATAGAGGGATGAAGGGAGTAAAAGAGGGAGGGAGAGAGAGAGTGGCTGACCCACTTTTATATGTTTGCAAATTATGTTAATAGCAACGGTACCAAAAACTTGATCCCGCTTTAATATATATATCTGATTTTATGATGGAATGTTTAATGTGGATTCTACGCAAGTATACGTATCGTATCAAGTAATACGGGGCTCTAGTGGAGTCCTCGGTTATCGATCCCACAGGGAAGTTTTAACAGATTTGTATCAGCTAAATTAAAGGATTTACTTACTAATATAGTATACGGAAATTTAAAGTAACTGAAGCAAACTAAAGTAAACTAATGCTTTAAATAAAGTTGATTAAAAAGATTTTAGAAAAAGTATCCTTCTCCATGTTTTTAGAAAATTAAGTGAAAGATGAATTCAAATAGAATTCTTATTGTATTGTGACAAATAGGAGCATTCATATTCTTTACCCTTTGGTCCAGGTGCAAAGAACATTGACTAGTCCTATGTTTGATTACCGAATCTGTGGCTAGGCTGGGAGGATACTGGCTGCCACTTCAGAGCTCCTACGTTCCCCTCACCTGAGGGCTAACATCTACACTTCAGCTCTCAAACAATAGGACCAAATTGAATATTTTAATCTGTCACACTAAAATGTCCAATTCTACGTCCGATAAATATTATTTCCCTATTTATTTGCACCTTCCTTCCAAGGCTTTTGACTTCCCTGAATTTTGGATGTAATCTTTACTATAGTTGACAATTCAACATATTTTAACAAATCAATGGGCCAGATTGAAAGTAAATTACGTTTTAAGTAAAAATTATCACAACTTATTTTAATATATTAGGCACTTCTATTTAATTTCATCAATTCACATAATTTCATAAACAAGGAGAAAGACTAAGAAAACTACTCAGAATGCATGGGAATTAAACAAAGCATGGATTTCATTTAAAGTTAACAACAATGAACAAAGATACTTATCTTAATTTCCTCCCCAAGCAGACTCCTTGAAGTTCCTTTGACTTTTCCTTCTAGTACAGCACACTTCTAAAATCACTAATTACACTCTAAAACTCTAAAGATTGACACACAAACACAAATAGACACACAAAAAGACACACTAGACACACAAATTCGTCCTCTATTTATAGAGGTAGACAAAGGTTCAAGGGGTACTTAAGCACCTCTTCAAAAAAGCGTCCAGGTTCAATGTATCTGACATTTTGAACAATCTCACCGTCGGCGAGAAACGACCTTGCCGTCGGCGGGGCTTCTAGAAGGTCTCCAAACCGCGCGATCTCACTGTTGGCGGGCTCGGCCTCGCTGTTGGCGAGGTAGTTATAAATCCTTCAGAAATTTTGTTAATAATCTCGCTGTCGGCGGGTTCGATCTCGCCGTCAGCGACATAGTTCATTTTGCATGAATTTCTTCCTTTTTGATCCAAATTCGCTCCATTTCATGCTTTTTGCTTTCATCACTTATAAATCTTGATTCCTGCAATAAAAATAAAGAAAATACCTTTCTTTAAAGTGCAATTTCATAAAAAATAGGTATGAATTTCTTAACATATTTTTCTGTGATCAAAATCCCCCAAATTTAATTATTGCTTGTCCTCAAGTAATTTTAGTACTAAATAAAAAATAATGATTTCTGTAATAGAACTTTTCAATTCAGATATATTATGAATTAAATTTAAATAATACTATAGTAAAGTTAAATAGAAATATTTTCAGGTAATTAAATTAACTTTATAGATATAAGATTATTTAGTTATCAGATCTAAGATTTCTAGCTCGCTATTTATTTCAGGAAAGACTATATTTAAAAAGAGTAATTTACTTAAGATATTTAGATGATAGGAAGTTCAAGAAAACACTATTTAGTAAAATACTAATCCATATATATAAGTTTAGAAATATATTGAGTTTTACCCTTTAGGTTGATTCCATTGAAGCCAATTTTTGATAAGGCTTCTCCTCAAGCTTCTCCTCACTTATATTTTTCTTTTCTTTTCTTTTTTTCTTTTTTTTTTCGGAATTGATTTTCAATCCTTCTCTTTTTCTTTTTTAAGTGAGGATTACTGTATCTGGATAGCCTGTTAATAATTTTGAACTTCAACTTTCTCTTCCTAAATTTGAAACTTAAAATATTTCTTTGCTTATATGTATTTCATAGCCTTTACTTCATTGAGTTTCAATCTCTTCTTTTTCACTTAAATACTTAAGAATTTTAATTTTTAGAATATAGTTTCCCTTACTTTAAATAGTTTACTATATTTTTATTTCTTTTAACCAAATATCTCATTCTATTAAATAATTGAATTACTAGAAACATTTTATTTAACTTTCTATAATAATTATATGAAGTAATTCATGTTTATTGAATTGAAAAATTACTATAGAAAAATCATTTGATAATAGTTTTTGAAAATAGAAATTGAGAACAATTTAATAATTAAATTTGTATTTTTACTTTCCCCCAAACTTAAAATTTTCTATATATTTCTAAATGGTGAAAAGGAAAATATACAATGAATCATACCTTTGAGCTTTTAGGTGTTTCTTTTCGTTGAAATTTTTGCAGGCTTTTTCATTATTTAAAGAACCTGTACTGTTAGTATTCTTTCACATATATAATATTTAAAAGAAAGTGCTGGGATAGGAAATTTTTAATAAGTATTAAACACAACAAATGAAAACTTAATCTATTACTACACATACAATCAACTAACCTACTTTAAACATATTAAAACAATCTAAACTTATTAAAAGTTCATAACTTATAAAAACTTAAACAACACATTAAAGAAAAACTAACATCCTATCTAAAAAAAATTGCAAACTAACTTAACACACATAAAAAGTCTAACGTTATAGCATAAGCAAACAAACAAACACACCAAAGCCATAGTCCACAGAAAGTACAAAATAATTACATACAGAACAATAAAGTTTTCAAAATAACAATTAATCTAAACAAACTAAACAAAGTCTCTAATCTTCCGCATCAAAATCCCAGGCTATATCATCTCCCTGATCTCCAGACTGATAAGGCTGAGCAGGCTGGTACTGTGTGTAGCGGGGGCACTCAGGAAAGAAAACATCTAAATCACCACTCCTATATCGACGTTCAGCCTCATAATATGTAATTTCGTACTCTGAATGTCGCTGGAGATATTCACTATCATAATCGTGTCTTCTTTCCAAGCCATCAATCCTGTGGTCTATATGCTCAAATTTTCTTCCCATATTCTCTCCAAATTGCTCAAAACTCTTTCTACTCAGGGTCAGCTCATTCATTAGATCTTGAAGAGTAGGAGTGGTATACTGAGGAGGTTCATAACTAGTATAGGGTATATCTCTACTTGAAGAAGGTACATAATCCCTTGTCCCAGATCTCCATCCTTCGTGGGATTCATATTTCTTTATATTAGCCTGAGTAATGGGTTTCATAGGCTCGACCCATTCCTCATCATCTCTTGCCTCTATCCTAGATAATTGGCAGAGTGCATAGATAAGACTAGGATGTCCTAGTCCTCCTCCACTTTCATTTCTTAAGGTGGCTAATATATTCTTATAAATTACACTTCCCACATTAATGCTTTTTTGGTTCTGAATACGAAATTCAGAATCGTCTCTATCTCTTGTTACCTCACTATGGTGGTAGGTAGGTAACAAAGTAGAACAAATAAAATAGTGCCAGGCTTTTGATGTTGCATTTAACATAGAAAGAGGGAAGTTTACCCGTTCTCGCTGCTTTATCTTCCAGACGCCTTTTCCATCAGTGAGAAAGTAGATCACTTCTTCCAGTGGTCCTTCCATAGTTCCAAATGTATCATACTCACTGGTGTAGGTGTCTCGTATCTTGTAATAAGCATTTATTCTTGCAGCGCTGAATTCCACAAAAAATCCTCTAACCTTAACTGGTGCATCTTCAGCCTGTGTCAGGTTCACATAAAATTCCTTTACCACTTCTACAGCAACTCTGTTGGTCACGAAACAAAAATTTTCCCATCGTCGTTCCGTAATGATTCGCTCAACTTCTCCTCCATGATTTTTGAAAACTCGATCTTGAATGCATGTTCTGGCTTGAATATTGTGAAAATATCTTGATTGTGCCCTTGCATTCACAAAATGAGTTTCGTCATAGTCCAACCGTCGCTTTTGTCGTGGAGCCATTTTTGATCTGTGAAATTTGCAAAAATTTTAACTAAACTCCCAAATATTACTAAGAAGGCTTCCTACAACATCTAAAATCCATTTAAATCAATTTCCATAAATTTCTTCCAAGTATTTTCTCCACATTTCGAAATTTCTCAAAATTTCCCAATGTAGAAGAAATCCATGGTGAAAATCAAAAATTTTTGCATAGGAGTGAAGCTCTTACCAAGGGAAGATGAAATCCCGTGTCAAAAAAAGTTGAAATCGCCTCAAATCCAAGATCTCTCAAGCCCTAGGTCGGTTTTCTCGAAGTTTTGAGGAAGGGGATGATGAATAGTGTCGGTTGACTGGTCAAATATAGGTCTTTTCGCGATCTCGCTGTCGGCTAGATTTTTCTCGCCGTCAGCGAGCTAATTAATTTGACAAAGGAAAAAGTTTCGGGAAAAATCCGCCGTCAGCAAGCTCGTTCTAGCTGTCAGTGGGCTTTTCCTCACTGTCGGCGGGCTTTTCCTCACTGTCGGCGGGATAATTCTCGCCGTCGGCGAGATCCCAAAATTTTTAAATTTTTGAAATTCTTCAATCATTTTCAACCTCGATTTGCCCTTAATCAATCTTCCGATCACTTAATTTAATAATAGTATGAAGATTAGATACTTATACTCATAAAAAGTTTACACAACACAAATAATATAACTTTATATATGAAATCAATGAGACTTACAAACTCCGCACTAACAACTAACAACATACTTAACTTAAAAGTCCAAATCCATAATACTCAGCATCGCAATCCACACCACAACACTCTAAATGCTGAGACATAACAATTACATATAATCTCATCAAATCTGAGATGATCAAATTAAAATTCAAATCATAATAAAAACTAAATCCAAATCAACACATATATACACAAATATATAATATAAGATAGAAATCTTTACTACTCCTCAGTGTCTGAACTATCATCCTCTCTGATATTCCCGATGCAACGCAGGTGCACAAATAGATTGTAGAAAGGCCCGAAAGGGAATTCGCGAGTAGATTCTTCATTAATCCACCCTTTCGTCTCGGTAAATGAATACAATCGGCCTCCGGATGTCCAGTATGATCAAAGTGCTCCTTCATCCTCCAGTCAATGTGATCAAACATATCAGAGATATTGTCGATGGAATTGATCACATTTTGCACTCCAATCCTTTAAACTTTTTCAGAATGAAATTTGTTTTATCAGTAAGGGGCCTTGCTAAAGGATTGTTCTATGATGCTCTATCAGAAATAATGGTAATCTCATCATTGTTATCCAAAGTTGGAAACATATCCGTAGGATCGAGTGGTTTCCATGGCAAAAGTACCTTTTTCCCAAGCCTCATACGAAACTTGGTACTGACTGCATAAAGCAAATATAGTTGATGGGCGTCCAAGTCCATGAACTGACCCATGCACAATCAATCCCAATGCAGATTTTACTATAATTGATCCAACATCGATAGGTAGTCCAATTTGAATACACTAATTTAAAATAGCACATTCCTTTGAAACCTTATTTACCCTCATAGTGGGTAATAATTTTGATGAGATAAAGAAATGCCAATGCTTCGAGACAAGGTTAAGAAGTGACGCAGAAAAACAGACATACCTGTCTTCGCGCAACTCCCAATCATCAGGTTCGTCTGTGAGGTATCTATAAATCTCGTTCATATTGTATCTTGAAGGCACAAAGTTTGAATAATGACAGACAGGGGTATTCTCTATAGAAAATAATTCATTTACCCTTGAAGGAGTAAATGTTACCCATCTTCCTCTGACGTAGACATTTCCATTGTTGATAGCATGTAGATTAGAGTAAAACTCTTTAACTACAGGAATAACTACAGCGGATGTTGTATAGCAAAATACCTCCCAATACCGCTGCGCGATCATTTCTTCAATTTTTGTGGTGGAATTCTCTACTCCTCTGTTGACAAATCCCCTTTCTTTAATAAGTCACTTCTTCATCAAGACTTTGTTGAAGATACGCTGCGCCTCCGAACTGACGAATTTTCTTCGATTAAAAACTTCAGTTTTTGTGGTTTCTAAGAGTTTGGTGGCCATTTTGGATTGCAAGGAATGGTCTCTAGTCGTTTCTAAGGAAGAAAACAGTGTAAAAATGAATTTGGGATGATTTTCTACAAAGAAATGGCTTTAGAACCGTCCAAAACCGCTCAAGAAACCTTAAGAAACCAAATTTTCAACTGCCTCACTGTCGGCGGGAAGTTTCTCGCCGTCGGCGAGCTAGTTATAAAACCGAAATGTAATTAGGCGCCGATCTCGCTGTCGGCGAGAATCAACCTCACCATCGGTGAGATTTCATAAAATTGCCTAATTTCGCTCTAATTCGAATATTTTCTGATCTCATCATGTAGGTTCGAATTTGTGATGATTCTAATTAAAAATTTGAGTAGTAAGATTTGTTTTAATAATATAAACTCACTAATTTGTAGATAATTAAAATAAAAGACTACTATGGGTTGCCTCCCATAAAGCGCTTGGTTTAACGTCGTCAGCCCGACCTAATTTCAGTTAGTAATCAGGTTGACTAAGCATTAAAACCTCTTTAAAATTTGGTCTTCTTCCTTCGAAATATGGTTTTAATCTATGTCCGTTTACCTTAAATTTATGTCCTATTTTTTTATCTTCAATTTCTATAGTTCCATATGAAAATATTTAAGTTATGGTGAAAGTTCCTAACCATCGAGATTTCAATTTCCCAGGAAATAATTTCAATCTAGTATTATATAGTAGAACTTCTTGTCTCGGTTCAAAATTTCTCCGATTAATCTTCCGATCATGCCATAATTTCATCCTTTCTTTATAAATCCTATCATTATCATATGATTCGTTCCTTAATTCTTCTAATTCATTTAATTGCAACAATCTCTTCTCACCAAACTTTCTTTCATATTATAATTAAATTCTTTAATCGCCCAAGATGCTTTATGTTCCAATTCAATCGGTAAGTGGCAATTTTTTCCATGTATAAGCCTCGTAAGGAGTCATTCCAATCGGAGTTTTATAAGCGATCCTGTATGCCCATAATGCGATTGTTCAGTCTTATAGACCAGTCCAATCTATTAGGGTTTACAGACTTTTTTAAAATACGCTTAATCTCAGGATTAGAAACTTCAGCTAATCCACTTGTTTGTGGATGATAAGCAGTTGATATCTTATGCATAATATTATATTTTTCTACAACTTTGTGAATATATTTGTTTCTAAAATGAGTTCCTTCGTCAGTGATAATCACTCTCGGCATTCCAAATCTAGAAAAAATATTTTTCATTAAAAATTTTGAAACACTTTTAGCATCACACCTAGGTAAAGCTTGCGCTTCGATCCATTTGGAAACATAATCAACAGCTACTAATATATATGAATTTCCAAATGAAGGAATAAAAGGTCCCATGAAATCTAATCCCCAAACATAAAAAATTTAAACTTCTAATATAAAAATCAAAGGCATTTCATTTTTTCTTGATATATTTCCTACTCTTTGGCATTTATCGCGAGTTTTTATATATCCGTATACATCTCTAAATAGAGTAGGCCGATAGAATCCAGATTGTAGAATTTTATACGCAGCTTTATCCGTCCCAAAATGTCCTCCAAAATCAGAATCATGACATTTTTGAATAATTGGTTCAGTTTCTTCATAAGGCACGCATCTTCTAATAATTAGATCCTTACATTGCTTATATAAGTATGGTTCATCCCAAAAGTATGTCTTAGTATCATGAATGAATTTTTTCAGTTGTTGCAAAGTTAACATAGGTGGTAAAATGTCACTGATAATATAATTTACTATATCAGCATACCAAGGTATTTTCCACTCATTTATATTATAAAGTTGTTCATCTGGAAAACTGTCTAAAATTTCATTATCAGTATCAGATAATTCATGATTTTCTAATCTTGATAATTGATCCACAATTTGATTATCAGTTCCCTTTTTGTTAACGATCTCAAAATCAAATTCTTGCATTAATAATATCCATCTAATTAATCTTGGTTTAGAATCTTTCTTTTGCATTAAATACTTTATAGCAGAGTGATCGAGTATGCACAATACATTTAGTTCCTATTAGATAATGCTGAAATTTATTAAAAGCATATACAATCGCTAATAATTCTCTTTCAAGAATCGTATAATTTATTTCAACATCATTTAGAGTTTTACTAAGCATAATATATAACTTTGAAAATCTTATCATATCTTCGCCCAAGAACTGCTCCTGTAGCATAATCACTAGCATCACACATAAGCTCAAATGGTTTCTCCCAATTAGGTGAAACTATTATAGGTGCTATAATTAATTTATCTTTTAATAATTCGAAAGCATTCAGGCATTCAGTTGTAAATTCAAATTTCTTGTCCATTTCAAGAAGTTGGCATAGAGGTTTAGTTATTTTTAAAAAATCTTTTATATAGCATCTGTAGAATCCAGCATGCCCAAGAAAACTTCTTACCCCTTTCACCGTAGTTGGAGGTGGTAATTTAGCTATAACTTGAATTTTTGCAGGGTCTACTTCCATGCCCTTTTCTGAAATTTTATGCCCTAATACAATGCCGGCCGTAACCATAAATCGACATTTCTCCCAATTAAGAACTAAATTAGTTTTCTCACATACTTCAAATACTTTTTCAAGATGATTTAAGCATGTGTCAAATGTTGTTCCAAATACGGAGAAATCATCCATAAATACTTCTATTCCATTATCAATTAATTTACTAAACATAGAAATCATACATCTCTGGAATGTTGCAGGTGCATTACATAATCCAAAAGGCATCCTTCGAAAAGCGAAAGTTCCATAAGGACTAGTAAATGTAGTTTTCTCTTGATCCTCAGGTGCAATATGTATTTGATGATAACCGGTATATCCATAAAAGAAACAAAAATACTCATGTCCGGCTAATCTATCTAACATCTGGTCTAGAAATGGTTAAAGGAAGTGATCTTTCCTGGTGGCTCTGTTTAATTTTCTATAATCAATACATATTCACCATCCAGTAACTTGTCTTATAGGGATAAGATCATTATTTTCATTAGCTTTCATGGTTACTCCTCCTTTCTTAGGCACACAGTAAATTAGGCTTACCCAAGCACTGTCAGAAATAGGATATATAATACCATTATCTAACCATTTTAAAATTTCTTTCTTGACTACTTCTTTCATTATCGGGTTTAATCTCCTTTAGGGATCTACTTTAGGCTTATGTTCGTTATCTAAAATAATTCGTGCATACGTATGAAGGACTAATTCCTTTAATATCTGCTAAAGTCCAACCAAAAATTTTCTTATATTTTTTTAAAGTATTTAAAAGTTTTTGTTCTTGAGATTCATTTAATTCGGATGAAATAATAACTGGTAGAGTTGAAGAATTACCTAAGTAAGCATATTTCAAATGATTAGGTAAAATTTTTAACTCAAGTTCATGAGGTTTAATAATCGATGGAACTATATTTTTTTCAGTGTTTTCTGTATTATCCAAAAATTCAAATTTCTCTTGAATATAATCTAATTCTTCATTTATATCGGCTTTTTCAATTAATTCAGTATTTTCTTTTTCTAATTTTTCTTCATAATATTCCTTAAAATGTTCTTTTTGTAAATGATCGAGTATTTCCATTCGAAAACACTCATCATGTTTTTCTAGCGCAGGATATTTCATTGATTTAGCAATATTAAAGGTTACTTTTTGGTCATTTACTCTCTGTTGACCTCATTTTTGGTGAGGTCTTCTCTTCTCTCTTTAGTACTTAGGATCTAGCCTTAGGCTTTTCCTTTGACTATCTTAGAGGACTAGAAATGGGACCCACCACTTAGAAATTCAAACCACTTCTTAACTCCCTGCAAACTCCACAAACTTGATTGTAGACCCCTAATCACCTAGAGGGTTGAGATCAAATGTGGAAGTTTAAAGGATGAGTTCCTATAGGACTCTTTGGCCTTAGGACTGCCCTGGGTGGCCTGGTCTGGTGAAGGGTTGACTTACACACACACTACACCTATACACTACACTTTCACACACCTCCTAAAAACACACCCATACCCAATTTGACCTCCTGACTCATGAAGGTGATTCACATGGATGGTCCTTAACCCCTAAGCCCTTGGCTAAGAGGGTTAGGAACAACATAGTGGATGCCTCAAATGAGTCCCTTCATGGATCATGTGGACTTGATATGGCTTCATGGCTCAACAAAAATGATTTCATTCCACTTACATTCACCCAATCTTCAATTTTCCAAATTTTCAATTTTTGACCCCCGGACTCTACACACGCTCGCCTACCCAAAACCCTTGAAACTCACCAAAATTTGCAAAATCACCTAAACTACCCAAAATTCTCCAAAATCATTCCTAAACATGTCTTCACCAATCAAATTGATCATCCATAACCAAAAATACCAAAAATTCCAAAAATACCTCCCAATACCCTCCAAATACCCAAAATACCCCTCTTAGCCAAAAATCCAAAAATTCAGAAAATTCCCAGAAAATTCCAGAAAATCCCAAATATTCCCAATTTCATTTTGTTCAACTACATCATGGGCCAATTTTGTCAATTTACCCCACTTTTATCAAAACCCCCAATTTGACCCATTTTAACCCAAAGTAAACCCAATGTCAAACCAAACCTACCCAATTGACCCAAACTCTGGTCCAATTCAATTCTAAACTTCAATTCAACAGCCCCAACACCAATCTAGACCAAATCCAAGCCCAATTTGGTTGGCATTGGGATCCAATTTCACTTTTGGCCTTAAAGCCCAATTTGGGCCCATGACCCAAACTTAGCCCAAACTCACCCAATTCAACTCCAATTAACCCCAAATCTTTTCTAAACCTTCCTTAACATCCCCATAAACAAAACACTAACATGATTTGCCCAAGATTTTGACCCAAACCCCACTCAAATTCAACCCAAAATCAAAAAGCTCAATTTTGACCTAAAACCAAACCTAGCCCAAATAGACCCAAACCCCAAAATCAAAACCCAACCAAAGCTAAAACCTCTTTGAAACACTCCCATAAACATTTCTCAACATTTATTTTACATCAATTTCAACCCTAGCCCAACATTGGCCCAAGTTAGCCCAATTTGACCTACATTGGCCCATTTACCAAATAAACCCAAATTCAACCCAATTCAAACCCAAACCACCTTAAATTTATTTCAAATTACTCATGAAACATCCCTAAACCAAAACCAACAACTATTTGGCCCAACTTTTTACAAAAATTCCCATCCATGAACACATTCTCAAACTTAAAAGCCCACTTCCCTTAAACCTTCCTAAAAGCCCATTTCCTTCAAAATTCAAAAGCCCAAATCATCCTAAAGCCCACATGACAAATTCTTCTCATCATACCATTGATTAAAATCAATCCCTAAGTTTGAAAATTCATCATGAAGCCATTCCAAATCAAGCCTCATGCCAAATCACCCCTAAATACCAAAATTTTTCTTAAATCCATTTCCATGAAATTGACTTGACTTTTCCCAAGCCAAAGGTGAGCCATGAAGCCATGCATGAGCCACATGGAAGCCATGAGAGCCTCTTTACATGTCACCATGCCATTTTGGGCAAAAGGAGGAGACTCTTTCCTTAATTCCTAAAGATGATTAACCACTCCCATGATTCCACTAAATCTTGCTTAAGCTTAGTTGTACTTGGATTGTGACTTGACCCCACTAATCAAGCTGATCCAAATCACTTTCTCTTCAGCCTAAACCAAGCTTTGGGTGGTGCACCTAGCCCAAATGGATGGGTGACCAATTTGAGCCAAAATGAGCCCTCTCCCATTCCATTCTAATCCAAGCCTTTTACACATGGCATTTGCCAATTGACTGCACTAAACCCCAGCCCCGACCCACTGGACTCGAGGGTGACCCATGCTCGCCGGCCAGCCGCCCAGGTCACCGGAAAACTCCATGGCCGAGAGCTCACATGTGAGCCCGAGCTTGAAATTCTCACTCGCTGAGCTGCCCCATCCCAGGTGGCCATTGTGGCTATTCTTCACATGCCGAGAGCAGCTCGATCCCGGCCCTCAACACCCCACAGGAGAGCCTCCAGCCATGCCTATTTAAACCCCTCACCCTCTCGGCCAAAAAAGGGTGCTGAACCAACCATACAGAAATTCTGCCAAAATCATCCCAGACTCTCCCCTACACCCAGTGCACTTGATCCCCACTGCAATTCCCCTGCCATTTCTTCTCTGTGAGCTCAATTTCAGAGTTGAAATTCCACCTAAAAACAAGACACTTCACCACAGTGAGGCAATCCCCAAATTGGTTGGCTCTACACCTGCACAGGACTAAGAGAAGGAGTTTTCCAGTGAAAGCCCCCTCTCCAGGCCATCCAGTTGCTCCAGACTCCAAAGGTTGGAATCGGCCTTGGTGGAAATCACACCTAGGCAATTCACCACATCCCAGGGCTTCATCCCTAGCCTCCTACAGCTCCAACAAACGTGCCGAGCATCTCTGACCAAGGCTTCACCTCTCAGAGCCAAGGTATGGATCAATTCTTCATCCTGAGCTTCTGAACATTCTCCATTTCAAATGAGTCAATTTCAATGAGCATTAGCCGTATAGATGTGTTCGTCTCTTCGAAGACGAATCCATAGAGCATAAGAACATAAAAATCCATGGAGAATTGAGTGAGATCTTAGGGCTAGAAGGTAGACGGCTCTCAGGTTAGGACGCTCGGGGACGATGAACGGATGCCGTTCATTCAATACACGCGCGGACGGACGGCTCAGATGGCGTCGGACCAGGAGACGGTACGTGAACCGCGGGCCGCGTGGCGCTGAGTCAGAAGGCGGCGTCAAATGGGAGCGCGCCGCGTGTGCATTCGGAGCTGCCGAGGTTGACGCGGCGCCGCGTCACTTAAGTAGAAAATTAGGGATTTTCTTAATTTATTTAATTCCCTGAACTTTGAAAATTCATATCTTTGTGTAGAAAAATCCTAAAAATAAAATAAAAATACCCTCTTGCTCAGTGAACAGAGGAGAATAATGTGAAAAAGAAATTAATTAATTTTATCTAGTATTTTATTTTTAATTAATTATTTACTCCCTGCATTATTTTAATTCTCCATGCATTCATACAATTCACCATGTCATGAGACCATAGGGCTTTTGAAGCCTCTGAACTTGGGAACATTCCCTGAATTTTCCAAGGTCAGAGGCCACCTCTGTGAAAAGTTATTGATTTTTCAAATGCATCTTGCTGTTTTGAGTATTTTAATTTCAAAAATTAGCATGTTGTGAAATAAATTCTAGGAAAATTTGGTGATGTTCCTTATGACCAGAGAACCCTAGGAAAAATAGGACTTGAGTTAATTCACTCAAAACAACCCTAATTGGCTTAAACACCCAAAATAGACCCCTAATTAATTAGAGTTAACCATAGATCAAATTGACTTGAAATCAATTCTCCACTGACCTTTAGGATCAGAGGAACCCACCATAAAAATTTGAAGTCAATTGGACTTGGTTAGCCCTACTAAATGGGTTGATTAAGCCATTTAGTCATTTTAAACTTTAAAAATTCATAACTTTCAAAATACCTTTCAAAAATTCACCAAATTGGTTTTGAAGCCTCTCTGATATCAGGGAAATTTAAGAAAATTAAAATTTCAATTTTCTAAAAAAGTTAATTTTTTAGTGTTATTTTAATATTTTAATAATTAAAAAATAATAAAAACCACAAAAATAATAAAATTCACCAAAATGTCATGTTTTGAAATTTAATCACTTAGAAACAAACCCCATATTTTTCTTAGGTCTATTTAATGAGATATTAAATTAAAGCCCTAGGGTAATTTTGAAATTAAAAAAAATGTATTTTCTAGCATTTTCACTAAAATAATTATAATAAATCAAAGAAAAATCAGAAAATTGTAAAATTTGGTTCTCTGGAATCCTTGGTATCAGAGAGAATTTTAAAAATTATAAAATTCATTTTCCAACTTATATTTTATTTTTAAATTAATTAATACTCCAGAACTTAAAATAATTCTAATAAATAAAATATAATTCAAAAAATCACAAAAATTGGTCCAAGTGGTCCTCTGGTCATTAAGAATATCCCATAATTTTCTTAAGGATAGAAACTTTCCCTTGGTCATATTATTAAATTTTCCTTGGAAATCCTTATTTTCCACCAAAAATAATTATATAAATAAATTAAATACAAAAAAATCACATTTTCTCCTCTAATGTCTTTATTGACATATGAGTGAAGTCATATAAAAATTTCAAATTCATTTGAGCTCAATTTAGTGAGTTATAAAATTATTAAGTTTGAAGGGCAAAATGGTAATTAAAATTTTAACCCTTAATTAAAACTTTGGGCTTAATAAAATTAATAGGTAAAATATTTGATTTTGATCTGATTTGGATGATTGAAATTTAGATAATTAAAGGGTAGAAACCTACTAAACAATTTAAAATAATTGAAATAAACCTTAATTAAATAATTAATTAAAATTTGGAAGAATAATAAAATTGGAATTATTAAAATAGGGATATTACTAGGAAGAGATTTATTCTTTAATCTAAAGATCCCTAAATTAATCATCTCAATAATATTTAATTCCTAATTAAAATGATAATCCAAGTTTATGATTTAAAATGCTAAAAGACTTAATCATTAAATTAAATTAAAGTTAAATTATTTAAAGCAAACCTTTTTTTTTTAAAATAAAATATTAAATTAAATTAAATTAAATTAAATTAATTAAATTAAAATAAAAATAAAAAATAATTAAATTAAATTAAATTAAATTAAAATATATTAAAATTAAATTAAATTAAATTAAATCAAATTAAATTAAATTAAATTAAATTAAAACATATTCAAATTTAATTTAATTTAATTAAATTAAAACATATTAAAATTAAATTAAATTAAATTAAATTAAATTAAATTAAATTAAATTAAAACTAAATCAAATTAAACTAAATCAAATTAAATTTAATTAAGTTAAACCATATTACATTAAATTAATTTAAGTTACATTAAATTAAATTAAACCACATTAAATTAAATTAAGTTAAATTAAAGTAAACTGAATTAAATATAACATTGCTTAAGACATAAAGAAATTCAAAGATGAACCTAAAATAACTTGAACACTATTCCAAACTTAAATCATTAATTTGAACTTAAATTTGAATCACAAATCATTAAATACCATTTTGCCCTTAGGAGCTTTTACTATTATAACTCCTAAATGGAGCATCAAGTGAAATGGCACTTCACTTATAGGATATTCAAACGTCCTAGTTCACTGAGCAAGACAACAAAACTTAAACTCTCGGACGATTAATTCATTTGTATAATTAAATTCATTTGGACTTAAAACAATCCCAGAAATTTTGAAAAGATGTTTAAGATTCGTCTTAATCACTTCCTCAATATGATAGGATATTTATAAGAACAATTGAACTTAGTTGTTCCTTGATGAAGAAAATCGTCCCCAAACTAAAATACAAGAACCTAGACGTCATAGGAAATGACTAGCTATAGGATTAGGAACTTGGTAGAAAACCATAACCTTTCCCTTAGCTTTACCTAGGAACTTACTTTAAATGCTTAAATATTCTAACTGTGTTTTAAGTGCAGCTTGGGATGACGGGAAGACCCTCCAGGTACGCTTTTATTTTATTGCAATTTACTTTATTGCAATTTATTTAATCGCGTTGCACTTTACCTTTCTTACATGATAAACAACAGTTGCATGAAAACCTACACCTTTAGGACAGAAACCAAAACTGAAACCCATAACTAAATTAAAAGACACTACAAGATAAAATTCGCCTCCACAACATTTCAAAATATAAGACAACTCAAAATTTAATCACAAACAGAACAACAAAACTACACTACTAAATTAAAACGTCTCATTGAATGATCGGGAATACCTCGGATGATGTAACCCGCGTGTTGCTAACGGGATTTCCCACGGTCTAAATGAAAGTGCGGAACTCATTTAGTTGAGTTTAGCAAATTCATACGGACTAAGTGAATTCGATGAAAATAACGGTGCCGGATGACGGAACCGTGGGATCTTAATCGGTTCTGTTTAATCAACTTTAAGATTTGTTTTAATTAAAACATAAAAAAAAACACTTGGAAATTAAGACTTTCTTTAAACCAGAACACTTCTCTCATCTCCTGATTTATGATTTCTAAAACTAAACCTCTGCGACAATAAGGAGCTCGGAGCATGGTGGGCAGCATGGCCATCGTCATCAGCAAAATGCGAGTCTACTTCGACAAAACTTTCCTTAGAACTAAATAACCAAGCCATAGGACTTCGAGGTAGCTTGCACTAGTGCAACGTAAATCCTCAACTCTTCGTTAGGCATTTGCATGATTATGTCATGTAAATTAAGCCCTAATCGGTCTTAGGACTCTGAGGTAGTCGTCCGATACGACATAAACCCCCACATCTCCGAGGCTATTTGTATGATTTTATCATACAAGCATAAGTCCTAATTAAATAAAATTGGCAAGATTAAAACATTAAACAAACATTAGGACTTTCCTAAATTCAAGCCAAACAATAGGAGTCGGGAAATTACCGAAGTTCGCTTCTAATCTGTGATTTCTCCTACCTTTCTTCCTTCGGACTCCTAAAATAAAATGTTCCAAATTTGATCCATTCCCTATTGAAATTCTAAAATTAAATCCCTTGAAAACCTAAACTTTGAAATTCTTGAGAGCAGAACTACTGATTATTATCGAGAGTTTTCTTAGGTGATTTCCGTCACTTAAGATGTAATTAACTATAGGGGCTTGCCCTTATAGGGAACTTTAAGAACCTAGGTAATATAAACCCTGCTTAATTCATTTATATTAAGCAGGGGAACTTATCGGCTTATAAAATTGGTTCGCAGACCAAACGGATGGCACAAACCTTTCTAGTTTATTTAATCGAGCCCCATCATCAAGCGATGTGTCTATTCTTCGGGATAGATACACGGTTTGTGGTGCGGTGCTCGTTTATATAAACTATTCGGGATGTGAGATCAGTTTGATTTCATATCTTAAAATTTTCAAATTTAAAATTATTTTCAAAATCAAATACTACTTTTTTAAATTATTTATTTAAATTAAATTAAAAATTCACCGACAATTTACGTAGGCGACCTCTTTTCGAAAATACAACACCACAAACCTAAAAATATGCCGACAATTTACGGCGACTCACGTGAGGAATAGTTCCTCTCTCCATTTTAATCAAATAGTTCTGCTTTCAAAATCGGTAGTGTATCCATGTCCCTAATGGATCAAACTACCCTTCTTGCCGTTGGAATACTATGTTCATTTTTGTCTTGAACGAGTATAGCCAACATTCTCTCGGATTTAGGAGCCACTGTTTAGACACCCCTAAACGGAGAGGTTCGAGATCCTTTTACCTCATTTACGAGGTGGGGTGGACCCCAATAGGTGTTAGTTTAGGGGTAATCCTTCGAGTCGAGAAGTCTTGCATAAGACTTTCTTTTCCTTTCTAATTCTGAATCAGATTCGTTACCTTCTCTACACCTTCGAACCTTCCGTTCTAAATAAACAAACCTTCTAATGAACGACTCTTTTAATAAATATACATGAACAAGAATGTGTTCGGACTCTTTTGTTTCCTTTCTTTTCGTCTGATGAGAAGAAGCATAACTTGGGACCGACAATCGAGAATCTACCTTGCGAAATGGAAGCTCCAAAGCCGATTTTCTCCTTCACCAACGGACCTGGACTTCGACTGTTTACAAGGATGAGCTCCCGACAATGGGATCATCCGGTTTGGACAAGGATTCGAGAATACAAATGTCAAGATCGTCGACGTTACCCTTTTCGCATTGATGGACAAAGTGTCGAAGCCGAGAAACCCATGATTGAGTTCGACCTTAAATCAAATCGAGAATTTCCCCCTCTGCAAAGGGTTCCAGTCGAGAGAGTACCGCTGTCCATAGAAGGACCGTTATCTCTACCCCCATCTGGGTCTAGTCGTCTCTGCACCTACCCGGCTCCCGCCGAACTAAAGGGGAAGGAAGTTCGAATTTGTAACGAGCATGTTACCGTGGAGGGTACGGATTTCCGTGCAAGACCTTCGTTTTTGAAATTGGGTCCGGCTCGAGGGTTCCACCCCTAACACGGACTCGGAGGAGAAATAGAGGCGGGGAAGATTGCCGGGAAGGCCGGAGGCTGCTGAAGTCGCTTTCCTAGAAGAAATTCCGAGTACACACCACTACTGAATACATACCATTGTCGAGTATACACCCCTTTTGGAAGGAGCGGATTCCATCCCCTTTCCGCCGCGGTGACGAGGAAAATGTCCGCGGAATTGCTTCTACATTACCTCGGCCCGCATACTTATAACGACAACGGAAAGAAGAGGGCTAGGGTTACACCACTTGCCGATTACGGACTGTGATTGAAAAGTTAGCGAAGAAGGAAAGATGCCACGTGTCGGAAATTTTAAGAAGGATAGGGCGGGTGCCGACGCAAATCTCGTCTTGGGCCGCGAATAGAATCTGCTATCGTTGCTGAGAAGAACCAAATAAGAAAATGAAGGCTAGCCCACTTGTTGTTGTTTCGGGTTTACGGATCGGGGAGGATACCACCTTCCGAGCATTCGGTGACGGACCATCCGGTCCTGGGCGCTTCTGCTGCTAGAAGGATGGTATGGCGTCCCACTACCGAGCGATTAAGACCGAAACAACGACCGGAAAAGGAAAGTCTCGTTAGGAGACTTGAGTCCGAGGAAAGTGCTACTGCAGATAAAGGGAACTCATGAAACGAAACTCGACAATTATCACATGACAACTGCAGGAGGTACGGAAAAGACCTCACAGAAGATCTTATGGAAAAGTTAAGAGCGATATTCGGCGACTAGCGAGGGAAAGAGAGGAGAAATTCGGAGATGAAGTTGACTCGTCGAGTTCATGGATGATGAGTATGCGAGAAATTAACATGGTAGAAACACGAGCTTCGTCGGCTCACAAGGTGCTCCTGCGGTACTGCGAAAGAGAGGAGCCGGAAGTAATGAGGAGGCGGCTTCAAGAGAAAGATGATACGATCGCCCGGATGGCGAAAAGGATGGAAGAGATGGCCGCTAGCCCTAGCCACTCTCCGGAGTCGGGTTCAACCCCAAAGAGAAACACCCCGGAAGTTATTCACATTGTAGACGGAGGAAAGGAGATTACAACCGTCAACGGGGATGATCGATTAAAGAAGGATGCAATACAAAGTATGATTCCGAAAAGGATATCAAGAGCTTGGTAGAACAGCGAGGTGCGAGAAGCCTTAGCACAATCGAAGAGCGGGACATCCATTCGGACGGGTAGACCTTACCCCGAAGAGTTCGACGTTGTCCGATATCCGAAAGGCTTTGTACCACCTTTGTTCAAGACCTTTGATGGAGCAGGAAACCCTCGGCGACATGTTGCACATTTCCGTGCCGGTTGTTGCAACGCCGGTGGAAGTGATGCTTTACTCTTCCGACGATTTGTCGGCGGCACTGTCGGGGATCGCCTTTGATTGGTATGCGGAATTACCAAACGGTTCGGTAAAGACATTTTCGGAATTAGAGAACCTCTTCATCGAGCGATTTGCGGAGCTCGGCACCACATCACTATAGGTGATTTAGTGGTAGAGAAGCGAAGCCGAATGAAACCTTGGTGGACTACATACTTCGATGGAGGAACCTAAGTATGAAGTGTGAGCCACGGTTACAAGAACGAGCATGCGATCGGCATTTTACTAAAAAGCATCCATGGCCCGATAGCACTTCTCCTCGAGGGATTTATTATTAAGACTTTCGAGAAGTTGTTAAGCAAGGCTGGAAGCTTGCGAGAGGAGGCGAAGCAATTAAGTTTCACCGATAAAACGGATAAAAAGAAGCCGTGAAAACTTTTGAAAAGAAGTCCGGGATCGTTGCGGCGATCGACAAAGGCGAGCAACCGATACAAATATCGTCGAACGGCCGCGGCAACCTCGACAGAATTACCGGCAACCCCGACCCGGCTATCGGTCATCTCGACGGTATGAACAACCGCCTCGTCCGCAACGTACGTTAAGGGAGCTTACGAGCGGGGAGTATCCATTCAAGAATGAGGCGGTGCCGAAAATGTTCCGTAGTTTGATGAAGACTCCGGATTTCCAACTACCGGAACCTAAGAGACCGGAAGAAGTCGACAAGAAAGGTGATCCCAACTTTTGCCCTTACCACGGATGCTTGGGCATAAGATAGAAGATTGTATTACCTTCAAGAGTTGGCTCAACGACAATCTTCGGAAAGGGAATATAACGATCCCGAAGGAGTACATGAAGGAACCCCGGAAAGGAGGTTCCATCAATGTTATCTCGACGGATCTCATTGTTCCGATAGATCCTATACGGCCCGATGATGGATGGACTACCGCTTGGACAAAGTCTTCGAAGAAGATTTTAGATCGCATCCAAACCACTTCGGTGCGAGCTTCGACTCGGAGTTCGAAACTTGTCAAGTCGGCGCTATCACTTGCGATAGAAGAACAACCTCAACAAGAGATAATTGAAGAAAAGAAGAAAATTGACGAAGAAGAGAAGACTGAGGCACCTAAGGCTAGACTAGGGGCTGCTTATCCTAGGATAGTTGTTTCCGATTCGGGGGAGAAATCCCTCGAACCTCTGACTCTGTATGATTATTTACTCACTCCGGTGGGATCTTATAATGATGAGGGTTATGGCGTTGGCTACGTTTTGATTCGTTTCTAACGATTACGTAACTAGCGACAATCAACCTAATCCGGACGTCGATTACGATACAAATGACAATTCTCGAATCATATACAATCTCGACGATCACAATGATGAAGAAGACATCCACCAGAAAGGCTACGAGAGTTTAACAAGCAACGAATCTATTTGTGAGTTTCGAGGAGCTCCAGTCACAATAGAGTTAGAGCTTTCAGACTCCGAAGCTAATCCTGAAGAATCTGTCATTCCAATTCAGAAGGAGACACTAGCAAACTCGATGCTAAACTTAGAAGAAATCACAGAAATCAACTTAAGAAGTGGAAGAGTTCTACCTCCGAGGATGGGTCCAAAAGACAAAGGAAAGCAGGTGGTTGTTCAAGAAGAACCAACCCCGGTAGAAGAAATACCCATTCGAGAAGAAAACGAGGCACATGAAAACAAAGTGGATTACAACGTGCTAGCCCATCTTAGGAAACTACCGACAGGCGAGCATCTACGACGCTCTCATCTTATCAAAAGAAATGAGAGAAGCTCGATCGAGGCCTTACTTGATCCGAGAAATTTGCTTAGCTCGAATGGCGGAGAGTCCTTAGATGAGGTTTGCTCGTTAAAGGAACGACGAGGTGTTACCTTCACGGACGACGACCTATTACTTGGGACGACGAGACCACAACCGACCATTGTACATTTCAGTTACAATTGGGAAGTTTACACTCTCCAGAGTATTGGTGGATCCATGAGCATCGATCAACATAATGAATCTTCGAACGCTAGCATACTTGGAAATTGATGCTCGCGAGCTCGAGGCGGACAAAATGTTATTAAGAGGATTCGACGAGAAAGGAGAAAGAGCCCTCGGCTCAATAACAACTGCTAATGAAGACCGGTGACTTAGCAAAGACAACCGCGAAATTTCACATAATTGATTCGAAACGTCGTTCGACGCTCTCTTGGGCCGACCATGGATACATGAAAACGGGATGGTACCATCATCTCTACATCAATGCATTAAATACTACGACGGAGGGAACGAGTGTATTAAAGGTGACTTACAACCGTTCTCCGTACATGAAATCGGAATCCATGAAGATGCGACTTATTATGCACCTCCGAAGAAAACAATCTTCTCAGGAGATACCATAACAAATGAAGCAAAAGAAATTTGGGATGACGAAGAACACGAAGTTCTAGTCCAACGAGTCACTCACCACTCCCTTACGGCGAGATGGTGAAGGTTTCTCCACAACTCGCATCCGAGGACGAGGCCGGGGACGAGGTCGTGGTAGAGACGTTAGGACGATTGGACGAGAGGAAACCGACCATCAATGTCGATTGGGAAGATAGTTCGAAGAAGAAAAGAAATCAAACAAGAAGCGGCGACAATAAGTCGAAAGAAGCCGCAATTCAAAATCCCTATTGAAGATGAAAGAAACGAAGAATATAAATCGATGTACGAGAAGATTAACCACTATGTACATACTATGACCACGACCCCGATCCATTCTAATAAGATCGAGGGTATGGAGGTCAAAGAGGTACGTAGCGGTGGTGCGAAGCCCATCAAATTCTACTTGTGGTGCTCCTTCCTCTAAAGCGAAAATAATGTACAACTTGAAGATGCTACTTCATCGGAATTAATGGAATTGCCT
This sequence comes from Papilionanthe hookeriana x Papilionanthe teres, assembly GCA_022702705.1. NCBI lineage: Eukaryota > Viridiplantae > Streptophyta > Magnoliopsida > Asparagales > Orchidaceae > Papilionanthe > Papilionanthe hookeriana x Papilionanthe teres. The sequence continues at coordinate 62,607,741 of CM040432.1, read as the reverse complement.
TTTGAGTGGTACTCTCCTGTGTTCAAAATTTAATTCGGCGTGGTTTCTTACCTCGACAATGGACGAAAGGTCGATCACAACGTTTTGAAAATTTATGGAATAACTCCGGTCGTCCACCTGACTCAAAACATGGTCTCGGATTCGGCACGGTAGGATCGGTTGACGATGCGAATTTTGCTTGGTTGTCACTGCGAGTCTAATGAAAGCTGCATGGAAACTGCAGAAGAACTCGAAGATTTGCAAATTGGAAACGCTCACTGGAGTTCGAAGAAGAGATCGAATCTACGATAGATGAGTTAACGGAAGTTAACTTAGGTACTAGCGAAGAACCTAGACCTACCTTTGTTAGCTCCTTACTCGATAAAGAAGACTCCGAAGAAATAATCGAGTTATTAATGGAATTCAAAGCTCATTTTGCTTGGAGCTACGATGAGATGCCGGGTTTAGCTCCGGAGGTCGCGATCCATAAGCTAGGGGTGGATCCCGCTACATTCCGGTCGGACGAGGTCCCGAGAAGAATGCGTCTAGAAATCGAACAACAAGTCATAGTCGAAGTTAAAAAGCTAATAGACGCTAAATTTGTCCGTGAAGAACAATACCCGACTTGGTTAGCCAACGTGGTACCGGTCGGGAAGAAGAATGGTCGGATCGGAATTTGTGTGGATTTCGGAGATTTAAACAAGGCATGTCCGAAAGATGAATTCCCTCTACCGATCCCGAATTAATGATCGACATTGCTTCGACGCATGAAATATTCTCATTCATGGATGGATCTTCGGGATACGACCGGATAAAAATGGCTCCGAGAAGATGAAAAACTTACGGCATTCGAACGCCGATCGGGGTATATTGCTACACAGTGATGCCATTCGGACTGAAGAACGCAGGAGCAACCTACCGGAGAGCAATGACAAGAATTTTTGATGATCTCATCCACAATCAAGTCGAATGCTACGTGGACGATGTGGTCATCAAAAGCAAAGTAAAGGAAAACCACTATATGATTTGAGAATTGTTTTCGAACGATTAAGACAATTTAACCTTAAGATGAATCCCTTAAAATGCGCCTTCGGCGTCACCTCCGGGAAATTCTTAGGATTCGTTGTCCGACATCGTGGAATCGAAATCGACCGGAAAAGATTAAAGCCATCTTAGAAATGCCGCCTCCCGAGAACCTTAAAACAACTACGATCTTTTCGAGGAAGTTGGCATATCTTCGACGCTTTATCTCGAACTTGTCGGGAAGGTGTCGGCCTTTCTCGGCACTAGTTAAAAAGGACGCCAAATTTATTTGGGAAGAGAAATGCGGAAGGCCTTCGAGGACATTAAACAATACTTAATGACACCTCCTGTCTTAGCGGCCCGATCTCGGGTAGACCGCTAATACTTTATACCGCGGCTTTAGACGACTCTCTCGGAGCCTGTTAGCTTGGGTCGATGATGAGGGTAAAGAAAATGCTCTTTACTACCTAAGCCGTCGTTCTCTGCCGACGGAAATAAGGTATCCCGCAATTGAAAAGCATTGTTTGGCCACGATCTTCGGCGCTCAAAAGCTCGGGCATTACATGCTTTCTCATAAAGTCGACCTGATTTCGAAATTTAATCCGTTGCGATACTTGATGACCCGTCCAACGCTTTCCGACGGACTTGCCGGATGGTCGATGATATTATTGCAATTCGATATAACTTTCGTGCCTCTTCGTGCCGTAAAGGGACAAGTCTTAGCGAGACTTCCTCGCGAGCACACCCTTTGCGGCGGAATCGCCTCTCGATGACGACTTGCCGGATGAACAAATAATGAACCTAGAAGACCATGATGATCGACGTTGGGAATTATATTTCGACGGAGCATCTTCGAGCACATAAAGACGAAGAATCGCAAGTGATAGTGCCGGTAAGGCGGGGATCGGACTAATCTTTATAACACGGAGCGGGGGATGTTGAGATACTCCTACCACTTGACGAGCCGGTGTACAAACAACGAAGCGGAATACGAAGCCCTCATAACGGGACTCGGAATTAACTATTCGAATGGGTATAACAGACATCAACATCTACGGGGATTCGCAATTAGTCATCCAACGGATCGTCGGACAATACGGAATTTTAAAACCAAGACTCGAGCAATACTTCCGGTATGCCATACGAATTGTTGGAACAAATTCCGAATGTGACGATCTACAAAATTCCCGAGAAAGAAAACGTTTTAGCGGATGCGCTAGCCCGTCTCGCAAAAGAATTTGCTTGTTTGCAAGATGAATCGGTGGAAGTGTCGGTTCACGGACGTCGAGTCCTATCACGGCTCGACATGAGACACAATACACAAATCGAAAAGGAAAAAGGATCAATTGCGGCGGTGACGAGAAAACACGAGAAGATTGGCGACGACCATTAATAGATTACACTGCAAACGGGAAAACTACCGGACGATAGGTCGTTAGCTCATCGGATCGAAAAGAACTGCGTCCTACGCATTAATAAACAACACATTATACGAGAAGGTCTTTTGATCGAATGTGGTCGAGGTGCTAAGCGGGTCCGAGGCCGTGAAATTGTTAAAGAGGTGCATTCGGGACTGCGTGGCGCTCACCGATCGGGTCCAAAGATGAAAATGAAAATTAAAAGACTAGGGTACTACTGGCCCTCGATGATGACCGATCGCATGAAAATCGCCGAGAGGCGTCATCGGTGCCGAGTGCGCGGAGTGGTTCTACACCAACCCCGAATGTGCTACATCCGACAATTGCATCGTGGCCATTTGAATGTTGGGGCATGGATATAGTGGGTCCAATAGAACCGCCGTCGTCGAAAGGACATCGCTTCATTCTTGCGGCTACGGATTACTTTTCCAAGTGGGCGAGAGGCGGTTCCACTCGAAGAAGTGAAGGCACACCACGTCTTACGGTTTTTAAGAACCAAGTTGTCTACCGTTTCGGGGTGCCGCGCGGGATCATCTCGGATAATGGGTCGGCATTCGGAAGCACGCAAATCAACAATTTTCTCGGGAGACACGGAATCGGCGGCGATATTCGACAATTTACTACCCGAGAGCAAACGGCCTTGCTTGAGGCTTTTAATAAAACTCTCGTTCAAATTTTAAAGAAAACCTTGGACGATAATAAGAGAAATTGGCACGAGAAGTTGTTAGAAGCCTTATGGGCCTACGGACAACCTTCGAACTCCTACTCGAAGCTACACCTTACGCTCCGGTGTATGGGTCCGAAGCGGTGTTACCCTTAGAAGTCCGAGCTTCCTTCACTCGGGATTGCGGTTGCAAACAAACTCACGACGGAAGAGAATGCCGGATTACGACTAGAAGAATTGGAAAGCACGGAAGGAAGAGACTTGCGGCGCGACGAGAATTTAGAACTATACCAAGCTAAGATGGTTCGAGCCCATTACGGACCGAGTCCGCGAGAACCTTGAAAGTTGGTGATTTAGTTCTCGTTCTCGAAAGACTATTCTTGCACACCGCAAGATAGGAGGAAAATTTGAACCCACTTGGGAAGGACCGTTTGTGGTTGATACGATCTACTCGGGAGGCTCCTACCGGCTAATGAATGCCAAGGAGAACGACATATGCTTCCGATCAATGGACGATACTTGAAAAAGTATTACGCTACCTGATGTTTCGAAGGAGTGAATTTTCCATCCCTAGAAGCACGGGTGAAGTAATTACTTATGACTGGGTCCGAACCCAAAAAAAAAAAAAAAATAATAATAATAATAACAAAAAATGTGCTAAAATAAATAAAATCATGATAATAAAGTTTTCTTTGTTTTCTCTCTTCCAAGTCAAAATCTCTTTCCTGATCTTATCCCATTTCATTCCTGTTGAATTGAAAATACAAAAGTAATAAAAATTTTTTGTCTTTAATAAATATTTTCTTAATGTTCTTGTTCTTAGTACAGCCCCTGATCCTTTTCCTTGTCTTTTCGCAGGGAAATGTCGAACGGGCGGTTGGTCCTGAACTTTAGAAATGGCGTAAGCCTTGCACTCGACGAAAAGAGGGTGAAAGATGGAGCGATAATAGAGATTGACTCGGACTTCGCACCGGCGGGCCTGCAATACGAGGAAAGTGAGCGGGTCCCGATTGACGAGAGGAGCCGCCCGGTCGAGACGATAATGAAAGTGGGTGGCCCAAGCCACCGATCCGACGACGAGGAAAAGAAAAACGGACATTTGAAGAGGACAAGAGAATCAAGTACGTAGTCGCTACGGCGGAGGGCGGACTTGTCGGCGCCGCACCCACGAAACTCGGGAAGTACGAAGAGCTACTCTCGCGGCGACTCGACGGAGAAACAAGAATCGCCGTATCCGTAAGATGCTAACTAAATTAGCGACGGACCGGCGCGACGAGGAAGTTGCTACTCGCCGGTACATATACTTCGAAGATGCCGGTTCGCCGGGAACACGAAAGAAGGAGGCCGGCTCCGGGACGACGAAGAGACCGGGAGAAATCTCGAGAGGAACGGAAGAAAGAAGGCTATTACGCCACCGGATGAAGCCGCCGTAATGCATGACCTTGTTGCGAAGCAACCCGGAGGATGTCCCGACGGACATCATCCCCGAGGAGCCGAGGTATGCAGGAGAACGGGAAGGGATTGAGCCATATATCCCACAGTACGTCACCAGGCCTCGTCATTTGCAAATTATTCCAGAATACGAGCTAGAAAGAATACAGAATGTCCAGAAGAAAACTTTTGAATACTTCGAGAGAATCAGAGGCGGGAGGATCGATATACTTGAAGGCCTCGAGCTACATACGGACGTGTTCTCGGAATATGAACAACAACAAATCGTGGATTGCATCCGGGATTTGAAAAAGATGGGCCGAGCGAGGTCGCTTAAGAGAAAACACTTACTCGGAACCCCGGAGATGGATGCCGGGAAAAGGGAGAATTACAATACAATGTGGATGTCTGCTATAACTTCGCGAGAAGACGGGAAAGGTAACCCACGGGGATACTCCGTCATGGCCGGAGTGGATCCGATGCCATTAGTCATCAAAAGGATGGTAAAAAGAATGATAGCATGGAGGGTATTGCCGGCGGATTGCATACCCAACGGTTGCATCATCAACATTTACAAGAAGGGTGATTGTATACCCCCGCACATAGATCACCACGACTTTGTCGGACCTTTACGCACGGTTTCTTTTCCGAACGAGTGTAATATCATGTTCGGATCCGACCTCCGGATAGCGAGCCCGGAGTGAGTTCCGAGGGCCGGTAAAGATACCATTACCGGTAGGTTCCGTCATGATGCGGAAGGGCAACGGAGCGGATGTCGCTAAGCATTGCATACCGGGAGTACCGGTGAAGCGAATCTCGGTTACTTTCGAAGGATGGACGACGGGAAAGCACCTTACCACTTCCGGCCGGACCGGAGTTAGAGAGCCTCCGGCCTTACGAGCTGTGAGCTACATGGAAAATATCACACCTCCAACGTACATCCATACGGTATCCTTGCCAAGGATGGCTTGGAAGGTGATGTTATTGACCATGTACCTTACTATTCAGACATGGATTTTTGACAGATACCCTTTTGGATGAATCGACGAAGATCATACATAGTCCGTTTTGAGTCTATATGGATTGTATGAGATGTATTCCGGATCGAGTTGTACGATGTATCTTCGGCATGATTGGAATGAAAGTGACTATGTCACAATTTTGGCCTTCACCTCTTTTGTGCAAATTGATCGGGAAACGCCATTAAAAGTTAAATGAACTTCGAACAAAGAACGGACAAGAAAGCAAAAAGAATAAAAGAAAACTTTCCTTAAAATTTAAAAAATGATAAACTCCAAATTCACGATAAAATAAAATTTGAATCAATAAAAGACAAACAAAATGACCACAAAATCTCAATCGAATTTCAAATTTCAAATTCGATCTTTCCGGATCTCACATCGAACCTCGGTCAAATTCAAACTTACCCTTCCAAATCCGAAATCCAACACTGTTCTACTCTCTCCCTTGTACGGGAAGGAAGCGGTTGATTCCATTGACACGGATCGAATGCGATGGCGAGGAATCACATTCAATCCAAACCAGCAACTTTCAATCAACTCTTCTGAATGGGATATGTAACATCTACATATTCCCTCCTAATCTATTTCCTTCCATGAAAGTCTTTTACAACTTTCATGAAATTCTCGAAACACCAAAATTCCACTCTTTAAATCAACACTACAAATCGTTGCAAAGTCAATTACCCATCAAAATCAACTTTTTGAGGTTGAGGATTTTACATCCGATACCGCACTGCTTTAGGATTCTTTCCCTATTGCACTGAAATACATCAAAATCAACTTTTTGAGGTTGAGGATTTTACATCCGAGACCGCACTGCTTTAGGATTCTTTCCCTATTGCCTTTGAAATACATCAAAATCAACTTTTTGAGGTTGAGGATTTTACATCCGAGACTGCACTTGCTTTAGGGTTCTTTCCCTATTGCCTTGAAATACATCAAAATCAAATTCTTGAGTTTGAGGATTTTACATCCAATACCGCATTGCTTTAGGATTCTTTCCTATTGCACCTTGAAATACATCAAAATCAAATTCTTGAGGTTGAGGATTTCACATCCAATACCGCACTTGCTTTAGGATTCTTTCCCTATTGCCTTGAAATACATCAAAATCAAATTCTTGAGGTTGAGGATTTTACATCCGATACCGCACTTTGCTTTAGGATTCTTTCCCTATCGCCTTGAAATACATCAAAATCAAATTCTTGAGGTTGAGGATTTTACATCCGATACCGCACTTGCTTTATGATTCTTTCCCTATCGCCTTCGAAATACATCAAAATCAAATTCTTGAGGTTGAGGATTTTACATCCGATACCGCACTGCTTTAGGATTCTTTCCTATTGCACTGAAATACATCAAAATCAAATTCTTGAAGTTGAGGATTTTACATCCGAGACTGCACTGCTTTAGGATTCTTTCCCTATTGCACTGAAATACATCAAAAATCGAACCCTTGAGGTTAAGGATTTTACATCCAATACCACATTGCTCTGAGGTCTCTCCTCATTGTAATGATTCAATCCAATCAATTCAATTTTCTTTTGAGGTTGAGGATGTTACATCTAAAACCGCAAAATTTCAATTTTCAATTTCAAATCAAATCCTTTCAAAATTAATCTTAACAAAACTTCAATCTAAATTGAAACTCAAGTTAAAATCTGAACTTACACATCAAAACTTAAACTGAAACAACTGAAATTTAAATCGAAATTCCCCCAGATCATGTGATTTGGGATTCACCTCCTTTTCCTTTCCCCAGCGAGAGTTCAGGAATCTCCATTCTCAGAGATATACTTGACACTCCCCAGCGGAAATTCTTCTACTTCGTCCTAAGTTTGTAACTTGGACATCTGTGTTGGTTTTGTTGATCTCTTCGGTCAACGCCAATACGCGCGGTGTGCTTGGTTAGCACACCACACCTATTGGGGGTCCATTTGTTGACCTCATTTTTGGTGAGGTCTTCTCTTCTCTCTTTAGTACTTAGGATCTAGCCTTAGGCTTTTCCTTTGACTATCTTAGAGGACTAGAAATGGGACCCACCACTTCTTAACTCCTACGCAAACTCCACAAACTTGATTGTAGACCCCTAATCACCTAGAGGGTTGAGATCAAATGTGGAAGTTTAAAGGATGAGTTCCTATAGGACTCTTTGGCCTTGGGACCGCCTACAGGTGGCTCAGTGCGGTGAAGGGTTGACTTACACACACACTACACCTATACACTACACTTTCACACACCTCCTAAAAACACACCCATACCCAATTTGACCTCCTGACTCATGAAGGTGATTCACATGGATGGTCCTTAACCCCTAAGCCCTTGGGTAGAGGGTTAGGAACAACATAGTGGATGCCTCAAATGAGTCCCTTCATGGATCATATGGACTTTATATGGCTTCATGGCTCAACAAAAATGATTTCATTCCACTTACATTCACCCAATCTTCAATTTTCCAAATTTTCAATTTTTGACCCCCGGGACTCTACACCCGCCTAGCCTACCCAAAACCCTTGAAACTCTCCAAAATTTGCAAAATCACCTAAACTACCCAAAATTCTCCAAAATCATTCCTAAAAATGTCTTCACCAATCAAATTGATCATCCATAACCAAAAATACCAAAAATTCCAAAAATACCTCCCAATACCCTCCAAATACCCAAAATACCCCTCTTAGCCAAAAAATCCAAAAATTCAGAAAATTCCCAGAAAATTCCAGAAAATCCCAAATATTCCCAATTTCATTTTGTTCAACTACATCATGGGCCAATTTTGTCAATTTACCCCACTTTTATCAAAACCCCCAATTTGACCCATTTTAACCCAAAGTAAACCCAATGTCAAACCAAACCTACCCAATTGACCCAAAATCTGGTCCAATTCAATTCTAAACTTCAATTCAACAGCCCCAACACCAATCTAGACCAAATCCAAGCCCAATTTGGTTGGCATTGGGATCCAATTTCACTTTTGGCCTTAAAGCCCGATTTGGGCCCATGACCCAAACTTAGCCCAAACTCACCCAATTCAACTCCAATTAACCCCAAATCTTTTCTAAACCTTCCTTAACATCCCCATAAACAAAACACTAACATGATTTGCCCAAGATTTTGACCCAAACCCCACTCAAATTCAACCTAAAATCAAAAAGCTCAATTTTGACCTAAAACCAAACCTAGCCCAAATAGACCCAAACCCCAAAATCAAAACCCAACCAAAGCCAAAACCTCTTTGAAACACTCCCATAAACATTTCTCAACATTTATTTTACATCAATTTCAACCCTAGCCCAACATTGGCCCAAGTTAGCCTAATTTGACCTACATTGGCCCATTTACCAAATAAACCCAAATTCAACCCAATTCAAACCCAAACCACCTTAAATTTATTTCAAATTACTCATGAAACATCCCTAAACCAAAACCAACAACTATTTGGCCCAACTTTTTACAAAAATTCCCATCCATGAACACATTCTCAAACTTAAAAGCCCACTTCCCTTAAACCTTCCTAAAAGCCCATTTCCTTCGAAATTCAAAAGCCCAAATCATCCTAAAGCCCACATGACAAATTCTTCTCATCATACCATTGATTAAAATCAATCCCTAAGTTTGAAAATTCATCATGAAGCCATTCCAAATCAAGCCTCATGCCAAATCACCCCTAAATACCAAAATTTTTCTTAAATCCATTTCCATGAAATTGACTTGACTTTTCCCAAGCCAAAGGTGAGCCATGAAGCCATGCATGAGCCACATGGAAGCCATGAGAGCCTCTTTACATTTCACCATGCCATTTTGGGCAAAAGGAGGAGACTCTTTCCTTAATTCCTAAAGATGATTAACCACTCCCATGATTCCACTAAATCTTGCTTAAGCTTAGTTGTACTTGGATTGTGACTTGACCCCACTAATCAAGCTGATCCAAATCACTTTCTCTTCAGCCTAAACCAAGCCTTGGGTGGTGCACCTAGCCCAAATGGATGGGTTGACCAATTTGAGCCAAAATGAGCCCTCTCCCATTCCATTCTAATCCAAGCCTTTTACACATGGCATTTGCCAATTGACTGCACTAAACCCCAGCCCTGACCCACCTGGACCTGAGGGTGACCCATGCCTGCCGGCGAGCCGCCTGGGTCGCCGGAAAACTCCATGGCTGAGAGCTCACATGTGAGCCCAAGCTTGAAATTCTCACCTGGTAGCTGCCCATCCCCAGGTGGCCATTGTGGTCGTTCTTCACATGCCAAGAGCAGCTGATCCCAGCCCTCAACACCCCCTGGGAGAGCCTCCAGCCATGCCTATTTAAACCCCTCACCCTCTCGGCCAAAAAAAGGTGCTGAACCAACCATACAGAAACTCTGCCAAAATCATCCCAGACTCTCCCCTACACCCAGTGCACTTGATCCCCACTGCAATTCCCCTGCCATTTCTTCTTTGTGAGCTCAATTTCAGAGTTGAAATTCCACCTAAAAACAGGACACTTCACCACAGTGAGTCAATCCCCAAATTGATTGGCTCTACACTCGCACAGGACCGAGAGAAGGAGTTTTCCGGTGAAAGCCCCCTCTCCGGGCCATCCAGTTGCTCCAGACTCCAAAGGTTGGAATCGGCCTTGGTGGAAATCACACCTGGGCAATTCACCACATCCCCAGGCTTCATCCCTAGCCTCCTGCAGCTCCAACGAACGTGCCGAGCATCTCCGATCGACGCTTCACCTCTCGAGCCAAGGTATGGATCAATTCTTCATCCCGAGCTTCTGAACATTCTCCATTTCAAATGAGTCAATTTCAATGAGCATTAGCCGTATAGATGTGTTCGTCTCTTCAAGACGAATCCATAGAGCATAAGAACATAAAAATCCATGGACAATTGAGTGAGATCTTAGGGCTAGAAGGTAGACGGCTCTCAGGTTAGGACGCTCGGGGACGATGAACGGATGCCGTTCATTCAATACACGCGCGGACGGACGGCTCAGATGGCGTCGAACCAGGAGACGGTACGTGAACCGCGGGCCGCGTGGCGCCGAGTCGAAGGCGGCGTCAAATGGGAGCGCGCCGCGTGTGCATTCGGAGCTGCCGAGGTTGACGCGGCGCCGCGTCACTTAAGTAGAAAAATAGGGATTTTATTAATTTATTTAATTACCAGAAAATTGAAAATTAATATCTTTGTGTAGAAAAATCCTAAAAATAAAATAAAAATACCCACTTGCTCAGTGAACGAGAGGAGAATAATGTGAAAAAGAAATTAATTAATTTTATCCAGTATTTTATTTTTAATTAATTATTTACTCCCTGCATTGTTTTAATTCTCCATGCATTCATACAATTCACCATGGCATGAGACCATAGGGCTTTTGAAGCCTCCGAACTTGGGAACATTCCCCGAATTTTCCAAGGTCGGAGGCCACCTCTGTGAAAAGTTATTGATTTTTCAAATGCATGTTGTTGTTTTGAGTATTTTAATTTCAAAAATTAGCATGTTGTGAAATAAATTCTAGGAAAATTTGGTGATGTTCCTTATGACTGAGAGAACCCTAGGAAAAATAGGACTTGAGTTAATTCACTCAAAACAACCCTAATTGGCTTAAACACCTAAAATAGACCCCTAATTAATTAGAGTTAACCATAGATCAAATTGACTTGAAATCAATTCTCCACTGACCTTTAGGATCAGAGGAACCCACCATAAAAATTTGAAGTCAATTGGACTTGGTTAGCCTTACTAAATGGGTTGATTAAGCCATTTAGTCATTTTAAACTTTAAAAATTCATAACTTTCAAAATACCTTTCAAAAATTCACCAAATTGGTTTTGAAGCCTCTCGATATCAGGGAATTTAAGAAAATTAAAATTTCAATTTTCTAAAAAAGTTAATTTTTTAGTGTTATTTTAATATTTTATTAATTAAAAAATAATAAAAACCACAAAAACAATAAAATTCACCAAAATGTCATATTTTGAAATTTAATCACTTAGGAACAAACCCCATATTTTTCTTAGGTCTATTTAATGAGATATTAAATTTTAAAGCCCTAGGGTAATTTTGAAATAAAAAAAAATGTATTTTCCAGTATTTTCACTAAAATAATTATAATAAATCAAAGAAAAATCAGAAAATTGTAAAATTTGGTTCTCTGGAATCCTTGGTATCAGAGAGAATTTTAAAAATTATAAAATTCATTTTCCAACTTATTTTTTATTTTTAAATTAATTAATACTCCAGAACTTAAAATAATTCTAATAAAAAAAATAAAATTCAAAAAATCACAAAAATTGGTCCAAGTGGTCCTCTGGTCATTAGGAATATCCCATAATTTTCTTAAGGATAGAAACTTTCCCTTGGTCATATTATTAAATTTTCCTTGGAAATCCTTATTTTCCACCAAAAATAATTATATAAATAAATTAAATACAGAAAAATCACATTTTCTCCTCTAATGTCTTTATTGACATATGAGTGAAGTCATATAAAAATTTCAAATTCATTTGAGCTCAATTTAGTGAGTTATAAAATTATTAAGTTTGAAGGGCAAAATGGTAATTAAAATTTTAACCCTTAATTAAAACTTTGGGCTTAATAAAATTAATAGGTAAAATATTTGATTTTGATCTGATTTGGATGATTGAAATTTAGATAATTAAAGGGTAGAAGCCTACTAAACAATTTAAAATAATTGAAATAAACCTTAATTAAATAATTAATTAAAATTTGGAAGAATAATAAAATTGGAATTATTAAAATAGGGATATTACTAGGAAGAGATTTATTCTTTAATCTAAAGATCCCTAAATTAATCATCTCAATAATATTCAATTCCTAACTAAAATGATAATCCAAGTTTAAGATTTAAAATGCTAAAAGACTTAATCATTAAATTAAATTAAAGTTAAATTATTTAAAGCAAACCTTTTTTTTTAAATAAAATATTAAATTAAATTAAATTAAATTAAATTAATTAAATTAAAATAAAAATAAAAAATAATTAAATTAAATTAAATTAAATTAAAATATATTAAAATTAAATTAAATTAAATTAAATCAAATTAAATTAAATTAAATTAAATTAAAACATATTCAAATTAAATTAAATTAAATTAAATTAAAACATATTAAAATTAAATTAAATTAAATTAAATTAAATTAAATTAAATTAAATTAAATTAAAACTAAATCAAATTAAACTAAATCAAATTAAATTTAATTAAGTTAAACCATATTATATTAAATTAACTTAAGTTACATTAAATTAAATTAAACCACATTAAATTAAATTAAGTTAAATTAAAGTAAACTGAATTAAATATAACATTGCTTAAGACATAAAGAAATTCAAAGATGAACCTAAAATAACTTGAACACTTATTCCAAACTTAAATCATTAATTTGAACTTAAATTTGAATCACAAATCATTAAATACCATTTTGCCCTTAGGAGCTTTTACTTATTATAACTCCTAAATGGAGCATCGAGTGAAATGGCACTTCACTTATAGGATATTCAAACGTCCTAGTTCATTGAAGCAAGACAACAAAACTTAAACTCTCGGACGATTAATTCATTTGTATAATTAAATTCATTTGGACTTAAAACAATCCCAGAAATATTGAAAAGATGTTTAAGATTCGTCTTAATCACTTCCTCAATATGATAGGATATTTATAAGAACAATTGAACTTAGTTGTTCCTTGATGAAGAAAATCGTCCTCGAACTAAAATACAAGAACCTAGACGTCATAGGAAATGACTAGCTATAGGATTAGGAACTTGGTAGAAAACCATAACCTTTCCTTAGCTTTACCTAGGAACTTACTTTAAATGCTTAAATATTCTAAGCGTATTTTAAGTGCGGCTTGGGATGACGGGAAGACCCTCCAGGGTACGCTTTTATTTTATTGCAATTTACTTTATTGCAATTTATTTAATCGCGTTGCACTTTACCTTTCTTGCATGATAAACAACGAGTTGCATGAAAACCTACACCTTTAGGACGAGAAACCAAAGCTGAAACCCATAACTAAATTAAAAGACACTACAAGATAAAATTCGCCTCCACAACATTTCAAAATATAAGACAACTCAAAATTTAATCACAAACGGAACAACAAAACTACAACTACAACTAAATTAAAACGTCTCATTGAATGATCGGGAATACCTCGGATGATGTAACCCACGTGTTGCTAACAGGATTTCCACGGTCTAAATGAAAGTGCGGAACTCATTTAGTTGAGTTTAGCAAATTCATCCGGACTAAGTGAATTCGATGAAAATAACGGTTTTGGGATGACGGAGCACGTGGGATCTTAATCGGTTCTGTTTAATCAACTTTAAGATTTGTTTTAATTAAAACATAAAAAAACACTTGGAAATTAAGACTTTCTTTAAACCGAACACTTCTCTCATCTCCTGATTTATGATTTCTAAAACTAAACCTCTGCGACAACAAGGAGCTCGGAGCATGGTGGGCAGCACGGCCATCGTCATCAGCAAAATCTGAGTCTACTTCAGCAAAACTTTCCTTAGAACTAAATAACCAAGCCATAGGACTTCGAGGTAGCTTGCCTAGTGCAACGTAAATCCTCAACTCTTCGTTAGGCATTTGCATGATTATGTCATGTAAATTAAGCCCTAATCGGTCTTAGGACTCTGAGGTAGTCGTCCGATACGACATAAACCCCCACATCTCCGAGGCTATTTGTATGATTTTATCATACAATCATAATTCCTAATTAATTAAAATTGGCAAGATTAAAAAATTAAACAAACATTAGGACTTTCCTAAATTCAAGCCAAACAATAGGATAGTCGGGAAATTACCGAAGTTCGCTTCGAATCTGTGATTTCTCCTACCTTTCTTCCTTCGGACTCCTAAAATAAAATGTTCCAAATTTGATCCATTCCCTATTGAAATTCTAAAATTCAATCCCTTGAAAACCTAAACTTTGAAATTCTTGAGAGCAAAACTACTGATTATTATCGAGAGTTTTCTTAGGTGATTTCCGTCACTTAAGATGTAATTAACTATAGGGGCTTGCCCTTATAGGGAACTTTAAGAACCCAGGTAATATAAACCTCGCTTAATTCATTTATATTAAGCAGGGGAATTTATCGGCTTATAAAATTGGTTTGCAGACCAAACGGATGTCACAAACCTTCTAGTTTATTTAATCGAGCCCCATCATCAAGCAGTGTGTCTATTATTCGGGATAGATACACGGTTTGTGGTGCGGTGCTCGTTTATATAAACTATTCGGGATGTGAGATCAGTTTGATTTCATATCTTAAAATTTTCAAATTTAAAATTATTTTCAAAATCAAATACTACTTTTTCAAATTATTTATTTAAATTAAATTAAAAATTCGCCGACAATTTCTGTAGGCGACCTCTTTTCAAAAATACAACACCACAAACCTAAAAATATGCCGACACTCTCATAGTTAATTCTCCTGTCTGAACATCAATCACAGCTTTCCCAGTGGCTAAAAATGGTCTTCCTAAAATGATAGGAATTTCTTTATCTTCTTCCATATCTAAAACAATAAAATCTACAGGGAAGATAAATTTATCCACTTTTACTAAACATCTTCAATAACTCCCTTAGGATATGTAACAGAACGATCAGCTAACTGAAGGGTTACTGAAGTAGGTGAAATTTCTCCCAATCCTAATCTCTTAAAAATTGATAGAGGCATTAGATTGATGCTTGCTCCTAAGTCACACAAAGCTTTTCCATAGAATTTTTCTCCAATAGCGCAGGGAATAGTGAAACTACCAGGATCTTTTAATTTTCCAGGAAGCTTTTTCGAATAATAGCACTACACTCTTCACTAAGTGCGACCGTTTCATTATCGGTAAATTTTCTTTTTTATTTAGAATGTCTTTCATGAATTCTACATAGTTTGGCATCCGTTCTAAAGCTTCTACGAAAGGAATATTTATTGTTAATTTCTTCGAATTTCAAGGAATTTAAGTAACTGTTTATCTTTTTTGTGTTGAATTAATCGTTGAGGAAATGGTAGTGGAGGTTTTTCAACAGAAATTTTCATTGGTATTACAGGATTTTCTAAGTTTGGATCTTGTTGATTCTTTTCCTTTTCGATTTCCACTTCCTCTTTTTGAATTTCAAGTTCTTTCTGAATTCGAGGTTCTAATTCTTTTCCAGTTCGTAATTGTATCGCTTTAATTTGTTCATTTCCTTTGTCTTTGGGATTTATTTCCACATTACTAGGAAATATTCCAGGTATTCTATTATTAAGCGCGGTAGCGATATGTCTAAGTTGAGTTTCAATATTTTTAATAGATGTTTCTTGATTTGGTAATTGATTTCCTTGTATTCGTAATTGATTTCCTTGATTTTCTAATTGATTTCCTTGATTTTGTAAATGTTGACCCATATTTAATATTAGTTCTTCTATAGATAATTTCTTATCTTTAAATTGAGGGTTATTATTATTAAATCCAGGTGGATAATTAGGTTTATAATTAGAATTTCCTTGATTAGAGAGATTTCCTAATGGTTGTGTTATGTTGTTCATCCATGGTTGATTAGTTGTGTTATTATTCCAATTAAAATTAGGATGATTTTTCCATCTAGGATTATAATAATTCGCATAAGGATTATTGGGTCTGTTATTAATAGCATTTATAGTTTCATATTGAGATTGGGATTCTATAAGTTGTCCAGATGAATTTTCTTCTAATATAGTTAGAGAGTAATTCATTCCAAAATGATCTAATTTTTTAGATCTAGCAGCGATTTGCGAAGCTAACATAGATATTGCATCATTTTCATGAATACTGACTATCTTTTTCGGATTCATTCTATCAACAGGCCATTGAAAATTATTGGTAGCCATTTCTTCGATTAGTGTATAGGCTTCATCAAATGGTTTTGACATTAATGATCCTCCAGCAGCAGCATCGATTATTGATCTTAAAGATCCTACTAATCCATTATAGAAAGTTTGAATAATTAACCAATCTGGTAACGCATGATGTGGGCAATTCCGAAGAAGTTCTTTAAATCTCTCCCAGGCTTCATATATTGATTCTCCATCAAACTGACTAAAAGAAGTTATATCATTTCTAAGCTTAGCAGTTTTAGATGGTGGAAAATATTTGGATAGAAATTTTTGTGATAACTCTCCCCAAGTTTTAATAGATCCAGGTGCTAACGAATTTAACCACATTTTAGCCTTATTTGTCAAATAAAAAGGAAAAAGTCTAAGTCAAATAGCATCGTTAGATACTCCTTCATATTTGAAAGTAGCTCATAGTTCTAAAAAACTAGCAAGATGTAAATTAGGATCTTCAGTAGGTGAACCACTAAATTGATTGTTTTGTACCATTTGGATAATTGCAGGTTTAAGTTCAAATGAGTTAGCAGCAACATCAGGGTTTTTAATAGTTAAATGAATTTCATCTAATGTAGGGTTGGCATAATCTCTTAATGGTCTCTGTTGATTGATATTTTTATTTTGAGGAATATTTGCCATTTGTGTTAAATTTATAGTTTATCTTTTTTTTCTAATTCTTTTAATTGTACGCTCTAATTCTGAATCGTAAAGTATAAAATTTTCGTTTCCAAATTTTCACTTAAAATTTTATAAAAAAAATAGTCCGTTACTCTAGTAAATATTTCTTTACCTCCCCGGCAACGGCGCCAAAAACTTGACCCACTTTTTATATGTTTGCAAATTATGTTAATAACAACGACACCAAAAACTTGATCCTGCTTTAATATATAAATCTGATTTTATGATGGAATGTATAATGTGGATTCTACACAAGTATATGTATCGTATCAAGTAATACAGGGCTCTAGTGGAGTCCTGGTTATCGATCCCACATGGAAGTTTTAACAGATTTGTATCAGCTAAATTAAAGGATTTACTTACTAATATAGTATATGGAAATTTAAAGTAACTCAAGCAAACTAAAGTAAACTAATGCTTTAAATAAAGTTGATTAAAAAGATTTTAGAAAAAGTATCCTTCTCCTTGTTTTTAGAAAATTAAGTGAAAGATGAATTCAAATAGAATTTTTATTGTATTGTGACAAATAGGAGCATTCCTATTTTTTTCTCTTTAGTCCAGGTGCAAAGAACATTGACTAGTCCTATGTTTGATTACTGAATCTGCGGCTAGGCTGGGAGGATACCGGTCGCCACTCGTAGCTCCCACGTTCCCCTCACTCGAGGGCTAACATCTACACTTCGACTCTCAAACAATAGGACCAAATTGAATATTTTAGTCTGTCACACTAAAATGTCCAATTCTACGTCCGATAAATATTATTTCCCTATTTATTTGCACCTTCCTTCCAAGGCTTTTGACTTCCCTGAATATTGGATGTAATCTTTACTATAGTTGACAATTCAACATATTTTAACAAATCAATGGGCCAGATTGAAAGTAAATTAAGTTTTAAGTAAAAATTATCACAACTTATTTTAATATATTAGGCACTTCTATTTCATTTCATCAATTCACATAATTTCATAAACAATGAGAAATACTAAGAAAACTACTCAGAATGCATGAGAATTAAACAAAGCATGGATTTCATTTAAAGTTAACAACAATAAACAAAGATACTTATCTTAATTTCCTCCCCAAGCAGACTCCTTGAAGTTCCTTTGACTTTTCCTTCTACTACAGCACACTTCTAAACTAACTAACTACACTCTAAAACTCTTAAAATTGACACACAAACACAAATAGACACACACAAAAATTTCAAGAAAGAAATGGAGCATGTGGGAAAATAGAGCGAAAGAGATTGAGAAAAAGAGCTCAAGAGAATGAGTTAGAGAAAGTGTAACATTGTATGGGTTTGAGAGAAAGGGAGATTTGGGGAGGGAGGAAGAGTGATAGTGAAATTAAAGAGAGAGAATAATGTAGAAAGTGATAGAGAAAGCATGATATTGAGGAAGAGAGAGCGAGAAAGTAAAACGAAGAGTGAAAGAGAAAGAGAAGAGAAAGAAATGGGGACAAAGTGTAAGAGAGAAATAGAGAAAAGTGAGTGAGGAAAAAGAGAGCAAGAGAGAGAGTGATAGAGTGTGTGTGAGAGAAATGGATGAAATGGAAAGGGAGGGAAAGATAGGGAGGGAGGTTGGAAGAGAAATGTAGGATAAAGTGAGAAACAACGAGAAAGCGATGAAAGTGCAAGATTGAAGAAGAGATTAAAGGGATTAGAGAAAGTGAGGAAGTGAGAGAGAAGTGAGAGATAAAGAGCAAGAGAGAGAGCAAGGGAGTGAGATAGAAAGATATATAAAGAAAGTGGGAGAGAGTGAGATATATGGAGAGAGAAGAAGAGAAAGGCAGGGATGCAAAGATGGAGGGGATAGAGTAAGAGATGTGTGAGAGAAGGTGAGAAATAACGAGAGAGAAGAGGCAGAGAGAGAAAGATAGAGAGAGCTGAGTGTGGGATTGATAGAGAGGAGCATAGAGAGAGGAGGAATGAGAGAGACTGCAGGATAGAGTGAGAGAAAAAAAGATAATAAAGGGCAACATAAAAGGGAGCAAAAGACCGAGAAAGAGAGATATAATAGTGAACGTGGGAGAGAGATGAGTGGTAAAGTGAAAGAAATAGAGAGATAGAGGGATGTCATGAGAAAGATTGAATTGAGAGAGATGGAGAGAGTGCGAGTAAGAGAGGAGAAGGGAGTGAGAGAGATGGAGAGAGTGGGACTAAGAGAGGAGGAGAGAGTGACAGAGAAGAGAGTGTGAGAGAGGGGGTAGAGAATGAGATTTAGTGGCAGAGAGAGGGGGTGAATTGGAAGGGAGTGAGAGGCAGAGAGGGGGAGAGTGTGTGAGAGAGAAAGAGAGAGCGAAAGAGGGAGACAGAGGGAGGGAAGCAATGAAGAAAGTGAGGGAAAGTGGGAGAGAAAGGAGAAAGAGCAATAGAAGAGAGAGTAAGTGACATAGAGAGAAAATGGAGTGCAAAAGAGAGTGGGAATGAGGGAGTAAGTGTAAGAGTGGAACTAAAGAGAGAGGTAGAGGAAGTGAGAAAGGGAGAGAGTGTGAGAAAGATATAGAGAGAAGTGAGGGTAAGCGAAGAAAGAAAAGGAGATAGGGAGAGACTGAGCGAGCAAGAGAGGGAGCAAGAGACATGGAGATAAGGAGATTAGGAGATAGAGAGGGATGAAGGGGGTCAAAAATGGAGGAAAATTGAGAGAGTGTCTGCAAGGGATAAAGTGAACTTGAAAAGAGAGAGACATAAGAGAGAGGGAGGTAATTTGGGCAGTATCTCAACTTTTATGAGAATCTGTATATGCAAGAATTTATGAATTTATATTTAAATATTTATAATAATTTAGTAAAGTTTTGATTTCAAATACAAGTATACGTATCGTTTCAAGTAATACAGAGCTCTATTGGAGTTCTGGTTATCGATCCCACAGGGAAGATTAATAGAAAATAAATTGAAGAAATTTATTAGATTTTCAAATTAAAAGTAATTTACATGAACAAATAGGGACCCACCAAGTTATCATGGTAGGCATACCTTAAGCCTGTACTTCTTGCTTTTCTTCCGTTCAATTTTGATTCCCTGCAAAATTATATATACAATGCCAAAAGCTAAACTTTCAGCTGGAGTGCGAGAAGATGAGGGATACACTTTTACAATTTACAGTACTTTACTTTACCGTACATTCCTTCCTTGCATTTACTTTACTGCATTTTCTTGCTTATAAACCTGAATGTGAAAACAACAAAACAAAACTTGCATGTCAAAACTAAAATTTTTAGGATAGCAACAAAATGAAAACTCAAAACCAAAATCAGTTCGCAACAAGAAAAAATATAACACAACTCAAAATTTAATCACAAACAAAATAAAATACAACAACTGCAACTAAATTAAAACTTCTCTTTGGATGATCAGGAATCCCTTAGATGAGGCAACCTACGACTGCTAACAAGATTTCCCACTATCTAGATGAAAGAATTGAATTCATTTATTTGAATTTGGTAATTCATCAGGACTAAGTGAGTTCGAAGAAAATAGTGGTGCCGGAATGAGGGAATTATGGGATCCTAACTGGTGTCGCTATAATCAACTCAAATTTCCTTTTAATAAGACATTTGACATTAAACTTGCACATTAGAGAATTTAAACTCTAAACCATGATACTTATCTCAACCTCCTACATTTGACGGTTCTAAAACTTAAACTTGTTACAACGAGGAGCTCGGAGCATACACTGTGGGCAGCATGACGAGGAAGCATACAAGTCTACAACAGCAAAACTCTTTTCCTTAGTTTAAATACAAGTAATAGAACTTCGAGGTTGTCTACCTAGTGTGGCATAAATCCTTAACTTATCTTTTAGGCCTTTGCACCCCGTTTAATATAAGCTTTAACTCGTTTTATGTTCCCAAATTGTCGTACGATATGGCATAAATCCTCCTATCTTGCCTTGTGCATAATAGTATTATGCAAATGTAAGCCCTAATTAATAAAATTAGCAAGATGAAACATATGATAATATCTCTTTTAAATTGGAGCCAAACAATAGGATAGGTTGGGAAGTTTCCAAGCTTCTCCTTAGGAACTATGACTTCCCCTACTTTTCTTCCTTTAGATTCCGAGAATAAAATTTCCACATTTGCACCTTTCCCTATTGGCATTCCCCCACACATTACTTTGAGAATCCTACCTTTTGGATGTTATGAACACAATATTTCCTGATATAAATTGAGTGTTTTTCTAAGTGACTTCAGTCTTTTAAGATGTAATTAATTATAGGGGCTTGCCTTTATAGGAAACTTTAAGAACCCAGGTAATATAAACCTTTCTAGTTGCTTCATGTTAGATAGGAGAATGTTTCAGTCAACATAAATGGTTTCGCAGACTAAACAGATGTCATGAATTCTTTAGTTTATTTGACCAAGCCCTATCAACAAGCAATGTATTTGTTCATCGGGATAAATACTTGGCTTTTAGTGCAGTGCTCGAATATTTAAACTATTGGTTGTATGAGATCAGTTTGGTTTTATTTTGTCAAATTAAAATGAAATCTTCCAAATTCTCTAAATATAGATATTTATGTAAATTAAATAGAATATTTTTAACGGCCGACAATTGCTCAGTAAAGAGAGGAGAATGATGTGGAATAAAAACAAAAAAATATTTGACTTGTATTTATTTTTAAATTAGTTAAATACCTTAAAAATTCAATAAATTATAACTTAATATATAAAAATTACCATGGCATGAAACTTTGAGAGCTTGTTTGTTTTATTGTTACGAGTGCTCACTGAATTTTCCAAAGTCAGAGAGCACCTTTAACATGAAAGCCCTAATTTTTAAGTTAAATCATCTCTATTTTAATTAAAATTTCTAATAATTAAAATATAAATAAGAAAAATGTAAAAATTGCTTTAGTAGGTTCCGTGTGATCATTTGACCCTAGGAATATTATAAATTGGATTTAAGTTTATTAAGATAACATTAATTATAATTAACTCATTAGAACCCTTAAAAAGTTAAATAATTAAAATATAAATAAAAAACACAAAAAAGAACCCACACTATAATTAATACTTATATTAACTCACTGTAAAAATTTGAAACCCATTTGAATTAATTTAACATCCAAATTTGAGTTTCTAAGTAAAAATGGCTTTTTCTACTTTAAAATAATTATAATAATTAAAATATAATTAAGAAAATCATGAAAATGGTTTTGTGACTCCTTCTGACTAGAAGAATTTAAGAAAAATAAAATTCATGTTAGAATAAATAATTCTTTTTAAGCTAATTTTTAAATTAAAAAAATAATTTGAATAATTAAAAATCACAAAAATTAGTATGATAAAAAGTGCACAAGAATGTTCTCAATTGTTTCCTGATTTTTTAGGAGCAAATAAAATATTTAAAGGCTCAAAATGAATTTTGCCTAATTTTACACTAATAAATAAAATAAAAATCACGAAAATATGAATTTATTTCTTTAGGTTTTTTGAACTTACAGAGATTTAAGAAAAATATAAAAAGTAATTATTAAGATAAATTCTATTTTATATCTAATTAATACTTAAAACAAATAAATAGTTATAATAATTAAAATAAAAATCAAAATATCATGAAAATTAGCTTAAATGGTGCTCTGGCTTAAGTGAACCTCCAACACTTTTTCTAAGGACAGATGGTATACTTTTGATAGGTTAATGAATTAATCTTGAAAACTACCTATTTTTGCATTCAAAATAACTATAAATAAAAAAATCAGTAAATCATACTTTCTCCTCTGATAATTTAAATGAGTGGGGTAAAATAAAAAATTCATAGTAAGTTGAATTAAATTTAAAGAATGAGATGATAAGGCCTTAAAGGGCAAAATGGTAATTAAGAAATTTATACCCTAATTTGTATTTCAGTTAAATCAAAGGAAAAAATGGGTAAAATATAATCTTAAATACTCATCTAGATGATTTAAATACAAGGGGTTAAATGGTAGAAACCAACTCATCACTTCTTCTTAATAAGGGTACAATTGTAATTTTCTCCTAATCATCTTCATTTAGAAGTTAATTAAATTGAGAGATCCTATGGTGTGGGGCTTGATTTTGGAAGACCATAATCCATTAATTGAAGACCCCTGACTAAATGTTGGATTACAACACAACACCTAATCAGGATTAGGCTCACCTAATTTAACACTCTTAAAATTACAAATCTAACAATGAAATCTTAAGGGCCTAGTAGTGAGTTAGGTTCAATCTAAGTTTGTTCAATGAGGCTTAGAAAACACAATATAATTAATCCCAAATAATTTGTAAATGCTATTAGCCCAACTCTATGTTTAAATTGGCTAAGTTCTTTAGCAAATCAATTTTCCCTTAAGGGCCTCCACTCACATAATTCATAAGTGAAACATCAAGTGATAGTTACCCCACTCATAAGATATGATTAAAACATTTAAGTTCATTGAGCAGAGGAAAAAACATCTTCATTAAACTTTAATTCCAATTGATGAATGATTTAGCAACATAATAAGTTTAGAAGAACTCGAGACGTTCCGAACGATCTTAAAAGAAGTGTAGGGTCAACCGTTGCACAACTTTGTAGTCCTTTGGATATCTTAGAGGAACTGAACCCATTTTGTCTTTGCTCAAGAAAGTCATCCTTCAATCCAATTGAATAGGATCCCACCATGTTATGACTAGGAATCGATAGATATTCATCTTGAACCGCTTTTCTTGCATTCCTTTCTAGCAATTAATTTAAATTCCTGAAAAATTATATGCACATTGCAAAGGTTAATCATTCATTTAGATTGCGAGAAGATGACAGGTACATTTTTATATTATTTTATTGCAGCTTAGTTTTACTTTACTTTCACTACATTTACTTACCTGCATTTTTTGTAATACCAGTACTTACTTGCAAACCTGCATGTCAAAACCAAACCAATGCAACAAAACCAAAACTGAAATTGACATTGAAAAAAAAAACCCAAAACAAATCTTATTTCTTGAAATTAAGCAAGATTTTCAAAACAAAAATGAACTAAAATACACTCTCCTAGGATGATCAGAAATCCCTCGGAGGAGGCAACCTAGGACTGCTAACGAGATTTCTCTTAGTCTGGATGAACTTAATGAATTCATTTATTTGGATTTGGTAAATTCAGGTAGACTAAGTTAATCCGAAGAAAATAGTGGTGTCGGAATGAGGGAACCATGGGATCCTAACCGGTATCGCATAATCAAATTAAACACCCTCCATAAGACATTTAAATAACAACAACAAAACCTGAAATATACATCTTAAACCTCTTGGAACTTATTTCAACCTCTTGAACTTTACACTTATAAACTTGAAACCTTCTACAATAAGGAGCTTGGGGCATGTTATGTGGGCATCATGACGAGGACATGCAAACAGACACCTTCGAGAGAGCATAAAGAATCTACAACAACAAATCTTTTACTAGAATTAAAAAATAAGCCATAGGACTTCGAGGTTGTCTGCTTGGTGCGACATAAATCCTCAGTTGATCTTTTAGTCCTTGTAAAACTCTGTTGTTCGTTATAAACCCTAATTCCTCTTAGGATTCTGTGGTCGCCGTTCGTATGATGTAAACCCTCCTATCTTCCAGGCTATTTGTAAAATTGGTATCATACAGATTTAAGCCCTATATAATAAAATTGGCAGGATAAAATATTAAATAATCTCTTCGAAAATGAAGCTAAACCATAGGATAGTTTGTGAAGTCACCGAGGTTCTCCTAAGGATCCGTGACATCCTTTAGCTTTCCCTCCTTTTGATTCCAAAAATAATTGTTCCCATTGGCACATTTTCTCACTTGAATTTCCTATGTCCGACCATGAAAGTCCTAAACCTTTTGAATACATGAAGAAAATATTTCCACATCATCATCAACAATTTTCTTAAGTAACTTATGTTTCCTAAGATGTAATTAAATATAGGGGCTTGCCCATATATGGAACTTTAAGAACCCATGTAATATAAACCCTATCTAATCTTTTATATTAGATAGGGGAACTTGTCTGTCAACACAAATGGTTCGCAATATAAACGTAAATCATATAATTTTTATTTTATTTAAATAAGCCTCATTATAAAGTAGTGTGTCTATTCTTCAGAATAGATGCATAGTTTACAATGTTGTGTTGTTTTATTTAAACTATTGAACATATGAGATCGGTTTGATTTCATATTTTGAAATTAAAATGTTACTTTTCAAATTATATATATATATATATATATTTATATATAGTAAAATAATTTAATTTATTTTAAAGCGGGCGACGGGATTTCCATTCTAACGACCGGAAATTTCTAATTTGGTGGAGGACAATACAATAGAGTAAGTACAGACATAACTTGAGGTTATAAAGATTTAATCCAATAGCTGTACATAAAAAATAGGACTGCACAAATCTCGAGGAAATTTAACTGGTTATTTTTAATAGGCACCATAGGATTGCTGAGGGATATTTAAAAAAAGAAAGTATCGAGCACCATTTTTTTTGTCAAAAGTATGGGTCGATTTAGTGGAAGCTTGACCGAGTGAAAGAATATGTGACACCTAATCCAGGGGATAGTCATTTGTAACCAACTTCTTGAATGAATTCTAGGATTCTCATAAAGATGGTCAAATGGCACCTCATTGAATTAAGGTTTGATCGAACTCAAGTGATCAGACGATCGAGCTGGGGTTGATCAAACTGAAAAGATAGGGTGATTAGACCGGGAGAACTGATCAAACCCATGTAATCGAACGACCAGGCAGAGCAATCGATCTAGCCAAAAAGATAGGGTGATCACTAGGAGGACCAATGATACCCAAGTGATCGGATGATCAAGCCTGGGTGGCGATCTAACCAAGAATATATGGTGATCAGAGTTAGATAGTAGATCGAGGCCAAGTAATCGGACAATTAAGCCGAGGTAGATGATCAAACTGAAATGCTCACGCGATCATGCAATTATGTGAAACATGATAAATGAGCTTGCAAGCCACACTAACTAATGCTTTAGATGACACATTAAACAAATCCTCACAAATTCACATGAGAGTTAGGGTGGAGTTAATTTAGAGGTGTAACAAGGCCATATTGCAGGAGGCAACTTGATGCCCACCTTCATTTGCCCAACATAAAATAGAGGGTCTATCTTAAGGACTATCTACAACCAAGAAAAAGAAGACCAAAGGAATGTTTTTGTTTGCTTGGCCAATCAATTTCAAATGTTCATCCAAATGAAGCCACCAAAGCAAACAATGAGATTAGTACAACCTTGACTTGTGGGACTTTTTAACTAGGTACTGAGGATAAATCACTCAAAATCACGAGGTGAAAAGTCCACGAAAGGCTCCTAAACCTATAAGTTTTCTATAAACACAAATTTCCAGTTCTTGAGGGACTTTTGAACTGGGTCTTGAGGGATGAAGAAGCTCTCCTATTAAAAGACTCAAGGAAGCTCCAAGAAAATCCTTCTCCTAGTGAGTTGAAGCTCTCCTACTTACGAGAGATTAGGCCTTCTTCTCCATGTAAGATGAATCTTTTCTACTAATGAGATGGTGCTTCTTCTCTTAATTGAAACACCAAAAGAACCTTCTATGAAATCCCTCCAACAACACCTCTAGAATCTTCTCACCAAAGCTATGGAGAAAGAAGAAGAAGATGAAGTAACCAAAAGGAAGAATAAGAAGATAGAAGAAGAAGAAATTAACCTACTTAGCTCCTCTCCAACTCTCTCTTAGCTCCCCCAAAAATGATCAAGGTGATCTATTCTCCTTTGATAAGGGAAAACCATATCCCTTGGGCGTAAACTTTGATTTTCCTCCGTTGCTACAATTTCCTTGACCTAGGTAAGAAAAGATGCCATTTTTGGGTTTAAAACTGGACAAAAGAAATTATCCTGCAGTTAGATGGCATCATTGGTGGAAATATGAGGACCATTGTGTGAAATTCATGAATTGGGATGATTCAGTATGGCCATGCTGAAATTGTCCATGGTCATGCAACTATAGAAGGTGTTCGAATGAGGGCTCGGCATGATTACGCCCGAGACCCAACGTAACTAGACTCTCAGTTTTCCTGTGTGGTCCCTCCTTAGGGTGTTTTGTATCCATCCCTGATTTTTGATGAGGTCTTCTCTCCTTCTTTTTAGTACTTAGGATCTAGCCTTAGGCTTTTCCTTTGACTATCCTAGAGGATTAGAATTGGGACCCACCACTTAGAAATTCAAGCCACTTCCTAACTCCCTGCAAACTCCACAAACTTGATTGTAGGCCCCTAATCACCTAGAGGGTTGAAATCAAATGTGGAAGTTTAAAGGATGAGTTCCTATAGGACTCTTTGGCCTTAGGATCGCCTACAGGTGGCTCTGATCCGGTGAAGGGTTGACTTACACACACACTACACCAATGCACTACACTTTCACACACCTCTTAAAACCCCACCCATACCCAATTTGACCTCCTGACTCATGCAGGTGGTTCACATGGATGGTCTTTAACCCCTAAGCCCTTGGCCAAGAGGGTTAGGAACAACATAGTGGGTGCCTCAAATGAGTCCCTTCATGGCTCATGTGGGCTTGATATGGCTTCATGGCTCAACCAAAATGATTTCATTCCACTTACATTCACCCAATCTTCAATTTTCCAAATTTTCGATTTTTGACCCCGGGACCCTACTATTACGCCAACTTTACCCAAAACCCTCGAAATTACCCAAATTTTCCAAAATTCTCCAAATCACCCAAAATTCCTCAAAACCAATCCTAAACATTTCCTCACCAATAAAATTGATCATCCATAGCCAAAAATACCAAAAATTCCATAAATACCTCCCAATACCCTCCAAATACCCAAAATACCCCTCTTAGCCAAAAAATCCAAAAATTCAGAAAATTCCCAGAAAATTCTAGAAAATCCCAAATATTCCCAATTTCATTTTGTCCAACTACACTATGGGCCAATTTTGTCAATTTACCCCACTTTTATCAAAATTCCCAATTTGACCCATTTTTAACCCAAAATGAACCCAATGTCAAACCAAACCTACCCAATTGACTCAAATTCTGGTCCAATTCAATTATAAACTTCAATTCAACATCCCCAACACCAATCTAGACCAAATACAAGTCCAATTTGATTGGCATTTGGATCCAATTTCACTTTTGGCCTTAAAGCCCAATTTGGACCCATGACCCAAATTTAGTCCAAACTCACCCAATTCAACTCCAATTAACCCCAAATCTTTTCTAAACCTTCCTTAACATCCCCATAAACAAAACACTAACATGATTTGCCCAAAATTTAGACCCAAGCCCCACTCAAATTCAACCCAAAATCAAAAAGCCCAATTTTGACCTAAACCTAAACCTAGCCCAAATAGAGCCCAAACCTCAAAATCAAAACCCAACCAAAGCCAAAACCTCTTTGAAACACTCCCATAAACATTCCCCAACATTTATTTTACATCAATTTCAACCCTAGCCCAACATTGGCCCAAGTTAGCCCAATTTGACCTATATTGGCCCATTCACCAAAGAGAAGCCCAAATCCAACCCAATTCAAACCCAAACCACCCCAAATTTGCTCCAAACCACTCATGACACATCCCTAAACCAAAATCAACAATTATTTGGCCCAACCTCTTTACAAAATTCCCATCCATAAATTCACTTTTAAACTTAAAGGCCCATTCCTTAAACCATTTTAAAAGCCCATCTTTTACCACATCCAAAGGCCCAAAATTGGTCCCAAAGCCCATATGACATTTCCCCTCATCATACTTTCAATTAAACTCAATACCTAAGTCCTAAATTCATCATCAAATCATCCCAAATCAAGCCTTATCCAAGTTCTCATTAAATTATCAAAAGAATCCCAAAACCCATTTTCATGAAATTGACTAAACCTTTCCCTAAGCCAAAGGTGAGCCATGAAGCCATGCATGAGCCACATGTGAGCCATGAGAGCCTTGGACACTCCACCATGCCATATTGGGTAAGAAGAGGGAGGGCTTTCCTTAATCCCTAAAGCTCATTAGCCTTAATCATGATTCACCTAAACTTAAATTTAATCCAAATATATTTGGATGGAGACTTCTCCATGCCAAACCAAGCTGATCCCTTTGATCCCCCATAGCACCCAAAGCCACCTTGAAGGGTGCACCAAGCCCAAATGGGTGGATTGACCCATTTAGACTCAAAACTAGCCATGCCCCATTCTACTTTGGATCAAAGCCTTTACACATGGCAATTGCCGATTGCTTGCACCAAGTCCGCCACTGACCCACCTGACCTTGAGGGTGACCCATGCACAGTCGGCCGGCCACCCGATCGCCGGAAAACACCATGCCCGAGACCTTGGGAGAGGCCGAGCTTTGGAATTCTACCTTGCTCGAGCCGCCTCATGCCCAATGGCCACCATGGTCGTTCTTCTCCTCGCCTAAGCGGTCGATCCCGGCCCTCGACTCCCCCAGGAGGCCCTCCGGCCTCTCTTATTCAAACCCCTCACCCTCTCGGCCAAAGGAGGTGTTGAACCGGACCATACCAAAACTGCGCCAAAATCACTCCTCACTCCCCTCCGGACTTAGAGCAATTGATCCCCATCTGTTCTCCTCGCTCACAATCCCCATTGATTGAGCTCGATTTTGGAGCTCGATTCTCGAGCCGAACAGGACACTCCTGAATCCTTCACCAAAATCAAATTAAACTCACCTACACCTTCACCAGGCTAAGAGAAGAAGTTTTCCAGTGAAAGCCCCCTCTCCAGGCCACCCAGTTGTTCTAGACTCCAAAGGTTGTGATCGGCTCTGGTGGAAATCCTACCTGGACAATTCACCGAAGCCGAGGACTTCATCCGGAGCTTGCTTGGACCCAATCGAACGTGACACAACCCTCGGATCGAAGCTTCACTTCTGCGAGCAAAGGTATGAACTCCCTCTTACGCCCGAGCTTCGATCGATTCTCCATTTTGATTGGCTTGATTTCATAGCATGTTCACCGTATGGATGTGTTCGTCTCTTCGAAGACGAATCCATAGAGCATAAGAACACGAAAATCCGTTGAGAATCGAGTGAGTTCTTAGGGTTAGAGTGTGGACGGTCGAGGGATCGTACCGGTCGTAGACGATGACCGAGAACCGTCGGATCGCGCGTGTATCGGATGGACGGCTTGGATTGCGTCGGACCGGCGGATGGTACGTGAACCGCGGGGCCCCGGACGGCCGAGTCGGATGGCGGCGCCGAACCGGGGAGCGACGCGTGTCGATTCGGAGCCGCCGAGGTTGAGTCGGCGCCGACGTGGATAAGTAGGAAAATAGGTTATTTTCTTATTTATTTAATCCCCTAAACTTCAAAAATGCATATCTTTGTGTAGAAAAATCACAAAAATAAAATAAAAATACTCTCTTGCTCGAGTGAACGGAGGAGAATAATGTGGAAAAGAAATTAATTAATTTTGTCCAAGTACTTTATTTTTAATTAATTATTTACTCCTCGCATTGTTTTAATTCTCCATGCATTCATACAATTCACCATGGCATGAGACCATAGGGCTTTTGAAGCCTCCGAACTTGGGAACATTCGCCGAATTTTCGAAGGTCGGAGGCCATCTCTGTGAAAAGTTATTGATTTTTCAAATGCATGTTGCTGTTTTGAGTATTTTAATTCCAAAAATTAGCATGTTGTGAAATAAATTCTAGGAAAATTTGGTGATGTTCCTTATGACCAGAGAACCCTAGGAAAAATAGGACTTGAGTTAATTCACTCAGATTAACCCTAATTGGCCTAAATACCAAAAATTGAACTTTAATTAATTAGAGTTAACCATAGATCAAATTGACTTGAAATCAATTCTCCACTGACCTTTAGGATCAGAGGAATCCACCATAAAAATTTCATGTCAATTGGACTTGGTTAGCCCCATCAAATGGGTTGATTAAGCCACTTAACCAAAATTAAACTTTAAAATTTCATAACTTTCAAAATACTTTTCAAAAATTCACCAAATTGGTTTTGAAGCCTCTATGATATCAGGGGAATTCAAGAAAATTAAAATTGCAATTTTCTAAAAAAGTTGATTTTTTATCATTATTTTAATATTTTAATAATTAAAAAATAATAAAAATTACAAAAATAATAAAATTCACCAAAATGTCACATTTTGAATTCTAACCACTTAGGAACAAACCCCATATTTTTCTTATGTCTCTAGGTTGAGATATTAAATTTTAAAGCCTTGGGGTAATTTTTAAAATTAAAAAATACATTTTCTAGCATTTCCACTAAAATAATTCCAATAAATTAAGGAAAAAATCAGAAAATTGTAAAATTTGATTCTCCGGAATCCTTGATATCAGAGAGAATTTTAAAAATTATAAAATTCATTTTTCAACTTATATTCTATTTTTAAATTAATTAATACTCCAGAAATTAAAATAATTTTAATAAATAAAATATAATTCAAAAAATCACAAAAATTGGTCCACGTGGTCCTCTGGTCATTAGGAATGTCCCATAATTTTCTTAAGGACAGAAACTTCCCCTTGGTCATGTTATTGAATTTTCCTTGGAAATTCCTATTTTTCACTAAAATAATTATATAAATAAATTAAATATAGAAAAATCACATTTTCTCCTCTAATGTCTTGATTGACATGTGAGTAAAGTCACATAAAAATTTTAAACTCATTTGAGCTCAATTTGGTAAGTTATGAAATTATTAAGCTTAAAGGGCAAATTGGTAATTAAAACTTTAATCCCTTAATTAAAATTTTAGGTTTAATTAATATGGGTGGGTAAAACATTTGATACTAGGTTGATTTTGGATGTTTGAAACTTAGGTAATCAAAGGGTAGAAACCCATCAAACAATTTTAGAATAATTAAAATAAACCTTAATTAAATAATTGATTAAATTTGGAAGGCTAATAAAATGAGAATTATTCAAATAGGGATAATATCATTAAGAGATTTATTCTTTAATTTAAAAATCCCTAGATTAATCACTTCAGTAATACGTAATTTTAAAAATTTAAAATACTAAAAGACTTAATAATTAAATTAAAATTAAAACATCAAATTAAATTGATCTAAATTAAACTAAATTAAAATTAAAGAAAAATAATAAAATTAAATAAGAACTAAATCAAATTAAATTAAAAGAAATTAAATCAAAATTAAATACGAATCAAATTAAATTAAATTAAAATTAAAATTAAGGAATTAAATCAAAATTAAAACTAAATAAAATTAAAATTAAGAATTAAATTAAATTAAATTAAATAAACTAAACTAAATTAAATTAAGTCAAATAAATCAAATGTAATACCATTCAAAGACATAACATAAATCTAAAAATAACTTGAACACTATTCCAAACTTAAATCATTAATTTGAACTTAAATTTGAATCATAAATCATTAAATATCATTTTGCCCTTAGGAGCTTTTACTATTATAACTCCTAAATGGAATATCAAGTGAAATGTCACTTCACTCATAAGGATATTCAAACATCCTAATTCACTGAGCAAGAAATAAAACTTAACTTAAACACCCTGGATGATTAATTCACCTGCACAATATAATTCATTTGGACTTAGGACAATTCCTGAAATATTGA
Source organism: Papilionanthe hookeriana x Papilionanthe teres (assembly GCA_022702705.1). NCBI lineage: Eukaryota > Viridiplantae > Streptophyta > Magnoliopsida > Asparagales > Orchidaceae > Papilionanthe > Papilionanthe hookeriana x Papilionanthe teres. The sequence goes on along the minus strand of CM040432.1, from coordinate 62,575,087 downwards.
AAAGATGTTTAAGATTCGTCTTAAACACTTCCTCAATATAATGGAATGTCCTTAAGAACAAATTGAGCTTAGTTGTTCTTTGGTGAAGAAAATCATCCTTAAAACCAAAATTGAAGACCTAGATGTCATAGGAATGACTAGCTATAGGATTAGGATTTTGGTAGAAAACCATAACCCTTCCCTTAGCTTTACCTAGGAAATTGCTATAAATGCTTAAATGCTCTAAATTGTATTTTAAGTGCAGCTTGGGATGACGGGAAGACCCTCCAGGTACGCTTTTATTTTATTGCAATTTATCTTACTGCAATTCATTTACTCGTGTTGCACTTTACCTTTCTTGCATGATAAACAACGGTTGCATGAAAACCTACACCTTTAGGACAGAAACCAAAACTGAAACCCATAACTAAATTAAAAGACACTACAAGATAAAATTCACCTCCACAACATTCAAAATATAAAACAACTCAAAATTTAATCACAAACAGAACAACAAAACTACAACTACAACTAAATTAAAACGTCTCATTGAATGATCGGGAATACCTCGGATGATGTAACCCACGTGTTGCTAACGGGATTTCCCACGGTCTAAATGAAAGTGCGGAACTCATTTAGTTGAGTTTAGCAAATTCATCCGGACTAAGTGAATTCGATGAAAATAACGGTGCGGGATGACCGAACCGTGGGATCTTAATCGGTTCGTTTAATCAACATTAAGACTCGTTTTAATTAAAACATTAAAGACACATGGAAATTAAGACTTTCTCTAAAACCAAACACTTCCCTCATCTCTTGATTTATCACCTTCTACAACTAAACCTCTGCAACAACAAGGAGCTTGGAGCTTAATGGGCAGCACGACCATCGTCATCAGCAAAACTTTTCTTTAGTTTAAACAATCAACTCATAGGACTTCGAGGTAGTTTGCCTGGTGCAACATAAAACCTCAACCTTCTTGTTAGGCATTTGCTTTGCAAATTAAGTCCTAATCGACTTTAGGGTTCCGAGGTAGTCGTCCGCTACGACATAAACCCTCACACCTTCGAGGCTATTTGTGTTATCACATCATGCAAACATAAGCCCCCATTAATTAAAATTGGCAAGATCAAAACATTAAATAAACATTAGGACCTTCCTAAATTCAAGCCAAACAATAGGATAGTCGGGAAATTATCGAAGTTCGCTTCGAATCTGTGATTTCTCCTACCTTTCTTTCTTTGAATTCCCAAAATAAAATGTTCCAAACTTGATCCATTCCCTATTGAAATTCCCAAAATTCAATCCATTGAAAACTTAAACCTTGAAATTCTTGAGAGCAGAACTACTGATTATTATCGAGAGTTTTCTTAGGTGATTCCCGTCACTTAAGATGTAATTAACTATAGGGGCTTGCCCTTATAGGGAATTTTAAGAACCCAGGTAATATAAACCCTGTTTAATGTTTTCATATTAAACAGGGGAATTTGTCGGCTTATAAAATTGGTTCGCAGACCAAACGGATGTCACAAATCTTCTAGTTTATTTAATCGAGCCCCATCATTAAGCAATGTGTCTATTCTTCGGGATAGATACATGGTTTGTGGTGCGGTGCTCGTTTATATAAACTATTCGGGATGTGAGATCGGTTTGATTTCATATCTTAAAATTTTCAAATTTAAAATTATTTTCAAAATCAAATATTACTTTTCAAATTATTTATTTAAATTAAATTAAAATTCGCCGACAATTTACGGCGACTCACGTGGGGACAATTCCTCTCTCCATTTTTAATCAAATAGTTACGCTTTCAAAAATCGGTAGTATATCCATGTCCCTAATGGATCGAACTACCCTTCTTTCCGTTGGAATATTATGTTCATTTCTACCTTGAACGAGTATAGCCAACATTCTCTCGGATTTAGGAGCCACTGTTTAGACACCCCTAAACGAGAGAGGTTCCGAGATCCTTTTACCTCATTTACGAGGTGGGGTGGACCCCGATAGGTGTTAGTTTAGGAGTGATCCTTCGAGTCGAGAAGTCTTGCATAAGACTTTCTTTTCCTTTCTAGCTCTGAATCAGATTCATTACCTTCTCTACACCTTTGAACATTCCGTTCTAAATAAACAAACCCTCTAATGAATGACTCTTTTAACAAATATACATGAACAAGAATGTGTTCGGACACTTTTCGTTTCCTTTCTTTTCGTCCTAATGAGAAGAAGCATAACTTGGGACTGACAATCAGAATCTACCTTGCAGAAATGGAAGCCCCAAAGCTGATTTTCTCCTTCACCAATGGATTGGACTTCGCTGTTTACAAGGATGAACTGCCCGACAATGGGATCATCCGGTTTGGACAAGGGTTCGAGAACACAAATATCAACATCGCTGACGTTACCCTTTTCGCACTGATGGACAAAGTGCCAGAAACTGAGAAACCCATGATTGAGTTCAACCTTAAGTCAACTCAAGAGTTTCCTCCTCTGCAAAGGGTTCCAGCTGAGAGGAGTACCGTTGTTCATAGAAGGACCGTTATCTCTACCCCCACCGGTCTAGTCGTCTCCGCACCTACCTCGGCTCCCGCTAAGCCGAAGGGGAAGGAAGTTCAAATTTGTAACGAGCATGTTACCGTGGAGGGTACAGATTTCCGTGCAAGACCTTCGTTTTGAAATTGGGTCCGGCTCGAGGGTTCCACCCCTAACACGGACTCGAGAGGAGAAACGAGAGGCGGGAAGATTGCCGGGAAGGCCGAGAGCTGCTGAAGTCGCTTTCTTAGAAGAAATCCACGAGTACACACCACTACTCGAATACATACCATTGTGCGAGTATACACCCCTTTTGGAAGAAGTAGATTCCATCCCCTTTCGCCGCGAGTGACGAGGAAAATGTCCGCAGGATTGCTTCTACATTACCTCGACCCGCATACTATAGCGACAACAGAAGAAAAAGGGCTAGGGTTACACCACTTGCCCGACTACAGACTGTGATTGAGAAGTTAGCAAAGAAAGAAAGATGCCCTGTATCGGAAATTTTAAGAAGGATAGGGCGGGTGCCGGCCAAATCCCGTCTTGGGCCACGAGTAGAATCTGCTATCGCTGCAGAAGAGCCTAATAAGAAGATGAAGGGTAGTCCACCTGTTGTTGTTTCAGGTTTACGGATCGGGGAGGATACCACCTTCCAGGCATTCGAGTCGACGGACCATCCGGTCCCAGGCCTTCTTCGCTAGAAGGATGGTATGGCGTCCCACTACCGGCCAATTAAGACCAAAACAACGACCAGAAAAGGAAAGTCTCGTCAGGAGACTTGAGTCCGAGGAAAGTGCTACCGCAGTAAAGGAGACTCATGAGAAAGAAACTCGACAATTATCACATGACAACTGCAAGGATGTACAGAAAAGACCACTAGAAGATGCTATGGAAAAGCTAAGAGCGATATTCGGCGACTAGCAAGGGAAAGAGAAGAAAAGTTCGGAGATGAAGTTGACTCGTCGAGTTCATGGATGATGAATATGCAAAAATTAACATGGTTGAAACACGAGCTTCGTCGGCTTCACAAGGTGCTCCTACGAGCACGCAGAAGAGAAGAGCAAGAAGTAATAAGGAGGCAGCTTCAAGAGAAAGATGATACGATCGCCCAAATGGCGAAAAGGATGGAAGAGATGGGCGTAGCCCTAGCCACTCTCCAGAGTCAGGTTCAACCCCAAAGAGAAACACCCCGGAAGTTATTCATATCGTAGACGGAGGAAAGGAGATTACATCCGTCAACGGGGATGATCAATTAAAGAAGGATGCAACACAAAGCGTGATTCCGGAAAAGGATATCAAGAGCTTGGTGGAACAGCAGGTGCAAGAAGCCTTGGCACAATCAAAGAGCGGGACATCCATTCAGACGGGTAGACCTTACCCTAAAGAATTCGACGCTGTCCAATATCCGAAAGACTTTGTACCACGTCCGTTCAAGACCTTTGATGGAACCGAAAATCCTCGGTAGCATGTTGCACATTTTCGTGCCAGTTGTTGCAATGCCGGCGGAAGTGATGCTTTACTCTTCCGACAATTTGTCAGCAGCCTTTCAGGGATCGCCTTTGATTGGTATGCGGAATTACCAAACGGTTCGGTGAAGACATTTTCAGAACTAGAGAACCTCTTCATCAAGCGATTTGCGGAGCTCGGCACCACATCACTATAGGTGATTTAGTGGTAGAGAAGCGAAGCCGAATGAAACTCCGGTAGACTACATACTTCGATGGAGGAATCTAAGTATGAAATGTGAGCCACGATTACAAGAACGAGCATGCGATCGGCGTCTTACTTAAAAGCATCCATGGCCCGATAGCACTTCTCCTCAAGGGATTTACTATTAAGACTTTCGAGAAGTTGTTAAGTAAGGCCGGAAGCTTGCAAGAGGAGGCGAAGCAATTAAGCTTCACCGATAAAACAGAGAAACAGAAGCCCGTAAAGACTTTTGAAAAGAAGTCTGGGATCGTCGCAGCAGTCGACAAAGGCAAGCAACCAATACAAATATCGTCGAACGGCACGCAACAACCTCGACGGAATTACCGAGCAACCCCGATCCAGCTATCAGTCATCTCAACGGTATGAACAACCGCCTCGTCCACAACGTACGTTTAGGGAGTTCCGAGCGAGGAGTATCCATTCAAGAATGAGGCGAGTGCCGAAAATGTTCCGCGACCGATGAAGACTCCAGATTTCCAACTGCCAGAGCCTAAAAGACCAGAAGAAGTCGACAAGAAAAGTGACCCCAACTTTTGCCCTTACCACCGGATGCTTGGGCACAAGATAGAAGATTGTATTACCTTCAAGAGTTGGCTCAACGACAATCTTCGGAAAGGGAATATAACGATCCCGAAAGAATACATGAAGGAACCCCAGAAAGGAGGTTCCGTCAATGTTATCTCGACGGATTTCATTGTTCCGATAGATCCCTATGCGACTGATGACGGATGGACTACCGCTTGGACAAAGTCTTCGAAGAAGATTTTAGATCGCATCCAAACCACTTCGGTGCGAGCTTCAATTCAAAGTTCGAAAACTGTCAAGTCGGCGCTATCACTTGCGATAGAAGAACCACCTCAACAAGAGACGATTGAAGAAAAGAAGAAAATTGACGAAGAAGAGAAGACCGAGGCTCCTAAGGCTAGACTAGGGGCTGCTTATCCTAGGATAGTTGTTTCCGAATCGAGGGAGAAATCCCTCGAACCTCTGACTCTGTATGATTATCTGCTCACCCCGGTGGGATCTTATAATGATAAGGGTTATGGCGTTGGCTACGTTTTAACTGTTTCTAACGATTACGTAACTAGCGACAATCAACCTAATCCGGACGTCGATTCCGATACAAATAACAATTCTCAAATCATACACAATCTCGACGATCACAATGACGGAGAAGACATCCACCAGGGAGGCTACAAGTGTTCAACAAGCAACGAATCTATTTGCGAATTTCGAGGAACTCCAATCACAATAGAGTTAGAGCCTTCAGACTCCGAAGCTAATCCTGAAGAACCTGTCGTTCCGATTCAGGAGGAGACACCAGCAAACTCAATGCTAAACTTAGAAGAAATCACAGAAGTCAACTTAAGAAGTGGAAGAGTTCTACCTCCGAGAATGGGTCCAAAGGACAAAGGAAAGCGAGTGGTTGTTCGGGAAGAACCAACCCCGGCGGAAGAAATACCCATTCGAGAAGAAAACGAGGCACATGAAAACAAAGTGGACTACAATGTGCTAGCCCATCTTAGGAAGCTACCAGACGGATCGAGCATCTACGACGCTCTCATCTTATCAAAGGAGATGAGAGAAGCTCTGATCAAGGCCTTACTTGATCCAGAAATTTGCTTGGCTCAAATGGCCGGAGAGTCCTTAGATGAGGTTTGCTCGTTAAAGGAACAGCGAGGTGTTACCTTCACGGACAATGATCTACTACTTGGGACACCAGACCACAACCGACCCTTGTACATTTCAGTTACAATTGGGAAGTTTACACTCTCCAGAGTATTGGTGGATCCAGGAGCATCAATCAACATAATGAATCTTCGAACGCTAGCATACTTGGAAATTGATGCTCGCGAGCTCGAAGCGGACAAAATGTTATTAAGAGGATTCAACCAGAAAGGAGAAAGAGCCCTCGGATCAATAACACTGCTAATGAAGACCGGTGACTTAGCAAAGACAACCGCAAAATTTCACATAATTGATTCAGAAACGTCGTTCAACGCTCTACTGGGCCGACCATGGACACATGAAAACAGGATGGTACCATCATCTCTACATCAGTGCATCAAATACTACGATGGAGGGGAACAGTGCATTAAAGGTGACTTGCAACCGTTCTCCGTACATGAATTCGGAATCCATGAAGATGCAGCTTATTGTGCACCGCCGAAGAAAACAATCTTCTCCAGAGATACCATAACAAATGAAGCAAAGGAAATTTGGGACAACGAAGAACCTGAAATTCTAGTCCAACAGTCACTCACCACTCCCTTACGGCGAGATGGTGAAGGTTTCTCCACAACTCGCATCCGAGGTCGAGGCCGGAGACGAGGTCGTGGCAGAGACGTTAGGATGATTGGACAGAGGAAACCAGCCATCAATGTTGATTGGGAAGATAGTTCGAAGAAGAAAAAGAAATCAAACAAGAAGCGAGCGACAATAAGTCGGAAGAAGCCGCAATTCGGAATCCCTCTCGAAGATGAAAGAAACGAAGAATATAAAGCGATGTACGAGAAGATTAACCACTATGTACATACTATGACCCCGACCCCGATCCATTCTAATAAGATCGAGGGTATGGAGGTCAAAGAGGTACGTAGCGGTGGTGCAAAGCCCATCAAATTCTACCGTGGTGCTCCTTCCTCCAAAACCGAAAATAATGTACAATTTGAAGATGCTACTTCATCAGAATTAACGGAATTGCCTTTTGAGTGGTACTCTCCCTGTGTTCAAAATTTAATTCATCGTGGTTTCTTACCTCAACAATGGACAAAAGGTCAATCACAACGTTTTGAAAAATTATGGAATAACTCCGGTCGTCCACCCAATTCAAAACATGGTCTCGGATTCGGCACAGTAGGATCGGTTGACGATGCCGAATTTTGCATGGTTGTCACTTGCGAGTCTAATGAAAACTGCATGGAAACTACAGAAGAACTCGAAGATTTACAAATTGGAGACGCTCCACCAGAGTTCGAAGAAGAGATCAAATCTACGATAGACGAGTTAACGGAAGTTAACTTAGGTACTAGCGAAGAACCTAGACCTACCTTTGTTAGCTCCTTACTCAATAAAGAAGACTACGAAGAAATAATCAAGTTATTAATGGAATTTAAAGACCATTTTGCTTGGAGTTACGATGAGATGCCGGGTTTAGCTCCAGAGGTCGCGATCCATAAGCTAGGAGTGGATCCCGCTACAGTTCCGGTCGGACAAGGTCCCGAGAAGAATGCGTCTAGAAATCGAACAACAAGTCATAGCTGAAGTTAAAAAGCAAATAGACGCTAAATTTGTCCGTGAAGAACAATACCCGACTTGGTTAGCCAATGTGGTACCAGTCAGGAAGAAGAATGGTCAGATCAGAATTTGTGTGGATTTCAGGGATTTAAACAAGGCATGTCCAAAAGATGAATTTCCTTTACCGATCCCAGAATTAATGATCGACATCGCTTCAACACATGAAATATTCTCATTCATGGATGGATCTTCAGGATACAACCAGATAAAAATGGCTCAGAAGATGAAAAACTTACGGCATTCGAACGCCGATCGGAGTATATTGCTACACGGTGATGCCATTTGGATCGAAGAATGCGGGAGCAACCTACCAAAGAGCGATGACAAGAATTTTTGATGATCTCATCCACAATCAAGTCGAATGCTACGTGGATGATGTGGTCATCAAAAGCAAAGTAAAGGAAAACCACTCGTATGATTTGAGAATTGTTTTCGAACGATTAAGACAATTTAACCTTAAGATGAATCCCTTAAAATGCGCCTTCGGCGTCACCTCCGGGAAATTCTTAGGATTCGTTGTCCGACATCGCGGAATTGAAATAGACCCGGAAAAGATTAAAGCTATCTTAGAAATGCCGCCTCCCAAAACCTTAAAACAACTACGATCTTTTCAAGGAAGGCGGCATATCTTCGACGCTTTATCTCAAACTTGTCGAGTAGGTGTCGGCCTTTCTCGGCACTAGTTAAAAAGGACGCCAAATTTATTTGGGAAGAGAAATGCCGAGAGGGCCTTCGAGGACATTAAACAATATTTAATGACACCTCCTGTCTTAGCGACCCCGGTCTCGGAGTAGGCCGCGATACTTTATACCGCGGCTTTAGACGACTCTCTCGGAGCCTGATGCCAGAGTCGATGATGAGGGTAAAGAAAATGCTCTTTACTACCTAAGCCATCGTTTACTTCCAACGGAAATAAGGTATCCCGCAATTGAAAAGCATTGTTTGGCCCTGATCTTCGCCGCTCAAAAGCTCAGGCATTACAAGCTTTCTCATAAGGTCAACCTGATTTCAAAATTTAATCCATTGCAATACTTGATGACCCGTCCAACGCTTTCGAGCGGACTTGCCGGATGGTCGATGATATTATTGCAATTTGATATAACTTCCGTGCCTCTTCGTGCCGTAAAAGGACAAGTCCTAGCGAGACTTCCTCGCAGACACACCCTTTGCGGCAGAATCTCCTCTCGATGACGATTTGCCGGATGAACAAATAATGAACCTAGAAGACCACGGTGATCGACGTTGGGAATTATATTTCGACGGAGCATCTTCAGCACACAAAGACGAAGAATCGCAAGTGATAGTGCCCAGTAAGGCAGGGATCGGACTAATATTTATAACACCAGAGCGGGGATGTTAAGATACTCCTACCACTTGACAGAGCCGTGTACAAATAACGAAGCAGAATACGAAACCCTCATAACAGAGTCGGAATTAACTATTCGAATGGGTATAACGGACATCAACACCTACGGGGATTCGCAGTTAATCATTCAACAGATCGCCGGACAATACAGAATTTTAAAACCAAGACTCGAGCAATACTTCCAGTATGCCATACAGCTGTTGGAACAGATTCCAAATGTGACGATCTACAAAATTCCCAGAAAAGAAAAAGCTTTAGCGGATGCGTTAGCCCGTCTCGCAAAAGACTTTGCCTGTTTGTAAGATGAATCAGTGGAAGTGTCGGTTCACGGACGTCAGGTCCTATCACAGCTCGATATAGACACAATACACAAATCAGAAAAAGAAAAAGGATCAATTGCAGCAGTAACATAAAACACAAAAGATTGGCGACAGCCATTAATAGACTACCTGCAAACAGGAAAACTACCAGATGATAGGTCGTTAGCCCATCAGATCAAGAAAAGAACTCTGTCCTACGCATTAATAAACAATACATTATACAGAAGGTCTTTTGATCAAATGTGGCTAAGGTGCCTAAGCGGGTCCGAGGCCCGTGAGATTGTTAAAGAGGTGCATTCAGGACTCTGTGGCGCTCACCAGTCGGGTCCGAAGATGAAAATGAAAATTAAAAGACTAGGGTACTACTGGCCCTCGATGATGACCGACTGCATGAAAATCGCCAAGAGCTGTCACCAGTGCCAAGTGCACGGAGTGGTTCTACACCAACCTCCAAATGTGCTACATCCAGACAATTGCGTCGTGGCCATTTGAATGTTGGGGCATGGATATAGTGGGTCCAATAGAACCACCATCTTCAAAAGGACATCGCTTCATTCTTGCGGTTACAGATTACTTTTCCAAGTGGGCGGAGGCAGTTCCACTCAGAGAAGTGAAAGCACATCACGTGCTACAATTTTTCAAGAACCAAGTTGTCTACCGTTTCGGAGTGCCGCGCAGGATCATCTCAGATAATGGGCCAGCATTCAGGAGCACGCAAATCAACAATTTTGTCAGGAGACACGGAATCGGCGGCGGTATTCAACAATTTACTACCCAAGAGCAAACGGCCTTCGTTGAGGCTTTTAATAAAACTCTCGTTCAAATTTTAAAGAAGACTTTGGACGACAATAAGAGAAATTGGCACGAGAAGTTATTAGAAGCCTTATGGGCCTACCGGACTACCTTCGAACTCCTACTCGAAGCTACACCTTACGCTCCGGTGTATGGGTCCGAGGCGATGTTACCTTTAGAAATCCGAGCTTCCTTCACTTAGGATTGCGGTTGCAAACAAGATCACGACGAGAAGAGAATGCCAAATTGCGACTAGAAGAATTGGAAAGCCCGGAAGGAAAAGACTTGCGGCGCGACGAGAATTTAGAACTATACCAAGCTAAGATGGTTCAAGCCCATGACAGACTGGTCCGCCCAAGAACCTTCAAAGTTGGTGACTTAGTTCTCGTTCTCAAAAGACCTATTCTTGCACACCGCAAAATAGGAGGAAAATTTGAACCCACTTGGGAGGGACCGTTTGTGGTTGAGGCAGTCTACTCAGGAGGCTCCTACTAGCTAGTGAACTGCCAAGGAGAACGACATATGCTTCCGATCAATGGACGATACTTGAAAAAGTATTATGCTACCTGATGTTTCGAAGGAATGAATTTTCCATCCCTAGAAGCACGGGTGAAGTAATTACTTATGACTGGGTCCGAGCCCAAAATAATAAAAAATGTGCTAAAATAAATAAAATCACGATAATAAAGTTTTCCTTGTTTTCTCCCTTCCAAATCAAAATCTCTTTCCTGATCTTATCCCACTTCATTCTTGTTAAATTTGAAAATACAAGAAATAATAATAAAAAAAACTGTCTTTAATAAACATTTTCTTAATGTTCTTGTTCTTAGTACAGCCCCTGATCCTTTTCCTTGTCTTTTCGCAGGGAAATGTCGAGCGGGCGGTTGGTCCTGAACTTTAGAATTGGCGTAAGCCTTGCACTCGACGAAAAGAGGGTGAAAGATGGAGCGATAATGAGATCGACTCGGACTTCGCACCGGCGAGGCTACGCAATACGAGGAATGTGAGCGGGTCCCGATTGACCGAGAAGAAGCGCCGGTCGGACGAGTAATGAAAGTGGGTGGCCCAAGCCACCAATCCAGCGATAAGAAAAGAAAAACAAACACCGAAGAGGACAAGAGAATCAAGTACGCAGTCGCTACGGCGAGAGGGCGGGCTTGTCGGCGCCGCGCCCACGGAAATTCGGGAAATACGAAGAGCTACTCTCACGACGAACTCAACGAAGAAATAAAAATCGTCGTATCCGCAAGATGTTAACCAAATTAGCGACGGACCGGCGCGACGAGACGGTTGCTACTGCCGAGTGTATATACTTCGAGGATACCGGTTCGCCGGGAACCCGAAGGAAGGAGGCCAGCTCCGAGGATAACGGAAGAAATCGGGGAAATCTCAAGAAGAACGAGAAGAAAGAAGGCTACTACGCCACCGGATAAAGTCACCGGTAATGCATGACCTTGTTGCGGAAGCGACCCGGAGGATGTCCCGACGGACATCATCCCCGAGGAGCCGAGGTATGCGGGAGAACGTGAAGGGATTGAGCCATATATCCCACGATACGTCACCGAGGCCTCGCCATTTGCAAATTATCCCGAATACGAGCTAGAAAGAATACGGAATGTCCAGAAGAAAACTTTTGAATACTTCGAGAGAATTAGAGGCAGGAGGATCAATATACTAGAAGGCCTCGAGTTACATACAGACGTGTTCTTAGAATACGAACAACAAAAAATCGTGGACTGCATCCGGGATTTGAAAAAGATGGGCCGAGCAGGTCGCTTAAGAGAAAACACTTACTCAGAACCCCGGAGATGGATGCCAGGGAAGGGGAGGATTACAATACAATGTGGATGCTGCTACAACTTCACGAGAAGACGGAAGGGAAACCCACCGGGGATACTCCGTCATGGCCGAGTGGATCCAATGCCATTAGTCATTAAAAAGATGGTAAAAAGAATGATAGCATGGAGGGTATTGCCGGCGGATTGCATACCCAATACTTGCATCATTAACATTTACAAGAAGGGTGATTGCACACCCCCGCACATAGATCACCACGACTTTGTCAGACCTTTCTGCACAATTTTTTTTTTGAATGAGTGTAATATCATGTTCGGATCTGACCTCCGGATAGCAGGCCCAGGTGAGTTCCGAGGGCCAGTAAAGATACCATTACCGGTAGGTTCCGTCATGATGCGAAGGGCAACGGAGCGGATGTCGCTAAACATTGCATACCGGGAGTACCGAGTGAAGCGGATCTCAATTACTTTCGGAAGGATGGACGACGGAAAGCACCTTACCACTTCCAGCCAGACCCGGAGCTAGAGAGCCTCCGACCTTATGAGCTGTGAGTTACATGGAAAATATCACACCTCCAACGTACATCCATACGGCATCATTGCCAAGGATGGCTTGGAAGGTGATGTTATTGACCATGCACCTCACTATTCAGACATGGATTTCTGACAGATACCTTTTTGGATGGATCGACAAAGATCATACATAGTCCGTTTTGAGTCTACATGGATTGTATGAGATGTATTCCAGATCGAGTTGTATGATGTATTTTCAACATGATTGGAATGAAAGTGATGATGTCACATTTTGGCCTTCACCTCTTTTGTGCAAATTGACTGGGAAACGCCATTAAAGTTAAACGAACTTCGAGCAAAGAACAAAAATAATAAAAAAAATAAATAAAAAAAATAATAATAAAAATAAAAGAAAAAAAAGGAAATAAAAATATAAATAATAAATGAGAATTATTTTTCCTTAAAAGTCCAAACATAAAAATAACTTCAAAATCCACGTGAACGCTAGATAAAATTCACATGAACATTAAATACACAGCTAAAAAAAAAATTTTGGAAAATTAAAGGACAAAAAAAATGAAAATGAATCTCAAATCGGATCCCACTCTAAATTCATCTTTTCAAACATTTCAAATCAACTCCAAATCGAAATTTATCTCAAGAAGCTTTGAAATTCTCTGTCGGGACAACTCTTCCTCACAAGAGACCCACACTTCAATTTCAGAACCCTAAACCTTTTTCGTCACATCGAAATCATTTCGACTTTTGTGGCCTACCTTTCTTCCTGTATGGAGACCGACTAGGTCTGTTGACACGGAGCCACGAGCTTGATTTGGTTCTGATGGCATGAGACTGGGTCCCTCTTCACACAATTAAACTTCCGAGATTGGAATCCGTTTCCGATTCTCTTTAAACCTTTGAGATTGGAACCAGTTTCCATTTCTCTTTAAACCTTTGAGATTGGAACCAGTTTCCAATTCTCTTTAAACCTTTGAGATTGGAACCAGTTTCCATTTCTCTTTAAACCTTTGAGATTGGAACCAGTTTCCATTTCTCTTTAAACCTTTGAGATTGGAACCAGTTTCCAATTCTCTTTAAACCTTTGAGATTGGAACCAGTTTCCATTTCTCTTTAAACCTTTGAGATTGGAACCAGTTTCCATTTCTCTTTAAACCTTTGAGATTGGAACCAGTTTCCATTTCTCTTTAAACCTTTGAGATTGGAACCAGTTTCCAATTCTCTTTAACCTTTGAGATTGGAACCAGTTTCCAATTCTCTTTAAACCTTTGAGATTGGAACCGGTTCCATTTCTCTTTAAACCTTTGAGATTGGAACCGGTTTCCATTTCTCTTTAAACCTTTGAGATTGGAGCAGTTTCCATTTCTCTTTAAACCTTCGAGATTGGAGCCGTTTCCATTTCTCTTTAAACCTTCGAGATTGGAATCCATTTCCAATTCTCATTAAACTTCCGAGATGGAATCCATTTCCAATTCTCATTAAACTTCCGAGATTGGAATCCATTTCCAATTCTCATTAAACTTTCAAGATTGGAAACCAGTTTCCATTCTCATTAGACCTTTGAGATTGGAACCAGTTTCCAATTCTCATTAAACCTTCGAGATTGGAACCAGTTTCCAATTCTCTTTAGACCTTCGAGATTGGAACCAGCTTCCAATTCTCTTTAGACCTTCGAGATTGGAACCAGTTTCCAATTCTCTTTAGACTTCTGAGATTGGAAACCAGTTTCAATTCTCATTAAACCTTTGAGATTGGAACTAGTTTCCAATTCTCATTAAACCTTCGAGATTGGAACCAGTTTCCATTTCTCTTTAGACCTTCGAGATTGGAACCAGTTTCCATTTCTCTTTAGACCTTCGAGATTGGAACCAGTTTCAATTCTCTTTAGACCTTTGAGATTGGAACCAGTTTCCATTTCTCTTTAGACCTTTGAGATTGGAACCAGTTTCCATTTCTCTTTAGACCTTCGAGATTGGAACCAGTTTCCAATTCTCATTAAACCTTTGAGATCGGAACCAGTTTCCAATTCTCATTAAACCTTTGAGATCGGAACCAGTTTCCAATTCTCATTAAACCTTTGAGATTGGAACCAGCTTCCAATTCTCTTTAGACCTTCGAGATTGGAACCAGTTTCCAATTCTCTTTAGACCTTCGAGATTGGAACCAGTTTCCATTTCTCTTTAGACCTTTGAGATTGGAACCAGTTTCCATTTCTCTTTAGACCTTCGAGATTGGAACCAGTTTCCAATTCTCATTAAACCTTTGAGATTGGAACTAGTTTCCATTTCTCTTTAAACCTTTGAGATTGGAACCAGTTTCCATTTCTCTTTAGACCTTTGAGATTGGAACCAGTTTCCATTTCTCTTTAAACCTTCGAGATTGGAACCCGATTCCAGTTCTCTTTAAACTGTCGAGATCAGTACCTAAATTCTGATTCTCATCCCCTTCAATCAACACTTAAACTCCGATTCTCATTCTGCGGTTGGTACCCCGATTCCAGTTTTCTCCACAATCCCGGGATTGGAACCTCGTTTCAATTCCCACTTCAGATCCAAATTTCCTCAAATTGATTTTAAACCAAACTTCAATCTAAATTAAAACTCAAAATCTAAACTTACACATCAAAACTTAAACTAAAACAAAACGAAAATCTAAATCGAAATTCCCCCAGATCATGTGATTTGGGACTCACCTCCTTTTCCCTTCCCCAGCGAGAGTTCAGGAATCTCCAGTCTCAGAGATATACTTGACACTCCCCAGCGGAAACTCTTCTACTTCGTCCTAAGTTTGTTACTTGGACATCCATGTTAGTTTTGTTGATCTTTTCGGTCAACGCCAATACGCGCGGTGTGCTTGGTTAGCACACCACACCTATTGGGGGTCCATTTGTTGACCTCATTTTGGATGAGGTCTTCTCTCCTTCTTTTTTGTACTTAGGATTTAGCCTTAGGCTTTTCCTTTGACTATCCTAGAGGATTAGAATTGGGACCCACCACTTAGAAATTCAAGCCACTTCCTAACTCCCTGCAAACTCCACAAACTTGATTGTAGGCTCCTAATCACCTAGAGGGTTGAAATCAAATGTGGAAGTTTAAAGGATGAGTTCCTATAGGACTCTTTGGCCTTAGGACTGCCCTGGGTGGCCTGATCTGGTGAAGGGTTGACTTACACACACACTACACCTATGCACTACACTTTCACACACCTCTTAAAACCCCACCCATACCCAATTTGACCTCCTGACTCATGCAGGTGGTTCACATGGATGGTCTTTAACCCCTAAGCCCTTGGCTAAAAGGGTTAGGAACAACATAGTGGGTGCCTCAAATGAGTCCCTTCATGGCTCATGTAGGCTTGATATGGCTTCATGGCTCAACCAAAATGATTTCATTCCACTTACATTCACCCAATCTTCAATTTTCCAACTTTTCAATTTTTGACCCCGGGACCCTACACACGCCTACATCTACCAAAACCCTTGAAATTACCCAAATTTTCCAAAATTCTCCAAATTACCCAAAATTCCTCAAAACCAATCCTAAACATTTCCTCACCAATCAAATTGATCATCCATAGCCAAAAATACCAAAAATTCCAAAAATACCTCCCAATACCCTCCGAATACCCAAAATACCCCTCTTAGCAAAAAATCCAAAAATTCAGAAAATTCCCGAGAAAATTCTAGAAAATCCAAATATTCCCAATTTCATTTTGTCCAACTACACCATGGGCCAATTTTGTCAATATACCCCACTTTTATCAAAATCCCCAATTTGACCCATTTTTAACCCAAAAATGAACCCGATGTCAAACCAAACCTACCCGATTGACTCAAATTCTGGTCCAATTCAATTCTAAACTTCAATTCAACATCCCCAACACCAATCTAGACCAAATCCAAGTCCAATTTGATTGACATTTGGATCCAATTTCACTTTTGGCCTTAAAGCCCAATTTGGACTCATGACCCAAATTTAGTCCAAACTCACCCAATTCAACTCCAATTAATCCCAAATCTTTTCTAAACCTTCCTTAAAATCCCCATAAACAAAACTCTAACATGATTTGCCCAAAATTTAGACCCAAGCCCCACTCAAATTCAACCCAAAATCAAAAAGCCCAATTTTGACCTAAACCTAAACTTAGCCCAAATAGGCCCAAACCTCAAAATCAAAACCCAACCAAAGCCAAAACCTCTTTGAAACACTCCCATAAACATTTCCCAACATTTATTTTACATCAATTTCAACCCTAGCCCAACATTGGCCCAAGTTAGCCCAATTTGACCTATATTGGCCCATTCACCAAAAAAGCCCAAATCCAACCCAATTCAAACCCAAACCACCCCAAATTTGCTCCAAACCACTCATGACACATCCATAAACCAAACTCAACAATTATTTGGCCCAACCTCTTTACAAAATTCCCATCCATAAATTCATTTTTAAACTTAAAGGCCCATTCCTTAAACCATTTTAAAAGCCCATCTTTTACCACATCCAAAGGCCCAAAATTGGTCCCAAAGCCCATATGACATTTCCCCTCATCATACTTTCAATTAAAATCAATACCTAAGTCCTAAATTCATCATCAAATCATCCCAAATCAAGCCTTATCCAAGTTCTCATTAAATTATCAAAAGAATCGCAAAACCCATTTTCATGAAATTGAGTAAACCTTTCCCCGAACGAAGGTGAGCCATGAAGCCATGCATGAGCCACATGTGAGCCATGAGAGCCTTGGACACTCCACCATGCCATATTGGGTAAGAAGAGGGAGGGCTTTCCTTAATCCCTAAAGCTCATTAGCCTTAAGCATGATTCACCTAAACTTAAATTTAATCCAAATATATTTGGATGGAGACTTCTCCATGCCAAACCAGTCGATCCCTTTGATCCCCCACAGCACCCAAAGCCACCTTGAAGGGTGCACCAAGCCCAAATGGGTGTATTGACCCATTTAGACTCAAAACTAGCCATGCCCCATTCTACTTTGGATCAAAGCCTTTACACATGGCAATTGCCGATTGCTTGCACCAAGTCCCGACCACGACCACTCGACCTTGAGGGTGACCCATGCTCGGCCGGCCGGCCACCCGGTCGCCGGAAAACACCATGCCCGAGACCTTGGGAGAGGCCAAGCTTTGGAATTCTACCTTGTCGAGCTGCCCCATGCCCAATGGCCACCATGGCTGTTCTTCTCCTCACCTAAGCGGTGATCCCGGCCCTCGGCTCCCCACAGGAGGCCCTCCGGCCTCTCCTATTTAAACCCCTCACCCTCTCGGCCAAAGGAGGTGTTGAACCGGACCATACCAAAACTCGCCAAAATCACTCCTCACTCCCCTCCGGACTTGAGCAATTGATCCCCACTTGTTCTCCCGCTCTCAATCCCCATGTGATTGAGCTCGATTTTGGAGCTCGATTCTCGGGCCGAACGAGGACACTCCCGAATCCTTCACCAAAATCAAATTAAACTCACCTACACCTTCACCGAGTCAAGAGAAGAAGTTTTCCGGTGAAAGCCCCCTCTCCGGGCCACCCGGTTGTTCCGGACTCCAAAGGTTGTGATCGGCTCGGTGGAAATCCTACCTGAGACAATTCACCAAGCCGAGGGACTTCATCCGGAGCTTGCTTGGACCCGATCGAACGTGACACGACCCTCGGATCGAAGCTTCACTTCTGCGAGCAAAGGTATGAACTCTCTCTTCGCCGAGCTTCGGTCGATTCTCCATTTTGATTGGCTTGATTTCATAGCATGTTCACCGTATGGATGTGTTCGTCTCTTCGAGACGAATCCATAGAGCATAAGAACACGAAAATCCGTTGAGAATCGAGTGAGTTCTTAGGGTTAGAGTGTGGACGGTCACGGGATCGCACCAGTCATAGACGATGACCAGGAGCCGTCAGATCGCGCGTGTATCGGTTGGACGGCTTAGATTGCGTCGGACCGGCAGATGGTACGTGAACCGCGGGGCCTCGGACAGCCGAGTCAGATGGCGGCGCCGAACCAGGGAGCGACGCGTGTCGATTCGGAGCCGCCGAGGTTGAGTCAGCGCCGACGTGGATAAGTAGGAAAATAGGTTATTTTCTTATTTATTTAATCCTCTAAACTTCAAAAATGCATATCTTTGTGTAGAAAAATCACAAAAATAAAATAAAAATACCCTCTTGCTCGGTGAACGAGAGGAGAATAATGTGGAAAAGAAATTAATTAATTTTGTCCAAGTACTTTATTTTTAATTAATTATTTACTCCCTGCATTGTTTTAATTCTCCATGCATTCATACAATTCACCATGGCATGAGACCATAGGGCTTTTGAAGCCTCTGAACTTGGGAACATTTCTTGAATTTTCCAAGGTCAGAGGCCATCTCTGTGAAAAGTTATTGATTTTTCAAATGCATGTTGCTGTTTTGAATATTTTAATTCCAAAAATTAGCATGTTATGAAATAAATTCTAGGAAAATTTGGTAATGTTCCTTATGACCAGAGAACCCTAGGAAAAATAGGACTTGAGTTAATTCACTCGGATTAACCCTAATTGGCCTAAATACCAAAAATTGAACTTTAATTAATTAGAGTTAACCATAGATCAAATTGACTTGAAATCAATTCTCCACTGACCTTTAGGATCAGAGGAATCCACCATAAAAATTTCAAGTCAATTGGACTTGGTTAGCCTCATCAAATGGGTTGATTAAGCCACTTAGCCAAAATTAAACTTTAAAATTTCATAACTTTCAAAATACTTTTCAAAAATTCACCAAATTGGTTTTGAAGCCTCTTTGATATCAGGAGAATTCGAGAAAATTAAAATTACAAATTTCTAAAAAAGTTGATTTTTTATCATTATTTTAATATTTTACTAATTAAAAAATAATAAAAATTACAAAAATAATAAAATTCACCAAAATGTCACATTTTGAATTCTAACCACTTAGGAACAAACCCCATATTTTTCTTATGTCTCTAGGTTGAGATATTAAATTTTAAAGCCTTGGGGTAATTTTTAAAATTAAAAAATACATTTTCTAGCATTTCCACTAAAATAATTCCAATAAATTAAGAAAAAATCAGAAAATTGTAAAATTTGGTTGTCTGGAATCCTTGATATCAGAGAGAATTTTAAAAATTATAAAATTCATTTTTCAACTTATATTCTATTTTTAAATTAATTAATACTCCAGAAATTAAAATAATTTTAATAAATAAAATATAATTCAAAAAATCACAAAAATTGGTCTAAGTGGTCCTCTGGTCATTAGGAATGTCCCATAATTTTCTTAAGGACCGAAACTTCCCCTTGGTCATGTTATTGAATTTTCCTTGGAAATTCCTATTTTTCACTAAAAATAATTATATAAATAAATTAAATATAGAAAAATCACATTTTCTCCTCTAATGTCTTGATTGACATGTGAGTAAAGTCACATAAAAATTTTAAACTCATTTGGGCTCAATTTGGTAAGTTATGAAATTATTAAGCTTAGAGGGCAAATTGGTAATTAAAACTTTAATCCCTTAATTAAAATTTTAGGTTTAATTAATATGGGTGGGTAAAACATTTGATACTAGGTTGATTTTGGATGTTTGAAACTTAGGTAATCAAAGGGTAGAAACCCATCAAACAATTTTAGAATAATTAAAATAAACCTTAATTAAATAATTGATTAAATTTGGAAGGCTAATAAAATGAGAATTATTCAAATAGGGATAATATCATTAAGAGATTTATTCTTTAATTTAAAAATCCCTAGATTAATCACTTCAGTAATACGTAATTTTAAAAATTTAAAATACTAAAAGACTTAATAATTAAATTAAAATTAAAACATCAAATTAAATTGATCTAAATTAAACTAAATTAAAATTAAAGAAAAATAATAAAATTAAATAAGAACTAAATCAAATTAAATTAAAAGAAATTAAATCAAAATTAAATACGAATCAAATTAAATTAAATTAAAATTAAAATTAAGGAATTAAATCAAAATTAAAACTAAATAAAATAAAAATTAAGAATTAAATTAAATTAAATTAAATAAACTAAACTAAATTAAATTAAGTCAAATAAATCAAATGTAATACCATTCGAAAGACATAACATAAATCTAAAAATAACTTGAACACTATTCCAAACTTAAATCATTAATTTGAACTTAAATTTGAATCACAAATCATTAAATATCTTTTTGCCCTTAGGAGCTTTTACTATTATAACTCCTAAATGGAATATCAAGTGAAATGTCACTTCACTCATAAGGATATTCAAACATCCTAATTCACTGAGCAAGAAATAAAACTTAACTTAAACACCCTGGATGATTAATTCACACTGCACGATATAATTCATTTGGACTTAGGACAATTCACGAAATATTGAAAAGATGTTTAAGATTCGTCTTAAACACTTCCTCAATATAATGGAATGTCCTTAAGAACAAATTGAGCTTAGTTGTTCTTTGGTGAAGAAAATCATCCTTAAAACCAAAATTGAAGACCTAGACGTCATAGGAATGACTAGCTATAGGATTAGGATTTTGGTAGAAAACCATAACCCTTCCCTTAGCTTTACCTAGGAAATTGCTATAAATGCTTAAATGCTCTAAATTGTATTTTAAGTGCAGCTTGGGATGACGGGAAGACCCTCCAGGTACGCTTTTATTTTATTGCAATTTATCTTACTGCAATTCATTTACTCGTGTTGCACTTTACCTTTCTTGCATGATAAACAACAGTTGCATGAAAACCTACACCTTTAGGACAGAAACCAAAACTGAAACCCATAACTAAATTAAAAGACACTACAAGATAAAATTCACCGCCACAACATTCAAAATATAAAACAACTCAAAATTTAATCACAAACAGAATAACAAAACTACAACTACAACTAAATTAAAACGTCTCATTGAATGATCGGGAATACCTCGGATGATGTAACCCACGTGTTGCTAACGGGATTTCCCACGGTCTAAATGAAAGTGCGGAACTCATTTAGTTGAGTTTAGCAAATTCATCTGGATTAAGTGAATTCGATGAAAATAACGGTGTCGGGATGACGGAAGCCGTGGGATCTTAATCGGTTCTGTTTAATCAACTTTAAGACCTGTTTTAATTAAAACATTAAAGACACATGGAAATTAAGACTTTCTCTAAAACCAAACACTTCCCTCATCTCTTGATTTATCACATTCTACAACTAAACCTCTGCAACAACAAGGAGCTTGGAGCTTAATGGGCAGCACGACCATCGTCATCGGCAAAACTCGAATGCGCTTGACAAAACTTTTCTTTAGTTTAAACAATCAACTCATAGGACTTCGAGGTAGTTTGCCTGGTGCAACATAAAACCTCAACCTTCTTGTTAGGCATTTGCTTTGCAAATTAAGTCCTAATTGACTTTAGGGTTCCGAGGTAGTCGTCCGCTACGACATAAACCCTCACACCTTCGAGGCTATTTGTGTGATCACATCATGCAAACATAAGCCCCCATTAATTAAAATTGGCAAGATCAAAACATTAAATAAACATTAGGACCTTCCTAAATTCAAGCCAAACAATAGGATAGTCGGGAAATTATCGAAGTTCGCTTCGAATCTGTGATTTCTCCTACCTTTCTTCCTTTGAATTCCCAAAATAAAATGTTCCAAACTTGATCCATTCCCTATTGAAATTCCCGAAATTCAATCCATTGAAAACTTAAACCTTGAAATTCTTGAGAGCGGAACTGCGATTATTATCGAGAGTTTTCTTAGGTGATTCCCGTCACTTAAGATGTAATTAACTATAGGGGCTTGCCCTTATAGGGAATTTTAAGAACCCGAGTAATATAAACCTCGTTTAATGTTTTCATATTAAACGGGGAAATTTGTCGGCTTATAAAATTGGTTCGCAGACCAAACGGATGTCACAAATCTTCTAGTTTATTTAATCGAGCCCCATCATTAAGCAATGTGTCTATTCTTCGGGATAGATACATGGTTTGTGGTGCGGTGCTCGTTTATATAAACTATTCGGGATGTGAGATCGGTTTGATTTCATATCTTAAAATTTTCAAATTTAAAATTATTTTCAAAATCAAATATTACTTTTCAAATTATTTATTTAAATTAAATTAAAATTCGCCGACAATCTCGTGTTTGTGAAAACATATCAGGAGGTCCGAATAAGTGACTTGGACTACAGAAATCTGAACATATTCTCATAGAAACGTACACATATGATATCAAAGGTGACGCCAACAGACAGATGTATTGTATTTGGCAAGTCCAGAGACCATAAAAGAGTGACTTACACCTATGGGTACACATAGTTCACTAGGAAAGTTCAAAGGCTATGGAGCATGATTTGCACTGGTGGGCACACATAGTGCACTACTGCACTGAGCAAGTTCAAATGCTTTGGACCATAACTTGTACTTGTGGGTACACAGTACATTTGGCAAGTTTAGAGGCTATGAAGTACCGGAGAGTACATGTAGTGCACCATACCTATGATATTCTAGAATAGTGCCATAAGACAAGAGGCATTATATTTCTTGCTATGGAGAATTAAAATGGACAGACTTGAAATGCTAGATGTCTCTCACACAGGACATGTGAGAAATGAAGTGTGCATATAGAAACACGGTCTAACGTCCAGACTATGAGTACACAAAACATGAGCATACAAGATGTTATGCCAAAAGAAACACAAAGATGTGTAGAGATGTGTAGTGACATGCTGGGATGTTAATAAGTAAATATATTAGGTAATGCCTCTCGGTGGAAGGACACAAATACCTCTAATGAGCATATGAAGGCATAGGCTCATGAATGCACATTGAAGTGCTAGTGCGAGTGTAGAAGAATAAGCACAAAATTTATGGATTTTGATGCATATTTTAAATAATGCACGCCATGCAACATAAGACAAATGGCATAAATATGATTGAAAATAAATGATACCCTTCCTAAGGACCACACAAGGGATCTAAGGTCTGATGAAGTCTCGTTTTACAGTCTTTCAAGACAAGTAACCGGTACCTATCTCTAATTGCTCCACAAGTGCGAAGGGACTTTTCTATGAAAGAAAACCTTAGCAAGAATGAAGACTTTCATCATGGACATTATCTTCATAGTTTAAGGAACGATAATTAAAGAGATTTCTTATTGTCTAAATCAAAGTGGCCTCAAATCATTCATCAAGAGTTGAGGCCACCGAACAACCACAAGATAATCATAATCGTAGCTAATTAGGTTTATGTGCTAGGATTTAGAGAAAACACTCATGATTCTTAGGGATTTGCAATGAAATGATCCTAACCTAAGGAGGTTTCTTTCTAACACAAAACCTAGGTCCTTAAA
Organism: Papilionanthe hookeriana x Papilionanthe teres; assembly: GCA_022702705.1. Lineage (NCBI taxonomy): Eukaryota > Viridiplantae > Streptophyta > Magnoliopsida > Asparagales > Orchidaceae > Papilionanthe > Papilionanthe hookeriana x Papilionanthe teres. Next base: position 62,551,420 of record CM040432.1, on the reverse strand, counting down.
TTTCTATCATTTGTTGGTTTTATTTTTGGTTTTGAAAGTAATTTTGATTTAATATATGTATAATCCTAATTTTAAAAAAGGAAAATTTTGAAAAGAAAAATTTTTAAAAATGAGACATAATAGATCTCGATTATATTGTTGTTTAAATAATCAAACACAACATTACAAGTAATATCTCATCTATAAAGATGAGAGAATCACATAATAATTGACTCAATTACTTAAACTAATAAATTTATGATATTTGTTTGGTCTATGAAAATACCAACATATCGTTTCCCTATATAATCTAAAAAATTATGTATGGTTTAGATTATTTGGGTTACTGATGCTCGTGGTATTTATGCTTATGATTTAGAAAGAAAATTTATGATTTATAATATGGGATACTACGCAAGAATATGTATTATTTATCAAGTAATAAGTGACTTTCTGATTAAGCCTCATGATATCGAACCCACAGGGAAATGTGTAAAACTTTAAAGAAATAAGAAAAATAACTTTTAACTTTTTTAATTGATTTTTGTAAGTATGTTTTAAGGTTTTTATTTCAAAAAGTTATTTTTGATATTTTTAATAACAAGTTAAGCAGGAAATAAAATTATCAATACTCTAAACACGATATAAAAGTTATAAGAATCAAATATCTTTTTCCTTCTTCAATGAATCAGTAATAATTATGGATATTTATGTTGTGGAAGTATTTAAATGTATTGTGCCAAATAGGAGAAATTATATTCTTTACCCTTACTTGGTTCTATAAAGAAAATTGGTTAATTAAAATTTGGAAATTTTGTAGATGGGTTAGGCAGGGAAGATACCAACTCTCACTCTAGAGTTCTCTCTATTCCCTCCACTTGGGGGCTAACATCTCATAACAAAATTTAAAATAACAAACCAAATTAGGGGGCTTTAGCCTGTCACTCTAAAGTCGTCTAATTTTACTCCCCAATAAAGCATATCTCCCTATATATTTGCAAGCAATCATATGGACTACAATTCTCACCCATATAATTGCATGTGATTCTCTCCAATTGTTGTTTGAGACAATACCGCATTGGATCTTACATTATCTCGCAACAAATTTTAACATCTTAATTGGCCAAATCAAGAAGTAAATTAAGTTAAAGGAATTGAATCATCACAATTTATTCCAGCATTAAACACTTATACTTTCCACAACATACTTCCATAATTTAATTACATCATCATCTAAGAAAAAAAAAGATAAAGTAAACTTCTCAGATTTCATGAAGAAAACACAAACACAACTTGATATGAAGCATAAACCATAATGAAAACACAATAATCTTACTTCAAAACAAAGTGTAAAAACGAAGTTAAATACTTATCAGAAAATTCTCTCCACAGGACTTTGGAAGTTCCATTGGAATTTTGCTTTCCACAATACAGCTCTACAAAGGTTGGCCCCGAACTCTGATGAATCTAATAAAGATTTTAAATTTCAATAAAAACTAAATATAAGGATAAAAGAAAATTGGTGAGAAGAAGGCTTCACACCAACCATTTTTTCATTTCTTACTCTCTACTCTCTACTATTAAAAATAAACTCTAAAACACACATTCAATACTAACAACTACCACTCTCTTATACACACACTAACAATAACCACCAACTCATTATGAGGCTTCATTTTTATAATTTTTCAAAAGGTGTCTTGGTGTCTCTTTAAATCATGTCAAGATTCAATGTATCAACCAAAAGATGCATCCCCTCAATCATATTTGCAGCCCAAAAGAAGTTAAGGAAGTCACCACCAAAAGTTGCTTCAAACATCCCTTGAAAATGGCGCTATATTTGATTTAAATTCGATTTTTAACTGTTGTGCTTAAGCGCCGGTACATTGGCGCTTAGGCGCCAGAGGCCAAATTTCTCAAACTTCATAATTTTGCTCCAAATTTGATCATTTTTCGCTCCTTTCATCATAATTAATTATTTTCATCATACCTGTAAGACAAACACAAAATACCTTCCATTAAAGTACAATATCATCCAACATAGGTATGAAAATGTGCATAAAAATATTGTATATTTTAGGTGCATCAGTTACAAATTCTCCTATAGACGCAAACCCCTATACTTAATTACATTCTAAATGATTGAAATCTCTTAGGAAAACTCTCGGTTAAGATCGAGGTTTCATCTTCAAGAATTCAACATTTAGTTTCCATTATTGGTTATAGGAAAATCAAGTGGGAAGAGTTTAAAGTTGAGCGGTTATTTTAGAATCCAATGGAGCGAAAGGTAGATGATGTCGAAGATACCGAGGAAATCTCAGTGGCATCTTAAACCAACCTATGCTTTAACTTTATATTTTGAAAATGATGTTATCTGATGTTTACTCACGCCATTTTATTTTAAATGTAAGATGTACATTACATGAAATACAATCAATGCAAATAGCATAGTAAGATAGGAGGATTTATGTCATACTGAATAATGACCTCAAAATCCTATGAAGATTTTAAGGCTTAAATCGAATGAGAAACGATCATGTGAAAGCCTAAATAATAGTGTGAGGATTTATGTCGTGCTAGATGAACGACCTCGAAGTCTTACAGGTTTATGTTAGTTAAATTTATAGAAGGTTTAATTGAGGATCATCCTTCGCTTCATATTTTTCTTGGTCGTTACCTGAAGGTTGACCATCACTTGCTCGCATCACCTCGTTATGTGAAAAGAGGAGCGAAGAGAGAAACCATGCCTCAAACAGCCTATCCTAGATTCTTTGTCATTTTTGTTATTGTGCTTTTAGAAATTGTATTGCAGTTGATGTTCTTCATTGTTAAAAATGATTGATGAGGCCATTTTATTTATGTTAAGCGACGCTGATCAAGATCTCATGGTTATGTCATCTTGGTACCATTGTTAGTTTTTAATTTACTTAGTCTAAAGAAGTTGTTAAACTTCTTTAAACTGGACATCTCTTCTTAGCAACCATGGGTTGCTTCATTAAAGAAATTCCTGTAAGTTCAGAAGGTGGATTATCATTATTATGTTATTATTAATATTTTAACTTATACAAGTGGTTTGGATTAATTTATTAAAGTTTTAAATGATTTTATTTAATTGGATGTGTTTTGTTATAAAATGTTAAAAATTGTTAAAATTATTTTGTCAAAAGAGTGTGTTACTCATGTATTATAAGGCCTCAACCTAAAGATATATCCTACTTCCGCTATCCTAGTACTTCGTATAAGAAATGAAGAAATATACATTCAAAATTTTCTACCATAAGCATAGATCCAAGGTTCTCTACTCTACAATTCTTCGCACCTATCAAAAATTTAGTAAATAAAAGAAGATTTGTAGCTTCATATGTATAAACAAAATATGTATAGTCAAGGGCTAAAAAAGAGAAAGCATTAGTACATACATGTTGCCTCTAATGATATCTCAAAAAAAATTACAATTATATGTTACAGGCAAGGGCGCACATGTGTGCGCGCACGATTACGAGTATATATATATATATATATATATATATATATATATATATATATATATTGGATAAAAGAGCTACAGCTCCTTACATGTTACAAAACATATTACAACCAAGGAGTAGGAGGTGGTTCCACAACACAAAAAGAACCAAGCCCCTGACAAAACAGCAAAGCCATACAACACGACTCAAGGCCGGAGGTACAGAAATAAAAACAGCTGAATAAAACTCCACCCAAGACAAAAAAGGACAATAGCAGATGAACAAAACAACAGCTGATGGGAGCATGGAGAATCAATTCTGGGCAAGGGAATCCAGTCTGAGGTGGGGAAGCGTCAGAATATCCCCAGCAATTAGAAACTTTAAATCTGGTGGGGGGGGGATTTGGAGACCAAAACCTCCCGGGTTGCAGGACCAGTACAAGCCAGCCAATGTGCAGATTTATTCCCCTCTCTAAAAATAGAAGAAAATTTCTTACGGGGGTCTAATATGATTAATTTGCTTTAACCAGTAGTTGTGAAGCTAGTTTGTATGTGTGTCATTTTCAAGACTGTTCAGTAGGACAATAGAATCAACTTCAATCTATATATTACACCAATTGGCAATCCTGGCTAATTGCAGTGCCCACAACACAGCAATTAATTCAGCTTCAGGAGCATCTTGGGCATTCACAGGAGCGTGGAAAAACAGGACACACTGGCCAATGTGATTTCTAAAAATTCCCCACACTCCAGAATTGTCATTGGAGAAGCTTCCATCAGTATTGATTTTAATGATATGGCTATTAGGGGGTCCCATCTAACAGTTTTGACAATGGTACCTGCAGCAGTTGGAAGAGCAAGGTGAAGTATATTGTGGAATTTTTTATGTGTAATGATCTTGTTCAGGTAGGCTTTATAGTTTCTAGTTACTTTGGCAACAGTAACAGCGATACCATCAAATTTGGATTGGTTTCTAGCCATCCAGATGAACCAGATAACAATGAGATGGACAGTATGAATTCTTTTGTTCTTCCAGTCTAACCAGTAGTTGTGGAACACTTCCCAATGAAAATTAATTCTCTCCATACTTGAATTTAACTCCACCCAGACAACCTGGGAGAAGGAATAGCTGAAGAATAGATGAGGGATAGACTCTTCCTGATGATGACACAGCAACATTTTGATGGCCCCCTTAGTCCTTTCAATTTAAGTATATCATTAGTGGGGATTATGCTATGGAAGGCTCTCCAGCACAGGAAGGACATAGATGGGGACAGAAAATTACCCCATATAGTATCCCCCCAAGGTTCAGGAGGCCAATTATATAATTTCCTGTAGATGGCTTTGGTAATGCTCTGAAGTTGATGGATTTGCCAATTGATTTTGTCAGGTTTACCTCTATTGAATTTAATGGTGGAGATCTGATGGGCAGATCGATTCTGTAGGATAGCTTTAGATGTGGGAGTGACCATTTTTTACCATCCCAGAAATCAGTAACTTTAGTTGTGTGATCAACAGGGCCTCCCCTAGGAATTAACCAGTCCATTAAGCACCAGTTATCCAGCCAGAAGTTAATTTCCCCTTTCCCCAATTCCCAGATAAAAAGATCCTCAGTAGATTGTCTGATTCTGAGTAGCTTTTCCCAAATTTTGGAATCTCCCAGTTTTCTGACTGCAAGAGAAGGATGAATGGACCTGCAGTATTTGCCGTTCATAAATTTGGCCCACAGGGAAGTCTGTGCTCTGAAATGGATCCAAAGTTTACATAGGTTTACCTGCTGAATGTGAGGAATGCCTTTGAAGCGCAGACCACCTGCCAAAGCTGGTTTAGTTACTTTTTTCCATGAGGTCCAATGCATTTATTGTCTCTGACCTGACACAAAGAAATCTATCGAAAGCCCTTTCAATCTGTAATTATGTGCTTTTTTTCATTGTTATCATTTGTAGAAGGTAGGAGGGGAAGGTGGTGAGTATACTTTTTAGAAGTGTGATTCTACCTCCATTTGAGAGGAAAGAATTTGTCCAGCAATTAAGTTGGGAGTTGATCTTGGTGAGAATATCATCAAATTGGATTTATTTAGCCCTTCCCAATATGAGGTAGGTCCCAAGATATTTAATGGGAGGAGTGATGCAGGTGAAGCCAGTATGTGCCAAGATCCAATGCTTAATGTATGTTGGTGTCTGCTTAGAGAAAACCAACTGACATTTATCAGGGTTAAAAACCATACCTGATTGGTTTTGGAAGGAGTTCAGGCAATGTTTCTGCTTTTTCAGAGCAGTTTTGTGTGCACTTGAGAAGAGCATAATATCATCTGCATAGATAAGATGAGTGATGGCTATGTTAGATCTATGGTGGTACCTGGCATAGCTCTTATTCAGGATGGCTTTATCAATCATTCTGGAGAAGTAATCCACTGCCAAGATGAAGATAGTTGGTGATAATTGATCTCATTGCTTAAGACCTCTAGTTGCTTTAAAGATGCCCCTGGCTTGACCATTAATCAATATGGAATGCTCATTAGAATCCAGCCACCTACTGATGAGGTTACAGAACTGGAGATTGAACCCTCTAGCAGTTAGAACTTCAATAATGAAATCCCAATTCAATGTGTCATAAGCCTTTTGGATGTCCAATTTGTAGATCAAATTACCCGCTTATGAACCTTTTCCAAATCCAACATCATCTCCTGAGCAAGAAGGACATTATCAATAATAGATCTACCTTTGACAAATGCATATTGGTTAAGGCTAATCAGTCTATTAAGATGAGGTTGGAGTCTCCCCACAAGTATTTTACTGATAGTCTTGCTTACCACAGAAGTGAGGCAAACATGTCTATAAATGATCCCATCTTTGCAGGGTGGTGTTTTTTGGCACCAGCACAAAGTTGGATGCACAGAAATAGCTAGGAAGAGGTTAACCTTGGAAATAACTTTTAATAGCAGCTAACACATCCCCACCAATCAGATTCCAGGTTTTTTTGAAAAAATTTGTAGTGTAGCCATCAGGCCCAGCAGTTTTGTAGCTATCCACTGAATTTAAAGCATTCCAGATTTCTTGATCTGATGGAATATCGTAAGCTCCAGATCTCTGGTATACTGGAAATCATCTAGAAAAAGAGACCCATCTATAGGCATTCTGTGCATGGAAGAGTGGTTGAGTAAATTTTTAAAATGTTTAACAGCATCTTGGGCAATATCTGTGATATCCTGAAGTTTTTTGCCCTCATCAGATTAAATGGAATGGATATTGTTACATTTTCTTCTATATTTAATATAGGCATGATAAAATTGAGTGTTCCTACACCATTGATGAAATGATTTAAAGCAGCTTTCTGTTTTAAGTACTGTTCCAGTTTTTCAGTGGCATGCAGCAGGTTAGTTTGTGCAGAAGAAAATTGTTCCTCAGTGGCAGTGCCAGCTTGGGCTTTAGCTTCCAGCTTAGTAACCTCATTTTCAGCCACTTGTACAGCAAGAGAAAAGTCACCAAGAGAATTCCAACTCCAATGTTTGAGAGCTTTGTTGAGTTTAATCTGCAGAAGACTTCTTGCCACTGTCTTTCCTTAGTTGATCCAATCTAGATCTTCTTTATATCAGGTAGGGAGATGTCCCTTTCAATTTGAATTCTGGCCATTTCAGGTTTAGCCTTGTTAATGGTTGCATCATCAAGCTTAAGAGGGGTTCCAATGGATCTCCCAATTTGAAAAAGGGCATTTTGGTTGAAATATCTGTAGGGGAGCTTTGGGAATTTGAACCAGATTGGCACAATGGAGGGATCTTTGCTAGGATCAAAATCAGGTGTCCATTTTATTATTTTCATCTCAATTCCAGCAATGCTAGTCAATTGTTTAGCAAAGAGCATTGCATAATCCTCTTCTGAGGTGAAATTAATGAGCAAATGCCTGCCATCCAAAAGCCCAATCTTCCAGCTGCCCTTAAAATTCAGGGATTCAAAGTATTTTCTCACAAGATCCATCTTTGGGTGACCCAGCTGAAACTTACCGTTTAACCTCAGCATACAGATCATCCAATTCCTGCTCGGTGAAGATAACTACAGGGCAACCCTCTTTCTCTTCAATGGGTCTGATAAAGGGGTAGGAAATCCTACCAGCTGCTGCATCATGCAGTCTTTGATGGAAAATAAGTTTGGAAGGGTCTGAGATGGAAGGTGCATTGCCAACCACTCCAGCATAAGTGGCTTTAGCCCACTCAATGTTGGTTTCTAAATCTATAAGGCTGGCCATGAACACCGCCAAACCAAAAAGAAACCGGAATATACGAGAAAAGAAACCGGGAAGCACAAAAGACTTCGACCTCGAAGCTCGGAACGAGCGGCCGGACACCGATCCGGAAAGCAAAAACCAGAGATGAAAACCAATGGAACAGTAGAGTTTAAATAAGGGAAAGCCCGGGAATGACCTTTCCTCCAGAAAATAAGCAAAAGACCAGTACCACTCCAAACACCACCCCAAAACAAGTCGACACCAAACCTTCCCTTACCTGAGCCACCACCCAAAGGACTGCCGCCGACAGACTCAAGCTAGAAACCCTAGCAGAGCAAACTCAGCCGCCAACACCATCCTCTCTTTATATATATATATATATATATATATATATATATATATATATATATATATATATATATATATAAGTATTGAACAAATATTGAATATTTAAATTCGAAATATACATAAGCATAAGTAATGCTTGTTTGTGTAAAACTAGGCGGTAGATATATGAAAAATCAAAACTGGATATAAGCATTTTAGTTAGGGATGGGCCCAGCTTTAAGTTTATCAGCCATAGCAATCCAACAGGCTGTCAGAGCATCGATGTGCATAGACCAATACTGGGTGCAAGCTACCAACAAAACAATCCTGAGTTGGGCAACTCTAAATGCTTACCAAATAACTAACAAGTGTACATATCAAAGGTAGCACCCCAACATTCTCAACCGTATATGCAATATTTCTGATTGAAGTTCTCTGTAACCAAAACTAATATAAAAAATAAATAGTCCACAAGCCATCTAAACTATTGGTTATAGACACCTGCAATACAAGAATGAAAAGGGCAACTTTCAATTAGTTATTGGTAATAGTAGTTTCAGCCCAAAACCTTCATGATGTCATTAGGTTATGCGTCATGATACTACTCAATTAGCACAAGGAAAATATTATTCATCACCTCTCATGTTCCCAATGCCTCCAATATTATAGGTCAATTTGATAATCCATAAAAGTTTTTCAACAATTTTAGCTATTTAATATTTAAATTAAGTTTTAGTTAAAACTGGTTGTGGAAATAACAACAAAGTAATTTATGTGGATGAACATACATAATAAATAATTAATATGAAAAAGGAAATTTACATGCATAGCATACAATTTTTCCAGTAAAAAGTGAAGGTTTTAAGAAAAATTTACTTGTATAGCACAAAATTCTTATGTGTTCACATATCTCACACCTAAACTTCAATTTATACATATATGCCACTTATGCCTATGTTTGAAACTGTATATTCCATTTTTTTAAAGTATAAAAAAAAATGATATCTTTTATATGATTAGAAAGATTTGGGTGGATAAATGTAAAAGCAAAATTTTAGTGTAAGACTTGTAAATACTTAGAAATTGGGTGGTATGTATGTAAATATGAAACATTAATTGTGAGATAGGTAAATACATGAGAATTTTGTGGAATGCATGTAAGTGCCCCTAAATTTGATGACTTCCAATAATTATAAATAAAACATTTTGTAGTAACATGCAAGCATAGGTGGGTGAGTTATTTTGATAAACTTTTTAATGATGATGCTGAATGTACGATCGACCTTAGTGATCTTAATATCGTTAATAATAATAAAACTTTTCATTTTTACCGTCGCATTAGTAAAAAAGAAGTTGATGAGGCTTTAAAGAAAACCGAGGGGGAAAGTCTGTAGGACCTGATGATATCCCAATTGAAGTGTGGAAATGTTTAGGCGATTTGGGGGTTTCCAGGCTTACTAAACTTTTTAATATTATTTTAAAAACTAAAAAGATGCCTGAGGAGTGGAGAAAGAGCAGTTTGGTCCCCATTTTTAAGAATAAAGGAGATGCACAAGAGTGTGCAAATTATAGAGGAATTAAATTGATGTGTCATACTTTAAAATTATGGGAAAGGGTAATTGAACATAGGTTAAGACGTATTACGAAGATTTCTCATAATCAATTTGGATTTATGCCGGGCAGGTCTACCATGGAAGCTATACATTTATTGAGAGGTTTGATGGAGGAGTACAGAGATAATAAGGAGGATCTACATTTGATTTTTATTGATTTAGAAAAAGCTTACGATAAGGTTCCTAGAGATGTTCTTTGGAGAGTCCTTGAGAAAAAAGGTGTTGATATGACTTATATTCAAGTCATTAAAGATATGTATGCTAGAGCTGTTACATGTGTTCGAACTGAAGGAGGATTGACCAAGTATTTTACTATTTCTATTGGTTTACATCAAGGATCGGCTTTAAGCCCATATCTTTTTGCTTTATTTATGGATGGTCTTACTGGGCATTTACAAGAGGATGTACCTTGGTGTATGCTTTTTGCTGATGATATCCTCCTTGTGGATAAGACAAGAGAAAAAGTCCAGGAAAAATTTGAATTATGGAGGTCTACATTGGAGTCTAAAGGTCTTCGTTTGAGTAGAACTAAAACTGAATACATGGAATGTAATTTTAGTAATAGTAGGTCTGGTGACAGAAGTGTAACTTTGGGTGATCAAATTATTAAAAGGTGTGAACGATTTAGATATCTCGGGTCCATTGTTCAAAGCGATGGTGATATAGATGGGGATGTTATTAGTAGAATTCAGGTTGGTTGGTTGAAGTGGAGGAATGCGTCCGGCCTTTTGTGTGATAGAAAAGTACCGCTTAGACTGAAAGGAAAATTTTATAAGATGGTGGTGAGACCTTCAATGCTCTATGGTGCTGAATGTTGGCCTTTAAAAGAGAAGCATAATGTTAAGTTAAGTGTTGCCGAGATGAGAATGATTAGGTGGATGAGTGGCTTTACACTTAGAGACAAAATGCGAAATGAATATATCCGTAATAGGGTTGGAGTTGCACCAGTGACGGATAAAATTAGAGAGAGTCGCCTTTGATGGTTTGGTCACATTAAGCGTCGACCACCTGATGATCCGATTAGGAGAGTAGATGTTTTAAATACAACTTATGTTAAGAAAGGCAGAGGCAGACCTAGGAAAACTTGGGCTTATTGCATAAAAAATGATCTTAATTTATTAGAATTAAACGAAAATTTGACACTAAATAGGACGCAATGGAGAAAAAGGATTCATGTAGCCGACCCCACTTAGCGGGATTAAGGCTTTGTTATTGTTGTTGTTGTTGTAACATGCAAGCACAATTTTGTGTAACAATAAATATAAAACATAAATATCTATCCTCATATAGGCTTAGCACAATTTAACACGACAGATTCGAAAACTAAGTACTACGGTTTTCCACAGTCATTTAAATAAAAAACTCCAAAAAGAAAATTTACATACTTGCCACACAATGTTTATGTATGTATATATGTAACACCCAAAGCTTGATATTTACACTTCCAACACGTTGTCATAAATCTATGCATGAAAGAAAAAAATAATGTATTTCACTAAAATTAAACGGTAATAATGATATTTTTGATGCGAAGTTGAATATTTACATAATATGCATGTAAATATGAATGTTTAGATATCACATCCGTAAATACATAAGAATTATCTGACACGTAAGTAAATTTATTGTAAGAAAAAATCAAGGCAGCTTTCAATTTACAATATTTATATATATGCGCCAAATTGAATATAAGCACATATAAAGTTAAAATCTTAGCATACCTCTCCACTACCGGTACAACATACAGCCCCATAGGAGGAAAATAAAATAATGATTATCTAAACCAATTACTCCAAGAGCTTCAGCAGCATCATGTCACCGGTGTATTTTATATTGAATTCATTTTTTTTTAAGTTGAAAACAAGGTCAAGTGTTGCATTTTTATTTTACACTACATCAGATAATTATAAAATATTTTAAATACAATACATTATTTTTTGCACTGCATTTATTTTTCATCAAATCAAACAGCCCTTAAATCAATCCAAATCAATTCTTAGATGATTGATAAGGTCATCATTATTCTTGGAATAAACAAGTATATTACCATTAAATTCCATCGTAAATTATTCAATATAAAGCTTGAAGATTTTATTTATTATATCCTTGAACATTGCTAGGATTTTAATCATACAGAATGTTATGAAAATTCAGAGCGAATAAAACACAAATCCAGAAGAAAACAGAGATTTACGAGGTTCGGCAAAGTTACCTACATCCTCAGGAGCAGGGCGGCGAATTAACTATGTCAGAGGAGTTACAAATTCAGTTCAAAACATACCCATAGGATTACGCATCTATTTATAGATAAAACCCACGGATAAATTACTAACTTGCCCGCGCTCCCCCCAACTCACTAAATATGAAGAGACACACCTCTTCGCCAAGAAAAACTCCAACTACCTATATATGAGCCACATACCTAACAAATCTCCACCTTGGCGAATATCCAGTCCCTTAGGAGAAATACACATGGAGTTTCTTAAACCAAGTGAGTTGAGCAACCAAGCCAACTAGCAACGCACCTGCTAACATTCAACAAGTTCAAGTCACCCAAGAATTTGTTGAGAATACATGGCTTGATTAACCGTGTCATCCAGCACCCAAAGCACCTTCCTATTCGCACAAAATTCAGCTGAACTACTGCGAACACCTTGCCCGAAGCCTTTTCCTGTTCGCGTCAACGCCTCAGCCGAACTCCACCTGTCGCAACTCCTCCTGCGACGAACTTGCGAACTGTGCTTTGCATCGCGATCCACCTGTCGCGATTCACCTGTTGCAAAACACATGCAACAGACTTGCTAACTGCACCTGCCGCATCTCCTCGTGCGACAAAACTGCGAACTCCGCTGCAACTGCACATGCCGCATCTCCTCGTGCGACAAAACTGCGAAATCCGTTGCAACTGCACATGCCGCATCTCCTCGTGCGACAAAACTGCGAACTCCGCTGCAACTGCACCTGTTCGCAAAACCAGGTTCCTATTCACCGAAACCAAACTCCACCTCGCGAAAAACTCCTTCGCGAAATTCTGTCGTGCGTCCGCCACAAAGGCTATCACGCCAACCGCCTGTCGACAAGCATGCTGCTCAAACTGGCAGCAACTGCAGGAACTTCCAGTTACCCGACCTGCTTCGCTCAATCTGCGAAGTCCTTCCTATTGCTTCTGCCCCGCAAGTCCTCCGCCGAACCAACTGTTCGCAGATCTTTCCATCTGCGCAGACGCCTTCCTGTCAATGACGATAACTGCCCTCAAGTCCTCCGCAGAACCAAAAGTTCGCGGTGACTGAACATTCACCTGGACTTTCGTGGATTTTTCTACTTGGCATACACAGTAACTTCTGTGTTTTACGTTGCTAGCGCAATCCGGTCAATCTGCCGAAGCCGAACTGCTCCGCGATCGAACTGCTCCACCTCGATCGTGACCCATGAATTCTTTTTGCGCCAAAATGCTGCGAGCCTTCCAGCGCCCAATCTGCGCCTTCATCCACTCTCCGCAATTTGTGCCAAACTGGTGCGAGCCTTCCAGCGCCCTCTGCGCCTTCATCCACTCTCCGCGATCTGCGCCAAACTGGTGCGAGCCTTCCAGCGCCCAAACTGCGCCTCAGAAATTTTCTCCTCCCAAAAATTTCCTTATTCGCAGTAAATTGATTGCCTTGATTAACGGCCTTAATTGCCTTAACTAGCTTGGAAGCCTTCCTGGAATAACAAGTCTTAATTAAATGCCTTAATTGCAAATTAAGCACTTAATTAAGCCTAGCCAAATCTTTTCCTTTTTCTGCTTCTCCGCAGAGAATATTCGGATTAAGATTCCTTCTTCCAAAACTTCCTTGAATAACAAGCCCTGATTAAACCCTTAATTAAATATTTCCTTAATAAGCTTTGGATCTTCCTCTTTCCTGGTTAAGGAAGAAAAAAAAAATTTTTTCCTTCCCGTGGGCCTCCGCTTCCAGAAAAAGTAATTTCCTTCCCAGGGAGGAATATTCTTCTTTTGATTCCTTCCTCTTTCTCCTTTGCTGAAGCCGTTCCGCACGATCCAGGTCGCGAATCCTTCCTGTCGCGGGATGGCGATCCCACGAACTCCTCTGCGACGCGAAATCCTCCTGAAGTCTCAACAAGCCGCTCCGCGAACTCCCGATATCGCGAACTTGCTCGCCTCTGTCACTCCCTGTGCCGCGCACCGCGATCGAACTGCTCCGCCTCGATCGCCGAACCTCACCGCGAACTCCACCGGTGAGTCTGCCCAACCGCCGCTCAACTGCGCCTGCAACCTGAACCTGCTCCAATCCAGATCCGAAATTCCTTCTGCGGCGCCGGAACCAAACTCCCTCCTCTGCCGCAAACCAAATCTCAAAATCCTTCCTTCTTCGATCTTCCTGCGCCATTTTCCTCCGCCCTCGAACCTTAGCTCTGATACCAATTGTTATGAAAATTCAAGGCGAACGAAACATAAATCCAGAAGAAAACAGAGATTTACGAGGTTCGGCAAAGTTGCCTACATCATCGGGAGCAGAGCGGCGAATTAACTATTTCAGAGGAGTTACAAATTCGGTTCAAAACATACCCATAGGATTACGCATCTATTTATAGATAAAACCCACGGATAAATTACTAACTCGCCCTCGCTCCCCCCAACTCACTAAATATGAAGAGACACACCTCTTCATCAAGAAAAACTCCAACTACCAGTATATGAGCCACATACCTAACAATAAATACATAATAAAAATTTTTATGTTAACCATACCCGACACTAAATGTTATCTTTATATTGTTATACTTCTACATCCGATTACTGGATAATAAACTAATTCTAAAAATACTAAAAATCTTACTATTTGAGTGAGCATAATCATCATTTCTTGGGAGGAGATATTGTTTTAATTGGTCATCTTTTTCCAGTTGGTAGTTTATGCATAATTTCATAATCCTAGTATGTAGGTTCTACTTTGGCCCTCCTTAGTAGAGACTTCCTTTTTTCTCAATTTGCTGCTTTTGGTGCTCCATTCCCTGAAGCCAACAGAACCAGAAGTCTTGCGCTCAGGTTTATGTAGGAGGTGAAGAGACGGTTGTTTACAAGAGAGCGGTACTGGTGAGTTCTTATTTATAGCTGCTTGTCTTGGACTGCAATATATGAAACTGTCAAAGGAAGCTAATGGAGAGATGACAAGAGACTTACGTGGTCAACAAGACAAGCTATGTGGGGTAATTGATTTTCTATGACATCATTGCTTAGATAATTAAGAGACCGAATGAGTGAAATTGACAATATTGTAAATAAATATGTAGAAATATTAAAATAAAAGACTTGACTATTAAATTGTAAATAATTATGTATGTAATGACCTCACTTTGTAGATTTTCTAACATGCATTCACTTACAATATCCAGATTTATTTAATGTTAGTTAATCTGACTAAATTATTGTAATGTGAATTGATGTTGTGAATAAATATTTTGACTATTTTGTCTTAAGAGGAAACCTGCAAAATGAAATCTGTTACTTGACCTCTATATATTAAAAAAAAGAAAAAAATCGATTTTTACTTAGTGATGTGACATTTTAAATAATTTTTAATAAGGACAACAAATTAATACAGTTAAGTTTGGGTTGCAAACTTATTGACACTTTGCACTTCAAAATAAAAGTTCTGAAATAATCAACTAAAAGTTCCAAATTCAACAATAACATTTATCCCACTAAGTGGAGTTAGTTGTATGAACCATTTTTCTCCATTACGTCATATTGAGCATCATATTTTTATTTAATTCTTATAGATTAAAATCATTTTTTATAGAATATTCCCAAGTCTTTCTGGGTCTCTCTGTCGTTCTTCATATAAATCGGACCTAGAACATTTACTCTCTAACCAGATCATCAGATGGTCGATGTTTAATGTGACCAAGCCATCTAAGACAACCCTCTCTAATTTTGTCCACCACCAACAACATATCTAATATATTCATTTTACATTTTTTCTCTCTGTAAAACTACTCATCCACTTAAGCATTATCTTCTCGGCAAGACTTAACGTAGTTTTATGCTTCTCTTTTAAAGGCCGACATTCAACGCCATAAAGCATCACATGAATCACCACCATCTTATAAAATAATCTTTTATGTCTAAGCGGTACTTTTCTATCACACAATAGGCCTAAAGCATTCCTCCGCTTCAACCAACCAACTTGAATCTACTAATAAAATTCTCACATACATCACCATCTCTTCGAACAATAAACCTGATATCTAAAGCATTCACACTTTTTAATAATTTGATCATCCATAGTTACAACTCTACCACTAGAGCTGCTACTACTTAAATTACATTGCATGTATTCAGTCTTAGTTGTACTCAAATGAAGGCCTATAGGCTCAAATGTAGACCTCCATAATTTAAGTTTTTCCTGAGCTTTTCCTTTAGCCTTATTCACAAGAAGGATATTGAACCACCCTACGCTTTTATCCAATTTGAATATACTTAAAAATATAAGAATTCGGCACCACTACTAAAAGATATAAACCCTTAGCAACAGCACCAAAGAGTTGACATTGAGCGTAATTTTAACTTTAGTAACAATTAAATATTTTAATCTTTTAATTGTAGTGTTACTTTCAAACGCAAGTATACGTATCGTTCAAGTAATACAGGCCTCTAATGGACTCCTGATATCGATCCCTCAGAGAATATATTAAAGCCTACGGACTAAGATTATAAAAACCAATTCAGAATTACAACTAAATCGAATTGTCTATCTGTCACTAATATGAAATTGATAATAATATGAAACTTATATATTAAAAATTAGTTTTACTAACAATTTACTAATATTACTACTAGCGTTAAGTTCAAATATAGATAATAGCAAGAATTTTTCTCCTTAGTTAAGATATTTAAATGAAATGATAATTATAATTACTTTTAATGTGTTGTGCCAAATAGGAGCATACCTATTCTTTACCCTTTGGTCCAGGCATAAAGAACATTGACTAATCCTATGCTTGGTTACTGATCTGCGGCTAGGCTGGGAGGATATCGGCTCTCACTTCGGAGCTCCCACGTTCCCCTCACCTGAGGGCTAACAATCTACACATCAGCACCTAAACGATAAGACCAAATTGAGGATTTTAGCCTGTCACTCTAAAATCTCCAATTCTACGCCCGATTAATTTTATTTCCCTATTTATTTGCACTTCTCCCTTCAAGGATTTACCCGTCTACCTTGCAAAGAGAATTGTGATACATACAAGTTAAAAATACTTAGCCCACGGTCAGGTCTTAAGATTTCTTCATGGATTTTAACAATACAAATGGCCAATTCGTATAGTAAAGTAAGTTTAGGTATAGTACCATCACAACTTCTTTTATAATTTATTTAATATACTAATTATACAATCATTTCACAAAAACATCAAAATCAGGAGAAAGATAGAACAACTACTCAGAATTCAGGAAGATGATGCAATAAAACTTAGATTTCATATAATAAAGTAAAGTTCTACACACAAAAAAAAAACAAATAAACACTACTTATGTCAGTTTCCTCCCCAAGCAAACTCCTTGAAGTTCCTCTAGATCTTTTCCTTGGAATTCTCCTTTGAAACGTCAATGTGGAAGAGTTCTCTCACTTCCCTTCCACTCTTGCAATCCCTCGAAGAATTCCTTACAAATTCTCTATTTGAACTCACAACTCACTAAATTAAACTCAATAATAGACTCTCTTTTACACTATGGACTCACTAATAATCACTTTAGAGACCAGAAGAAGAGCCATTTTTTGCCCTAAATTCTTTCCTTTTAAAGTTGTACAAGAGTCTCTAAGGGTTATGAAGGCACCCCTTCGAAAATCGTCCACATTCGATCTATTTCTGGAACGATCAGTCGATCCCGCCGTCGGCGGCCTCGAGGCGCCGTCGGCGGCATTCCAGAAACAGTACATTTAAACAGACCCCACCGTCGGCGCCCTCGATCCTCGCCGTCGGCGGCCTCCCTTGCAATTAATTTTGAACTCTTGGGAAAATCACGCCGTCAGCGGCCTAGGTCAAATTTGCATCGTTTAGTCATTTTTGCTCCAAATACGCTCCTTTTTTACATATGTTCGTTCCTTTGTCCTTAAATCTTCATACCTGCAGAAAAACACCAAAAATACTTTTATTTAAAGTGCAATATTATCAAAATCACTATAAAATAAGCATGAAAATTTTGACCTTTTTTTCTTGGGTCAAAATCCCCCAAACTTAACTATTACTTGCCCTTCAAATAATCCTTAATACTACATAAAAGTTATGATTCATTGTGGTAAAGTTTTAATTCAGAACTACTACAATTTTGATTTAAATAAATATTATAATAAGAATTCTCAGAAAAATTTTAAAATAATTAGATTAATTTTGCAGGTATAATGTTATTTAGTCATCAAGTCAAAGAGTTCTAGTCTTCTATTTATTTCAAGAATGACTATATGTTGCAATACCAAATCAATTAGAATATTCAAAAGATAGGAAATTCATGAGGAAACTATAAGTAAGAAACTAGTCATAAATATAAGTTCAGAAATGCTTTTAGATTTCCTTGTAGGTTAATCCAAGTGAAGCCAATTTTTGATAAGGCATATCCTCAAGCTTTTCCTCACTTATATTCTTTCCATTTTCTTTTCTTTTCTTTTCTTTTCAGGGATTATTTTTCAATCCTTTTTCTTTTTCTATTTCTTTTTCTTTTTCAAGTGAGGATTACTATATATCTGGATATCCTGTTAATATTTTTGAACTTCACTCTTCTTTTTCCTAAATTTGAAACTTTCAAACATTCTTTACCTTATATGTACTTCATAGTTTTTACATTATTGAATCCCAATCTTTTCTTTCTCAACTAAATTCCTAAGATTCTTAATATCTCAAAATATGTTTTTCCTTACTTTAAATAGTTAACTATAGTTTTATCCCCTTATACTAAATATTTTAATCTACAAAATTAATTTTCATTATTAAAAATATTTCTTTGAATCTTTTACAATATTTAGATAGAATCTAAACATAGTATTTAGAATTAAACTTTATCACAAAAATCATGATAATAATTTTTGAAAATATATTATTTGAGAACATATAATAGTTAAGATTTTTCTTCCCGCCCCTAAACTTAAATTTTACTATAAATAGAAATGGTACATGGGTGAAAAGAAAAATTCTAAATATAAAATTCATACTTTTGCACTTTAAGCATTTTTATCTTTTTGAAATTTGCAGGTTCTTCTCAAACTCTCTAATTTCAACTGACCTGTAATATTAAACTTCTTTCTACACATATACAGTTTAGAATTTTTGCTGGGGTAATGAAATTTTAAAACAAGTATATATAACTATACATTAAAAAAAAACAACTAACCATACTACATAGGACATATGCATTTCACAACAAAAAACGAACAGTTTACTAATTTAAACTAAACAGTTCACAATTACACTTACTATTACAGATATCACAAGCTTCTAAAAATTAAAATGCAAACTACCACACTAAACACATATTACAGAAAATAAAGCATAGTCCACAATACAATCCATAAAAATAAAAGTTCAACAACTTAAATAAAAACAAACATAAACGCAAACAATACATCACTATCAAATGATCAAGCATCAAAATCCCACGCAATGTCTTCATCACCCTGGTCAGCAAGAGGATTGGGCTGATACTGAGTATATCTAGGGAACTCTGGAAAAGTCACATCTGGCTCTCCTTGGTAGTATCTAACCTGAGCATCGTAATAAGCCATCTCAAAATCTGAATGCCTCTGAAGATACTCACTATCATGATCATGTCTTCGCTCTAGCCCTTCAATCCTGTGATCAATCCTTTCTAATATTTCATCTAATTTCTCAAAACATTTCCTTTACAGGGTCATGGCATTCATCAGATCATACAAGGTAGGGGAACTAGAGGCAAGAGGGTCATAGCTAGTAGAAGGGATATCTCTACTAGTTGAAGGTTCTTTGCTCCTACTCCCTGATCTCCTTTCCTCATGGGGTGTATAAGTCTTTATATTCCCTTTAGTAATGGGTCTCATAGGATAAACCCATTCCTCAACATCTCTCGCTTCAACACCAGAAAGTTGACAAAGTGCATAAATAAGGCCAGGATACCCTAAATATCCACTTGTCTCACTCTTCGTAGTAGTCATAATATTCTTATAGATTATCTTCCCCACATTAATTCTTCTATTATTCTGAATACAGAAATTCAGAACAGCTTTCTCTAGAGACTTCACTATGATGGTATGTAGGCAGCAGAGTTGAACAGATGAAATAATGTCATGCCTTAGCATTGACATTCATCATAGACAGTGGAAAGTTAATCCGTTCATGATTTTTAATTTTTCAAACTCTTTTCCCATCAGTGAGAAAGTCAATAACATCATTTAATGGACCTTCCATTGTTCCAAAAGTTTCGAACTCGCTAGTATAATAGTTTTGAAGCTCGTAAAAAGAGTTAGTTTGATTAACACTAAATTCAACAGAAAATCCCTTTACTTGGACAAGCTCATCCTCAATTTGAGTCAGATTCGAATAAAATTATCTAACAACTTTGACAGCAGCCTTGTTTGTTGTATAGCAGAAATTCTCCCATCCTCTCTCTTTGATAATTCATTCCACCTCTCCTCCAAGATTCTCGAAAACTCTATCTTGAATACACTTCTTACTTTGAAAGAGTGAAGTGTACCTCGATTGGGCTTTCGCATTAACGAATCAAGTTTCGTCGAATTCAAGTCTTCTCTTTTGTCTTGGAGCCATCGTTTCGATCTATCAAATCACAAAAAATTCCAACTAATCTCTAAAATAATAACACAATGGCTTCTAAATGGGGTTTAAAACAATCTAAATTAATTTCCATGAATTCCTTCCAAGTCTTTTTTCTACATTTTCAAATTTCCCAAAATTTCTCAATGTGGAAGAAATTCATGGTGAAAATAAAAAAATTTTACATAGGAGTGAAGCCCATACCAAGGGAAGATGAAATCCAGTGTTAGAATTTGTTGAAGTCGCTCCAAATCTAAGATCTCTCAAGCCCTAGGTCAGTTTTTCGAGTAAAAAGGGGAAGAAGATGACGAATTGTGGCGTTTGACCGGTCAAAATCACGGTAAATAGGTATTTTTTCGCGACCGCGTCGTCGGCGGGCTCATCTGAGCCGTTGGCAGGCTCTATGGAATTAATATCCTATTTTTTCGGGAAAATCGCGTCGTCGGCGAGATTCTTAAAAATTGAACATTTTGTGATTTTTCATAATTTTAAGCCTCATCGTCATCCATTCGATCCTTTTTATCATTTATTTTAATTAATTTAGTGTTGTATTAACACAAATAAACGTACAGACAACAAACTTCACTTTTATATATTGAATCCAAGTTTTTGCAACACACAATACATAACACACATAAGTAGGTATTCTTTCAACCTAAATCCATCTATCAGCGTCACAATCCAAGCCACAACATTCAAAACACTGAAAACAAACATTTTAAACTTAATTTCATATATATTGAGATTAAAAGCAAACTAATAAAACACACAAATGATCCCCGATAGTTATATGTGCGCCAAAAACTTGACTCCGCTGGATAAATATATGTGCTGATGATTTAGATATGAAAATTATGATTTTATAATATGGGATACTACGCAAGTATACGTATCGTTTATCAAGTAATATTGGGCTTTCTGATTAAGCCCCGAGATATTGAACCCCCAGGGAAAGTGATATATCTTAAAAGAAATAAGAAAATTATCTTTTTACTTTTTTTAATTGGCTTTTGAAAGTATGTTCTGATTTTGAAATGTTTGATAGTTGATTTTTCTCTTTAAATTTTCTTATAAAATTCAAACAAGAAATTAAAATGATAATAACTGTAAACACGGTATGAAAAACACTATTAACTAGAATTGGTATGAAAAACACTATTAACTAGAATATCTTTTTCTTTCTTTTATAAAGTAGTAATAATTATGAAAGTATTGTTGTGGAAGTATTTAAATTTGTTGTGAAAAATAGAAGCAAATGTATTCTTTACCCTTACTTGGTTCTATAAAAAACATTGGTTAATTTGAAATTTTATCATTTTGAACATGGTTAGGCAGAGAAGATACAACCTCTCACTCTAGAGTTCCCTCGATTCCCTCCACCTGGGGGCTAACTTCTCAAAACAAAATTCAAAACTTCAAACCAAATTAGGGGCTTTTAGCCTGTCACACTAAAATTCCTCTAATTTTACTCCCCTTTTTAAACATCTTCTAATATATTACATTCAGTTATATGAACTACAATTTTCACCCATATAATTGCATGTGATTCTTACTAACTTTTATGAGACAATACCGCATTGGATCTTACATAATCTCACCACAAATTTTACATCTTAACAGGCCAAATTAAGAAGTAAATAAAGTTTATAGAATCAATTTCACAACTTCTTCCAACTTTAAACACATATACTTTCCACAACAATTCTTCATGAATTACTTACTTCTTAATTTAAGAAAGAGAAAGATAAAGTAAACTACTTAGAATGCATTGAGAAAATCCAAAAACACATTGATTTGAAATTAAAAACCATAAGAAAAACAACAAACAAAAATAAGTATTAATTAAAAACTAAATGAAAGAATAAAAGTAAACACTTATCTAAAAATCCTCTTCACAAGACACAGGAAGTTCCTCTGAAACTTTGACTCTTCACTAAACTACTCCTCAGAGCAAGTCTCCAAACTTTGATGACTCAGAATACAAACTTCGGACTTCAATAAAAACTAAACTAAACTAAAGGAAAGAAAAGTAGTGGAAAGAAGAAGGCTTCAATCCTACCATTTTCTCTTTTCTACTCTCTACTCCTACTCCTAATTAAAACTAAAATAAAAACTCTGTAAAAATGAAATGGAAGAACCCTTCAAAATGCAAAGGAAGAGCTCCTTCTTTTTTCTAAGACTCTCTTTAAATATTAAACCAAAAGGTGCCTTGGTGTCTCTTCAAAATGTGTCCTGATTCGATGTATCCACCAAAGAATGCACCCCTTCATTCAAACTTGCCGCCCAAAGGAAGTTATGGAAGTTATCACCAAGAGTTGCATCTCATCCCCTTTGAATATGGCGCCAAATTCAAATTAAACTCAATATTTAACTGTGGCAGCTAAGTGCCGGCCCAGCGGCACTTAGCCGCCAATGGCCATATTTTCATTTTTCATTTTTTTGCTCCAAATTTAATCCAATTTTGCTCCTTTCATCATAATTACTCATTTTCATCATACCTGCAAAAAAAACACAAAATACCTTCCATTAAAGTACAATGTCATAAAAAATAGGTATAAAAATGTGCATAAAAATTACTATATATTTTAGGTGTATCAAAATCCCCAAACTTAAAATGTTACTTGTCCTCAAGTGACAGTTAATCTCATAGAAAAATTTTCACATGGAAATTATGTAATGAGTTTCTTAGGAAGATAACAAAATTTTGTTCTAGAAATGGAATAGTCCAATTTAAAAAAACTTTTAGTAATTAAGACCAACTTAAAGTTTAAAAAGTTCTTAAGGAACGAAAAATGACAAATATAAGTCTCTATCTAATTCAGAAATATTTGTAGATTCTTCAAAATATAGGATTCAAACATCTTATTCTTCTCACTTAAAAATCTTTATTTGAAAATAATTTTACTTACTATATTATAACCTTAAGCTTTAGATTATCTCTGAACTTATATGTTAAACTTTAGGTATGGAACCTATTTTTGAATAGGCCCTTAAATCCTCAAGCTTCTCCTCCCTTTTTACATCCTATTTTTCACTTTTTCTTTTTCTTTTTCTTTTCTTTTTCTTTTTCCTTTTTTTTCTTTTTTCTTTTTCGGAGGAAATGATTACTGTATCCGGATAGGCCTTTAATGATTTTGAATTCCACCCTTCCATTTAAAATAAAGGTCAAATATATAACTTTCATTTAAAAATCATAATAATAGTATTTGAAAATTATTCCTCAATAAAAGAAATTTAAGCTTTGAAAAATAAAAGTCAAATCTTCTATTTATCCAAAAATATAAATTTTCTTACTAAAGATAGATAGCTATATTTAACATCTTATCACTAAGAAAATTTTAACTTTAATTTTTTTATGATTACTATAAATTTTCAACTAAATTCTTTTATTCAATTCTATATTCAAAATTTTTGTTCCCTTAATATAACTTCATATACATAATTGTTCTCAATCAAGAAATAAGATTTATTTTATGTATTCTTGAGAAAAATAAAATTTTAGGTTTCTTTTTTTTTTTTTTAATTTTTGTTTTTAAAATTCTCCCCCCCCCCCAAGCTTTAAATTTTAGTTAGGATAAAACATTTAAGCATAAGAAATTATACATGGGTGAGAATAAAAGACTAACATAACATGCTTGCAGGAATTTAAATATCCTAAACATGCAAATATAACAATTTAAACAACGGGAGTAAAATGAAATCAAACTCAGTTTTTCAAAACATTTTCTTTTTATAACAAGAAAAGTAAAAATTTCAAAAGACTTCTACATTTATGAAGGTTTTCAAAGCAAATACACACTAGCTGAAATCTCACTGATACTAGATAACAAATGGTAGTGGTAGATTTTTGTAAAGTTTTTAAGCATGCAGTTTCCTAAATAGTAGTTTCTATAGTGTTCTCTAATCTCCTAACAGTTTTAGAATTAAAGTACGCCCTAAAAAAACTCTAGTACAACATACACATTAAAGCATTTACTACCACACACTTTATACTCAAAGCAACATATAAAACATCAATCCAACAACAATACATCTGAATATGCATAACAAATAAATAGTACAACTACAATCTGCATACTAGCAGAGTTCACATCACAACACAATCATCAAACAAAATACTAGACAAGTACACAATAACACAACACAACAACTAAAACAAACAACATACATCTACTCTTCATCCTCATCGTCATCATCCTGCTCGTTCTAATCCCTGGATGGCACATAAGGTATGTAGAATGGATGAGGGGGCATCTCAGCACTCTGATCACCTCTAATCAGTCTATCCAAATAATGCTGATAATTCTCCTCCTACTCATCATATTTAACAATATATCTCTCCACATTATCCATCTTACCATCCATAACTTTCAGATGCTCTCGAGTAAGACTCGCTTTCTTCAAAATTTTTCTTAATAAACCAGTCTGTGAATTAGTAGATGATGAAACACGTGAAGTAGTAGCACAAGAAGTAGATGCAGCAGAAGAAGAAGTAGTAGAAGCCCTACCAAATCCTCCTCTTCAGCAAATTTTGAATGTACAGTGTAAGCTCCTATGTTTACACTGGAGATAGGTTTCAAAGGCTAAAGTACCTCTTCCCAGGCTTCAAATTTCACTTCAGACCATTCACATAATGAATGAATCACGAAAGGAAATCCCATACCTGCAGTAGTGGTAGATCTGGCACAATTCACAATATAATCATAAATTATCACTCCAATATTTATAGGCTTCCCTTGCTAAATGCAATGGATCAAAACAGCTCTTTCCCTCGTCACTTCACTTGTATGGTTTGAAGGCAACAGTTTAGAAGAGATAAAATAATTCCATGCCTTCGAAGTGGCATTTAATTTGGAAGCAGTAAAATTCACTTTTCTATCATTTGTTATTTTCCATAATCCTCTTCCATCAGTCAAAAATCCTATTATCTCATCTTACTCTCCCTCCGTAGGATGAAAATTAGAATAAAAACAAAACATAACAGGAGGCAGTTGATAGAAAGTGTAATTACCCCAAAAGAAAAGTTCACAACTTGCCCCCTAACCATCACCAAATTCTCTTCTAATGCAGGAAATTCGCATAGAATTCTCTAACAACAGAAATAACAGCAATAGAGGAGAAGCAATAGTAGTTCTCCCAGTTCCTCCTAGCAATCATATCTTTAATCACTTCTCCTGGCTTACCAAACACTCTTTCAGGAATCAATTTACGTGATTGCAACGCATCAACGTATCGTTCCTCAGCCTTGGCACTAACAAATTTGTGGGAATCAAACTTCATCTTTCCTCTTGCGCGCTTTGACTTTAGAGCCATCTCTAAAAATTCACAAAAATTTTACCATAAATTCAAAAATCAAACTAAACTTGCTAAATTATCTTCCAAAAAATGTTTCCACTAAATCCAAGCAATTTCTCAAGTTTTTCCTCAAATTTTCACCATGAATAATAATTTTAAAATTTTCCAAAATGTACTTAAAATACATGGTGAAAATCAAAAAATTTTACTTAGGAGCAGTGCCCTTACCTCAAGGATTCCAAATCTACAAATTTTTGTTGAGACCGGCTCTTAAATGGTCCAAATCAAGGATGCCCTAGACTCTCTCTCGCATGAAAACAACGGGTTGAAGAGGAATAAGGTGTTAAAAAATGGCGACTCACGATTTTTCCATGAGTGGAAACCAATTTTCGCGAACTGGCGCCTAAGCGTGAACCCTTTGGTGCTTGGCCGCAAAATCTGTCGCTTAAGCGTCGGCACTTTGGTGCTTAGCTACCAATACCCAAATTTTAACAATTAAGGTATATGCTTTAAACCACATTGTTAATCACCCTTAATCTCTTCAAAATAATTATCTCTTCCCCAAAAATCTTCCAATATTCCAATTCAAATGTTAAATATTCATCGATTCCAAACAAATTTCACACAAACCCAAACTTATATTCATTAAAACAAACATTACCTTTAATACAATCCTAAAATTTCTATCCACATACATAAGATGAAATTCTCTAAATACAAGAGACTTAATCTCAAATTGATAAGTTTACATCTCTAGGATGTAACTATCACATCATAAGGCGTAATTAAAAACTTAAACAGAAACACTAAACACACCAAACAAAACACATAAGAACACAAAACATATTAAACAAAACACATGAGAACACTAAACATATAAAAACAAAGCATACTTAATTCCACTCTCCATTAGGCGGATTACATCCTGGACCACTATTATTCTCATTTGACCCTTTTGGAATATAAATCTGATAGAACGAACGATAATTGTTCATTCTTCAATCTTCTTCTTCAATCCATTTGTTCTTCAAAAACATCGCCTTCTTCCACGTATCTTGAATGATTGAATTGCATCTTGAGTTTCCATCCCATGTGCTCCAAATGTAAGTTAGTTTCATTGATCTTTGCTTCCATTGAAGTCACTCGGGCTTCAATTTTTGCAATCATTTCTGCAATCCCTTGAATACTAACAGCGAGAAATTCATTGAATAACTCTTTAGCACTATCACTAATGAACTTACTCTTGTAAGAATCTTGCTTCTTCTTCATCTCATTCTCCCAGGAAGACATGATGCACTCAAAATACTCTTCTTAAGAATCAGGAATGAAAATAGGACTTGGGGCAAGTGTTTCTCTTAAATCAGGTTCTTTTTATAAACTTGGGAAGTGCTAAAACTATCCCAAGATGTTTTAAACTCCAAAATAACTTCCAAAACCTCTCCCCCATGATCTAGGCTTCTAGAATCTCATTCTTCACATTCTTTGTAACTCCGGCGCCTAAGCGCCAACTAGGCGGCGCTTAGCCGCCAGTGCTCAATTTAGCACATGTCTGCCAAATGTTGAAATTTTCATTTTGACTCCTCTAAGTTATCAAATAAGGTCAAATAAACTCTATTTAGTTTAAAAACTCCAAATTACTACCACTAAAAACATAAAAACAAACCAATACAAAGCAAACAAAACACACAAAACAAACATAAAGCAAAGCACACCGATAAATATGGGTTGCCTCCCACAAAGCGTTTGGTTTAACGTCTTCAGCCTGAAAAACCCAGAACTCGTTCTGAGTGACCCCATCAGATTCTCATCAGATTTAGATTGCTCGACTGAAAAATATGGTTTAAGTCTATTTCCATTCACTTTAAATATTTTTCCAGTCTTAGGATCTTGAATATCTACAGCTCCATAGAAATAAATTTTCATCACAATAAAAGGACTCATCCACCTGGACTTAAGTTTTTAAGAAAAAATTCTCAATCTGGCATTATACAGCAAAACTTTCTGTCCAGGCACAAAATTTGTAGTAATAATCTTCCGATCATGCCATAACTTCATCTTTTCCTTATAAATCTTAGCACATTCATAAGATTCATTTCTTATTTCTTCAAGCTCATTTAATTGCAATAATCTCTTCTCAACACATCTTTCAAATTATAGTTGAACTTTTTAATAGCCCAAAATTCTTTATGCTCAAGTTTAATAGGTAAATGACAAGCTTTCCCAAAAATCAGCCTATATGGGGACATTCCTATAGGGGTTATGTAGGCAGTCCTATAAGCCCACAAAGCATAATCCAGTTTGATTGACCAATCCTTTCTATTTGGATTAACAGTCTTTTCTAATATTTTTTTAATTTCATGATTGAATAATTCAACTAAACCACTTTCCTGCGGATGATAAGCAGTAGCAATGCGATGATTAATATGATATTTCTTTGCTAACTTTCCAATAATCGCATTTCTAAAATGACTTCCCCCATCAGTTATGATTACTCTTGGTATTCCAAATCTGCAAAATAAATTCTTCATCAAAAACTTTGCAACACTTTGAGCATCACATCGAGGTAAAGCAATAGCTTCAATCCATTTGGAAACATAGTCTACTGCCATCAAAATATAAACATTTCCAAAAGATGGCGTAAATGGTCCCATAAAATATAATCCCTAAACCCCAAATATTTCAACTTCCAATATATAATTGAGGGGCATCTCATTTCTCCTAGACATATTGCCTACACACTGACATTTATCATAATTTTTAATATAAGCATTCACATCCTTAAAAATTGTAGGCCAATAAAATCCAGATTATAAGATTTTATATGCAGTTTTATCACTTTCAAAATGTCCCCCATAATCAGAATGATGACATTTTTGAATAATTTCCTAAGTCTCTTCCAAAGGTACACATCTTCGAATTATAAGATTCTTTCCTTATTTATATAAAAATGGGTCATCCCAAAAATAAGTTTTAGCATTAGATAGAAATTTCCTCTTTTCCTGATATGTTAAACCATAGGGTATAATATCACTGACAATACAATTTACTATGTCTGCATACCACGGAATACGCCACTCATTAACAGTGAACAATTTTTCATCAGAAAAATGTTCATTAATTTCTTCAACATCACAGAGAGATTTTTCAATTTCATGCACGGACAAATGATCAACAATTTGATTTTCGAACCCTTTCTATCTACTATCTCAAAGTCAAATTCTTGCAAAAGAAGAATCCATCTGTTAGTCTCGGTTTTGCATCATTTTTCTTCATTAAGTATTTGATAGCAGAATGATCAGTATGCACAACACATTTAGTTCCAACTAAATATGATCAAAATTAATCAAAGGCAAATACTATAGATAATAACTCTTTCTCAGTAGTATTATAATTAATTTGAGCTTCATTAAGAGTTTTACTAGCATAATAAATAACTTTGAACATCTTATCATATTTCTGACCCAGAATAGAACTAATAGCATAATCACTAGCATCACACATTAATTCAAAAGGTTTTTCCCAATTTGGTGAAATTATTACAACTGCGGTGATTAATTTTTCTTTTAATATTTCGAAGGCTTTGAGGCAATCATCATCAAAATTAAAATTTGCATCCTTTTCCAGTAAACGACATAAAGGTTTTGTAATCTTTGAAAAGTCTTTGATGTAATGCCTCTAGAATCCAGCTTGTCCAAAAAAGCTTCTAATTCCCCTTACATTGGTTGGGCAAGGTAAATTAGATATAACTTGAATTTTTGCAAGATCTACCTCCAAACATTTTTTTGAA
This sequence comes from Papilionanthe hookeriana x Papilionanthe teres, assembly GCA_022702705.1. Lineage (NCBI taxonomy): Eukaryota > Viridiplantae > Streptophyta > Magnoliopsida > Asparagales > Orchidaceae > Papilionanthe > Papilionanthe hookeriana x Papilionanthe teres. The sequence goes on along the minus strand of CM040432.1, from coordinate 62,521,938 downwards.
ATTTGATGTCTCAACCATAAATTGGCATTTTTCCCAGTTAAGGACCAAATTAGTTTCTTCACAGCATTTTAGAACCATAGATAAATGTTTTTAACATGATTCAAATGAAATTCCAAACACTGAAAAGTCATCCATAAAAACCTCAATCTCTTTTTCAATTAAATCACAAAAAATAGCCATCATACATCTCTGAAATGTAGCAGGGGCATTACATACACCAAAGGGCATTCTTCTAAAAGCAAAAGTACCATAAGGACTGGTAAACATAGTTTTCTCTTAATCCACAGGAGCAATGTTAATTTGGTGGTATCCAGTATATCCATCCAGAAAATAAAAGAATTTATGCCCAGCCAGTCTATCCAACATTTGATCTAGAAATGGGTGTGGAAAGTGATCTTTCCTTGTGGCAAGATTTAATTTTCTATAATCAATACATATTCGACACCTCGTAACTTGTCTTGTTGGTATTATTTCATTCTTTTCGTTAACAGTCACAGTCACTCCTCCTTTCTTAGGAACACAATGAATATGACAAACTCGTGCACTATCTGAAATAGGGTAGATAATTCCAGCATCCAGCCATTTTAAAATTTCTTTCTTAACAACGTCTTTCATGATAGGATTTAATCTCACGGGATCGGCCCGCATTTTGCAATTATCTTCCATAAGAATTCGTGCATACAAATTGAAGTACTAATTCCTTTAATATCGACGATTGTCCATCCAAAGGCTTTCTTGTGCTTCTTGAAATTTCAAGCAAACTCTCTTCTTCCTTTTCGATTAATTGAGAGGAAATTATAGCGGTAAGGTTGAGGATTCATCAAGAAAAACATACTTCAAATTATCAGGAAGAATTTTAAACTCAAGTTCAGGAGGATTTTCAATTGATGGACCATAAGATTCATCTTTTTCAGTCAAATCCAACAATTCAAAACTTTCACGAACATACTTTAAATCTTCCTCTTAAAAATCTTCAGAATCAAGTAACTCATCTTCTTGCTTATGTTCCAATTCTTCTCTTTCTAATTTCTCTTCATAAGATGACTTGAAATGACATTCACTTAAATATTTGATAACATCCATCCTATAACATTCATCTTCTTTACCTCTAGCAGGATATTTCATCGATTTTGAAATATTAAATGTAACAGTCTGATCATTAACCCTCATTGTTAATTCCTCTTTTTGCACATCTATCATGGCTCAGCCTGTAGCTAGGAAAGGTTTTCCCAAAATTATAGGTAAATCTTTATCTTCCTCTATATCTAACACAATGAAATCAACAGGAAAAATAAATTGATCCACTTTAACCAAAACATCTTCTATAACTCTTTTAGGATATGTGATTGAACGATCTACTAATTGCAGAGTTTCAGTAGTTGTGGTTATTTCTCCTAGTCCCAGTCTTTTGAATATTGATGAGGCATAAGGTTAATGCTTGCACCCAAATCACATAAAGCTTTTCCATAGAATCTTTCTCTGATTACACATGGAATTGTGAAACTACCAGGATCTTTAAGCTTTTTAGGAAGCTTTTTCTGAATTATTGCATTGCACTCCTCACTTAGTGCAACGGTCTCGTTATCTTCAAACTTCCTTTTCTTGTTAAGAATATCCTTCATAAATGTCGCATAGCTTGTCATTTGTTCTAAGGCTTCAGCAAATGGAATATTAATAGTAAGCTTCTTAAATATCTCCAAGAATTTTGAAAATTGCTTATCCAACATTTGTTGACAAAGTCTCTGAGGAAATGGAGGTGGTGGCTTTTAAAAAATCAACCTTATGTGGAGAAACAGGTCTTTCCAAACCTTTCGGAGCATCCTCTGTTGGTTCTTCAATCTCTTCTTTCTCTACTTCAGTTTTTTTTTTAACACTATCTTCCAATTCTCTTCCACTTCTCAGTTGAATTGCTTTTACTTGTTCTTTATTCTTTTCTCTTGGATTTACTTCAGTATTACTTAGAAGCATTCCTTGGGATCTATTACTTAAGGCACTTGCAATTTGTCCCAATTGATTTTCAATATTTCTGATTGTTGCTCCTTGAATTTGTAATTGATTTCCCATATTTGACACCACTTCTTCAATAGACAACTTTTTCTCCTTTAATTGTACAGCACTGTTATAACCTGGGATAAGTTAATCTATTATTATTATTATTTCCTTTGTTTTTCCAATTCCCCAATGGGTTTACTTGGTGGTTCCCCTATTGTTGATTAACACCACCCTGATTATTGATATTTCAATTAAAATTTGGATGATTCTTCCAACCTGTGTTATAATAATTGGAATATGGGTTATTAAGCTTAATTATAGCATTCACAGTTTCTGGTGAAGAATAAGAATTAACCATTTGGCCTAATGAATTTTCTTCAATCATGGAATATGTCTGAGAAAAATTCATCCCAAATTGGAATATCTTCCTTGAAACGACGACGAACTTGATTTGCTAACATTGTAAAAGCATCATTTTCAAAAACACTGGCTACCTTTTTAGGATTTAACCTTTCAGAATGCCATTGAAAATTATTAGTAGTCATTTCTTCAATTAAAGCATAAGCATCAGAAAATGGTTTAGACATTAATGATCCACCAGTAGCAACATCGATGATCGATCTAAGAGATCCAACTAATTCATTATAAAAAGTTTGAATTATTAACCAATCTGGTATCGAATGATGTGGACATTTCCTTAGGATATCTTTAAATCATTCTAATGCTTCATATATTGATTCCCCTTCAAACTGGTAAAAAGATGTAATATCATTTCTCAACTTAGCAGCCTTAGATGGTGGAAAATATTTAGCAAGGAATTTTTGTGACAGTTCACCCCAAGTTCTAATTGATCCAGGTGCTAACGAATGTAACCAAATTTTAGCCTTATCCCTTAGTGAGAAAGAGAAAAGTCTAAGTCTAATAGCATCATCTGAAACACCATCATATTTAAAAGTAGCACACAACTCTAAAAAATTAGCAAGATGCAAATTAGGATCTTCAGTTGTTGCTCCCCCAAACTGATTGCTAGACACAATTTTGATAATAGTGGGTTTAAGCTCAAAAGAATTAGCAGCTACAACAGGGTTTTGAATACTACAACGAAGTTCATCCACTGTAGGGTTAACATAATCTCTTAAATGTCATAATTCTTGATGGATGCCAACATTTTGATCTTGATGATTTGCCATTTCTTGAATATTTTTATCTTTTTCTGTATTTTTAATTTTTTTGATTTTTCTGATTGTTCATTCTAATTCAGAATCGTAAGGCACAAGTCCCTCAGAACCTGAACTACGCATACAATAATAAAATAAAACAAAACACAACACACTAACAAAAACAAAGAAAAGTAAAAATTTAAAATTTCTTAATTTACTTTAATATGTAATTTTAATTAGTTTCTTTCCCCAGCAACGGTGCTAGAAACTTGACTCCGCCGGATAAAGATATGTGCGCCAAAAACTTGACTCCGCCGGATAATTATATGTGATGATGATTTAAATATGAAAATTATGATTTTATAATATGGGATACTACGCAAGTATACGTATCGTTTATCAAGTAATATAGGACTTTCTGATTAAGCACTGAGATATCGAACCCACAGGGAAAGTGATATATCTTTAAATAAATTATCTTTTTACTTTTTTTTAATTGGCTTTTGAAAGTATGTTTTGAATTTGAAAAAGTTTGATAATTGATTTTGCTCTTTAAATTTTCTTATAAAAGTCAAATAAGAAATTAAGATAATAATAACTGTAAACACGGTATGAAAAACACTATTAACTAGAATTGGTATGAAAAATACTATTAACTAGAACATCATTTTCTTTCTTTTATAAAGTAGTAATAATTATGAAAGTATTGTTGTGGAACTATTTAAATTTGTTGTGAAAAATAGAAGCAAATGTATTCTTTACCCTTACTTGGTTCTATTAAGAACATTGGTTAATTTGAAATTTTATCATTTTGAACATGGTTAGGCGAGGGAAGATACCGGCTCTCACTCTGAAGTTCCCCAATTCCCTCCACCTGGGGGCTAACTTCTCATAACAAAATTCAAAACTTCAAACCAAATTAGGGGCTTTTATCCTGTCACACTAAAAATCCTCTAATGTTACTCCCATTTTTAAAACATCTTCTAATATATTACATTTAATTATATGAACTACAATTTTCACCCATATAATTGCATGTGATTCTTACTAACTTTTATGAGACAATACCACATTGGATTTTACATAATCTCACCACAAATTTTACATCTTAACAGGTCAAATTAAGTAGTAAATAAAGTTTATAGAATCAATTTTCACAACTTCTTCCAACTTTAAACACATATACTTTCCACAACAATTCTTCATGAATTACTTACTTCTTCATTTACGAAATAAAAAGATAAAGTAAACTACTCAGAATGCATTGAGAAAATACAAAAATACATTGATTTGAAATTAAAAACCATATGTAAAACAACAAATAAAACAAGTATTAATTAAAAACTAAATGAAAGAATAAAAGTAAACACTTATCTGAAAATCCTCCTCACAAGACTCAGGAAGTTCCTCTGAAACTTTGGCTCTTCACTAAATTACTCCTCAGAGCAAGTATCCAAACTCTAATGACTCAGAATACAGACTTCAGACTTCAATAAAAACTAAACTAAACTAAAGGAAAGAAAAGTAGTGGAAAGAAGAAGGCTCCTACCCTTTTCTCTTTTCTACTCTTTACTTCTACTCCTAATTAAAACTAAAATAAAACTCTGTAAAAATGCATTGGAAGAACCCTTCAAAATGCAAAGGAAGAGCTCTCTACTTTTTTTAGGACTCTCTTTAAATATTAAACCAAAAGGCGCCTTGGTGTCTCTTCAAATTGTGTCCAGATTCGATGTATTCACCAAAGAATGCACCCCTTCATTCAAACTTGCTGCCCAAAAGAAGTTATGGAAGTTATCACCAAGAGTTGCATCCCATCCCCTTTGAAAATGGTGCCAAATTAAAATTAAATTCTATTTTTAACTGTGGTGGCTAAGCGCCGGCCCAGCGGCGCTTAGCCACTATTGCCCAAATTTTAATTTTTCATTTTTTTTGCTCCAAATTTGATCCAATTTTTCTCCAAATTTGATCCAATTTTGTTCCTTTCATCATAATTACTCATTTTTATCATATCTGCATGAAAAACACAAAATTCCTTCCATTAAAGTGTAATATCATCAAAAATAGGTATAAAAATGTGCATAAAAAATACTATATATTTTAGGTGTATCAACAAACATACAAACATTGTTTAAATCAAACACAATATACTGAAAGAAACTAATTAAGTCCATTACTCTTCTGAACTAGTATTGGTCTCTCCTTTGATATCTCCCATCGTTTGAACATGGACAAATAAGTTGTAAAAAGGTCAGAATGGGAATTCTTCAGCGAAATCTTCATCGATTAATCCCATCCTTTTCATCAATCGCACCAAACTTGCTTCAAATTGCCCAGGATGATCAAAATGCTCTTTCATTCTTCAATCGATGAGATCGAAGAAATCAAACATATTGTTAACTGTGCTCTCTGTACCTGATTCTCCAAACTTTTGATTCTATGCATGAGTATTGGTGTCTTGTCTGCTACTAAAGGTTGAACTGGAACATAATTATGCGAAGCTCTATCCAGGATCAAACCTACATCACTCTATTCATCATTGGCTGGGAACATCTGAGTTAGATCTAAGGGTTTCCATGGGAGTAATATCTTCTCCCAAACCTCGTACGAAACTTGAAACAAACTGCAAATCAAGAAATTTGTGGAAGGATGTCCAAGCCCTTAGGATGATCCTTGAACGATCAGGCCATAAACAGATTTCAGAATAATCGATTCAATATCAATGGGCCATCTTAACTGAATGCAGTAGTTTAAGATTGCACTTTCTTTCGTAACTTTGCCATTTTTCATCTTCGGCAATAATTTCGCAGAGATGAAAAAGTGTCAGTGTTTCAAAACAGGATTTAAGAGAGTAGCAGAGAAACTAACAAACATGTTCTCTGTAACTTCCCAGTCAACGGTTTCGTTCGTCAAATATTGGTATATCTCGTTCATCTTTTCTTTCATCGGCACGAAATTTGAAAAGTAACAGACTGGAACATTATCAAGCATATATAACTCATTAATTCTTCCTGAATTGAACGTAATCCACCTACCTTGCACATAAACGCTTCCTTGGTTGATTCCATGTAAATTTGCGTAGAATTGTTTAACCACTGAAACGACTACTGCGGCAGTAGTGTAGCAGAACACTTCCCATCTTCTTCGCATGATCATTTCTTCAATTGGTGACGAAGAATTACTTTGTCCTCTATTGACAAATCCTCTTTCTTTAATCAATCTTTTCTTCGACATTACCTTATTGAAAAGCCTCCGCACTGACGAACTTTCTCCTGTTGTAAACTCAAAATCTTAGGTTATCAATCGAATTCGAAGCCATTTGAGAAGAATTGAAGAGAGTATCCATTTGTTTTAGGGAATTTGGAGTGTTTAGGAACCGTCCATAGGAGTTTGTAAAGGACGAATTCATTAAAAACTGTCAAAAACTGTCGTTTCGAACATGAAAAACTACCCACTCGCCGATCCCGCTGTCTGTAGCCTCGAAGGCGCCGTCGGCGAGCCTTATGCAATTAAATACCAGAGCTTTCGGGAAAAGCCTCTGTCGGCATTCTCGAACATGCCGTCGGTGCCCTAAGCAAAAATTTGCATAAAAACGTCGTGGTCCAATATGTTCCAAATTTTCTCTATAGATTCAAATTCTATGATAATCAAAGGGTAAATATAAGTAGTAGGACTTAATATTACTATAAATGAACTATAATTTCAAACAAACATACAACTATTAAAGATAAATATGGGTTGCCTCTCATAAAGCGCTTGGTTTAACGTCATCAGCCCGACCTAGTTAGGTGTTATTCAGGTTGACTGAGCATTAAAACCTCTTTAAAATTTGGTCTTTTACCCTCAAAATATGGTTTTAATCTATGTCCATTTACTTTAAATCTATTCCCAGTCTTTAGATCTTCAATTTCAACAAATTCATAAGTATAAACTTGAGTTACAGTAAAGGGTCCTAACCAACGAGACTTCAATTTCCCAGGAAATAATTTTAGCCTTGTATTGTAAAGAAAAACTTCTTATCCTGGTTTGAATTCTTTTCGGTTAATCTTCCGATCATGTCTTAACTTTATTTTTTCCTTAAAAATTCTATTTTTATTATAAGATTCATTTCTTAATTCTTCTAATTCATTTAATTGCAGCTTTCTCTTCTCACCGGTATTTTTCAAATTATAATTGAATTCTTTAATCGCCTAAAAAGCTTTATGCTCCAATTCTACTGGTAAGTGACAAATTTTTCCATACATAAGCCTGTAAGGAGTCATACCAATAGGAGTTTTATAAGCAGTCCTGTATGCCCATAATGCAGTATCTAGTCTTATAGACAAATCTACTCTATTAGGATTTACAGTCTTTTCTAAAATTTGTTTGATCTCACGATTAGAAACTTCAGCTAAACCACTAGTCTGAGGATGATAAATAGTAGAGAATTTATGAACAATACTAAACTTTTATGCCAATCTTTGAATGTATTTAATCTTAAAATGGGATCCTCCATCAGTGATAATCACTCTCGGCATACCGTATCATGTGAAAATATTTTTTTATAAAAAATCTTGAAACACTTTTAGCAACACACGGAGGTAAGGCTTGTGCTTCTATCCACTTTGATACATAATCAATAATAATCAAAATATATAAGTTCCCAAATGAAGGAATAAATGGTCCCATGAAATCTAATTCCCAAACTTCAAAAATCTCAACTTCTAATATAAGATTTAAAGGCATTTCGTTTCTTTTAGATATATTACCTACTCGTTGGCATCTATCATAGATTTTGATATATCTGTAAACATCTTTAAAAAGAGTAGGCCAATAAAATCCAGCTTGTAAAATTTTATATGCAGTTTTATCAATTCCAAAATGTCCTCCAAAATCAGAATCATGACATTTCTGAATGATTTGTTCAGTTTCTTCATAAGGCACACACCTCCTAATAATAAGATCATTACATTGCTTATACAAATATGGTTCATCCTAAAAATATGATTTTGAATCATGAACAAATTTTTTATGTTGCTGTAATTTTAGCATAGGTGGCATAATTTCACTTACTAAATAATTTACTATATCTGCATACCAATGTATTTTCCACTCATTAATATTATAAAGTTTTTCATCAGGCAAAGTGTATATTATTTCTTTGTCGATGTCAGATAATACATTATATTCTAGTCTCAACAAATGATCAGCAATTTGATTCTCAATTCCTTTTCTATCAGTCACCACAAAATTGAATTCTTGCATTAAAAGTACCCATCTATTTAATCTTGGTTTAATATCCTTCTTTTGCATCAGATATTTAATAGCACAATGATCAATATGCACAATACATTTTGTTCCAATTAAATATGATCTAAATTTGTCAAAAGCATATACAATAGCCAGTAACTCTTTTTCAGTAATCGTATAGTTAATTTGAGCATCATTAAGAGTTCTACTAGTGTAGTATATAACCTTAAAAATTTTGTCATATCTTTGACCAGAAACGACTCCAATAGCATAATCACTTGCATCACACATTAGTTCGAATGGTTTCTCCCGATCGAGTGAAACTATTACGAGTCTTGTGATTAGTTTTTCCTTTAATAATTTAAAGGCATTCAAGCAGTCTTCAATAAATTCCAATTTCTTATTTTTTTCTAAAAGTTGGCATAGATGTTTTGTAATTTTTGAAAAATCTTTAATATAACTCCTGTAGAAACCAGCATGTCCAAGAAAACTTCTTACCCCTCTCGACTGTAGTAGGAGGTGGTAATTTAGCTATTAATTGAATTTTTGCAGGGTCTACTTCTATGCCATTTTTTTGAAATTTTATGCCCTAATACAATTCCTCCTACAACCATAAACTGACATTTCTCCCAATTTAGAACTAAGTTAGTTTTTTCGCATAGCTCCAAAACTTTTTCAAGATGATTTAAGCATGCTTCAAATGATGTTCCAAACACAGAGAAATCATCCATAAATACTTTAATTCCATTGTCAATTAATTTACTAAAAAATGACATCATACATCTCTGGAATGTTGCAGGAGCATTACATAGTCCAAAAGGCATCCTTCTGAAAGCAAAAGTTCCGTAAGCACTAGTAAAAGTTATTTTCTCTTGATCCTCAGGAGGAATAGGTATCTGATGGTAACTAGTATATCCATCCAGAAAGCAATAGTTCTTATTTCCAGCAAGTCTATCCAACATTTGGTCTAGGAAAGGAAGAGGAAAATGATCTTTTCGGGTGGCTGCATTTAATTTTCGATAGCCTATACAAATACGCCATCCAGAAATTTTTCTGATAGGAATTAATTCATTATTTTTATTTTCTTCTACAGTTTATCCTCCTTTCTTGGGAGCACAATGAATTGGACTTACCCAAGTACTATCCGAAATAGGATATATAATTTCAGCATCTAACAATTTTAAAATTTCATTTTTAACTACTTCTTTCATTATAGGGTTTAGTCTCCTTTGAGGGTCAATTCTTGGTTTATGTTCCTCATTTAATAAAATTTTGTGCATACAAATCGAACGACTAATTCCTTTAATATCAGCTAAAGTCCAACCAAAAGCCTTTTTGTATTTTTTTAATGTATCCATTAAATTTTTTTCTTGAATTTCATTTAAATCTGATGATACAATTACTGGTAATGTTGAAAACTCTCCTAAAAATACATACTTCAAATGATTTGGAAGATTCTTTAATTCGAATTCAGGGGGTTTTACAACATATGGAATTAATGTTTGATTTTCTGATGTTGTTGAATTGAGCATTTCGTATTTTTCCTGAATATAATTAGCTTCTTTACTTTATATTTCTTCAAAATTATCTTTTTTTCAGTATCTTCTTTTTCTTCATAATTTTCTCGGAAATATTCTCTTCCTAAATAATCACATATATCCATTATGAAACATTCATCATCTTTTTCTGTTGAGGGATATTTCATTAACTTTGAGATGTTAAAGGTTTCTTCTTGGTCAATTACTCTCATAGTCAATTCTCTTTTTTGAACGTCTATCATATCTCTTCCTTTAGCTAGGAATGGTCTTCCTAAAATGATTGGAATTTCTTTATCTTCTTCCATAACTAGAATGATAAAGTTCACAAGTAAAATAAACTTATCAATCTAGACCAAAACATCTTCTACAATTCCCTTAGGATGTGTAATAGATCGATCAGCTAACTGTAAAGTTACAGAAGTTGGTGCATTCTCTCCAATTTCTAACCTTTTAAAAGTTAATAGAGGCATCAGATTTATGCTAGCTCCCAAATCACATAATGCTCGCCCAAAAAATTTTTCACCAATAGCACACGGAATAGTGAAACTAGCAGGATCATTAAGTTTTTCAGGAAGTTTTCTTTGAATTATAGACACTCTTCACTGAGTGCAACAGTCTCATGATCTAATAACTTCCTCTTTTTGCTAAGTATATCCTTCATAAATTTAACATAATCAGGCATTTGTTCTAAAGCTTCAAAAAAAAGAATATTTATTGACAATTTTTTCAAAATATCTAAGAATTTAGCAAATCTTTTTCCTTTATCTTGTTGCTTTAGTCTTTAAGGAAATGGTGGAGGTTGTTTTTCAACGGTAATTTTCATAGGTTTCAGAGGAAAATCAGGATATAAACTTTTGTTTTCTCCTTCAGTTTCTTCTTTTTCCTTTTCAACTACAATTTCTTTTTGAACTCTTGATTCCAACTCTTTTCCACTTCTTAATTGAATAGCTTTGATTTGTTCTTTTCCTTGATCTTTAGGATTTACTTCAACATTGCTAGGTAAAGTTCCAACAGGTCTATTACTTAATGCAGAAGCAATTTGCCCTAATTGGTTTTCTATGTTTTTAATAGCATTTCCTTGATTTTGTAATTGATTGCTCTTTTCCACTTCTTAATTGAATAGCTTTGATTTGTTCTTTTCCTTGATCTTTAGGATTTACTTCAACATTGCTAGGTAAAGTTCCAACGGGTCTATTACTTAATGCAGAAGCAATTTGCCCTAATTGGTTTTCTATGTTTTTAATAGCATTTCCTTGATTTTGTAATTGATTGCTCATATTCAAAACTAATTCTTCCATAGACAACTTCTTCTCCATGAATTGTGAATTATTATAAAAACCTGGTGGATTAGAAGGTCTATAATTGGAATTACCTTGATTATTTATATTTCCTAATGGGTTTACAGGATTGTTCCCCCACTGAGGATTATTATTATTATTTTGGTTATTCCAAATCAAATTTGGATGATTCTTCTAACCTGGATAATAATAGTTTGAATAAGGATTATTTTATCTATTGTTTATTCCATTTATTGTTTCATATGAATATTGAGCATCTATGATTTGTCCTAATGAATTTTCTTCTAACACTTGAGGTGTTTGAGAAAGATTCATTCCATATTGATCTATTTTCTTTGAAAGAGCAGTAATTTGAGAAACTATTATAGTTAAAGCATCAGAATCATGAATACTAGCTACTTTCTTATGATTTACCCTTTCAGCAGGCCATTGAAAATTATTGGTAGCCATTTCTTCTATTAATGCATAGGCTTCTTCAAAAGTTTAGACATTAGTGATCCACCAACAGCAGCATCAATTATAGATTTAAGAGATCCTATTAATCAATTATAAAATGTTTGACTAATTAACCAATCTAGTAAAGCATGATGTGGACATTTTGTAAGAAGTTTTTTAAATCTTTCACAAGATTCATATATCGATTCTCCCTCATACTGACTGAAAGATGTGATATCGTTTCTAAGCTTAGCAGTCTTAGATTGTGGAAAATATTTTGATAAGAATTTACGTGAAAGTTCTCCCGAGTTCTTATAGATCCAGGTGCTAACGAATTTAACCAAGCCTTAGCCTTATCCCTTAGTGAAAAAGGAAAAAGTATAAGTCTGACAGCATCATCAGACACTTTGTCGTACTTAAAAGTAGCACAAAGTTCTAAGAAACTTGCAAGATGTAAATTAGGATCTTCATTTGAAGTTCCACCAAATTGATTGTTTTGTACCAATTGGATAATTGCAGGTTTAAGCTCAAATGAATTAGCAGCTACATCAGGATTTTGAATAGTTAAGTGAATCTAATGTGGGGCTAGCATAACCTCTTAATGGTCTAGATTGTTATTCATTTTCTATTCTTTGGTTATTTACGTTAATTTTTATTGTTTCAGAATTTATAGATAATTTTCGCAGTTTTCTAATTCTCCTAACAGTGCGTTCTAATTCAGAATCGTAAGGTATAAGATTTTTAGAACCAAATTTGTGCATACACTCGAAATCAGTACACAGGAAAAACAGTTAACTAAAATAAATTGTAATTCTATAAAGGTTTCCTAAATTGTTGTTCGTTACTCTTATTATGTTATATTCTTATAACATATAATATATTCCCCGGCAACGGCACCAAAAACTTGAACCACCCTGTGCTTTTATACAATGTGAATATACTTAAAAATATAAGAATTCAGTACCACTACTAAAAGTATAAATCCTTAGCAATAGCGCCAAAGACTTGACTTTGAGCGTAATTTTAACTTTAGTAACAATTAAATATTTTAACCTTTTAATCACAGAGTTACTTTCAAACGCAATTAAAAGTATCGTTCAAGTAATACAGGGCTCTAATGGAGTCCTGGATATCGATCTCACAGAGAATATATTAAAGCTTACGGACTAAGATTATTAAAACCAATTCAGAATTACAACTAAATCAAATTGCCTATCTGTCACTAATATGCAATTGATAATAATATGAAACTTTTATATTAAAAACTAGTTTTACTAACAATTTATTAATATTAATACTAGAGTTAAGTTCAAATATAGATAATAGCAAGAATCTTTCTCCTTTTGAAATGATAATTATAATTAGTTTTAATGTGTTGTGGCAAATAGGAGCATACCTATTCTTTACCCTTTGGTCTAGGCATAACGAACATTGACTAATCCTATATTTGGTTACTGATTCTGTTACTAGGCTGGGAGGATACCGGCTCTCACTTCGGAGCTCCTACATTCCCCTCACCTGAGGGCTAACAATCTACACATCAGCATCCAAACGATAGGACCGAATTGAGGATTTTATCCCGTCACTCTAAAATCTCCAATTCTACGCCTGATTAATTTTATCTCCCTATTTATTTGCACTTCTCCCTTCAAGGATTTACCTATCTACCTTGCAAAGAGAATTGTGATACATACAAGTTAAAAATACTTAGCCCACGGTCAGGTTTTAAGAATTCTTCATGGGTTTTAACAATACAAATGGCCAATTCGTATAGTAAAGTAAGTTTAGGTATAGTACCATCACAACTTCTTTTATAATTTATTTAATAGACTAATTATATAATCATTTAAGAAAAACATCAAAACCAGAAGAAAGATAGAACAACTACTCAGAATTCATGACGAGGATGCAATAAAACCTAGATTTCATATAATAAAGTAAAGTTCTACACACTAAAAAAAATAAATAAACACTACTTCTGTCAATTTCCTCCCCAAGCAAACTCCTTGAAGTTCCTCTGGATCTTTTACTTCGAATTCTCCTTTGAAATGTCAATGTGGAAGAGTTCTCTCACTTCCAATCCATGCAATCCCTCAAAGAATTCATTTCAAATTCTCTATTTGAACTCACAACTCACTAAATTAAACTCACTAATAGTCTCTCTTTTACACTATGGACTCATTAATAATCACTTTAGAGACCAGAAGAAGAGACATTTTTCAGCCTAAATTCATTCCTTTTAAAGTTTTAGAAGATTCTCTAAGGGTTGTGAAGGTACCCCTTCGAAAATCGTTCACATTCGACATATTCCTGGAAAGATCCGTCGATCCCACCGTCGGCGGCCTCGAGGCGCCATCAGCGGACTCGAGGCGCCGTCGGCGATCTTCTAGAAACAGTGCATTTAAACAGACCCCACCGTCAATGGCCTCGATCCTCACTGTCGACGGCCTCCCTTGCAATTAATTTTGAACTCTCGGGAAAATCACGTTGTCGGCAGCCTTGGTCAAATTTGCATCATTTACTCCTTTTTGCTCCAAATATGCTCCTTTTTTACATATTTTCGTTCCTTTGTCCTTAAATATTCATACCTGCAGAAAAACACCAAAAATACCTTTCTTTAAAGTGCAATATTATCAAAATCAGTATAAAAAAAGCATGAAAATCTTGATCTTTTTTTCTTGGGTCAGATATCATTAGTGAAAAGCAAACACCAAGGTATATCCTCTTATATATGTTTAGTAAGAGCATTCATAACTAAAGCAAAAAGATATGGGCTTAAAATCGATCCCTGATGTAATCCAACTAAAATAGGAAAATATTTGGTTAATCCTCCTTCTATTTGAACACAAGTAACAACTCTAGCATACATATCTTTAATGACTTAATAAAAGTCTTATCAATAATTTTCTACTTTAGAACTCTCCAAAGAATATCTCCTGGAATCTTATCTTAAGCTTTTTCTAAATCAATAAAAATCATTTGTAGATCCTCCTTATTCTCTCTATACTTCTCCATCAAACCTCTCAATAAATGTATAGTCGACCTGCCCAGCATAAATCAAAATTGATTATGATAAATCTTTGTAATACGTCTTAACCTATATTCAATTACCCTATCCCATAATTTTAAAGTATGACACATTATCTTAATTCTTCTATAATTTGTACACTCTTGTGCATCCTTTTTATTCTAAAAATGGGGACTAAAATACTCTTCCTCCACTCCTTAGACATCTTTTTTAGTTTTTAAATAATATTAAAGTGTTTAGTAAGCGAAAAAAACTCCCAAAATCTCCTAAATATTTCTACACTTCAAATATCATTAGTTCATACAGGCTTTCCTCCCCTGGTTTTCCTTAAAACCTCTTCAACTTATTTTTTTCTAAGTTGATAGTAAAAATGAGATATTTTATTATTATTAATGATATTAAGATCAGTAAGGTTGGTCGTATATTCATAAACTTCATTAGAAATTTTGTCAAAATAACTTGCTCACTTATGATGACTATCTTCTTCTAAGAAAAATACTTTTTGATTTTCATCTTTAATATAGTTCACATGAGTTAAATCTTTAGTTTTCTTTTCTATTTGTTTGGCTCATTTATAAATATATTTTTCACCCTATTTAGTAGCTAGTCTATGTTAAAAATCACTAATATAGAAATTTTAGCGTCAAAAATTGTTCTTTTAGGCTCGCTACGAACCATTTCATACTTTTCCCGGTTCTTTATGCTTTTACATTTAAATAAATTTTTATAACATAACTTCTTATATTATTGTTCATTTCTTACACATTATTATTTTACCATTAACTATTTTTATTTTAGAAACTTTTTCTTTTGATTCTCCAAGTACATCATTTGTTACTTATTGAATAGTGTTTGTTAACTTTTCCCACATAATTTGCTACTTCATGAACATCCAAAATTTTAAATCTTGAAGTTTACTCATAAAAATACTTTTATTTGTGTCATTTAGGTGTCTCCATCTAATCCTATAACTTCCTAGTATAATTTACTTTACAACTATTCATCTTAAAATTTAGAACTAATAATCTATGTTGAGTACTTAAAGCCTCACTTGGAATGACCTTAAAATCTATACATTCTTGATGATATCTTCTTCTTATAAGAAATAATCAATTTATGTTTTATCCGATCCATCTTAAAAGTAACAATACACTAATCTCTTTTCTTGAATAAAGTATTACTAATAACAAAATCAAATGTTATAGAAAAAATCTAATTTGACTCTACCTTCACTAATCATTCCAAAGCCATAGCAACCATGAATATTCTAATATCTTCTACCACTTTACCAACTTGTCCACTTAAATTTCCTCCAATAAAAATTCTTTCTTCAAGATGTATAATTTGTATAAGTCTTCAAATTCATTACAGAATATTCCTTTAGAACCCATATCTAAACCTACATGAAAAGCATAGGCACTTATAATATTACAAATTTAAGTATTGATTGTATTCTTAAGGGCTATAATTCTAACTCTAATTCTATTCATTTTTGCAACATTATCTTTCAAACCCTTATTTATATTTACACCTACACCATTTATAGTGCGACTCTTACATGAATTTCAAAGTTTAAAACATAAGTTATAAATCTTCTTAACCTTTTCTCCAACCCATATAGTTTCTTAAATACATAAATTATTTATCTTTCTATAAATCATTATATCAACTACTTTTATTAATCTAACTTTGAGAGTACCTATATTCTAAGTTCTTATCTTAATATGAAATTCATCGATTAACTTCTTTACTCACTTCCGTCCGTAATGTCGGAGTCCTTTCATCTACACCTGGGTGGTGTAGTGACCTTTGCACACTTTTCATTGTATTCAGACCATACAGCTCATCTCTTCTAGGGGACACCCTAGCATTTAATAAATAGGATTTTTGTCATGATTTTTTGACAGATTTTACACTGGTTGTCAACTACCTAACGCAACCAACCGCTGCTCACATCTAAGACTTGGAACTCGACAATGGCAACCTTAAATGTTCAAAATAATGCTTATTTAGTATGATTATTAATTTAATTAACAATTCAAAAATATTTGGCTTTCATTGTATGGACGGCACTAAGGCATACAAAAATTTCTTTGAATTTGGTACCACATGATGGCATCAGATATATATTTATATATATTTCCTTACCCAAAAAACAAAAATATATTGTAACCAAAAATGTTAGTTACATCTGATATAGGGGAGGTCATTAGAATCCCCCAAAAGTAAAGATTTTAATATACCAAAAGAAGACTTACAAAAAATTACTTGTTCAGTAGAAGCAGCTGATGTGGCCAGCCAATTAGTAAGTTTATTGTCTTCCTTGTGAATCTGAGTCCACTGCACTTGGATCCCTTGTATGAGTGATTGAATTCTACTTTTCCAGTATATTATTTCCCATGGGGGAGAGGATAAGTCCTTCATAATATTGATGAGTTGTAGAGCGTCAGATTCAATCACAATGTAATTATACCTTAGAGAGATGGTTGTCTTAAAAGCCCAAAAAACTGCAGAAATTTCATATTCCAAGGTAGAAGTAGAGTAAATAGGGGACAGGAAACACCACAAGCATTGACCCAAATACTTTCTGTACACACCACCAATTTCTGCTTTCTTGAGGGAGTAACTACCATCACTGTTTAACTTGACCCAAGGGGGAATAGGTTTGCACCAATAAATTATAGAAACCTTAGATTTGATAGAAAAAATTTGAAGAGTAGCATAATTGATTCTGTTCAGATAACTGCAGCAGTTGAAAACCACCCTAGAAGCTTGACAAGGGGCATTATCATATTAGCTTTGTTTCTAGTCGTCTAGATGAAACTTGTGATGATTAGGGGGATGTGGGATCTCTGTTGAGCTTTCCAGTCATTCCAATAGTCCTCCTAAGAGCACCAGTTATACAGAAATTTTGTAAGCTGTAGGTGGTCCAAAGTAGTGGACCAAACTTTCTTTAACACGAGGCAATTTAAACAGAGATGCATTAATGTTTCTTCATTTGAGCCATAAAGCCAGCACCTGGAAGCAATTCTCAAACCTTTCAACTTCAAAATATCATCTACTGGAAGAAGTTTTCTAAAAAGTCTCTAACTGAAAATGGACATTGAAGGAGTAAGCTGGAAAAAAGCAATGAGAAGTAGTTGGAGTAGGACCTAATGGTTTGAAATCATTCCAATTATTTTTTCTCTTGTCTTTAGGAATTAAAATAATGGTGGTGGATGATAAGTAGTTGGGCAACTCTGTACTAGAAAAGAAAGACTTAATGGCAGCGCATGCTTTTCTATAGAATACAACAGTATAACTATCAAGGCCTGCTGCTTTGTTATCATCAATATTATTTAAAGCCATAAGGATTTCCCTTTCATCAGGTAAGGCAGTTAAATTTAATTGACTTACATATTCCCTTTTCCCATTGAATACCTCTGTACATATTCTAGGAATGTCATTAGAATGTTCAAGTGAAATGGACCGGAAGTGGCTGACAGCACTCTGGGCAATCAGCTGAGGATCTGAAATCCATTACCCCTTGTGATTCTTTATGAATTGATAGCATTAAGCTGTCTTCTATACTTAATCATAGCGTGAAAGTACTTAGAGTTTCTGTCACTAAATAAATTTTTGTTCACAGCTGCTTTTTGTTTCAAAAGTTATTCCTCCACCTCTAGAGCCCGTAAAATATTTTCCTGTGCTTCCATCAACAATAGATCATTATCTACTCTAGCTGCTTATTCACTTTCAAGTTCAGTCACCCTTTGCTCAGCAGCAATAACTTGTTGGAATATATTCCTAAAGATTTCCTTGTTCCACTGCTTGCGATGTTTAGCTAGACTTTTCTGCAATCTCCACAGTCTGATAAGGGGGTTATCCCATACACAGAAGTAGCCCTCTAACCCTTTCTCACCTCATTGAGGAAGTTTTGATGATCAACCCAAACATTAATGAATCTAAAAAAAGAGGCCAAGCCTTTTTTCATAAAGGAAATCTTGACCATGATAGGTAAATGATCTGAAGAGTTTTTAGGAAGATGGTGAACTTGAGTTAAGGGGAATGTGTCCAACGAAGTACCATTAGCCAAGTATCTGTTAATTCTCCCCTGAATTCTTCCTCTTTTTTAGGTGAAAGGAGGACCATAAAAACCAAATCAAATAGTCCTGCTGCAGTAATATTGTGGGAGAATTTTAGCATGCTATTAAGGTTGGGGGTCCTCCCCCTAAAATTTTCACTAGGATCTTTTATACTGTTAAAGTCCCCTCCAACTAGCCAATTTCCATTAGTTTGAAGACTAATGGCCTGTAGATCCCTCCATAGTGTTTTCTTGTCAACAACAGTACTACCAGCAAAAATGAAGGTAGCATATCCTGTAAATTGATCCATACAGAAATCTATATGATGAAATTGGTAATTATCTAACAGAATATTACAATTAATTTCTTTCCTGCAAAAAAGCCACATTTTGTTGTTAATGTTTGTATAGAAGGTGTAACCTGAAACTTTCTTCTATATCTTTGAATAATTTTTTTCACCATAGGCTCTAATAATGCAATAATCTAGAATTTATGTGTCCTGTTAAGATGGAGAAGCCTATTAAGTGTGCCAGGACTTGAAACACCCCTAACATTCCAATGTAAAATGTTAATCATGTTGCAAGGACCTGTCCTAGTCAAGCTAGGCAGGGATGACTTCTGTGAATCATTGAGGCTAGTCATTCCAAGAATATTTTCTTGAGATAGATGTCAGAGTTCTAAAGCATACTTTCTTCTACTTCTTCTTCTTCTTCTTCTTCTTCTTCTTCTTCTTCTTCTGCTTTTTTGCATAGACCGTTCCTCCTCAAGTGTGTGAGTCATATCGATCAACTTTTCCCCTAAAAGGGATTCAACAGATTGTACGGAAAACTCTTCATTATCTAACTTTTCCCCCACTTCAGAGCTGCTTGACTCTCCAACCTCTAAAGCTCGATCATTAGGTTCCTCAACATTGGTAAAAGGGACAATTAAATTTTTCTTGCCCCCAATAATAGCAGGGGCCATTTGAAATCCATCTCTAATTGGTGTTGTGGGATTATCAGAATACTCCCCAACTTCAATAGTGTGCTCTGAGTTATTTAACTGCAAGGCTGAGTTTGAAGAGTTTCTTTTGACCAGTCCCCAAATTAGATTGTAAAATGTGTAGAGAAGGATCTTTTTGAGTGTGCAACATAGTGGGTTCCTTTGGAGCTGCTTGTGGAGGTTTGTTCTCATCCAGAATAGTACTGTTAGGATTACCCTTTTGTGTCAATATATATGGTCTCAAATCAAGGTGAAGTCTGTAGCATTTCTCCATAGTATGTCCAAACATGTGATAGTGTTTACATTAAAGTGGTTGATATTTCATGACTAATGGTTGCCAATAACCATTATTAGCAGTTCCCAGCCGACAACATCAGTTGGGGGAAGGGTTATGACCCTTTCCACCAAAATTCTGAAAGTAGAGGGACTAGAGACAGTAGCTAAGGACATGTCTAACTTCATAGGTCTACCTAATGCATCTCCAATATCATATAAAATCCTTTGATTGAAATAAGGGAGCTTCAAATTAGACAATCTATACAAAATTGGTATAATAGGAGGTTCTTGAGCTGGATCTTTATTGTCCACTTCAATAGCTTCATGGGCTTGCCACCAATGAGGATAACCTTCTTAGAATAAACCTACGCATAATCATCTTCTCTTGAGAGTTGAAGCATAATGTTATACCATCAAAAATTCCTACCTTTCAACTTCCCACTAGCTCAAATTCATAAATGGCTTTTCTAAGAATGTCCATCTTTGTGTAGCCAAATTGAAATTTACCCACCAGAGAAAACTTGTAAGGTTCAGAGAGCTTAGAAATCCCCTCCTCAGTGAATATCAATGTTGGTTTGCCTGCCTTCTTGGTGAATCTTCTGATAAACTCACATTCTGCCCTTCCCTCTATGGCATCATGAAACAACTATGGGAACACTAGTTTGTCTCCTAAAGCAGCACCTCCTTCAATCCTAACAGTGACTTTTGCATATGAACCTCTACCAACAAAGTTGGAGTTAGCCATAGTTAAGTCACTAGCCATATCCTAGCTAATTGAATAGTAAAGCATTGCAAAATTTAAACTTTAAGTTGCCCGGGAAGGCAGGAAACCTTCACTCCACCACCAAAACTCACCTCCCCTAGCCCAATATATCTTCCAGATAGAGTCTTGAACAGCAAGGTCCCTAACAGTCACCGCCACTGCCAGAGAAACCATGGAAACCCTAGCAGAGCACTTCCCTCCTCCATCTTATATATATATATATATATATATATATATATATATATATATATATATATATATATATATATATATATATATATATATATATATATATATATATATATTGTTTAAAGGAGCAAACAATACTCCTTTCATGTTAATCTAAAATGGAGTTACAAAGATGCAGCCCGATAGGGACCAGAACATAACCCAGTACAACTCCACACCAAAAAGCAAAAAGCATACATATACCAACCATTAAGTATACCCAAAGAGAAAAAAAATAACCAAAATACCATGAGATCACCCTGAAAAGGTAAAAGTGAGACCAATAACTAGCTCTGGCTGAGGAGGAGGAAGCTTCACTCCTCAATAATCCTGAAATGTCGGGCCTGGAATACATCTGCTTCCAAGAGAAATTTCAGCTAAGGTGGTGGGATGTAAGCGATTTTAACTTCCTTGTCAGAGAGGGCTGCTTTGGCAATCCAGTTGGTAGGCCTGTTGCCTTCCCTATGAATGAAATTAAAATTGATAGACAGCTGAGATGTGAAAGCCTTTAATTTGTTAACCCATTGGGAGTGATGCCAGGGTGGTACAAGATCTTGTTGCATATACTGAATAAGGGTGCTGGAGTCTCCCTCCACTATAATATTAGTCCAACTGTTATGAGCTGCAATATAGATTGCCCAAAAAACTGCTGCCAATTCACCCTCCAGTGGGTCAGCAGAAATGATGGGAGATTGAAAGTAACATATGCAGTTTTCTTTATAGTTCCTGAAGATTCCACCATGTTGACCTCATTTTTGATGAGGTCTTCTCTTCTTCTCTTTAGTACTTAGGATCTAGCCTTAGGCTTTTCCTTTGACTATCCTAGAGGATTAGAATTGGGACCCACCACTTAGGAATTCAAACCACTTCTTAACTCCCTGCAAACTCCACAAACTTGATTGTAGACCCCTAATCACCTAGAGGGTTGAAATCAAATGTGGAAGTTTAAAGGATGAGTTCCTATAGGACTCTTTGGCACTTAGGGCGCCTACAGGTGGCACTAGTCTAGTGAAGGGGCTGACTCACACACACACTACACCTATACACTACACTTTCACACACCTCTTAAAACCACACCCATACCCAATTTGACCTCCTAACTCATGCAAGTGATTCACATGGATGGTCTTTAACCCTTAAGCCCTTGGCTAAGAGGGTTAGGAACAACATAGTGGGTGCCTCAAATGAGTCCCTTCATGGCTCATGTGGGCTTGATATGGCTTCATGGCTCAACCAAAATGATTTCATTCCACTTACATTCACCCAAGCTTCAATTTTCCAAATTTTCGATTTTTGACCCCGGGACCCTACACACTTTAGGCCTACCCAATACCCTTGAAACCACCCAAAATTTGCAAAATCACCTAAATCACCCAAAAATCCTCAAGACCAATCCTAAACATTTCCTCACCAATCAAATTGATCATCCATACCCAAAAATACCAAAAATTCCAAAAATACCTCCCAATACCCTCCAAATACCCAGAATGCCCCTCTTAGCCAAAAAATCCAAAAATTCAGAAAATTCCCAGAAAATTCCAGAAAATCCCAACTATTCCCAAATTTATTTTGTTCAACTACATCATGGGCCAATTTTGTCAATTTACCCCACTTTTGTCAAAATCCCCAATTTGACCCATTTTAACCCAAAGTGAACCCAATGTCAAACCAAACCTATCTAATTGACCCAAATTCTGGTCCAATTCAATTCTAAACTTCAATTCAACATCCCCAACACCAATCTAGACCAAATCCAAGTCCAATTTGATTGAAATTTGGATCCAATTTCACTTTTGGCCTTAAAGCCCAATTTGGACCCATGATCCAAACATGACCCGAAACTAACCCGATTCAACTCCAATTAACCCCAAATCTTTTCTAAACCTTCCTTAACATCCCCATAAACAAAACACTAACATGATTTGCCCAAAATTTAGACCCAAACCCCACTCAAATTCAACCTAAAATCAAAAAGCCCAATTTTGACCTAAACCCAAACCTAACCCAAATAAACCCAAACCTCGAAAATCAAAACCCAACCAAAGCCAAAACCTCTTTAAAACAGCCCCATAAGCCATTTTCAACATTTATTTCACATCAATTTCAACCCTAGCCCAACATTGGCCCAAGTTAGCCCAATTTGACCCATGTTGACCCATTCACCAAAGAAACCCAAATCCAACCCAATTCAAACCCAAACCACCCCAAATTTGCTTCAAATCACTCATGACCCATCCATGAGCTAAAACCAACATTTGTTTGGCCCAATCCTTCACAAATTTCCCATCCATAAATTTATTTCCAAACCAAAAGCCCATTTTCTTAAACCTTCCTAAAAGCCCAAACTTCATGCTAAAGCCCATATGACAAATTCTTATCATCATACCCTTAATTAAAATCATCCCTAAGTTCAAATCAATCATCAAATGGTTCCAAACCAAGCCATATGCCAAATTCCCATCAACATGCCAAATTTTCCTTAAATCCATTTCCATGAAATTGACTTGGCTTTTCCCAAGCCAAAGGTGAGCCATGAAACCATGCATGAGCCCCATAGGAGCCAAGAGAGCCATGGAATCCACTTTCCACCTCACCAAACCACTAATGGCAAGAGAAGGGATCTCTTTCTTAAACCTTTTTTAAGCCCTTTTTTACCTTAAATATGATACACTCTAAACCACACTTTGCCACCTAATCTTTGATGTGGACTTCACTACCTTTGGTAGGTTGACTCACATGATCCTCCCAGCCCAAAATCAGAGCTTGGAAGGGTGCACCAAGCCCAAAATGGTGGGTTGACCCATTTGAACTCAAAGTGACCTTATCCCCATTCCATTCTAATCCAACACCTTTACACATGGCTAATGCCAATTGACTGCACTAAACCCCAGACCACGACCCACTGGACACGAGGGTGACCCATGCTGCTCAGGCCAGCCGCACTGGGTCGCCGGAAAACTCCATGGCCGAGACATGGGGAGGAGCCAAACTTTGGAATTCCACCTTGCCGAGCTGCCCCATCCCCGGTGGCCATTGTAGCTGTTCTTCTCTTGCCAGAGAAGGCCGATCCCAACCCTTGGCCATCCCTGTGAGGCTCTCCCGCCACCTCTATTTAAACACCACCCCTTCTCGGCCATGAGAGGTGTTGAAACAAACCTTAAGGAAACTCTGCCAAAATTGTTCCAGACTACTCCCCACACATAGAGCATTTGATCCCCACTGAATTCCAGCCCCAATTCCCTCCAGGTGAGCTCGATTTTGAGCTCGAACTTTAGCCTAAAAACCGGGACACTTCTTCACAGTGGATTAATCTTCAAATTGACTGGTCCTACACCTTCACCAGACCAAGAGGAGAAGTTTCCCACTGAAAGCCCCATCCCCAGGCCACCCAGTTGTTCTAGCCTCCAAGCTTTGTGATCGGGCTTGGTCGAAATCATACCTAGGCAATTCACCAGACCAGGAGACTTCATTTGGAGCTTGATGGGATCCAATCGAAGGTGACACAACTCTCAGATCGAAGCTTCACTTCTCTGAGCAAAGGTATGGATTCATTCTTCTTCCCGAGCTTCCAGAGATTCTCCATTTAATTTGAGTCAATTTAAATACATGTTTACCGTATGGATGTGTTCGTCTCCTCGAGACGAATCCATAGAGCATAAGAACACGAAAATCTGTTGAGAATCGAGTGAGAAATTAGGGTTAGAAGGTTGACGGTCACGGGTGCACACCATTCGTAGACGATGACCATGAGCCGTCAGATCGAGCGTGTATCGAGTGGACGGTCTGGATTGAGTCGGACGGCGCGCTGGTACATGATCCGCGGGGCCCTGGACTGCTGAGTCGGATGGCTGCGTCGAATCAGAAAGCTCCACGCAGCGCTTCGGAGCTGCCTAGGATGAGTCAGCGCCGCCGTTTTAAATAGAAAATTAGGGTATTTTCTTATTTATTTAATTCCCTAAACTTCAAAAATGCATAACTTTGTGTAGGAAAATCATAAAAATAAAATAAAAATACCCTCTTGCTCAGTGAACAGCGGAGAATAATGTGGAAAAGAAATCATTTAATTTCATCAAGTATTTTATTTTTAATGATTTATTTACCCTCTGCATTGTTTTAATTCTCCATGTATATAGGAAATTCACCATGGCATGAGACCATAGGGCTTTTGAAGCCTCCGAATTTGGGAACATTCCACTGAATTTTCCAAAGTCGAGAGCCATCCCTATGAGAAGTTATTGATTTTTCAAGTTCATGTTACTGTTTTGAGTATTTTAAACCCAATAATTAGCATGTAGTGAAATAAATTTTAGGAAAATTTGGTGATGTCTCTTATGGCCAGAGGACCCTAGGAAAAATAGGTTTTGAATTAATCCACTTGGAATAACCTTAATTGGCTTAAACACCCAAAATAGGTCCTTAATTAATTAGAGCTAATCATGCATCAAATTGACTTGAAATCAATTCTTCACTGACCTTTAGGATCAGAGGAACCCACCATAAAAGTTTGAGGTCAATTGGACTTGGTTAGCCCTATCAAATGGGTTAAGCCATTTAGCCAATTTAAACTTTGAAAATTCATAACTTTCAAAATACTTTTAAAAAATTCACCAAATTGGTTTTGGTGCCTCTCTGATATCAGGGAAATTTAAGAAAATTAAAATTTCAATTTTCTAAAAAAGTTGATTTTTTGTATTATTTTAATATTTTAATAATTAATAAAATAATAAAAATTATAAAAATAATAAAATTCACCAAAATGTCACATTTTGAATTCTAATCACTTGGGAATAAACCCCATATTTTTCCTAGGTCTCTATGATGAGTTATTAAATTTTAAAGCCCTAGGGTAATTTTAAAATAAAAAAAAATGTATTTTCTAGCATTTCCACTAAAATAATTATAATAAATCAGAGAAAAATCAGAAAATTATGAAAATTGGTTCTCTGATTTCCTTGATATCAGAGAGATTTTTGAAAAATATAAAATTCATTTTTCAACCTTTATTTTATTTTTTAAATTAATTAATACTCCAAAACTCAAAATAATTATAATAAAAAGAATATAATTCAAAAAATCACCAAAATTGGTCCAAGTGGTCCTCTGGTCATTGGGAATGCCCCATAATTTTCTTAAGGACAGAAACTTTTCCTTGGTCATATTATTAAATTTTCCTTGGAAATCCTTATTTTCCACCAAAAATAATTACATAAATAAATTAAATACAGAAAAATCACATTTTTTCCTCTAATGTCTTTATTGACATATGAGTGAAGTCACATAAAAATTTTAAATTCATTTAAGCTCAATTTAGTGAGTTATGGAATTATTAAGCTTGAAGGGCAAAATGGTAATTAAAATTTTAACCCTTAATTAAAATTTTAGGCTTAATAAAATGGAAAAAGTAAAATATTTGATCTTAATATGATTTGGATGATTGAAATTTAAATAATTAAAGGGTAGAAACCTATTAAACAATTCAAAAATAATTAAAATGAACCTTAATAAAATAATTAATTAAATTTGGAAGAATAATAAAATTGGAATTATTAAAATAGTGATATTATTAGGAAGAGATTTGTTCTTTAATTTAAGAATCCCTAAATTAATCATCCCAATAATATTTAATTAAATGATAATCCAAACTTAAGGTTTAAAATGCTAAAAGATTTAATCATTAAATTAAATTAAAGTTAAATTATTTAAAGCAAATCCTTTTAAAATAAAATATTAAATTAAAATAAAAAAATTAAATTAAATTAAATTAAATTAAATTAAATTAAAACACATTAAATTAAATTGAATTAAATCAAATTAAAAATTAAATTAAATTAAATAAATTAAATTAAATTAAATTAAATTAAATTAAATTAAATTAAATTAAATTAAAACATATTAAATTAAATAAATTAAATTAAATTAAATTAAATTAAATTAAATTAAATTAAATTAAATTAAATTAAAACATATTAAATTAAATAAATTAAATTAAATTAAATTAAATTAAATTAAATTAAATTAAATTAAATTAAAACTAAATCAACTTAAATTAAATTAAATTAAATCAAATTAAAATCTAAATCATATTATATTAAATTAACTTAAATTAAATTAAATTAAATTAAAACACATTAAATTAAAATTAAGTCAAATTAAATTAAATATAACATCACTTAAGACATAAAGAATTCAAAAGTAAATCTAAAACAACTTGAACACTATTCCAAACTTAAATCCATTAACTAAAATTAAATCATGAACCACTTGAACATCCATTTGCCCTCGAAAGCTCGTGATGTCATAACTCTTAAAAGGAGTGTTAAATGAAGTGTTACTTCACTTATAGGATATTCAAATGTCCTAGTTCACTGAGCAAGATAACAAAACTTAAACTCCCGGACGATTAATTCATTTGTATAATTAAATTCACTTGGACTTAGAATAATCCTGGAAATATTGAAAAGATGTTTAAGATTCGTCTTAAGCACTTCCTCGATATGATAGGATATTTATAAGAACAATTGAACTTAGTTGTTCTTTGATGAAGAAAATCATCCTCGAACTAAAATACGAGAACCTAGACGTCATAGGAAATGACTAGCATTATAGGATTAGGAACTTGGTAGAAAACCATAACCCTTCCCTTAGCTTTGCCTAGGAACTTACTTTAAATGCTTAAATATTCTAACTGTGTTTTAAGTGCAGCTTGGGATGACGGGAAGACCCTCCAGGTACACTTTTATTTTATTGCAATTTACTTTATTGCAATTTTGTTTAATCGCATTGCACTTACTTTTCTTGCATGATAAACAACTGTTGCATGAAAACCTACACCTTTAGGATAGTCCCTAAAACTGAAACCAAAACTAAATTAAAAGTCATTACAAGATAAAATTCACCGCCACAACATTTCGAAATATAAAACAACTCGAAATTTAATCACAAACGGAACAACAAAACTACAACTACAACTAAATTAAAACGTCTTGTTGGATGATCGGGAATACCTCGGATGATGTAACCTACGTGTTGCTAACGGGATTTCCCACGGTCTAAATGAAAGTGTGGAACTCATTCGGTTGAGTTTAGCAAATTCATACGGACTAAGTGAATCAGATAAAAATAACGATGCCGGAAGGATGGAACCGTGGGATCTTAACCGGTGTTGTTATAATCAACTTTAAGATTTGTTTAATTAAAATATTAAAAAAAACACCCGGAAATTAAGACCTTCTCTAAACCAAAACACTTCTCTCATCTCCTGATTTATGACTTCTAAAACTAAACCCCTGCAACAACAAGGAGCTCGGAGCATGGTGGGCGACACGGCCATCGTCACCGGCAAAACTCGAGTGCGCTTCGAGCAAAACTTTCTTAGAACTAAATAACCGAAGCCATAGGACTTCGAGGTAGCTTGCTCTAGTGCAACATAAATCCTCAACTCTTCGTTAGGCATTTGCATGATCATGTCATGTAAATTAAGCCCTAATCGATCTTAGGACTCCGAGGTAGTCATCCGATATGACATAAACCCTCACATCTTCTAGGCTATTTGTATTATTTTATCATACAAATATAAGTCCTAACTAATTAAAATTGGCAAGACCAAAATATTAAATAAACGTTAGGACTTTCCTAAATTCAAACCAAACAATAGGATAGTCGGGAAATTACCGAAGTTCGCTTCGAATCTGTGATTTCTCCTACCTTTCTTCCTTTGAATTCCCAAAACAAAATGTTCCAAACTTGATCCATTCCCTATTGAAATTCTAAAATTCAATCCCTTGAAAACTTGAACTTTGAAATTCTTTAGAGCAGAACTACTGATTATTATCGAGAGTTTTCTTAGGTGATTCCCGTCACTTAAGATGTAATTAACCTATAGGGGCTTGCCCTTATAGGGAATTTTAAGAACCCAGGTAATATAAACCCTGTTTAATGTTTTCATATTAAACAGGGGAATTTGTCGGCTTATAAAATTGGTTCACAGACCAAACGGATGTCACAAATCTCTTAGTTTATTTAATCGAGCCCCACCACCAAACAGTGTGTCTATTCTTCGGGATAGATACACGGTTTGTGGTGCGGTGCTCGTTTATATAAACTATTTGGGACGTGAGATCGGTTTGATTTCATATCTTAAAACTTTTAAACTTAAAATTACTTTTAAAATCAAATGTTATCTTTTAAACTATATATTTAAATTAAATTTAAATATAAAAAATTCGCCGACAATTTCTGTAGGCGACCTCTTTTCAAAACAAGACACCACACCCTAAAAATAAGCCGCACAATTTCTGGCGACTCCGCTGGGGACAATTCCTCTCTCCATTTTTAATCAAATAGTTCTGCTTTCAAAAATCGGTAGTGTATCCATGTTCCTAATGGATCAAGCTACCCTTCTTTCCGTTGGAATATTATGTTCATTTCTACCTCGAACGAGTATAGCCGACATTCTCTCGGATTTAGGAGCACTTGTTTAGACACCCCTAAACGAGAGAGGTTCCGAGATCCTTTTACCTCATTTCGAGGTGGGGTGGACCCCGATAGGTGTTAGTTTAGGAGTGATCCTTCGAGTCGAGAAGTCTTGCATAAGACTTTCTTTTCCTTTCTAATTCGAATCGGATTCATTACCTTCTCTACACCTTTGAACATTCCGTTCTAAATAAACAAACCCTCTAATGAATGACTCTTTTAACAAATATACATGAACAAGAATGTGTTCGGACTCTTTTCGATTCCTTTCTTTTCGTCCGATGAGAAGAAGCATAACTTGGGACCGACAATCGGAATCTACCTTGCAGAAATGGAAGCCCCAAAGCTGATTTTCTCCTTCACCGATGGACTTGGACTTCGTCGTTTACAAGGATGAGCTGCCCGACAATGGGATTATCCGGTTTGGACAAGGATTCGAGAACACAAATGTCAAGATCGCTGACGTTACCCTTTTCGCACGCGATGGACAAAGTGCCGAAGCCGAGAAACCCATGATTGAGTTCGACCTTAAGTCAACTCGAAGTTTCCTCCTCTGCAAAGGCTTCCAGTGAGAGGATACTGCTTGTCCATAGAAGGACCGTTATCTCTACCCCCACTGGTCTAGTCGTCTCGCACCTACCCGGCTCCCGCTAAGCCGAAGGGGAAGGAAGTTCGAATTTGTAACGAGCATGTTACCATGGAGGGTACGGATTTCCGTGCAAGACCTTCGTTTTTGAAATTGGGTCCGGCTCGAGGGTTCCACCCCTAACACGGACTCGGACGAGAAACGAGAGGTAGGAAGATTGCCGGGGAAGGCCGGAGCTGCTCGAAGTCGCTTTCTTAGAAGAAATCCACGAGTACACACCACTACCTGAATACATACCATTGTCCGAGTATACACCCCTTTTGGAAGGAAGTAGATTCCATCCCCTTTCCGCCGCGGTCGACGAGGAAAATGTCCGCGGGATTGCTTCTACATTACCTCGACACCGCATACTATAGCGACAACGAAGAAAAAGGACTAGGGTTACACCACTTGCCCGACTACGGATCGTGATTAAGAAGTTAGCGAGGAAAGAAAGATGCCTCAGTATCGAAATTTTAAGAAGGATAGGGCGGGTGCCGGCCAAATCCCGTCTTGGAGCTGCGAGTAGAATCTCGTATCGCTGCGGAAGAGCCTAATAAGAAGATGAAGGCTAGTCCACTGTTGTTGTTTCGGGTTTACGGATCGGGGAGGATACCACCTTCCGGCATTCGGGCGACGGACCATCCGGTCCTAGGCCTTCTGCTGCTAGAAGGATGGTATGGCGTCCCACTGCCGAGCCGATTAAGACCGAAACAACGACCGGAAAAGGAAAGTCTCGTCGGAAGACTTGAGTCCGAGGAAAGTGCTACCGCGATAGAGGGGACTCATGAAAAGGAAACCCGACGGTTATCACATGACAAGCGTAGGGATGTACGAAAAAGACCACTTAGAAGATGCTTATGGAAAAGCTAAGAGCGATATTCGGCGACTAGCAAGAGAGAGAGAAGAGAAGTTCGGAGATGAAGTTGACTCGTCGAGTTCATGGATGATGAATATGCGGAAATTAACATGGTTGAAACACGAGCTTCGTCGGCTTCACAAGGTGCTCCTGCGGCCGCGAAGAGAGGAGTCGAAAGTAATGAGAAGGCGGCTTCAAGAGAAAGATGATACGATCGCCCAAATGGCAAAAAGGATGGAAGAGATGGGCGTAGCCCTAGCCACTCTCCGGAGTCGGGTTCGACCCCAAAGAGAAACACCCCGGAAGTTATTCACATTGTAGACGGAGGAAAGGAGATTACATCCAGTCAACGGGGATGATCGATTAAAGAAGGATGCAACACGATGTATGATTCCGGAAAAGGATATCAAGAGCTTGGTGGAACGGCGGGTGCGAGAAGCCTTGGCACAATCGAAAAGCGGGACATCCATTCGGACGGGTAGACCTTACTCGAAGAATTCGACGGCTGTCCGATATCCAGAAAGGCTTTGTACCACCTGCGTTCGAGACCTTTGATGGAACCGGAAACCCTCGGCAGCATGTTGCACATTTTTGTGCCAGTTGTTGCAATGCCGGCGGAAGTGATGCTTTACTCTTCCGACAATTTGTCAGCAGCCTGTCAGGAATCGCCTTTGATTGGTATGCGGAATTACCGAACGGTTCGGTAAAGACATTTTCGGAATTAGAGAACCTCTTCATCGAGCGATTTGTCGGAGCTCGGTACCACATCACTATAGGTGATTTAGTGGTAGAGAAGCGAAGCCGAATGAAACCTTGGTGGACTACATACTTCGATGGAGGAACCTAAGTATGAAGTGTAAGCCACGACTACAACAACGACACGCGATCGGCATTTTACTTAAAAGCATCCATGGCCTGATAGCACTTCTCCTCGAGAGATTTACTATTAAGACTTTCGAGAAGTTGTTAAGCAAGGCCGGAAGCTTGCAAGAGGAGCGAAGAAATTAAGTTTCAGCGATAAAACGAGACAAACGAAGCCCGTGAAAACTTTTGAAAAGAAGTCGGGATTGTCGCGGCGATCGACAAAGGCAAGCAGCCGATACAAATATCGTCGAACGGCCGCGGCAACCTCGACGGAATTACCGGCAACCCCTGCCCGGCTATCGGTCATCTCAACGGTATGAACAACCGCCTCGTCCACAACGTACGTTTAGGGAGTTCTGAGCGAGGAGTATCCATTCAAGAATGAGGCGATGCCGAAAATGTTCCGCGGCTGATGAAGACTCCGGATTTCCAGCTTGCCGAGCCTAAAAGACCAGAAGAAGTCGACAAGAAAGGTGATCCCAACTTTTGCCCTTACCACCGGATGCTTGGGCACAAGATAGAAGATTGTATTACCTTCAAAAGTTGGCTCAACGACAATCTTCGGAAAGGGAATATAACGATCCCGAAGGAGTACATGAAGGAACCCCAGAAAGGAGGTTTCGTCGATGTTATCTCAACGGATCTCATTGTTCCGATAGATCCCTATGCGACGGACGATGGATGTACTACCGCTTGGACAAAGTCTTCGAAGAAGGTTTTGGATCACATCCGAGCCGCTTCGGTGCGAGCCTCGATTCGGAGTTCGAAAGCGTCGAGTCGGCACTATAACTTGCGATAGAAGAAACACCTCAACAAAAGACGGCTGAAGAAAAGAAGAAAATTGACGAAGAAGAGAAGACCGAGGCTCTTAAGGCTAGACTAGGGGCTGCTTATCCTAGGATAGTTGTTTCCGATTCGGGGGAGAAATCCCTCGAACCTCTGACTCTGTATGATTATTTGCTCACTCCGGTGTGATCTTATAATGATGAGGGTTATGGCGTTGGCTACGTTTTGACTGTTTCTAACGATTACGTAACTAGTGACAATCAACCTAATGCGGACGTCGATTCGATACAAATAACAATTCTCGAATCATACACAATCTCGACGATCACAATGACAAAGAAGACATCCACCAGGGAGGCTACGAGAGTTCAACAAGCAACGAATCTATTTGCGAATTTCGAGGAGCTCCAATCACAATAGAGTTAGAGCCTTCAGACTCCGAAGCTAATCCTGAAGAACCTGTCGTTCCGATTCAGGAGGAGACACCGGCAAACTCGATGCTAAACTTAGAAGAAATCACGAAGTCAACTTAAGAAGTGGAAGAGTTCTACCTCCGAGAATGGGTCCAAAGGACAAAGGAAAGCGAGATGGTTGTTCAGGAAGAACCAACCCCGGCGAGAAGAAATACCCATTCGAGAAGAAAACGAGGCACATGAAAACAAAGTGGACTACAACGTGCTAGCCCATCTTAGGAAACTACCGGCCAAGCTGAGCATCTACGACGCTCTCATCTTATCGAAAGGAGATGAGAGAAGCTCGATCGAGGCCTTACTTGATCCGAGAATTTGCTTAGCTCGAATGGCGGAGATTCCTTAGATGAGGTTTGCTCGTTAAAGGAACGACGAGGTGTCACCTTCACGGACAATGATCTACTTACTTGGGACGATGAGACCACAACCGACCCTTGTACATTTCAAGTACAATTGGGAAGTTTACACTCTCCGGAGTATTGGTGGATCCGGGAGCATCAATCAATATAATGAATCTTCGAACGCTAGCATACTTGGAAATTGATGCTCGCGAGCTCGAAGCGGACAAAATGTTATTAAGAGGATTCGACCGAGAAAGGAGAAAGAGCCCTCGGATCAATAACACTTGCTAATGAAGACCGGTGACTTAACAAAGACAACCGCGAAATTTCACATAATCGATTCGAAACGTCGTTCAACGCTCTCTTGGGCCGACCATGGATACATGAAAACGGGATGGTACCATCATCTCTACATCGGTGCATCAAATACTACGGTGGAGGGGAACAGTGCATCAAAGGTGACTTACAACCGTTCTCCGTACATGAAATTGGAATCCATGAAGATGCACCTTATTATGCCCCTCCGAAGAAAACAATCTTCTCCAGAGATACCATAACGAATGAGGCAAAGGAAGTTTGGGACGACGAAGAACCTGAAATTCTAGTCCAACAGTCACTCACCACTCCCTTACGGCGAGATGGTGAAGGTTTCTCCACAACTCGCATCCGAGGTCGAGGCCGGGGACGAGGTCGTGGCAGAGACGTTAGGACAGTTGGACAGAGGAAACCAGCCATCAATGTTGATTGGGAAGATAGTTATGAAGAAGAAAAAGAAATCAAGCAAGAAGCGACGACAATAAGTCGGAAGAAGCCGCAATTCAGAATCCCTCTCGAAGATGAAAAGAACGAAGAATATAAATTGATGTACGAGAAGATTAACCACTATGTACATACTATGACCACGACCCCGATCCATTCAAATAAGGTCGAGGGTATGGTGGTCGAAGAGGTACGTAGCGGCGGTGCTGAAGCCCATCGAAATTCTACCGTGGTGCTCCTTCCTCCAAAACTGAAAATAATGTACAATTTGAAGATGCTACTTCATCAGAATTAATGGAATTACCTTTTGAGTGGTACTCTCCCTGTGTTCAAAATTTAATTCAGCGTGGTTCCTTACCTCGACAATGGACAAAAGGTCAATCACAACATCTTGAAAATTTATGGAATAATTCCGGTCGTCCACCCGATTCGAAAGCATGGTCTCGGATTCGGCACGGTAGGATCGGTTGACGATGCTGAATTTTGCATGGTTGTCACTTGCGAGTCTAATGAAAGCTGCATGGAAACTACGGAAGAACTCGAAGATTTACAAATTGGAGACGCTCCACCGGAATTCGAAGAAGAGATCGAATCTACGATAGATGAGTTAACGGAAGTTAACTTAGGTACTAGCGAAGAACCTAGACCTACCTTTGTTAGCTCCTTACTCGATAAAGAAGACTCCGAAGAAATAATTAAGTTATTAATGGAATTTAAAGACTGTTTTGCTTGGAGCTACGATGAGATGCCGAGTTTAGCTCCGGAGGTCGCGATCCATAAGCTAGGGGTGGATCCGCTTCGTTCCACTCGGACGAGGTCCCGAGAAGAATGCGTCTAGAAATCGAACAACAAGTCATAGGCGAAGTTAAAAAGCTAATAGACGCTAAATTTGTCCGTGAAGAACAATACCCGACTTGGTTAGCCAATGTGGTACCGGTCGGGAAGAAGAATGGTCGGA
The DNA here is from genome assembly GCA_022702705.1 of Papilionanthe hookeriana x Papilionanthe teres. NCBI lineage: Eukaryota > Viridiplantae > Streptophyta > Magnoliopsida > Asparagales > Orchidaceae > Papilionanthe > Papilionanthe hookeriana x Papilionanthe teres. The sequence continues at coordinate 62,486,815 of CM040432.1, read as the reverse complement.
TCGGAATTTGTGTAGATTTCGAGAGATTTAAACGAGGCATGTCGAAAAGATGAATTTCCTCTACCGATCCCGGAATGAATGATCGACATCGCTTCAACACATGAAATATTCTCATTCATGGATGGATCTTCGAGGATACAACCGGATAAAAATGGCTCCGGAAGATGAAAAACTTACGGCATTCGAACGCCGATCGGAGTATATTTCTACACGGTGATGCCATTCGGACCGAAGAACGCGGGAGCGACCAACCGGAGAGCGATGACAAGAATTTTTGATGATCTCATCCACAATCGAGTCGAATGCTTACGTGGATGATGTGGTCATCAAAAGCAAAGTAAAGGAAAACCACACTGTATGATTTGAGAATTGTTTTCGAACGATTAAGACAATTTAACCTTAAGATGAATCCCTTAAAATGCGCCTTCGGCGTCACCTCCGGGAAATTCTTAGGATTCGTTGTCCGACATCGTGGAATTGAAATCGACCGGAAAAGATTAAAGCTATCTTAGAAATGCTACCTCCCGGAACCTTAAAACAACTACGATCTTTTCAAGGGAAGTTGGCATATCTTCGACGCTTTATCTCGAACTTGTCGAGTAGGTGTCGGCCTTTCTCGGCACTAGTTCGAAAAGGACGCCAAATTTATTTGGGAAGAGAAATGCCGGAGAGGGCCTTCGAGGACATTAAGCAATATTTAATGACACCTCCTGTCTTAGTAGCCCCGAGTCTCGGGTAGACCGGCGATACTTTATACCGCGGCTTTAGACGACTCTCTCGGAGCCACGTTAGCACGGGTCGATGATGAGGGTAAAGAAAATACTCTTTACTACCTAAGCCGTCGTTTACTTCCGACGGAAATAAGGTATCCCGCAATTGAAAAGCATTGTTTGGCCACGATCTTCGCCGCTCGAAAGCTCGGGCATTACATGCTTTCTCATAAGGTCGACTTGATTTCGAAATTTAATCCATTGCGATACTTGATGACCCATCCAACGCTTTCAGCGGACTTGCCGGATGGTCGATGATATTATTGCAATTCGATATAACTTTCGTGCCTCTTCGTGCCGTAAAAGGACAAGTCCTAGCGGACTTCCTCGCGGCACACCCTTTGCGGCGGAATCTCCTCTCGATGACGACTTGCCGGATGAACAAATAATGAACCTAGAAGACCCTGATGATCGACGTTGGGAATTGTATTTCGACGGAGCATCTTCAGCACATAAAGACGAATAATCGCAAGTGATAGTGCCCGGTAAGGCAGGGATCGGACTAATCTTTATAGCACTGGAGCGGGGGATGTTAAGATACTCATACCACTTGACAGAGCCGTGTACAAATAACGAAGCAGAATACGAAGCCCTCATAACGGAGTTGGAATTAGCTATTCGAATGGGTATAACGGACATCAACATCTATGGGGATTCGCGGTTAATCATTCAACGGATCGCCGGACAATACGGAATTTTAAAACCAAGACTCGAGCAATACTTCCGGTATGCCGTACGAGTTGTTGGAACGGATTCCGAATGTGACAATCTACAAAATTCCCGGAAAGAAAACGCTTTAACGGATGCGCTAGCCCGTCTCGCAAAAGAATTTTCCGTTTACAAGATGAATCGGTGGAAGTGTCGGTTCACGGACGTCGGGTCCTATCACGGCTCGACATAGACACAATACACAAATCGGAAAAGGAGAAGAATCGATTTCGACGGTGACGGAAAACACGGAAGATTGACGACGGCCATTAATAGATTACCCGCAAACGGGGAAAACTACCGGACAATAGGTCGTTAGCCCATCGGATCGAAAAGAACTGCGTCCTACGCATTAATAAACAATACATTATACGGAAGGTCTTTTGATTAGATGTGGCTAAGGTGCCTAAGCGGGTCCGAGGCCCGTGAAATTGTTAAAGAGGTGCATTCGGGACTGCGTGGCGCTCACCGGTCGGGTCCAGAAGATGAAAATGAAAATTAAAAGACTAGGGTACTACGGCCCTCGATGATGACCGACTGCATGAAAATCGCCGAAGAGCTGTCACCGGTGCCGAGTGCGCGGAGTGGTTCTACACCGACCTCCAAATGTGCTACATCCGACAATTGCGTCGTGGCCATTTGAATGTTGGGGCACGGATATAGTGGGTCCGATAGAACCACCATCTTCAAAAGGACATCGCTTCATTCTTGCGGCTACGGATTACTTTTCCAAGTGGGCGAGAGCGGTTCCACTCAGAGAAGTAAAAGCACATCACGTGCTACAATTTTTCGAGAACCAAGTTGTCTACCGTTTCGGAGTGCCGCGCGGGATCATCTCGGATGATGGGTCGGCATTCGAAGCACGCAAATCAATAATTTTGTCGAGAGACACGGAATCGGCGGCGCTATTCAACAATTTACTACCCGAGAGCAAACGGCACTGGTCGAGGCTTTTAACAAAACTCTCGTTCAAATTTTAAAGAAGACTTTGGACGATAATAAGAGAAATTGGCACGAGAAATTGTTAGAAGCCTTATGGGCCTACCGAGACAACCTTCGGAACTCCTACTCGAAGCTACACCTTACGCTGCGAGTGTATGGGTCCGAGGCGATGTTACCCTTAGAGGTCCGGCTTCCTTCACTCGGAATTGTAGTTGCAAACAAAATCATGACGAAGAGAATGCCAAATTACGACTAGAAGAATTGGAAAGCACTGGAAGAAAAAAGACTTGCGGCGCAGCGAGATTTAGAACTATACCGAGCTAAGATGGTTCGAGCCCATGACAGGCTGGTCGCCGAGAACCTTCAAAGTTGGTGATTTAGTTCTCATTTCAAAAGACCTATTCTTGCACACCGCAAGATAGGAGGAAAATTTGAACCCACTTGGGAGGGACCGTTTGTGGTTGATGCAGTCTACTCAGGAGGCTCCTACCAGCTAGTGAACTGCCAAGGAGAACGACATATGCTTCCGATCAATGGACGATACTTGAAAAAGTATTACGTGCTACGATGTTTCGAAGGAATGAATTTTTCATTCCTAGAAGCACGAGTGAGGTAATTACTTATGGCTGAGGTCCGAACCCAAAATAATAAAAAATGTACTAAAATAAATAAAATCATGATAATAAAGTTTTCCTTGTTTCCTCTTCCATGTCAAAATCTCTTTCCTGATCTTTTCCCACTTCATTCCTGTTGAATTTAAAAATATAAAAAAGAGAAGAAAACACTGTCTTTAATAAACATTTTCTTAATGTTCTTGTTCTTAGTACAGCCCCTGATCCATTTCCTTGTCTTTTCGCAGGGAAATGTCGAACGGGCGGTTGGTCACGAACTTTAGAAATGGCGTAAGCCTTGCACTCGACGAAAAGACGGTGAAAGATGGAGCGATAATAGAGATTGACTCGGACTTCGCACCGGCGAGGCACGCAATACGAGGAAAGTGATGCGGGTCCCGGTTGGCCGAGAGGAGCTGCCCGATCGAGACGATAATGAAAGTGGGTGGCCCAAGCCACCAATCCGACGATAGAAAAAGAAAAACAAACACGAAGAAGACGAGAGAATCAAATACGTAGTCGCTACGGCGGAAGGCGAGCTTGTCGGCGCCGCGCCCGACGAAACTCGGGAAATACGAAGAGCTACTCTCACAACAACTCGACGAAGAAATAAAAATCGCCGTATCCGCAAGATGTTAACTAAATTAGCGAGTGGACCGGCGCGACGAGGCGGTTGCTAGTGCCGGTACATACACTTCGAGGACACCGATTCACCGGGAACTCGAAGAAAGGAGACCGGCTCCGAGGATAACGGAAGAAACCGGGGAAGTCTCAAGAAGAACGGAAGAAAGAAGGCTACTACGCCACCGGATAAAGTCACCGGTAATGCATGACCTTGTTGCGAGAGCAACCCCGGAGGATGTCCCGACGGACATCATCCCCGAGGAGCCGAGGTATGCAGGAGAACGTGAAGGGATTGAGCCATATATCCCACAGTACGTCACCAAGCCTCGCCATTTGCAAATTATCCCAGAATACAAGCTAGAAAGAATACAGAATGTCGAGAAGAAAACTTTTGAATACTTCGAGAGAATCAGAGGCAGGAGGATCAATATACTAGAAGGCCTCGAGTTACATACAGACGTGTTCTCAGAATACGAACAACAACAAATCGTGGGTGCATCCGGGATTTGAAAAAGATGGGCCGAGCGAGGCCGCTTAAGAGAAAACACTTACTCGGAACCCGGAGATGGATGCCGGGGAAGGGGAGAATTACAATACAATGTGGATGCTTGCTACGACTTCGCGAGAAGACGGGAAGGAAACCCACCGGGGATACTCCGTCATGGCCGAGGTGGATCCAATGCCATTAGTCATTAAAAGGATGGTAAAAAGAATGATAGCATGGAGGGTACTGCCGGCGGTTGCATACCCAACGAGTTGCATCATTAATATTTACAAGAAGGAGTGTCGCATACCCCCGCACATAGATCACCACGACTTTGTCGGACCTTTACGCACAGTTTCTTTTACGAACGAGTGTAATATCATGTTCGGATCCGACCTCCGGATAGCGAGGCCGGGTGAGTTCGAGGGTCGGTAAAGATACCATTACCGGTAGGTTCCGTCATGATACTAAAGGGCAACGAAGCGAGATGTCGCTAAACATTGCATACCGGGAGTGCCGGTGAAGCGGATCTCGGTTACTTTCGGAAGGATGGACGACGAGGAAAGCACCTTACCACTTCCGAGCCCGGACCCGGAGTTAGAGAGCCTCCGACCTTACGAGTTTGTGAGTTGCATGGAAAATATCACACCTCCAACGTACATCCATACGGCATCCTTGCCGAGGATGGCTTGGAAGGTGATGTTATTGACCATGTACCTCACTTATTCGGACATGGATTTTTGACGAGATACCCTTTTTTGGATGGATCGACAAAGATCATACATAGTCCGTTTTGAGTGCTATATGGATTGTATGAGATGTATTCCGGATCGAGTTGTATGATGTATCTTCAAAATGATTGGAATGAAAGTGACCATGTCACGATTTTGGCCTTCACCTCTTTTGTGCAAATTGGTAGGAAACGCCATTAAAGTTAAATGAACTTCGAACAAAGAACAGAAAAGAAACAAAAAGAATAAAAGAAAACTTTCCTTAAAAATCTAAAAAATAATAAACTCCAAATTCACGATAAAATAAAATCTGAATCGTTAAAAGACAAATAAAATGAACACAAATCTCAATCAAAATTTCAAATTCGACTTTCCAAATTTCAAATCAAATCTCAATCAAAATTTCAAATTCGATTTTCCAAATCTTAAATCAAATCTCAATCAAATTCAAACTCAACCTTCCAAATCTGAAATCCAATCCATTCCACTCTCTCCCTTGTCTGGGATGGAAGCGGTTGATTCCATTAACACGATTCGGATCTAGTGGCAAGGAATTATATCCAATCCAAACCAGTAACTTTCGATCAACTCTTTTGAATGGGATATGTAGCATCTACATATTCCCTCCTAATCTATTTCATTCCATGAAAGTCTTTTACAACTTTCATGAAATTCTCGAAACACCAAAATTCCACACTTTTCAAATCGACACTACAAATCCTTGCAAAATCAAAATTCAAAATAAAACCATTGGGTCGAGGATTTTACATCCGAGACTGCATTGCTTTAGGATTTTTTCCCTATTGCAATGAAATACATCAAAATTAAACCTTTGGGGTCGAGGATTTTACATCTGAGACTGCATTGCTTTAGGATCCTTTCCCTATTGCAATGAAATACATCAAAATTAAACCTTTGGGGTCGAGGATCTTACATCCGAGACTGCATTGCTTCAGGATTCTTTCCCTATTCCAATGAAATACATCAAAAATTAAACCTTTGGGGTCGAGGATTTTACATCCGAGACTGCATTGCTTTAGGATTCTTTCCCTATCGCAATGAAATACATCAAAATTAAACCTTTGGGGTCGAGGATTTTACATCCGAGGCTACGTACTTTAGGATTCTTTCCCTATTGCAATGAAATACATCAAAATTAAACCTTTGGGGTCGAGGATCTTACATCCGAGACTGCATTGCTTCAGGATTCTTTCCCTATTGCAATGAAATACATCAAAATTAAACCTTTGGGGTTTAGGATTTTACATCCGAGACTGCATTGCTTTAGGATTCTTTCCATATTGCAATGAAATACATCAAAATTAAACCTTTGGGGTCGAGGATTTTACATCGAGAGCTGCATTGCTTCGAGATTCTTTCCATGTGCAATGAAATACATCGAAATTAAACCTTTGGGGTCGAGGATTATACATCCGAGACTGCATTGCTTTAGGATTCTTTCCCTATTGCAATGAAATACATCAAAATTAAACCTTTGGGGTCTAGAATTTTACATCCGAGACTGCATTGCTTCAGGATTCTTTCCTATTGCAATGAAATACATCGAAATTAAACCTTTGGGGTCGAGGATTTTACATACGAGGCTTGCATTGCTTCGGGATTCTTTCCCTATTGCAATGAAATACATCAAAATTAAACCTTTGGGGTCGAGGATTTTACGTCGAGACTGCATTGCTTTAGGATTCTTTCCCTGTTGCAATGAAATACATCGAAATTAAACCTTTGGGGTCTAGGATTTTACATCCGAGACTGCATTGCTTTAGGATTCTTTCCCTATTGTAATGAAATACATCAAAATTAAACCTTTGAGGTCGAGGATTTTACATCCGAGACTGCATTGCTTTAGGATTATTTCCCTATTGCAATGAAATACATCAAAATCAAACTCTTGGGGTCGAGGATTTTACATCCGAGACTGCATTGCTTTAGGATTCTGTCCCTATCGCAATGAAATACATCAAAATCAAACTCTTGAGGTTAAGGATTTTACATCCAATATCACATTGCTCTGAGATATCTCCTCATTGAAATGATTCAATCCAATCAATTCAATTTTCTTTTGAGGTTGAGGATGTCACATCCAAAACCATAAAATTTCAATTTTTCATTTCAAATCAAATCCCTTCAGAATTAATCTTAACAAAACTTCAATCTAAATGAAAACTCAAAATCTAAACTTACACATCAAAACTTAAACTAAAACAAAACGAAAATCTAAATCGAAATTCCCAGGATCATGTGATTTGGGACTCACCTCCTTTTCCTTTCCCCAGCGAGAGTTCAGGAATCTCCAGTCTCAGAGATATACTTGACACTCCCCAGCGGGAATTCTTCTACTTCGTCCTAAGTTTGACACTTGGACATCTGTGTTGGTTTTGTCGATCTCTTCGGTCAACGCCAATACGCGCTGTGTGCTTGGTTAGCGCACCACACCTATTGGGGGTCCATTTGTTGACCTCATTTTTGATGAGGTCTTCTCTTTAGTACTTAGGATCTAGCCTTAGGCTTTTCCTTTGACTATCCTAGAGGATTAGAATTGGGACCCACCACTTAGGAATTCAAACCACTTCCTAACTCCCTGCAAACTCCACAAACTTGATTGTAGACCCCTAATCACCTAGAGGGTTGAAATTAAATGTGGAAGTTTAAAGGATGAGTTCCCATAGGACTCTTTGGCCTTAGGACTGCCTTGGGTGGCCTGGTCTGGTGAAGGGGCTGACTCACACACACACTACACCTATACACTACACTTTCACACACCTCTTAAAACCACACCCATACCCAATTTGACCTCCTAACTCATGCAGGTGATTCACATGGATGGTCTTTAACCCCTAAGCCCTTGGCTAAGAGGGTTAGGAACAACATAGTGGGTGCCTCAAATGAGTCCCTTCATGGCTCATGTGGGCTTGATATGGCTTCATGGCTCAACCAAAATGATTTCATTCCACTTACATTCACCCAAGCTTCAATTTTCCAAATTTTCAATTTTTGACCCCGGGACCCTACACCTGCCTAGCCTACCCAATACTCTTGAAACCACCCAAAATTTGCAAAATCACCTAAATCACCCAAAAATCCTCAAGACCAATCCTAAACATTTCCTCACCAATCAAATTGATCATCCATACCCAAAAATACCAAAAATTCCAAAAATACCTCCCAATACCCTCCAAATACCCAAAATGCCCCTCTTAGCCAAAAAATCCAAAAATTCAGAAAATTCCCAGAAAATTCCAGAAAATCCCAAATATTCCCAATTTCATTTTGTTCAACTACACCATGGGCCAATTTTGTCAATTTACCCCACTTTTGTCAAAATCCCCAATTTGACCCATTTTAACCCAAAGTGAACCCAATGTCAAACCAAACCTATCCAATTGACCCAAACTCTGGTCCAATTCAATTCTAAACTTCAATTCAACATCCCCAACACCAATCTAGACCAAATCCAAGTCCAATTTGGTTGACATTTGGATCCAATTTCACTTTTGGCCTTAAAGCCCAATTTGGACCCATGATCCAAACATGGCCCAAACTAACCCAATTCAACTCCAATTAACCCCAAATCTTTTCTAAACCTTCCTTAACATCCCCATAAACAAAACACTAACATGATTTGCCCAAAATTTAGACCCAAACCCCACTCAAATTCAACCTAAAATCAAAAAGCCCAATTTTGACCTAAACCCAAACCTAACCCAAATAAACCCAAACCTCAAAATCAAAACCCAACCAAAGCCAAAACCTCTTTAAAACAGCCCCATAAGCCATTTTCAACATTTATTTCACATCAATTTCAACCCTAGCCCAACATTGGCCCAAGTTAGCCCAATTTGACCTATGTTGACCCATTCACCAAAGAAACCCAAATCCAACCCAATTCAAACCCAAACCACCCCAAATTTGCTTCAAATCACTCATGACCCATCCATGAGCTAAAAACAACATTTGTTTGGCCCAATCCTTCACAAATTTCCCATCCATAAATTTATTTCCAAACCAAAAGCCCATTTTCTTAAACCTTCATAAAAGCCCAAACTTCATGCTAAAGCCCATATGACAAATTCTTATCATCATACCCTTAATTAAAATCATCCCTAAGTTCAAATCAATCATCAAATGGTTCCAAACCAAGCCATATGCCAAATTCCCATCAACATGCCAAAATTTCCTTAAACCCATTTCCATGAAATTGACTTGGCTTTTCCCAAGCCAAAGGTGAGCCATGAAAACATGCATGAGCCCCATAGGAGCCATGAGAGCCATGGAATCCACTTTCCACCTCACCAAACCACTAATGGCATGAGAAGGGATCTCTTTCTTAAACCTTTCTTAAGCGCTTTTTTACCTTAAACATGATACACTCTAAACCACACTTTTCCACCTAATCTTTGATGTGGACTTCACTACCTTTGGTAGGTTGACTCACATGATCCTCCCAGCCCAAAATTAGAGCTTGGAAGGGTGCACCAAGCCCAAAATGGTGGGTTGACCCATTTGAACTCAAAGTGACCTTATCCCCATTCCATTCTAATCCAACACTTTTACACATGGCTAATGCCAATTGACTGCACTAAACCCCAGCCCTGACCCACCTGGACCTGAGGGTGACCCATGCCTGCCGGCCAGCCGCCTGGGTCGCCGGAAAACTCCATGGCCGAGACATGGGGAGGAGCCAAACTTTGGAATTCCACCTTGCTGAGCTGCCCCATCCCCAGTGGCCATTGTAGCTGTTCTTCTCTTGCCAAGAGCAGCTGATCCCAACCCTTGGCCATCCCTGTGAGGCTCTCCAGCCACCTCTATTTAAACACCACCCCTTCTCGGCCATGAGAGGTGCTGAAACAAACCTTAAGGAAACTCTGCCAAAATTGTTCCAGACTACTCCCCACACATAGAGCATTTGATCCCCACTGAATTCCAGCCCAATTCCCTCCAGTGAGCTCGATTTTGAGCTCGAACTTTAGCCCAAAACTAGGACACTTCTTCACGGTGGATCAATCTTCAAATTGACTGGTCCTACACCTTCACCGGACCAAGAGGAGAAGTTTCCCACCGAAAGCCCCATCCCTGTGCCACCCGGCTTGTTCCGGACCTCCAAGCTTTGTGATCGGGCTTGGATGAAATCATACCTGAGCAATTCACTGGACCAGGAGACTTCATCTGGAGCTTGCTGGGATCCAATCGAAGGTGACACAACTCTCAGATCGAAGCTTCACTTCTCTGAGCAAAGGTATGGATTCATTCTTCTTCCCGAGCTTCCAGAGATTCTCCATTTAATTTGAGTCAATTTAAATACATGTTTACCGTATGGATGTGTTCGTCTCCTCAAGACGAATCCATAGAGCATAAGAACACGAAAATTCGTTGAGAATCGAGTGAGAAATTAGGGTTAGAAGGTTGACGGTCACGGGTGCACACCAGTCGTAGACGATGACCATGAGCCGTCGGATCGAGCGTGTATCGAGTGGATGGTCTGGATTTAGTCGGACGGCGCGCTGGTACATGATCCGCGGGGCCCTGGACCGCTGAGTCGGATGGCGGCGTTGAATCAAAAAGCGCCACGCAGCGCTTCGGAGCTACCTAGGATGAGTTAGCGCCGCCGTTTTAAATAGAAAATTAGGGTATTTTCTTATTTATTTAATTCCCTAAACTTCAAAAATGCATAACTTTGTGTAGGAAAATCATAAAAATAAAATAAAAATACCCTCTAGCTCAGTGAACAGAGGAGAATAATGTGTAAAAGAAATCATTTAATTTCATCAAGTATTTTATTTTTAATGATTTGTTTACCCTCTGCATTGTTTTAATTCTCCATGCATATAGGAAATTCACCATGGCATGAGACCATAGGGCTTTTGAAGCCTCTGAATTTGGGAACATTCCCTGAATTTTCCAAAGTCAGAGGCCATCCCTATGAGAAGTTATTGATTTTTCAAGTTCATGTTTCTGTTTTGAGTATTTTAAATCCAATAATTAGCATGTTGTGAAATAAATTCTAGGAAAATTTGGTGATGTCTCTTATGACCAGAGGACCCTAGGAAAAATAGGTTTTGAATTAATCCACTTGGAATAACCTTAATTGGCTTAAACACCCAAAATAGGTCCTTAATTAATTAGAGCTAATCATGCATCAAATTGACTTGAAATCAATTCTCCACTGACCTTTAGGATCAAAGGAACCCACCATAAAAGTTTGAGGTCAATTGGACTTGGTTAGCCCTATCAAATGGGTTGATTAAGCCATTTAGCCAATTTAAACTTTGAAAATTCATAACTTTCAAAATACTTTTAAAAAATTCACCAAATTGGTTTTGGAGCCTCTCTGATATCAGGGAATTTAAGAAAATTAAAATTTCAATTTTCTAAAAAAGTTGATTTTTTGTATAATTTTAATATTTTAATAATTAATAAAATAATAAAAATTACAAAAATAATAAAATTCACCAAAAATGTCACATTTTGAATTCTAATCACTTGGGAACAAACCCCATATTTTTCCTAGGTCTCTATGATGAGTTATTAAATTTTAAAGCCCTAGGGTAATTTTAAAACAAAAAAAAATGTATTTTCTAGCATTTCCACTAAAATAATTATAATAAATCAGAGAAAAATCAGAAAATTGTGAAAATTGGTTCTCTAATTTCCTTGACATCAGAGAGATTTTTGAAAAATATAAAATTCATTTTTCAACCTTTATTTTATTTTTTAAATTAATTAATACTCCAAAACTCAAAATAATTATAATAAAAAGAATATAATTCAAAAAATCACCAAAATTGGTCCAAGTGGTCCTCTGGTCATTAGGAATGTCCCATAATTTTCTTAAGGACAGAAACTTTTCCTTGATCATATTATTAAATTTTCCTTGGAAATCCTTATTTTCCACCAAAAATAATTACATAAATAAATTAAATACAGAAAAATCACATTTTCTCCTCTAATGTCTTTATTGACATATGAGTGAAGTCACATAAAAATTTTAAATTCATTTAAGCTCAATTTAGTGAGTTATGGAATTATTAAGCTTGAAGGGCAAAATGGTAATTAAAATTTTAACCCTTAATTAAAATTTTAGGCTTAATAAAATGGAAAAAGTAAAATATTTGATCTTAATATGATTTGGATGATTGAAATTTAAATAATTAAAGGGTAGAAACCTATTAAACAATTCAAAAATAATTAAAATGAACCTTAATAAAATAATTAATTAAATTTGGAAGAATAATAAAATTGGAATTATTAAAATAGGGATATTATTAGGAAGAGATTTGTTCTTTAATTTAAGAATCCCTAAATTAATCATCCCAATAATATTTAATTAAATGATAATCCAAACTTAAGGTTTAAAATGCTAAAAGATTTAATCATTAAATTAAATTAAAGTTAAATTATTTAAAGCAAATCCTTTTAAAATAAAATATTAAATTAAAATAAAAAAAATTAAATTAAATTAAATTAAATTAAATTAAAACACATTAAATTAAATTGAATTAAATCAAATTAAAAATTAAATTAAATTAAATTAAATTAAATTAAATTAAATTAAATTAAATTAAATTAAAACATATTAAATTAAATAAATTAAATTAAATTAAATTAAATTAAATTAAATTAAATTAAAACGTATTAAATTAAATAAATTAAATTAAATTAAATTAAATTAAATTAAATTAAATTAAATTAAATTAAATTAAATTAAATTAAATTAAATTAAATTAAATTAAATTAAATTAAATTAAAACTAAATCAAATTAAATTAAATTAAATTAAATTAAATTAAGCTAAATCATATTATATTAAATTAACTTAAATTAAATTAAATTAAATTAAACCACATTAAATTAAAATTAAGTCAAATTAAATTAAATTAAATTAAATTAAATTAAATATAACATCACTTAAGACATAAAGAATTCAAAAGTAAATCCAAAACAACTTGAACACTATTCCAAACTTAAATCCATTAACTAAAATTAAATCATGAACCACTTGAACATCCATTTGCCCTCGAAAGCTCGTGATGTCATAACTCTTAAAAGGAGTGTTAAATGAAGTGTTACTTTACTTATAGGATATTCAAATGTCCTAGTTCACTGAGCAAGTTAACAAAACTTAAACTCCCGGACGATTAATTCATTTGTATAATTAAATTCACTTGGACTTAGAATAATCCTAGAAATATTGAAAAGATGTTTAAGATTCGTCTTAAGCACTTCCTCGATATGATAGGATATTTATAAGAATAATTGAACTTAGTTGTTCTTTGATGAAGAAAATCGTCCTCAAACTAAAATACAAGAACCTAGACGTCATAGGAAATGACTAGCTATAGGATTAGGAACTTGGTAGAAAACCATAACCCTTCCCTTAGCTTTGCCTAGGAACTTACTTTAAATGCTTAAATATTCTAACTGTGTTTTAAGTGCAGCTTGGGATGACGGGAAGACCCTCCAGGTACGCTTTCATTTTATTGCAATTTATTTTATTCTAATTTATTTAATCGCATTGCACTTACTTTTCTTGCATGATAAACATCTGTTGCATGAAAACCTACACCTTTAGGATAGTCCCTAAAACTGAAACCAAAACTAAATTAAAAGTCATTAAAAGATAAAATTCACCGCCACAACATTTCAAAATATAAAACAACTCAAAATTTAATCACAAACGAACAACAAAACTACAACTACAACTAAATTAAAACGTCTTGTTGGATGATCGGGAATACCTCGGATGATGTAACCTACGTGTTGCTAACGGGATTTCCCACGGTCTAAATGAAAGTGTGGAACTCATTCGGTTGAGTTTAGCAAATTCATACGGGACTAAGTGAATCCGATAAAAATAACGATGCCGGAAGGATGGAACCGTGGGATCTTAACCGGTGTTGTTATAATCAACTTTAAGATTTGTTTAATTAAAATATTAAAAACACCTGGAAATTAAGACCTTCTCTAAACCAAAACACTTCTCTCATCTCCTGATTTATGATTTCTAAAACTAAACCTCTGCAACAACAAGGAGCTCGGAGCATGGTGGGCAGCACGGCCATCGTCACCAGCAAAACCTGAGTCTGCTTCAGCAAAACTTTCTTAGAACTAAATAACCAAGCCATAGGACTTCGAGGTAGCTTGCCTAGTGCAACATAAATCCTCAACTCTTCGTTAGGCATTTGCATGATCATGTCATGTAAATTAAGCCCTAATCGGTCTTAGGACTCCGAGGTAGTCATCCGATATGACATAAATCCTCACATCTTCTAGGCTATTTGTATGATTTTATCATACAAATATAAGTCCTAACTAATTAAAATTGGCAAGACCAAAATATTAAATAAACGTTAGGACTTTCCTAAATTCAAACCAAACAATAGGATAGTTGGGAAATTACCGAAGTTCGCTTCGAATCTGTGATTTCTCCTACCTTTCTTCCTTTGAATTCCCAAAACAAAATGTTCCAAACTTGATCCATTCCCTATTGAAATTCTAAAATTCAATCCCTTGAAAACTTAAACTTTGAAATTCTTGAGAGCGAACTACCGATTATTATCGAGAGTTTTCTTAGGTGATTCCCGTCACTTAAGATGTAATTAACTATAGGGGCTTGCCCTTATAGGGAATTTTAAGAACCTGAGTAATATAAACCCCGTTTAATGTTTTCATATTAAATAGGGGAATTTGTCGGCTTATAAAATTGGTTCGCAGACCAAACGGATGTCACAAATCTCTTAGTTTATTTAATCGAGCCCCACCACCAAACAGTGTGTCTATTCTTCGGGATAGATACACGGTTTGTGGTGCGGTGCTCGTTTATATAAACTATTTGGGACGTGAGATCGGTTTGATTTCATATCTTAAAACTTTTAAACTTAAAATTACTTTTAAAATCAAATGTTATCTTTTAAACTATATATTTAAATTAAATTTAAATATAAAAAATTCGCCGACAATTTCTGTAGGCGACCTCTTTTCAAAACAAGACACCACACCCTAAAAATAAGCCGCACACAGCAATACCAGCATTTCCATATCTAAAAGCACCATCTGTGTTAACTTTAAGGGTGGGGTGACTTGGAGCCTTCCAATAGATGAGGATAATTTTGGTCTGTTTAGGATGGTTGGGGGGGCATTGAAGATGTTGGGAAACTTCTTGAGAGTGATCAATTTGGAAATGAAGGATTGGCAGTTGGCAATCACCAAGTCAGCCCGACTGACCTCATCCTCATATTTCACCCCATTCCTGTGCATCTAAATGAACCAAGCTACAATAAAAGGAATACAGCCACCCTTGGTCTTTTGCCATGATTTCCAGCACACCATAAGGTCCTGCCAATCCAACATTAGAGTATTGATGTTCAAACAACTTAAAATACCAGTCCAAACTCTCTGAGAAAAAAGGCATGAGAAAAAAAGATGTTGAATAGTTTCATCATGGCTGCCACACAAACAGCATCCGGAGGGTCCCCTTAAGCCTTTCAACTTTAGAATGTCATCAGTGGGGATGCATTTATGGAAAAATCTCCATATCATAAAAGACATGGAAGGGGTGAGGAACCTGTTCCATATCACCTTACCCCAACCGGCGAGAGTCCGAGTTATAAATGCGATTGATAAATGTGTTTGGTGAGGGAGTGCTGCCTACCAGAATTCCAAATGATTTTATCAGGGAGAGATCTGTCAAAATGGATATTGGATATTTGTCTAACAGAATCTTCCTCCAAGAATTGTTGAAGTTTATGGTCAGACCAGCTGTTTCCCTCCCAGCAAGTAGCAACTGAAAACTGAGTTTTTACAGTATTAGGTAAAGCAATCAACATCTCACCTGGGCACCACTTGTCTTGCCAAAAAAAAATGTCCCCCTTGCCCAGCTTCCACAGGAAAAGAGTTTCAGCAAGCTCCTTGTTATTAAGCCAAAAAAGAATGTCCCCCTTGTTTCTTTCCTAAGATATATATATATATATATATATTATAGGAAAGACCTCTTGTATAAGCCAATAAAAAATTGCTATATACAGGTGGTGGATTTATTCTTGCCAAAATTAGTAAAAAATCTATTGTAAGGAGTTTTAAGCCTATCCCCTATCAAAAGTAAAGAAAGTGGAGGGGAAATATCCTTTCCTACCTGCCTAATATCAGCAAACGACCCATTTTACCTAACTAGTTAGTTGGTCTATTCCCCTCCCTACAAATAAATAAAAATTGTACATTAAAGTGACAGAATATAGAAAATATTCTCTAAATCCAGTAGACAATGTGCCACGGGGGAGTAGAAATTTTGTGGAGGTACTGTATAATTGCTTGAGAGTCTGATTCAATCTGTACTTAGTGAAACTAACCCAGAAAGGAGAATTTCAGTGCTAAAAAAATTACAATTACTTCAGCTTCTACAACATCTCTAGCTTGATTAAGAAACTGAAAAATACATTATGCATTATTTAGTGTGATCTCTAAGTACACTCCCAATTCCTGCATTATCTACAAAATAACTACCATCAGTGTTGAATTTACTAAGAGGGAGGATGCGTCTTCCATTTCACAATGGAAATGTTCCAGTGTTTGGATGAGATAGAGAAACAGAAAGAGAACGAAGCAAAAAATGTGGGGAAAGCTCTTCAGAAGAATAAGTTTGTAGATGAATGCTAAACAGTGACTGGCTTCCTTCTGTGGAGAGAAATGGTGTTCCTCAAATTTGGTTTGGTTCCTGGCCACTCCAAATAAACCAGGCCAAAATACCATGAATGGAGGATAATGCAACTGCCTGCCACTCTATCCAACGCAACCAAAAACTTTGTCAGCTGAGCATGAGATTAGATATAGACAAATGACTCACTACAGTTTGCCACACACTTTGTGCAAAGGAGAATGCAAAGAACAAGTGCTCAATAGTTTCTTTTTCAGTCTGCACTGAAGACAGCATGAAGGGCCCCATAACTCATTGAGCTTAGATATATCATCATTTGGTAGAATCTTGTGGAAGAGCCTCCAATAAAATAAAAAAATAGAGGGAGTTAGAAACTTATTCCATACAGGTTTGCCCCAATTGATACTATTCCACTAAAAGTTTTGGTGGTAAATTAAGGCAATGGTGCTCTGGATGTGGGTTGTTTTCACAATATGTTTGTCTTTAGTGTGGTACGTCAAAGTGGATTTGAGAAATGAAGTTCACCTGATCTTGAGCCAAAAGGGTAGAGAGGGTATTGATATTCTCTGAACTATCCAACCAACTGTCAGCTACCGTGAGTTGGATATTGGTGGTTTGGGGAACCATTTGAATTAACTTCCCTTTTAAAGTCCAGTTATTAAGCCAAAAGTTAAGCTGGCCCTCACCCAACTCCCAAATGAAGAGCTTCTCATCTTTGGATCTAACCTTTAACATGTTTACCCAGGTCTTGGAGTCACCCAACCTTCTTGTGACTAGAGAAGGGCGGATGTCTTTACAGTACTTTCCTTTCATAAATTTAGCCCACATTGATTTCTGTTTTTCTAATTTTATCCATAATTTACAAAAATTGACAATGCTAGGGTGTTGTAAGCCTCAGAAACCCAATCTTCCAGCAACTATAGGCTTGCAAACTTTTTGCCAACTGGTCCAATGCAATTAATTCCTTTGTCAAGCCCACAAAAATCTATTGAAGCTTCTTTCCAACAGTCTTTGGGTGCTTTTAGTCATGACAGTAGTTTGCATACGATAAGAAGGGAAGGAGTTAAGGATGCTTTTGAGTAAAGAGATTCTACCTCATTGGACAGAAAAGAGTTTGTCCAGCAGTTTAGTTGTTGGTTGATCTTATCAAAAATGGCCTCATATTATGTTTGTTTTACTCTTCCTTTAGTAAGCTGCACACCTAAGTACTTAAGGGGAAAAGAGAACAAGTAAAGCCAGTAAGTGAGGTTATCCACTTCTTGATTGGGGTTTTCATAGATTTACTAAACAGAATTTGATATTTGTAGTGGTTGAGAACCATCCCTGATGTGTCTTAGAAAACCTTCAAGCAAAGATGGACCATTTTAGCAGCAGGTTTAGTTGCCCTGGAAAAAATAATTAGATCATCTGCATAAGCCAAATGGCTAACACATATAGTGCATCTGTGGTTGAAACTGAGAGAAAGGGAGCTGGAAAATTTATGGTACATAAGCCTGGATAAGTAGTTAAATGCTAGAATAAAAATGGCAGGAGACAATGGATCTCCTTATTTAATCTCTCTTGTGGCTTTTGAAAACCCATAGACATGGCCATTTATCGAAACTGAATTGAAATTATTTGAGAGCCATCTTTTGATGTGGTTGATATAATCAGAAGAGAATCCCCTAGCTTGTAACATCTCAATAATGAAGTCTCAGTTGATAGTGTCATATGGTTTTCTCAAGTCTAACTTGTCAATAACATTGCCTCCCCTACAAGATTTGTCCAAATCCTACAATAGTTCCCGTGCCAACAAGACATTATCAAAGATGGATCTACCTTTAACAAAGGTTGATTGGTTGACTTATGAGGTGAGGGGGATGGGGTTGTGCCTAGTCACCATTATTTTGCTGATGACTTTGGTGATTAAATTTGTTTAGCTAATGGGTCAAAAGTTCTCCTATCTTCTACTACTATTCTCTTAAAGGATGAGGACCAAGTGGCTACAGAAAAATACTTGGGGGTCATAGTGTTCGAAGAAATGTTGTACAACCATTAGAACTTCTTGCTTAACAATTCTCCAGGCTTTCTTATAGAAAGCTGAGGAGAAACCATTAGGGCCTGCAGCCCTATTACTATCAACATAGTTGAGAGCTTGCCAAATCTCCTCTTCTTAAGTAAGGTGATTGAGTTCAAGAGATTGAGTATATTGTTTGTCCTGGTAAAATACCATAAAATTAATGGAGGTTTTAGTGGCATCTGATTGAGTGAGCAAAGACTGAAAATACTAGACAGAATCCTCAACATTTTCTTGTTCCTTGTACATCCATTAACCATCAGATTTATGAATTTTTCTAATTCCATTGCAAGATATCTTATAGTTGCTAAAAGAATGATAGTATTTGGTGTTCCTATCAACCTCCACAAATCTTGATATGGCAGCTTTCTGCTTGAGAAAGAGTTCTTGATAATTTATGGAATTCAAAAGAACTTCATTAGCAGAGATTAGAGAGTATTCAGAAAGCAGCCATCTTCAAATTTCTTTTCAATTTATTTTACATCCTTTTCAGCATTATTCACTCTTAAGTGAACATCCTTAAAATATGTCAAGTTCTATAACCTCAATTGAGCACCAAGGGATTTTTGGAGTCTCCAAAGGTTTTACCAAAGAATTCTCAATCTTGGAGATTACCAAGCCTGAGACACTACCTCAAGGAAGTTGGGATGTGAGGTCCAAGAATTCTGAAATCTAAAAGGAGAATGACCATGTTGAGAAGAGTTGGAGATTGAAATGAGGAGGGGTCTATGATCAGATCCAACCAAAGCCAAGTGGGAGATAGTAGTATGAAGGAAGGTATTCATCCCGTGAGTATTTGCAAAATATCTGCTATGTCTTTCCCAGTTTTTACCTCTTCTCCAAGTAAATCTACCATCTTGGTCTCCTAGATCATGGATTTTAGCCTCCATAATGAAGTCATTAAATTTAGTAATCGTGGAGAGGTCAGGGGATCTCCCCCCCCCCCTTCTTTTCAGTGGGATAAGTAAGATAATTGAAATCTCCTCCTAAAATCCAACCGTGATTTAAAGACTGGCTGAGGGTAATAAGATTAGCCCATAATTCATCCTAAACATTATATGTGCACCTTGCATATACAATTGTGGTATAACATTCACAATCACCAATGCTGATATGAAAATGAACAAATTTGGAATGATCCACCAATATTGTCCAAATCACTTCTCTTCTAAAAAGAATGTAAATTTTGTGATTGACATTAGCAAAATGTTGGTATCCATGGAATTTCTGAAAAATTTTATTAGCTTTTTTAGCAACCATAGGTTAAAGTAATGAAAAACTCTAAATCTTATACATCCTTATTAAGTGAAGTAACCTGTTAAGGGAACCAGGATGTGAAATTCCCCTAACATTCCAACAAATAAGGTTAATCATGATGGCTTGACTTGCCCTTTCCCCTAGTTTTGGAAAGGTTATTAAATACATTATTCTGACTAGGCCCATGGGATCTCTAATATCATCCTCTAGATGTTTAAGTTCCAGAGCCCCTTTCTTCTTTTTCTTAACATTTAGAGTGATCCAATTATCATCTTGGATCTGACCAGCTTGGTTGGAAGGATAATCTTCTAGCAAAAACTTGACCCAGTTTTTTGTATACTTCCAAATACAAGAATTTGTTGCCACTGCTAGAAAATTTAATTTCTGGCGAAGGCGTGAAACACTTGACGTGGAATAACTTGCTATATAGATGTGTACCAAATAAAACTTTTAAATATATGTTTATATAGCAAAATATAATTTTAAAAAGAAAATATTTTATATACTTTTTGGGTACTACACAAGTATACGTATTGTTTCAAGTAATATAGGGCTTTGAAACAAAGAATCCAGTATCGATCCCACAGGGAAAAATTATAGTAATAAATTTTCTAAATATTGTATTTCAAAAAAAATCTTTTTATTTTTTAATCTAACTATAAATTACTATTAATTTACTAGATGCAAATAAAGAAAACAATAATAAGACATTGATTTATGAAAACTATATAAAATAAACAACTTTATTCCCTTCAATTAATCTAAGATTTTTAAGATAATTTAATATTCGTTGGAGAATTTGATTTATGGTATTGTGCAAAATAGAAGCATTCCTATTCTTTACCCTTTGATCCGAGCGCAAAGAACATTGGCTAATTTACAGATCAGGTCCGGATGTATTGTTAGTAGAATGGGTTAATCAGACTCACACTACTAGATGTCCAAGGGTGGCTATGGTCGGCCCTACTAGTGACCCTTTCCTAATATATAAATCAAATTATAAGAATTTAGTATGTCACTCTAAAAACTTATCAATTCTACGCCCTTTAAATCTTATCTTCCTATTTATTTGCACTTCACCTTAAATAGCCCGCACATGCCTTCGACTACCCAAGGATTCATGTGACATTTACAAGTTAAGAGTTCTTCTCCTTCTAGGTCTCAAAACTCTTCGACGAGTTTTAACAATTTAAATGGCCAATTTAAAAAGTAAAGTAAGATCAGGTATTAATGTCATCACATAATTTTGAAAATATTTTGAATTTCAATTCTCCATCGAATCTTTATATTATCTTATCTATCTCTTCATAATTGAAAGAAGAAAGTAAACTAACTACTCAGAACACATTGAATATAAACAGCAAAACATAATAAATAAACCTTGAATCAAATATAAAATACTTATCTCAAATATTCCTTCTACAGATCTTATGATTCCTACTGACTCCACAGTGTAATGAACTCCAGATGCAACAACTTGAAAATAAACTCACTAAACTAAACAAAAGTGGCCCTAAATTTCTCTCTCTATTTCTCTCTATAAGGATGAGAGATCTTTAAGTGGATAATGTTGACCTCATTTTTGGTGAGGTCTTTTGCTTCTCTCTTTAGTACTTAAGATCTAGCCTTAGGCTTTTCCTTTGACTAATCTTAGAGGACTAGAAATGGAACCCACCATTTAAAAATTCAAACTACTTCTTAGCTCCCTGCAAACCCCACAAGCTTGATTGTAGACCCCTAATCACCTAGAGGATTGAAATCAAATGTGGAGGTTTAAAGGATGAGTTCCCTATAGGACTTTTGGCCTTAGGAATACCACAGGTGGCACAGTCCGGTGAGGGTCAACTTGCACATACACTACACTCTCACAGACATCCCAAGTCCTAAAACCACACTCTCACCCAACTTGACTTCTTGACTCATGTAGGTAATTCATATGGATGGTCCTTAACCCCTAAGCCCATGGCTAAGAGGGTTAGGAACAACATAGTGAATGTCTCAAATGAGTCCTCTCATGGCTCATATGAGCTTAATATGGCTTCATGGCTCAACCAAAGTGATTCCATTCTACTCACATTCAATCAATCTTCATTTTTCCAAAATTTCAATTTTTGACCCCCGGGGCCACGGACCCACCAAACCTACCAAATACCATTGAAATGACCCAAAATTTGCAAAAATTGCCCAAATTACCCAAGATCCCTCAAAATCAAGCCTAAACACTTCCCACCATTCAAATTGACCATCTTTGGCCAAAAATACCATTAAGAATCCAGGTAATATAAACCCTGCTTAATTTCTTTGTATTAAGCGGGGAACTGTCTCGGCTTATAAAATTGGTTCGCAGACCAAACGGATGTCACAAATCTTCTAGTTTATTTAACCGAGCCCCATCATCAAGCAAAGGTGTCTATTCTTCGGGATAGATATGTGGTTTGTGGTGCAGTGCTCATTTATATAAGCTATTTGGGATGTGAGATCGGTTTAATTTCATATCTTAAAATTTTGAAGCTTAAAATTATTTTCAAAAATCAAATGCTACTTTCCAAATTATATATATTTAAATTAAATTTAAAATTTAAATTTCGCCGACAATTTCTATAGGCGACCCCTTTTCAAAAATACAACACTCAACCTAAAAATATGCCGATAACTTTTGGCGACTCCGCTGGGGACTAGTTCCTCTCTCCATTTTTAATTAGATGGTTTTGCTTTCTTAAATCGATAGTGAGTCAATATGCCTAGTGGACCAAAACTATCATTCTTCCGTTGGCATACCCCGTTCATTTCTATCTTGAACGAGTATATCCAACTCCTCTTGGATTTAGGAGCCACTGTTTAGACACCCCTAAACGGAGACGTTCCGAGATCCTTTTACCTCTTTTCTGAGGTGGGGTGGACCCCCAATATGTGTTAGTTTAGGAGCGGTCCTTCGATTCGAGAAGTCTTGCATAAGACTTTCTCTTCCTTTCCAATTCTAAATCGGGCCCTTTACCTATTCTATAACCTTTTTCCTTTAATCGTTTTGTTTCTAACAAAACGAACTTCCTAATAAACAATTTCTTTTAAAAATCACAAACACACTAAGATAAAAGAAAATGTGTTCAGACTCTTTCTTTTTCGTTCTAAACTTTACGACGAAAGGAGGCATAAATCGGGACTGACATTCGGAATCTGCCCTGCAGAAAATGACTGCCCCAAAGTTAATCTTCTCCTTCACCAATGGAATGGACTTCACCGTTTACAAGGATGAGCTGCCCGACAATGGAATCATCCGTTTCAGACAAGGATTCAGCAACACAGATGTCAAGTTTGCTGATGTCACTCTCTTCACACTAATGGATAAAGTGTCAGAGACTGAGAAACCCGTGATTGAGTTTAACTTGAAATCGACTCAGGAACTCCCTCCCTTGCAAAGGGTTCCAGCTGAAAGAAGTACTACTGTTCGTAGGAGGACTGTCGTCTCTACCCCCACCGGTCTAGTCATCTCTGCACCTACCCCGACTTCACGCAAGCCGAAGGGGAAGGAAATCCAAGTCCGTGATGAGCTCGTCACCGTGGAGGGTACAGATTTTGCTACAATACCATCTGTTTTTTAGATTGGGTCCAGTTCAAGAGTTGCACCCCTAACTCAGACTCAAAGAAGAAATAGAAGCAGAAAGATCGCCAAGATAGAGAAAGCTAGAGCTGCTGAAGTTTCTTTTCTAGGTGAAATTCCTGAGGAAAGAGAAGAACTGCCTAAGTATATACCTCTGTTAAGAGGAAGTAGGTTTCACCCTCTTTCTGCCGCATCAGATGAAGAGGACGTCCGTAGGATCGCCACTGCATTACCCCGACCTGCGTACTACAACAATTACAAAAGAAAAAGGGATAAGACTATGCCATTGGCTCGACTGCAAGCTGTTATAGAAAGATTGGCAAAGAAAGAAAGATGCCCTGTGTCAGAAATCTTAAGAAGGATAGGACAGGTGCCAGCTAAATCCCGCCTCGAACTCGTGAATAGAGCACATTGCTTGCCACGAGAGAAACCAAAGAAGAAGATAAAAGCCGGTGCACCCGTTGTTGTATCGGGTACGCAAATTAGGGAGGATACCACCTTCCAGGCATATGGGCGACGGACCATCCGGTCCTAGGCTCCTGCTGCAAGAAGGACGGTATGGCGACCTACTGCGGCGAGCTAAGACCAAAACAATGTCACGAGAAGAAAAGTCTCGTCGAAGACTTGAATCGGAAGAAAGTGCTACTGCGATAAAGGGGACTCCCGGAAAGGAAGTTCAACAACCGTCACGAGACAAGCTGCGAGACCGTGCGAGAAAAGGCCACTAGAGGATGCCATGGACGAATTAAGGACCGACATCCGACGGTTAGCAAAAGAAAGAGAAGAAAAACTAGAGGATGAAGTTGACTCATCGAGTTCATGGATGAGGAGTATGCTTGAGATCAACATGGTTGAAACGCGAGCATCATCCGCTTCACGAGGTGCTCCGACGAGTTTGTGGAGAGAGATGAATCGGAAGTAATGAGGGCACAGCTTCGGGAAAGAGATGACACAATTTCCCAGATGGCAAAGAGGATGGAAGAGATGGATGCTGCCTTAGCCACTCTCCAGAGTCAGGTACAACCTCAGAAAGAGACACCCCCAGAAATTATCCATATTGTAGATGGAGGAAAAGAGATCACATCCGTCAACGGAGACGAACAACCAAAGAAAGATCCTGCACAAAGCATGATTCCAGAAATGGACATTAAGAGCATGGTAAAATAGTAGGTGCGAGAAGCCCTAGCACAATCTAAGAATGGAACATCTATTCAGACGGGTAGACCTTACCCCGAAGAGTTCGATGCGGTCCAATACCCGAAAGGCTTCGTACCACCTCTGTTTAAGACTTTTGATGGAACGGGAAACCCCCGGCAGCACGTCGCACATTTTCGTGCTAGTTGCTGCAATGCCAGTGGGAGCGACGCTTTACTCTTCCGACAGTTCGTCAGTAGTTTGTCAGGGATTGCCTTCGACTGGTACGCAGAATTGTCGAATGGTTCAGTAAAGACCTTTTCAGAACTAGAGAATCTCTTCGTTAAACGATTTGCCGGGACTCAGCACCACATCACTATCGGTGATCTAGTGGTGGAACACCAAAAACCGAACGATACTTTAGTGGATTACATACTTCGATGGAGGAACTTAAGCATGAAGTGTGAACCATAGCTTCAAGAACAACATGCAGTCAGCATCCTACTTAAAAGTATCCATGGCCTGATAGCACTTCTCCTTAAAGGATTTACAATCAAGACTTTTGAGAAGTTGCTTAGCAAGGCCGGGAGCTTGCAAGAAGAGGCAAAGCCGTTAAGTTTCGTGGACAAGAACGATAAGCAGAAGCTCGTGAAAACATTCGAAAAGAAATCTAGAATTGTCGCGGCAGTAGATAAGGGTAAGCAGTCGGTTCAGATACAGTCAGAACGACCACAGCCCAGTTATCAACCACCGCACCGGACTTATCAGCAACCTCTGCAGGGCTATCAGCAACCTCAGCAGAGCTATCAGTAACTTCGTCCGAGCTATTAGCCACCTCAGCATTATGAACAACGGTCTCGTTCATCACGTACCCTAAGAGAACTTCTAAATAGAGAATATCCATTCAAAACTGAAGCAGTAGCAAAGTTGTTCCGCAGCTTAATGAAGACACGGGATTTTTCAGCTGCCGGAGCCCAAGAAGCCGGAGGAAGTCAATAATAAAGATCATCCGAACTATTGCCCTTACCACCAGATGCTCGGACACAAGATATAGGATTGCATCACCTTCAAGAGTTGGCTTGATGACAATCTCCGGAGAGGGAATATAACGATCCCAAAGGAATACATGAAGGAACCCCAGAAAGGAGGTTCCGTCAATGTTATTTCAAAGGATCCCATTGTTCTGATAAACCCATATACGA
Organism: Papilionanthe hookeriana x Papilionanthe teres; assembly: GCA_022702705.1. NCBI lineage: Eukaryota > Viridiplantae > Streptophyta > Magnoliopsida > Asparagales > Orchidaceae > Papilionanthe > Papilionanthe hookeriana x Papilionanthe teres. Next base: position 62,461,034 of record CM040432.1, on the reverse strand, counting down.
CTGATGATGGATGGAGTACTGTACGCGGACAAGATCATCGAAGAAAATTTTGGATCACATCCATACCGCTTCGGTACGCACTTCAACTCAGAGTTTGAAACCTGTCGAGCCGGCACTATCACTTGCGATTGAAGAACCTCCCTAGAAGGAGGAGAAGATCGTGGAAGAAAAGAAGACCGAGGCTCCGAAGGGTAGACTAGGGGCTGCTTATCCTTGGATGGTTGTTTCCGATTCGGGGGAGAAATCCCTCAAACCTCTGACTCTGTATGATTATTTTCTCGCTCCAGCGGGATCTTATAATGATAAGAGTTTTGGCGTTGGCTACGTTTTGACTGTTTCTAACGATTACGTAACTAGCGACAATCGGCTTAATCCAGATCTCGATTCCCATACAAATAATGATTCTCAAATCATACACAACCTCGACGACCACGACGAAGAAGATGTTCACAAAGGAGGCTACGAAAGCTCGACAAGCAACGAGTCCATTTATGAATTCTGAGGAGCTCCGATCACGATAGAATTAGAACCATCAGACACCAAAGCGACTTCAGAAGAGCCAGTTGTTTCAATTCAAGGAGACACCGGCAGATTCAACACCAAATTCAGAAGAAATAACTAAAGTAAATTTAAGAAGTGGAAAAGTTCTACCCTCAAGAATGGGTCCAAAGGATAAAGGAAAGCAGGTGGTTGCTCAGGAAGAGTCAACCCCGGCAGAGGAATTGCCCATTCGGGAAGAAACCGATGAACATGGTAATAAAGTGGACTACAACATGCTAGCCCATCTTAGGAAGCTACCGACCGAGCTAAGCATATACGACGCTCTAATCCCGTCGAAGGAGATGAGAGAGGCTCGATCGAGGCTTTACTTGATCCGGAGATTTGTTTAGCTCGAATGGCCGATGATTCCTTCGACGAGGTTTGCTCGTTAAGAGAACGACGAGGTGTTACCTTCGAGGACAATGATGCTATTGCGGGAACGGTGATCAAAACCGACCGTTGTACATTTCGATCACTTATTGGGATGTTTACGCTCTCCGAGTACTTGGTTGATCTGGGAGCATCAATCAACATAATGAATATTCGGACGCTAGCATATTTGGAAATTGATGCTCGCGAGCTTGAAGCAGACAAGATGTTATTAAGAGGCTTCAATCAAAAAGGAGAAAGAGCTCTCGGATCGATAACACTACTAATGAAGACCGGTGATTTAGCAAAGACAACCTGCAAAATTCCATATAATTGATTCCGTGACATCGTTCGACGCTCTATCGGGTCGACCAGTGGATTCATGAAAACCGGATGGTACCGTCGTCTCGCACCAGTGCATAAAGTATTACGAAGGAGGGGAACAGTGCATCAAAGGTGATTTGCAACCATTCTCCGTGCATGAAATTGGAATTCATGAAGATGCAGCCTACTACGCGCCCCCAAAGAAAATAATCTTTTCCAAAAATACTATACCAAATGAAGCAAAAGAAATTCGAGACGATGAAGAACCTAAAGTTCTAGTCCAACAGTTACTCACCACTCCCTTACGGCGAGATGGTGATGGTTTCTCCAGAACTCGCACCCGAGTTCGAGGCCGGGGACGAGGACGTGGAAGAAATGTTGGAACAGTTGGACAGAAGAAACCGATCATCGATATTGATTGGGAGAATAGTTCCAAAAAAGAAGAAGAAATTGAGAAAGAAGCAGCGACAATAAGTCAAAAGAAACCCCAGTTCAAGATCTCTCTCGAAGATGAAAAGAATGAAGAGTATAAATCAATGTACGAGAAGATTAACCATTATGTACATACTATGACCCTGACCCCGATCCATTCTAATAAGATCGAGGGTATGGTGGTTAAGGAAGTGCATGGTGGCGATATTATACCAATCAAGTTCTACCGTGGTGCTTCTTCTTCCAATACTGAAAAAGATGTACAATTTGAAGATGTTGCTTCATCTGAATTAATGGAATTACCTTTTGAGTGGTACTCTCCCTGTGTTCAAAATTTAATTCAACGTGGTGTTTTACCTAAACGGTGGACAAAAGGTCAATCACAACACTTTAAAAATTATGGAATAATGTTGGTCGGCCTCCCAATTCAAAACATGGTCTCGGATTCGGCACAGTTGGATCAGTTGACGATACGGGATTTTGCTTGGTTGTCACTTGCAAGCCTAATGAAGGCTGCTTGGAAGCTTCAGAAGATCTTGAGGATCTACCAATCGGTGACACCCCACCAGAATTCGAGGAAGAAATTAAATCTACAATAGACTAGTTAATGGAAGTTAACTTAGGTACTAGCGAAGAGCCTAGGCCGACCATTGTTAGCTCATTACTCAATAAAGAAGACTCCGAGGAAATAATCAAGCTACTAATGGAATTCAAGGACTGTTTTGCTTGGAGTTAGGACGAAATGCCAGGATTAACTCCAGAAGTCGCAGTTCACAGACTAGGAGTGGACCCTACTTCCGTTCCAGTCAGACAAGCCCCCAGAAAAATGCGCCTAGAAATTGAGCAACAAGTAATAACCGAAGTTAAGAAGCTAATAGATGCTAATTTTGTCCGTGAAGAACAATACCCTACTTGGTTAGCCAACGTGTTACCAGTCAGAAAGAAGAATGGTCAGATCAGAATCTGCGTGGATTTCAGAGATTTAAACAAAGCATGTCCAAAGGATGAATTTCCACTACCAATCCCGGAACTGATGATCGACATTGCTTCAACACATGAAATCTTTTCTTTCATGGATGGATCGTCAGGATACAACCAGATAAAGATGGCACCAGAAGACGAAAAGCTCACCGTATTCAGAACGCCGATCGGAGTGTATTGCTACACAGTAATGCCATTAGGACTAAAAAACGCAGGAGCAACATACCAAAGAGCGATGACGAGATTTTTTATGATCTCATTCACAACCAAGTTGAGTGCTACTTAGATGATGTGGTCATCAAAAGCAAACTAAAGGAAGATCACCCGTATGATTTGAGAATTGTTTTCGAGCAACTAAGACAATACAACCTTAAGATGAATCCCTTAAAATGCGCCTCCGGTGTCACCTCCGAGAAATTCTTAGGATTTGTTGTCCGACATCGCGGGATTGAAATCGATCCGGAAAAGATTAAAGCTATTTTAGAAATTCCTCCTCCCAAAACTTTGAAACAACTACGATCCTTTCAAGGGAAGTTGGCATATCTTCGACGCTTTATCTTGAACTTGACAGGTAGGTGTCAGCCCTTCTCAGTATTAGTTAAAAAGGACGCCAAATTTGTTTGGGATGAGAAATGCCAGCGGACTTTCAAGGACGTTAAGCAATATTTAATGACACCTCCTGTCTTAGCAGCCTCAGTCTCAGGTAGACCGTTGATACTTTATACCACGGCTTTAGACGATTCTCTTGGAGCCCTGCTAGCCCAGGTCAATGACGAGGGAAAAAAAAATACTCTCTACTACTTCAGCCGTCGTCTAATTCCGATGGAAGTAAAGAATCCTCCGATTGAGAAGCATTGTTTGGCCCTGATCTTCGCCGCTCAAAAGCTCAGGCATTACATGCTTTCTCATAAGGTCAACCTTATTTCGAGAGTTAATCCGTTGCGATACTTAATGACCCGACCAGACGCTTTCGGCGGACTTGCCGGGTGGTCGATGATACTATTACAATTCAACATAACTTTCGTTCCTCTTCGCGTCGTAAAGGGACAAGTCCTAGCAGACTTCCTCGCAGCACACCCTTTACCGGCAGATTCGCCTCTCGACGACGACTTGCCAGATGAGCAGATAATGAGCCTAGAAGACCACGATGATCAACGTTAGGAACTATGCTTCGACGGTGTGTCCTCGGCACGAAAGAACAAAGAATTGCAAATGATAGTGCCCGTGAAGGCGGAATCGGACTAATCTTTATAACACGGAGGCAGGAATGTTAAAATACTCCTACCACTTAACGGAACCGTGTACGAACAATGAGGCGGAATACGAAGCCCTTATAACCGGATTAGAATTAACCATTCGAATGGGAATAACGGACATCGACATCTACGGAGATTCTCGGTTGATCATTCAACGGAGTCGTCGGACAGTACAGAATTCTAAAGCCAAGACTCGAGCAGTACTTTCAGTATGCCATGAAATTGTTGGAACAGATTCCAAACGTAACAATCTACAAGATTCCCGGAAAAGAAAATGCTCTCGCGGATGCGCTAGCTCGCCTTGCAAAGGAATTTTCCTGCTTGCAGGATGAGTCAGTTGAAGTGTCAGTTCAGGGACGACAGGTCCTATCACAGCTCGACATGGATATAATACATAAATCAGAAAGAAAAGCAGAAGAAACAATTACAGCAGTGACAGAAAATACCGAAGATTGGCGACAGCCATTAATAGACTACTTGCAGACATAAAACTGTCTGATGATAAGTCGTTAGCCCATCAAATCAAGAAAAGAACTCTATCTTATGCATTAATTAACAATACGTTATACAGAAGGTCTTTTGATCAGATGTGGCTAAGATGCCTAACGGGTCCGAAGCTCGTGAAATCATTAAAGAAGTACATTCAGGACTTTATGGCGCTCATCAGTCGGGTCCGAAAATGAAAATGAAGATAAAAAAACTAGGGTACTACTGGCCCTCGATGATGACCGAGTCGTATGAAAGTTTCCAAAAGTTATCACCGGTGCCGAGTGCACGGAGTGGTTCTACACCAACCTCCAAATGTGCTACATCCAGACAATCGCGTCGTGGCCATTTGAGTGTTGGGGGCACAGATATAGTGGGTCCGATAGAACCGCCTTCTTCAAGAGGACATCACTTCATCCTTGCAGCTACAGACTACTTTTCTAAGTGGGCAGAAGCTATACCACTCAGAGAAGTGAAGGCACACCACGTGCTACAGATTTTCAAGAACCAAGTCGTCTACCGTTTCGGAGTACCGCGCAGGATCATTTCAGATAATGGGTACGCATTCAAAAGTACAAAGATCAACGATTTTGTCGGAAGACACGGGATCGATTGGCGATACTCGACGATCTACTACCCGAGAGCAAACGGCTTGGCCGAGGCTTTTAATAAAACTCTCGTTCAAAATTTAAAGAAAACTTTGGACGACAACAAAATAAATTGGCACGAGAAGTTGTTAGAAGCCTTATGGGCCTACAGGACAACTTTCAGAATGCCCACCCAGTCTACGCCTTACGCCTTAGTGTACGGGTCCGTGGCCGTTCTACCCTTAGAGGTTCAGCTTCCTTCTCTCAGAATTGCAGTTGTAGAAAAAATCACTACGAGAAAAAATGCCGGACTACGGTCGGAAGAATTGGAAAGCTTGGAAGGGAAAAGACTTTCCGCGCGGCGAATTTGGAACTGTATCAAGCCAAGATGATCCAGGCCCATGATAAATTAGTTCGTCTCAGGACATTCAAAGTCGGTGACTTGGTTTTAGTTCCAAAAGTCCTATTCTTGCACATCGCAAGATAGGTGGTAAATTTGAACCAACATGGGAAGGGCCGTTCGTGGTCGAGACAGTCTACTCAGGAGGTTCCTACCAACTAGTGAATTGCCGTGGAGAACGACCCATGCTTCCAATCAATGGACGATATTTAAAGAAGTATTACGCAACCTGATGTTTCGAAGGGTGGCTTCTAAAGTAGAATCTTATCCCTAGAAACACGGGTGAAGTAATCACTTTGTAATTGGGTCCGAACCCAAAACAAAATAAAATGGATAATAAAAAAAATCTCATCAACAAAAATGTTAAAAAAGAAAACATGAGAAATCATAATAATAAAATGTCAAATCTTTTCTTTTAAATCCATTCATTCCTGATATTTTCTCCTCTCTTCCTACTTCCTTTAAATTTAAAAGAAGTGAATGATAATTTTTTAAGTGTTTTTCTTATTGTTCTTGTTCTTAGTACAGCCCCTGATCCTTTCCTTATTTTTTTCACAGGGAAATGTCGAACGGGCGGTTGGTTCTAAACTTTAGAAATGACGTAAGTCTAGCACTTGAAGAAAAGAGGGTGAGGGATGGAGCAGTGATAGAGATTGACTCAGACTTCACAACAGCTGGCTTAAAATACGAAGAAAATGATTAGATCCCAGTTGATCGAGAAGAACTTCACAACCAGACAGTGATGAAAATGGGTGGCCCGAGCCACCGATCCGACGACGAAGAAGAAAAGCGGACGCCGCTCATGCAACCGAAGAAGATAAGAAAGTTAAGTCCGTGGTTGCCACGGCGGAGGGTAGGCTTGTCGGCGCCGCACCGCGAGAATTCAAGGGGTAAGGAGAGGCTACTCTCACTGCTACCCGGCGAAGAAATAAGAATCATCGCATTCGCAAGATGTTAACCGAGTTAGCGGAAGATCGATATAAACGGACGAGTGGATACTCGTTAGTGCAAATGCTCCAAGGAGACCAGGTTCGTCGGGAACCGAGAAGAAGAAAGTCAACTCCAGAAGGTCGAAACAGATAAAAGAAATACCAAGAAAAGCAGAAATAGAGTCGATACCTCGATGCCGAGCATACGTACCGGATCCGAAGAGTTTTGTTGCGAAAGCAACCCCGGAGGATGTCCCTACGAAGACTATCCCCGAGGAGCCGAGACATGCAGAAGAACGTGCTGGGGTTGAGCCATACATCCCGTAGTATGTTACTAGACACCGAGGACTTCAGATAATCCCGAAATACGAGCTGAGAAAATGCAACTAGTCGAGAAGAAAACCTTTGAATACTTTGAAAGAATTGGAAACAAGAGGGTCAACATCTTGGAAGGCCTCGAGCTGCATACAGATGTTTTCTCAGATTATGAGCAATAACAAATTGTAGATTGCATCCTTGAATTGCAAAAAATGGGTCAAGCTGGCCGCCTGAGAGAAAAGACATACTCAGAACCCCGAAGATGGATGCCAGGAAAGGGAAGAGTTACAATCCAATGCGGATGTTGCTACAATTTTACCACAGACAGAAAAGGAAATCCACCAAGGATACTCCATCGCAGTGAGGCAGATCCGATGCCAAGAATCATCAAGAGAATGGTGAAAATGATGATAACATGGAGAGTACTGCCTGCAGATTGCATACCCAACAGCTGCATTATTAACATCTACAAGGAGGGCGACTGCATACCTCCACATATAGACCATCATGACTTTGTTAGACCCTTCTGCACAGTGTCATTCGTCAACCAGTGCAACATCATGTTCGGATCTAACCTCCGAATTGCGAGCCCCGGTGAGTTCCGAGGGCCGGTGGAGATACCACTACCGGTAGGTTCCGTCCTGGTGTTAAAAGGAAACGGAGCAGACGTTGTGTAGCATTGCATTCCAGGAGTTCCTGTGGAGCGGATCTCAGTTACTTTTAGAAGAATGGATGACAGAAAGATGCCTTACCACTTTCAGCCAGATCCAGAATTGGAGAGTCTCCGGCCCTACGAGCTGTGAGTTACATGAGAAATAGCACACCTCCGTGCACATCCATGCGGCATTCTCCGCCGAGGATGGCTTGGAAGGTGATGTTATGGCCCATGTTTCTTACTATTCAGACATGGATTTTTGACAGACACTTTTTGATGGATCAACAAGAATCTTACACAATCCGTTTTGGATTTACATGGATTGTATGAGACATAAATTTCTGAGGAAAATGTCATCATGATCAGATCCAGTTGTATGATGTATTTTCAGCAAATTGGAATGAAAACGACTACGTCATATTTTGCCTTCACCTCTTTTTGTACAAATTGACTGGGAAACGCCATTAGAGTTAAATGAACTTTGAACGAAGAACAGAAAAGAAAAGAAAATAAATGAGAATTTTTCCTAAAAATCTGAATATTAAAATGAACTTCAAATTCAGATGAATACTAAATAAACAAAAAAAATAAAAATGGGATCGTTAAAGGACAAACAAAACGAATCTAAATCTCAAATTGAATTTCGGTCTGAAACCTCTGATTCAAAACTTTCAGTTCTTTCCTCCATTGAAATCTATTTGAAACTCATTTGAAATTTGAATATTCTCTTCGACTTGTCGTTAAGTCAAGTCTTTTCAGCTTGGTACACTTACCAGCTCCTTTCAATTCTCTTTCTTCTGCGTCTTAGAGGATCGACTAGTTCTATTGACACGGAGCCACGAACTTTGTTCGATTTGGTTCTGATGGCATGGGATTGGGTCCCTCTTCATACAAATAAATCTTCGAGATTGGAACCAGTTTCCATTTCTCATTAAATTTCCGAGACTGGTACCTAAATTCCAGTTCTCTTCCTTCGAGATCGATACCTAAATTTCGATTCTCTTTCGAATTGATACCTAAATTTCAATTCTAAATTTCTGAGACTGGTACCTAAATTCCAGTTCTCTTCCTTTGAGGGCGGTACCTAAATTCCGACTCTCATTCGAGATCGATACCTAAATTTCGATTCTCTTTCGAATTGATACCTAAATTTCAATTCTAAAATTTTGAGACTGGTACCTAAATTCCAGTTCTCTTCCTTCGAGATCGATACCTAAATTTCGATTCTCTTCCGAATTGATACCTAAATTTCAACTCTAAATTTCCGAGACTGGTACCTAAATTCCAGTTCTCTTCCTTTGAGATCGATACATAAATTTCGATTCTCTTTCGAATTGATACCTAAATTTCAATTCTAAATTTTCGAGACCGGTACCTAAATTCCAGTTCTCTTCCTTCGAGATCGATACCTAAATTTCGATTCTCTTCCGAATTGATACCTAAATTTCAATTCTAAATTTCCGAGACTGTTACCTAAATTCCAGTTCTCTTCCTTCGAGATCGATACCTAAATTTCGATTATTTTCTGAATTTATACCTAAATTTCTGAGACTGATACCTAAATTCCAGTTCTCTTCCTTCGAGATTGATACCTAAATTTTGATTCTCTTCCGAATTGATACCTAAATTTCAATTCTAAATTTCCGAGACTGGTACCTAAATTCCAGTTCTCTTCCTTCGAGATCGATACCTAAATTTTGATTCTCTTTCGAATTGAAACCTAAATTTCAATTCTAAATTTCCGAGACTGGTACCTAAATTCCAGTTTTCTTCCTTCGAGATCGGTACCTAAATTCCGACTCTCATTCGAGATCAACACTTAAATTTCGATTCTCTTCTGAATTGATGCCTAAATTTCAATTCTAAATTCCGAGACTGGTACCTAAATTCCAGTACTCTTCTTTCGAGGTCGGTTCCTAAATTCCGACTCTCATCCGAGATCGATACCTACATTTTGATTCTCTTTTAGGTTTGACACTTAAATTTCAAATCTCACTCTCTCGAGATCGATACCTAAATTCGATTCTCATCCTTTTTCAGTTGATACTTAAACTCGATTCTTACTCCGAGTGCGGTACCTAAATTCCGTTCTCTTCGCAATCCCAAGGTTGAAACCCAGGTTTCAATTCTCATTTCAAATCCAAATTTCAAATTCAAAATTTTCTTAAATCGATTTTAAATTAAACTTCAATCGAAATTGAGACTCAGAACAAATCAAAATCAAAACTCACACATTGAAACTTAAAATTTAAAAGTAAACTGAAATCCAAATTGAATTCCCCAGATCTTGTGATTTGGAGCTCACCTCCTTTTCGATTCCCCAGCGAGAGTTAAGGAATCGCCGGTCTTGGAAATATACCTGATACTCCCTAGCGGAAATTCTTCTACTTCGTCCTAAGTTTGTCACTTGGACATCTGTGCTGGTTTTGTTGATCTCTTCGGTCAACGCCAATATGCGTGGTGTGCTTGGTTAGCACACCACACCTATCGGGGTCCATTTGTTGACCTCATTTTTGGTGAGGTCTTTGCTTCTCTCTTTAGTACTTAGGATCTAGCCTTAGGCTTTTCCTTTGACTAATCTTAGAGGACTAGAAATGGAACCCACCATTTAGAAATTCAAACTACTTCTTAGCTCCTGCAAACCCTACAAGCTTCGATTGTAGACCCCTAATCACCTAGAGGGTTGAAATCAAATGTGGAGGTTTAAAGGATGAGTTCCCTATAGGACTTTTTGGCCTTAGGAATACCCTGAGTGGCCTGGTCTAGTGAGGGTCAACTTGCACATACACTAAACTCTCACACACATCCCAAATCCTAAAACCACACTGTCGGCATATTTTTAAGTTGAGTGTTGTATTTTTAAAAAGGGGTCGCCTACAGAAGTTGTCGGCGAATTTTAAATTTAATTTAAATATATACATAATTTAGAAAGTAGTATTTGATTTTGAAAATAATTTTAAATTTGAAAATTTTAAGATATGAAATCAAACCGATCTCACATCCAAATAGTTTATATAAACGAGCACCGCATCACAAACCGTGTATCTATCCCTAAGGATAGACATGCGCATTGATGATGGGGCTCGGTTAAATAAACTAGAAGATTTGTGACATCCGTTTGGTACTGCGAACCAATTTTATAAGCCGACAAATTCCCCTGCTTAATATGCGAACATTAAACGGGGTTTATATTACACAGGTTCTTTAAAATTCCCTATAAGGGCAAGCCCCTATAGTTAATTACATCTTAAGTGACGGGAATCACCTAAGAAAACTCTCGATAATAATCAATAATTCCGCTCTCAAGAATTTCAAAGTTTAAGTTTTCGAAAGGATTGAATTTTTTGAATTTCAATAGGGAATGGATCAAGTTTGGAACATTTTATTTTGGGAATTCAAAGGAAGAAAAGTAGGAGAAATTACGGATTCGAAGTGAACTTCGATAATCCCCGACTATCCTATTGTTTGGCTTGGATTTAGGAAAGTCCTAATGTTTATTTAATGTTTTAATCTTGCCAATTTTAATTAATTAGGGCTTATATTCATATGATAAAATCATACAAATAGCCTCGAAGATGTGAGGGTTTATATCGTATCGGACGACTACCTCGGAATCCTAAGACCGGTTAGGGCTTAATCTACATGATATGATCATGCAAATGCCTAACGAAGAGTTGAGGATTTATGTTGCACTAGGCAAACTACCTCGAAGTCCTATGGCTTGGTTATTTAATTCTAAGAAAGTTTTGCTGAAGTAGGTTCAAGTTTCTGCGACGACGATGGCCGTGCTTTGCCCACCATGCTCCGAGCTCCTTGTTGTTGCGAGAGGTTTTAGTTTTAGAAATCATAAATCGGGGGATGAGAAAAGTGTTTTGGTTTAGAGAAGTCTTAATTTCCAAGTGTTTTTTGTGTTTTAATTAAAACAAATCTTAAAGTTGATTATAACGACACCGGTTAAGATCCCGCGGTTCCATCCTTCGGCATCATTATTTTTATCGGATTCACTTAGTCCGGATGAATTTGCTAAACTCAGCTGAATGAGTTCCACACTTTCATTTAGACCGTGGGAAATCCCGTTAGCAACACGTAGGTTACATCATCCGAGGTATTCCCGATCATCCAACAGGACGTTTTAATTTAGTTGCGGTTGTAGTTTTGTTGTTACGTTTGTGATTAAATTTTGAGTTTTTTTTTTATATTTTGAAATGTTGTGGAGGTGAATTTTATCTTGTAGTGTCTTTTAATTTAGTTTTGGTTTCAGTTTCGGTTTACGTCCTAAAGGTGTAGGTTTTCATGCAACAGTTGTTTTATCATGCAAGAAAAATAAGTGCGATGCGATTAAATAAATTACCGTAAAGTAAATCGCAATAAAATAAAAGCGTACACGGAGGGTCTTCCCGTCATCCCAAGCTGCACTTAAAACACGGTTAGAATATTTAAGCAAGTTCCTAGGTAAAGCTAAGGTAAGGGTTATGGTTTTCTACCAAATTCCTAATCCTATAGCTAGATCATTTCCTATGACGTCTAGGTTCTTGTATTTTAGTTTGAGGACGATTTTCTTCATCGAAGAACGATTAAGTTCAATTGTTCTTATAAATATCCTATCATATTGAGGAAGTGCTTAAGAAGAATCTTAAACATCTTTTCGATATTCTTAGGATTGTTTTAAGTCGAAATGAATTTAATTATGTAAATGAATCGATCGTCAGAGGTTTTCGAAGTTTTGTTAACTTGCTTCAGTGAACTAGGATATTTGAATGTCCTATAAGTGAAGTAACATTTCATTTAATATTACATTTTAGGAGTTATGATAACTAAAGCTTTTGAGGGTAAATTGGTGTTCAAATGGTTTGTGATTTAGACTTAATTTCGATTGAAGGGTTTAAATTTGGAATAGTGTTCGAGTTATTTTAGAGCTTATTTCTTTATGTCTTAGGTGATGTTATTTAATTCAACTTAATTTAATTTAATTTAATTTAATTTAATTTAATTTAATTCAATTTAATTCGATTTAGTTTGATTTGATGTTTCATTAAATTAATTTGACTTAATTTAATTTTTAATTTAATTTGATTTAATTTAATTTAATTTAATTTAATTTAATTTTTAATTTAATTTAATTTAATTTATTTTATTTAATTTAATTTAATTTTTTAATTTAATTTTTAATTTGATTTAATTTTTAATTTAATTTTTAATTTGATTTAATTTAATTTAATTTAATTTTTTAATTTAATTTTATTCATTTTAATTTTAATTAAAATTTTAAAAGAGTTCGATAATTTAATTTTAGTTTAATGATTAAGTCTTTTAATGTTTTAAATTTGAATTATCATTTTAATTAAGAATTAAACATTAATGAAATGATTAATTTAGGGATTTTTTTAAATTAAAGAATAAATCTCTTCCTAATAATATCCCTATTTTAATAATTCGAATTTTATTATTCTTCCAAATTTAATCAATTATTTAATTAAAGTTTAATCATTTTAAATTGCTTAATGGGTTTCTACCCTTCAATTATTAAATTTCAATCATCCAAATCAGATTAGGATCAAATATTTTACTTGTTAATTAATTTTTTTTTATTAAACCTAAAGTTTTAATTAAAGATTAAAAGAAATTTAATTACCACTTTACCCTTTAAGCTTAATAATTTCATAACTCACTAAATTGAACTCAAATGAACTTGAAATTTTTATGTGACTTCACTCATATGTCAATAAAGACATGAGAGGAGAAAATGTGATTTTTCTGTATTTAATTTATTTATATAATTATTTTTGGTAGAAAATAGAGATTTCCAAGGAAAATTTAATAGCATGACCAAGGGAAAGTTTCTATCCTTAAGAAAATTAGGGGATATTCCTAATGACCGGGGGACCACTTGGACCTCATCAGAAATTTTGAAACACTCTTAGCATCACACCTAGGTAAAGCTAGGCTCGATTCATTCGGAAACATAATCACCGGGGCCTACTAATATATATGAGTTTCCAAAATGAAGGAATAAAAGGTCCCATAAAATCCAATCCCCAAACATCAAAAATTTCAACTTCTAATATAAAGTTTAGAGGCATTTCATTTCTTCTAGATATATTTCCTACTCTTTGACATTTATCGCAAGTTTTAATATATCTATATACATCTCTAAATAGAGTAGCCAAGAAATCCGTACTCTAATCTTATAAGCAAACTTTATCAGTCCCAAAATGTCCTCCAAAATCAGAATCATGACATTTTTGAATAATTGGTTCAGTTTCTTTCATAAGGTACACTTCTTCTAATAATTAAATCCTTACATTGCTTATATAAATATGGTTCATCCCAAAATAAGCGTATCACACTTAATTTTTTCGTTGTTGCAAAAGTTAACATAGGTGGTAAAATATTACTAACTATATAGTTTAATATATCAGCATACCATGGTATTTTCCACTCATTGATATTATATAGTTGTTCATCAAGAAAACCGTCTATAATTTCATTTTCAATATCGATAATTCAAGCGATTTTTTAATCTTCGATAAATGATCCGCAATTCGATTATCAGTTCCTTTCTTATTAATGATCTCAAAATCGAATTCTGCATTAATAGCATCCATCTAATTAATCTTGGTTTGAATCTTTCTTTTGCACTAAATATTCGATAAATAAAACGATCGCATGCACGATACATTTTTGTCTAATCGCTAAGGTCTAAATTTTTTAAAACTATAGCCACTCTAATAATTCTCTTTCTGTAACTGTATAATTTATTTCAGCATCATTTAGAGTTTTACTAGCATAGTATATAACTTAAAAATCTTTTCATATCTTCGCCTCAAGAACCGCTCCCACAAAATAATCACTAGCATCACACATAAGTTCAAATGGTTTCTCCCGCTTAGGTGAAACTATTATAGGTGCTGTAATTTAATTTTTCTTTTAATTGTTCAAAAGCATTCAGGCATTCGATTGTAAATTCAAATTTCTTGTCCTTTTCGAGAAGTTGGCATGTAGGTTTAGTTATTTTTGAAAAATCTTTATATAGCGTCCGTAGTCCAAGATGTCCAAGAAAACTTCTTACCCCTTTTACCGTAGCTTCGGAGGTAATTTAGCTATAACTCACACTTGCAGGTCCACTTCCATGCCTTTTTCAGAAATTTTATGCCCTAATACAATGCCGCCAACAACCATAAATCGACATTTCTCCCAATTTAGAACTAAATTTGTTTTCTCACATACTTCTAATACTTTTTCAAGATGAGTTAAGCATGTGTCAAATGATGTTCCAAATACAGAGAAATCATCCATAAATACTTCTATTCCATTGTCAATTAACTTACTAAATATAGACATCATACATCTCCGGAATGTTGTCGGTGCATTACATAATCCAAAAGGCATTCTTCTTCAAAAGCAAAGTTCCATATGACTAGTAAATGTAGTTTTCTCGATCCCTCGTATACAATTTGTATTCGATGATAACCGGTGTATCCATCCGTAAAATAAAAATACTTATGTCCGGCTAATCTATCTACTATCTAGTCTAGAAATGGTAAAGGGAAGTGATTCTTCCTCGGTGGCGTATTTAATTTCCTATAATCAAAACATAAGCCAACCAAGAACTTGTCTTATGTGAATAAGATCGTTATTTTCATTGGCAAGGACGGTGACCTCCCTCTAGGAACACAGCAACTGGGCTTACCCAAGCAATCGTCGTAAATAGGATATATAATACCATTATCTAACCATTTTAAAATTTCTTCTTAACTACTTCTTTCAATATTCGTTTAATCTCCTAGGATCCGCTTTAGGTTTATGTTCATCATCTAAAATAATTCTATGCATACAGATTGAAGGACTAATTCCTTTAATATCTGCTAAAGTCCAACTAAAAGTTTTCTTATATTTTTTTAAAGTTTCTAAAAGTTTTTGCTCGTAGATTCGTTTAATGAAGATGAAATAATAACCGGTAAAGTTGAAGAATCTCCAAATAAGCATATTTCAAATGATTAGGTAATATTTTTAGCTCAAGCCAGGAGGTTTAATAATTGATGGAACTATATTCTTGTCGTTGTTTTCATTATCCAAAAATTCAAATCTTTCATGTATATAATCTAGTTCTTCATTATTATCTTCAATTAATTCAAGAAGTTTTCTTTTCTAAATTATCTTCATAATATTCCTTAAAATGTTCGCGTTGTAATTGTTCAATTATTTCCATCCGAAAACATTCATCAACTTTTTCTAAATAAGGTGATATTTCATTGATTTTGCAATATTAAAGGTAACTTTTTGGTCATTTACTCTCATAGTTAATTCGCTTTCCGAACATCAATCATGCCTTTTCCGCAGTTTCAAAATGGTCTTCCTAAAATGATAGGAATTTCTTTATCTTCCTCCATATCTAAAACAATAAAATCTAATGGGAAGATAAATTTATCCACCTTTACTAACACATCTTCAATAACTAGATGCTGAACCGAACGATCAACTAATCAAGGTTACCTAAGAAAGTAATTTTTTCTAATCCTAATCTCTTAAAATCGACAGAGGCATTAGATTGATGCTTGCTCCTAAGTCACACAAAACCTTTCCATAAAATTTTCTCCTATAGCGTGTTAGTGAAACTACCAGATCTTTCAATTTTTAGGAAGCTTCTTCCGAATAATAAGACTACACTCTTCACTAAGTGCGACCGTTTCATTATCGCTGAATTTTCTTTTCTTATTTAGAATATATTTCATAAATTTTACATAATTTGGTATCCGCATCTAAAGCTTCGACAAAAGGTATATTGATCGTTAATTTCTTTAGTATTTCAAGGAATTTAGCAAATTGTTTATCTTTTTTATGTCGTAGCTACTTTCGTCGAGGAAATGGTACAAGTGTTTCAATAGAAATTTACAGGTATTGCATATGTTCCAAGTTTGAATCTTGTTGAATTGTTTCCCTTTTCAATTTTCACTTCCTTTCATTTCTGCTTTTAAGTTCTTTTTGAATTCGAGGTTCTAATTTTTCCACTCCTTAGTTGTATTGCTTGGAATTTGTTCTTTCTCGATCTTTAGGATTTATTTCAACATTACTAGGAAAAGTTCCGTGTATTCTATTATTTAGCGTAGCAATATGTCCAAGTTCGAGTTTCGATATTTTTAATAGATGCTCCTTGAATTTGTAATCGATTTCCTCGAATTGTGAGTTCATTTACTTAATTTTGTAATTCGATGACCCATATTCAAAATTAATTCATCCATAGATAATTTCTTATCTTCAATTGTATGCTATTGTTATTAAATCCAAAGGTAATTGTGTTTATAGTTCGATTTGCTTGATTAGTCGATTCATCCATTGTCGATTAGATGTGTTATTCCAATTAAAATTTGGATTTAGTTTTCCAACCAGATTATAATAGCTCGAATAAGGTTATGAATCTTCTAGAAGGTCTGTCTGGCGCCTAGGCGCCGGACACCGCGTCCAGTTCTTCGCACCTCTTCACTTTGGCTCGCACCTCTTCGCGATTAAAATCGTTTTGGAGCGTCCAAATGCAATGTATCACATGTCCTATTATCAAGGAACAACTGCCAGTCTTCTAGAATGTCAAATAAACGCTCAGTCCATCAAAATAACCGTTCAAACTTTGTAAAAAACTTGACAGTTTCTGTATCTAGTCTGGCGCTTAGGCGCCAACTTCTAGCGCCTAGGCGCTAGGCCATATTTTTTTTTTACTTCTTGTATTTTGCTCCATTATTGCTCCTTTTTACTCCTTTTTGCTTTTTGGACCTTTTTACATCATCTACATCCAAAAACACAAAAAATACCTTTCATTAAAGCATAATATCTTTAGAAATTGATAAGAATTAAGACATAAAAAATAGGTATTTTTTTATGGATCAAAATCCCCTAAACTTAAATGTTACTTGTCCTCAAGTAACTCTTTCTACTATATAAAATGTATAACCTTTGGAATAAAAGATAAATATTTAAGATTCCTTATAATTTTTTATTTTATATAGTTTTTAGTAAATTATTAACCCAATTTCACAAACTAGGTTTAATTTTAAGAATTTAAAGAATATTTAACTACCAAATCATAAGATTTCAAACTTTTCATCCACTTTTAAAATAATAGAAGTCTATTATATTAAGATCTCATAGATTATTTACAAGAAAAAGATCTTTTTGAAAAATCTTTTCTAAATAAATATTCATGTATAAAAATTAAGTAAAATATGTAACTAGTTTTCTTCCTATAAAATAATTCAAGTGAAGCCAATTTTTGATTATGCATTTCCTCAAGCTTCTCCTCTCTTCTCTTTTTTTTTCTTTTTCTTTTCTTCTTCTTTTCTTCTTTTTTTCTTCTTTTTTTTTCTTTTTCTCTTTTTTTTAATATATATATATATAGAGAGAGGATTACTATATCGGGATAGCCTGTTAATGGTTTTGAACTTCATTATCCTTAACTTATATTTTAAAAACATATACATTTCCACTTAATTATTATAACATGAATAAGAATTCAAAAAGATTTTTAATCTTTTCTTTTTCAAGTGATAATTTTTTATTACTTAAAATTTCTAAAATTCTATTATTTCTATCATGAATAGAAATTTTTTTTTAATCTTATTCTTCTTTAAGTTAAATAATTCTATTCTTAAAATCAATCAAAGTTATTAAAATTTGGTTAATTTCACTAAATTGTTTATAATTTCAAAAATAAAAGTGATCTCAAATAAAGTCTTCATTCCTTAAGTTACGTTAAAAAAATTTTTATTTTTATGAAAATATTAGCTCTTTAAGGACAAATAAAATTTAAATTTGAATGTATTTTCCCTTCCCCCAAACCTAAGTTTTGGTATACTATGATAATTTGAAAGTATGAGAGAAAGAAAATCATAAGAATTTTTATAAGTATGTAAAAACAATCTTAAAAAGAAAAATTAACTTCTACTCATGCTTTTATGAATAATTAAGATAAAATTGAAGCATGTATAAAAAGTAAGCAGGCTAATTTTTATGATTATACTAAATTTTAAAAAAAATTAAAGCAGAGCAAAATTACTAATTAATAAACTGTAGACTAAAACAAACTTATCATAAATTGACTCTAACTTCAGTCTCAACACAATATACTAAGAATATTTTAACAACAGAATCTTAACACTAATCAATCCACACAGATATTTAAACAAATCAACATACATTAAACACAAAACTAAACAAATAATCCAAATAAAACAAACTATCAGAGTAGCTCATCATAAAGATCTATAACTACTAGTCACTAGCTGTTGCCTCATCATCATCATCATCACCAAAGAAAAATTCTACGTCCTTAGGATCAACAAATGGTGTGAAACAAGGAAAAGTAGGGAAACTAACATCATGTTCACCCGTCAGAAATCTGGCTAGGGCTTCATCAAACTCAGCATCATAACTACTCTTCCTCTGGGTATAATCAGATAAATGATCAAGTTTCCTATCAATAGTATCAATCCTGTAGTGAGTTTGAAATAACTCCTGCTGCTGCTCTATAAACTGATCATGCATTGATTCATAGAAACTCGATGGTGGCTCAGCAGAAGTAGAGGGTCGAGAAGTAGAAGGTCTACCTGGAGTATGTACAGAAGTAGAAGGAGCGGTCGATCTCTTCCCTCGAAGACGATCATAGATACTAACACTCTCCTGCTCAATTAGCTTGGTAGACTTTAACTTCTCCTCATAAATATCAGCAGTGACTCCATTACTAACACATAATGAATAAATCAGAGATGGGAATCCCAATCCAACAAAAGTGCTGGATCTCGCAGTAGAATCCACATAATCATAAATAATACTGCCGACATCAATAGGCTTCCTTTCCTGAATGCAGTAGTTTAAGATCGCTCGATCTCTAGTCACTTCACTCAGGTGGTTGGAAGGTAACAATCTTGCAGAAATAAAATAGTGCCATGCTTTAAAAATACCATTTAATTTGGAGGATTTGAAGTTTACCCTTTTTCCATTCCTGATCTTCCAAGATCCAGTACCGTCAGTCAAATAAGCAATGATCATATCCAAATCTCCCTCAGATGGTGATAATCCAGAATAATGGCATTTAATAGTTGGTGGCAGGCCATAGAATATATTGATTATTTCAGGACTAAATCCTACTCCGATACCTCGGACAAAGACTTCATAATCTTCGGCATCCAGAAAATTTGCATAAAACTCTCAAAGAATAGGGATAACAGCAACAGCAGTGAAAAAACAGAATCATTGCCAATTGTATGCAACGATAGTGTTTTCAATCATTTCTCCCGGATGATAGAAACTTCGTTCTGAAATGAACTTCCTGGACGTCGCAAATTCGTGGAAGCGAAAATGCACATCGCAGTAGAAAATTTGCTGCTATCAAAGTTATCTCGTGCCTTCCCGCGTTTAGATTTTGGAGCCATCTAAACGTGAAAGAAAATAAGAACAAATTTAGAAATCAAAGATTTAAACTCTTTTTAACTTTATAAACCTTAAAATAAGTTTAAAAATCCAAAGAAATCACTAAAAATCAAAAAAATTTTCAAAATTTTGGTTCTTAGCAAAACTAGGGAAATCTATGGTGAAAATCGAAAATAAATGGTTTAAAGTGTAGATCTGACCTTGAGACGAAGAAATCAAGTGGTTTCGCGCTCAAATCCTTGATGTTTTGACCTCAAAATGGATCTAAAAGGTGTATTTTCGTGAAAATGGGAAGAAGATGAAGCTTAGGAGTCAAAAATGGCTTTTGGGGGTTATTTAAGTAAATTTTCGGGTACAGGCCGAACTGGCGCTTAGGCGCCAAATTCTGACGCCTAGGCGCCAGACTCGCCTTTCACAAAAAATTATTTTTAAATTTAATTTCCACCAAAATTCATAAATTCAACTTCCAATTACTCATATCTGAGTAGGGCTTCAATTTCTCAAAAATTTATAAAAATTAAATATTTAATCCACCAATCAAACAATAAGGTTTAAATCAAACTCACTAAATTCCATTTATAATCTTCAATATTGACTCAATACATTCCAGATAAGTATTATACTTGATTCAAGTTCCTAATACATACTCAAACACAACAATTTCTAAGCAAAAACAACACACATTGAACATGAAAGCAAATACACAAACAAACAAAATCGATTCTCTAAATCGATACGACTCAACAAACCATATAATATTTATCTCATTACCAGAATATTCTAATCTTCACAAGGGAAATTGTGTATTCCACTTGGAAAGAACACTAACGCTCTCGGGAAATCCGTAGCCGTCTTTTCGTCAATCCACTTGTTCTTCGCATACATTTCAACTTGAGCATCTTAATAAGCCGTAAAATGATCAAATTGAAGTTTCATTTTCCATTCTAGATGTTCAATTTGATGAAACATCACATGAAGGCGATCTCCAATGCTTTTAAACTCCGCTTCAAACTTATCCAAACGACTAGAAATTTTCTCTAAACTTACAGTGATGAAACCATTGAAGTAGGGTTGAGGATCCTTTGAGACCTTGTCCCTAGCTTCTTCTCCATGATTTCTTCCTTCCATTTTCTTCAAAAATATCTCAAATCTCTCAGAATGAAGTGCAAGGGGTGTAATTTTGATTGCTTGATGGTTAGGGAAGAAGATAAGTTGATTTAAAGGTGAAAATCGTGTGAAAAACTGAAAATTTTTTGTTTTTGCACGACCCAGTAACCGTGGCGCTTAGGCGCCGAATCTGGCGCCTAGGCGCCGGACCTATTGATACATAGTTTGATTCTGGCGCTTAGGCGCCGAATTCTGGCGCCTAGGCGCCGGAACTATGTTCAACTCCGTTTCGCCTAATCGTCAAATTCCAAAATTTCGTTCTCCAAGATAGGTATATTATACTGGTAAGAGTAATTTAGACTCAATAACTCACATTGTAAACAATCAGGTTAACTTGATCTCCTTTTTACTCATATTCAGAATAGGGTGATCCAATTTCTAAATCTTACATACTTCAAAATAATTTTCAGCCCAAGTCAACAAAGACTTATGAGCATCAAATTTTTCTAAAGTAATATAAAACTAATCAATATCGAGGCATAACCTTACATTAAAACACAAAAACACTCATAACAAAAGATAATTATGGGTTGCCTCCCACAAAGAACTTGGTTTAACGTCGTCAGCCCGACTTAAGTAAATGTTTAATCAGGTTGACTCAATTCATAAGCCTCTTTATAATTTTTTTTAATATCTCCCAAATAAGGCATTAATCTTAATCCATTTACTTTAAAAAATTTTCCTGTTTTGGGAACTTTAATATCCACAGCTCCATAATGGTATATTTTCTCAACTATATAGGGTCCAATCCATTTATATCTTAATTATCCAGAAAAAAGTTTTAATCGAGAGTTAAACAGTAATACTTCTTGTCCAAGCTCAAAAATTTTTCCTGAAATTTTTTTATCATGCAACATCTTCATTTTCTCTTTATAAATCCTCGCATTTTCATATGCTTCATTTCTTATTTCTTCCATCTCATTTAATTGCAATAATCGCTTTTCTCATGTTTTATTCAAATTAAAATTAAACTCCTTTATCACCCAATAAGCTTTATGTTCATGTTCTACAGGTAAGTGACAATGTTTACCATAAATTAACCGGTAAGGTGACATTCTGATTGGTGTCTTATAATCTGTTCTATAAGCCCATAATGCAGAATCAAGTCTATCAGCCCAACCAGTTCTTTTAGGATTAACAGTCTTCTCTAAAATTTTTTTAAATTCTCTGTTTGATACTTCAGCCATTCCACTTGTTTGTGGGTGATAAGCAGTTTCAATTCTATGTTTGATTCCAAATTTTTGTAGTAATGATTGAATTCTTATATTCCTGAAATGACTTCCACCATCAGTGATAATTACCTTAGGCATTCCAAATCTTGAAAATATCATTTTCTTTAAAAATTTAGAAACACTTTTGGAGTCACAGTTTGGTAAAGCAACAGCTTCAATCCACTTTGAAACATAATCAACTGCTAATAAAATATAATTTTTTTCCAGATGATGGAACAAATGGTCCCATAAAATCTAAACCCCATAGATCAAAAATTTCAACTTCCAATATATAGTTTAAAGGCATTTCATTCTTCCTAAATATATTTCCCATCCTTTGACATCGATCACATATTTTCACATAATGTCTCACATCTTTAATTAAGAATTTAAAATTTTAAATGCAGTTTTATTTATGCCAAAGTGTCCTCCAAAATCAGAATCATGACATTTTTGAATAATAGCAAAAGTTTCCTCATAAGGTACACATCTTCGAATCATAGAATCTTTACCAATTTTAAATAAATGAGGTTCTTCCCAAATATAAGATTTAGCATCATATTTAAATTTCTTAATAAATTTGTTATCCAAGTCATAAGGCAAAATATTGCTAACTAAATAATTAACAATATCAGCATACTAAGGTGTTTTGCATTCTTGAATAACATATAAAGATTCATCATGAAATTTCTCATTTATATTCTCTTGCGAAATAATATCATTTTTAATTCTAGACAAATGATCAGCAATTTGGTTTTCAGTTCCTTTTCTATCTACTATTTGAAAATCAAATTCTTGTAGAAGTAAAACCCATCTTATAAGTCTAGGTTTAGAATCCTTCTTAGATAATAGATATTTAATAGCAGAATGATCGAGTATGAACTATGCATTTAGTACCAAGAAGATAAGGTCTAAATTTATCAAAGGCATATACTATAGCTAGAAGCTCTTTCTCAGTGGTAGTGTAATTTCTTTGTGTTTCGGTGAGAGTTTTACTAGTATAATATACAACTTTGAAAATTTTCTCATATTTTTGTCCTAATACAGCTCCAATTGCAAAATCACTTGCATCACACATTAATTCAAAAGATTTATTCCAATTAGGTGCAACAATGATAAGTGCAGTTATTAATTTTTCTTTTAGAATATTAAAAGCATTAATACATTGTTTATTAAATTTAAATTTTGCATCTTTTTCCAATAAATGACAAAGAGGTTTAGCAATTTTAGAAAAATCCTTTATGTATCTTCTATAAAATCTAGCATGACCTAGAAAACTTCTCACCTCAGTAACAGTAGTAGGTGGTTGCAATTCAGCAATAATTTTCACTTTTGCTTGATCTACTTCCATCCCTTTTTGTGATACTTTGTGACCAAGTACAATGCCATCTGTGACCATAAATTGAAATTTTTCCTAGTTAAGAACTAAATTTGTTTCTTCACTTCTTTTCAGAACTTTGGCTATGTTTTCCAAACAAGATTCAAAAGAACTTCTTAAGACTGAAAAATCGTCAATGAATACTTCAATTCCTTTGTCAATCAAATCACAAAATATTGACATCATACATCTTTGGAAAGTTGCAGGTGCATTACATAAACCAAAAGCCATTGTTCTAAAAGCAAATGTTCCATAAGGACTTGTAAATGTTGTCTTTTCTTGGTCCTCAATAGTAATAAGTAACTGATGATAACCAAAATATCCATCCAGAAAACAGAAATATGGGTGTCCAGCTAATTTATCGAGCATTTGATCCAAAAAAGGTAAAGGAAAATGATCCTTTCTAGTGGCTTTATTTAATTTCCTATAGTCAATACAAATTCGCCATCCAGTAACTTGTCTTGTAGGTATTAGTTCATTCTTATCATTAATAATGACAGTTACATCTCATTTCTTCGGAACACAATGAATAGGACTTACCCATTGACTATCCGAAATAGGATAAATAATACAAGCATCTAACCACTTAATAATTTCTTTTTTAACAACATCATTCATGATAGGATTTAATCTTCTTTGTGATTCTATAGTAGGTTTAAAATTTTTTTCCATTAAGATTCTATGCATGCAAATGGAAGGGCTTATTCCTCTTATATCAGCAATAGTCCAACCAAAATCTTTCTTATAATTCTTTAACACACCTAGTAGTTTTTCTTCTTGATCTCTACTCAGTTCAGAAGAAATAATAACAGGTAAAGTTAACAAATTTCCAAGAAACGCATATTTTAAATGTGAAGGTAACATTTTTAATTCCAGTTCAGGGGCTTTTTTAATTGATGGTAAAAGTATATCATTTTGAGTTATGTCTAAAGTTTCCCAATTATTTTTAAGAAAATGAGTCTCTTCTTCTTCTACTACTACTTCATTTTCATCAGTTAAAAATTCAAATATTTCTTCAGAAATGACTTTACATTTTTCTTGATAATTTTTTTCAATTAAATAATCAATTATATCCATTCGATAACATTTCTCTTTATCAGGGTACTCCATTGATTTAAGAACATTGAATTTAATTTCTTGATCATTAACTCTCATGGTTAGTTCTCCCTTTTGCACATCAATCATAGCTCGTCCGGTAGCTAGAAAAAGTCTCCCTAAAATAATAGGTATCTCTTTATCTTCTTCCATATCAAGTACTCTGAAATCTACAGGGAAGATAAATTTATCCACTTTAACAAGTACATCCTCTATAACTCCTTTAGGATAAGTGATAGATCTATCAGCTAATCGAAGGGTTACAGTGGTGGGAGTAATATCTCCTAAATCCAATCTTCGAAAGATAGAAAATGGCATGAGATTAATACTTGCTCCTAAATCACATAAAGCTCTTCCACAAAATTTTTCTCCAATAGCACAGGGTATAGTGAAACTTCCAGGATCCTTAAGCTTTTCCGGTAATTTCTTTTGAATTATTGCACTGCATTCTTCACTTAATGCAACAGTTTCAAAAGCTTCACATTTTCATTTTTTGCTTAAAATATCCTTCATAAATTTTGCATAAGTTGGCATTTGTTCCAAAGATGTTAATAGTAAGTTTCTTAAAAATTTCAAAGAACTTAGAAAATTGATGATCTAATTTCTGCTGTTTAAGTCTTTGAGGAAAAGGTGGTGGTGGTTTTTCAACTTCGACATTAACAGGTATAACAGTTTTATCTTGACTAGGAGAGAGAGTTTCTTTAGGTTCTTCAATCTCTTCAACCTCAATCTCTTTTTCAATTTCATTCTGCATTCTTTCTTTTAATTCCTTTCCACTTCTAAGTTGCACATCTTTAACTTGTTCATGTTCTTTTCCAGTTTCCTTTGGATTAATTTCAATATTACTAGGAAGTGTTCCTACAAGTCTGTTATTAATTAAAGTAGCAATTTGCCCCATTTGATTTTCAATATTACGAATAGCAGTATTTTGATTTTGTAATTTATTATTCATTTGTAAAATTAATTCTTCTATTGATAACTTTCTCTGTTGATTATTAAATCCAGCAGGTTTATAATTTGGATTAACTTAATTATTCCAATTTCCAGTGGGATGAAATTGATTATTACCCCATTGTTGTTGTGAATTATTCCAGTTAAAATTAGGATGATTTTTCCACCCAGGATTATAATAATTTGAATAAGGATTATTTTTACTTGCAATAGCTTGTAAAGTTTCAATAGTTTGAGAATCTTCAATATTAGCATAGTTATTATGTGAAATATTAATTGCAAAATTATCTAATTTCTTAGACATTGCTGCTACTTGTGAACCTAAGATAGAAAAGGCTTCATTATCATGAATACTTGCTATCTTTTTAGGATTAATCCTATTGGAAGGCCATTGAAAATTGTTATTAGCCATTTCTTCAATTAAAGTGTAAGCTTCTTCAAATGATTTAGACATTAAAGAACCTACAACAGCAGCATCAATAATTGATTATAAAGATTCAATTAATCCATTATAAAATGTTTGAATAATTAACCAATCAGGTAAAGCATGATGAGGACATTTTCTTAATAGTTCTTTAAATCTTTCCCAAGTTTCATATATTGTCTCCCCGTGAAATTGACTAAACGAAGTAATATCATTTCTTAATTTAGCAGTTTTAGAAGGAGGAAAATATTTAGCAAGGAATTTTTGTGCCATTTCAGCCTATGTTTTAATAAAACCAGTTGCTAATGAGTTTAACAACATCTTTGCTTTATCTCTTAAAGAAAAAGGAAAGAGTCTAAGTCTAATAGCATCATCAGAAACATTGTTATATTTAAAGGTAGGACAAAGTTCTAAAAAACTAACAAGGTATAAATTTGGATCCTCATTTGGTGTTCCACCAAATTGATTGTTTTGCACCATTTGAATAATAGACGGTTTAAATTCAAAAGAATTAGAATCTATAGTGGGTATTTGAATACTACTATGAAGTTCATCAACCGTAGGGTTAGCATAATCCCTTAATGGTTTATAAACATTTTGATCATTAAGTTCAATTGGATTTTGTAAAGTAGCCATTTCTTGAAATTTTTTAATTTGTTTTCCCTTTTTAATTTTTCTAATTGTCCTTTCTAATTCGGAATCTAAAGGTATTAATCCTTCAGAACCAAATCTTCGCATAAAATAAGGAATAAAATACATATCTTCTCTTTTTTTTTATATATATATTTTTTATTTTTATATTTTTAGAAATATAATATTTTTTTAAAAAAAATTTATAACTATTTTATTTCGATCCTCGGCAATGGCGCCAAAAACTTGACCCTATTTTGTATACTTCCAAACACAAGAATATGTTACCACTGCTAGAAAATTTAATTTTTGGCGAAGGCGTGAAACACTTGACCTGGAAAAACTTGCTATATAGATGTGTACCAAATAAACCTTTTAAATATATGTTTAAATAGCAAAATATAATTTTAAAAAGAAAATATTTTATATACTTTTTGGGTACTACGCAAGTATACGTATCGTTTCAAGTAATATAGGGCTTTGAAACAAAGACCCCAGTATCGATCCCACGGGGAAAAATTATAGTAATAAATTTTCTAAATATTGTATTTCAAAATAATCTTTTTATCTTTTAATCTAACTATAAATTACTATTAATTTACTAGATGCAAATAAAGAAAACAATAATAAGACAATGATTTATGAAAACTATACAAAATAAACAACTTTCTTCCCTTCAATTAACCTAAGATTTTTAAGATAATTTAATATTCGTTGGAGAATTTGATTTATGTTATTGTGCCAAATAGAAGCATTCCTATTCTTTACCCTTTCGATCCGGGCACAAAGAACATCAGGCTAATTTACGTATCGAGTCCGGATGTATTGTTAGTAGAATGGGTTAATCTAGACTCACACTACTAAATGTCCAAGGGTGGCTGTGGTCGGCCCTACTAGTGGCCCTTTCCTAATCTATAAATCAAATTATAAGAATTTAGTCTGTCACTCTAAAAACTTATCAATTCTACGCCCTTTAAATCTTATCTTCCTATTTATTTGCACTTCACCTTAAATAGCCCGCACACGGCCTTCGACTACCCAAGGATTCATGTGACATTAACAAGTTAAGAGTACTTCTCCTTCTATGTCCCAAAACTCTTCAACAGGTTTTAACAATTAAAATGGCCAATTTAAAAAGTAAATTAAGATCAGGTATTAATGTCATCACAATGTTTTGAAAATATGTTGAATTTCAATTCTCCATCGAATCTTTATATTATCTTATCTATCTCTTCATAATTGAAGGAAGAAAGTAAACTAACTACTCAGAACACATTGAATATAAACAGCAAAATATAATAAATAAACTTTGAATCAAAGATAAAATACTTATCTCAAATATTCCTTCTACGTATCTTCCGATTCCTACTGACTCCACAGTGTAATGAACTCCAGATGCAACAACTTGAAAATAAACTCACTAAACTAAATAAAAGTGGCCCTAAATTTCTCTCTCTATTTCTCTCTCTAAGGATGAGAGATCCTTAAGTGGATAAGAGAAAGGGGTTACAATGGGGGGCACGTTTTTCTGAAGAGATGGACCCCTATTTATAGGATTCAAGGGTTGCCTTGAGGCACCTCTTCAAAACATGTCCACATTCTATGAATCTTCTAGAAGGTCTATCTGGCGCCTAGGCGCCGAAATCTGGCCCATAGGCGCCGGACACCGCGTCCAGTTCTTCTCACCTCTTCACTTTGGCTTGCACCTCTTCGCGATTAAAACCGTTTTGGAGCGTCCAAATGCAATGTATCACATGTCCTATTATCAAGGAACCACTGCCTGTCTTCTAGAATGTCCAATAACCGCTCACTCCGTCAAAATAACCATTCAAACGTTGTTAAAAACTTGACAGTTTCTGTATCAAGTCTGGCGCTAAGGCGCCAACTTCTGGCGCCTAGGCGCCAAGTCATATTTTTTTTTACTTTTTGTATTTTGCTCCATTTTTTCACCTTTTTGCTCCTTTTTGCTCCTTTTTCCTTTTTGGACCTTTTTACATCATCTACATCCAAAAACACAAAAAATACCTTTCATTAAAGCATAATATTCTTAGAAATTGATAAGAATTAAGACATAAAAAATAGGTTTTTTTATGGATCAAGGGGGTCTCCCCAGAATGGATAGGTGGGAGCTCATCTGAAGTTCCTTAGGCATTCTCATCTAAGTTTGTGCTAGGAATATTCCCTTTCCATTTTTCCTTAGCATTCATAACCTGTCAATCCTCCTCAAATGCATCACCCAAAAAAATAAGAGCAGTTTCAGAAATGGAGCCGTGAGGGGAAGTATCTTGACAACATCTCACAGACTTGTGAGAATTATGGTTGGAGGAGGGTGAAACTTCAATGGGAGGGGCAGCATCAGCTGCCATATGAGGTACCTCCAAATTATCATTGGAAACATCAACTACTTCCAAAAAGGATGGTTGTTGTAGTGCAACAACCTCAGCATTCTAGGTTGAAAACTATAAAAGACAGGTGTCCTGTAAAAGGCCTGCGTTCTCCTGACCTTGTTGAGCTAATTTGTAAGGCCTCAATCTTGGATGCTTCCTGTAGCATTTCTCTTGAGGGTGACCAAACATCCTACAGTGCTTATAATATAAAGGATGTTGTTTCAAGAGAAAGGGTTGTCAGTACCCATTATTAGTAGTTCCTAACTATAGTTCATCCATAACTAGGAGTGTGATGTCTCTTTCCACTAAAATTCTGGTGGGTTGTTACATTAAATGAAGAGATTTCAAGCTTTAAAGGCCTACCAAGTAGATTTCCAATGGAGTAAGGCACCTGCTGATTGAAATATAGGAGTTTATACTATACTGGAATAATGGGTGGCTCTTGAGCAGGATCAAAATCCACTGTCCACTTCAAGAGCTTCATTCATTTAACCTCTATGAGGATGATCTTCTTGAAAAAAGCTTGTGCATTTTCATCTTTCCTAGTCAGCTGAACCATTATGTGTCTATCATCAAAAAGTCAAACCTTCCAGCCCCAGATCAACTTGAAATCATCAAATGTTTTCTAAATGACATCCATCCTGGGATGTCTAAATTGAAATTTACCAACTAAGGTAAACTTATAGAGCACAGATAATCTGGATATCCCTGAGTCTGAGATGATGAGTGCTTGTTTACCAGCCTTCTTTGTGTCTTTACAAACAATCTCACATTCAGCTTTACCCTCTAAAGCATCATGGTACACTTGTGGGAGTACCAGTCAATCTCCAACTGTTGAACCACCCTCAGGCCGTCCAGAATCTTCAGCATAAGATCCTCTTCCCACAAAATTAGATCAGCTTTAGACAAGTCATTAGCCATAAGATGCACACAGCCAAGAAACTAGATTTAAGTTGTAATCAAAGCTCAATGGAACGGTAACCAGGTCCCTAAATTCAAAAAAGTAAAGTGCCCGGGAAAGAAACAGAACCTCCAAAACACCACACGGAAATGGAGATAACCGCAAGCCTCCACCACCAGGCAACTAGCCACCGAACACTCACCAAACCAACCAGAGAATTCATCCCGGTAGAAATTCCGGCAAAGCACCCTTCTCAGCTCGCCATTCCTCCTTATATATATATATATATATATATATATATATATATATATATATATATATATATATATATATATATATATATATATGTGTGTGTGTGTGTGTGTGTGTGTGTATATGTATATATATATATGTATGTATATATATATATATATGTACACACACACACACACACACACACACACACACACACACATATATATATATATATATATATATATATATATATATATATATATATATATATATATATATATAGGGTAAAGGGGAAATTAATTTCTGGCTGGATAACTTGTGTCCCAAGGACTGGCTGATTCCTAGACTGACCAATGTTGAGAATTCCCTTAAGGTGGCTGACTTCTGGGATGTTCATCACTGGTCTTTACCTCACCTTAGGGCTATACTGCAAGATCACTCAGCTAATCAGATCTCTGCAATAACATTTGACAGGGGCAGACCTGATAAGATAAACTGGCAATTTTATAATCATCAAAGTATTACTAAGGCAATTTATTACAAATTCTATCAATGGTCACCTGTTTCTTGGGGAAATTACATTTGGAGTAAATATCTGTCCCCCCTCCAAATCCTTTCTTTGATGGAGAGCTTTTCATAATGTCATTCCCACTGATGACATTCTCAAAATGAAAGGTCTAAGGGTCCTTCAATTTGTTTGAGGTGCCATAAGAAGGAAGAATCCATACCTCATCTGTTTTTTCAATGTTCCTTTTCTCAAGCTGTATGGAAAGAGCTGCTCACCTTGTTGGACAGAAAGGGTTCTGACATCCTGTGGGACCTTTTCCATACTTGCTGGCAAAACTGGTCCAACCAGAAGTTTCACACCATGCACTTCATTGTGCTTTGGTGCATTTGGATGGAAAGAAACCATTCTAAATTTGATGGTACTCAGGCAAGTGCTTCCCAGGTGGTGAGAAACTGCAAGTCTTTCTTGATCAAAATTATTTCTTATAAAGGGTTCCCTAATACACTCCAAATTCATCTCCCTAAGGTGAAAGTTCCTTCTATCATTAAAACTGTCATCTGGAAGCCTCCAACCGGCCCTATCATTAAAATTAACACTGATGGTAGCTTCACCAAGGACAGTGCTGGAGTGGGTGGTGTCTTCAGAAGTCAGTCTGGCAAATGTCTCTTATTCTTTCAAGCCCCTGTTGATGCTCACGATCCACTTAAAACTGAGCTTATTGCTGTGAACTGGGCTTTGCAATTAGCCTGGAAGGCTTCCTGGAACAACATTTGCATTGAAGTAGACTTCACAGTGTTACTAAAGAAAATTGAGGATGCAAACAAAAACATATCTAACTGGAACCACATACTGGATAACCCAAATTCACAGCATTTGTCCCCCCAGGCTACTTTCTCTTTCATCTATAGAGAGGGGAATAAGCCTGCTAACTGGTTAGCCTCGCTCTAGTGCCGCTTCCTTGAAAACTCGGTACCTAATAACCCACCTTATGATCTTCATCTTCTTCTTGCTGGGGATATGTTGGGATTGCCTTACCTCAGACTGGATGTTACTTCTTAGCTCTACTCCCCCGGTGCATTGTTGCTGTGCTTGTCTCCTGTGGATGTGTGTCTTTTTTTGTTTTTTGGTTTTATTGTTCTCTCCAGTATGTCGAGAATGTTTTGGTGGGTTTTGTTTTTATTGGGTCCTTGGTTTTGTTGGGTCGAAACCACGCCAAATTTCATCTTGTAACCTTTTTTGTTGAAACATGCAAGGAGCTACTCGCTCCTTTAGCCGAATATATATATATATATATATATATATATATATATATATATATATATATATATATATATATATATATATATATCAGTGGCCTACTCGTCTGGAGGGTATGGATTGGTCAATCCCAAAACTCGCAACAACTTCTCTTGGATTCCTCTCGTTAATCGTGTGTCTAAGCATCCCTTTTGATAGATCCCACTCGATAAGATCAATTGGAATCATGGTAAGAGATATAGCCTTACCAAGCACATTTATCTTAGCATCAACTCCTGGACTCATGCTAGCTGGTGAAAGAAAAACTGGAACAAATATCTTACCCCATCCATGTCTTTCTTGATTTAGAGAATCTTTCATGGTCTCATTCCAACTGATGACATCCTTAAATTGAAAGGTCTGAGAGGACCTTCTAAATGCTATTTATGTGGTACCCAATCTGAAACTGTGAAATACCTCTTTTTTGAGTGCTCCTTCTCCCGTGAAGTTTGGTCCGGTCTTCTCGCATTAATTAACATAAATCAGTTACTGTTAGATTGGTAGGATTTATCAGTATGTTGGCAGTCCTAGCAACAAGCTAAAGTTGGTGTTATTACTTTTATTGTGGCTTGGTTCATTTGGATGCACAAGAATGGGGTGAAGTATGAAGATAAGATCAAAAAGGCTGCAAATGTGGTTGCTCATTTCCACTCTTTCATCTCTAAGCTAATATCCTTAAAACAGTTCCCCAGCATTATTAAAAACCCCTCCACTCCTGACAGACCCAATCACGCCGAATTATTTAAATCTACCGGAATGCACCTACTCTCCCTTATATCAAAGTTAATACTGATGGAGCCTTCACTGAACACAATGCTGGCATTGGTGGGATCTTCAGAAACTACAAAGGGAAATGCATCCTCTTCTTTCAAGCTCCAATTACTGCTGCTAACCCACTGGAGTATGAATTAGCGGCTGTCTATTGGGCTCTCTACCTTGCTAAGCTCAATCAGAGGGCTAACATCATAGTGGAGGGGGACTCCACTACTGTAATGCAATACTTACTGTCTAACCTTTCCCCCCCTTGGCATCATTCTATTTGGGTAAATAAAATCGTGGCACTTACCTTACAGCTCTCCGCACAGCTTGCCTTCATTTTCGGTGGAAGGTAACGAGCCGCAAATTGGATTGCCGAAGAGCGACTTCAACTCTAGAGGTGCATGTCTCCTCTACCCCCCCTCCTCGCCTGCAATTCCTTCTTGCTGCAGATTCATATCAGGCACCCCATTTCAGAATAGTGGAGTACTGATCTTCCATGTGCTGCTTCTCACCAAAATTGATCTACTGCATTTTTGGGATTTTTTCCTTGTTGATTTCTTTACTTTATTCTTTTCATTACTTTTTGTTGTATTTTGGGTTTTGGGGGATAGGCTTTACCTACACTTACTTGCTTTACCTTTCTTTTGGAGTGAAGTTGTTTTGTAATGGGAGCATTAATTCATGTATCCTCTCTTTATTAAATTAACATGTAGGGAGCCAAGTTGCTCCTTCCTCTCAATATACATATATATATATATACATATATACATATATATATACATATATACATATATATATATACATGCTCGTATGGTTCACTCCACTGTGATTAACTCGCCGTAGCTACATTAAAAAGAATGCCGAATTAGTTCCCTCAACATCAAACAAAGTAGTGGTCGCCGCATTGGTCCCTACCCTCACATCCTCGGGTGAAAATTAACATTGATGGAAGCTATACATCATCCTCTCGCTGGTATTGGTGCAGTCCGTAGAAATAATCTGGGCAGCCTCCTTTGGTTCTTCCAAATCACCTACTCGTTGCTTCTTCCGCACTGGAGGCCGAATTATGGGCCGCCTTCCGGGCCTTAACTACGCCCAAGGCTCTCCACCTTCCTTATGTTTGGTTGGAATCCGACTCTAAGCAAGTAGTGAATATTATGCAAGGCACCGCTTCTCCACCTTGGAACCCGATCTATTTTCAGAACCTTCCCTTCTCCATCTAACTTTCTACAAATTAAATGGACCCATACCTTTAGAGAAGGTAACCAACCGGCCAACCGGCTTGCTAAAAATGCCGCAACCGATAAGTAATATTGTTTTCTCTCGTAACTCCTTCTGAGCCATTAAGGCTGTTACTTTTTGGGGATTCTCTAAAGCTCCCTTTTATTAGATGTACTAAACCTTTATAATGAATGAAGTTTTTGTTCTTTTGTTAAAAAAAAATACATATATATATACATATATACATATATATATACATATATACATATATATATATACATATATACATATATACATATATATACATATATACATCTATATATATGTATACATATATACATATATATATTAAGAGAACTATAGCTTTTCATTCATGTAGAGAAGTTACACGTGGGGGTGAGGAAGCCCAGCACCCTGGGGTTCCCCACCAAACACAAAGAAAAATAGTAAAGAAACAGGAAAATCTCAACCAATAGAAACAATACCAAAAGGAGAAGAAAAGCTCTCAACAACCAAAAGGGCACAGGAACCCACAAAAAACCAACTTCATGCTTTCACAAATCGAAGTGTGGGGCCTCATGGATATCACTTCAATCGAAAAGATAACTGGGGAGGTAGAACAGCAGACACCACAATGTTCCAGAGTTGAGCCCTCTTTGAGCAAGCCAGTGAGCAAGCCTATTCCCTTCTCTATAAATGAAGGAAAGCCAGATGACAGCTTGAGAGTTCAAAGACTGAATTCTTTTAATCCACAAGGAGTGGTGTCAGGGAGGATGAAGGTCCCTCCTCAGATGATTGAGAACTAGCATAGAGTCCCCCTCCACCACCAAGTGATGCCAGTTGTTACCAATGGCTAGCTTGATAGCCCAAAACACAGCCATAAGTTCAGTTTCAAAAGGATCACATGTAGCAGCAGGGCCTCGGAAAAAACAAAGGCATTTACCATTGGTATCTTTATACAGACCACTAATCCCGTACCCCATTGATAGTAAAAGCCCCATCAGTGTTAACCTTAATGTAAGGGCGGTGAGGAGAGTTCCATTTGACCTGAATAACCTTGGCCTGAGGGGGAAGATGATTATGGGATATGTTCAGTATGTTAGGAAACTTCTTGTGAGAGATTAGCTTGGAGATGTAAGAATAGCAATTTCCGACTACAATCTTCACACAAGGAGGCTTGGCCTCAAACTTACTCATGTTTTTGTGCATCCAGATGAATCAGGAGATAATAAATGGAATGGTTCCCAACTGTTTTTGATGCCAAGACTTCCAGCAGGTGGCAAGCTCCAGCCAGTCCAGCTGCAAAATTTCCAGGTTTAGGTAGGTAATAAATTCATTCCAAACCTATTGAGCAAAATTACACCTGAAGAAAATATGGGGAATAGATTCAGCTTCAGTACCACAGAGATAGCATTTGGAAGGTCCCCTCAAGCCTTTAAGTTTAAGGATATCATCAGTGGGAATGCAGCTCTGCAGAATTCTCCAATTCAGAAAGGACATGGATGGGGAAAGGAAGGAGTTCCAGATTGCAGTTCCCCAATCCACAATGGCCCAGGAAAGGATGGCATTGTAAATTTGCTTGGTGATACTGTGATGGTACCAGTTGATGGTGTCAGGGTTCTTCCTATTGAAAATGATTCTGGAAACCTGCTCCAAAGAATTCTCCTGAAGGATGAGCCTAAGAGCATCCCTGGACCACTCATCCCCAATCCAGCAATATATATATATATATATGTGTGTGTGTGTGTGTGTGTGTGTGTGTGTGTGTGTGTGTGTGTCAAAGGCCAAGAATACATATTCTAAGTATATCACATCTTTTGGTACTTATTTGAAAGCCGTTTATGCTATTGATAGTCTCGTTATCAAAGATAAGGGCTAGTGCAAAAAGAAGATAGTTTTAACGACTCTTAGAGTTGACGACATAAAGCGGGCAAACATCAGTTACTAAAGCCCTTGTCACTAACTCTTTAATTACTATAAAGAGGGAGTTAAATCCCTAATTCCTCAACCATAGGTAATTTAAGAAGATATTTACAAATAATGAAGAGTTTTTCACTTTACTAATGTAGCATCTGTGACTAAACAATAAATAAAAAAAATTCATTTTGCTAGATACAGGATAAGAATGTTGAAATCTTAGGGTCACAAAACTAAATCCACTAAAAGAGCTTATTTTAGTGTGGTATGCATACCCCATTAGTTGAATATAGATAATAGAAGAGATGTTTTTCTTTGTTCCTCTCACTCTTTTATTATTATTATTTTTAAAGACGCCAGTTTTTCCATCGTTATATACTTCCCTTTTACAAATAAGTCTCTCTTCTAGATCAGGTGAATGATCAAGAGAAGAGAGAAACTGAAAAAGGTAGACATTTGACAAAGATGACAAAGAAGAAAAGGAAAACTTGGAGAGTCTACGTGTAATGAACCTTTCATGGATAAGTCACGTATGTCCACCCAAACAAGATTGGGGGAAGCACCCTGGATCAATATCCACAGAAGAATACTTAAGTAGACTACCCATAATCAGATATTCAAGTGTGTTTGCATGTTATGGTGTCTAGAGTGCTCTCAAGGGGACATATCCCACTTCATTAATTACATCTTGGGAGTTGCTCAAGATTACTCTTGATCTAACGGAGTTTTTCTTACATTAGTAGTGATGACTACTGACCCGATATAAATATATGCGTACTAAAATCTTATTCCCTGGCAACGACGCCAAAAACTTGACCCGAAGTCCTCTGAAGATCAACGTACTAATTAATGTTTTCAAAAATATATTTTATAAATAATAATAGTGACTAGTGTATAAAATATAATTTTATGGAAAATATTTTACACACTAGTGTTGACCTCATTTTTGATGAGGTCTTCTCTTCCCTCTTTAGAGTTTAGGATCTAGCCTTAGGCTTTTCCTTTGACTATCTTAGAGAACTAGAATGGGGACCCATCCCTTAGAAATTTGAACCACTTCTTGCCTCCCTGCAAGCCTCACAAGCTTGATTGTAGACCCCTAATCACCTAGAGGGTTGAAATCAAAAGTGAAGGTTTGAAGGATGAGTTCCCTATAGGACTCTTTGACCTTAGGACCACCCTGGGTGGCTTGGTCTGGTGAGGGTTGACTTACACACTCACTATAATCACACTCTATACTCTCACACACACAATCCAAATCCTAAAACCACACCCATACCCAACTTGACTCCTTGACTCATGTAGGTAATTCATATGGATGGACCTTAACCCCTAAGCCCCTAGCCTAAGAGGGTTAGGAACAACATAGTGAATGCCTCAAATGAGTCCTCCCATGGCTCATATAGGCTTAACATGGCTTCATGGCTCAATCAAAGTGATTCCATTCCACTCATATTTGATCAATCTTCATTATTCCAAAATTTCAATTTTTGGCCCCGGGACCCTACACCTATCAAGCCTACCAAAAGCCCTTAGGATCGCCTCAAATCCTCAAAAATTTTCAAATCACCCAAAATTCCCCAAAATTAACCTTGAAAATTTCCTCACCAATCAAATTGATCATCCATAGCCAAAAATACCAAAAATTCCAAAAATACCCCCCAATACCCTCCAAATACCCAAAATGCCCCTCTTAGCCAAAAAATCCAAAAATTCAGAAAATTCCCAGAAAATTCCAGAAAATCTCAAATATTCCTAATTTCATTTTGTCCAACTACACTATGGGCCAATTTTGTCAATTTACCCCACTTTTACCAAAACCCCCAATTTAGCCTATTCTTAACCCAAGTGAACCCAATGTCAAACCAAATCTACCCAATTGACCCCAATTTTGGTCCAATTCAATTCTAAACTTCAATTTAACATCCACAATATGAGTCTAGACCAAATCCAAGTCCAATTTGATTAACATTTGAATCCAATCTCACTTTTGACCTTAAAGCCCAATTTGGACCCATGACCCAAACTTAGCGCAAACCAAACCAATTCAACTCCAATTGACCCCAAACCTTTTCTAAACCTTCCCTAACATCCCCACAAACAAAACACTAACATAATTTGGCCAAAATTTGGCCCAAACCCCACTCAAATTCAACCCAAAACCAAAATGCCCAATTTCGACCTAAACCCAAACCTAACCCAAATAAGCCCAAGTCCCAAAACCAAAACCCAACCAAAGTTAAAACCTCTTTGAAACACTCCCATAAACATTTTCCAACATTAATTTTACATCAACTTCAACCCTAGCCCAACATTGGCCCAAATTAGCCCAATTTGACCTATATTGGCCCCTTTACCAAAGAAGCCCAAATCCAACCCAATTCAAACCCAAACCGCCTCAAATTTATTTCAAATCACTCATGACACATCCCTAAACCAAACCTAACAATTATTTGGCTCAACCTTTTAAAATATTCCCACCCATAAATTTATTTTGAAACCTAAGGCCCACTTCCTTAAGCCTTCCTAAAAAGCCCATCCAAAATGATTTCAAAAAGCCCAAAATCCATCTTGAAGCCCACATGACAATCCTCTATCATCATCCATTTGATAAAACCATCCCCTAAGTTCTAAATCCATAATGAAATAATTCCAAATCAATCCATATGTCAAATCCCATCAAATCACCCCTAAATTACCAAAATTTCTAAAACTCTTTTTCATGAAGTTGACTTAACTTTTCCCAAGCCAAAGGTGAGCCATGAAGCCATGCATGAGCCACATGGGAGCCATGAAAGCCTTGGACACCTCACCATACCCAAGATGGCAAGAGGAGGAGGCTCTTTCCATATTCCCTTAAGGGGATTAGCCACTTCCATGACTCCACTAAACCTTGCTTAAACTTAATTGTACTTGGATGGTGACCCTTCCCCACTAATTAAGCTGACCTAAACCACTTTATCTTCAGCCCAAACTAGTCATGGGAAGGTGCACCTAGCCCAATCCATGCATTTGACCAAACTTAGCCAAAATACACCCTTACCCCATTCTACTTTGATTCAAACACTTTACACATGGCAAAGCTCAATTGCCTGCACAAACCTCCAGCCCTGACCCACCTGAACTTGAGGGTGACCCATGCCTACCGGCCAGCCGCCTGTATCGCAGGAAAACACCATGGCCGAAACCTTGGGAGGAGCCAAATTTTGGAATTCCACCTTGCTGAGCTACCCCACTCCAAATGGCCATTGCAGCTGTTCTTCTCCTCACCAGAGCAGCTGATCCCAACCATTAAACCCCCCTGGGAGGCCCTCCAGCCTCTCCTATTTAAACACCCCCTCCTCTCGGCCAAGAGAGGTGCTGAACCAAACCTTACTGAAACCCTGCCAAAATCATCCCAGACCACTCTCTACACATAGAGAACTTGATCCCCACTGAAATCCCCTCGCTATTTCCTCTCTGTGAGCTCAATTTCAGAGTTGAAATCCAAGCCCAAAACCAGGACACTTCACCACAGTGAGTCAATCTTCAAATTGATTGACTCTACACCTTCACCAGACCAAGAGGAGAAGTTTCCCAGCAAAAGCCCCCTCACCAGGCCAGCCATTGCTTCCAGCCTCCAAGCTTTGTGATCGGGCTTGGTCGAAATCATACTTAGACAATTCACCAGGCCAAGGGACTTCATCTGGAGCTTGCTTGGACCCAATCGAAGGTGACACAGCCCTCAGATTGAAGCTTCACTTCTCTGAGCAAAGGTATGGACTCACTCTTCTTCCCGAGCTTACAGAGATTCTCCATTTAGTTTGAGTTAATTTCAGTGCATGTTTACCGTATGGATGTGTTCGTCTCTTCAAGACGAATCCATAGAGCATAAGAACACATAAATCCGTTGAGAATCGAGTGAGAAATTAGGGTTAGAAGGTCTACGGTCAAGGGTTCGCACCAGTCGTAAACGATGACTAGGAGCTGTTGGATCGCGCGTGTATCGAATGGACGGCTCGGATCGCGTCGGACCAGAACATGTTGCATGAAAGGCGGGTACCGGGACGGCTGACTCAGATGGCTGAGCCCAATCACAGCGCGACACGCACCCCCTTTGGAGCTGCCGAGGTTGACGCGGCGCCGCGTGGATAAGTAGGAAAATAGGCTATTTTCTATTTATTTAATTCCCAGAACTTCAAAAATTCATAACTTTGTGTAGAAAAATCCTAAAAATGAAATAAAAATACCCACTTGCTCAGTGAATAGAGGAGAATAATGTGGAAAAGAAATCAAGTAATTTCATTAAGTATTTTATTTTTAATGATTTATTTACTCTCTGCATTGTTTCAATTCTCCATTTGCATAGGCAATTCATCATGGCATGAGACCATAGGGCTTTTGAAGCCTCTAAACTTAGGAACATTCCCTGAATTTTCCAAGGTCAGAGGCCATCCCTATGAGAAGTTATTGATTTTTCAAGGTCATGTTACTGTTTTGAGTATTTAATTCCAATAATTATCATGTTGAGAAATAAATTCTAGGAAAATTTGGTAATGTTGCTTGTGACCAGAGGGACCTAGGAAAAATAAATTTTGAGTTAATTCACTTTGAACAACCCTAATTGGCCTAAACACCCAAAATTGAACTTTAATTAATTAGGGTTAACCACTCATTAAATTAACTTAAAAACAATTCTCCATTGTCCTCTAGGGATAGGAGAACACCACATAAAAATTTGAAACCAATTGGACTTGATTAACCCTACCAAATGGGTTGATTAAGCCTCTTAAGCAAAATGGGTAAAATTAAACTTTAAAAATTCATAACTCACAAAATACTTTTCAAAAATTCACAAAAATGGTTTTGGAGCCTCTCTGATATCAGAGGAACTTAGGAAAATTAAAATTGTAATTTTCTAAAAAGTTGATTTTTATCATTATTTTAATATTTTTAATAATTAAAAAATAATAAAAATCATAAAAATATTAAAAATCACCAAAATGTCACATTTTGACTCCTAATCATTTAGAAACAAACCAAATATTTTTTCTAAGTCCCTAGGGTAAGATATTGAATTTTAAAGGCTTAATGTAATTTTTAATATTAAAAAAATGTATTTTCCAACCTTTTCACTAAAATAATTCTAATAAATCAAAGAAAAATCAGAAAAATATAAAATTTATTTTTGTGAACTCCTTGAGATCAAAGAGATTTAAGAAAAATATAAAATCCATTTTTTAACTTTAATTTTATTATAAAATTAATTAATACTCCAAAACTCAAAATAATTCTAATAAATAAAATATAATTTTAAAAATCACCAAAATTAGTCCAAATGGTCATCTGGTCATTAGGAATGCCCCATAATCTTCTTAAGGATAGAAAAATTCCCTTGGTCATCTTATTGAATTTTTCTTGAAAATCCCTATTTTCCACAAAAATAATTATATAAAAAAATTAAATACAGAAAAATTACATTTTCTCCTCTTATATCTTAATTGACATGTAAGTGAAGTCACACAAAAATTTCAAATTCATTTAAGCTCAATTTAGTGAGTTATGGAATTATTAAGCTTCAAGGGCAAAATGGTAATTAAAATTTTAACCCTTAATTAAAACTTTAGGCTTAATAAAATGAGAGAGTAAAATATTTGATCCTAATCTGATTTGTGTGATTGAAATTTAAATAATTAAAGGGTAGAGATCCATCAATCATTTTTAAGATTAATTAAAGTAAACCTTAATCAATTAATTAATTAATTTTGGAAGATTAATAAAAATTGAAATTATTAAAATAGGGATATTATTAAGAAGACATTTATTCTTTAATTTAAGAGTCCCTAAATTAATCACTTCAATAATATTTAATTCCCAATTAAAATGATAATCCAAACTCAAGATTTAAAATACTAAAAGACTTAATCATTAAATTAAATTAAAATTAAAACATTTAAACTAAATTCAATCAAATTTTCAATTAAATTAATACTTTAACAATTAAATTAAATCATCTTTAAAACATAAAAAATAAAAAATTAAATTAAAATTAAAAAAAATTAAATTAGAATTAAATTAAATTAAATTAAATTAAATTAAATTAAAACATATTAAGTTAAATTAAATTAAATTAAAAATAAAATCAAATTAAAAAAATTAAATTAAAATTAAATTAAAATTAAAATAAAATTAAATTAAAATTAAATTGAATTAAGTTAAATTAAATTAAATTAAATCAAATTAATTAAATTGATTTAAATATAATATCACTTAAGACATAAAGAATTCAAAATAAATCTAAAACAACTTGAAAACTATTCCAAACTTAAATCCATTAATTAAAATTAAATTAAATCGCAAATCACTAAAACATCAATTTGCCCTCAAAAGCTCTTGTTGTCATAACTCCTAAACGGAGTATTAAGTGAAGTGTCACTTCATTCATAAGATATTCAAATATCCTAGTTCGCCGAGCAAAAGAACAAAACTTAATTAAACCTCGGATGATTAATTCACCTGATTAATTAAATCCATTTGGACTTAGAATAATTCCAGCAATATTGAAAAGATGTTTAAGATTCGTCTTAAGCACTTCCTCAATATGGCGGGGTGTTTTATAAGAACAATTGAATTAATTATTCTTTGGTGCGTAAAATCATCCATAAACAAAATCGAAAACCTAGACGTCATAGGAATGACTAGCTATGATGACTAGGATCTTAGTAGAAAACCAGAAACCTTGCCCTTAGCTTTACCTAGGTAATTGCTATAAATACTTAAATGCTCTAACATGTATTTCAAGTGCAAGTTGGGATGACAGGAAAACCCTCCAGGTACGCTTTTTAATTTATTGCAATTTACCTTCTCACAATTTAATTAATCACATTGCACTTTCTTTTCTTGCATGATAAACAACAGTTGCATGAAAACCAAAATCTTTAGGATAGTCCCTAAACTGAAACCAAAACTAAATTAAAAATCACTGCAAGATAAAATTCACCGCCACAACATTCCAAAATATAAAACAACTCAAAATTTAATCACAAACAGAACACAAAACTCTAATTGCAACTAATCTAAAACGTCTCGTTGAATGATCGGGAATACCTCGGATGATGTAACCCACGTGTTGCTAACGGGATTTCCCACGGTCTAAATGAAAGTGTTGAACTCATTCAGTTGAGTTTAGCAAATTCATCTGGACTAAGTAAATTCGATGAAAATAACGGTGTCGGGATGACGGAACCATGGGATCTTAATCGGTTCGTTTAATCAACTTTAAGATTTGTTTTAATTAAAATATTAAAAACACTTGAATTTTAAGATTTTATCTAAACCAAAACACTTCTCTCATCTCTTGATTTATGACTTCTAAAACTAAACCTCTGCAACAACAAGGAGCTCGGAGCATGGTGGGCAGCACGGCCATCGTCATCAACAAGTCTCGGATCTACTTCAGCTAAACTTTCTTAGAATTAAATAAC
Source organism: Papilionanthe hookeriana x Papilionanthe teres (assembly GCA_022702705.1). Taxonomy (NCBI): domain Eukaryota; kingdom Viridiplantae; phylum Streptophyta; class Magnoliopsida; order Asparagales; family Orchidaceae; genus Papilionanthe; species Papilionanthe hookeriana x Papilionanthe teres. The sequence goes on along the minus strand of CM040432.1, from coordinate 62,417,798 downwards.
CAAGCCATAGGACATCGAGGTAGTTTGCCTAGTGCAACATAAATCCTCAAATCTTCGTTAGGCATTTGCATGATCATATCATGTAAATTAAGCCCTAACCGGTCTTAGGACTCCGAGGTGATCGTTCGGTACGACATAAACCCTCACATCTTCAAGGCTGATTGTATGATTATGTCATACGAATATAACTCCTAATTAATTAAAATCGGCAAGATTGAAATATCGATAATATTAGGATTTTCTTAAATCGAAGCCAAACAATAGGATAGTCGGAAGTTGCCAAGGTTCTTCTTGGATCCTCGCCTTCTCCTACCTTTCTTCCTTTCGATTCTCAAAAATAAATTGTTCCAAATTTTGAGTCATTCCTTTCGAAATTTCGAAATTTAATCCTTTCGAAAAGCTTAAACTTTGAAATTCTTGAGAGCAAAACCACCGATCATTATCGAGAGTTTTCTTAAATGATTCCCGTCATTTAAGATGTAATTAACTATAGGGGCTTGCCCTTATAGGGAACTTTAAGAACCCAGTAATATAAACCCTACTTAATTTCTTTGTATTAAGCGAGGAACTTGTCGGCTTATAAAATTGGTTTGCGTACCAAACGGATGTCACAAATCTTCTAGTTTATTTAATCGAGCCCCATCATTAAGCGATTGTATCTATTCTTCGGGATAGATACATGGTTTGTGATGCGGTGCTCGTTTATATAAACTATTTGGGATGTGAGATCGGCTTCGATTTCATGTCTTAAAATTTTCAAATTTAAAATTCTTTTCAAAATCAAATACTACTTTCTAAATTATATATATATTTAAATTAAATTTAAAATTTAAATTTCGCTGACAATTTCTGTAGGCGACCCCTTTTCAAAAATACAACACTCAAGCTAAAAATATGCCGACAACTAGGGGTTCTACGCAAGTATACGTATCATTTCAAGTAATATAGGGCTTTGAAACAAAGACCCTAGTATCGATCCCATGAGGAGAGAGTTATAGATCTTTAAATATTTTTATTTTAAAGTATTTCTTTTATAATTAAAAATAAAATATCTTTAATTTACTAGATGCAATAATAAAGCAAGAATAAAATAATTGATGTAAATAGCAATAAGAAAGCAATTTTCTCCCTTTCAATTAATCCAAGATTTTCTAAGATAATGATAATATTCGTGGAGGATATAAATTTATGGTATTATGTCAAATAGAAGCATTCATATTCTTTACCCTTTGATCCAAGTGCAAAGAACATTGGCTAGCCTATAGATCAGGTACGGATGTATTGTTAGTAGAATGAGTTAATCTAGGCTCACACTACTAGATGTCCAAGGGTGGCTATGGTCGCCCTACTAGTAACCCTTTCCTTTTCTATAAACCAAATCACAAGAATTTATTCTGTCTCTCTAAAAACTTTTAATTCTACGCCCATTATATAATATCTTCCTATTTATTTGCACTTCACCTTGAATAACCCGCACAAGGCCTTCGACTACCCAAGGATTCATGTGATATCTACAAGTTAAGAATTTATCTCCTTCTAGGTCTCAAAACTCTTCAACAGGTTTTAACAATTTAAATGGCCAATTTAAATAGTAAATTAAGAACCGGTATTAATATCATCACAATGTTTTGAAATTATATGATTTTTAAATCTCCGACGAATTTTGTATTATCTTATTTAACTTTTCATAATTGAAAGGAGAAAGTAAAGTAACTACTCATAACACATTGAAATTAAATAACAAAAAATAATAAATAAACTTTGAATCAAAATAAAAATACTTATCTTAGATGTTTCTCCTACTGAACTTCTGATTCCTACTGACTCCACAGCGTAATGAACTACAGATGCACCAATTCTTTCAAACTCTGAATACAAACTCTAAAATAAACTCACTAATTTATGAAGGAAAGTAAAAAGGTGGCCCTAATATGATCTCTCTAATTCTCTCTATAGATAGGACTCTAGATAGGGAGGGATAGATGGGGTGTTTTTCTCTAAAGGAATACCCTCATATTTATAGGCTTTAAGGGTTGCCTCAAGGCACGTCTTCAAAATGTGTCCACATTCAATGAATCTTCTAGAAGGTGTGTCTGGCGCCTAGGCGCCGGACACCACGTCCAGTTCTTCGCACCTCTTCACTTTGGATTGCACCTCTTCGCGATTAAAACCGTTTTGAAGCATTCAAATACATTGTATCACATGTCCTATAAACTAGGACCAACTGCCAGTCTTCTAGAAAGTCCAATACCGCTCACACCGTCAAAATAATGGCCCAAAAGTCGTCAAAACCTTAACAATTTTCTGTATCGAGCTGGCGCTTAGGTGCCGGACTCTAGCGCCTAAACGTCAGGCCAATAATTTCGAAAATTTTGCATTTTGGCTCCATTTTTGCTCCTTTTTGCTCCTTTTTCATATTTTTCTTCTTCTTGAACATTTTTGTATCACCTACATCCAAAAAGACAAAAATACCTTTCATTAAAGCATAATATCCTTAAAATTTAATAAAAATCAAGGCTTAAAAATAGGTATTTTTTTCTTGGATCAACTACCGTAAGGCTATCAAAGGATGGTTATTTTTCATTAGAATTCTCCAATGCTTTCAAAACTCTCGTTAAGCCATTAATTGGAGAGTGAGTATCTCACAGTCACATATGGGTAATGAACTCATCATCAAACGGAGCCTAAGAAATGACTGTATCATTCTGACAGGGACTCGTGATACATCAAAGCAAATCTGGGCCATATAGGCTGAGGAAAATTTGTCATATTTTAAACAGGCAGCAGCTCATCAATAATTAGACCATCGAGGTGATACTAAGAAAGGTAAAAGGGGCAAAAATACTCAAAGAATGTTGTCAAATGAAAATAGAAGTAATCCCTAACAGTAGAGGTAGCCAAGTCAGGGCAACATAAACTCGTCATCCAAATCCACTATGATCCTAAGTCTACTGGCCGTAAAGGTAGTTGATCCAACACATACTAAGATCCTTAGTCAAAAATCAATGAATTGCATCATGTGTAGAGATCTCATAAGCCTAAATGTCAAAGGAACAAAACATTATCATATGACTATCAGGTGGAGTTTTAAGACGTAAGACATATACCTGCCGAGGGTCGTGAGGATTTCTTTAGAAAGGAAAAGAATGTGAGGTTTAGCTAATAAGTTGTAAGCACTCCCAACAAAATACTTACACCCTGTTTGGGTCAAGGAGCCTCCTGATAACTTAAGCACACTAGTCATCTGCCTAAGTGATATGACTTTTGCCTATCGGGTCTTCATATATATACTTTCAGATGCAAGAATTTGATACCACTGCTAAAAGATTTAATCCCCAGCAACATTGTCAAAAACTTGATATTACCCGACTTTTACTTATGTAAGAATTTATGAATTTATATTTAGATTTTTATAATAATTATTGTAAAAGTCACAATTTCAAACTCAAGTTTACGTATCGAATCAAGTAATACGGGGCTCTAGTGAAGTCCTGGTTATCGTTCCGACATGGAAGATTTTGAGCAAAATAAGAAATATTTTTAGATTTTTCAAATTAAAAGCAATTATTATTTTTATTTCTTTTCAAAGTTTAGATTTTAAATATATTAAAATTTATAATAAATGTAAGTAAGCAGTAATTAAATAAAGATTAATGCAGGTATAAATAAAACAACTTTCTCCTTCTCAACTAATCCAAGATTTTTAGAATAATTATAATTTATGGAGAATTTAGATTTTGGTATTGTGTCAAATAGAAGCATTCCTATTCTTCACCCTTTGGTCCAGGCATAAAGAACATTGACTAATCTATAGATCGGTTCAGGATGTTTTATTAGTAGAATGTGTTTATCTAGGCTCACACTACTAGATGTCCAAGGGTGGCTATGGTCGGCCCTACCAGTGATCCGTTCCCTTTCTATAAACCAAATTATTAGAATTTACTATGTCACACTAAAAACTAATTAATTCTGCGCCCAATAAATCATATCTTCCTATTTATTTGCACTTCACCTTGAATAACTCGCATAAAGCCTTCGACTACCCAAGGATTCATGCGATATCTACTAGTTAAGAACTCATCTCCGGATAGGTCTCAAAATTCTTCAACAGGTTTTAACAATTTAAATGGCCAGTTTAAAAAGTAAACTAAGATCAGGTATTAATATCATCGCAATTTTTATAAATATTTTAAGTTAAATTCTCCAACAAAATTTAATTATCTTATTATCTTTTCTTAGTTGAAAGGACAAAGAAAACTAACTACTCATAACACATTGAATTTCCACAACAAAACATATTTATAAAACTTTGAACCAAGTTACAAATACTTATCTGGAATGTTCCTTCAAGTGATATGCTGACTCCTACTGACTCTAATGCAATGATGAAAGACTTCAACAGCAACAACACTAGTAATCTCACACTTAACACTTAAAATAAACTAAAAATACACTCACTAAATACTAAAGAAGGTGGCTCCCTAAAATTATTGGATGCTAGAGGTAGGTATAATGGCTATATGATGCTTGGGAACTATAGGGTGCTACAAGGGTGATTTTCTCTGTAGACTGGGCTCCTATTTATAGAGTTCTGAATTTGACAAGGGGTTGCTTAAGGCACCTCTTCAAAATTCATCCAAATACAATGTATCTTCGAGAAGGTAATTGTCGTGCCTTGGCGCCGGACTCCGTGAGCAGGTCTTCGCACCTCTTCACTTTGGATCCCACCTCTTCGCAATTAAAAATGTTTCCCTGTGTCCAGATGCATTGTATCACATGTCCTATATATTAGGAGTAACTTCCAGTCTTCTAGAAGCATTGATAATCGCTTAACATCGTCAAAATAACTACCCAAAGTCATCAAAAATCATGTCTGCGTCTGTATCGAACTGGCGCTTAGGCGTCGGATACTGGCGCCTAGGTGTCAGGCCTACAATTTTGATAACTTTGCTCTTTAAGCTCCATTTTTACTCCTTTTTGCTCATTTTTCCTTCTTGAACTCTTTTTTTATCACCGAAATCCAAAAACATAAAATACCTTTCATTAAAGCATAATATCCTTAAGAATTGAATCATAAATAAGGCATAAAATTAGTTATTTTTTTAGTTGATCAAATTCCCCCAAACTTAAACGTTACTTGTCCTCAAGTAACCCTTTTAATTATATAAAATATATAACATTTGGAATGAAGTTTTAAATATTTAAGATCTCTTTTATTTTTTGGTTTTATAAAAGCTTTAGCAAATCATTAACCAAATTTCACTAATTAAGTTTAATTTCAAGAATTTAAAGAATATTTAACTACCAAATCATAAGGCTTCCAATTTTTCATTTATTTCAAGAATAATTGTAATTTATCATATTAAGTTCGCATAGAATATTTACAAGAAAAATTTTCATGAAATATTTTTCTAGTAAAAATATTTGTACATAAAAATTAAGTTAAAAATGTAATTGGTTTTCTTCCTATAAGATAATTCAAGTGAAGCCAATTTTTTATTAGGTATTTCCTCAAGCTTCTCCTCACATTTCTTTCTTCTGCTTTTTTCTTTTTTTATTAAGGATATTTTTTTCAATCCTCCTTTTCTCTTTTTTTTTTATTTGTGAGAATTACAATTTTTGGATAGCCTGTTAATGATTTTGAACTTCACTATTCTTAACTTATATTTAAAAACTTATACATTTTTTTACTTAATAAATATGACATTCTTAATAACTATATTTCAAAAATTATTTCAATCTTTTTTTTTCAAGTAATAATCTTGATTCCTTAGTATTTCTAAAATACAATCTCTTTATTATACATAGAAATATTCTTAATCTTATCATTCTTTAAGATAAATAATTTTATTCTTAAAATCAATCAAAATTATTAAAATTTTAGATAAGTTTACTAAATTATTTATAAATTCCAAAAAATTAAGTAATCTTAAATAGATTTTTCATTCCTTATGTTATGTTAATATTTTTAAAGAAAATATTAATTCATTAAGGACAAATAATATTTAAATTTGAAAAATGTTATCCCTTCCCCCAAACTTCAGCTTTAGTATAAAAATGAATCATAAAATTTTCTAAAGCATGAGAGAAAGAAATAAACAGGAATTATTTAGGAACAATGATGATGTAGACAGGAAAATTTTATTTCTAATCCTACACATGCAAATAATTAAGCATATATAGAAAAGTTTGCAGAGTAGGAGTTAATTTCTATAAAAAAAATTTATATTTTTTGATTTTTAGAACATGCAAAATTACTAACTATTCATGAATACTAAACAGTAGGCAGAAACAGAAATAAACATTTATTATAGAAAATAAAAATCCATCCATATTTCAGTCTTAAACACATAACACATCAGATGCTCTAAGCACAGTCTCAATATCAAAAGTCCACACTAACAAACAATAATACAATCATACTAATCAGTACAAACAAACAAGAAATAAACTAAAAATAGAATCACATATCACAAAAGGTAAATCAAGTTAATAATCATTGTCTGTAGCCTCGTCATCGTCATCACCAAAAGAAAATTCCATATCCTTCGGATCAACATACGGTGAAAATCTAGGACAGGTAGGAAACTGAACATCATGCTCACCCTTCAGGAATCTAACTAAAAACTCAGAATACACAGCATCATACTCACTCTTTCAATGAGTTAGAAATAACTCATAGGAAAGATGATCGATCTTCTTATCGATCGAATCTACTCTACAATGAGTTAGAAGTAACTCATTCTGCTCCTCCATAAACTGATCATGCATGGATTCCCAGAAACTAGATGGTGGCTCAGCAGTAGAAGTAGAAGGTCTAGAAGTAGAAGCTCTACCAGAAGCAGGTAATGAACTAGAAGGTGCAGTAGAACTCTTACCTCGAAGTCGATCATAGATATAGACGCTTTCTCTTCCTATGGGCTTTGTAGACTTGATATTTTCCTCGTAAAGCTCAAGAACTACTCCAAAGACTTTCACACAGAGAATATATCAAAGATGGAAATCCAAGTCCAACAGAAGTGTTATAACGAGCAGTAGCCTCTACAGAATCATAAATGATACTCTCTATATCAATCGGCTTCCTCTCTTATTGTAGTAGTTGAGGATAGCTCTGTCCTTGGTAACCTCGCTCAAATGATTGGAAGGAAGGAGACGAGTAGAAATAAAGTAGTGTCGTGCCTTTGAAACACCATTAAGCTTAGAAGATGAAAAATTTACCCTTTTTCCGTTTCGAATCTTCCAAGCTCCAGTACCATCAGTCAAGTAAGCAATAATCATATTTAAATCTCCCTCAGATAGAGATAATCTAGAGTAATAGCACTAGATGTTCGGCGGTAGACCGTAGAAAATGTTGATACACTCTGAAGTGAATCCTACTCCAACTCCTCTAACAAAAATCTCGTACTCTTCAGCATCCACGAAATAACATAAAACTCCCTAACGACAGGGATAACAGCAACGACAGTAAAATAGCAGAATCGTTGCCAGTTGAGAGCAACGATCGTATCCTCAATTCTTCCTCCCGGATTGTAAAAACTTCATTCCGAGATAAACTTCCGAGTCGTAGCAAAATCATTGTACCAGAAATGTGCAGCAGTAGTGACAAACTTGCTACGATCAAAATTTTCTCGTTCCTTTCCTCGCTTAGATTTGGGTGCCATCTAAACGTGAAATAAAAACGCAAAATAAATTCAAAGGATCAAAAAAAAATAAACTAATTTAATCTTTTCAAACTTGAAAGAGATTAAAAATCCATGGATTTAACTCTAAAATCAAAAGTTTTTCTCAAAATTTCGGTTTTTTTTTTTCAATGAGAGCAAAATCTATGGAGAAAATCGAAAATAATTTGTTTAGAATGTAGATCTGACCTTGGGATTAAGAAATCGAGTGATTTCAAGATAAAAAACTTGAAAATCCGGCCTCAAATGGGATCTCTAGGGTCTATTTTCGTGAAAACCAGAGGAAAAGGAAGCTTAGGCGTCAAAAATGGTGTGGGTGTGTTTAAGAAGATGAAGTTTCAGGTTCAGGCCGAACCGGCGCCTAGGCGCCAGACTCGCCTTTCCAAAAATTCGATTTAAATTTTATATTTGCCACTAAAACTTATCAAATTCGACTCCTAATTACTCTTATGAGAGTATTAATCCAATTTATATCCTCCAAACATTTACACAATCAATTTAAAATGATGCTTAAGATCCACATTTCAAACATAAAATATAACTAAACTCTTCAATTCCAATTCATAATTTTCATTCCAAACTCAATAAATTCCAGAACAAGACTATAACAAAGTTCATCATTCTATAAACAACACAAACAACAATTAAGCAAACACACAAACTAGATAATCGACACACTAGAACTTGACTCAATCACACCTAGAATACATAAGAGATCTATTCAACACTGATCTTCAATTTCCATCT